>OX421857.1:3843214-5124285 GCA_949127965.1 Pandemis corylana
AACTATAGTTACGTTATTGTAAGCTACAACAATTTTTATATTATAATTATTATAGGTACAAATAATGATATGAAAGTCGCTAAAATGATTGTTTAATAAATTGAGTAAAGGTATTTTATTATTCCATACTTTATTCCGCACTGGGTTTGGACACTCAAACTCAGAAATGTTGTTTATTATTAAATGACATTTTAAAAATTGTACTATAAATAAAAAATTTTCCTTCTGTTGAATTCTATCCTAAATGGAGCATAATTCTTGCTGCTATGGCTGGTGTAGCGGTATAGCACGCATCACGGAATTATAAGGATCTGGGTTCATTCCCGGCCATAGCTTTACTTTCAGATTTCTTTTGTGGTCTAATTTTAGTGTCGTTTAGAAATATCATCTATCTACGTTAATCTTATGATACTGTTTTTCACGTATCAACTGTGAATGATTACACAATCGCGCCACGATCGCAATCCTTTTGTTTAACCGCTTTCCTCGACAGTTAGCCAGAAGCTAATTGTACTAATCTGCTATTTATCTTGATCTTGGTGTAGACAACGAACGTTAATGGTCAATGGCGATAGTCATATGTTTCTAGCTGTTATCTGCGTGGGATCGTCTATTCTGGCAACAACTTGGATTTATACGTCTGGTCACAGATTTATTTATTTATTTATTTAGTCAATAAAAAATTACAGCATTACAGTCGAAACCAATGCGCTATAAAATTCAAAAAATATAATAAAGATATCACATTTACCACAGATTGCGCAAATATTCTTCCATGCTGGTTTGGGAGTAAAGAAAAAACATGGAATTTACCACTTGCTTATTCCCCGCGCAGATGTTAAAAGTCCATCGAGGGAAGGGTCAAAAATCTTAGGAATCATGTTATAGGCGATGCGGCTATCAACCCATCACTATATTGATTCCTCTTACCACCTATACGCCCACATTCATGCTAAACGTGGCCTTTAGGTTTTGTTACCTTAGCCTCTGTCTACCCCGTAAGGGATAAAGACGTGATTTATGTATGTATGTAAAAGCCTTTAAAACAATTAATCAAAATCATTAAAGTTGTTCTAGTGACAATAGCTACTAAACTAACCATTCTTTGGAGAATAATTTCGAAATATCTACAAAGTTAGCAGTGCCACTTGCGGGTCGAAATGGCAACAAACTGAGCCTCTAGTCTAGTGTCAGTTTTCGCATATAAAAACGTCTCGAACGCATTCACGTAAACGTCTCAATTAGAGTACCTACTATGGAAAAATTGGCAGCGCCACTTGCGGATCGAAACGACAACGAACTGTTCTCATAGCGTTTGACATTTAACGCAAACGGGTTCGAGACGTATTTGTGACCGAAAACTTGCACTAAGCACACTCATAGCATTTGACATTTTAACGCAAATGCGTTCGAGTATCTTGCTACTTATTCCTCGAATTATTAAAGCGTTTCAATGAAACCGCCATAACAACGCTGCGTAGGTAACGATGTAAACGCATCGTCAAAATTAGATCAATCTATTTAGTCATTTCAGTTTAATATGTAAATAAGTACCGATTCAATTATTCGATAACCAACCAGTAGCGTAAATATATCTCAAATTAGTTACGAGCAATCAAAGTCGACAATGCATCTGTTTATTCAAATCGAGGCTCAATCCAATGGGAATCGCGTTCTGGTAATAGATATCGATTTTTTGGTATCGATATTGAAATAGGTTATATATGTGTGTGCATAACGAGAGGCATAAGTAACACACGGGTGTGGTTTTTATGTGACGAACCAAAGTGAGTTTCTTAATTAAGATCACACGAGTGTTCTAATTATTTGCAGTTGCATGCATAACTATATCTACAAGCATAATCACAAATTGTATGTCACTAGCTTCTGCCTGCGACTTCGTCTGCGTAGAATTATACACATAAAGCTTCCTCTTGAATCACTATATCTATTTTAAAAAATCGAATCAAAATCTTAATCGTTATTACGACTCTATTGAATATTGTTCTTTGTCCGTATCTGTTTTTGCGAAGACCTTGTTCGATCGATGATCATGATTAAGGATTTTAAGTCTTGTTACCTTACAATGTACTGTAATTTATATTATGTCACATAAAGTAACAGTCAAAAATATATGACGGATCATCGATGTTGTTGTTGTTGTTCTTTGTTTCTTTATTGTTTTGTACTGATTTGTGGTGTTCAATAAAGAGTATTTGTATTGTATTGTATTGTATTTTTCTTACAAAATCTTAGCTCTATTCACAGTGAAAAGAAAATAAAACCGAATTATGGGTAATTGTTGACTTTCTCACGGTCATCCAGCCAACTCTCACCCTTGGCCTTTTCTCGATCTTTCCTTAACCCTTACCCCAAAGTTGATGACCTCGTGCTCTTTACCTTAAATCAGCAACCTTTTCCATATACGTAGGTATACGAATAAGTCAAACTCAACACTTAATCTTTATATACATTTATATAAAACAAAGTTGGTTTATTTACACCATTTATAACCCAAGAACGGATGTACCGATTTTTGTAACCTTTATTTTGTTGGATTTGAATCCACAAGGAGTAGCAGAATAAAAAATAAAAATGAGAAAATATACGAAAAAAATATTTCGTACAGCGACATCTCTGATGGCTTGACGGAAACTGATTCTAAGGCGAACCAAAGTTTGCCGGGTCAGCTAGTTTACAATTAAGATAAAGAGTTTGAAACGTTCGAAAACGCTTTTAACAAAACAAGACTTGCTTGTCAAAACAATGTAGGTACGTCAAAATTCTGACAGTTATGAAGGTAGTGGCGCCCTCTGCAATTTGATTTCTTTCTGGGACTACAGGCGTGATTATCTATGGGCTGAGAGATTATTTTGCGATTGGTAGGATCTTTAGCAGGGTCCACTTAGGGCTGCTAAGTAGTCGTTAAAGCTTGCGCTGCTGTGTTTCGGTGGAGAGAAAGACAGAACATGAGATAGGTATTCTATCTTTGTTCTCTAGGTTGGAGACGCATCTGGAATTCCATGTGTGGTGTCAAAGTTCATGGTGTTCACTTACCACCCGTGACTGACCTGCTCACTTGCTGCAAGACATGTCTTGCACGAAAAAAAAGTCTTCGCGAAAGCAGAGACCATTTTTTTATACGACGAGGACTTTTGTATTTCACTCCGTTTCCTGTTGCCCACAGAATATGCAGCCTGGAAAAAGTCGCAATTTCATTCAGTAATTACGACAGCGGTTCATTTGGAGTAGCAATTACGCTGCTCGTTAGAGAGCTCTCATTACCTGACCCCGAGCCATGATAACGGAGAGGTTGGTTGTTGCACTGGGCTGTACGTTGAAATAGTACCTTTGGCTAGCCTCTCAGTTGAAGGAGTTAACTCAATGACGTCTACTTTACCTTTGATACTCGTATTGACAACAAAAAATGAATTAAAATTAGACTAACCTATTATAGGTACGTGTTAACACAGCCTTAGATTAGTTGATTCGACTAAATGTTGCTAGTTAAGACTTGTTCTTCCATGCTGGTCTGGGAGTAAAGAAAAAACATAGAATGTACAGTTGCTTCTCTTCCCGCGTAGATGGTAAAAGCCCATCGTGGGAACGGGCAAAAATGTTAGGAAATCATGTTGTAGGCGATGCGGCTAGCAACCTACCATTATTTTGATGCCCCACCTATACGCCCACGATCATGCGAAACGTGGCCTTTAGGTCACGTTACCTAAGGATCTGTCTACCTCGTAAGGGATATAGACGTGTGTGTGTGTGTGTGTGTGTGTGTGTTTAATTAAACTAACCTATAAATTAAGACAGAGTCTAATGATCAATGAAATAAGAGTGGACAATGTCCTTGAAAACAAAAAGTGAAAATGACGAGTACCTATACGAAATTCTATTCCAATTTCGGCGTGGAAGAGAGAGATAAAAATTCGCTGGCTACGTTTAGAATTTTATTTCATCTTAAAAAGATTGAATCGTGATTTGAGAGGTTCTTTACGTTTCCGCCGATCAGGCTCCATGCAAATCAATGCAAATACGCGGTAATTATGCAGATGTATTCCTCATTATTGCGAGCCGGCAATTGTTTCAGACTGCTGCGGCACTTAATTATTATGTAGTGGAGTTTGTCCAATCATTTGACCGACAAACGTTCGACAAATGTGCCGTTTGACAACCAATTCATTTGACAACCCTTTGATAGCTGGGTGGATCAACTTTTTTTTGAGCCACCGAACAACGGTTAAATAAATAAGGACACTGTCTTCTTCAACCTCGACATTGGCAGAATCATCGACAGTATCGATGGCGCTATTTCCGGGCTATTTCTTTTTAAAAATTGAATTGAACTTTTTCTTGTCACTTGTCGTTATGGTTACGTTCTTCTCGGTTACTCTTTAAATCATAATTTAATTGGTTTGGAATAGTAGTGGATGGCATTTAAATAATTATTACGCGATCAAAGTGTAAATTATTATGAAATTCTCTGCTCTATTGAGTAATCGAAGCCAACCCGAGCACGGTTCGTCTGATCAACCGTCGTCCAATTTGCGCATTGTAGATTTTAATATTATCATTTATTCTTCTTAGTTGTTATATTCTTGAGAGGAAATCGGGTGGCCGTTTCTCCGTTCAAACGTTCCCCTGTTTCCTCCTTGGACAATCACGTAAGAACGAACGTCTTTTACCACACAATTTATATATACCTCTTCCATGTGCCTGTGATTAACTTATTTACAACGTTGATTATTTAAAAATCTAGAGACCTTCAAAAACACTCACTTCAAAATCAGATGTTCATAAAATTTTAACGATTAAAATAAGCAAAAATACGTTTTAATTTAAATTAAGTCAAGCTTTGCTATTATTATACAAAAGTATTGAATCGAAATATATAAACACTAATCCCAAAAACCTACATATCTATGCTAAAAATAACTATAAAAACCTAAATTTACAAATAAGAATAGTCATAAAAAGAAAACCCCGTCCAACCCTACTGGCTGCGGCAGGGTCCCCATGACGCTGGCGGCATTACCCTTTTGGACTGCAAGTGCGATCCGCTGGGATAAATACACGCCAGCTCTTGGATCCCCTGAGACGTCGATCAACCAAAATTAAAACATAGAGGCTTAGTAAAAGTCCTTTTTATATTAACAAACTGAAAAAGAAAACTGTTCAGTTTTGAAAAAAGAAACAGGGAACTACTAAAAAGCTGTTTTCATAAAGTCGGCACAAAAAAAATTGTATGGCTGCTATGGCCAGCTATATCAATCAAGTTTAAATTGATACTAGGTATATCAAGACCAACAGCAGTGTGTCTGGCCAAGTTCAAAGAAAAAGCTCGCAGACACTGTAATGGGTATATTTACGCGAACCCTTTCGAGCGTTATTTTCCGCTCTAGTAATATTTATCCCAGTACTGGGTTGGCCGTATCGCGGTCGGTTCGAAAACGCTCCCAAGGACTTATAGTAAGGTAAGACATTACATTGCTGGTCTTATACATTGTGTCACGGAACAGCCGAGACATATTTTTAATACTGAACTAGTTTGTGAATTCCAGTATGTGACATGATTTTGGTGAGGCTGATTAGAATGTTCGTAAAGTTTTCGGTCTGCTACGGAAGAACTTGGCTCATTAAAAATTTAAGACCTTAGCGCTTGTCGGACTTCTTTTTTCTGCCATTATCTTCCGCTCCTAGTACGACATTGCATTAATGTCTTCATTTGCTTGATCCAAGCGCACGTGCCGGCCTTCCTCTGCCTCTTCTTCCTTCTATTAAAGTTTTCATTTAATCGTCATGTCGTATCAATTACCCCAACATATTTCCTCTTTAATTCTCAAACGTCTTCAGAAGAGATTTTCCTTCCCCCGCCAATTCCAAAACTTGTCTGTTATAACATTTGTTTTTGTTAAGTCAAATACAGGTCAGCTAATTAAAGCCAATTCAAGTTATATTTCGCACCAAATTGGCTGTTTAAAGTTATAACAGTAACGAACAGTGAATGCAGGCAATCGGTTTGGGTACGACTAGCTAACTTTTCGAATAAATTAACCGAACTTGTAAGTCCGAGCCACTATCATTCTGTTTGATTTACTGTTCGTTAGGTACTTTTGTACCTCGTTAGTTAATTTTACAAGCCTGGTTGGGTTGGAAGGTATAGTGCATTGGGGTAAATTCGAAATAGGGGGAATTTCGAAACTCGAGGATATCCACTATACGGGGTACAGTAACATAATCTAGCAACGCTTACCTAGAAGGCCAAAGGGCCACAATTTATGGTTTAAACTATTGATATAGTGACTGTAGGGAATATTATTATTATTCAATTCTTATCATAGAGTCGTTGCCATGTCGTTACATTTGGGGATATAGGTAGTCGTTGTTATATTTATGGATATAGATTTTATCTGGTTAAAATACCGGTTAAAAAGCGCATACTCTCTAGTAAAAAGAAAGAAATGTCTAGATTCATTTTATAAATCCTTTCAACCCGGTAAAAAGTTTTGTAATAAAACACAGCGACGTTCGGGACAAAATGGAATTCGTGATTTTATCTACCCATCTGTATAAAGATAAATTACAAAAATCCAATAAATATTTCCTGGGAACCGTTTTCGAGAGAAAAATACAAATCCCGCGTCTAGACTGTGACATTTAACCCAGGCGTGCCAACATATCGAACGGAGTTTTCAACCGCTATGGCTTCCGATATAGAACGCTAAAGCGGTCAGAGTAAGGTTTAGTTTAATTAAATTCTTATTGATTATTTTTCTGATTGTGTAGTCTGTGGAATTTAATTTCAATTCGTCTGTTGGGATTTATCGGCTGACCACGGCGCGGGGAGTATTCAGCCACCGATTGAGTCAACGAGAATTCAATACGTACATAATGTATACAAACTTTTTATTATACACATAATTTAAAAAATAACTTATTGAGCCTTATTTACAAGCAATTACTTATTTTGGAATGTTCATAATAAACTAAGTTATCCGTATATTATTACATTCCGTTGCTCAGTTTGACCTGATATTTGAACGTACGTACTAGTAATTTAGTAATCAGGGGAGGCCTATGTCCAGCAGTGGACTAATATAGGCTGATGATGATGACGATGACTAGTAATGTACCGAGACGTACATTAATGCCTCTGGACGCATCATTATCATTAAAAAGTACGTGTTAAAAATATTCGGGTAAACAAGAATGCCTCAAGTTATAAAAAATTATCAGCAGCAAAAAATGTTGCCCTCACCATGTTTAGGTAATTTTTCATGGAAGCTGGGTCAAATTTTGTATCGCTGAGTATTAAGATGTCTGACATGGTAGTTTTATACGAGATGTCTTAGAATCTTCTTTGCTGGTCTGAGAATAAAGAAAAAACGGAATTTACCAGTTGCTTCTCTTCCCGCGCAGATGGTAAAAGCCCATCGAGGGAATGGGCGAAGGTCTTAGAAATCATGTTATAATATAAGCGATGCGGCTAGCAACTCATCACTATTTTGATTTCCTTTTCTATACGCCCTTAATCATGCTAAACGTGGCCTTATGGTTTTGTTACCTTAGGCTCTGTCTACAAGCCTAAAATTTATGAATGTTTCCGCAAATTGTTGGCTTTGTAAAAATTGGCTAAACGCTCCTGTAAAAATGTTCCACTCAAAATTTTTGAACCACAATTTAAAAATCTTAAAAACTTCAAAAGGCACAGTGTAACAAACTCAACCTCTGTTGAAATTTTTCGTATGAATTTTAAGACACAGTGTTAAAGGGGACCTTTGTTTGGTTTAATTTGTCCTTCAGTAAACAGTGCGTGTGGGCACCTATTAGCATAATCGCATCACATTCGGGATTCGTGTTTTACATAATTCTGGAGCTGACAAGCTGTTAGGGGTAATGCGGGGTCAGATTTGGATAGCATTAGCGTATACGAGCGACCAATGGACGCACACTTGAGTATACGTATACAATACAAAATAAAAACAGCAAAGGTTAAAAGTCTGTACATACATCTATTATACATTAGCTATGGCCCGCGTCTTTATCTGCAAAGAATTCATTAATCGTCATCAGCAAATTTTTCGGGAAAAAATAGCTTATGTGCTATTGTGTATGTTTTGTGTGTAGTGGGTATGGTTGCCTGGTAGAGATCGATCTGTAGCGATAAGGCCGCCTATAGTTACCTTGTAATATTCTGTATACCTTTTTTCTGTTTTAGTTGTTATATGTGGTGTTCAATAAAGAGTTATTGTTTTGTATTGTATTGTATTGTATTGTGTGATCCTGATCTGTCCAGCCTTTCTGGTGTGAAAGAGTAACAAACATCCATACATCCATACTAACAAACTGTCGCATTCATTATTATTTAGTAAGATATTGACTGGCTAATGTGTTGCTCAAAACTCGATAACGGCTCGACCGGTTTGATTTAACTTTTTAAACTATTTGTTGAAGGCACATAAAAAAAAAAGTGCAACTTATAAACGACATAAAGTGAACTCTTCGCGAACAATATCGCGGGCGCAGCTAGTTTAATCGGTTAGTTCTTTATTCATAACAATTCACATTATACCTGGCGCAAACAAAGATATGAAATCCGGAAAGGCGCTGCATTTTTGAGAGGGAAAGATGACCCAAGCAACAAATCAATAATTAAATACCTATCTAGATTATAAATTAACAAAATAATTAAGACGAGTTTTGGGGTTTTCTTTTTCGACTTTTCTTATTTGTAAATATAGGTTTTTATAGTTATTTTTAGCATAGATATGTAGGTTTTTAGGATTAGTGTTTGTATATTTTGTTTCAATAACTCTGTTTTTTTATATTTGTGTAATAAAGTAGATTGTAAAGTAAGATTCATCTTACAGCTCTACGAGTAAAAAAATTAAGACGAATAAAATGTTTTTCTTAGCAATTAAAGGGAATAAAACTGATTGACTGCTAACGATGTTTCCAGAAAATCCCTCAGGGACATAAATCAGGTACACACGCAAAATAAGACGGTTGGCGTCATCCACTTAGAATCGTGATTTCTTGTCTCAAGTAGTACTTATGATTTTATTTTAAGAAAACCCGATATAGTAACAATTTCAGTAAATACCCTTCATTTTATCATCAACAATCATTCAAATCTTAAAAATAAAACGAAAGTACACATGACGTGGAATCACGAGCTAAAACGTAACCGTCATATCTTTTAATATCCATGACATTGTTATTTTGTTGTAATGCTATAGGATCCAACATACCTACTGCCGGTGAATTCGTAGTCTCCTGTGTTCTAATAAGTTTTATGTTATTACATACTAGCTTTTACCCGCGACTTCGTCCGCACAGGTAACGTTAATATAATACATAATAATATATAATATTAGCTGTTGCCCGTGGCTCCGGATGAATTAAAGATTTTGCAGGGTATAGATTTTAAGAAAAAGTTGACATTTTGGTTGAATGAAAATTGTTTTTATAGTGTTAAGGAGTATTTAGATTTGTCAAGGTGTAATAATTAAACTTGTAATTATTTCATGAAGCTTGAATTAATCAATTTATAATTTTGTTTTTATTTATTTATTCTTTGCAATGATTTAACCTGATTGACGTTACACCTAATTTGATTTCTTTGACATTCCTACTGTTACTGTCTGCATTATTTATATTTATTATTATTTTTTGTGTATACTTTAGTTTTAAAAATATGTAATAAATTTGCATGTTGATTCGTCGACTGAATACTGGTTCACAATAGGTAGATATTATAGTAAGATCTTTATGTACCTACGTAATCTGAGCAAATAATCATTTTCTTTCTTTCTTTCTTTCATCTGAAGATATGTTTTTATCACGCGCTCGCGGGAACTGTAGTTTTCTGGGATGAAATATTTATTTGTATCCCAGGGGAGCAAAATTATGTATATACGATGAGGGTGGTACATTAAATCCAGAACGACGCTCAGGATTCTAAAGTAGAATTCTGAGTGTAATGAGGGATTAAAGTGTTAACGCCCAAGATGAAAATGATTTTGCTCCCGAATGGGCTATATAGATGTGGGTGGAAAGGGGAATCAAAATAGTGATAGGTTGCTTGCCGCATCGGCTATAACATAAGTCCTAAGATTCGCTTATTCCCTTGATGGGTTTTAATTGCGCGAGAAGAGAAACAGCTGGTTCATTCTGTGTTGTCTCTATTTGACCAGCTTAAAATACTTCACCATAAAACAAGATACTACACCATAAAACTTTATCGAGTTCACCGTGAAAATTAAATGAGCTAGCAACAACAACAATATATCTCGTATCCCCCTCTACATAGTTCAAACTTCGGCTCAATTTCGCAGGGCTGTCACCCACCCTTTACAGTTGCCAACAATGGCGGGAACAATGGACTGGGGCCTTTCACCAAAGTTTCATCCCTAACTCTACTCTTTTGTTCAATGATTTCCGCAAAATTAAGTCCAAATTTAAATTTTCCTTCACGTATAACCGTGGCTGAATGAAGTTGCTAGGCTGAATTACACTTATCTGAGATTAAGGAATTTATTCAATGCTGATACAAAAACAGATATTTCAATGAACAAAAAATATTTACCTTGCTACTCCGCTACTCACGTGCAAGATAACCAAGCCTACGCGAAATATTAAGTGTTTTTCGTGCAACGTATATATTTCGCACAGGCATTGCTATCTTGCACGTACGTAAGTAGCGGAGTAGCAAGGTAAATATTTTTTGTTCATTGAACTGGACCTCCGCAAAGTAACGCCTGATTCAATAAAATAATAAAACGGAGATTTCATAGACAGCTGAGCCTCATAACATTTCTTTTCTATTATTATGTTGCAAAAAAAACCTTTATGTGCACATACTTTTTTATAAAAAAAAAATCAAGAAATTCCTATTAAAGTAATGAAAAAATTATATTCGCAAGCCAAGATTTGAAAGGGTCTACGACAATGCAAACCAGAATTTATTCTCTAAATACCTCGATAAATATTCGATAAATGCCTTGGAAGAATAAGACAAATATAGGTAGATATAGGTCGGGTCATGTAAAAAGAACGCTGGAAAAAAGTGGAGGACCCCCCTCTGCTCATAGTGTACTCATGCGCAAGCACCCCCTCTCCACTTTCTTCCAGCGTTCTTTTTACCTGACGCGAGCTATAGTTTTCAATGATTCGCGGCTAATTACATAAGACACAATATCAGGCGTTACTTTTCGGAGGTCCATTTCAATGAACAACAGACATTTTAAAGCGCCTAGCCCAGTAGCAAGGTTAATGTTTTTTGTTCATTTACATAAGACATAATAACCACCCATTCGCAATTCTTTCAGTCTACCCGTGATCATGATGCATGAGGTAATCTCGTAAAAAATAACTAGGTAATAAGTAATTGAAACCGCCTTAGACCGCCTTTTGTCTACCTTGTTCTCGTTTATTAATCGTTCAATAATACATGCATTAGATTTATGTAAATAAAATCCCACCATAAACATTCTGTAAAAAACCAGCCAAGTCTCGATGGAGCTGCTTGTTTATCTCAAAAAAGTAATGAAATCTAGACAAAGTCGTGCTAAGTTTAAGGTTCCTTACTGCGATTTCTTTATTATTATAGTTAATGTTGTGTGACTTGGCCGTTGAAGGGTATACAAGGGTACAAAACCAGGCGCTCCATGACACCATTGCACCAATCTGTCGCCAGAACCGCTACCCATTGACGATAGCGCTTACTGGACGACATTCTCTCATTATCATTACGTTAGGTACTTAATCAAGTGATAATTGCAGCGCCGTGTCATTACATTGCACCCGTGCGACGCCGGGGCGGGTAGGTAGGTAATAAAAAAAACCACGTCTAAAAAACAAGCACACCAAGATCAAACTTTATCGACAAGCAGTGGAGATCTTTCCTCATTTAGCGTGAGACATAAACTAGAAAAAGCACTCTCTTGCGTACTAGGTAGAAGGGGCTCGAATGACAGCCTAATGATTTATAGACTAAAGGGTTCATTGGTTCAGCGTAAAACTCAAACTGAAGCTTACATTTTTATATAGACTTTATGTATTTGAAGTCGATCAGTTTTAATTGATTTACGTAGGAGGGTAGCGTTTAAAAGTTTCAAGAAATTGTTTTAAAATCCACCCGTGAAGTTTATTTAATATCATGTGAAAAGAACAGGGGCCCGATTTTTGAAAGTACATATTTGAAAATACCACTCGAAAGTGGTGAAAAATTGTGCTGAATTTGAAATACGAGTAGCTTAGAAGATACTTACGGCTCTCATTAATCATGTGAATTAGTTAAAAATTTGATTAGAGCTGTAGTTTTGAAGATATAAACAGATTTATACCACTTTCGAGTGACGTGAAAATACCGCTCGAAAGTGGTGAAAAATTGTGCTGGGGGCCGATTTTTGAACGCACATCTAACTACAATTACAAAACCTGGTTGAAACAAAAAAACGCATTTTAGCTACGGTGCTACATACACACACGCAGTCAAACTTATTACCACTCCTCTTATCGCGTTAAATGTTAATTAAAACAAGAGAAACCCGCAAATTTCCAGGTCCACGCCCAATTCCAATATCCAAAATGCAACGAGTGTTCTGTGTATCGGAATTATGCCGGAACTCGAGTCATTCACTGCGAGGGTGCTTCGACACGTTACCAGAATATTCTGGAACATTCGAGTGTTCGGGACGTGTCGCACCTCGTACACAGCTCGTACAGCACTGCACTCGAGATAATTTGACAAGTTTGTCGCTCACAGGCAGTGCCACAGATAATGCGAAGATAGCACATGCGAGGTTAGCGTTTGTTCCTGGTGAAACGTGATACGAATTTGAAAATCGAATCGCTGTGCCGACCTCTGATTGAAGAAATTTATTTATGACATGTTTTTTTTTTTAAACGGGCTTCGTAAACTTTGTCACATCATAGGGCAACAGCGAATTAAACAAGTAGATCAATATATTACACTAGCTCATATTGTTGCTCACAACATGTAACTCTTAAACTCAGTGTGCCTAGACAAGTGTCAAATTCTAGTAAACGTTTCGTTTTCGTAAAACAGGGTTTTAAAAAAAATTGCCTTTAATTTTTAGAAATAAATGAGTGTTTCTGAATTAGAACCACTTTTTTAGACTATTTTGTGTAATTTTTTATACGATTTATATGGGACGACCAAAAAACTGACACAAGAAGTTGTGAGAAATTGTAGACGATTATTTTTTTTACTTTACAAAAATTAATAGTGCTCGTCATTCTAATTCAGAAAAACCCAAAAATTCTACATTTTTGTTGTAAAAGTAAAGGGTACATTTTTATTAAAACTACTTTAATTGCGAACGGCAAAGAGAGACCGGCTTAAACTACGTGCGCCAGTAGCAGAGCAGCGGGGCTACTCCAACACTCAATTTTCGAATTTAAAGCATACCGTCCTTCTCACTCTCAAATTAATGACTATTAGTATGAACGAAACAGCACCAAACGAAAATCCAATTTCACAGTATGAGGCCATAATTCGGTGACTCTTTCTTCTGGCTGACACTCGTAAGGGTGTTTATGACCTATCTTTTCCTGATAGCTTGAGTGTCAGATATCTGTGATGCCGGCTCTGTTTATAACTTCTAAACAAAAAGATACAGCTTTTGAAACTGAAGCTTTAAGGAACTTAACGAAAACAGTGTCAGTGAACTTTACCAGGGTCATAAACAAGTCAAATTAGTACCTCGCAAAAACGGTATAGTTTATAAGAAATGTGCCACAATGAATCTACGAACAGAATGTATTTTTTGTAAGACAAAGTTTTATACCCATGGGAATTCAAGCAACAGTTATTTAAATTAGAAACTTTGGGGTGACTTTAATTGCTTTGGTCCTTTCCCACCAAACTTGCGGCTATCAGCCATATGGCGAGCAACCGAGCGCAACCTAGGGGAAACCTACTTACGATGTTGAAATTAAACAGGCAAATTTAGTAAGTAAGAAATATCGTGTGAGTTGCGTTGCCGTCCGTGTAGGAACACTAATAAATCCATTGCTACGAGGCTGCGCAATGTAAGTAACAATATTAGTACGATATCTTGTTTTTTTTTTGTCGCACCAAACGTCTCATCTAGTTTGGTTAGTTACGTACTTCATCGGAATTTTGCACTTTCTTGTGATAAAAATTAGTTTATTCAATCGAAAATAGCATAGCTTTATAAGCTACTTTGCAAAACTAAACGGGCGCTTTCGTATTATTCTGATTTTTAGGAACTTACTCATTTTGACCAAAAAATAACTTTCTCCTTATTTAGTAAAAGTTATGCACAATAACATAAAAATTAATAGGATCCGAGTGTGGCCTCTTCTGAAATAAATGCTGCAGTTTTTCGTGGCATGAAAAGTTTTGATTGCCGGTTTTTTACGCAAATGAGTTTATAATTTTGACAGTGGTGTAAAGTGATAAGTTTTTAATACTTATTTTGGTTTAGCTTAATCCCGTAATTTTGACGTTTGTTCCCGCGAAAAATTGGCTCAATTTGTTCCAAAAATAACCACTACGTAGACATACCTACAGTTGTCCGTATTATAAATGCCGAAGATTTTGATCAAGTTAAACTTAACAAACCTCACTAAGGGGCCGTCCATTAATCACGTGATCTTTTTTTAAGCATTTTTTAACCCCCCCTCCCCCTTGGTGATACATGGTGAGGTTTAAGACTACCCGCCACCCCCCATCCAACATCACGTGTATTTTTCGTATCTATAAAAAATCTTAAATTTTTTAGAACTAGAATTGTCTTGCGCGCGCAAGCGCGCGTGTTGAATTTATATATTAATTTGGTATCGTATATGTCATGATATATTTTTGTGTCATTTTACTATAATACATGTAACTGTAATTTAAAAATCGCGCGTTTGAAAAAATAATGAAAAAATAAATACACGTGATATCTTACTACACCCCCCCCTCCCCCCTTGTGACATTTCGTGATTTTTGTCAAACCCCTCCCCCCCCTTTCAAGCCTCACGTGATTAATGGACGGCCCCTAAGCCGTTAACCATCCGTTTTTACATCTTCCAACGTAAAATTGTTTTCGTCACGGCAAGGGATGTCATAATATTTCAAGTTCATGCAAATAATAGTGGGAATTTTCGTTTGGTACTTCTTCCCACGCATTATAATTAAGTACTTGAATATGTTTACACACGGTGGACACGAAAAAGGTTTTTCGACATTATTACATTGCTATTGTGTTTTTTGTTTCAAATGTAGTTCCACAGTTTATTCATTTGTTTGCTCTTGCGACTTCGTGATATGATTTGTTTTTTTGCGTTATTTACGTCTGTGCTGCGCAATTTGTCAGAATTTGGGACAATAAAGTATGTTGCTAAGTTATGTTGTTTCTAAATGGGGTATAGTTTTCTTTATGGGGAATAACAAATAGCCAAACATGTTTTCGGTTGAATAGTCTTGGCACAGTAAAGGTCATAATAAAAATGTATTTATTGATTTATGTTCTCATACATACGAATGTTTTTTGTACAGTTTAATGAGACGACATTATAAAGAAGAGTCGTTGCCTCTTTAAAGTAAGATTTATTAATTGACTGCAATTTAAACCGTAATAGAAATTGGAATGGATCAATATCTGAAATAAAAACATTTTATTTTTATTTATTTTTTTATTACAAAAAAAGTTGAGTTCAGTTTAGTTTTTGTTTTGTTCTTGACACTTAAAATTATATAAAATTCAAAGTCCTGACTGACTGACTGACTGACTTAACTATATATCAACGCACAGCCCAAACCACTGGACTTAGAGACTTGAAATTTTGCACATAGATACCTTATACAATGTAGGCATCCACTAAGGAAGGATTTTTGGAAATTCCCACGGGATAAGGAAAAAACGGGAATTATATATTCGACTCCGAGTGACGCTATCTCAGTAACTATAATAACTAGACTCTTCAAATTTGTTACAAAAGTAGGTGATTACAAAACGAAGAAACTAATTTCAGGATTTTTGGAAATTCCCACGGGATAAGGAAAAAAACGGGATTTATATATTCAGTTAAACGAAATCCTATGAACTATAATTACTAGACTGTTCAAATTTGGCATAGAAGTAGGTGATTATAATAGTAAAATAATGTCTTAATGATTTTTGGAAATTCCCACGGGATAAGGAAAAAAACGGGATTTATATTTTCAGTTCTACGGGATCGATTTTTCGTTTTACTGGTCGTATAAAACTGAAATTTGGCCTTCAAGTTCCCTTGGGGAGTGTAAACAATAAAAAAAGGATTTTCCGAAATTCCCACGGGAACCGGAAAAACTGGACTTTTCGTTTTACTGGTTGCAGAAAGCTGAAATTCGGCATGTAGGTTGCTTCGGGAGTGCAGAGGAGCATTAAGAGAGTATTTTCCCAAATTCCCACGGGAACAGGAAAAATATTTGTTTACAAAGAAATACTGCGGTAGGCATAATATGGCTAGAAAATTGAAATTTGGCACACATATACCTTGAGTATCCTAGAGGTGCACTAAGAAGGTATTTTTCGAAATTCCCACGGGATAGGGAAAAAACGGGATTTTTTGTTATACTGGTCGTAGAAAGCTGTAATTTGGTAAGAGCCTTCCTTGATGAGTGTATGGGAGCACTAAGAAAGGATTTCCAGAAATTCCCACGAGAACAGGAAAAACGGGGTTTTTCGTTTACTGGTCGTAGAAAGATGAAATTTAGCATTTAGCTTCCTTAGGGAGAGCAAGGGAGCATTAACAAAGGATTTCGTAACATTTTTACGGGAACGGGAAAAATATTTGTTCACAAAGAAATACTGCGGTAGGCATAATATGGCTAGAAAATTGAAATTTGGCACACATATACCTTGAGTATCCTAGAGGTGCACTAAGAAGGTATTTTTCGAAATTCCCACGGGATAGGGAAAAAACGGGATTTTTTGTTTTACTGGTCGTAGAAATTGGTAAGAACCTTCCTTGATGAGTGTATGGGAGTACTAAGAAAGGGTTTCCAGAAATTCCCACGAGAACAGGAAAAACGGGGTTTTTCGTTTTACTGGTTATAGAAAGATGAAATTTAGCATTTAGCATTTAGCTTCCTTAGGGAGTGTAAGGAAGCATTAACAAAGGATTTCCTAACATTTTTACGGGAACGGGAAAAACCGGGATTTTACGTTTCCAGACGAAACAGCGGAAGAAAGAGACTTAACATTTATAACGTGTGTTTCTTTAAAGGCTTTAAGTGTACTCCGAAAGCACTCCCCAAAATTTTCACGGGAACGGGAAAAAACTTATTTTTTCGTTTTACATCTTAGCGCGTACGAAGTCGCGGGCAAAAGCTATTTGGGGTAGGTATATTTTAGGACAGCCCTTTAGGTTAGGTTAGGTTTGTTTTATAAAAATCCTGTAATATTTACAGTTTCAGAAAAATTAAGGCAGCGGGGCAATGCGGGGGCTTGCTTGCATGCTTGCTTGAGTCCTTGCTTTTCATGCTTGATTGCATACTTGCTTTCATGCATGCTTACTTGCATGCATGCATGCTTACTTGCATGCATGCTTGCTTGCACGCTTGCTTGCATGCTTGCTTGAGTCCTTGTTTTGCATGCTTGATTGCATACTTGCTTTCATGCATGCTTGCTTGCCTGCTTGCATGCCTGCTTGCATAGGTTTGGGTGTTCGCTTGCTTGATTGCTAGCTTCTTTGAAATGCTCATGGTTCACGCGTGCGAAGCCGCGGGCAAAAGCTAGTTCATATTTAGGGTTCTGTAACTGTCCAACCAAAGAGCGCCAACAGGATCCGCTGTCCGGCCGGTTATCTGTCACAGACCACCATCTTTTAGAAATTAACTTGTGCAAGGTCCGTCCGGATCGCTACCACCATCTTACTCGCTAATCCTGCCGCTAAGTAGCAGTGCTTGCACTGTTGTGTTCCGGTGCGGAGAGTAAGACAGCCGGGGAAATTACGGGCACAAGAGGCATTTCATCTTAGACCTCTAGGTTGGCAACGCATCTGCAATCCCTCCGGGGTTGCGGGTGTCTATGGGCAGTGGTGATCACTTACCATCAGGTGACCCACTTGCTCGTTTGCCTTCCTATTCATATAAAAAAAAAACCTCAGAGCGTGCCCATGGTCCCCATAACTATAATATAAATATTAATTAATTAATCCACTTCTTGCATGCTCGTCTGGGAGTAAAGATAAAACATAGAATGTTCCAGTTGCTTCTCTTCCCGGGCTGATGGTAAAAACCCATCAAGGGAGTGGGCGAAAATCTTTGGAATCATGTTATAGGCGATGCGGCTGGCAACCCATCACTATTTTGATTCCCCTTTCCACCTATACGCCCACAGTCATGCTAAACGTGGCCTTTAGGTCTTGTTACCTTAGGCTCTGTCTAACGTGTAAAGGATAAAGACGAGATTTATGCATGTATTGCAAGTAACAGCATTTTTAAGGATTTTTTGTCCCCCCCTCCCCTCTTGGTGAGATGTCGTAAGATTTTTCTCGACCCCCTCCCCCCTACCCCGATCTCACGTGAGATTTTTCAAAACTTGTACTTTGGGTATAAAAGTATAAAGGTAGTAAAAGTATGGGATTTATTAAAAAACATAACACAATTTGTTTAATTACTTTTTTAAGACTAGCAAGGACTAGTATCTGCAGATATTGCTGTAATTTTAATTATTAATTCAACTTTAATTTAACTTAATTTTCACGCAGTTTTACACCATTTTCTGCTAAAAAAAATTACGTGATATTTTCCAAGACCCCCCCTCTCCCCCAAGTGAGATTTAGTAAGATTCGGCTCGACCCCCCCCCCCCCCCTGAATACCTCACGTAATTAATAGACGCTAACCTGTTTTCAGTACAAGAACCCTTGTTTCGTGTGAATCCGATTCGCGCTTGGCCAATTCGAGACACTTTCTGCCACTCTATATGTATCACTTAGTAAACCATGGAAAGTTTCCAATATCCGTATCACTTCCTTTTGCCGTAAAATTTAAATTCATGGTATTTTATAGGTGCCGTGGGAACTCTGTAAAGGCGACGAGGGGTCTTTGTATAAATCCTTAAGGATTTCTTGGCCAATACGGCGCGTAAAGAGTGATAAATTGTTATAAGTTGGAGAGATTTTGGGATCTTCGGATGGTGTCATAAAAGTTTGTGACGATGGTGTGAGCGTATTGGTTGAGAAATTCTGTGAATTAAGAAAATACGTGCTTTGTAGTAACTGTTTCACGTTGTACGTCGTTAGAACTTATTCATGATAGAACTGTATTAACGAGAGAACACAATATTTTAAAATTATTGTATGTTATGTGCTTGATTTGTATGAATTGAGAAACCCTGAATATATCAAATTTATTTCTTATCGTTTTTTAAAGTTCATTTCCCAATTTATTACAAGCAGACAAGATTTTACTCGACTATTCCAGAAAGCAGTGCTATTCGCATATTGCATAACATTCACTCAGATTGCTTCCCGCAGTGTTTTGTTTTTTCTTATCGCGCTTCGCATTACACCAGGTAATATAAACTGTTCATCGCATTCCCGATGTCACCAAAACAAAAACAAATCAAAGTTTGGCCAACGCATCCTTATTCATTCTTGGAACGCACGTCCGTTATGTGACACGAAAAATGTCGGCACGGAGAAAGCCAAACACATATACGGCCCAACTTTCATACTATCCGGGACGAAGGACCATTAACGGTTTTAACCTAGTTATGGAACAAATTAACTTGACTTAACTTGTAGGTTAACGACGCTAAAATAACGCGAGCCGCAAGAAACTAATGAGATATTTAGTTACAGACTTTAACACAACTTCCAAACAGTTATCAAAGTTCACCAAGTTTAACTACGGGGTCGTAAATACAACTTTCACGATGAACATTATTTTTATTTCCACGGGTAGAAAGTCTGTAGCAAAAGCTGAAACTCTCCGGGAACTCACATAGGGGTGATCTAAATATTTAAGACAGCAACTTAAGAGCTGTATTAATCATAATCGTACCTAATTTCAGCTAAAGTTTAACCTCTTGACCGTCACAGTCTGGTTCGTTCGAACATCCATTCAGGTCGTACATAAGGAGAGGAAGACAGCAGGGAAGAGTGTGCGATACTTTGGGACTAACAGTTACAGTAACATTTTTGAATTCATTACAGTAAAAAAGCTCCGGCGTGGAGAGTATGGGTGATGTTACTGACACATGAAGTTCTCCAGCTCTCCATATTGACAATACATCCTTTAACATTGCGGATTTATGGTCACTTAACATCAGGCCATCACTTGCCTGTTAGCCAACTTATTCAACAAAAATAATAGTACATTTCGATGCTAGTGTGGAAATTATGTCATTACTTCACGAGTCCCGAGGTATATAAACAAAATACATCACAGAATGAAGTAAGTTCTAACTTTGACAGTGAAAAGTTTTGACAATTTAAATGCGTTTTTGTTAGGCGTTTCGGCTGCTATTCCGTTCCATTCAGACACCTTAATAAGAACTGTTTTTAGGAAAAATAATGATGAAGAGGCTAGTAATAAAATATAAAATCTCAATATTTTGATATTTTTACATTAATAATAGGTTTTTAGTTTTATTACGTCTTGGTATAAACTAACATTATAATAACTCTTCAGCAAGTAGTCGTAAACAAGTACAAATAAAATAAAACAGTAAAATAAATCGCACCAGTGCGCAAAAACGAACTTTTCGCACGCAAAACAGCCAAGAAAAGGGCACTTTTTGAGCAACTGTATTGAAAAAACGTTTTCCACTAAGATTGACTCATTGGGAGATTGAAAAAGAACCACCAATAATTACGTCAAACATCTCCATATAAGTGGAAGTGACAGCGAGCCAAAACGTCCACAAATGAGTAACCACCGACTTGCAGTCTAGCTTGTGAGGTGCGCCAGAGACTTGTACGGGCAAAGAATTCACGTACGGCTGCTGATTAGGTTTGCATATCACGCGCATGCGCTAGCGGCATTGGTGACCAACGCTAACAAGCGAAACTAAGTTTATGTAGCTGTGTGAGTAAGGGGTATCATGTTATTTTTTAAATATTTTAATATCTGCAATCAGTCGTGGCTGGTTCCAAGGGTTGCCATTGCAGTTCAAAGAGGCAACGCGGCCAGCATAATGGGAACCTTCGAACCCGGCGCGAAACAGGGGGGATTTTTTAGGTTAATTTTTAATAATTTTTAACATACTTTACTTTAAATCAATTTTCCTAGTTTTAGTATTCTTTATCGTTATTTAGTTCTTATTAGTTTGTATATTAATAAATTCCATTCCACTAATAATTAAAAAAAAAAACAATCGTAAAACAGATTAGCTTAGTTGTGGAGTGTGGGAGGGTCATTTCCCTAACTTCCATTAAATGTCCGGCAAATCAGCTTTTTTAAGTCGCATTATTAATAAATGTATTATGACTATGAGTATGCCTTCTTCCCATAGGGGTAGGCAGCGACTACATTGTTCTACTTGCTACAATCCTGACACCCCTTGCGCATCAACCATATAATAAATAAATAAATATCTTGGGACAATTGACACCAATTGACCTACTCCCAAACTAAGCAAAGCTTATTATATTGGGTAACTAGACAACGGATTAACATACTTATATAGATACATATAAATACTTAAATACATATTAAACATCCAAGACTCGAGAATAAACATTCATATTTTTCATACAAATATCTGCCCCGACCAGGGATCGAACCCGGGACCTCAAGCTTGAGTCAAAAGTCAGGTTCTCTAACTACTAGGTCATCTGGTCGTCAAATTCGTTCGGTTTTGGGTACTCTTGAGACAGATAGCTATAGATATAATCTTCCACTATTTCCACTCATACTTAGAACTTAATCGCGTAATAAATTTCTGTTGTAATTATTAGGCCCTGTAGGCTTATTACCTAACTCGCTCGCAATCGCCATCGTGTTCATTTTGACAGTTCATGTATGGGCTGACAATTGGCATCGGAATCAGCTAGCCGTCACATTCATACAAGAACTGTCAAAGTGAACACGATGGCGATTGCGAGCGAGTTAGGTAATAAGCCTACTGGCCTTTCAAGCAGAGGGGTCGTGGGTTCGAACACTCACACCTCACACCTCTCAGTTCTAGGAATTTATATGCGAAATCTCATTTCAAATCGTATATATCGTGACATGAGGTTCTCGGTGAAGGAAGGAATCACAGAAAATTTGGACACAACTGTGAAGCAATTTAATGTTATGTGTAATGTTCCTTACGCACTGGGCCCGCGTGGGAGCTAAAGCCCTTTAATTCTGAGACGAGGCCTGTGTCCCGCAGTGGGACCTATTTAAATAGGCTGGAGACTGTTTCTGTTTATAAATAAAAAGGGTTGATTAAGTAGAAGCGACCTCATAAACGGATAAATTTCCAAATCCAAGAGGGGCTCGCTTACCAACACGTAACCAACTTGCTCGTGTATATTCCTTGTCGCACATATAAAGCAAAAAAAAAAATGCCTATTCAAAGATTAAGGACAAATTTCAGAATACCTACGTAATATGTAATAATTACCTAGTATTAGTAACATTAAACATACAAAATGCAGCTCTACATTTTGAATTTTGATACCTGCTATGGGTGGTGTAGCGAGCTTGCATCACGGCATGACGAGGATCCGGGTTCGATTCCCGACCATAGCTTTAATTTTCAGCGTCGTTTAGATATTTAGTAGGTAATTTAGTAGACTCCGATTAGTGGTTAATTAAGAAGAGAGCTCAATAAAAGTAGGTAGCTGTTGCCCGAAGCTTCTTATAAATAGGAACAGTATCCAGCCTGTATACCTACGTCCCACTGTTGGGCAAAGGTCTCACAAAATTCGCACACAATCCCAAAACTCAGAAGTGCGAGTCCGGTTTCGAACCCAGGATCTGCTAGAGAGGCCGTAGTTCAAACCAAAGCCGCCGCGGCTTTATTACATCCAAAATGGTTCTATGGGATTCCCTAATTAGGTTCTTAACCTTGATTTAAAATCAAATTACACAATTAACATGCGATTAACTACTTTGTCGATTACGTTACATGAATACTTATTAGTTTTTATAATGATGTCACTAAAACAAAAAACTATCTGAGTAACTATTAATAAGTAACTAGTAGTAAGTGTTAATTAAGTCACAGAAAACTGAATAAACGGGATAAAACAATTTAAAAAAAGACTTAAAATTTCTAAGTACTTTCCTGTCTGGGTATTTTTTAATTTTGCCTTACTTCTTCAATTCATTTTTGGTAGCAAAATATTTATTAAGTAGGTACCTACATGATAATAATTAAAAATATTAAGTAAAAATTAAACATAACACAGAATGTTTCCAATTTCCAATTTAATAATACGAACTAGTCTAAGTTCTAAACAATGTACTTACGTTTAAGCTTTATTTTGATACTATTCTTTGGGCTCCACGAAAACAATCCAGGTATGTCAACAATACCGCGGACACTCATTTAACCAGTCACACACTATCACAAACACAGCTATGTACACCAAAGCACACACCCACAAAACATCCCGTAAACTTCATAGTCAAAACAAATCAAAATATCGCAATTTTATTTAAAACTGTGTCTTTATTCTGCGCATGGGCAACATACTCGGCATCGATTACAACGCGCACGGTAACAACCGAACTGTCATGCAGTACCACAAGAGTCCGCCTGGCGGCGCCGCTGTGTAAACGAAACAGCTATAGTTTCGCCTGAGTGGGAAAGAGAAGGCAGAGCTATAAGCCTTCAAAGCTCGTGTAAGCTTAACCTACACAATGACACATATTCGTGTGCACTTGGCGATGTGATTTTTGTATAGAACGAGTTTGTGTAACACATGGGTGCATGGACTTTTAAAGGTTATTTTGCGTAGCGCGAATTACCTATACGGAGTATGTAGGTACGTAATTTGAACTACTAATTGAAGTATTTTAAATGAAAAAAAATATAGGGAATGTATTTATTACTGGTATTTAGTTTTTTTTAATCCCGACGCAAAAACGGTGTGTCATAAGATTGACGACGATGTCTCTAGCTCTCTGTGTGTGTGTGTATCTATGGTATAGTGCCAAACATGGTAAAAATCGGTCCAGCAGTGTAAGGAGTATCAGCTATTTTCCAAAAATGATGTAAGGCATTTTTGGTATAATTAAGTGCTTTTTTATCGATTAATGCGTGGGCAGTTTTTTAAATTTAATGTTATATTTTAGATAGCTGCGAGTATTAGAAAAAGCTTGCGTTTAAGTTTTATTTACACCGCCACGCAACAGCAGCACAAATTGGAAAAAAAATTGTATCTAATCGAGCCAAAATAATGTATAAAAATCATAATTCGTCGCCCCCGGAGAATAAAACCGTAATACTATGTTACGATATTTTTATTGTTTTTGCATTTTTGGCTTCTCCGTGACGTAATGCATCTTGTGATTTTTTTTCATATTTTTCCTGAGAGTTTTTACGAAGTTATTGTTTATTTAATTTTTATTCGTTGGAAATTTCGTCTCATTTGTTTTCGCCATTAATACCGTAACAATACTTTAGATTGGCAAACTATAAACCGAAATTCGGCAAAACATGGTGGCGATACTTATCATTGTTACAAAATGATTCGCGGTTTTTCGTAATAACCTTTACCATTTTATTCGGGTGAAACTTGATAGTGGCACTTCGAGTAAGTGCTGTAACTGTTAAAAAGTATTTGTTTAAATTCTGTACCATATTATTGCCGCTCTTCCGATCACACTCCAGTTATCCTAACAGCCAGTTACTACTGTTATAGAATGGGAAAAACCTATGTATCTATACAACTCTCGAACAGACTGGAACGCATTTCGCGACTACATAACTGAAAACATCAATCTAAAAGTCAATCTTAAAACGACAGACGATATTGAGCTAGCAACTCAAAGAATTACTACAGTAATCCAAAATGCCTGCTGGAAAACCACTCCCACTGTCTCACATACGGAAAAGTCAACTAATATCTCTATGTATATAAGAAACAAATTATCCGAGAAAAGGACGCTACGGCGTGTATGGCAACTTATTAGACGCCCAACTGATAAAACTGCGCTTAACAGCGCCATAAAAGAGCTAAAAAAACCTGGTTAAAACAATTAAAGATGACAAACTGCAAGCCACATTGGAATCACTAACAGCAACCAGAGCGACCAACTACTCGCTATGGAAGGCTGCAAAGTCCTACGATAGACCACAAACACACAAGGCCCCTATCAGATATGGTTTAGAAAAATGGGCTAGAACAAACCAAGAAAAAGCTAATGTGTTTGCTGAACGTCTCGCTCAGGTATTCACACCAAACGCTGCAACAGCAAATGACACAGAGAAGCATGTGGAGCAAGTACTGCAAGAGGATCTCCAACTAGACCTTCCAATTAAACCAGTCACCCCTAAGGAACTGCAAAGGTGCATAAGAAATCTGGACAGTAAAAAAGTACCGGGGTATGATCTGCTAACAAAAGAAGTTCTGAGAGAACTACCCAAGATCGCAATCGTCTTCATTACTGTTTTGTTCAATTCCCTGATTCATGGCAGATCTCACAAATTATCATGATCTACATGAAAAGACATCCTACAGACCGATAAGTCTTCTTCCAACACTATCGAAACTGTTTGAGAGAATCCTACTCAGTCGACTAATGCCACTGCTGATGGAACGAAACATAATACCGGATCACCAATTCGGCTTCAGAAAACAACATAGCATAATAGAGCAGGTTCACAGGGTATATCAATGCATTAGAAAAGCTCTAGAACAAAAAGAGTACTGCTCTTCGGCATTTCTCGATATACAACAAGCTTTTGACAGGGCCTGGCACAAAGGGTTGCTATTCAAGATCAAAAAGACTTTACCACATTCATTTTACTTGCTCTTCAACTCGTACCTTGGTGATAGAATGTTCTTTGTAAAGGAAGCTGATGCCACATGAAAGTTCTATCCAATTAAGGCTGGGGGGCCCTATATTGTATAACCTGTTCATGTCGGACCTCCCGGACGAACCAGGAGTTGTCACTGCAACTTATGCTGATGATACTGCAATCCTTGCGAGACATGAAAACCCAAATACTGCATCGACTGTGCTTCAGAAGGGCCTAGAAGCGACACAAAAATGGCTTGATAAGTGGAGAATAACAGCTAGCGTAAGTAAATCAGTGCACGTAACGTTCTCACTCAAACAGGGCAACTGCCCACCAGTGAAACTAGGCAGTACAACTCTGCCGCATAGCGACCATGTGAGATACCTTGGAGTTCATCTGGATAGACGACTTACCTGGAAAGCACACATCAAAGCTAAAAGGGACGAAATAGCTCTCAAACACAGAACCCAAATTGGATGCTGGGAAGAAACTCAAAACTCTATAGACAATAAACTTTTAATATTATAAGGCCACACTCAGGCCGGTGTGGATGTATGGCATTGAGCTCTGGGGCAGCGCCAGCGAATCTAACATAATGACCCTACAGCGTTTGCAAAACAAAATACTAAGGTCAATTGCTAATGTGCCATGGTACACAACAAATAAAGAGATACATCAGCATCTAAAAATCCTTATAGTAAAAGAGGAAATACGCATGTCAGCTGAAAAATATCAAACACGACTTGAATACCATGCTAACAATGGCCCGGCAGCTAACAATGATCGACTATCAGAGGCGACTCAAAAGACATACCATCCAGGAACTAAAGTCACGATTCTAGTTTCGGTTACTTCAAATGAGTGATTGCGTCTCACTGGAGAGCACACCCTGAAACGCGAAGAAGCCTGCAACACATCTGATCATAGTCTTTTCGGACTGATAGCAGATTACATAGAAAAAAAAATACAATACTTTCTTATTATGTTTTATCTCGTTTATTCTGATTCTGCGTTAAATTGTTAATTTTACAAATCTGTACTGTGATTTAAAGCTATAAGTAAAGATTATAGATAAGACGAGTAAATAAATGGTTAATTTTGATGTCCTATGGTAACCTAAGACTTATTTTGAATAAATAAAATATTACTAGGTACTTTTTTGCTATCATATTTTTTTTATAATCGTCTGTAACCATTATAACCACATTAGTTTTTTCCCTGAACAAAATTGCACTGTGCTTGTAACGTTACAATCAAAGGAAAAATAAACGAGAATAAAATCGTAATGATTTATTACTACACAAGACAGTTGTTGCCAAAGTCACTGAACAGAATCACAAAGTCACATTACGATAGCCTTAGTTGTTCGTGATTTCAACGAATAAGATGGTAATCATGCAATACAAATTATATTTAAGCGTATATTATCGGTAATGTAAATTTCGGCGTATAACAAATAAATTAGGCCTACTAAAAATAAATGAACTAAAACATGCAAAAACCCTTAAAATCACCATTCATTTGATATATTACACGTTGGTTAATTCCTGGTAGAACGCAAGATATAAAGCCGAAACGGTTTTTTATTTCTCCTGAAAAGTTTACTTTTTCCTATTACCATTTTATTCTCCGGGGACGACGAATTATGAAGGTCCCGATATATGTGACATACCTAACTAACTTTACTATTTATATTTAATTGAATCAGGCGTTACTTTGCGGAGGTCCATTTTAATGAACAAAAAATATTTATTTTGCTACTCCGCTACTCACGTGCAAGATAACCAAGCCTGTGTGAAATATAATATAATATTGCATAAAACATATATATTTCATACAGGCTTGGATATCTTGCACGTGAGTAGCGGAGTAGCAAGGTAAATAGTTTTTGTTCATTTACTATTTATTTAAAACTGACTTATTATACTGTTTAGCGTGCTGAACGTAATTTTATGGACCAGCTAGCTATTGGAAAGCAATTTCTTTATTTACGTCGTATAAATTTAAGTGTTACTGCAAGGTTAATGGTCCCGTCGACAGAAGGCTGATTCTGAAAATGAGTGTCCACTTTAAAATCTTCTAGTAAAAAAAACTGGCCAAGAGCGTGTCGGGCCACGCGCAGTGTAGGGTACCGTAGTTGCCTGTCACGTGGATATTATGAATATAATTGTTGTTTTTGGGGTGCGAGTCGGGTTACCTCCGCGTGTGGTCAAGAGCTGCGGTTCGTTTTTGGATCCGTCCGAGGGGAAGAGCAGTGGTTGGTCCGGTGCACCCTGGGCATCGGTTAATAATTTCCTGGCAGATTCTTAGGGATATCGTTGTCACTTGTCCGTTGGCTAAGAGCCCGACAGGGAGGGGGGCCTTTTGACCGTGATCTACCGTACAACGTTGTCGACATTTTTGTCACAAGATTTTTGAATACTGTATTTATTACTTTGACATTGGCGGAATCATCGCATCGATCGATGGGGCCGTATTAGAAAAAGAAGAAGAAGAATATAATTGTTATTTTTCATTTTTTATTCGATACTACCACGAAGATAGTTCACGGTTTCAAGTACATTTTATAAGTTGGTCAACTATTACTCGTTAAATTGTAAAGCCAACCTAGATGTATTACTTTTCCTTTAAACTTCGTTATATATACTATTACCATACATGTTAGCACCTATCTAAATATAACCGTCCAGCAGGCAAGGGGGGGGGGGGGGAATCACTTGACTCTAACGATAATTAGAACTTTAAAGCTTAATATTTCGCAAACGGATCCCTGAATCGAAAAATGATTTTACCACACCGACAATATTTTTGAACGACTTTTCTAACGGCACCCCACACTATGGCGAAAAACAAAAAAACATCCCCACTTTAATTTTATTTTACCACTTTGTCGGCGTAGTTAATATGTACACCCATGCTAAATTACAGTTTTCTAATACTAAAAATCATCCACATACATACATACACTCAGAAAACATAACCCTCCTTTTGGTGCAGTCGGGTAAAAATAAAAATCCTATTCGATTGGTCTATTAACTTAGCATAGATAAGATATAGGTATGAATGGCTGGGCAGGTAACAGTAAACTTTATGTGCCAATAACTGGTTGCGGAGTAAGCGGCTAGACAGGAAATCAACCCATTACTGTTTTATCGGCCGAAGTAATACGCTATAGTTATACGGGTTTAATGCTTAGGTACTTGCAGTTTTTATGCTAGGTACCAGTGGCGTGGCGTCAAGTAATCAGAAGGCAAGCCGAAGGGCATCTAACTAGCCTTTTCCTCTAATTCTGCGCAATAAAAATGGGGTGCGTAACGATGGCTTAAAAATTTTTTGGTATAATATTAGTAGCAATAACGCTCATTTGATATAATTATTAAATCATATAACAACACTTAATATATTTACATATGACATAATTATCATTTCTTATAATGATCATTTGATATAATAACATTTAATATAACATTCTTTAAGTATAATGTACAATTGGCATAACCATTATTGATATAATGTATTAGAGACATAATCACAAAACGAACTGCTATCAAAAAGTAGGTTAGGTTAGGTTTGAACTGCGTCCCCCAACAAAAACGAACTGCTATAAAATATATAAAATGAGCGTTATACCACATAATCGTTATAAGAAATAAGCGTTATACCGAACGATAAATATACGAAATAAATGTATATATTTTAAAATTATACCAAACGTTTATTATACACAATGAGTGATTATACCCTTTGAAATTATATCAAATGTTGATATATCGATAGAAAATATATTAAATATTTTTATATCGATCATTACACACCCATAAAAATGCCCTTAAAATAGGCCAGCCGGTGGGAATCGAGTTCTATGGATGCCACGCCACTGCTAGTTACTAGCTGTTATGCAATTTTTCGGGATAAAAAGAAGCACATGTGTTATTGCAGACCATAATTATATCTCTGTTTCAAATTTCATCCAGATCCGTTAAGCCGTACTGGCGTGAAAGAGTAACAAACATTGATACATCGTCACAAACTTTCGCATTTATAATATTGGTTGGAACTGTTGGAAGTAGGATTAGTAAGATAGTAGGAAGTAGGATTATACTAGTTTAATTATTACTGGCTACTTATATTTATTCAGGGAGCTGGGCCGCAGACTGAGAGATAGGAGCTGCGATCCCCGCTCTGGTTCGTGGCTGGTTCAAAGGGTTTCCATTGCAGTTCAAAAAGGCAACGCGGCCAGCATAAAGGGAACCTTTGAACCAGATACGAAACAGGGGGCATTTTTTAGGTTAGTTTTTAATCATTTTTAACATACTTTACTTTAAATCAACTTTCCTAGTTTTAGTGTTCTTTATTGTTATTTAGTTTTTAATAGTTTGTTTATTAATAAATTCCATATTTTATTATGTTAATTTCATGTGTCTCGGCAAACTTTGTGTTTCATATGACTGACGCCTGAACTGAAGAGATGCAAAAGTTGCCGAGAGACATTAAGAATAAATAGTATAAAGAGGAAAGATTAAATTGTTTGAATGCATTGAATAGGTTCCGAAACTGCAGAACCGATGTGGAAAAATCTTTGTCCATTAGAGATTATTTGGTGCGGATGAAGTCGCGGGAAACAGCTAGTTAAGAATATACTTAGAAGCACTGAAGGTACTCTAGTTTTCTGGTTTTTAAGTTATAAGGAAAAATAAATGATTGAGAGTATTTTTTAGGGTTGGTTTGAACACACTCGTAAACATTTTGAATTGTAATTTTGATGCTTGTTATGTGTGTGTTGACGTATACATAGATATACGTAGAGTGTGGGCGAAGCCCAAGTGTGTGCCCGCGCGCCGTCAGAGTCGCTAAACCTCGCATCGGTTAAGCACCTCGAAAAGCTCTTGTCGGGATAATTTTGTAATTTTCTCTATAATATAATTTTCATAAAGTTTAATCATTGTTTTCACTACCACTCTACAATAAGTTGCTGGTCATGTCCCTACTGCTTCTGAACCCATCTTAGAGTACTTATGATATGTGTGTAGATAAATTAATGTATGCAACTGTACAAAATTAGGCGATAAAACACTTGTGTTTTAAGGACCTTCATTATGTAACGGTTGCATAAAATACTATAATATTAGGACGGATATCAAACGAACTTTGAATTTCGAATTGCGAAGCAGCCTCTCAGAACGCTTATTTTCGATACTAATGCCATCTAGCGACATTTTATTTGAAAACCCCCATTCCCTTTACCTCAGAGCTTCAATAAGAAAACTTAATCGAAAGACGCTTCTGATTTGCTTTTACAAGTAAAAATGTTCCACGTTCTTTCCCGAGCACGCTTTGTGATGTAAATTCAAGTCGTTGCAATATGTATTAAGCTATTAGGGTTTCGTTAGGAACTTACTTTCTGTTTTTATTTTTCGGTTGAGATCCATCCCATTCAGAATTTGTTCCAATTTTAATGGCGCTCCCACACTATACACTTGAAGCGTCAAATAGTCACGCGTGCGAGGACACTTTGTTGTCATACATAATAATAAGACACGTGACTTTTTGACGGTTATTTAAACAATAATCTCCTTATTTACATACTCTGGTCAAGCGTCTGTTAACTCACCGTCAGTTTGTCCTACTCTGTCATTTTGATATTTGCATATGTCAGACACAGACAAAAAACACAGTATGAGTTTCACTTTTAATGTGTAAAGGGGTAAGACTATAGGAACCATTTTCTATTATTAAGTTATAAAATTATAGATGAATAAAGGAATAGTATTAAGTTTTATTGATGATCTCTATTTGACATTGACGTTTTTTCGTAAAAAAGACATCAACGGGTTCTATTACTAATTAGAAAATTCAAATTAAACAAAATAAAAATCTCATCTTTTCTTTTAAATAAACTTAAAATAAAACGTGTAATTTCTAAAGCCTGATAAGAAGTAGTTTAAGGCAATCGGAATAATAACCACTTAAAAACTCGCTCTTTGCCACCCCTAGTTTAATGCTGCTCCCATTTACTCAAAGGTTAACTGGTAGAGATCCCCTTTGTACCTTTGTACGTATAAGTATGTTAAATTTTTTGTCAATCAAATTTCTACTCTATTGTCCTGATTATATCAAAGCCCCTAGTGTTCATTTTTAACTGACGAAAAAAACAGCAGGTTCCCAATTGGACGCGTATATTATTTCACACAAAAAACGCCTCAAACGAGTTCATGTAAGCATCTTAATCACTATGGAAAAATTGGCAGCGCCACTTGCGGATCGAAACGGCAACAAACCGTTCTCATTGTATTTGACATTTTAACGCAAACGCGTTAAAAACGTATTTTGTGACCGAAAACTTACAATAAATATATATCTTTCTTCCCGTAAATACGGTCCGGTCTAAAATCCTTCGGTCTAAAAGCACCTTTATAACGACGTTTGAAAAGGGAAATGGGATAAGCGCCATTTTTTGTGATATTGAGTTATCTGTATCATTGAAATCAGCTGATTTTTCTGTGTCGAATAGGCTAGGTCTATGTTACACGTCTAGGTCATTTTTTACTAAGTGACGTCTTCTTTTAAATCACTGATAAAGCGGTGTCTAAGGCTGTTACTACACCAATCGATCGACCATCGATCGATGTCATCGACCAACATCGCTCGATTACGACCGATTAGTGTAGTAGCTTTGGCTAATCGACGGATAAACCAATCGATCGACGTTGTTCGATACCATCGTTCGATTTGTGTGGTAGCGTAGGTCTAGTAGAAACTATCGGTCGACGTCGACGTTCTATTCTACCATCGATTGATGCCTTTGATCGACCGGTGTGGTAGCACCCTAACTAGCATATATGCTACTAATTATCATTCAATGCAGGTCACGATTTTTTCGACGCAGAGAAGCAACTCTCGTCGCGACGAAAACTTTGAAATGAGTTTCTCGAAGAATCTCGGATAACTTCGGATTAGTTCACATAGCTACTGCTTAATTTGCTACTCTGTAGATGGATCTGAATAAGAGACGCAATTTTGAATCCAGCACGGCTAGCAAAAATGTTCGCGAGATATTTCACCCGTCTTTTTCTTACTGTTCGGGCAAGAAAGAGACTGCTAGTCTATTTCACTCGCGACACAGGTAGTCGTGCAAGGCATACTTTATTGTTTCTTATGAATCCTTACTATCCTTACTAATCCTTAATTTATTAATATTATAAATGCGAAAGTAACTCTACTCTGTCTGTCTGTCTGTCTGTCTGTCTGTCTGTCTGTCTGTCTGTTACCTTTTCACGCTTAAACCGCTGGGCCGATTTAGTTGAAATTTGGTATACAGATAGTTTGAGTCCCGGGAAAGGGCATAGGATAGTTTTTATCCCGGAAAACTGCATAGCTCCCGCGGGATAGCACAGCCCAAACCACTGGACTTAGAGACTTGAAATTTTGCACATAGATACCTTATACAATGTAGGCATCCACTAAAGAAGGATTTTTGGAAATTCCCACGGGATAAGGAAAAAACAGTTAGTTAGGTGAGTTAAAATTCTTTTGCCAATAGAAAGCCACAGTATTTGTGAGTATCATAGGCTATATTTATAATAATTCTGCGCGGACGAAGTTGCGGGCAACAGCTAGTAAACAATAACCGTAAGCTAAAATACGATACGAGGTGGACGGATGACCTGGTTGAAGGCGCGGGCTCACGGTGGATGCAAGCCGCTTCCAACCGAAACAACTCGAGGTCTATGAGATGCCTATGTCCAACAATGGACGTCCTATAGCTGATATAATGATGACGATGAAGCTAAAATAAAATAAATACCTACCTAAATATCATGGCACAATTTACACCAAGTGAAGTAGTCCTAAACTAAGCTTGTATATGAAGATACATACAACATGTTAGATGACTCGAGTACAAACATTCGTATTCATAATATAAATCCGGGATTTGAACCCGGGACTTCTAGCTTCTTAGTAGTTCTTAGTCAAGGTCACTAGCTAGGCTATCCGGCCGTCCCTAACATTCTCACTCACATCATTTCCACAAATTTAATTCCTGGGCCACCAACCATACCATACTATCAAATGAATCAAGAAATTTTATTTCTTGACGCTTAGCGACAAACATTCGAAGACTACCCACCTGCTATGGGTGGTGTAGGGGTAGCACGCGTCACGGAATGACGAGGATCCGGGTTCGATTCCCGGCCATAGCTTTACTTTTCGGATTTTTCTGTGTCCTAATTTTCAGTGACTTTTAGAAATTTAACCATACCATAGTAAATAATTATACTCGTCAATGGAAATGCTTATCGATGAAGCGATAAGATTCTGTGGTGGCCTGGAAATCCAACTGTTTGAATGTACGATCAAGTGCAAAAATAAGTAACGATAAGAATTTCTCAAAAACATGTACCCCAAACTTCTTACGCCGCTGTAAGAGTGTATGGTACTTATTTTTGAAACTTTGACTAAGGAACATTATTACAGTTGACTGTTACATACATACATACACAAATCACATCTTTATCCCTTACGGGGTAGACAGAGCCTAAGGTGGCAAGACTTACACGCCACGTTTAGCAAGATTGTGGGGGTAAAGGTGGATAAAGGAATCAAATTAGTGATGGGTTACTAGCCGCATCGCCTATAACATGCTTCCTATGATTTTCGCCCATTCCCTCGATGGGCTTTTACCATCTGCGCGGGTAGAGAAGCAACTGGCACATTCTATGTTTTTTCTTTGCCAGCCAGACCAGCTTGGAAGAAACTGTACAATAATAAATTATTAAAGTTTGAGGCTGGATTAATATTGTTCAGCCTTTGTCGTAACCGAGTGAATGAACGAGTAGCCTACTATCGGGTAGAACGGGTATATCGCTCGGATGGTAACTCGATTCTGCGAAGTGACAAATTGAATTACCACTCAAGAAGGTCTCACACGATCCGTCTTCACCGAGGGTGGACATTTTGTCTGCCAAATTTAGAACAACTGTTTTTCACAGAAAAATACGTTTACATAGTTTTTAACACAAATTTCTTTGATGCTTTCTATAAATATGATATACTAGCCTTCCGTCCGCAGCTTCGCCCGCGATAAATTAATTTTCCCGTAGGAAAAGGTATTTTCCTGCGGTAAAAAGTAGCCTATGTCACTCAGTGATAATGTAGCTTTCTAACGGTGAAAGAATTTTTGAAATCGGTCCAGTAGTTTCGGAGCCTATTCAATGCAAACAAACAAATTTTTCCTCTTTGTAATATTAGTATAGATAGTATAGACTAGCTGTTACCCGCGACGTCGTCTGCTATTTCGTATTCGTTGATCGCTACATGATCGCCCATGGGAAACATGAAATGTCCGGGACAGAAAGTAGCATATGTTTTAATCTAGGGTACACGCTATCTCTATTCCAAATTTGATCCAAATCCGTCCAGTCGTTTCAGCGTGAAAAGCGAACAAACATACTAACTCACTCACATCGTCACAAACTTTCGCATTTATAATATTAGTAGGAAGTAGGATTCAAACACAATCAGTACATTGAAATTGGGTCTGAATTCGCTTGAAAGATTTGAAATAAACTAGGAAATACTACCTACTAATTGAAGTTTAGTGAAACCTAACCGAAAAAATGAATAACTTCTAAAATAACCGTCTGAATATCTGAACCATCCAGTCCACTTCAATCCACTTCCAAATTCGAAATTAGAAGTTGCTACCTATCATACTTTCCTACTAACTATTATAAGTGTCAACGGCACGTCCCGACACGTGCCGTGTTAACCGCTGCTTAGATAGAAGTCCGGTCACACAAATAATTACCAAACTATTTATACTTGCCAGGAAAAATCTTAACAGCGCGATTCAGGAATGTTTAGGGCATGGTACAGCGACATCTAGTGCTGAATAGAAAACTGACCCTAAAAAAACCACCGGTACACAACACGAGCGTCGAATTTTTAATTTTCAGTATCGTTAAGGTTCACGTCGTCAAACATCAAAGTCCATACCGTAATTAAATCAACTCAACTCTATCAAAATTTTCCTTACTCAGGAGTTAAGCCACGATGTATCCTAACAAGATAGAAGCTTGAATAAAATACACGCAATGTCAGACTAAATTAATAGCAAACTGAGCCGCGGCAGGATCAAATTCAATTTTAAGCTAATTTGTTGGTATTATTACATGTTAATTGGATAAGATAGACAGTTGAAATGGCAAGTAAATATCAATACAGGGTGTCTTTTAATTATTCCAGAATATTCCAGTAGGTGATTGAGTTACTGTGGTTGAACACCCCTGTAAATAGTACATTACACGCCAAGGCTGGTGAAATAATTAATGCCGCCGGAACTTCTCGCACGAGTCAAGGGCGAGGGCGATAAACATGTGACCTGTAGGCTTATTACCTAACTCGCTCGCAATCGCCATCGTGTTGAGTTGACAGTTCTTGTATGAATGTGACAGCCAGCTGATTCCGATGCCAATTGTCAGCCCATACATGAACTGTCAAAATGAACACGATGGCGATTGCGAGTGAGTTAGGTAATAAGCCTACAGAGGCTTTCTCTATCGCTGTACACAACACACGGACAACTTCAGCGGCAGCGATACGAACAATGTGATGATGAGGATAAAAGCGAGGGTAGTTGGGAGCCACCGTCAGTTGTCGAGTGACCGCGGAAACAGCGTTATATCGCAGCCGGCGAAACTAACACTCCTAGAAGAAGAACTTCGGAAGAGTCCGAAGCATATCGAGGATAGTTGCGGGAGTTATCCCTATATGTTAAAAGCGTGTCAATCTGACGGTAGCAATAGGTTAAAGGTTGTTGCGTGGGTGAATTTTACTTCTTAATTTTACGTGTGTTTCTACGAAGACAAATTGGCTTCGCGACTTCCCCTAAAACACGGCTGAAACCTAGTTAGTAGCGCAAACACGGAGATTGTAAACACGGCTTCCAACAATACGTATGTAACTCTTGCTTGATTGGAGAATGTTTACGTTGGAAACAACGTAGCTGCGTCGTGTTAGGAGGTAGGCTCATTAATTGAAAGACGGTCAAAGGAATGTCTTTAAGTCATGCCTTGATGATCTAAACATTTACTTCGCTGCTTACTCCGCTAGCGTGGTAGCAGAGTAGCATGTCTGTCTTTTGTTCATTTAATTATTGATCTCCGCAAAGTATACAATCAATCGTTTCTTGATTTTTTATTCCTCGGACGTAGACATGGGACATAAATAGACAGACATAGGTAGGAAATGCAGAAAAATGGTACCTGCTTACTAAAAAACATACATACATACACATACACAAATCACGTCTTTATTTACGTAGACAGAGCCTAAGGTAACAATACCTACAGGTCACGTTTAGCAAGACAGTGGATTTTAGCAAGGAAGTGGAAAGCCAAGACAAGTATATTATGGACGATGAAAAAGTAACGCTGTGATGCTAAACGAGGCCTTGAGGTCTTGTATAGGCTCTTTCTACCCCACACGTATAACGTCTATATCCCTTACGGGGTAGACAGCCTATGGTAACAAGACCTAAAGTCAACGATTAGCATAATTGTGGGCGTACAGGCTGAAAGGGGAATCAAAATAGTGATGGGTTGCTAGTAGCATCGCCTATAACATGATTCCTATGATTTTCGCTCATTCCCTCGACGGGCTTCATTTATTCATTTATTCATACACATTTACTTTTACCATCTGCGCGGAAAACTAGAAAACCTTAAATCAAATTTTTTTGTACAATACCTTAAACCGGGGTTACATTAAATAGTAGTTATAATGACGAAATCATATTTTTATTTGCGTTTACTTGCTTCCAATCGATGTCTCCATCGATCGCCTTTACGTCTACATGCCAAACATTCACCGCAAATTGACAATATCGATTTTATAGCAATTTTAAAAACGGTCAAAGTAACCCCAAAATTATCAAAACCACCCCAGTTTACGGCAGTCGTTCTAACGCATGAATAGCAAATAACGAACACAGTAATTTTTTGTTTGGATAGATGCTAACAGTGTTAAGAAAAATCTTGACTCACTCCACTACTTAGCATGTTGGCAAAACACGACTCGACTCGTGTTGTAACTTGTTTTTCTCGTAAATAACGTAGCGACCTTCCGCGTCGCCGTCCTAAAATGCATTGAAAATGAAAATGAAATGAAAATGAAAATTTATTTTTGCAAATTGGCCGCCAGGGGCTCTTTTACATGTCTTTTTGAAACTACCAGCACATTCGGAAAGACCATCATTGCCAAGAAGAATGCGCCGCAAGAAACTTGGCAGAAAGTCATTTTTTCAAAATAAAATACAGTAAGAATACTTAAGTTCTACTTAAATTAAATACATTTATAAAAGGGATGTATAAGGTCCCCGAGCCTTAAATTATATTAATCTATAAATAGTAGAGATGTATAAAGTCTCTACTAGTCAAAAATAAAAAACAAAGAAAAGAAAATAATAACAATAAGTTAAGTGAAGGTGTAAAACGCCTCTAACGTCAAATAAATTAATTGGAGATGTCTCCAATGTCGCAGGAAAAAAAAATATATAAAACAAAATTATGAAATATACATTTCATGTCAAGTAAGTAACCAATAAGCTTTTGGATTCCGAAGGCAAGCTTGCGTCTGCCGCCCCCAATGTTGGCTTCCACGCACTCATGTCCTGCTCTGAAAGCAGAGCGGTACCGAGGGCATGTTTCGCTTCCGTCCCCACAGGCACACTATGGGAACGTTTTAGGAACTTCGACGTCGTTAGCCTGCAACTAAATAGTAAAAGAGAAAAAAAAAAAAAAAAAAAAAAAAAAAAAATGAAACCGGAAATCCATAAGCTTAACAATATACCTACGCAATACCTAGTATGACATAGCAATATTTACGTCATTGTAAACAATAATAATTATGAAAAATAGAATAAATATTTAAATAAACAATTACAGTAGGTACAATATTTATATTGATAATACCTATCTTAATATTCATAATTAATAATAGCTATACAATTTTGAATCATAATAAAAATCTTAATTAATCAAGATCAGCTAACCTAAACAGCAGACGGTAGCAACAGGGCCAGAGACCGCCGTATCTAGAGACACTACACGCATACACACATACACACACACCCACACACACACGTATATACACACTACAGGATCACTCACAAAAAAACACTGGATTCTTATGGTAATTTTTCCAAAGATGGCCATGTCATGTTCTCATCACACATGTACTCATCGACTGTGTAATATGCTTTCTTTAACAGCGTGTTCTTTATGTATTTCTTGAATAACACATATGACAATTTCCACGCATCTACAGGCACTTTGTTGTAGAACCTGACACAGTTTCCCAGGAAAGATTTACTTACTTTCCGTAGACGAAATTTAGGAATGAGCAGCTTGTGTTTATTACGAGTGTTGATATCATGGATGTCCGACAATTTCTTAAAGGAATTGAAATTCTTGTGTGTGTACATAATTACATCGTGTATGTACTGCGAAGCTACTGTGAGAATTTCTATCTCTTTAAAGCGCTCTCTTAATGATTCTCGGGAGTTCAGATTGTAGATGGACCGAACTGCCCTCTTCTGTAAAATGAAGATACTCTGAATGTCAGCTGCTCTTCCCCAAATCAGAATGCCGTAAGACAAAATGCTATGAAAATAACTGAAATAAACCAGTCTAGCAGTTTCCACGTTGGTGAATTGTCTAATTCTTCGTACAGCATAGGCGGCAGAACTCAATCTACCAGCAAGAGCAGAAATATGTGGGCTCCACTGTAAGTTACGATCCAGGGTGAGACCAAGAAAAACGGTGTCATCAACGAGGTTTAGCTTCTCTCCGTTTATGGAAATGGCTGTTTCAACCTGTCGTACATTTGGTAACGAAAATTTAATACATTTCGTTTTAGCTGCGTTTAGTAGTAGATTGTTCGCAGTAAACCATTGAAGCACTTCTGTTAGAGTCTCATTGATGTGACTTTGATCTTCCTGTTGCCTGTCTACCTTGAAAATCAGAGAGGTGTCATCAGCAAACAAAACTATGTCACATTTGTTTTCCAGTAGGCGGGGCAAGTCATTGATATACACCAGAAAGAGAAAAGGGCCCAATATTGAACCCTGTGGTACTCCAAGCTTCACCGGCGCACCACATGACTGCACTCTATTTATGTCCACTTTCTGGATTCTCTGACTGAGATAGGACATGACAAGTTTCAGTGCGTTTTCAGAAAGCCCGTAGTGCTCAAGTTTGCGGATAAGCGTTTCATGCTCCACGCAATCAAATGCTTTGGAGAGGTCGCAGAAGATCCCTATTGCATCTTGCGAATGTTCCCATGCATCATAAATATACTTAACGAGTACAGCCGCCGCATCTGTGGTGGATCGGCCTTTAGTGAAACCAAATTGCTGGCTGTGAAGTAATTCATTTGCATTGAAATGATGCAACATCTGATTCAGCATTATCTTCTCAAACACTTTGCTGAGCACCGGAAGAACAGAAATTGGACGGAAGTTTGACGGATCATATTTGTCACCACACTTGAACAAAGGAATCACTTTACTAAATTTCATCAAGTCCGGAAACACGCACTCATCCACGCACTTATTAAAAATGATAGCCAAATATGGCGCCACCACGTGAATAACAGATTTCATGACTTTAACTGAGATTCCCCAAAGGTCTTCCGTATTTTTTAGCTTCAAGGATTTAAAAGTTGCAACAATCTCGCGTGAGTCTATATATTTAAAATCAAATTTATAATTACAAGCTTTTACATTCACAGACAAATATGAGCTTGATTCTTCAGTAAATGCCTTTAGGTTACGGGTAGTATTTACAGCTATGTTCTATTAAGCTGCAAGATGACAGTCGCGATGGAAACACCTGGAAGTGCACTTAAGTCACACGTAAGCTTTCAAGATTTGATGCAACACTACTGTAGAGAAAATTTGCGTCTTCGGTGTCGGTGTAGTTTTATTTCATGCTAGTCTGGGAGTAAAGAGAAAACATAAAATGTATCAGTTCTCTTCCCGCGCGGATGGTAAAAGCCATTCATGATATGGGCGATGCGGCTAGCAACCCATCACTATTTTTATTTCCCCTTCCACCTATGCGCCCACAATCATGCTATACGTGTCCATTAGGTCTTATTACCCTAGGCTCTGTCTACCCCGTAAGGGATAAAGACGTGATTTATGTATGAGTGTAGTTTTACTTGGATACGAATAAGTTTTCATACTTTTTTATAAACAGTAATGTACAAAAATAGTAAACAAATAATCGAGACTGGAAACAAGATACAGTTACCAATTTTATTTTATTTTTTTAATTTGCGAAAAAAATTACCCACATTAATTTAAATAAAAAAAAGCGTTTATTGGCGCGTTTAGCCTTGAAGCGTGGGTTCAAATCCCGTTCGACACTTGAAAAACTTTTAAACTTTAGGACTATGACTATACTGTATACAGGGTGTCACAAAACCCTTTAACTTCCTTTTACAGAATTGTCAGGTAAGTCTACCTGAACACCCTGGCAAAGTTTGACGCTCGTGGTTAGCTAATTGACCCTTTAATTAACGAATCTTAAGATGCATTTCAGGACTATGCTCTCAGTGTACCTTTTCATTCATAAGTTACGTGAGTAGCGCTACTCGGAACGTTATTGTTTGTAACTAAAACTTCACTCGCACTTTCTTTCAAACTACCTACCTACCATAAAACTTTGACCGGATTTCCTTATTGATAAATGATCATTTTCAATTATTCTAGATTCGTTTTAGAAAATCCACAGTACGACCTGGCAAACGTTAGCGTGCGTGTGAAGTGAATTGCGAAAATAATTGTAATCTAATTACAATTATTTGTGCGTTTTAAAAAAGTACCTAGAGAGGATTTTAGGAGGATTATGTGTTAGGAGATGGAATTAAATGGATATCTGTAATTGTTGCTTATGATTATACTTACATTATTCTGTATCAATACAAAATCACGTAATACACTTATAGCCACAATTATTAAACACTCATCTCTCACACACACACATTAATTGTTGAGTGGATATCCGCAAAAAAATCACAGTTTTATTTAGATTATTTTTCTTTTTTACATAAAAGAAACGAAAATTGGACTACATCGAAAATTACAAACACGATGTTTTGACAAATTAATGTTTTTTGACTGTTCGTATTTGAGTGAATACCGCGTGTTCGCCCGCGCCCTCTGTAAGAGGTTAGTGCTTGTTTGTTTATGGTAGCTTCACTGTCAACCTGTGGGACGTCAACACTTAAGCATGAATGTGAGTGTGGGATGGCTTTTGAGTCTCTTATTTATTTATTTATTTATTCATACCCATTTTCACACCTCAATTTCTGATTCATGAAGTCATCACTTGGCGGCCAATGTGTCTTGAGCGATATTTGTGGGTGACTTGATGTTAAGGGTAGGTATTAACAATAAATTTCAAAAAATTAAAACATCCCACGTTATTTTCGAGTTATCATACCGTAACTAAATAAATAAATCATTTTTTTGTCAATAATGCCTTACATCGTTTTAGAAAAGAGCTGGTACTCTTCAAACTGCGGCGGCGATTTTTACCAAACATGGCTAAAAACCACCACACGGAAACTGGCTTTCGAAAGAAAAAAAACGCATCCAAATCGGCCCACCCGCTTGAGAACTACTATGCCTGCCACAACAGATACACACACACGAGCTGTTAGGACACGACTAGGATGGACCGAGACGACTCTGACTGCGACAGGACTTGACAAAAACACTATTACATCAGACATGGCTGTCGGGCTTTGATCCCTTTGCCTTTCCTTAGTGGAAAAGATTATAATAAAACAAAATAAAACTGACGGCCGTCAGTTGATATTGAGTGGCAATGTTTATTATTTTTTGTAATTATTTTAAATATTTGTATTAAAATAGTAAAGCGAAATGATGTTTGAATGTGTACTGTGTGTGATTATGGGGTACTTCACGTTGAGTGGTAATGTGATTTGACATGGTGAGTGACTAAAACGGACACAATAACTGAAGGTCTGTAATCAATACCTAAGTACCTACTTCATAAGATTAGCAAGAAATACAAAATATGCGAATGCTCACAACTTTAGATTTATGGCTTGTACTTCTAAATATTCACAACAAAAGTTTAATTTTCCCGGTATAAAACTAGTTACGCTACCGGACATTGTGTGTCGCTTATGTTGCGAAAGCTTGATAGCTGATTGGTTGATTTTGAACTGATTCATTTAGGTTGCTTTACCTACGAAACTTCCGTATGCCGAAGTAGTCACCAACGATAGTTTGACGAGTAGTACTATGAGTAAACACTACTAGAGTATTGTGAGTAGCTTAAGCCTGTGGCACACTGAGCAAAGCTATTAAATTATTTTTTATAATTCTTTTTTTTTTTGTTTTAATTAGGGTCTCATACTTTGCAGGGGTGTTCAAACCAATATACCGAACAAGTTCGTGAATTATCGTTAAAGGGTTTTGTGACACCCTGTATAATAGAACTATGACTGTAATATTTTGTGTTTTCACTTCCTACTTGAAATTTCTGCCTTAGCTTGCTCTAAATATATGTGTTTATTGTTTAAAATATGAAACTAAACCACAGGTAATTAGCCTTTTTACCTATCTATAAAAATCAACTTGCCACATATGAAAATATTTTTTATCGAGGTTTGAACTTTAATTTTGTTCTCACCCCGTTTTACGGTACAAAACTTCAACATAATCGGTCGCTATAATTTTGTAACCTTATAGCGAGCTTAATTATTTTATTCTGTGCCTGCTTTTCAGCTCGCCTTAATAACGACAATGATTGTAGAATATGCGGCGAAGAGGTTGAAACAATGGAACACATTATGTGCGAATGTGATGCCCTCGCTAGACTAAGGATGAAACTCTTCGGCATCGGATACCCTGAACCAGGAGATTTCAAGGCACTTCCACTACGCCAAATCACCCAATTCATGAATGAGGTAGTAAAAGCGATGGAATAGTGCGAAGGAGGGGTAATTACACAAAAGATCCACGAATGGGTCGAAGTGTATCCGTAGGGGCCCCTAGACTAAGATAAGATAAGATAAGCTCGCCTTTGTGCATTATATTAATGTATTTTTTTGTGAGTTGTATCTGTTTCTTTATATTTGTACAATAAAGCATTTACTTACTTACTTACTTTTAACCGCTCTACTTCATGAAAAAACGTACTTACGGAACGACATTTTGAAGGTCCACTTAACAGGCCGTTTAATATTGTTTCAAACAAAATACATTAAGGACAAATTAAATTAGCCATGTTATCTTGATATTGGTAAAGCCATACCACACGAGTTGAAGGACAACCAGGTTGACTCGATGGCTTATCAACCATCGCTATTATCCATACAAATACCATTGTTCAATGGTTTTCTAAGCCCATTACATTATAATGTTAGTCTCATTAAATGCTATTAGTTCGAGATAGCGCCTGACCTGATCAATAGCAATGAAGATAAAAAAATAAACTGCTAGTGTTTGCTTAATAGGATACAAAATGGAATGAAAACAAATTAAACTATTAAATTAAAAACTAATTAAAAACTAAACTAAAACTAATCTTAAAATAAAAAAAGACGACCGGATAGCCTAGTGGTTAGTGACCCTGACTATGAAGCTAGAGGTCCCGGGTTCGAATCCCGGTAGGGGCAGACAGTCGTATGATGAATACGAATGTTTGTACCCGAGTCATGGATGTTGTATGTATTTATCTACATACATTATATAAGTATGTTTATCCGTTGCCTGGTACCCATAGTACAAGCTTTGCTTAGTTTGGGGCTAGGTCAATTGGTGTAATTTGTCCCAAGATATTTATTTATTTATTAAAAAAGGAGGGGCCCCCGTGGCATAGTTCCCCAGACGCTGGCAGCATTCCCCCTTTGGACAGCTATACTAATACGCTGTCCAAGGAAACTGCCAGCTCTGCCGTCACCCGTAGCGTCTATTAGCCTCTTCGAAATATCTTTGAAGAGGCTAATAGCGCTAGGACCCCACGGACCAAGGGTCTCAACACCGAAAGGGACAAAGTTATATTCGGTGCTGAGACCCCTATATTTATTTATCTTGCCTGATTCGGCCGCTTCGGCAACCGCGCCTGCTCTACTCGTGGTTCCGCAATTGCTAGTTAAATCTGGTAGGCATCATTACCTAAGAAATTACAGTTTTGCCAACAACAACAGCAGTCGAGTACCGTGCGTTTTAAACGCAATTTCTTTCCTCGTACGGTAAAGATCTGGAACCAACTTCCTGCTGCAACATTCCCTGAGCGGTACAATTTAGGGATCTTTAAAAAGCAAGCCTTCCTGTTCCCAACGCACTTGTGATTCCCCAGGTCTTGCAGGTGTCCCTGGGCGACGGTGATTGCTTTCCATCAGGTGACCCGTCTGCTCGTTTGCCCCCTCTTATATAAAAAAAAACCGCTTAGGAGACTGACAGTATCCCATAAATCGCGTATTCAGTTAAATCTTTGAATATGAATGTGGCGGTTTTTTCTTGAACAGTAAGACCTTAATTTTTTGATGTTCTAGTCTTGAAAAAACACCCAAATGATTACAAAAAGGAAGAAAGTAGGCCAACAAACAAATTAATTATATTGGCCAGGATAGAGCTCATTTCGAAGTCAATACATGGAATTCATTAATAAGATAGTACTCTTAATGTTAAATTATTCTGCTTCTACCAGCGCCTACATCTGCGTAGAATTTACGTATAAACCTCTTGAATCGCTCTATCAATTTAAAAAAAAACGCATCAAATCCGTTGCGTAGTTTTAAAGATCTAAGCATACATAGGGACAGACAGACAGACAGCGGAAAGCGACTTTGTTTTATACTATATAGTGATAAAGATTCAATTTAAATTGTAGCAATGATTTAAATGTACTTGGTATACGTTGTATCACTTCACTACACAGTATAAAACAGTCGCTCTCCGCTGTCTGTCTGTCCCTATGTATGCTTAGATCTATAAAACCACGCAACGGATTTTGATGCGGTTTTTTTAAATAGAGCTATTCAAGAGGAAGGTTTATGTGTATAATTCAACGCAGACAAAGTTGCGGGCAGAAGCTATAATTTATAAAAGGTATATTAAAAAAAGTGACATTCCTATTAATTGTATTCTATGTCACCGATTTGTAGATGAACATTTTACATAATTAACAATTAATTATCATAATTATCAGCAACTGTTCTAAAGTTAAAGTATGTATGTATGTATGTATGTATAACTCTTAATTGTACATATAACACAAGAATAAGATGAATACGTAGGACAACACAAATGCACAAAGCCGAACTTATCCCTAAAAGGGATCTCTTCCAGTTAACCTTTGAACGATTGACAGGACATAAGTATTAAGCAAGAGTAGACACATAAAAAGTAAAAGAAATAATCCTAAATGCCTAAATAACAAGGCAACAAGACTTGAAGAAAGATCTAGACGGACGTTCCGTGACCAAATTGAGGACGTTTTGATTGGTCAGGTCAAGAGCACGAGTTCGAGTACCTACCCTAAACCGACGAGCATGTATGAAGAGATTGATGAATGTGGATGAAGCGAAAACGGTATGCATGAATGTACGTATTATAGCAAGTGGATCAAGTCTCTGCCTACACACACACACACACACACAAATCACGTCTTCATCCCTTACTACTTACTTACTTGTCTTCCCCTTGTCTTGTGTGTGTTGTTGTCCCTTTTACTTCTTCTTCTTCTTTTCTAATATGGCCCCATCGAACCATGCGATGATTTCGCCAATGTCAAGGTAATAAATACAGTATTCAAAAATCTTGTGACAAAAATGTCGGCAACGTTGTACGGTAGAACATGGTCATAAGACCCCCCCCCCCCTGTCGGGCTCTTAGCCAACCGATAATGATATCCCTCGGAGACCGCCAGGAAATCATTAACCGGTGCCCAGGGTGCACCGGAACAAGCACTGCACTTCCCCTCGGACGGATCCAAACACGAACCGCAGCTCTTGATCACACGCGGAGGTAACACGACTCGCACCCCTCCCTTTTACTTGTCTTGTAAATTAAAAACTAGCTTTTGCCCGCGGCTTCGCACGCGTTAACCATGAGCATTTCAAAGAAGCTAGCAATCAAGCAAGCGAGCACCCAAACCTGCAAGCATGTAAATATGCAAGCAGGCATGCAAGCAGGCATGCAAACAGGCGTGCAAGCAAGCGTGCAAGCAAGCATGCATGCAAGTAAGCACGCAAGCATGCATGCATGCAAGCAACCATGCAAGCATGCTTGAAAGCAAGTATGCAATCAAGCATGCAAAGCAAGGACTCAAGCAAGCATGCAAGCAAGCCCCCGCATTGCCCCGCTGCCTTAATTTTTCTGAAACTGTAAATATTGCAGGATTTTTATAAAACAAACCTAACCTAACCTAAAGAGCTGTCCTAAAATACACCTACCCCAAATAGCTTTTGCCCGCGACTTCGTACGCGCTAAGATGTAAAACGAAAAAATAAGTTTTTTCCCGTTCCCGTGAAAATTTTGGGGAGTGCTTTCGGAGTACACTTAAAGCCTTTAAAGAAACACACGTTATAAATGTTAAGTCTCTTTCTTCCGCTGTTTCGTCTGGAAACGTAAAATCCCGTTTTTTCCCGTGTTAGTGTTGCCCTACACTCCCGAATAAACCTACGTGACAAATTTCAACTTTTTATGTCAAGTAGGTAAAACGTAAAATCCCGGTTTTTCCCGTTCCCGTAAAAATGTTAGGAAATCCTTTGTTAATGCTACCTTACATTCCCTAAGGAAGCTAAATGCTAAATTTCATCTTTCTACGACCAGTAAAACGAAAAATCGATCCCGTAGAACTGAATATATAAATCCCGTTTTTTTCCTTATCCCGTGGGAATTTTCAAAAATCATTTAAACATTATTTTACTATTATAATCACCTACTTCTATGCCAAATTTGAAGAGTCTAGTAATTATAGTTCACAGGATTTCGTTAAACTAAATATATAAATCCCGTTTTTTTCCTTATCCCGTGGGAATTTCCAAAAATCCTGAAATCAGTTTCTTCGTCTTGTAATCACCTACTTTTGCATCAAATTTGAAGACTCTAGTTATTATAGTTACTGAGATAGCGCCACTTGGAGTCGAATATATAACTCCCGTTTTTTCCTTATCCCGTGGGAATTTCCCAAAATCCTTCCTTAGTAGATGCGTACATTGTATAAGGTATCTATGTGCAAAATTTCAAGTCTCTAAGTCCAGTGGTTTGGGCTGTGCGTTGATATATAGTTAAGTCAGTCAGTCAGTCAGTCAGTCAGTCAGTCAGGACTTTGAATTTTATATGTATAGACTAGCTTTTGCCCGCGGCTTCGCACGCGTGAACCATGAGCATTTCAAAGAAGCTAGCAATTAAGCAACCGAGCAACAAAACCTGCAAGCTTTCAAGCATACATGCAAGTATGCAAGCAGGCATGCAAGCCTTCAAGCATGTAAGTATGCAAGCAGGCATGCAAGCAGGCATGCAAGCAGGCATGCAAGCAGGCATGCAAGCAGGCATGCAAGCAGGCATGCAAGCAGGCATGCAAGCAGGCAAGCAAGCATGCAAGCAAGCGTGCAAGCAAGCATGCATGCAAGTAAGCACCCATGCAAGCAAGCATGCATGCAAGCAAGTGTGCAAGCAAGCATGCATGCAAGTAAGGACCCATGCAAGCAAGCATGCAAGCATGCATGCAAGCAAGCGTGCAAGCAAGCATGCATGCAAGTAAGCACCCATGCAAGCAAGCATGCATGCAAGCAGGCATGCAAGCAGGCAAGCAAGCATGCAAGCAAGTGTGCAAGCAAGCATGCATGCAAGTAAGCACCCATGCAAGCAAGCATGCAAGCATGCATGCAAGCAAGCGTGCAAGCAAGCATGCATGCAAGTAAGCACCCATGCAAGCAAGCATGCAAGCATGCATGAAAGCAAGCATGCATGAAAGCAAGTATGCAATCAAGCATGCAAAGCAAGGACTCAAGCAAGCATGCAAGCCAGCCCCCGCATTGCCCCGCTGCCTTAATTTTTCTGAAACTGTAAATATTGCAGGATTTTTATAAAACAAACCTAACCTAACCTATAGGGCTGTCCTAAAATACATCCTAAATAGCTTTTGCCCGCGACTTCGTACGCGCTAAGATGTAAAATGAAAAAATAAGTTTTTTCCCGTTCCCGTGGAAATTTTGGGGAGTGCTTTCGGAGTACACTTAAAGCCTTTAAAGAAACACACGTTATAAATGTTAAGTCTCTTTCTTCCGCTGTTTCGTCTGGAAACGTAAAATCCGGTTTTTTCCCGTCCTTGTGGGCGTTTCAGAAAATCCTTTCTTAGTGTTCCCCTACGCTCCCGAATAAACCTACGTGACAAATTTCAACTTTCCCCCGCTTTTCGTTTTTCCCGTTTCCGTAAGAATTTCGCCAAATAAAGCATTTCCCGAAATTCTTACGGGAACGAAGAAGAAGAATTTTGGGAAATTATCTCATAATGCTCCCCTACACTCCCCAAGGAACCCACTTGCCAAATTTCAGCTTTCTACGACCAGTAAAACGTAAAATCCTGTTTTTTTCCCGTTCCCGTGGGAATTTTGGAAAGTACTCTCTTAATGCTCCTCAACATTCCCGAAACAACCTACATGCCGAATTTCAGCTTTCTGCAACCAGAAAACGAAAAGTCCCGTTTTTCCCGTTCCCGTGGGAATTTCGGGAAATCTTTTTGTAGCGCTCCCCTACACTCCCCAAGGGAAATTGAAGGCCAAATTTCAATTTTATACGACCAGTAAAACTAAAAATCGATCCCGTAGAACTGAATACATAAATCCCGTTTTTATCCCGTGGGAATTTCCAAAAAGCATTAAAACATTATTTTACTATTATAATCACCTACTTCTATGCCAAATTTGAAGAGTCTAGTAATTATAGTTCATAGGATTTCGTTAAACTGAATATATAAATCCTGTTTTTTTCCTTATCCCGTGGGAATTTCCAAAAATCCTGAAATGAGTTTCTTAGTTTTGTAATCACTTACTTTTGTATCAAATTTGAAGAGTCTACTTATTATAGTTACTGAGATAGTGTCACTCGGAATCGAATATATAATTCCCGTTTTTTCCTTATCCCGTGGGAATTTCCAAAAATCCTTTCTTAGCGGATGCCTACGTCATAAGATCTACCTGCATGCCAAATTTCAGCCCGATCCGTCCAGTGGTTTGAGCTGTGCGTTGATAGATCACTATGTCAGTCAGTCAGTCAGTCAGTCAGTCAGTCAGTCAGTCAGTCACCTTTGAGTTTTATATATATAGATGACATGTAATAACTATAAGTATTACGAATAAATGAGTATGAGTATGAGTACGGGGTAGTCTCTGCCTACGCCTACAGGAAAGCAGAGAGATGTATGTTAAAATCAAGCCCACAGACTTTATTAAGCCTCATCATTAATCAACCAAATAGGGTTGTAAACAAAAGCAAGAAATTGTGAGTTTAAATTACTGGAGATTTATTACGTCACTTTATTGTTATTGAGACGTCCATTGGTAAACTTGAGGAAGCCTATTACAAAGTTAAAACTTCGGAGGTCGTTGTACGCTGTTCCGCTCACACTATAGTCACCAATATGAGAGAGAGAGTGGGACGGAATGATACGAACTTTGAATTTCGTGTTTTAAAGTGAAACCCCAGTTATTCTGCGCTTATCAACGTTCAAAGACGCCTAAACAAGTCTTTCTCGAATTTGTTATTGTGAGATTTTCCGGAATTTTACTACAAAGTGTAACGTTTTTAATTGAGAGGGTTTGTTTAAATAAAGTTAGTATAATCTTATGCTTTTACAATTTTTTTAATCTCAGGACTTAATCAAATCAATATAATCTATAAAATTACCTCGATACAAAAGTGTATGTATGTATGTATGTAAACTCTTTATTGTGCAAAATAAACAAGACAAAATACAATCGACAAACACTGAGATACATGCACAAAGGCGGACTTATCCCTTATCCCTAAGTGATCATGTTACGTTACACAAAAGATCCACGAATGGGTCGAAGTGTATCCGTAGGGACCCCTAGACTAAGATAAGATAAGATAAGATCATGTTACGAGTATAGGCGATGCGATCACTATTTTGATTCCCCTTTCCACCTATAGGCCCACAGTCTTGCTAAACGTGGCCCGGTAGGTCTTGTTACCTTAGGCTATGTCTACCCCGTAAGGGATAAAGACGAGATTTGTGTATGTATGTACGTTTGAAATTTTTGACTAGTTGTTATTTGACTAGATTAATTAGAGCACAATTTTTCCACACATTCGAGTGGCAGTTTCGCATTTTATGTGTTCTTTCAAAAAACGGGCTCCTTGCTGAAGTGAAGTGGATGTCACGAGTACCAGCGATATTTTAATGCCTACCTTTGTGAAGGTTTACAGTTTAGGTTTGTACAGTATTTGTGTTCAGTTTTCCTCTATGGTCTTGTGACGATAGGTTTTCGTTTTTACATGACATTACATTCAGATTTTGCCAAAAGCAGTCGCTTTATTCAGTGGCGTAACTACAACGTCTGGGGCCCGTGGCAAATTCGTCAGATAGGGCTCCTTCCTCAATATAAAGAAGTGCATCAGCGTCCCTTCTGTGCTCTAAACTAAGCCAGTTCGGGGCCCCCTAGAGCTAGGGGCCCCTGGCGTTTTGCCACCCCTGCCATCCTATAGTTACGCCACTGGCTTTATTTATTTAATACAGTCTTATCCATTATAACCTTATTTATCAAAATAACCTGACTTACACCTAACGCTCAGTGCAAAAATGATTTCTCTTAGTCCTATCAAAGAAAAATAAATCCAACATTTCTGGTAGCAGAACTGCGGCTTCAGACATTTACACTTCAAAGACATCGCTTCCCCGTATTTTGCTATTTACGGAATTATTTTGGTGACGAACATTCCAGATCATTCTGCTAACTGGCTCGTTATATCATGGAAATTAAATCGTCGCATTACTAGTGGAGCACCGAACGCCTAAAAAATTAACTACTTCTTTTGTTTTCTAACAACTCTCACTATAAAAAAATACTTTGTACATTAAAAGGCAAGAGTCAACTGTCAATTATCTATGAAATTTTAAAACACATTATCTATGTACATAAAAATGAATCGTTGAAATGTATGTACGCGCGTAACTTAGGCTAAGTAGCCAAGCTTACTTATTAAATAACTACTTGGATGACCGATGGTTTTTGTTGGTTCGTTTTCGAAAATAAAACCTACCTTATCTAGATATTGATTATCTATAAATTGTTATAGCCTCCGAAGAAACCACTAGCTTACTAAATTTCATGAACATCGTTGGAGCAGTTTCTGACCTCCAGATTATATGTATACAGGGTGTGGATCAAACGAAGACCAAAGGTAGGGGACCTCAGGAGCTACCGAATCGACCACGATGTATGTTCAGCGATTTTCATTTGTTTCAGAGTTATGAGCATTTTAGTGAAAATTTCAGAAATGTCGGATTTCAGGTATAATACGACATACGTTTATATTAGAACTAGCGACCCGCCCCGGCTTCGCACGGTATATTATGCATGTATTATACATATAAACCTTCCTCTTGAATCACTCTATCTATTAAAAAAACCACATGAAAATCCGTTGTGTAGTTTTGAAGATATAAGCATACATCGGGACATGAAGACAGAAAAAGCGACTTTATTTTATACTATGTAGTGATTGATCGTTTAAAGATATTAGATAAATTTATCACATTTTTTTCAAATTTACAAAAAAAAATACATAGAATAAGTACATCTACTCCTTTCCACTCGTATTATAAATTTCAACTTAATTGATCCAGTAGATGAGAAGCAATTTGACTGAGACTAAGACAGACATCCGAAGAACACGCGTCATCGTATATCGGTCACGTTTTTCCATTTTATTTTCTTGTTTCACTTTTGTAATTCTTTTTCTTTTGTTTTTGTCATATGAGTCATGTTTTATTTGAAAAGAATAAAGTTTTTATCTATCTATCTATCTTTAGATATAAAATCTCAAAATGGAAGTACCGTAACTTCTATAAGTAGTCAATCCCTTTTTCCCTAAAGTTGTCAATCCCGCCCTCGAGCTAGGATTATAAAGTTAGGTAATGTTGCTACATTGATTTTCAGCGCTTACCATCAGTTTTTATGGCGTTTTGTCGTCCTACTGTTTCTAACGTTTACAAGGACTATTTCAGCAAGTATAAGTAAGTAAATGCTTTATTGTACAAATATAAAGAAACAGAGACAAATCACAAAAAATACATCAAGGGCCTGTTTCATCACTCTCTATTAAGTTCCAGTTATTTTAAGCGTCGGTTATCTATGATTACGTCTCTATTTATTACTACAAAACAAACAGAGACGTCATCATAGATAACTGGACCATAACAGAGTGGTGGCCCTAAATATATGCGCAAAGGCGCACTTATTCCCATAAGATACCTATACATATCCCTCAAAAACCTTCAAAGGTATCAAGTTATCTTATCTTAAGGGCAAGTGGTTGGCTCAGTTCCACTGGACGTGGCTACAAAAAAAAAGCATTAAATTAAAACAACACAATGTAGTCCCGTCCTTGATGCACTGTGAACACTTGATGCGCTCAATGTATGGAAATATTTGTCAACTACGACTCCAAAATCCTGGATAACCCTACCACCTGCTGGAATATTTCGGATCAATTTTAAGAGATCGTCTATATAGAGCGCCAGTCCCGATGCTCGTTTTAAAATGCATTTTATACATTTCACATTTATCCGTACGCTCGCAGCGTCTTATACGGATTTTCCATTTATTTAAGTAACTGTTCCGTGAAAGTAGGATATTACAAAGGTCACAATGTGGAGGAGTAATACATTTTTGTATTCAGATGCTAAACTTCGACCTTTCACGATCGGAGCATGCTATATCCAATATTAATTTATTTTTTTAAATACTTTTGCGTTGAAAGGATTTCATAAACTCGTAAACAGAGACTATTTTACGAGTAAGTAGATTTTTCAATGCCTGATTCAATCAAGTATTTTAGAGCAATGGACTTATTTTATAACTCGCTCGCAATCACCATCGTGTTCATTTTGACAGTTCATGTTGACAATTGGCATCGGAATCAGCTAGCCGTCACATTCATACAAGAACTGTCAAAATTAATACGATGGCGATTGCGAGCTAGTTAGGTAATAAGCCTACTGCTATTGAATGATTATACTCACATTAAGCAATCGCAAGATTCACTCACGATGCGCAATCAGCAGTATTTGAAATATTCCAAATTTAGACATAATTTAGATTATTTGTATCAATCTCTAAGTAAACGGAACGGGATAAAGCGATCGCAAAATCATTCACGTTGATTGAAAATTGAAATATTGATTGAAAGCATTTTCTTTGAAATTGTGCGTCCATGTTCCAATCGTAACGGTTCCAAAATGGCCGACTGCTTACAGGGATTTTCATCAGGTATTCATTGTGCGACCTTTTATTTTATGGCGTATAAAAACATGTTTAATTTGCGGGGACGTAAGCCCTTTTTATTCTTCCTGACATTTTACATCGCGCTTTGTGTCATACAATAGGCTTTCCGGTATTACGAGTAGGTATATGTTTATTTTTGGGTTGGACGATGAATATTAAGGATGCTCATTTTTACCGAAGATACAGATAACAAAAGAAAGAGAAGAGAATGTTCGTTACTCAGCTTACCCCGTTTGGAATTTTCCCTGCTGACCAACCACTGTAGGCTGCAATGGCCCATTACAATTTCCAATCTGTTTTCAGTTTTACTTCTTTAGATCATCTCATCCGATCGTTTATAACTATGACATTGCCAAACAAGATCTAGTATAGTCAAAGGGTACACACATACAAAATTATGCTTCAAGATTTTTACAAAGCCATCTTAATGTGCTAGTATGTTATAAGTCAATGCTTATCTTACTATCTGGTATTGTGCTGTGTAGTGATTGATCACTAGCTAATTAATATCTCTAAAGGGCATTGTGGCCATCGTATTGTGATATCTTGATTATTTTCAAACGCACATTTTGTGAGTAACTACCACATCCATCCACCATCTCCTGAGTTTCCTTCCTTCTCCCATCGCAACGTGATACCACAGTCGAGACAAGACCAACTGGGGTTCTTACCCCTTCAGCTCATGTTAATTATAGAAAAACCAGCTCTTCTATTTGTAGCTAGCCAGTACCATCGCGTCTCGTTGAGATGCCATTATACCTAATAGAAAAAAAAACTAATTCAAATTTCAAACTGACCTGCCTGCCCTCTCTGTGACTTCGCTCGCCGACCAACCGCAGGTGAGACGAGACTGAGCGCCCTATCAGCGCGCCCGGGCAGCTGTAACGTGATTGGCTGACTCGGCTCAGAGTGGCGTGCACAGATAGCGGCTTCCACCATAGAGTCGATGCTGGCTGAACGCGGGAGCTGGCCGAAGGATTCCCGCCTGAAAGAAGTTTAAGCACGTTAAAAAAAACGTAGCAGCCTATTGGTTTAAGGGACGATGTAGGCGACACGATTCCCACCGATTATTTCGACATTTTCACCCATTCTTCACCCTTTTAAATCCCCCCCTCCTCGTAATAATCCATATCGCTCTCCGCTTCCGACTTATCCAAATTATTTAATAACAGTTTATAGAAGAATTGCTCAGAGTGGAAATGTCAGAAACGGATACCGATAGCATGTTTAGTATGTATGTATGTACTCTTTAGTCATTCTTTAGTCGTTGCATGGCGCAATTATCATAATTCTATATACATACACTTCCACAAATCACGTCTACGTCACGTCCCTTACCTACCTAAACTACCTAAACTGAATCGGAATTGAATCGCATTAAGACGTCATGGTAAGGCCCCAGACCGTGCATTTCAAGTCGTACCTCATTCGCACCCAATATCTCAATTATGTAATTAATCCCTCTATGATAGAGTTATACCAGTACGGTGTACCAATTAAAGTAATTAAGCTTTTATTACAGGGCAGCCATGGCGCCGGCGCGTTCGAGCCAACATTATTTGTATTTAAATAAGTCTGAAACTTTTTCATTGAAGTGCGCTTTTTTATAAACTATTTATAAACTAATCACATCACTATTTTGGGTCCACTGATATGAGATAGGCAAGGGCGCACGAGGGCTCCACAGAGCTCTAAGTAAACGCCCGAGGAAGGCAACGGACGACGCTCGCGCCGGCAGCTTTCTCGCACAAAGACTCGCCATGGGGACTATCGTTTCTTTGCTAACCAGTTGGGGCCACTGTTGACTATTTGAGGCCTTTGCAGTCGAAACTCTAGGGGCATGGGGGCCAAGCACGCGCCGTGTGTACAAAGATATCTCGGCGCGCCTTATAGAGGCCTCCCGCGACCAGAGGGCTGGCTATTTCGCTCAGCGAATAAGCATTGCCATACAACGTGGCAACGGTGCCAGCCTTCTGGGCACCCTCCCCATTGGCGGCGATTTGGGAGTTTTTTTTTCTTCAATTTAATAATAGTTTTAGCTAGGTCTATGTTATATTTAAGTTTTGACTGTTTTTTATTATGATTTGTTTTTCTTTTCCAATAAAATGATATTTTTTATTTGTGCCTGGGCCCTCGCTTGTAAATAGGATGTGTGTATGTATATTTTCATGCAACACCTACCGATCATTTTATGTCACAGAGATTCAAAATACATATTTGAGACTAAACGCTTATAAATATCAAAAACCGTGAGCTACCGTCAATAAGCAATAACCGACGATAATGTAGTTGTATTAAGTATGTTTTATGTGAAAATTTCTTTAGGTGATTGAAAGGTGACTGTAATAAAAATAGTATGTAGCAAAAGCATTAGCTTTTATGCTCTTGTTCTATTATAAAAAAAAACAAAATGACATGTAAGAAACGTCTCTACCATTTTTTTAAAAGTTTAAAGCCATCTTGCTTCTATGTTGACTTTCCATTCCATTGTTTTCGGGTCAAAGTTCCATATAAAGCAAAATCAATGCAAACTGCATCAAAAATCGATCAACATCATCATGATATCAGCCCGTCCACTGTTGGACATAGGCCTCCCCCACAGACCTCCCGTTGCCTCGGTTGGAAGCGGCTTGCATTCACCTTGAAACCGCAACGCGATCAGCAACAATTTCAAATTAAGAAGTTGTTTTGAAAACTATGGACGCGTTCTAAATACGAACAATCGATTTCAGGGTTCAGTAGGCAGGGGCTATTCGGCAATAACTCAGCGGTCGGGTTCCGGTGAATTGTAGCCGTCACGTCGGCAGTAACGATCTGATTTGTTAACGGGCAATAAATGTGGTAATAAACTTATCATTGCTTTATTGATGTTCGTGTATGAACTGAAAAACAATTATTTTGTTACTCTACGGTCAGGAAAGCTGGAAATAGTTGCTTTTAGATATACCGGAGGGTTCCCCTATCGTTTGCCATAATTTCATATGACATAAATGTATTGTATATATTTCTTCCATGCTGGTCTAGGAGTAAAGAAAAAACATAAAATTTACCAGTTGCTTCTCTTCCCGCGCAGATGGTAAAAGCCCATCGAGGGAATGGGCTAGTCTTAGGAATCATGTTATAGGCGATGCGGCTAGCAACCCATCATTATTTTGATTTCCCTTTCCACCTATACCCCCTTATCATGCAGAACGTGGCCTTAAGGTTTCGTTACCTTAGGCTCTGTCTACCCTCGTAAGGGATAAAGACGTGATATATGTATGTATGTATGTATGTATGTATATATAAATGTATAGTTTTCTATAAAGAACACTTCCCGTAACTCTTTTTTAACACCCGACGCAAAACGAGGGGTATTATAAGTTTGACGTCGATGTCTGTGTGTGGGTGTATGTCTGTTTGTAGCATCGTAACTTTCAAACTAATGAACCGATTTCAAAGCGGGTTTTTCCATTCGAAAACCAGTTTCTTTGCGGGCAGCTCAGCTCTTTTCCGAAGCGATGTAAGGCTTTTTAGGTTTATAATTTATAATTGTTGATAATTCATAATTGTTATAAAACTACGCTAACTTAAACTATAAAGTTCTACAGGATCATTTGAAAGCTGAAAAATTACGGTTTCTATGAAAACAAGTTATGCCAAATTATTATTATGACTAACGTTACATTATGGTATATGAAATTTGGGCAAATGAAAGGATTCGGATCATGACAACTAGGAACAGACGGTCGCCTTACTGACCCCATTGCTGAGATCCGAAAAACTTCTGAACTCGCATTACACGATTAACAATACGTCCGTCGAAGTCATCAAAGTCATGTTTCAAAGTTTGAGGGCGGTCCAAAGGAAAGGATTATAAGAGAGAGAGAGGGAGATAGAGAGACACATTTATTTACACACATTCGATACAAGTAGATATGTAATAGGAAGGAATACAGTATACTTAAGAAAAATACCGATATGGTGTAAAATGGGCCCCACTCCACATAATGTTGCGGCCAGGAGCGTGGATTTTGACAGAGGGTAGGCATATTGCCAACATAATCCGTATTGGTACGAAGCGTGTCGGGCACATTTACGTATGCTTACAAACACTGCTTATATGCCTGTAAGGGATGAACGCGTCTAGTTGCGGCAAGCTGCAACGCTGTTTATCAGTGAGAAAAAAAAAATTAAAAAACTAAACACAAAAACACACATACACTGTGGCGATATGAACGCCAGTGGAAAACACTTCACAAACAAGCTGACAAATATACTGAAATGTGTATGATTGAACAAAATTTCTATGATCTACCCTCTAAATATTAATATTTTTATTTGAATTGTACCGTTTTTACATAAATCAACATACCGTACCGCGTATGACAACTTCCACGTATTTGATGGCGTTAGTATATTTTTTGCAACCGCGCCCAAACCACTTTGAGTTTCTTATCTGTATACCAGAGGTCACCAAATGGCGGACAGCCAATCCAAACCGCCAACGGTAGGGGATGTTAATAATCCTATTAAAAAAATACTTAAATTAAATTATGGTGACTTGTCTTCATCTGTCAGACGAAACGCGACAGTCGTATGTTTTATTTTTAATGGACCCACTACGAGACTAATTGATGATCCCTGCTGTACCTCTACCATGAGTCAAATATTCTGCCACCCTAAGATTGAATATCGTAAGTCGTAGCTGTCAACTTGGAAGTTCAACTTTAACGATATTTTCATTTGATAGGAATTTAGATGAAAAGTTAGACCAATTATTTGGCGTACGACCTAGATAAGTAAAATAACCCCTTCCTGAGAGACTCACGGAAAAACTACTAGTCCTTAAACTATGCTTCGCTTAATAGATCCTTTGTTAACTCCAGCGAGAAGAATTAACGCTCTTCAACTCTAAAAGTCGTAATTAAATTAACTGGAACGCTCACTTTGCCGTCGGAACGTTAGTTAAGTTTAAACACTGTAATAATTTAGCCTCACTTGGACAGTAGCAGTTTTTATCTGGCAACATTTTAGGCGATAAAAGAAGCAAATTAAAAAGAAAGAGGCCTCGTCTTAGTGAGCCACGATTCAAATAACTGGATTGTATGGTCGATCAATTCAGTGCCACCATTTTTAGGATAGGCCTCAAAAGAAAAAAGGAACCCTTACAACATCACTCGTGTGTCTCCCTGTCGGTCCGCCTGTAGCAGCCAGTAGGCTCCGAAGATGGAGCGATTAGGTTGCTAGGTACTGTAGGAGGTGTAGTCTTGAGGGAGCTTAAACCTTATTATGGACGGCGGATCACAAAGAAACACTCATTAAAGGAACTCTTCATACGTACATCACGTCTTTATCCCTTACGGGGTAGACAGAGCCTAAGGTAGCAAGACCTAAAGGCCACGTTTAGCATGATTGTGGGCGTACCTACAGGTGGTAAGGGGAATCAAAATAGTTATGGGTTGCTAGCCGCATTGCCTATAACATGATTCCTAAGATTTTCGCCTATTCCCTCGATGGGTTTTTACCATCTGCGTGGGAAGAGGAGCAACTTGTACATTATGTTTTTCCTTTACTCACAGACCAGCGTGGTTCATTATTTTTACAATACAATACAATTTCTTAGTAGATAGAGTGATTCAATAGGAAGGCTTATTTGTACAATTCTACGCAGACGAAGTCGCGGGCAGAAGCTAGTTATATATAAAAATGAATCCCTATTTCCCTTGGTCACGGCATCACGCGTGAATTGTTTGTAATTGTCAGGAGAAGGTTCTTATGTAACAATATTTTTAAAAAACCTGGGGGGCTACTCCGAAATTCGATTTTCAAAGTTCGTATCGCAGCGTCACTCTCACTCTCGAATTAATGACCATTAGTGTGAGCGGGACGGCATGAAACGAACTTCGAAAATCGAATTTCGGAGTATAAGCGCTGGTACGGGGGTGAAGCCGCGAGTAACGGCTAGTTAGGTAATAAAATGATAATCTTTTGGAATTTGCTTAAAATGAAATGGAAGTTGATAAACCGTCTCACCTTAACTACTTACTACGAGTAAGTGAAACATTAAACCATGAGGTAGAAAATGAATTCTTTGGTCGCCTATTTCTTTATCAGTGGGCGAGTAAAGCTAACAGCTGCTCATAAACTTACGTAATCCTTCAGAGTCTCCATAAAGCACCTAACTGCTAGGTAACGACTAATAGTTACAATACAAGGCTGTAGTATTGCCGTAAAGCTAAGTGCTTGAACGTTACAGAATTCAGGTGATTGCAGGCTTGCTGTTATATTATGATGAAGTGAATAGAATAGAATAGAATAGACAATTATTTATTATTTGTCATTTCTATGTTACAATAATGCCTTTGAAAAGGTGTGTGATGAAGTGATCGCTTTGTTGGGTTTGGGTGGGAATATTATTTCACATTTATCGAAATGTATAAAATGATACAGAATGCTAGCAGATTTAACTCACCCAAACGCATAGATTCTAGAAAAGATACGTATGTGGTAAACGTACATTTAGTTTCTTTTCCATTAGAAAAAATGTGAACAATCTTGACGTGTCTATTTACATAACAACGTAACATAAACCCTTAAGGGGTAGATAGAGCCTAAGTTAACATGACTTAAATGCCACGTTAAGCGTGATTGTGGGCGCGTAGATGGAAAGTGGAATAAAAAAATAGTGATAGATTGCTTCATCGCCTATAAACGTTTCCCAAGATTTTCGCCTACGTAACAAGATTTCCAATTACCAAAACAAGAGAATTTCTCTTCTCCATCGCACGCGTGTGTCCACCTTAGAGTGGGTCTTTCAAACGCCCGGATATTACATCTTATCTTAACTTATCTTTAATGAAGATGGATGCCCGCAGGTAATTCAAACTCTTTGCGCCAGGAAATTGATGTCCCTCATTTAATTCTACCGCGACAGAAATGATTACAGGAGCGATGATAAAATGAAATTCGCGATTTCATTACGTTAGGAATGCCTGTTGATGGGGCGCTCTGATGGCGAATGAGATTTGAAGTGTTTTGTTTGTAACTAACAAAGGATCGGAATTGTTACACATTTTTTCAATGGGAATGTATGAAAATCTTAGAAATCATGTTATAGGCGATGCGGCTAGCAACCCTGTTTTGATTCCCCTTTCCACCTATACGCCCACAATCATGCTAGACCTGGCCTTTAGGTCTTGTTACCTCGTAAGGGATAAATACGTGATTTATGTATGTATGTATTTTTTTATGTAATAGGGGGCAAACGAGCATGAAAGTCTCATAATGGAAAGCAATAACCGCCAATTTTTTTGTTACTAAAAAGTCAAACTGTGACGATTGCTGCACTCTGATTGGCAGGGCCAAGGCCAAGAAGGATTCTCGAGTTACGGCAAGCATAAATTAATATGCGGATGGCAGAAACTCGTGAAAAGTACGCCCGGAACGTACTGTAAAGACTCCTTCTTTACTCCTTGTCGAATTCGAATCTTAAATATAAAAATTAAAAATAAACTAGAATTCGAAACAAGAGGAAAGTCAGAGTCTGCTTAGCGCTTCCATTGGAAACAGATGTATTGATTTAATAAACTAAAAAGATAATTAAAATACTGAACTTATATTCAAGGAAATGCAGCTTGATTAAAGGAATAAATTATATATTGTACCATCTGAGCTACATCATCCCGTCGTAGAGTCAGTGCCTCCTCAGGGCTCTGCAGTACCTACCACAGTCTTACTTCCTAATCCTGCCTCCAAGCAGCAGTGCGCTGCAAGCAGCGTAGAGTAGGACAGCCAGTGAAATTACTGTCCATTCTGCCTTGCATACTAAATAAATTTCCACTAGAAACTATTATAGAAATTGTTAACAACAAAGCCAATAAGATTAAGGGTATCCTTGTACGTCACTTAGACCAACCTCATTAACAGAAAGACTTATGTTATTAATGGATATGTATTGAAGATTAGCTAAACAGTGAGCGGGTAACTAGTTTTAATATTCACTTCAACAATCCTACAAATCAAGGATTAAGTAGTTATATTGCTGTATAAAATGTTGTGTTTTTTTTCCGTAATAAACAGTTCAAAATTTAACATTTTTTTTTAAGTGTTCAATTTTAGCTCTTAGGTTGGCAATGGCAACACATCTGCAATCTGGGTTGCGGATGTCTATGGGTGGTGTTGTTCGTAAGCTGGTTGACACTCGCTTGCTGACTTGGAGAGTGTTGGTACTTGGAGCTGTTTGTCAGAACGCGGTTTACAGCGTAACTTCTGAAGTAAAAGTTTTAATGTGTGCGTAAACATTCGCCGTTAACTCGGTCGAATGTTTTTAATTCCGTTTTTATGTTCTTTGCGTAATATACTTTTACCGTGGAGGTATTAACCAATAGAGTGGAAATGTTAAACATTTTTTGAAAAAGAGATGCCACTCGTAGCTAGGCCGTTGGTTTTAAAATAATATATATAGTCACTACATAGTATAAAACAAAGTCGCTTTCTTTTGTCTGTATGTCCCTATGACTGTGTGCTTAGATCTTTAAAACTACGCAATGAATTTTGATGCATTTTTTTTTTAGATAGAGTGATTCAAGAGGAAGGTTTATATATATCTACGCAGACAAAGTCGCAGGCAGAAGCTAGTACCAATATAATCATAATTACAACTAGGTACATACTTAAACATGGCCGAAAACCTTAGGAATTGTGTTTTAAGCGATGCTGCTATAGTAACAGCGACCCATGTCACTTTTTTGATTTCTTTTTCCACCTATACGCCCACAACACAATCACGCTAAGCTTGCTCTCCTAAGCTCTGTCTACCCCGGAAGGGATAAAGACGCGGTTAATGTATGTATGTATATTTAGACGGCTTAGTTCCATGTGTAGGAGTATACATAGAGCCAGCGTTGATTCTTTACCGACTGACTTCAGTTTATTTTTGTTTTAATTGACGTACAGTTTTAGGGCTTGCCAAAGAAATTTACTGGAGGGTTACCATGACGTTTTAATGCGCTTCAATTGCGATTCAGTTTAGGTTCGTTCGCTGTCAGATCCATACTAATAATGACAGCTAAAGCCTGAACTGAGTCGGGATTTAAACGCAATAAGACGTCATGGCGGCCCCTGATTTCTATAATAATATAAAGATATTCCAAAATCTAACTATAACATTTACCATTATCTCTAACTATAACTATAACTCTAACTATTACATTTCAAGCCTTATACGAACGAGTTTTGTTTTTAGATGCATAAGCGACTGATTTTGGAATGTGGCACTTTTGCATTCAATGAGCGATAAATTCTGTACCTACTAATAACTATTTTCTTAACAATTCCAATTTTCAATTTGTAAGCGTCGTTCCAACGTTTGGGTTTGAATGGTTACCGTAGCTATGAATTAAATTCTGTGACGCTTTAGCTTTTGTAATTTCGTTCCACGTTTCTATTTCTAACTCATACCGCGGAAATTCGGAAGTTGCAAAATTAGTTTCGTTGTTAGGGTCTTGTATTTAAATTTTAGTGACATTTGAGTTCGCGCGTTGCACTTTTTTACCACGCTTTGATTATTTCGCCCAAATTTTCATTGAAATCATTTTATTTTTCAACCGACGATAACAAACGAGGTTTTGAAGTCCACGTCAGTTATGTATATTCTAAGTAGGTACTGCTAATTTACACAATTAAGTATTTTAAAGTCGTTTTGCTGGAAAAACCTTAATATCTATTGAATTAGTGTTAAACTCGATTAAGTACTGTCAAAACGTATGAAAATGTCTAGCAACTAAATCGATATTATTTTTTTCCTACGAGACGGCCTAAGTAGTCGTTTTAACGTGGAAATTGCGAGTAAAAGCATCAAAGTTCTAAATTGCTTATATTCTTTCCCATATTACCTACTCCTTTCAGGAATAATCTTAGTTTCACAACTCCAGTAAAGAGAAGCTTAGACGTAACCCGTGGTAGCTTGGAGCGGGCACGTGCCGAAGTAATCCAAGTCGTACCCGCCAATAGCTGGCAACTACTGACTAGCAACTTAGCAAAGCAATCAAAATTACTGGCTAATCCACTGCTGCATCCTGTATGTATGCCATATGTATATATGCCAGCCTGTTGTTTTTAAACCGTTTAGTTTTCCTTCCTTTTTATTTTTTGTTTATTGTAAACTATTTAATTTATTATTATCGAGGGTGAAATAAGAGCGAGACGGCACGATCTTCTGTCCTGTTTCCTGCACTACGTCAGAGCCTACGTCACTCACCAGCCGCCGTGGTTCAGACCATCGAAGGAGCGCAAGAGCAGACTCACTTCGGCGGCGTGCTTGTTAGGGATAGGTCATCTACCAGGCTCTATGCTACTCTGTATAGTTAGGTCTAGTTAGGTCTTGTTAATCGCGAGTGATATATCCATTTAAGCCTATGCCATGTTCTTCAAATAAAACCGTTGATCTGTGTCCGTTCATTTAATTTCGTCAACCTATCCATAATAGTATTTTTTAGTTATTTACCTATAGGTTTATGGTTTATGTAGTAAGTGTATTTTATTGTGTATCGTTTCGTGAGTCACAGACGGTTCAGTGCTGCCGGTGTCTAACACCTCAGCGTAATGCTGAGCCGACCGTTTCACTTTTGCGAGACACACTGAACACTGATGATCTATTTTTCTTATTTGTATGTATGCTCTAGCATTCGTGTGTCTTACAAAAAAGAATAAATGCCTTCTTTCTTTCTTCTTTCTATATATTATACTGACGAGCAAATAACGGGTCGTTTTCCGTAAAAAATTGTATGAAAAAAGAGCAGTTTTTTTACTCGTCAGTGTATAAAAGTAAACTGTAACTAGTCAATCAACGCACAGCTTAATCCACTGAACTGATTGCGCTGATATTTTGCAAGCAACTAGTTATTATCATACGCATCGACTTTGAAAGGGTTTGACGACAGGACCGGATTAAGGTGGTTTGATGAGCCCTGCTACAAACTTTATTTCTGCGCGGACAGTCGCGGGCAAGAGCTAGTTACAGCTAGTACTTTTATTTTTTACTAGTCTATGCATGCGGCTTTGGCTCCGTTTCATTTGTTTCAGAATGTAACTTCATAAAAACCTTATCCTGACAATCACGGATATAACAAAAAAAAAATCATCTAAGTTCGCGAAAGAGCACTCTTACACACAACGACACAAACATTATGCCTTCCTGTATCATTCCGTTCCTTTTACTCTCACAATAACGATTATTAGTGTGAGTGAAAAGACACGAACTAGGTATTCGGGCAGCGTCTGCCAATCAGTACATCTGTTAGTAGGTACGGCTGCCTGACCTTCCCAGCCCAACAAATATCTGGACTCCACATTGTAGGCATGTCTTAAATATTACATCCGGCCAGCCCAATAAGATCTCGCGGCCAGCCAGTCATTGCGCAATTTGAACGGTGGTCACAGCTCTTTATAAACTGGCATCTCGATATCAAGACGCATATTGAGTTGAAGTTGTTTTGAAGTAGAGCGACGTGTTTTACAATATTGAATAACATCGAATATTATTTCGTTTAGAGTATACACAGGTATTCATATACCTGTAAAGGTAAAAGATTAAATGCAAAAGGAGAAACAAAGTAATGGTTTTATCTACTCTAGCTTATTATGGGAACAATGATTTAAACAGAATTAGTAAGATATGTTTAAAAATATTTTTTAACATATTTTTTGTTTGTTACGTATACGCGTACTAAGAATCGATTTATGTAAATTCTAAGGTGAAAATAAGGTGATAGCTACTGGTAAAATGGACTGTATAAAGAGTAAATGGAGGATGATGGAAACACCTTCTAAATGTAATAATATTTAATTATTTAAAGGCAAAAGTATATGACAGTAATTCCAACACAATGGTGGCACAAGGCAAACTGACTGAAGGTACATTGACACGTATCAGAAGGTAAAACAAGCCGCAAACCAGCCAGTAGCCACCATAAGGTAAGGAACTATCGTTCATTTTTATTATTTAACATTAACATAAAATTTTGCACAAAATAAAGTGACAAAACCCTTTTGACAGTAATTTTAACACTAACAATGCTCCAGTACTATCCATAATTGGGGCGAACGTGTCAATAAAACTACACTCCCAAGACGCAGTCACGTGCAATATTAAGTTATACTGACGTTTGAAGCGCTCTAAAATTGCAACAAAACCGTGAGAGCCGTGTTCGTATTTTTAACACGATTTGCTTCTGTTTGTCTGCAACTGAGCGTTTTCCAAAAAAAAGTCTACATAATTACACATAAACGGATAACTCACGTTTAAAAAGTCGAGTGATGCTCGACATGTTTCGGACTATTTCGTAGTCCTTCCTGGAGCGCTCGCCCCGGCGGCAGCGAAACGAACACTGCGCGCCAGCGCTCTGTTCCGAATAATGGATGATGAGTGAGTTGTGTAGTCCGAAACATGTCGAGCATCACTCGACTTTTTATACGTGAGTTATCCGTTTATGTGTAATTATGATTAAATCTCACGGTAGTTTCATGTTGAAAAAGTCTACATGATCATTTTTTTCAAAGTTTAACTATTTTGGGTTTTTCTTACTCAAGAATCGTTTACCCTATCGATCCATTTACGAGAAAAAAGGTATCCCAAAATTCACATTCCAGTTCGCCACTTTTTTCATAGGTATGTATGGTACGTGACGAACAGGAAAAAACCCATAGTAAAATCTGGGACACATTTTTTCTTGTATGAGAATCGATAGGGTAAACGATTCTGAGCAAAAAACCCAAAATAGTTAAATTCTGGAAAAATGATCATGTGGACTTTTTTTTTTAAAATGCCCGACTGAATTAAAATTATACACATACCTACTATGATACAGGCTTAGACCAAATAAAAAGCAAAGACGGAGTCCTGTAACAGCAGAGTGAGAACGGTGTTTTGTAAATGCATTTTGTGTAACCATACGTACAACTACCCCAAACCAACTAGTTCAGCGTGTACGCCGACGCGTAGTTAAATCCGTCAAGTAGTAGAAATCCGTCGTTACTTTTTATTTGGTCAAAGGATGCGAGTTAAGCTTTTCAAATTGCTCAGCGAGGGGAAGTTTGAAACTACGAGAATAAGAGGATAACTTTGTTCTAAGGGATCATCATGGTTGGATGGAAAAATAGGAACGAGTGTAAAATGGAAGTAGTACCCACCAACACATTCCTGTAGTATTTGTCAAATGAAGCTAACATTATGAAAAATCTTAACCTTTGTTAGTATTAATATTACATAGAATGGAAGTTAATTTCAAAATTTCAATACGCTTTTAAACTAAAAATCAGTTGAACATATCAAACCTAAATCATTCTAATATCAATCAACTACGCCTATTATGCTACTGGCACACACAAGCAGATAAAAAAAACTGAAAATAGCCCTGGCTGGTTTTAGTTCAAACATCTATCATGCATCTTCCATGCTGGTCTGGAAGTAAAGAAAAAACATAAAATTTACCAGTTGCTTCTCTTCCCGCGCATATGGTAAAAGCCCATCGAGGGAATGGGCGAAAGTCTTAGGAATCATGTTATAAGCGATGCGGCTAGCAACCCATCACTATTTTGATATCCCTTTCCACTTCGCTCTTAATCATGCTAAACGTGGCCTTCAGGTATTGTTACCCCGGCTCCGGTTAGGCTCTGTCTACCCCGTAAGGGATAAAGACGTGATATATGTATGTATCTATCTATTATGCAACTACCGCAATTCGGAGCCGTCCTGCCGCGTCACTATTCAAAACGGAGTTCGTATTGTAAATGGGAGCGGGTGGGTACGAAGCGGCCCGAGCAGTGTTGCCGTTTGGTTCCGTTTTTCCGTTTTGCGGAACTTTTGACACCCCCGCGGAACTTGGAAGGAACTTTGTATTTTGGTACAATTTTTGGAACTTTTAAGGTCCCGGCATAAATATACGTGGTAAAAAAATACAGACTAATTTTCCTGTTACTAACACAAATATTATTCCTAATTCCTATGATGAGGTAAAAAAAAGCTCGTTCCCCAAGATTTAAATGAAAATGGAACTTTTCTACCAAAATTGGAACTTTTTAATAATAATAATAATCTTTATTTGCTTAGAATAAGTACATTACAATAGTTGGTCAAATTATTCGTTGGAGAGCTTATTCAGCTATATATGTTTGGTATACTTATCTACTAAACACTAGCATAATTTGAAGTTACACCTGGAAAGTTCCCACTTTCAAAAGACTGGTTAACCAAATAGGTTAGGATTGGTATCAATTGTTCTCTACATTTTTTTATTTAGGGATCGCAATGTAATTTTCAAGGGAAGTGGCCTGGCAACACTGGCCCCGAAATTGCCAATGCGTAGATAACATACGCGGGCATTCAGAGGGTTGTGATGGGAACAATTTGGGTTCAGTGCCGGGCTCTGATATTTGTCTTGAGAAAGGAATAATGCGACGGGGGAATACCATAATACTTTGTGTTGGGTGATTTCAGGAGGGTTTGAAGTGGCGGCAATAACTGCATGAATTGCGTGTTTCTGTTTAGTATTTATGAGAGAAATGTTTTCGAATGTCACGGATAAAAAACAAGCTAGACTACAAGGGATAGGAAATTTGATATTAATATGTACATAATTAACAGAGTAATTTTTATTGTTTGTGCCTTTTCTTTAACTATTTTTTTTTTTAATGTGAACAGGAAGGCAAACGAGCAAGTGGGTCACCTGATGGTAAGTGATCACCACTGCCCATAGACACCCGCAACCCCGGGGCAGATGCGTTGCCAACCTAGAGGACTAAGATGAAATGCCTCTTGTGCCCGTAATTTCCCCGGCTGTCTTACTCTCCGCACCGGAACACAGCAGTGCAAGAGCACTGCTACTTAGCGGCAGGATTAGCGAGTAAGATGGTGGTAGCGATCCGGACGGACTTTGCACAAGGCCCTACCACCCGCGAACTAGAACTAACCGTTTGTCAATTTATGTTTGGGATGATTTATCATTATTGACCAACCGTTTAAATGAGTCCTCACCCGCGCGGCACAGGGGCGCGGGGTAGGACGACAAAGGGGACCTCTCTCGGCCCCCATGGTCGTCCCACCGCGCCCCTACACCGCGCGGGTGGGGACTCATTTACGCGGTCGGTCTATAGGCACCGTGGTCAGTATTTAATAATCTTGCCTTATCAGATAAATCCGAAGTAAAACGGGAGTGCCTAAACTTTAATTCCGCTCAGAAACCTAATCCTTTTTAAATTGGATTATGACCTTTGCCAAAATGGCGCCGGAGCCATCCCTTGCCGGGCTCAATACAGATTTTAGGAAAACATGTTTACCGGTTTTCAGGGATTACCGGAATTCGATGACAAATGATTATTGGTAGTCAACGTTGAATTACAACGTTGAAGATGCTCCGTAAATTTATTGAATCAGGTGATACTTAGCGGAGGTCCATTATGAGGAATAAATAATAATAAACCTTTTTGAACCGGAATGGGGAAGCCTTGCAACAGACAGAGACCGGTGGAGAGGGAAAGGGTAGGCCTTTGCCCAGCAGTGGGACCCAATAGACTATTAAAAAAACCTTGCTACTTCGCTAAGATAGATTACGTCATGTGCTTCACTGTCTGTACTACTCTCTACTCTAAATACGAGCAAGGTGGCGGTAGATGCTACACAAGGCCGTACCACCCGCAATTGTTTCAGTCTTCTCCACACGGGCCCCATGAAACTTAATGACTCAGTCATCTAGTTGTGACTGCCAACGGAATGCCTCATACGCCACGGTCATGAATAGATGACCAACTTTAAACTCGGAAATAATCCTTCTAATGGAATAAATACAAACTAGTAGGGCAAAGACACCAGAAGTCAACCCGGAACCTATAGTCAGCCTTTTAAGTTCTTTATTCGCTATAAATAGAGGATAAACAGGTTAGTACTTGAGAACTCTGGTTGCTTTTGTTAATTGATCCTCGAATAATAAGTTTCTGTTATTTTTTTTTAATAAATGTTTTTTATTGTTAACTGTTGCATTGTCATCCGTCCGTCATATGTGTACCAAATTTCAAGTCAATCGGACCAACCGTTGAAGAGTTCCCTCCAGCGGAGACGATCCTAGCTGGGTTACCAGAACTACTACCAGATTATTGTATTGTCAACTGACTTACTCGAGTCTGCATTTCAGCGCAATCGGTTCAAGAGATCTGCTTCAAAATTGATTCGCAAGATTCCACCCGGACAAACATAGTTTTCAGTTACTGTAAAGCTTGTAAAAAAAGGAATCGTAGGAGTTTAAACTCTAAACATTCTTTGAAAGGCTGACTTTAGGATCCGGGCTGACTCCTGGTGTATTTACCCTATTACGTTTGGGTTTTCCGTGGCGTATAGAGCCCGTCACTTCATTCAAAGTGTGGCGGCAGAGAGGTTAACAATCCTAAGCTATGTAGGTTTGATAGCAAGTATACCGATGGATAGTAGTGTCCTGTTCCAGTAACCCGAACCACCGGATCCGGTAGCCGGGAACAAACAGGTCACATGTGATTGACATAAATACTGTTCGCAGCCACGGCTTAACCTTGACATACTCTCATGGTAATGGATTATCCGAATAGATGTATCAATGATTTTATTGTACAGTACAATCCAGTCTTGTTTAGCCCCGTTACATGCTGGTTTTAAGAGCTGTGAAGCTCAAAAGAAAAAAAACAATCCTTTCAGGGATACCTTGTTGTACCCTTGTTGTTTGTCAAGACCGTTTTTCTCAGGAACGCGTGAAGGTATAATGTTGAAATTAATACAAAATACTTAGGTCTGCAGTCCCTTGGAGCCGCCACCACTTGTTTGCCAGCAATTTGTCCAACGGCCAGGAAAATAGCTTTATTAAATGCGTGTCTCTCCAGGATCTAGAATGCTGATGTGTTCTCTAATCGTTGGGTGACACTTTTTTCTAGAATTATTTTATTTTTAGCGAGCTTATCGTAAAATTAGCGTTTTTGATTAAAAATTTTATGTTATAAAATTATTTGATGACTGTTTTTAGTGGTATTTTTTATGTGTCTTTACTAAACTTATTAAAATTAAATTTTCCAGGGCTTTGGTTCTATACTGTAATGTTGTGTAAATTGTTTAATGAATGAAAAATCATGATGACTTCAGATTGCTTTCATTTTGCTTAGGAAGAGGGCTCTGGTAACGCTGGATTTTATATTCACTTGCCGAATTTGTACAGAACCCTCTGTGCGCGAGACCAGCTTGTCTTTGGCCGGCTTTGGCACGGTGGATACTGTTCAAGCACTTTAAGCTATTTGCCGCCATAGACTTGATAATGAAGTCAGTACATGCAGTGTAAATGGACCTCCATTTGCTAAGATAAAGTCGACAGTTGCAAGTGACACTAGAGCTGGTTGGCGTTGAAAAGGTTAGAGAGAGAGCGAGAGAGAGAGAGAAACATTTATATACACACATTAGATACACAAAGACGTATAATGGAAAAAACCTTCGGTTAAAAAGACCTTCGAGACAATCTCACTCACTCATAAGGGTTTGATACTTGAAGCGGCCGATTGTACCTGAACCCCGAATGTCGTTCTAAGAGCGCACGGACTGTAAGTTAAACATAACAAATACAATTAAATAAAAAATAAAAAAAAACCCTGGACGCATTAATAAAAAAAAACTGTTAAATGACAAAAATGCGTCAGGCACATCATTTTGGAAGAGCTGATACTTTTCAAACTATTGGGCCGATTTTTACCAAACAAGGCTAAGAACCACCGCAAGGAAACTGGCTTTCACACACACAAATCACGTCTTCATCCCTTACGGGGTAGACAGAGCCTAAGGTAACAGGTACCTACAGGCCACATTTAGCAAGATTGTGGGCGTATAGGTGGAAAATAGAATCAAAATAGTGATGGGTTGCTAGCCACATCGCCTATAACATGATTCCTATTATAATTGCCCATACCCTCGATGGGCTTTTACCATCTGCGCGGATAGAGAAGCAACTGGTACATTCTATGTTTTTTCTTTGTTCCCAGACCAGCATAGAAGAAAACTGGCTTTCGAGTGAAACAAACCGCATTCAAATCAGTGCATTCCTTTGAGAGCTAGGATGTCACAGACAGACACAGACACACACACACACACACACACACAGATATCGACGTCAAACTTATAACACCCATCTTTTTGCGTCGGGGGTTAAAATGGTGTGAATTTTCGAAGGACCATGGGGAATTACCAATCTGTAATTACGGATTGACCGCAAATTCTATTCTAAACTTCGTCTGTGTTATTATTATCTATTCATTGACACGTGTCTTAAAAAGAATAGATACCGTGTCATAACTTCCTAAGTTTAAAACTGAAATCTCATTCGTATTTATGAAACCGTAAACTTCGAATGGCTTTTAACTTTATATAACGTGAAGTGTCGCGGTAAGCTGACTTCTCTGCTTCAGATGGAACAGCACTTTTGAACAAAATAAATAAAAGAATATGTCTCGAGCTCGTGGGATCGGACCACTGGAAAGTTGAAACTGCAACACAGTTTGACATTCTGTTATTTGGTTGTGAAAATGAAAATGAAAATTTATTTTTGCAAATTGGCCGCCAAGGGCTCTTTTACATGTATTTTTGAAACTACCAGCGCAATCGGAAAAACCATCATTACCAAGAAGAATGCGCCGCAAGAAACTTGGCGGAAAGTCATTTTTTCAAAATAAAATACAGTAAGAATACTTAAATTCTACTTAAATTAAATAGGTTCCCGGGCCTTAAACTATTATTATTTGTTGTAGTATCGTTTTCTTGCATTATTTGTATGAATTCACTATTGTGTTACAATACGCATTCGCTCCTAACCTTCGCTGATTTTAAATTGATTTTGCTTAAAAAATTGAGTCTAGTCCTCTCAACCGGGCTAGCACGAGAGCGCACGAGAATGGCGTCGTCGAGATAAACTACTTTTCTCTTTCTAGAACCAACAGTAAGAAAAGAACATCCTGTCAACTGCTCTCGTCATGCGCATGAATGTGACTTGCGAACCCCAAATTGTTCACAAACACACGATTACAAGTATATAAAACAGTGTAACTGTCCGCTAGAATTAAATGTGTAGTAGGAGGGCTTTGGACGCGTCTTGCAGAGCTTGCGTTTAGCAACGTCTTCATAGCGGAGGCCCTCAAAGCCTTCTACACCCCTCTTCAGTCTCTTGCCATTCCTGTTTCAGTATGTTCCAGGCAGTAAAATGGCGTTTTAAGACATCCTTGTAGCGCAGGTTAAGGCTACATGAGGATACAGGAAACTTGCTAAGATTGTTACTTAGGGCAGATCATACCTGTTGCTAGTTTAGACTTAAGTAAAATTTTGTAAACTGTAACTTCGAGAAACGGGCCTCTGCTGTTTACAAAGGATAGGAGCGGCTATATCTATTATGAAGTGTACAATACATTGGGCTTGAGATAAATCTCTCTTAAAATGCGCGTTCAAACCTTCGCGCGCAACTACGCGGCCAGTGACTTTACTGGCTGGAAAACTTCCGTTTCGCGCCACGCGATGGCGCGACTGCTCGCTCCATCTTTGAATATACAAGCCGGCCGGCGTGAGCTCTCAATTTATAATATTCAAAACTGAGAAAACGATGTGAATTTGTGTGAGATTGTGGTGGATGTGTTTCTGGACTGAAGGAGCACGCTAAACCTATAGAACAGTAAGTGAGAATCCCTGTCTTTTGCCCAATTGTCGAATTTTCTGTGTCAAAATTGTCTAAGTCCAACTATGAAGTTTTCTCCCAGTAATTCTATTGCTAGCGGCGGTGACAAAAGACGCTGCATCAGCTCTTATTGGTTGAGAAACCAATGGAAATTAGCGGGACCGACTCTTGAAGACACGCTGTTTCTTTCGGATACTAGCGGTTTTTTTGCCGCATAAAAATAATGGGATAATTTGGAAAAAACGCTAGTACCACTTTTTTATTTTGCATTTTCATGAAAATAGCGGGAAAAAGTACAAAGGATGAGCCGTGCTTATTCGAAGAATGTAGTCCAATCACTCCACGCACGCAGTAATACGCTAAAGCCGCAGAGGCGTGAACGCGACGTGTCGTGTCGATACGCGTTCACGTTTCACGCTTCACCGGGTAAGGAACTCGTAGACAATACAACCAGTTACGTTACGTCTTATACAGAAACCACCGTATGGTTTTCGTTTATAACCCAGTTTCAAAGACTCTCAAAATAAGGGGATTCATAGAATCAGCGCGGAGATAAGACATGCGGAGATTTCATTTTTAATGAATAAATAAATAGGTACATATGAAAATAAATATCATGGGACACCAATATGTGTAGTTCCAAACTAAGCAAAACTATGAGTAGTACTTTGGTTATTAAGCAACGGATAAACATCTGTATAAAGGAGCGACCACACCGCTGCGAATACGCGTGACGTGTGGCATGCGTCACGTTCTCAACGTCAACGTCTTTTACGCACTGGTGTGACCGGACCTTAATATAGCTATACATATTATAGCATTCATGATTTCGGTGCAAAATTCATGATCCACTGTACAAGGGCCTGCTGGGGCCTTACCATGACGTCTTAATGCGATTCAATTCCGACTCAGTTCAGGTTTTAGCTGTCATTTTTAGTATGGATCTGACAGCGAGCGAACTTGAGCTAAGTCGGAATTGAATCGCATTAAGACGTTATGGTAACCCCCCTGAAGCATAGCATTGAGGGTCATTAGCCACTTGGTTATTCGGTCGTCAAAATGGAAGATATTTTATTCGTCTATACTTTTTGTTAAATTTATTCGCATTCTTTTCCATCCTGTAGTCCATTTTAATCCATTTTAACGCTTCTGTAAACAAACAAGTCCCCCCCCCCCCCCCAAGTTCATAATAAAAATTAAGTTTCACAATCATAGGGCGCCACGGGAGCATGAGGGTGTCACTGTGGAAAGGGTAGACAGAGCCTGAGGTAACAAGATCCAGGCCAAGTTTAGTATGTAGACGCTCAGAAGAGCGTATAGATGGAAAGGGGAATCTAAATAGCGATGGGTTGCTAGTCCCATCGCCTAAAATGATTATTAAGATTTTTGACGATTCCCTCGATGGGTTTTTACCATTTACGCAAGAAGAGAAGCAGCTGGTATAGGTAAAAAACTTAAGGAATAATCTGTGGCTTATTACCTAACGCGATTTTGACAGTTCTTGTATGAATGTGACAGCTAGCTAATTCCGATGCCAATTGTCAGCCCATATGTCAAAATGAACACGATGGCGATTGCGAGCGAGTTAGGTAATAAGCCTACCGATGTAGGTATGTATGTATACAGAACTAGTATGGGAACGTCAATTTGTCTATTCGCACACATTACTCACACGTACAACCGGGCTTATTTTTTTTCACCTATACATTCTAATTTTTTTTCTACTCTCAGACCAGTAGGCTTATTAACTAACTCGCTTGCAATCGCCATCGTGTTCATTTTGACAGTTCTTGTATGAATGTGACAGCTAGCTGATTCCGATGCCAATTGTCAGCCCATACGTGAACTGTCAAAATGAACACGATGGCGATTGCGAGCGAGTTAGGTAATAAGCCTACAGGATGGAAGGCCACTAAACCTTTGCAAGTTATACAAATTTAAAAAGATAATTTTAAATCATGAACCCTCAGTCCATGCGTGTCAAGGATTCACGGAAACATTATCAATAGGGTGTTGCCTACTCACGTCACGTCATGGCGAATGGGAGCCAGCACGTAGCACCCACCGCGTTATCCGCACCGCCGCTCACAAAATACATAATACATAAGCACAAAATCCGTTGACACAATTCAATTTGCTTTTTTGCCGACACTGTGTGCAGCTGACAGTTCTTAAAGAACAGTAGATACACTGTCCAGTGTTAGTGTAAGTTTTTACCGCAACGCAGTTCTCGAACTTTCGAAAGATATTTCGAAGAGGCTAATAGACGCTACGGGTGTCCGCAGAGTTGACAGCTTCCTTGGACAAAGTATTAGTGTCGCTGTTCAGAGGGGAAATCACACACATGCCGAGTGGAGACCGCTTTTAAGTGTCCTGTTGCGTCACCACAAATGTAATATTAAGTATTGTACCAAATTTTATTCTAAGATGGTCAGACTTTTGGAACGAAAATAAAATGTTTTTCTTTCTTTATTTCTTTCAAATGCTGCCATAGTCTCGAAAGAACTTATTGAGGTAAGTAAAAAAAAGGTGTACGCGATTAGAACCCATTGAGTTATATTAATAGTTGTTTTTGTCACAAGGGAACAAAATTATGTATTAACGGCGTGGACATTGAATCCAGAATGTAGTGAAGGATTCCACAATAGAATCCTGAGCTTAGCGAGATAAGAACGATAAGAAATGTTAAGAAACTTGAATAAAAACAATCCTAATTATAATCAAAGAGCAATCAGCATAGAAAATGGAGTATTCTACAAATATCAACTACAAAAAAATAAATTTGCAATAAAACACAGAAAAGCCTTGAACAGAAAAGTTGCACTTTGATCCCTCTCGTCAGGGAGCCAAAGTTACTTTCTGGATGAGAGGATTGAAAAATAATATTTTATTATGCAAAAGACTAACGAACTAAGTTAAAAACTCCGATTTTCTTCTTCTTCATAGATTTTTTTTGCCATAATAAGGGCGAAAATCTTAGGGATCATGTTATATAGGCGATGAGGCTAGCAAGCCATCACTGTTTTGATTCCCCTTTTCATCCATACGCCCACAATCATGCTAAACGTGGTCTTTAGGTCTTGTCACCTTAGGCTCTGTCTACCCCGTAAGGGATAAAGACGTGATTTATGTATGTACTAGCTTCTGCCCGCGACTTCGTCTGCGTAGAATTATACATAAAAACCTTCCTCTTGAATCACTCTATTTATTAAAAAAAACCGCATCAAAATCCGTTGTGTAGTTTTGAAGATATAAGCATACATAGGGACATAGGGACATAGGGACAGAGAAAGTGACTTTATTTTATACTATGTAGTGATGATGTATAATAAGGTTTGTTTTATAGTTCGTAACACTTTAAGCCGCGTTGCATAGCGAGGGTAAGCAATACCTCTTCATTACTCCGCTTCTCTCGACGTCACTTGAACGTTATCAAGTTTCAACCGCGCTTTGAAGGGCTGGACTGAATCCTAACCTTCATGACACATACAAGCTGTTCATAATAGTAAATAACATCATGACATCTTCGATTAAGGTTGCAATGCCATTAAATCTTAATAATACACATACATACACATATCACGTCTATATCCCTTACGGGGTAGGTAGAGCCTGTGGTAACAACACCTAAAGGCCGCGGTTAGCATAATTGTGGGCATATAGGTAGAAAGGGGAATCATAATAGTGGTGGGTTGCTAGCCGCATCGCCTATAACATGATTCCTAAGATTTTCGCCCAATCCCCTCGATGGGCTAAATCTTAATACTAGCAGAAATTCTGCATAGTATTTTACTAAACTAGCTTTTTCTCGCGACTTGGTCCGCACAAATAAGGTCAGGTACAACACTTCGGAATTTTCCAATCTCGTGGGGAAATTGGGATAAATTTTGCCTTTGTCTTATTCTAGGCGACCTTATTATAGGATATACGTATCAAATTTCATCCAAAACCGTCCAGCAGTTTTAGCTTGAAGTAGTACCTAACAAACTCACAAACTTTCATTTTGTAACATTGGCAGGACTAGCTTTTACCCCGTGGCAGATTTAATACCGGAATTTTACTGAATTCCCTTGGGAGCTAACATAAAACCGTGGATATTGCCAAAAATTATTTTGAGGTCATTCATTCAAACATTTCGTAAAGCGTGATCCCGTGGGAAAATTGAAATATCCAATATAGGAGTAACCTTTATTTTATTGCATGAGATCCAGCAACTCTAACCCGATTTTTTTTCATTTTTTTATTTACTAGCTTCTGCCCGCGACTTCGTCTGCGTAGAATTATACATATACCTTCCTTTTGAATCACTCTATCTATTAAAAAAAACCGCATCAAAATCCATTGCGTAATTTTAAAGATTTAAGCATACATATTGACGGACAGACAGCGACAGCGACTTTGTTTTGTACTATGTAGTGATGTTGCTTTTGTTTGCTTTGGCGTCTAATAGCAAATTGTCATGTCTTTCAATTAATATTATAAACCCGACCAAATTGACGTTCCAAATTAGAAAATAACTTAGTCCCATATCAGTTGTGTACACTACTACATACAGCAGGTCATTTACTTATGTTTTTCACCTATACTTACAGGATGATACACAAGAGCTGGCACGAATGGATTGAACGAAGTACAGTTTGACAACAAAAATAATGCTCCACAATGTACCTGCGCAGTAGACCAATTTTAGTAGCGCGGGAAACTCTGGCGCTGTTATTGGTCGATCGATTTCGTACCAACAATGGCAAAATCGTGTAAGCGGGACAGAGCTAAGAATGCAAAGCAAGCAATACTCTGCCAGTTGCGCTTGCAAATAAAGTTCAATATAGATTATTTACACGTTCGGCTACCATCGGAAACTGGTCTGCGCTTCTCTGCGCAAACGAATACTGCTGATGCGCATTATATTTGTTGTCAAACTGTAATGTCACTTGTCACTGTGTGAGTGACGTTCTTGTACTTTTGTAAACAGTACATAATACTCAAGAAAAAAATAAACCTCAACCTGTATTTAATCATTTTGTTATACACACATATTATCATTCACTCATTCAATCCATTCGTGCAAGCTCTTGTGAATCGAGTTGTACGGCTCAGCGCGACATAAAAGATCTAAGCGTACACACATAAACAAGCGTGAAGCGTGAAGAATAAATATATTTATTCAACAATAAAATGAACTGTATGCTTAGTGTAGGTTTCCATTACAAAATACGTCTCGAACGCGTTTGCGTTAAAATGTCAAATATCTTACTATGAGAACAGTGTGTTGCCGTTTCGATCCGCAAGTGGCGCTGCCAATTTTTCCATAGTAATTGATACGTTTACGTGAACGCGTTCGAGACGTTTTTATATGCGAAAACTTACACTAGAGGCTCAGTTGCCGTTTCGATACGTGAGTGGCGCTGCCTATTTTTCCATAGTAATTGAGACGTTTACGTGAACGCATTCGAAACGTTTTTATATGAAAAAACTTACATTAGGGGGTGCCCTGGCAAGGTCTGACTAGTTTCAATCTTCAAGGTAACCTTCTTAAGCTCCTTAAGTCATAAGAAACAAAGTTTGCGGATAGACATTAAGGAAATAACGGACCGTGTACGGTTAGCGCCGAACACCTTTGTTGCTAACAGTACATAGTGCAGTAGGCAAGTCTCGCGAGGTTAGTTCGGTAACAGTCTGTTATGTAACGATGCAATTACGGGAGTCAAGTAATCTCGTGACACGAAGTTTTGTAGTGGAGAACAATGGAAACAGTTCGGTTTCCTCAAAGCCTCTACTCTAACTTTTTGACAACAAGAAACATCTCGATTTCAATTACTATAAGTGTGTGCGTATTTCGTAATGCAGTTGTAAAATTTTGTGCTTTTGAACGCAAAGTTGCTGTTAATTTAGTGTAGTATAGACAGCCTCAGGTTGTTTAATTAATTTCAGTCGCAAAAGTCCGCTTGAACAATGATATAGCTGAGCGATTTCCAAAAAAAGTCATCATGTACATTTTTTCCAGAATTGAACTATTTTGGGCTTTTTGAATATAGCTACGTGTGGAACGTGACGAAGAGGAAAAAAAATCCATAGTAAAATCTGGGACACATTGTTTCTTTTTGAGAATCGATAGGGATCGATTCTGAGTAAGATAAACCCAAAATATTTAATTCTGAAAAAATTTACATGTGGACTTTTTTTTGAAAAACGCTCAGCTACGTGATAACGGTTTTTTATGAAAAATATTTCTGTCATATTACTACGCAACTCCTTAACAACTTATTAAGACCAAGGTTGGTCCAAACATTGGTTCAAACTTGTATCCAGAGCCATGAAGTTATCTCCTGAGTTCTAGTTCCTAACTTGAGCACTAAATTATTCTCTCACTAAATATTCCCTCCGAATATACAATGACTTTGAACTTCCTATGGTATATTTCTGAGATGCAGATGTTTCATAAACCAAACCCTACAGCCAAAGGCACACGGTCCCATTCGATTCAAATCTTGGTTTCAAACTTACAACTTTGTCACAGTGACTCAGCTAATCAGTAAATGAACCTACGGAGGTTCTGTTTATTCTATTTATGATTTAAGCTGGTAAAGACTTAGGGGTTCATAAAGTTTGTGTTAGCGTGAAATGTCAAAACTGGGTTAGGTTAGACAGGGATGGAAGTATAAATTGGTGAGTGAATGAGTTGTATGTTTGAATGAAACACCAAATTAATGCCCAGTCGACCAAGGAGTTCATTTCAAACTTCAAGATTTAATGTTAGTTGTACGGCTAAAGATATTACCGCCCATCTTCTTTTATAAGTCAATGTGACAGTCAACCTTATTGTTTTTTTTAAGTAGGAACATTTAGAAAAATGGTAAAGGACTTGGTTAACTATACATTATATTGAACCCGTTGAAACTATACAGGGTCTTTTAAAATAAGGTGTCCCCTTGTTTTGTAGACAGAATTTTCACAGAATTTCATTTCATATATTTTTTTTCAAAGAATAGTACTATTAGAATATTAAATCCAATATTTTCATTTCAAATACTCCTCATACTCTGGGCGATATTTGTAAATATAGGTATTTAGGATTAGATTAAGGTAGTTTAAGGTTTTTTCGTATCAACTTTCATATCTTGTAAATATGTTTGTTTAAATAAAGTTCAGCCACTAAGAGAAATATTCTTAATATCAATGAAACGTGTATTAAAGAAAAAAACATGAATTTTATTTCATAGAATAGTTTTTACACATTTTATTTCTAACATGAAAATATTATAATGAAAAAAAATGTACTATTGTGAATATAATATGGCTGAAATGGAAGTAGCAACCTTGTGTATGAAATAATTTTCAGTGTAATGACTATTGTATTAAGTAAATTATATAAGAATTAATAATATTTGATTCGTAATTCTACTATGTATGTATTTAAATAAAAAGTGACAATTAAGTAAAACAAAAGTTACAAGGGTATAATATAAAAATACAAACAAGAATTAGGAACAAGAATAATGGCAACCAAAAATAATAGTTACGTGAAAAAGCGCCAGGAACTTCCACAGCCATAGCGAAAGGAACCAGTTGAACAAATAAAAAAATATTCTTTGTCTTAAAAATCAATAAATTAAGATTACATGAAATGAATTTTTCATGAATTGATCATTCTATGAAATGAGAATATGAGAAACGATTTCTGTAAAACAAAATTCTATAAAAATATTGTCTACAATATATTGTACAACACTAAAATAGCTCCAGAATATCTCAGCTAGTGGATGGCTTAGTTTGACTGTTTCTAACAACACAAGACAGGAAGCGCAACCTTAATCAAGTCGCGATATTAGATTATAAGCTGTCTGATGTAATAGGCCGAGAGCTGGCATACATGTTTGAGTAAATATTTAAAATAAATAATAAATATCTTGGGACAAATTACACCAATTGACCCAGCCCCAAACTTAGCAAAGCTTGTACTATGGGTACCAGGCAATATACTTATATAATGTAGATAAATACATACTTAAATACATACAACATCCATGACTCGGGCACAAACATTCTTATTCATCATACAACTGTCTGTCCCTACCGGGATTCGAACCCAGGACCTCTAGCTTTATAGTCAGGGTCACTAACCACTAGGCTATCCGGTTGTCGTATTTAAACCCAAAACAAAATATTCTCTGCAGTACAAGATTTGATCCAACACAAAATTTTAACTGAATTTCATACTTATGAGGGCCACATTTTTGCCGCTGTGTATATAATCGTAGCTGGTTATATAATAGTAAACGTCGCATGGAACTGCGCGAAAAACTCGAAATGCTGAGCAGCCATTTTCTACCCAAAGATTACACAAAGCTGCAGCCTCAAATGCGGTTCTCTATCCCGTACTGGTTTATATTACACTACTTCTATTCTTAGTGATCACGTCACAATGCAACACATTATATTCTTTGGTGAACACAACAAATTAGTGAATGAGATTAAAAACATAAACAACGTAGGCAAAAGCCTTGCCTTTTTGATATATTCATTTTACGATTCTATACCGTCTGCCATTCTGAGGACAAGTTCTCACAAGGCCCACCCTTAAAATAAGTGGCTATATACCAATAAGGACCGGCTAAAGTGTAAAAATAATGTCAATGTGCTTGATTTTTTTTGGGCAAAATGTATTTGAGACAAGTTGAGATTTTAACAGAATATTATAGATACTAAACAGAAAATAAATCCAAAATCTAGTCCATTTTGCTAACATACTAGAGGGCATGTGATTGAGAATGTTATTCATTTAGGTTTCAGTTAGGTAAATTTTCTTGTATTTAAATATCATAACGCCTCAATTATTTACTCTAAAATGGTCTACCAGCTCTCGGGACATAAGGAGTATTTCATTTGCTACGTGTTTCGTAGCGCTCCGGGCGTAGCAAGCTACGTGTCGTAGACCTTGCGGAGTAGCTAGTATCTGGGGTTTAAAAATAACAGTTAATTCTGCAACGTTGAATAATTATAAGCTGAAATATATTTTTTAAGTCTGTAGAAGAAACCGGAATTTAAAAAACATTTTGCTCCAGGCGTGTATCGAATTTCAGGTTAATCCAACTACTTTAAAATAATAAATGAACAAGTATACGTGAAGTAAACAACAAGCTGCTAATAATTGTGTTTAGTATGACCATGAAATCTTGAAAAAAAGAGACTCGCGCCGGCTAACCATAAGTTTATTTCTCAGAAAACGGGACTACTTAGGGTGACCATACGTTTTATTTAAAGACGTGCGATTTACCGACGGTCCGGATTTCCGGGTGCGCCAGGGTAGCCATCAATTCTGAATAATATAGTATTCTAATAAATCACTGGTCTTATTTCTGGAAAATAAACGTTTCATTTTGGAATGTATCTTTTCATTTTACGCGTATAAAACAAGGAACAAAACAGATTTCAGAGCAAGAAAGAGATTGAGCAGTACGACAAATAATGGGTCATGTAACGGTTATGCTCGGAGTTTTTAAATTTTCAAAATTACCTCATTAGAATTCTCCATGCTGGTCTCGGAGCAAAGAAAAAATATAGAATGTACAGTTGCTTCTTTTCCCGCGCTAATGGTAAAAACCATCGAGGGAAGGCGAAAGTCATAGGAATCATGTTATAGGCGGGTAGCAACCCATCACTATTTTTCTTCTACTTTCCACCTATACGCCCACAATCTTGCTAAACGTGGCTTTAGGCACTGTCTACCCTATAAGGGACAAAGACGTGATTTGTGTATGTATGTGTAGATAATTCAAATCGTGTTGACGTCTTATTAGATGTTTGCGTAGACTGGAACTTAAGATTGATTAATTTGCATGAACACATGTGTATATGTATGTATGTATGTATAACTCTTTAGTGTACACTAGCTTCTGCCCGCGACCTCGTCTGCGTAGAATTATACATAAAAACCTTCCTCTTGAATCACTCTATCTATTAAAAAAACCGCATCAAAATCCGTTGTGTAGTTTTGAAGATATAAGCATACATAGGGACATAGGGATATAGGGACATAGGGACAGAGAAAGTGACTTTGTTTTATACTATGTAGTGATAAAAAACATTAATTTTACAGTTAATGAGAAAACAGATGTTGAAAAGCGAACTTAACCCTTAAAAGGATCTCTTCCAGCTAACCTGCGAACGATTGACAGGACAACAGACCAGAGTATAGAGAGTAGACCTACTAAAAAGCTAAAAGACCAAAGACCCTAACTTAACCTAAACAATTATAATAATATATAGGTATGCGTTACTTTACATAGCTGTTTTGCGCTTGTTCCCCGTACATAACTATTTTACATTGCCAGGACATTCTAAGGTAAAATAAAGACTATTTCTAAATTAAAACCGCACCTAAACCTAAATTAATCCAAATGAATCATTCTACATTGGTTGGTGCTTCCACGCTGGTCTGGGAGCAAAGAAAAAACATAGAATGAACCAGTTGCATCTCTTCCCGCGCAGATGGTAAAAGCCCATCGAAAGAATAGGCGACATAGGAATCATGTTATAGGCGATGAGGCTAGCAACCCATCACTATTTTGATTCCTTTTCCATCTATACGCCCACAATCTTGCTAAACGCGGTCTTGTCACCTTAGGCTCTGTCTACCCCGTAAGGGATAAAGACGTGATTTGTGTATGTATGTATGTATGTACATTGGTTTTACCTGTGCTGGTTATGTAACTTGGTTATGTACGTAATGGAGCAGCAGCAGTGTCTACTCGAAATATCTCAACCATCTGCTGATATATTTCGGATCAATTTGAAGAGACTTTGTACAGCCTTATCCCTTGGGGTATAAATATATCACGGCTTTAACTTTGTTAGTACAACATTCCTATTAGATACCCTTACTAACTCTAACCCATTCTTAACACGATTTATCAAACCGAAGCGCAGTCTTTACTTAGGTTTCTACACGTTTTCTTCTCGAAAGTGTGTCTCTTTCTTACATAGTCAGTAGGAATGTGACGCACATACGGTCCAAGATGGCCACCCTTGTTTGCCGTCTTCTCTAAACACTTGCGTAATTTGTTTAGGTCCCGTTGAGACCAGGAATAGATGAATGAATTCAAGCTGGAGTGAAGGTCAGGGCTTTCAAGTGTAAATGGGATTTTTATATCAAATTGGCCTGAGTATTTGCTCCGCAAATGGGTATTTTGACATATTGTGTGTAAAGTAAATCTGTCATTCGAATCTATCAGTAGTTTTAAATATGTAAGTAGGGGTGCGAATCGGGCTACCTCCGCGTGTGATCAAGAACTGCGGTTCGTTTTTGGATCCGTCCGGGGGGAAGAGCAGTGCTTGGTCCGGTGCACCCTGGGTATAGGTTAATGATTTCCTGGCAGATTCTGAGGGATATCATTATCCGTTGGCTAAGAGCCCGACAGGGGGAGGGGTCTTTTGACCGTGTTCTACCGTACAACGTTGCCGACATTTTAGTCGCAAGATTTTTGAATACTGTATTTATTACTTTGACATTGGCGAAATCATCGAATCAATCGATGGGGCCATATTTAAAAAAAAAGAAGAAATATGTACCTAAGTACACGGATTGCCAGTACTTTTAAATCATTATGAAAAGTTATATTTTCAAATAATTTGTTCAAGGCCAGTTATTTTTCAAGCATTGCCATGTTTTATTAAAGTATTTATACATACATAGATCACTTCTTTATCCCTTACGGGGTAGACAGAGCAGACAGAGGCAGAGGTAACAAGACCTAGAGGCCACGTTTAGCATGATTTTGGGCGTATAAGTGGAAAGGGAAATCAAAATAGTGATGGGTTGCTAGCAGTATCGCCTATAACAAGATTCCTAAGATTTTCGCCCGTTCCCTCTATAGGTTTTTAACATCTCCGCGCGACGAGAACTAACTGGTACGTTCTATGATTTTTCTTTGCTACCAGACCAGCATGTAAGGAATCAAAGTATGTATCTACTCGATAATAGATGGCATCACAAGTTCAGAATTGTTCGGTAGTACTGCAAATGGGCAAATGATGTCGCCACTAGTCGATTCATTTTTTGATTTATACATCCACTTCACATAATCGTCGAAAGCGTTAGAGCCATTATGTCGTATGTATTTTATAATGTATTTACAAAAAATCTCATTTGTAAAGTATTATGATAACTTACCTCTCCCAGCTGAGCCTCCTCGGAGCGTCCATGGCCACATCTTCGGGAGCCCCTCGGCCTCCGTGGGTGAGGAGCCTGGCCAACCGCGAGCTGCCTGTACTGGACACCGAGCCACGAGGCGTCGGGACCCTGGAGAAAAAGAACACCTGGTTAGATAACGGCAGCAGACGATGTTCTTTTTAGGATTTCCTACCTCAAAAGGAAGGAGTACTCACAATTTCTGTTTGAAAAAAAAAACACTATTGGTAGTTAGCGTCGTCTCTGTTCCACCAAGATATAACGGAATGGAAAATGTTTATCATAAATTTATTAGCAAGTTATAATTTAACGTGCAAGTAACTCCTATTTAGCTAAGAAAACAAGGTTATACAAATATATTTCGTAAAATTCCATTTTGTATTTTTTCGTTACACGCATACGCTCACTCGGACAGTTATTTACCTTATTATGATTTAATCATGTCCTTTTAAATGTTAAAATAACACTGGCCTTTGTGCCATGTTTATTTTTTTAATATGCTAATTCCTCTCCAGCCAGTATGAGTTAGAACATTTTGAACTGGTTGGAGGCAGTTGAAACCGGTTAGAACCGGCGAAAGCCGATTTTGCATCTGCAAACATCTGCATACTTCAGGGGGAAGGTGGTGGTGATTAAATTTATTCGTGGACTTCTCACGTTGAAATTGTTATTTTGCGTGGTCTGTCTCTACAAAGCACTAGTTTGACAATTTGAGGTACGTTATACAATTATCAGGGCTCCAACAAAAAATATTACATTTTGAAAAGTTGACGTTAGGTACGGTTTAAGTTCACGTTATAACGTTGAATAAAAGCTTGATTTTATTTTATTTTATTTTTAGTTTCGAAAACCATTCAGTGAAAAAACAGATCATCAAAGAATGCAATTATGGCTGAAAAAATACTGCCATTTCGTATTACCTAAATAAAACTGAAACTAAATTAGTAAGTCTGAAGGCATTTTAATGTTCAAGATACAAGTAAATTTTCCAAAAGATCTTAATTTTTAAAAGCCGAATTTGAAATACGAACTTGTGTCGCGGTACTTTAGGGTTTGAATTGAATTTAAAATGTCGCAACGAAACTTGTCTTCTTAATAATATTGGCTTTCAAATTATTCTTTAGACTTCGGTGGATTATAGAGTTTTGTTGGTCGTTCGCAGCGCTTATTGTCTGAAATTTATTCATTGCCTTTGTCACTTGAAAATTTATTTTTAATTTACTGCTGGTCGCAATATAAATGGAATCCCTTCACGTAAGAATAATTGACAACAAACTATCAGCTTATATTCTCATACCGCTATACAATAGCATTCGCTTTGATAGAAACAAATATGTATTTTTACAAGGAAAGGTTTTATCCATTTCTTTTGTTTTGTTTGTTGTTTGATTTAAATCAATTTGGTCCCTAAATCAACAAGCATGTTTGAAAAGATTATTTGTGAATGTGGATGAAGCGAAAGGGCATGTCAGAATCGTAGCAAGTGGAACAAAGTAGTCTCTGCCTACTCCTATGGGAAAGAGGCGTGACTGTATGTATGTATGTGTAAGTGGTGCACTGTGGGTTTCATACGATTTGAAAATCTGCAAATTGTTCTTTTAGAATTTATATGGAAAGTAACATTATTTTTTATGGATCAATTAAGTATTTTCGCAATTCTTCCTTGTTCCAACTCAGGGGCAACGAAGTTGTCTCTTAAGTTTCAGTGATTTATTTTTCCTCTTGATGTACGGAATGTGTACAGAACTCTATTACTCTACTTTTTTTTATATATAAGAGGGGGCAAACGAGCAGATGGGTCACCTGATAGAAAGCAATCACCGTCGCCCAGGGACACCTGCAAGACCTGGGGAATCACAAGTGCGTTGCCGGCCCTTTGAGGAACAGGAAGGCTTTTAAAACCCCCACCCTTTCATCGACTATTTTAATCATGCGTAAGCCAAAAAGGCCTCACATTTTTTTGGACAAGAGCGAATAACTTTCGAACACTTGACCGACTTTTACCAAACATGGCTAAGGAATACCGCAAGGAAGCCGACTTTCGAAAAAAACCACATCGAAATCGGTCCATCCGTTGGAGAGCTCCGATGCCATAAACAGACACACATACATACATGCACACATACAAACACACACATCGACGTCAAACTTATAGCACCCCTAAAAATGGCGATAAAAATCAACAAAAGCTTCTCAAAATAAGCCTTAGATGTCAATTCGCGACGTCAAATATTTTTCGGTTTAACAAATAGTGATATTTTTCAATTCCATAATATCACAGCTATTTTAACAATTCCATCGTATCTATAAATCGTTTACCTGTTGGAAGGTATTGACAAATAGGGTTCGATTTCCGTACGGCAATGCAGACATAGTATTAACCAGTATGGAATCTTCAAATGTAAGTTAAGTAAAGTAAGTAAATGCTTTATTGTACAAATATAAAGAAACAGACGCAATTCACAAAAAAAAAATAACTTTAATATATGCACAAAGGCGAACTTATCCCTATAAGTTTATTGTCTAACGCACGCACGGACACAATCACCAATTGGTGGCAAAGGAGTAAAATGGCGAAAGAAAGAGATGGTGAATGCTATTAATGCGATTGTGTGCAATATGAAAATTAGAACACATAGAAAAATCCGAAAAGTAAAGCTATGGCCGGGAATCGAGCCCGGATCCTCATCATTCCGTGATGCGTGCCCCTACTTAATGTCACGTGACCTTGTTACTATGCGATTTTTATTTACAAGGTCACGACGTACAACGATCCCGTAGAGGGATCGAAACGCGTCAGTGTTTGTGTGGGATTTATAATATTATGTGTTTTATGTGGGTACTGGAGGGAGGGTTGCATGAAAAACATGTATATTTTAGACAGGCTTGGTTATTTTGCACGTGAGTAGCGGAGTAGCAAGGTAAATGTTATTTGTTCAATAAAATGAACTTCCTGAACTACTTTTAAAGACTGCTGCTTTTTATAGGAAACTTTCTGCTAATTTTTTAACCACTCAAGGCAATGCCGGATACTACTTTGCATCGGCATCCAAAGAGCGTGCTTGTTCTAGGGCAGCTTACGTTTAATGTAGTTATTAAATTAAGAATTGGGCTAGCAACCCATCATTATTTTGATTCCATTTTCCACCTATACGCTCACAATCTTGCTAAACGTGGCCTGTAGGTATTGTTACCTCAGGCTCTGTCTACCCCGTAAGGGATAAAGACGTGATATACGTATGTTTGTATGTATAAATTAAGAATAAGCATAACTTTATTTCGCCACATACACATTTATGCGGTAAATCAGAGTCCTTTGCACTTGAATTTTGGTCTGGCGTATGTAGATAGCATACTGGTTTACACTGTGATCCGGCACCGTGACACGGTGCAAGGAGACGATCGCCTCTGGCGCCGACAGCCATGACAGCGGCCGGGACCGTGTCCGGAAGTAATTCGGATGCAATCGGGTTCTTAAAAGAGGTGACGTTTTCATAATAACTTTGGGCAAGCTCGGACAAAAAACCTTCCGTTTCGGCGAAGCCGGGTAAGAAGGTGGTTTGACTGAATGCTAAATAATATAACCTAAAAAAATCATTTCATCATTTCATTTTAGTCGCAATGTATTTTATTTTGAAAAAATGTTTCTTGCGGTGCGTTCTTCTTGGCAGTGATGGTCTTTTTGAATGCGCTGGTAATTTCAAAAAAGACATCGGCAGCCATTTTGCAAAAAAATATTTTTTTTTAACTAGGTAATTATCAGGTCGCGCATTGCAAGTCGTACATTTAAGGACGTGCTTCCGCTCTACTTTTATGAAAAAACAATTGATAATCGAGTGAGATTTTAGCGGTCTTGATAGACCTCGCAGGAGAATCAAATCATCTATACCAATATACACTTACCTAATCATCTTGATGAATCTTTCTTACACATTTGGCGGCAAAATACAGCCCGCATGTGTACCAACACGTTCACTGTGGCATCGGGTCGATCGACCCCAAAAAGTGTATGGTTAATTACAAGTTAAATTAGTTTCCGCAGCGAAGGTATTAAAATGAAAAAAACAAAACACAGTAACATCGATTACAATTCCGACAAAGTTAAAAGTAGGTACGAGTATATTGGGAAATGAGAAACGAATAAAAGAGAGTTTCGGAGCGCGCAAATTGTACATTCCTTTAAAAGAATCGCCAACTTTCTGTAACTACCGAGTTCTGGATTTAGGGAGGAAGTTAACAGGCAAGTTTAAATGTGCTCCAAGTTATTTATGCTCTCCTGGTATGTCGTGTCGTGTCGTGTCGCGTTCATGTTGACGCGTTACGGATTTTGATTGTAAAAGTTCGTAAATGTCAACTTTACGTTGCGTGAGGGAGCAATCGGCGTTTGTTTGACGAAATTTGATGTAAACTTTTGAAGACATGTTGTTATGGATCATTCACTTAACCAAGCTTTAGTCATCAGTATGCATAGTGTAAGTTTTGGGTCACAGAACACGTCTCGAACGCGTTTGCGTTAAAATGTCAAATACTATGAGAACAGTATGCTTAGTGTAAGTTTTCAGTCCCAAAATACGTCTCGCACGCGTTTGCGTTAAAATAGCAATTACTATGAAAACGTGAACAGCGCCTCCAGCGGAAAGTTTGCACAACAAAGACAGCGAGTATAAGTTTTCGTGAACGCGCTCACCTTCGAATACGTTAACGCGGAACTCATCGAGCGCGTTTACTCGACAGGCTATGTTAAGTTCCAATCAGTGTTGCCAATTCTAAAGCAATTACCGTGATTTCATAAATTAGAAATAAGAAACGTTTGTTTAAAACTTTGTTTTGTACTATGTAGTGATGTTGCTTTTGTTTGCTTTGGCGTCTAATAGCAAATTGTCATGTCTTTCAATTAATATTATAAACGCGACCAAATTGACGTTCCAAATTAGAAAATAACTTAGTCCCATATCAGTTCTGTACACTACTACATACAACAGGTCATTTACTCAAGTTTTTCACCTACTTACAGGATGATACACAAGAGCTGGCACGAATGGATTGAACGAAGTACAGTTTGACAACAAAAATAATGCTCCACAATGTACCTGCGCAGTAGACCAATTTTAGTAGCGCGGGAAACTCTGGCGCTGTTATTGGTCGATCGATTTCGTACCAACAATGGCAAAATCGTGTAAGCGGGACAGAGCTAAGAATGCAAAGCAAGCAGTTGCGCTTGCAAATAAAGTTCAATATAGATTATTTACACGTTCGGCTACCATCGGAAACTGGTCAGCGCTTCTCTGCGCAAACGAATACTGCCGATGCGCATTATATTTGTTGTCAAACTGTAATGTCACTTGTCACTGTGTGTGACGTTCTTGTACTTTTGTAATCAAGTACATAATACTCAAGAAAAAAATAAACCTCGACGTGTATTTAATCATTTTGTTATACACACAAAGTATTATCATTCACTCATTCGATCCATTCGTGCCAGCTCTTGTGAATCGAGTTGTACGGCTCAGTGCGACATAAAAGATCTAAGCGTACACACATAAATAAGCGTGAAGCGTGAAGAATAAATATATTTATTCAACAATAAAATGAACTGTATGCTTAGTGTAGGTTTCCATTACAAAATACGTCTCGAACGCGTCTGCGTTTAAATGTCAAATACCTTACTATGAGAACAGTGTGTTGCCGTTTCGATCCGCAAGTGGCGCTGCCAATTTTTCCATAGTAATTGAGACGTTTGCGTGAACTCGTTCGAGACGTTTGTTCGTGTGAAAACTTACACTAGAGGCTCGATCTGGCGGCCAAAAATGTATTTTTTATTGAATGCTTACAAAAATTCCAGAGGAATTGCCAAAAAGCATTTCTTTGTCTAGCTTTTTTCCGCGACTTCATCCCCACAAATGTCTAACGTCAGAGTGACATCTAGTCATGACGTGTCTTCAATTATTAGATTAACCCCCTTATTCATAAACGCTCTATAGGCTTCTGCTAACTTAGCGACCGTATGTCCTTATCTGTCACTTTGACATGTCAATTTCACAGATAAGGACAAACGATTGCTAAGTTAGCAGAAGCCTATAGAGCGTTTATGAATACGGGGCTTACTCTTTATTTGTTTCGTCCTTTTGTATCCGTGTCTCTCCACTTTAAAATGCCTTACTATCCCTGACTAACATTAGTGATTTTACAAACTTCGAAAACTGTTTTTCCTTTGCGTGACACAAAATAACAGGCTACATTTCGTCTTTTGAATGGTGCGCTGTATCAGCTACTTTATTACAAGCAATGCGTCGCAATTGGCTTCGCAATGAATTGGGGCCGAATTAGTCAGAATAGACCCCCTGATTGAATGATTCAGTATAATTCCCGACTCGAGTAATTCCCACTGGAATCAATATTGGTCAATCCCTAGGGTGGATTTAGTGGCGCAATTTAAAGGAGATTTTTTATTATTATTTATTTATTAGTCAAAAGCCAAAAGTTATATTGTGTACCCACCATGGCTGGTCCCCACGGGAGCACTAGACCAAAGCCCTCCAGCAAGCTGGAGGAGGCCTATGCCAAGAGGCACGCCGAATTACGCTATTTTATAAACATATATGTATTGAAACTGTAGCCATTTCGGAATAAAGGGGCTATATTATTCTTATTGTTCTGTATATTTATTTTATTATTATATTGTGTACATGTTGGTGTCATGCAATGCAATGTGAAACAATACACTATGTGTATTATTATTTACTTATTATTATTAGTTGAAATTTGATATACAGTTAGTTTCAGTTCCAGGGACGGACATAGGATAGTTTTTATCCGAGAACACAGCATAGTTCCCGCGGGATAGATACAAGTAAGCGAATTCTGCGCGGGCAACAGCTAGTCTAACAATAAGTTATAGAATTCCCTTAAGCTATATAGGTCAATGTATTTTTATAGCCTTTGCTAATTACCTACCGGTTACGTACGGTATATGCACGTACATCAATTGACAAGATGACAGAAAAAATGTTAGCCGGCAAGCACCAGTTCTTTTTAAACAAACTGTAAAACTTTTCTGCTCTTTTTTTTTCTTTACACACTTAAGTAGACCAGGTTCTATATCATTCTTGTGACTTGCACCACGACAAAAGGATCGTGTCTTGAATTATTTAATGACAGACAGGAACTTATTGACCGCGGAGCACCGGAAAATCGTTAGCAGTAATAAGGCCCAGAGACAAACACGCCGGAAGGCGTCGGGCCTTATAGTGACAATTTGAATGCAAGAAGGCCTGATAAACGATATTTTTTAAACCGCTACGCAAATAGAGGGGTGTTATAAGATTGCCATCGATTTCTGTGTGTAAGACATCGTAGCTCTTTTTTTTTCATCGAAAGCCAGTTCCCTTGCGTTCTTAGCCATGTTTGGTAAAAATAGGTCTAGTAGTTTAAAAAGTATTAGGTCTTTTCTAAAACGATGTAAAGCATTTTTTCCAAATAATCGTTTTTTTATTCCTATTTACGGTTTGATTATTCGATCAAATCTTTTCTCATACGATTTAACAATAATTTCTTTGGCAAGTATATGTTAAGTCGGTAGACATTTACAGTGAAAAGGTACGCCACAGCGGTAAGCGATTCAGTTTCTTTTACTGTAGGTACCTTGTGCGCGTACTAACTTCAACTCTTTCTAGTTCCTCTCTATTGGTTAATTTCTCCAAGAGTTCAACGAAGAGAACTACAGCTGTTTAATAAACAATACCAACTGCTTTAAAATCAAGAAGCCCTCACATATTATTTACTTATACATACATACCAGGGTTGTTACGGATGCAAAAATTTAGACATCCGCGATGCAGATGCGGATGCGGATTATTAGAAGTTCACATCCGCGGATGCGGATTTAATGCGGATGTGGATGTGATGCGGATGCGGATTTAGGGATTTTAAAAGGATAATTATTTAAATTTTAAATGCATGATAATACTTATTAGTGCATAATAGTATTTATGTAAGCAAACGCGAAGCACGTGCCACTCTGGCTCCGCCCACTTTCTTAAAATGTAGTTACTTGTCGAGTCTTGTTGATGTGAATCTGCATCCTTAAAAACTCCGCATTGATTGATGCGGATGTGAATGCGGATGTAGATGTCGGAATTAATGCGAATATTCCGCATTTACGGATGCGGATGCGAATATTCGTAGCACCCCTGATACATACCGTCACGCCTCTTTCCCGCAGGGGTAGGCAGATAGTGCTACTTTGTTCCACTTGCTACGATCCTGCCATACTTTCGCTTCATCCACATTCATCAATCTCTCCATACATGCTCGTCGGTTTCGGTTACTCCTGTCCTAACCTTTTACCAAAACGTCTCCTATTTGGTCTCGGAACGTCCGTCTAGGCCTTCCCCTCCCAACGCCATTCACACTCCCCCTATAGATCTGTTTAGTTAGTCTACTTTCAACCATCTGCTCTACGTGACCAAACCAACTAAGCATACATTTACTTTTACTTATGCTTGGGAAATTAGAACGCCAAGCAAATTAAGGAGGCTATAATAATAACCAATGCATAATTTGCGTTGAAAATGAAAATTTATGTGAACCGTTGGGGCTATTACATAAATTATTCATTACCCAAGAGATCCTAAATAAAATTATGCTCCTAAATTTGAACTACTAACAAAAGTAAATGAATATTTTATGATATGACAGTTAATCTATAAAAAGCACACACAAATTTATTCCGCATCGCCTTTATTGCGTGTCCATTTTGATGAATAGAAAAATTGTTTTTGTTAAACACATAACCTTTTCTGTTTTTGCCGTAGTCGGAAAATTTTTTGAGGGTAGTAGATTGTGTACAATAAAAATCATAAATAAAAGGGTAGTTTGGGAAAATATATGAATTACATTAATGCTTATTTATACGGTTTCGAATCATCGCCTATAACATGATTCCTATGACTTTCACCCATTCCCTCGATGAGTTTTTACCATCTGCTCGGGCAGAGAAGCAACTGGTACATTCTGTTTGTTTTCTTTACTCTCAGACCAGCATGGAAGAATCAAGTTTCAACGGATGTGTTCAAATGGATCATGTTTTAGCCATGTCAAAAGTACACTCAGTGCCAAAAAAATTGGGCCTGATATGTATGCAATGTAGGTAATTTTGGTGTCTGAGACCGGACCAAATTTGGAGCCACTTAGTATATAATATATTGATATAAAATTCGCTTAAGTCGCGTAAATCACCTGGTTTACTTAAAGCTAAACCTCAGAACATAAAACAGTCAAATGTATTATGTTTTTGCAAAAATATGTTCCAATACACGCAAAGTCGAAGCTGAACCATAAAGATCACGTTTTGCACCCTCAGCGTATTTACGTACGAACGTGCGCGGGCAGAAAATGGCGCATACTCTATTATCCGCTAACAGAATCGTATAAAAATCGCTTCCTCTTTATCCGCAAAAGTTACGATACTGATATAAATATGTAATACTAGCCTTCCGTACGCAGCTTCGCCCGCGGTATATTAATTTTCCCGTAGGAAAAGGTATTTTCCCGCGGTAAAAAGTAGCCTATATCACTCAGTGATAATGTAGCTTTCTAACGGCAAAAGAATTTTTGAAATCTGTCCAGTAGTTTCGGAGCCTATTCAATGCAAACAAACAAACAAACAAACAAACAAACAATCAAATTTTTCCTCTTTATAATAATAGTATAGATTCCTTTACTAGAAATTTTTTGTGCGTGCCAGAACGCAACGCAAAAGAGCCCACAAACCATGCTATACGTGGCCTTTAGGTCTTGTTACCTTAGGCTCTGCCTACCCCGTAAGGGATAAAGACGTGATTTGAATATTGTGTATGTATGACTGATGTGTGTGTATGAAAAAGGGGTGTTATAAGTTTGACGTCGAGGTCTGTGTGGCATCAGAGGAGACCTTGTATACCTACGAAAACCTACTAATGAAAAGCCATTTGTAAATCATAACCCTGCTTTGGGTTTGCCGCAGTCGGGTAAAACACGGGCATCCAAAACTTTTCATGACAAAGAACTGCAGTTATTTCAGCCGAGGACGCCACACTCGATATGTTTTTTTTTAATGTTTGTTACTTTTATTAAATAATGGTTAAAGACAATTGTTTATGAAAAACTTAAGTAAATGACCTGCTGTATGTAGTAGTGTACAGAACTGATGAGTCATTTTTCTAATTTGGAACGTCAATTTGTCTATTCGTAATGCTTGAAAGATTACATTCACGTGCACACACACACAAGTTTTTTAAGTTTTTTGTCATAATCAGTATAATCCTAAAAATATGTACCATATTCGGAGAAATAAACTTTTCTGTTTCTATTTCTATTTCTATCACTAAATAACGGCTATGCATAGAAAACATTATAAAAGTTACTCCTCAAGAAAGTCTGCGCCGTGTGTCAGGGATGCTACTAAATCGGGTACAGCTGCTGTTTGTTAGTTACGACGCGATCACGAGTAAAGTTGCTCCCTTCTAAGTTGCTTTAATATGAGCAAAGTATATACTTACAGTATTTTCAGGTATTCGTAAACGCGAGGTAGAAAAAAGCTTTATTATTTCATACTAGCTGTTGCCCGCAACTCCGTCTGCATAGAAGTCGTTTATCGCTATCCCGCGGGAATTACGCAATTTTCCGGGATAAAAAGTAGCCTATGTGTTATTCCAGACGATAATCTATGTATGTTCCAAATTTCATCCAGATCTGTCCAGCCGTTCTGGAGTGAAAGAGTAACAAACATCCAAACATACTCACAAACTTTCACATTTATAATATTAGTAGGATAATATGAGCGCGAAATTTCGAAATTGAATGGGTTATACATCATTTCATTTAACATTAGAGTGAAGTAATAGTAGATTATATAAGAGACACGTTACTGTTGTCGAAATTGTGAAAAAAAAACGTTTACTTTTCCCTGTTTTTCTCTCTTCTTTTTTTAAGGGCCGGCAACGCACTTTTAACTTCTATGTTACGAGTGCCTATGTACGGAGGTGATTGCTTTCCATCAGGTGTCCATGTTGTCCCCTAATATGACAAATACTCAGAACAGTTGTTGTCGTTTCGATCCGCAAGTGGCGCTGCCAATTTTTACATAGTAATTAACACGTTTACGTGAAATCGTTCGAGACGTCTTTTTGTGTGAAAACTTGCATACGCTCAGACCTAAATCTCAAATTCGATTCGTGCCGATCCGCTTATATTAATAGTGATTACTTTGAGAGGGAGAGGGACAGTGAGATAACTTCAAAAATCGAATTTCTGTGTAGCCCAGATCGCCAGCCGACACGCTCTTCTCATTCGATAATTCCGTCACTAAAAGCCTTTCCAACACGCCACCGTAACTCAGGCTTAAAAGCCTGCAGCCAGCTTTTAAAATTCCTTACTCAGAATGGCGTCACATGGCAACCCCGTGGCTGAATAAATGATCAGCGCATTGAGCCGCAAATGAATTTCTAAATTGGGTCCAAACTTTTTAGAACCGTTCCATGGGACCCGGCCGTTCCAATAGCATTATTAACAAGGTCGGATTATGAAATTTATTAAAAAACTTTATTTGCATACGAGCAATTTGTAACTTTAGGCTAGCGCAGACGGAATACAGAAGCCATTTTTGTTTTCAACAAGATGGATATCGATGCAGACCAAAAAGGAGATGGCGGGAATAGCATGGCAGGTTAAAACAAATAAGGAAGCATTACTGATGTCCGCTGTCAAAAAAAACCTCTCAAAAGCTACCATAAATATCACATTTTATTCCCTAGATCTGCAATGTGTCACTTTATTCCCGCTCAGCAACTCAACTTCAAGACCTTGTAAACCAAAACAAATGCTAACAACATTACAGCGACATCATTTTGCTTTTACCCAAATAATAGAAAGTGGAACAATGTACCAAAAAAATGGAGTATTCCTATTCCCAAAGCACACCTGACGATGCCGAGCTAAAAATAGTTGTTCCCATTCGTAGCAACGCTGTAGCTACGTAGAGTGCTACGCCGTAGAAGGTCTACGGAATGTAGCTAGCATTTCCTACGCTCGATCCCGCTTGACACTAGATGTGTTTGTATTACATTATTTACTATCCCGTGGGAGTTTTGGAAACACCGTCTTTACTCCTTATTTACATCACAAATGGAAGCTTGCATACCGAGCGTCTCAAAAGGCATTTGTTCAACTCTCACTACACTTGCACTTATCATGAATGAGTATAAGTACCGCCCTCTATCAGGTGATTTAGGAAGCGTTGTACCGGTTCGATATTACAGCGCTAAATGGGTGTAGGTACCGCCATATTTCGAGTGCTTTGGTAAATGAACACGAAGGGGCTTTTTGACGGCTGAATTACATTGCAGGAGCAAGTTTCGGACCACAAATCGGATTGCTGGACTGTTTTTCATTTGTTTTTAATTTTTTTTAAAGTTAAAGAGACTGTGGAATAATGAATAACAATGTCATACAGCCAAGTCTCAAAAATAGCTTATGGTGACAGATGACATAAAAAAACAATAACTACTCGTAAGTTGCGAGGAAGTTCAGTGCAAAATGTATTTTCATTTCCTCTCAATGTTTGAGAAAAACATTACATCTGCCTCAGCTGGAAGAGAATTGCTGGATTCGTAACTTTAAAAAACAAGTTACTCATCCAGCAATTGACTACTTCCCAGGCTTCGGCATTAATCTACTATTGTAGGGGTGTCTAGACAGGGCAACATTTTGACGAAACAAAATTTTGTAAGAAAATACTAGAACGCGGGCAAAACTGCGGAAAACATTTTTGTTGACAATAGTTTTTATGATGACGTAATTTAAAAAAAACTGCCGTTTTTTGCCGTCGCATTAACTTGAAACGTGGTTTGTATTTAAATTGATGCATAATGTAACTTTCTACAGTCAACAAAAAAAGCTAAAAATTATTTTTTAGGTAACAGTTTTGTTATTTAGACCTCTCTTTATATGCATAACATGTACATACCTACATAAAAGCATCAGTAATCGTGGCCTGCCAGCAATCGCTCAAGTCGTATCAATCACCTTCATGCCAACGCCCTCTGCCGTGTCATTAAAGTAGCTATTTCCTTCGTTACGAATTTAGGTGCCGCCTTTGCCGTTAAGATATGTATAAGTGCTTTAGCCATCGACTATAGGTCACGTTAGTTTATCTAAATTATAGCACCAAAATAACTGGAAGGAGCTCGCGGGAAGGAGTGATTGGCAGATACGTCTAGCAAATGGACGACAAACGCACGACTAAGCTTGTTTCCAGGCTTTGGCGTGCAAAAGGACCAGACCATGTGCGAATGCCGTCGTCCATACAAACTCAGTCACTTCCACATGCCCGTTGTGCAGTCGGATGAGTCCCGCATAGGTTTGTCAAGTCATCAACGAACCGCTGACAATTGCTTACATCATCTGTCATAGATGTAAAGGAGTAGAGAGAAAGCACCAATATCCATATCAACTATGCTCAATAGAATGCTATTAGCAATCATTGTGTGAGGAAAAAAATGTGCTTTTGTGCATAGATAAATAGCATTACATTCAACATGAAATTATCGTGAGACTCAATCATAATTACAGAAACGGAACTCACGTATCAAAGTCGAGTGATGCTCGACATGTTTCGGACAAGTTCGTAGTTCTTATAGCGCTCTCCCCGGAGGCAGCGAAACGAACATTGCGCGCTAGCGCTCTGCTCGCGCGGTTACTCGACGCAACTAAATGCGGCGAAGGACTACCCTCGTCGTTTTTATCGCCAATAATATTATTGTCAAAAGTAGGGCAGCACACAATACTGATCACATTTTTGTAGTTTACGGACTAGTTGTTAGCTACAGGCGGCTTTTACAGCTTACTGAAGAGAGAGCGAGCTGCCAGACGCGCAGCTCAACTAGGGAAAATTTTCTTAGCATGTCATAAAAATTTCGCCATAGTTCGTGCATATCCGTCTCTTCTACGTTATTTCCTTCTCTCCGTATGCTACTGTCTCTTTCTTAAACACAATGTCATAAGTCGTCTCCTCGCTCACGATACTCGAGCGCGACGAGCTCACGAGCCGGCTGCTCGCGATTTCTGCCACAGTTCGTGCATCTCCGCTTCTTCCACGCTATCTCCCTCCATCCTTATGCTACTGTCTCTTACCTGAGCACAATCCCATCAGTCCTCTCCTCGCTCGCGATACTCGATCTCGGCGAGCTCCCGAGCCGGCTGCTCGCGGATTTCCGCCGCAGTTCGTGCATTTCCCCCTCTTCTTTGCTGGTGAACGAGATGCGAGGCGCTTGCGCACGAAGCCCGCATACTTTGTGCGTGGACACGCCCCGACATAGCATCTGACTTTGTGTTAGATCTGAGAACAAACAAGTTTTTTTCTATATACTTAAAACAATACTTAAAGGCCACGTTAAGCATGATTGTGCGCGTATAGGTGGAAGGGGGATTCATAATAGTGATGGGTTGCTAGCCGCATCGCCTATAACTTTATTCCTGTGATTTACGGCCATTCCATTCCATTCCCATCAGGGAAGAGAAGCAACTGGATTCTATGTTTTCTCTTTACTCCCAAACCAGCATGGAAAAACATGGAAGAAACTAATCTAACGCGGAGTAAAATAGGGAAGTTTGAACAAAAAATACTTTTTAGGTAGGTATTCGTCAATAGTTAACACGATGGCATTTCAAATAAAAATTAACACTTGATACAATGGGTTGATCGCTAGCTCATGGCTAGCACAAATTGTCTGCAACAAAAATACAAGTGGCACAGAATTGCTATACTTTTACGTTGAACTCTTACAACGTATTTATTATTATCTCAAGTACTTCCTCATTTTTCGAATGGCTCAATCGTCCACAACATGCTTGAGCAAAAATAAAGTATAATTCCCCACTACAATCATATCTTTATAGGAAAACAATTCAAGCAATAAAACCTTTATAGGCAATAGATGAAACTGGAGCATCATATATAAAACTGACTACAACCGAGATCGGAAAGGCAATATAAAATTCCCCTGGTGCGCCCTCTTTTCCCCGAGTGGCAATCGGTAAATATTTGGCAGAAACAACACTAAATAGGGAAGCGTCAGCTGCCTAATAACGGTTTATAGGAATGTTAGTTCCGTAAAAAACGGTCCGAAGAAGCAACGAGCGCTGAGGGCGTCGTGTAGTTCAGGAGCACGTTGAGATTTCACTTAGTCCAACTAATATTACAAATGCGAATGTTTGTGATTGTATTATGTATGTGTTACTCTTTTGTGCTAAAATGGCTGGACGGACTGTGCGTTTTATACAAGAGAATAGCAATTCAGGCGAAGTTACCTGATGGTATAAAATTGTTGCGTATAAAATTTCAACCCCCCCTACCCCTTTTCACTTTTGTAAACAATTTCTGTATTTTTTAAGATCAGTGGCAGTATGGAGCTGTGGCCTTTGTCTTTTGTTGCGGTTGGGATTTAGAGAACGAAGTGGCGTGTGTTGCAAGTGTCAAATTGGTCGTTCGCATTTCCATTTCTTATTTCAGCAGGGATTGTTTCTAAAATTCAGTTCGTACCTGAATCGGATATCTAAAATTCGTAAGTACTATATTACAAAAATTGAGAATAGTTGGTGGTCGTTTTCGAAACCGATTTGTTTATTATTTCGTTACCTGTCTTTGCTCTGGCAACCACGGTGACAGATTCGTTTATTTCATTTTCTGCATCCCGTCTCGTCTCGAGTAGACGATTCCTTTTTTTTTATTCCCATTCCGGGATATGTAAGTTGTTTTTAATCCGAAATACGGTGCTTATGATCTTTGTGGAGCATTCCGTCATGTGTGGGATTGTTTTCAGATTGGGCTGAAAAGGTCGGCTGCCTCCACGTCATCGTGCGTGGCCATGTCGTCTTTCCCCTATTTTGATGCCTAGTAAGATCAGTTCATACTATTTTTATTCAGCATTTAGACTGATGTTTCTTTGTGCTAAACGTTGTCGATTATTTCAGGTGTACAGGCGTTTTAAAACCCCGATTGGTTGAGGAGCTCACTTTCTGCGGCCTGGTCACCCGTACGCAGGAGTTCTATTCCCAATTCGGTAAGCAAACTGCGATGGTTGTTCCTTCCCTGGATGCGTGGAGCCCTAGCCTCCAAATTGACCTGTAACTGAAGTGCTTGTTTTCTTTGTTACAGGGGTTTTTTCTTTATACTTATGGTATTTAATTTTTATTGACTCGACTGTACTCCTGGTCGGAGTCACGAGAGCACTCCGGGTTCCTGACGGCTGCAGCGGCGTGCATGGCGTCTTGCTTGCCTGCCCTATTCCGTTGCCTGCTCCGCTCGTACCCTTGGTGAATGCTTTCCATATTTTTTTTGAACCGCGTTTCCTTTTCTTTTACTTTTTGAACGGTCGGCCTCCGTATGGTCGTGGCGCCCATCCGGCATATTTGCCCTCGTAAACCTATGCAATAAGCAAAAGCCACCCCCTCAGTTCTTCTGAATGCCCACCGCCCTGTAGATTCTTATTTTGTACCATTGAGTTAAGCCGTGGCATGTTTACTCTTGTGGGACTGAATAAATGCCCTGTATTTTGTAAACCTATTTTCATTTCCCTTCTTCTTTCTTTTTAAACAAGTTAGCGCTCTACCTGGACCCTCTCGGCCCGAGTAGAAACGCAACAGTATGTCATTTACTTTGATTGTTTCAAAATATGCGTTCGAATTCAATTGCATCGATAAGAAGGTAAGAAATGGTTCTTTTCAGTGCAGTGATATTGTAAGTATTGCGTAGCTAACACGATATTTAAGCTATGGTGTGTGCAAAGTGGCCCAATGCTTCATATAATATAACCCTCTATCGGGGTGCCGCCGTTTTGCTTTACGAACTAGGCTTACCCATACAGTATCGTCATACAAGAATCTTTTAATGAAATATTTGTATTATTTATTTAACCAACAATGCTTTTGATGAAATATTTAAAAATGTGTCGTTGATAAAAGGTTTTGCATTTGAAAACGTAGTACAGTTGTAATAAATCAATAAAACCTAGTCCGTTATCTGGTCATAATAATACAATTTGTCCCTGTTTTTTGTTTGGTAAACGTGACCTTTAGGTTTTGTTACCTTATGTATGTATTTTGTTTTATAGTCTTGGATAAAATATACGCAAAAAGTGCTAAAATTTTACTCACATAATCAAGTCATCAATATCAATAAATAGTATTCAATTAATATATTATTATAATCAGATGACTTAAACAAAATCCTTAGCAGGCTCTCAGCCCGCCCGCATTTTGTTGATGAAACAGGATCCTATGAAAAAGTTGTTTTTGCGACTTTAGCCAGAAGCCTGTTTTTGTGCGTACATCTGCTCTAACAGGAGGTTTTGCGTCTAACTCGCGTCAAATTGACGGGACGTGGCTAGAAAAGATATTTGCGGAATTTAGGATCACTAGATTTGAGCTTCAGACTACGTTACGTCGAGTAGGTTGGGTTTTATTTTTATTGCATGACACGGTGTCGGTGAACACAGAGGTCGCATTTAGGCTGGTCGGCTCGACTGTAGCAGAATATTACTTAGAGGATAATATTAATAGGGTTAACTGGTAGAGATCCCTTACAGCAGGTGTTCCCAAACTTATTTTGTCTACTGCCCACTTTGAGAATAAATTATTTTTTAGCGCCCCCATTTTTTCACCTACTTAAAAACCAGTATAACTTCAAATTAAATTAAAGTCTCTTACCGCCCCCTTTTAGGCCTGCAGCGCCCACAAGGGGGCGTTATCGCCCACTTTGGGAAAGGCTGCCTTACAGGGATTAAGTTCGCCTTTGTGCGTATGTTTAAGGTCTTTTTGTGATTTGTCTCTGTTTCTTTATATTTGTACAATAAACTTACTTACTTATTATGATTGATATCGATAACAAATGTTTAACATCTGTACTTCATTCAGGATAATATTCGACTCTGGATAGCCTAGGTGCTATTCGAGACTGCAATATCTGTGCCAAATTTCATCAATTTTTCGTCGTTCCGACGTGAAGAGTAACATCCATACATACACACAACCTCGTATTTCTCTTTTATAACATTAGTAGCATTTGCAAACAGCAGAACTCAAGCGAATATTTTTATTAAAAACCCTTCGTGAAATAAAAACGTAAGTTCTAATATGATTTAGTATGACATACGTCTTTGTTCCACGAAGGGTACAAATTACCGTCAATTTTCGATTTGAAGGCGTCACCGAAGCTCCTACTGGGGCAATTTGCTTCTTCATGCTCCAACGGAGCCCGTAACTCGATTTTCCGGGAGTAAAATTAATTATTGGAATGGATTTCCAAATTATTTTGTTTGTTTTGAACGTGACGGGAGAAATGTTCAATTTACGAAGTTTCGAGTTTCGCGTTGTTTTAATGTCTTGTAATATTTTTATTAACAGAAATAAAATTGGCGCACAAACTAAAGTTGATCGTTATGCATTTTACAAAGACACGTTACGGCCATTTCCAAAACTTAATCCAAATCCTTCACAGTTCACTCTGCTACGCTGTGGAATCGGTTACCGACCTCCACCAGGCAGTCTGCCTCCGTGGCGTCGTTCAGGGAGGGCTTGAGGAAGATGTGGCTCACGCCATCCTCTTAGATATTGTATGTGTGTACTCTTATTGTATTTTGTATATATGCATGTGTGTAATGATATTTAGTAGTTTATTTTATGATTTGTTTATTCTATTTACATATAAATGTACGCTCTATTGTGGCTTTCACTATCTGGAATTTCAAACTCACACTTTGTCGGTCCCTCGTTTAATGCTCCTCTCATCTACTCAAAGGTAGAGTGGTAGAGGTTCCTTACTGAGATAAGTTCGCCTTTGTGCATATATTAATGTTTTTTTTATTTTTTTGTGAATTGTATGTGTTTCTTTATATTTTTACAACCAAGCATTTACTTACTTACTTACTATTAGCAGTCTGATATTAACAAGTTCACCGCCGGCACCACTCCACTAACATCCTATTATACGCTATGCCGGCCGAAATTACTGTGTTCATGTGACGCGTGACACTGGCAGTGGGAAAACAAACTTGTGTGTTATCTTAATATGTTGTAAGGTTAAATAGTAAAAGGCTGTGTATTTTGGTCCGTTTTGTGCCCAATGGTTTGCATATTGAACAGAATGGCGTATTCGTGGCTTTGAAGGTGGATCCTTACAGAGTAAAAACGCGTAAGTGTTTTTGTTTGGTGTCGCTGATTGTTTAGATTTGTGTGATACATGTACGACTTTTTAGATATTAGTCTGCGAGGAACTATATAATTTTCCGGGAAAACTATCCTATGTCCTTCCCTGAGTCTCAAACTATCCCCATACCCTGTTTTTATATAATGTATTTGTTCACCCTGTTTTTATTTTGTTTCTAAATTCTAAACCTGCCACCAGAGGGCGCTGTAATACGCAAATCAGTTGTCATCGTACGATTCTAAAAGTGACAGTGTATCCGTAGTTTAGTTGTTTTTTTTCCTTTATTATACGAGTTTTCTAATCCAAGTGTTTTTCAAAATCATCCCTTAGAACGTCGAACATGGTCCAATACGAACCGGGTGAAAAACATCTACCTAATGATAAACTAACTACAATGATAAATAATTTACGCGCAGAATAAAGTTCAATACGGTCGACTCTCAACGAAGCAACACAGTGTCAACGCAGTGTCACGCAGTGCCGGTTTGCGTATGAAATTACCACGGGCAATGAACACAGTGTCGATAGTTGGAAAACTATACGTTCATTTTAATAAGATTTGGAAGGTAACTTCGTGAACTGCAAGTGGTGTACAACTAATTATATACTATTCTCGTTGCAAATAAGTGGCATTTATATGGTTTATTTTATTTTATTGGAAGTTACAAGTTTCTAAAAAAGAACTTTTATACACATTTGAAGTGCAGTTTTGATGTATCAAGCATAAAGGACGGTACAAACTGTACTAGTGAATGTGAACAATGGGTCCGGAAAGTTACATTAAATTACAAACCGATGTTCAAGATAAGATATTTAAGGCGCAGATTAATTTCAAAAAGTCGCCAGCGTCTAGAATATCAAAAGACTATGTCGAAACAAGATTGCAATTGTTGGAGCAGTATTGGGTAAAGTTTCAGGAAAATCACCAGAATATTATAGTGAGATGCACAGATAACGATGCTAGTTATTTTAAAGACGACATTTACACAAAGGTGGAGGATAAATACATCGAGCATAAGATAGAATTAAAACAAACATTATCGCAATTTATTCCAATTGTTCAATCAAGTTTGAACACCTCAATGAACAACGGAAATAATAACGGACCAGGAGAATCCATGAGTGTTAAGCTTCCAAAAATTGTGCTGCCATTATTTACGGGTAAATATATGGAGTGGCCAACATTTCATGATTTATTTGAATCGCTAATCCACAATAATAGTGCTCTCGCTAATGTGCAGAAATTACATTATCTTAAAAGTCATTTACAAGGAGAAGCTGAGCAGCTATTGCGGCATATTGCCATTACAGATGCAAACTACGAGCAATGTTGGCTACAATTGAACAAAAGGTACAATAACAAACGTTACATTGCGAACTGTATTCTCGCCAGGCTGGTGGGCCAAAGGGTCTTGTCTTCAGAGTCCTCCAATGGTGTTAAACAAATACTTGATACGACAAACGATTGCTTGCACGCTTTATCTAACCTTGGTATACCTGTATTGACATGGGACATTCTGATTATATATCTCATTTCAATAAAACTGGATAATGAATCTCGGAAACAATGGGAACAAAAACTAAGCGAACAGGCCGATCGATTACCTACACTAAGCGAGTTCCAATCATTCCTGGAATCTAGATATCGAGCACTCGAGTTTTTGGAGCCGAAGGAAAGAAGAGAGTTTAGAAACAAGGATGCAGTAGATAAACCCAAGGTGTTCAGCGTGATAAAGGTCGTGTCCTGCCCATTCTGTTCCGAAGATCACTTACTTTACCAATGCAAGAAATTTGTACATGAAGCCATCGAGAATCGTCGGGATTTTATCCAAAAGAGAAAACTGTGTTTTAATTGTTTCGGAGCAAACCATTCTGTAACACAGTGCAAACGACACACGGCTTGTCGGCGCTGTGGCCGACGTCATCACTCGCTGCTGCACCAGGAAGGGGGCGCCCACAATACAGCCCAGGGGGGCCCTAGTCCGCCCGCTATTCAACAGCGGGAGCCAGCACAGGAGCAGCAGGCAGCGGGTCACGTGGAACGTATTGTCAGCCATTTTTCTAACAGTGCATTGAGATCAAGTAGTCAAGTAATGTTAGCTACTGCATTAGTTAATGTATCCAATAAGAGTATGTATCACACACTTAGGGCATTGTTGGATCAGGGCTCTCAAGCCTCGTTTATCACTGAACACGCAGTTCAAATTTTGCAGCTTCGAAAGTTGTCAGTTCGAAGCACAGTGTCTGGTTTAGGAGGAGACCAATCTAGTATACCAGTGAAACACATGGTTGAATTTAAAGTACAGTCCACATATAACTCTTTTAGCTATCCTATTCAAGCCTATGTTTTAAACTGTTTAACATCCACTCTTCCTTCCCAGAAAATTCAATTCCAGGATTGGCCGGCATTGTTGAAATTACAAATGGCAGATCCGGGGTATGGTACTCCAGGCAATATAGATCTTCTACTGGGCGCTGATGTGTATGGTCAGATTTTGTCAGAAGGCATATTGAGGAATCCACCAGGAACCTTGACAGCTCAAAATACACAGCTGGGATGGATCCTATCGGGACGAGTCCAGGTTAATGGGGATACTCCTTTTATTATTAGCGCACATATCCATGACAACTCAATCAATGACTTGCTGCGTCAGTTCTGGGAGATTGAAACTGACCAGCCTCGTCCACTTTTATCCATGGAAGAACAATCCTGTGAAAGGTACTTCGAATCCACTACGACTAGGGACAGTTCGGGTCGTTATGTTGTAGGTCTTCCTTTTCGCGACAATACTCCAACTTGTCAATATGGTGACTCCCGAACAATTGCATTGAAGCGATTTCACTTGCTCGAGAAAAAACTTGAAAGAAATCCAGTCTTGAAGCAAGAATACTCCAAGGTAATAAACGAATACCTGGCTATGAATCATATGGAAGTAATTAGTGACAAAAAAGAAGCTGCTAAGCCAGGATGCGTTTATCTGCCTCATCATGCAGTTGTTCGCGAGGACAAAAGTACCACGAAGGTCCGCGTTGTTTTCGACGCTTCGTGTAAGGGTGCTAACGGCAAGTCGTTGAATGATGATTTGTTGGTAGGTCCACGGCTTCAACCAGAGTTACGACACATAATTATGAAATGGCGTACGTATCCTATATGTTTCGTAGCGGACATAATTAAGATGTATCGAATGGTCAAGGTCGTACCAGAGCATACTGATTTCCAGCGAGTACTGTGGAGAGAGAACCCAAGTGAAGAAGTCAAGGACTACAGGCTTTTAAGAGTGACTTTCGGTGTCTCGTCGGCTCCATATCTAGCAGTTAAGAGTTTGCAACAGTTAGCAAAGGACGAACGCAGCACCGGTGAGTATCCATTGGCCGTAGACAAGGTGCTAGACTCTTTCTATGTCGATGATTTTATGTCAGGGTGCGACACAGAACACGAAGCAGTTGCCATATACCACCAGATGGTGAGTCTATTAGGTAAGGGAGGGTTCCAGCTGCAAAAATGGGCGAGCAACAGTATGAAGTTATTGGAGGAGGTAAAACCGCAGGGTACTGACACTCTGAAAGATATTAAAAGTGACGACATTGTTAAGATTTTAGGGCTCAACTGGAATATTCAATCTGATTCCTTCAAATACACTGTGAACCTGCCTCCCCAGAAGCTGCCGGTCACGAAACGGGTAATTTTATCCGATATATCACGCTTATTTGACCCCTTGGGGTGGATTGCACCTGTAATAATACAAGCAAAAATATACATGCAAAAACTATGGCTGTCAGGTCTTTCTTGGGATCAGGAAGTTACGTCAACCCTGCTGGATGAGTGGATTTCGTTTCGAGACAACTTACCTGCTCTCAACCAAATCACGGTGCCCAGGTGGGTCAATAAGCATAAGGATACAACTCACGTTGAGCTGCACGGCTTTTCCGACGCATCCAATGACGCCTACTCAGCGGTAGTCTACTTGCGCGCGACTAATCATCATGGCAACATTAAAGTAACTCTAATTGCGGCTCGCACCAAGGTATCTCCTATCAAGCAATTATCCATTCCTCGACTGGAGCTTTGCGGAGCAGTCTTAGTTGCAAGGCTTTTGTCTGAGGTCTCGGGCATCCTGTCTATTCCTGCAACTCAGTTACACGCTTGGACTGACTCCACCGTCGTTCTGGCTTGGCTGAAGGGACAGCCAAATCGATGGAAGACCTTCGTCGCGAATCGGGTAACTGAAATCCTGACAGTTTTAAACAACGATCAATGGTCGCACGTGGAGTCCAGCCAGAATCCAGCTGACTGTGCATCCCGAGGGCTGGCTCCACAAGAATTAATCTACCATGAACTTTGGTTCCATGGTCCTGCGTTTTTAAGAGAATCCACGTATGTATTGCCTACAATGAACGTATCGACTGATTTAGAAGCTAAGCCGTTGAAATCTCATCACCTAACTACCTCCGTAGTAGCTAGGTCAGATTTTCAGACATGGACTAAGTATTCATCCTTGTCAAAGACTGTTAGGGTGGTCGCGTTTTGCCTTCGATTTATTAATAAATTAAGGTCAAAGCGATATCCTCCCTTCTTGACGGCTTCCGAATTAGATCATGCATTAAAGATAGGAATTAGGGTTTGCCAGACTCAGGCATTTTCCAAAGATATTGAGCAACTCAACAAGACTAATTCAGTCAACCGCAAGAGCAATTTATGCTCTTTAAGCCCGTTCCTGGATAAAGATGGAATTTTGAGAGTTCGGGGTCGCATCCAACAAAGCCAAGCTAATTATAATGTTAAGCATCCAATCATTTTACCGCGTGATCACCACTTATCCAAATTGGTTGTCCAGGATGCCCACGAAAAAACTTTACACGGTGGCCATCAACTAGTGCTAACGTACCTAAAATCAAAGTATTTTATCATAAGCGCTAAGAGCCTAATAAGACAACATATTAATAAATGCGTTAGATGTTTGCGGTATAAGACAGAAAATTCACATCCATTCATGGGAGAGCTGCCAAGCTCTAGAGTTACTATTGCTCGGCCGTTCTATCGAAGCGGCGTCGACTACGCTGGACCTATTAACATCCGGTTGTCTAAGGGCAGAGGTTGTCGTTCCTACAAAGGATACATAGCGTTATTTGTATGTATGGTCACACGTTGCATCCATCTCGAAGCTGTGAGCTCTCTTAGCACTGACGCATTTTTGGCAGCGTTCCGTCGCTTCACTTCACGTCGTGGCCACTGCAGTGAAGTGTGGAGCGACAACGGCACAAATTTTGTTGGAGCCTCTAAAGAGTTGCGTATTCTATTCCAGGAACAGAAATCAGGCATTATGAGTGAAATAGCGGAAACCCTCGCCGTCACTGGCACCGAGTGGCACTTCATACCGCCACATGCCCCAAACTTCGGCGGCCTGTGGGAAGCGGGCGTAAAATCGACAAAATACCATCTAAAACGGGTTCTGGACGGCGCAATGTTAACATTCGAAGAGCTGACAACGGTACTAACACAGGTCGAAGCATGTTTAAATTCCAGGCCCTTATACAGGTTGCCATCATGCCACGAGGACGCGACCCCTCTCACACCTGGCCATTTCCTTATTGGCGAAGCGTTGGTGACAGCCCCCGATCGGTTTTACGATGATACTAAGGTAAGTCCATTGCATCGGTGGCAACTAATACAAAAAATGACTCAGCAATTTTGGCGTAAGTGGTCTACTGAGTACCTGACGACTCTCAATCAGAGATATAAGTGGACTAAAACTACACCAGAACCCCAAATCGGTGACGTAGTCCTTGTTAAAGAAGATGGTCTCCCTCCTTCAAAATGGTTATTCGGTTTGATAGAGGAGAAACACACTGGTCCAGACAATGTCACAAGAGTGGTTACTATCAAATGTAAGAAATCTAAAATTGTCAGACCAGTTTCTAAACTTTGCATTTTGCCTATAGCCTCTTAGTATTGTTTACCTTAATTGTACATGTTTAACGCAATGTATGTGTATACAATGCGCAATGTGAATGTATATGTGTGTGCAATGTGTAAATATATGTATTGCTTAGTTGTAAATAAGTATGAATTGTTTAAAGGAAACCCTTGACTCAATGTTTTCGTCGTTAGGGTTCCTTGAATGTGTTCGTTTAGATTAAGTTCATGTTGAGCAGTTTGTTAATGATTACCATCAAGATTTTACGGTTAGTTCATGGAGATGTTAAATTGTTAACTGTACATGTAAAATTCAATGGCCTCATGGTTGGCTAAGAACTTTGTAGTTCATGGTGGGCGGAATGTTCACCCTGTTTTTATTTTGTTTCTAAATTCTAAACCTGCCACCAGAGGGCGCTGTAATACGCAAATCAGTTGTCATCGTACGATTCTAAAAGTGACAGTGTATCCGTAGTTTAGTTGTTTTTTTTCCTTTATTATACGAGTTTTCTAATCCAAGTGTTTTTCAAAATCATCCCTTAGAACGTCGAACAGTATTTTTTGTTGAGTAATAAATAAATCTATAATCTAATCTAAATGTTTAGAGTAAAACAAACAAAGTCGCATTCCCATTTATAATATTATAAGTCGTATATACAACTATTCCCACCGGGCTCCACCAAACTTCTCTCTGGCTCTTTCTTCACTCGCCGCTTTGACTTACGTTAGATTTTATTCTTCAAGTTGCCTGACGGAAATGTTCGTGGAACACAACTGATTTACACGTCACTAATGTTTTTAGCCAATTATATAAGTGAATACCGAACCTTACATAGAAAGAAAGAAAGAAAGAACAATTTATTGCCACAAAAACAGATTTACAACAACTACAAATTAAGTAAAAATACTCAAACGGTTTGTGACAAAAGGTGTCGGCGTCAGCATAACATAAATATACGTACGTATTTAACCCTTACGGGGTAGACTGAGCCACGTTTACCGTGATTACTTAATTTTGAAATGTTTTATCACGAATTGACTGAAAAAAACATTATGCACAACATGTCACAATAGTCACAACGTGTCTCCAGCACCGAACGTGTTAAAGGCACGGTTCAGTGGGTAGACTTATCACAGCCATGGTCAGTTGACATAGAGCAGCCGGCTGGAAGGCTGAATGAGATCGGGTCACGGGATTGCTGATTGACTTGAACTCAGAGTCCGTACAAGGTGATACGGGCTATCTAATTTTACACATTAGTTGTGTTTTCCTTCACCGAAAAGCTCATGGTAAATTTCAAATGTATTGCGCAAAGAAATTCCGGAAAACTCAGAAGTGCGAGCCACGGATTCGAAGAGGTCTGTGCCCAGCAGTGGGACGTGTATTGGCTGGTGATGAGATGAGTTATGTTATTGTTAATTTACACTGTACGTAGAGGTAATAACCAGTTTAAGTAGTTTTTTTTATGACACCGTATTACTCAAAATTCAAAACTTTATATTGCTAATAGGCCGCCGAGGGCTGTTTTACACGTCCTTTTTTGAAACTACCAGCGCATTCGGAAATACCATCGCTGCCAAGAAGAATGCGCCGCAAGAAACTTTATAAAAAAATGTACTTTTCGATCACGTTCGACTTCTTTTTTTGTTTTAAGATGAGAGCAGGTAGAAGAGCCTTAAGTATTGTAATTTTAACTTGCTACCACACGTTCTTGAGAAAAAGGAATTTGACAGATAGACTTAAGGAAAAAAATGACATTTTAGAGTTTATTTTTTAACTTTCAAGGTACGAAACCATAAAAACACTTTCATAAAATCAAAAATGCTTTAAGTAGGTAAATGTATCGAATGTGTGTAAATAAATGTTTCTCTCTCTCTCTCTGTCACTCAAATGGCTTAACATCCAGGGAATGAAAACCTCAGGCGGAACCCGATGAAACAGGAAAGTTGCTAATAAGATAAAAAAAAGTAGTCCTGTATATTATTGTGTGTTTCTCAAAAGAGAGTAAATGTCTTCTTTCTTTCTTTCTGTACAAGACTCCGAGGTACAAGCCCTGTATAAATTATGTTAGCGACAATATAACGTAAACAACAACAGAATTATGACAAATTGTAGCGCAAAGCAAATAAGATTAAATATTAAAAGATTGATTACTAGTTACGCCGTAGTCAAATGGTGAATGAATTCAATGGCTTACTCGTTTCCTACAATGACTGCCTTGAGTTTTAAAGGAATGAAATACGAGGGTTGGCTGAAAATTTTTAAGTAGTCGCATATGTTATGAGTTAGTGGTAACTGTAAAAAAAACACAAAAATGTTAATTTGAGTTTATTTTTCAAATACGCCGCAAATGCTCTTTTACGTGTTTTAGGTGGCGTATCGCTGCCAATTCTCTCATACTAATCGAGACGTTCATTGATTGTGTATATTGCCATAAAAAAAAAAGCGACACGTTTATAATGCGAACGCTTTCGCGTCGTTCCTGTCAAAAACTGGCACTAGAGGCTCTGTACTTACAAAACGACGGAAATGACGCGTTGTTCAGAGTTGGGCAAAAATTATCTATTTACGAAAAACCGGGAAGATAACTAAATAATCTTCTATTTGAAGTATCTAAATAATCCGTCATTTGTTATTTTTAATTTATCTAGATCAGTTTAATTTTTATCTAGATAAATTAGTTGGGATTTTAAATAAAAGATGAATGTCAGTAGACTGTAGTCATGTAGAACTAGAACAATTATTTTCTGATTATTATGAGCAATGTCAGTGTGACGGTTTGACCCGACATGACATTCTGTATTAATTTATTATTATAAGCTTACTTCAACAACAAACGAGGTCGGTTATCTTCATCTAGATAATTTATCTAAATAAAAAAGCTGTCAACGCACTATTTGTGAATTGAATTTATCTTCGAATAAATTTATTTGGAATGATTTTGAAGACCATCACTGCCAAGAAGAATGCGCCGCAAGAAACTTGTAACTACAATTTAATTTCTTCTCTTATATAAAACCTTATTTCCTGCTTTTTTGTTACTAACAGGGTGTTCATTTCCAAGGCTTGTAAAGAATATTATTAGTTTATAACGATCCTCGTCCTCCATTAACCTAGCCCCGCGGCCATCTTGAGAGCTTGTACGAAATTGAATTACTCTCTACATTAGGAAGCGATATTACAAATTGCGGAGGTTCGGTGTGTGTCAGATTTACCTACAGAATTGGTACAGTCACATTCATAAATAATAATTAAAATAGCCAGTGAACTCCAAATTTAATATATTTATGAATATTTGAAGAATAAGTGACTGCTTTATTAGTGTATTTCAAAGAAAGAATGAAATAACTGTTTATTTGCTTTGAACACGTACAAAAAGACGTTAATTAGAACTGGAAGCATAATTCAGCCGGTACATCAGCATGCAAATTATTTCAACGTATAAAATATTATTCAAATTAAGAAGCCTTATCGTAACGTTTTAATGCGATTCAATTCCGGTTCAATTTTACGCGTTAGCTGTCATTTTTGTCACTTCTAGTATGGATCTGACAGCGACTACCCCGTAAGGAATAAAGATGTGATTCTTGTATGTATTTATGTATAGAACCCAAGAATTTTAAATCTTCAAACATTATCTGTAGCCAGCGCATACAGGAAAGAGACAGAAAGAGCATCGCGGCGTGACCCAGCGCGTGCGGTGCGATGGAGGCGGCGCTTGTTTTAAGTAAAACCGGTTACTTATCGGTGAGCGCGAGCTCCAAAATTTCGTTTTTCGTTTTTAATTTAGTTCCCTCCCTTAACCGGTTAATTCAATGAACGTAATTATACCGGTTTTCTAAACGATATTAACCGGTTCCGATCCCTGTGAACCACAACCGGTCACCTAAACAAAATTACCTCGGATCCTTGATCAAATCATCTGACCGAAGGTTCTGTTTGTTATCAAAGGAAATTAACAGACAGTTCGGGACCCGGGATGACCCGGAATTGTGGTCTCCACGTTAAATATGAGTATTTATATTTGAATATTTATAGGAAACTGGCACAAGAGCCGAAAGGGGTTGAATGGTTTCTTGTAAAGAAGCTACAGAAAAAATTATTATAGTTGTTGGCGACTGGCTGGGTTTGAGCCTCCTTTTAGTTCATAGTTTTTATTTAATACTTCAACATTATATTCCAATTTTAAAATACCTTTATTTTGTGTTGACATCAACTTCCAAGACAGTAGCTCTGTCAGGTTGCTAGCATAAACAGCTGTTCCGTATCTAGGCTTCTAGTTAGTTTGTGTGTTAGTCTGTGTCATTAAACCATTTCAACCATAGCGGAAACGTTTTTAAATTCCGTCGTCAACAATATAGTACTATGTCCTTACATACATAAATCACGCCTTTATCACTTATGGGGTAGACAAAGCCTAAGGAAACAAGACCTAAAGGCCACGTTTAGCATGATTGTGGGTGTACCTATAGAAGGAAAGGGCAATCAAAATAGTGATGGTTGCTAGCCGCATCGCCTATATCATGCTCGCTCGGCTCGCGCGCTGCGTGGGCGCAATCCAACCGAACACCTCCTCGTTTCGCTCGTCGTCGCACCTAACAGTACCCAATGACCAGCGGACAAACGGGGAAACAGGCGAACGGGGAATCTACTCATTAGACGAACATAGAACCAAGCGAAACTGACCTATACAGTGACGAATAATACCGTAAGAAGGCTGAATATTGACTCACCCAAAGACAACACTGGGCCATAAGAATAAATAAGAACATAGTAGAACGGAAACTCCCGCTCCGGCTGGACTAAAGGTTACGATATTAGAGTACCCATTAAGCGGGTATTTCAGTCGGGCTGTCACGGCCGGCGTCGCCGCACCTACTACCAGTTTTACGTGAGCCTGTATGTATTTTATTTTATATTTGTAGGTAATTAATACTTACTTAAATCACCTTAAATGGCTTCATTTGGCATGGCACTTGTAATGACTTCTTACTTAGAAGTACCTACCTATCTATTCTATAATATTTTATGTAGGTACGTACGTACCTAATGATTTATAAATCTCATATTTTGTAAAACTAGAATAAAATAATGATTTCAAAGTAAATTAAAACATATTTTAGCGATATTATCTTTAGAAGTAAGTAATATTTAACAGTAAGCAACCCTAGCAACACGCCTGGACGACAGAGGGGTGTAACGATGTGAAGGGGGAAGTAGGTATATAAATGGCGGCGTTTTGGACGCGGTCAAAAGAGATTCCGTTCTACTCTGTTATTATTTGTTCTTATGACTGGGCTTCGCTTTTCATTCCACAAACATAGTTATCCCTGAACTAACTGTATTAACATTCTCAGTTCATTCTACGGCAAAGGCCTCTTTGTATTTATTCTAACGAAAGATAAGCTAAAGTGGTTGTCTGTTATTTAACTAAGAGATCAAAGTGGCCAAATTGTATTTTCAAGATACTTAGCGACAAAGAAAGTCTGTAGCCCTTAGACTAGACTTGGGCTACGTATCACAGATATGCGAGGTAGCGAAGAGCTATGCGAGAAATAATCCGCCAATAGGATGACTTCATTCTGCTAACCTCGCTCAGCGCTGTTTCCGTACATACATACATATATCACGCCTTTATCCCTTACGGGGTATACAGAGCCTAAGGTAACAAAACCTTAAGGCCACGTTTAGAATGATTAAGGGCGTACAGGTGGAAAGGGAAATCATATTAGTGATGGGTTGCTAGCCGCATCGCCAATAACATGATGCCAAGACTTTCGCCCCTTCTCTCTATGGGGTTTTACCGTCTGCGCGGGAAGAGAAGCAACTGGTAAATTCTGTTTTTTCTTTACTCCCAGACCAGCATGGATAAGAACTCATTAATAAAAAAAAAACCTGTCTTATGAGCCTTATAACAAACCGTCTACCAACAAACATGACAAATAACTCGTCCCCCAAGTTACCACACGTCCAAACCAAACAGCACCAAGTCAACAATCAAATTCCCGCAAATATGGACTCTACATCCACCTGATTAAGTTAGTAATGAAATGCATTTCGTTCCTACTCTCTTCGAAACAAAAAGCAGTATGTTCTCAAGGACATTTGTTTAAATTTGAACGTAATGGTTAATGAATGAGGTTTGAAATGAATGAGCTGGCTTTTGTTCAGGGTTCAGGTGTTTGCTGCACGCTACCAGCCAGATGTCTGGCGCTGGTTGTTTGGCAAACATATCGCTGTTGTTATAGCTTGATTGCTTTCACATCGCTTCTTGATTTATTTTCAGAAACAGTAATTTCAGTGTTGATTTAATGTTTACGTTTTTCGGTTACTTAGATACCTGTTTATCTTCAGTGCTGCTCTGGGAGTCAAGAAAAAACATAGAATGTACCAGCTGATTGTCTTCCCGCGCAGATGGTAAAAGCTCATCGAGGGACTGGGCGAAAATCTAATGAATTTTATAGGCGATGCGGCTAGGAACCCATCACTATTTTGATTCCCCTTTCCAGCTATACGCCCACAATCATGTTAAGTGTGGCCTTTGGTTCTTGTTACCCTAGGCACTGTCTACCCCGTAATGGATGGGAGACGTGATTATCTATGATGTTGATTTACGATTTTATGGTTATTTATCTGTTTTTATAGGAGACAGGGGGGAATTATTTTGAAACTCAAAATGATTGTCATAAAAGTGACACCAGTGAACCCGTGCCCTGAAATAAGTTGTAACCGGTATTTTACATAAAAAATGAGCTGGATAAATTACTATGTACACTTATATTATTAAACAAAGTCGCTGCGTCTGTCTGTATGCTTGTTTGCGATTAATTTAAAAACTACTGAACGGATTTTCATGCGGTTTTCATCAATAGTGACTTAGGAAGGATAAAGCATTAAATAATAAGTCAAGATTTTGTGTGAATTGGTTAAAATAAAACGATAATTGTTAGTAGTGCCCGAAAAATTAAGCCGGGATTCTAATTTTAATTCTCCACAGATGAAGCCACGGGCTATAGCTAGTATCATATAAATATAACAATCTTTTAATACTCGTTCATTAATTAAGGAACTGTTTAATTTAAATAGCTGAAGAAAATGTTTTAATGTCAATATCAACAAAAGGGTTTATGCGTACCTAATTACCATGTTGATGTCGTAAAGCTGATTAAATGTTTTAATTAAACTTGGAAACAAACATCAAAGGTCTGAGACAGCATATATCTAATTGTATACTTTCTTTATTACTTGGAACTGTAAAGGGTAGCAGTGCGAGCTGAGTATTATAGCAAATTAAAAACATGGTCTTACCTCTGGCCCAAGCAGTTTCTGAATAAACTTTAGTCTTGATGACTTTCTGCCAAGTTTCTTGCGGCGCATTCTTCTTTGCAATGATGGTCTTTCCAAATGCGCTGGTAGTTTAAGAAGAGACATGTCATGTAAAAGATCCCTTGGCGGCCAATTTGTCATTTTTTTTTTCAAATGTTTGTGTCTTCATTATTAGTTTCTAATCATTTCGAGTATTATGAGTATTATAGCAAATTAAAAACATGGTCTTACCTTTGACCCAAGCTGTTTCTGAATAAAATGTTAGTCTTTATTTTTAGTTTCTAATAATCTCATTAGCTTTTTGATCGAATCACATAATTATTGGCCAAAAGGTAAACGGTTTAACTCACGATTATATAAGTCGGAACAATCTTAGTTTTAGTGTTTTCGGAAAACCTTGTAGGTCCCTCAGACATCAAGTGGAGTTTTTTTCAAGGTCGTCTGAAACGACAGAAACTAGTCGGCCCATCGCGGCTTAACTATAATTGTGAGTTAGGTACCGTTTAAGTTTGAGTTGACTTTTTAAGCTTTCTAAATCATTTTTCACAAGTTGGAACAATATGATTTAGACCAGAGACAAGTCAAGAAAGATAACATTTTTTTTTGGCCAGCTTTGCTAAAGCTTTGTTTCCTGTAAAACAGTAAATAACGTAATTACGCCTTAAACTCGTATCATCAACTTAAATAATTCAAAAATAAAAATTAAGTTACGTCAAGTCTCACTGAAATTCAATTAAATCAAAACCGCAGTTCCATTTGGACTGACTTGAGAAGCCCAATTCGGACCGCTCTGCTCACAGAGTAGTCTCGAAGTAGTGAGCGGAAATTGGACCCGCATAGACAAAACTGTCATAGACAATATGGACGTTGACTTCAAACCAATTTAACTATGGAACGTCGCTTAGTCACCTTATTTTGATGAATATGAAATCGACAAAAGATTTAATCTTGTTTTTTTCGTTTTTTCTATTCTACACTGTTTTAAAATAAATCCGGAATATTTAAAAAGGAGGTTCAGTTATTATAACTGAACACATTTTGTAAATGTCTTTCGAGATTTTTTTCGTCGCCCCGGGCCCTAAGTAGCAATTTACCACCTGCTACGCGAGCGCAAATTTCCACCTCCTGGCCAAGGGAAGACGTAAAATTGTGTACACACCTCGGGCGGTGATAAAGAAAGCTTCACGTCGCGTGTTTATCGCCCTCACCTTTGGCTCATGCGACAAGTTCCCGCGATTTGAGACATGTTTTATTTCACCACCTTCGGCGTGTACGATATAAGTTTGGTTGACAAAATGTTTCCGTACATTGAAGTTGTATTTTACAGAAGCATTTTATTGAATTAGCCGTTACTTTGCGGAGGGCCATTTCAATGAATATTTACCTTGCTACTCCGCTACTCACGTGCTATAACCTGTGTGAGTACGACGCATTGATTGGTATACAGTCATGTGTAACAGTTACACTCTCTTTGAAAATAGAGGGGTCGAAACACGTCAGTGTTTGTGTGGTGTAAGGGATGATTCAGTTTGCGGAATTTATGTTTCATGTGGCAGTAGTGGAGGGAGTTGCATGAGAACATATTATATATTTTGTACACGCTTAGTTATCTTGCACGTGAGTAGCGGAGTAGCAAGTTAAATATTTTATGTTCATTTACAGAAGTGTTTAATCAAACTAATCAAATTACCTTCTGAAGTGTTCCGAATACTAAAACACCTTGTGTATTCAACAGCTCAAGAGTAAAAAAGATACACTCAGCGGCATAAAATTTGGCCTAGACTCCATACAAAATTACTTATATTTGCATACAAGTGAAGGCCAAATTTTTGCCGCTGATTATATAAAAAACTTATTTATAACCTTATTAAACAACAGAGGAAAATCTTTGAGAAATGATACTTCGTTTACCTACCTACCTCCAATAATAATTTAATGCTCCTCTCACTTAAAGGCAGTGGTAGAGATCATCATAGGGTTAAGTTCGCCCAATTTTGTTTGTCAATTGTGTTCGTTTCTTTATTTTTGTACAATAAAGCATTTATTCACTTACAAAATATCTTAATTAATAATTATAATTCTCACGGCGTCCATTAGGTACTTATAAAACTTCAAAGTTACTCCTTTTCATAAATACAACCAAAACAAAGGAATGGCAGTTCAAGCTACTTAACTTTCAGTCGGGGTCCCATCTTTTTTTTATTGCGAACCCAATCTAAGTCTTATCGGTCGTAGTAAACCCGAGTCAATGAACTTATTATCTTTCTAGCCACTGCTACTTTTATTAAGGTCCCGTCGTTGATAGAATGTTTAGCTACACACGCCTCTTTCCCATAGGGGTAGGCAGAGGCTACTTTGTTCCACTTGCCATGATCCTGGCATACCTTTTTCACTTCATTTACATTCATCAATCTCTTCATAGATGTTCGTAGGATTAGGGTACTTTTGAATTAACCTTTTGTCACAACTTCCCCAGTTTGGTCACGGAACGTCCGCTAGGCCTTCCCCTCCTAACGCATCCCAAGGAAACTATTTCTTATTTAATTTAATTATTTGATAGTTCTTTTAGGTAGGTATTCTTTTATAATAATACTAGCTTCTGCCCGCGACTTCGTCTGCGTAGAATTATACATAAAAACCTTCCTCTTGAATCTCTCTATCTAGTAAAAAAACCGCATCAAAATCCGTTGTGTAGTTTTGAAGATATAAGCATACATAGGGACATAGGGACAGAGAAAGCGACTTTGTTTTATACTATGTAGTGATAGTGATGATGATGATAGGTAGGTACACTGGCCCATCGTTGAGCAGAAGCGAATTGAAAACAAGTTTATGCTAAAAGAAAAAACATACAAGTTTTTTCTGACGGCGCCACATAATTTTATTCTCATTGAGTCTTTACGTATTTTTATTCTCATTTTATTCTCATTGAGTCTATACTAACTTTAATACCCACTTTTTAGCTTTTTTCTGTAGAAAAAGAACCAAGTCGTGTTATTTACACAACTTATAATTTAAAAACGGCTGCACCGATTTTTCCAATCTGTGATTTTTGCATTTAACTCCATCCCGAATAACAAAATAGTTACTTAATAAAAAATAAAATATACAGAAATACAATCAGAAAAATCATTATGTCACTCATTTTGTAAGCAACGCCATCTCTGATAGCACAAAAGGAATTGATTCTAAGGCGGAACGAAGTTCGCAAAATCCAGTGAAAAGTAAATGTTATTGGACCCCACGCGACACTAGCGCCTCTAGTGGCAAATTCACACGCAATAGCCCCCATCAAGATTGAAATCAAAACTACCCGTTGCGGCAAGCCTTTGGCTAAAACTCCTCAGGCTACACAAAACCCATCGCTATAGAGATCCTTGTCGAAATCTGTCTAGGTTAGGATGTTTTCAAGCTTAATGTATTACCTACTTTAAAATGATTAAATTTATTGAATTTGCGAAATAATCTTTTCTGGACAATTTATAGAACACGTCGCCGTCTTATTCCGTATAGATTTATCTTGCCTTTCTGAGAAACTGGCGGCTCTTTAGTCCCCTGAGACTTGTGCTAACATTTTCGAGATTTATTTTGAAATGAGTGCATTAGGATGACGTTATTGAGTTAAAATATACTTAAAATATATTCATTTGAGTCCCTTTCTATAATAGGCGAATTACGCCAATAGAGAGGAAATGTTTTACAAATTGTTTAAGAATTTTCTCAGCTGGACATTATAGCTTGAGTAAGTAGGGGAGACCGAGGCGAGTTGAGACAGAGGTGAGTTGATACAAAGCCTTTTTCTCTGCACCTATGACAGTTAGCGAGGTCACAACTTCACACAAACTGTGGAGTGTAGAAAGAGCAACGAATTAGCGAAGTTACCAGCCCGATAAACTGTCACAGTTCAGAGAAATCGGCTTTGTATCAACTCACCTCTGTCTCAATTTACCTCGGTCTCCCCTAAGTCACTGGTTTTTTTTTAAGAAAAATAATCATTTTAGCCATAGCCTATTATTTGGGTACATCTTGGTCTTCAGAGAGTTGTCACAGTGGTCCGCTCAACTGGTTCCTTTCGCTATGGCTATGGAGGTTCCTGGCGCGCATCCCCCACGGGATCTTTCTTTTTCACATGACTATTCATGGAAGTAGTCTCCGCTGCCTCCACCACTCCCGTTCATTACAATAACGTAATTTAATAAAATTAATACTTCTAGCTACTGCCTACAAACTAAAATGTTTTTAAAAGAAAAACTATCACTTCTGTGTTGCACTTGTATATGTACACACGGCAATATAATCAGGTAAGCACCTACGCACGCTCGCGCCCTATCTATCCTGCTTACCGAATAGCTTTGCTGTGTGTACATATCTAATTGCACAAACGGATACTTCGCGTATAAAAGTAGAGAAGAAGATAGGGTCGTCCCACTGAGTTCTGGAAGAGATCCATCCCGGCAGACTCGAGGCTGCCGGGATGTCCCGGGCCGACGCCAAAGAGAGGGCTCAGAATAGAGAAATCTGGAGAAGACTGTCGAGGCCCTATGCTCAACGAGGAGTTAAAGGATCAATCATCACCTCATGCTCTGTCTACCCCGTAAATACAAATAATTTATTTTGCTTGAAAAAGGGTTACATAAGATGTTAACAATAGTTAATAAGGTGCTCCTTATTCGGCTATACTACAACAGCATGCAAAATATCAAACTCAATAAAAGTCATTACATAAAAATAATTAGGCTATTACATTACTGCTTACAATTAGATTATTATCATATTAATTGAAATTGTTCTTATATTTTGAATTACATATTTATATTCCTATAACAAAGTTATCAGGTCAAGTCCTATCTACTGGATTGTACTCTGGAGAAAAAAATCATTTAAATTGTAAAATGTCTGTTCTAAAAGCCACTTGTATAATATTTTATTAAATTTGTTGCTGGGCGCCTCTTTAATATTTTGTGGTAAATTGTTGTAAATATTTACGCACATTACACTGCAATTCTTTCTAAATCTAGCAGTCCTTTGCTGTTTACCGACAACAAGACGATTACAATTTCTAGTGCTTCGTGGATATAAACTACTAGCAATTGTAAAAAGATCCCTGTGCTTTTTAACAAATTTACATATTTCGTAGATATATAGACACGGAAGGGGTAGTATGCTTAATTTGAGGAACAAAGGCTTGCACGAATCCATTGGGCCAGCACCACAAATGGCACGTATGCATTTCTTTTGAGCAATGAAAGCTCTTCTTACATCACTCCCATTCCCCCAAATGATTAGGCCATATCTCAGCACAGACTCCACATACCCATAATAAGCTGCCATAACAGTTTTGCGGTCAGTCGTCTTTCTTAGTCTGTGCAGGACAAATACAAATCTGTTGATTTTTCTACAAACATTTGTGATCTGGTCATTCCAATCCAGACGACAATCCACAAATATTCCTAGAAATTTTGTTATTTTATTTTGTTTCAGTTGATGGCTATTATAAACTATATTTAACTGTCTGCTAAGATTATTAAAATTGATAAAGTTGGTTTTTTCTAAATTTATTTTCAAGTTGTTATTTTCTAACCACTTCACGACAGATTCTACCATCGTAATGACATGCCTTTCATGATGAATTAAGTTTTTTGAATGGTCATCTGTTACCACGATTGATATATCATCTGCGAAAAAGATACATTTACAATTGATAGTGTCTGCAAGATCATTGATATACACCAAGAAAAGAAGTGGTCCAAGGACACTTCCCTGAGGAACACCAAATTTATTCACCCTGTATCCAGATCTGCAACATATAGTCGAGTTTGCGTTACTAACTTTTTTAATTTCAACACATTGCATTCTGTTTTCTAGGTACGACCTAATCCATTGGAGCGCTGGTCCTCTAATGCCACACAATTCTAACTTGAGTAACAGCCTATCATGAGCTACATAATCGAATGCTTTCGACATGTCAAAGAAAAGAGCAGTTGTTAATTTTTTATCATCGTGATTCCTGGCAATCTCGTTTACTAGATTAAACGCGGCTAAAGTAGTTGACTTATTTTGCTGAAAGCCATGTTGTTGCTTTGCGATTATCTTGTACTTAGTGAAAAAGTCAGTTAACCTTTTATGCATTGCTTTCTCAAAGACTTTAGATAGTATAGGCACTAATGTTATTGGGCGATAATTCTCAATTTCTATATTATCACCTTTTTTGTATGCTGGCTTTACGACAGATAATTTTAATTTATCTGGAAAGTTTCCAGTTTCTAAGGATAAGTTAACTAGATACGTCAAAACAGATACCAGTTCATTTTTACATTCTTTAATTATTTTTGTTGCAATGTCATCGTACCCTTCCGCATTTGTGTTTTTGAGTGTAGTCAGAAAAAATAAAATCTCTGTTTCATTAAAAGGGGTCAAAAAAATGCTATTTGTTACACTAGATGTAGCGGTCAGCGTATTGGTTGGTTTGTAATTGAGTTTATTAGTGGATTCAATAAAGTAGTCGTTAAAGGTTTCAGCAATAAGAGGTGCCTGGGTGATATGTTTACCATTGATCACGAGTTGGTCTATGTATCCCTTCTTGTCCGTGTTATCTACTTCGGTTTTTATGACTTTCCACGATGCTTTACATATATTTTTACTATTACTTATAAATTTGCTATTTGTTCTTTTTTGGGCTAATGCGATGCAATTTTTTAGGATTTTCGAATATATTACGTATTTGATTTTGTTCTCTGTGGTCTTCTTTTTATAGTAATTAAACCTAAGTTTTCGTTTAGTTTTAGTGCTTATTTTTAGGCCTTTGCTTATCCATCTTGGTTTTGCATTATTATTAACCCTGATTTTCTGAACAGGAAAGCAAAGATTATAAAAAAGGCATAAGTCATCGTGGAATCTGTCAAAACTACAGTTTAAATCTTGAGTCTCGTAGACATCGGAGAAAGACAAGTTGTTAAGGCAATTTTTAAATTTACCCAGATTTTCTTTGCAATAATCCCTTCGGGTCACTGTAATGGGTTTAGAACGGATAGGTTTTTGAGCAACTTTGAAAGATAATACTTGAGCCGTGTCGTGGTCGGAAAGGCCAAGTGGTATAACTGTACCTACGGCAGTTTTGATGTTGCTAAATATATGGTCAATGCAGTTTTTACCACGTGTCGGTACATTTATATGGCTTCTCAAATTAAAGTTTGGTAATATATTATTTAACCAGTCAGAACATTTATTTTTATGTATTAAGTTAATGTTAAGGTCGCCTGCTATAACAATTTTGTCTTTGCCATATTTATTTGAAAGCTTGTGTAAAAGAGATTCAAACTTTTTTAGGAACAGATTTACATCCGATGAAGGAGTTCGATATATACATATGATGATCATATTTATTCTGGGGATCCTAGTTCCACAGGATTCGAACACATTTGTTTCTCTTAACTGATCAACTACCGATACATTTTTAAATTCAGTCCCTTTTCTAGTAAGAATACACACGCCTCCTCGTTTAGTTTTTCTACTATAACTACTAGCCAATTCAAATTCATTAATTAATATGTTTTTCTCTTCACCACTTTTTACAAATGTTTCCGTGAGGCAGATCACATCCAAGTCTGTGCCTGATTCCGATAATTCGGATAAAACTATCTCTAATTGGTCCTTTTTGGCGAGAACACTGGCGATGTTTTGATGAAGGATTCTGAATTGTAATCCATTACTGGCGAAAAAACTCGTTCTTGTCTTCTTCAGCGCTATTGCATTGAAAGTCCTCCTGGTCGTTATGTATTTGAGAGATGGTTATATATTCTGCAATATTTTGTAGAATATTTTGAACACCACTATTATTCAGTTTTCCGGAATTATAGGAAAAATTGTCATAGGTCAACATTTGGTTTGAATCAAAGAAATGACCGTATTTATATGTTGTAATGTCACGGTTCAATAGGGTATTAAATATCTCTATTCTGGTGTTATATAAAGGCGCGCCACAGATATATGTGGGCGCAGCTAATATTATATTTGTTGTTGTAATATTTTCAAGTGTTCGTCTTAAATTGTTAATAATTGACCTGTAGTTTTTGGAGGTTTGAAAGTCAGTTTCTCCTATAACAATAACGCAGTAGTCGTTTTTTGTGTAGCCAAGTAATTTATTTTCCATGTTTTGTAGCATAATATCAATACCCACTTCTGGGGTTATATAATGGACTCGCTCAAAATCATCATACGCACTATTCCGGTCCATGTTACGGAGCAAGTTAAGCCTTTTTGAGCTGCTTACCACACACAGTTTGTGTTTTTGTGTGTTTAATCGCGTTTTTACTGATTGTATTATTCCTGCCGTTTGAGTTGCATGTCGATTCTCAAACTTAAGACTGACGAGTTCGTCTTCAAGCCCGGTGATGATTTTATTTAGGTTTGATATTTCTTGCTGCGTTGTTATTAGTTCTGTTTGTAAGTCTATTATTTTACATTCCAAGGCCATAGTTTTGGCTGAAGTTAAGCTTAGGTCACTATCGTCCGATGATGATATGCTTTTGCGGCTGCTTTTAATTTCATGAGGGGATTTACACATTTTTTTTAGAGTATTTACGTCCCGTGTGAGTTTGTCTACCTGTCGTTGAAGCTCATTTTTCTCTATTATGGTATTTTGGAGCTCATTTTCTGCGCTTACTAATTCTAATTTCAGAGTCTCGATGTTCGCTTTTAGTTCGCTTACAATGTCCGGATCAATTGAAAATTCCAGGCTTCTGGACAGGCTATCATCAATGGACTGGTAAGTATCCTCATTTAAAATGTCGTTTTGTATTAGTGACTCAGTCGATTTTGATTTAATGAGACAACTGAGTGGAGTTGACAGATCAATATTAGACATTTCAGCATTTTCTAATGGGATAACTGTGGCTACGGCAGTGGCGGTAGTAATTTTGCTAGTATCTGGTTTTTTCCTCATCGTGATATTTTGTAAATCTGTATTTTGTAATACTGTGGGAGTTTTTTTTACAATATTACTCGATGTATTTGCATTTGTGCGGCAGCAAGGTAAGCATGTCCAATTTTTTTTGCGTTCTGGTGTCATTAAATTAAACAACTGTATTGATCTGTTCGAGCATTCGACGTGGTATGTTTTTTTACATTTTGAGCATTTCAGATGTTCTTTATTCTGTATAATTTTTTGACATTTCGCACATTCAGTCGCCATTTTCTAATAATATTTTACAAAGCTATGATTTCCAAATAATTAAGTAAGTTTCATTCACAGAATCTGGTTGTTTACCTTATATCTCGTATCATATGTCGCCCTCTTGCGGGATTACTTAATGATTTTTCGCAGAGTATTCATGTCATTTGCAAAGTTAATTAATTCTTAATTTGCCAGTTGACGCTAGATGGCGCTGTAGTCAAGTGCTGCTCGCTACGCGGCAACACTGTTTGCTTTCACTGTCAGTCAGCCGTGAGGGTATATCGATATTTGTTAAACGTCACTGTTGCTGTCATTACAGTGTCCAATCAGCTGATTGCTCCAGTGATTCGTAACTTTTTACAGGTATTGATCTCGGAGTGTCAATACAATAATAATATTTTTCTGATGGTATTTAACTGTATAACGATGAATTTGAAGTGTAACGGTTGAAGAATTTGGTTACCACTTTGTGATTTCTTAAAAAGACAGCTGCCCTTCCTGGATTTTTTGTGTTCTTCGGGGACAAGATTGCAGGTTAGCTTTTTTGTTTCGATCACATCACTACCACAACGTATTTTACTATTTATTTTAATTAAAAGAGTATAAGCTCTTGATACACTTGTTTACTTGGCTAGGGTTGCCAGTACTACGGGGTACAGTGCCAGTACTAAGGGATAAAGACGTGATTTATGTATGTTACTGTATCTTGAAGGCCTTATAATTGAAATAAGTTAATTCCACCATTTTCACAGAAATCCATTCATCAAAGGTTGACATTTATTGGATTGTCAGATCAAAAGGCGTTCGTTAAATCGTACCGCTGAGGCGGAATACTGACACGCATCATCATTCATAAATTTAGCAACCTGTCTCTTTCACATTCAAGTAATTTAAGCCTCGAGTAAGCAAGATAGCAGTGACCTTTATTTTCTGTTCCAAAGTACATTGCCTTGAAAAAAATGTGAAGAATTTTCGGCATTGAGGCTCGAGATGTTTATGAGTAAAGGTCAAATTAAGAGAAGTGCGAGTTCGCCCGCCGTGCTGGGAAAAAAGGAAAATTTATTCGTGACAAATACAAACAGTAAAGGAATAAAATAAAAAACCAGTCAAGTGCAAATCGGACCGCATACTGAGGATTCGGTACAAAATGAAGATAACAAACGTAGGTAACTGAAAGGATTTTTAATAAAGGGGCACTTTTGACGTTATATAAAACACTGTGACACCGTGTACATATTAACGAAAAGGCTTATTGTGTTCTCTATTTTTAACGTTTTCTTTTAAATATTCTATTTTGCCTACTAAAGTTACCGCTGTATCCGAATCTATTTGGAGCAAATCGATTGCGATGAAAGACAAACAAATACACAAGTGGTCCATTAAGGAGTTCCGTTATTTCTCCAGAACGTAAATGACAAATGCAATTATGCAAATTCTGTAATATCAGAATTGGGACTTCACGTTCGAAGTTCGAACCCACTAGTGTCTTGAGAAGCCAACGGTCAAACCACGGAGTTACGACTTTACTCTCATTCGATACCCTAAACAAGTCTACATACGTCTGCCCTTAGCGTCAGCATGAGATTCACGGATCGCTTGTTACTTTGAACTCTACGATATGGGATGCCTTTTTAAAAAGGCACATTGGAGCAAAAAATGCCAAGCCCTTGTGGCTTTGAATCTGAATTTTTAAGGACCAATAAATTCACGTGAACATTTTCGAAAGGATCGCTGTTGGAGTATAATGCTCTCAGCGTTTTGTTTATTTTTCGTTCTTCTGCTAAAGGTTATAATATAAATTAAAGCCAATTAGGTAACAAAGTAAACATTAAAATTAATTTAGCAGTGTTTTCATAACTACATATTCGGATACATTCACACTTTGTCGTGTCATTAGGTATTGCAATGTGTTTCCAAGCTTCGTGTTATTAGAAGGTGTAGCCTGCACTACCAAAACTGAATTAATACATACATACGTACATATATCACGTCTTTATCCTTTAAAACAATTAAACTTGCTGGTATTAGCGGGAAGAAGGGAATCTTGGCGCTCGGATGGTCTATTTTTAGTAATTAATAAAATGATTTCCACCAATTATTATTTTATTACGTAGAAAGCTCTAGAATACTCAATTTACAGTTAGATTAGCATGGCTGCGTGCACAGGCGGTAACAGGTAATGCCTTACGCGAAAACACCTTGTTCCTCATTATTTGAAATTAATGCCTAAATTAAAATTTGGTTCCCATTTCCAGCTACACGTCCACAGTTATGCTAAACGTAGCCTCTAAGTCTTAAACTTGTAACGAGGCTGTTTTAGCTTGTTACAGAACTTTACCTTTTTGTTATTTAACTTTTTAAAAAAAGCATATTTTAAATTAAGTGTATTCTGTTCCCGTTTTAAAATTCTAATTTATTTGTTGTTTTTTATCAATCATAACTGTCTGGATTCGCTCTTCAGTTCTGCCAGCGCACAGTCGTGCCTGCCCGTTATTATCAGTCTTCATTATTTTAAAGTGTTACTACAGTTTGTGTAACGTCTTTGTGTTTTATATATCTACTGCAGAAGGCACATTTGTAAGTGTTCACCCATTATATTTTCCATCCTTAGTTTTTCTATAATTTGTACCTTTCTCTCTTAACACGTACCTATGATTGTTCTAGGTGCCTTCATTTACAAAATAAAAATAACTAAACACCGTCTATCAAGTGTTATTTTACTCTCCAACTTAAATCCTGAAATCCTGAACTCCACGCAACGTGACAATTGGCGCCTCAACGTGGTCGAACCTACCTCCAACCCCGCCACCACCGAGCCTTCACCGAGCCTCAACCCATCCCAATTCCTGTGAAAGCGGCGAACGAAGCACGACGGCGAGACAACGAGAAGGACTGCGATGTAGGACTTTCGTAGCGAAGAAACTCTTGCGACATGATTAATATTAATAGTTTTTTATTCTGAAATGTATTTTATACAATATTTTACCAATCCCATCACCGTCACTCATATATGTCAATAAATGTCACTACCTAATAATTCATTTCATATTTACATCAATATCCCACAGGTTGTGTAGGTACGTAAGTACGTAATACTCGGCTAGTTTAGTCAAGTACTTAATACACTAAGCTCTTCGTATTTTTCTGTGCTGGTTTATTTTAAATTACAAACGCAACACTTCCAGTACTCCTACAAAATACTAAACAACACATTAATCCACTACATTTTACAGTCAACAACACTATCCCAAGATTCCCTCTGGAATCATCATAAGCTAGTAACATTCTCGCGTGTTTTTAAAACTCTTCGGAGTCACACGAGTTATGCCCTAGTTACAGACTTACGGCAGTGCTACGGGAGAATATCCCGTAGTGTATCCTACACCAACCATCTTAGGTTGTTGATACATCCATACATAATACCTACATCTAGTTTTATAATTATCACATACAGTACAGGAAAATACAAGACAAACAAGACTAAGAATAATAAAAATTTATTAGGACAAATCAGTAGGCAAAATCCTCCCCAAAATTCCCCGTTCCCAATAAAACATCTCTCCTCTTTCTTCTCTCGTAAATAATCACAATGAATCCCATACACTTGAATAAACCAGAGCTGATTTACGAATTGAAACTTCGTTCTGTAGGCGTTCAGTCCACAGCAACTGCGGAAGAATTACGACAACAATTAAACCAATTTTTACAAAATAACCAAAGTACCGATTTTCCAAGCCCTTACACAGTTGACCAAGACTTAAACGACTTGACGAAATGCATGACTGTAGTCTCTTCAAGACTATTGACTTTACCCACTAATAGCTCGTTTAAGGACAAGATACACACATATCTCATACATGTATTTCAGCGAATTAATCGCATGGACATTACCACTGAATTTCCCGTAGAAATATTAGACACATTTCAAAATATTTCACGACAATACGCACAATGCCAAACTGACTTTGACAGACTAACGACAAGCTCAACTACTTCAAGTACGTACCATTCCACAACCTCATTACAACAACCGTCAGATTTAGACCTTCTTTCCCAAAGGTTGTCATTTTTAGCGGAAGCCAGAACCATAGATTTCAAAAAATTCCATTACAAAGGCGATACTTGCCCTAGAGACTTCATAGAAAAAATAGAAGAATTTGCAACTTCTAAAAATGTCGACCAAAGACAACTATACAAAAACATCTATGACATTCTGTCAGGGCCCCCTCTAGAATGGTTCAGAGCGAGGAAAAATACTTTAACAAATTGGGCATTATTCAAAAGTCAATTCTTACAAGATTTCGAAATCCATGACTATGACTATAAACTCAAAAAAGTCATAGATGACCGTAAGCAAAAATCAGGCGAACGGATCATTATTTATTTCTCGGCCATGGACGCCCTATTCTCGAAACTTCAAGAACCATTATCAGAGAAAACAAAAATAGATATTCTCCGACGTAACATGAATCCGACTTACAGCTCACGCTTATTGCCCACTGACCTCACTTCCATAACCGCATTACTAACCTCCAGTAAATGGTACGAAAGTTGTGATTACACTCAAAATGATGTACCGCGTCATAACTATAATCGTTTTCAATCGCAACCATCCCGCCCTTCAAACCCTAGCCCATCTACTTCAAACAGTCTCCCGTTCGTACCGTCTTATCCATACTCAACGAACGCGAAACAAATTAATTCCGTTACTCCCCAAGAAAAGCAAATCGAAAGATTTACTTGTCCACGGTGTAGAACCAATAACCACAATCTAGAATCTTGTGCAAGCACTAAAGTAGTTTGTTTTCGTTGTGGCATGGCAAATGTCACTTATCCAAAGTGCACTGTTTGTCATAAACAGTCAAAAAACTAATTATCGAGAAAAATAACGATACAAAAACCACAGAATCAGACTGGATTCTCTGGTTAGAGAAAATTAAAATATTTCTGAAATTATATAAAACTACTACATCACTATTTACAAACCCATCAAATGACGATCGACCATACGTTACTATACAATCGAATGACCTCAAACTACGTGGTATATAGCGGTAGCTCTATTTCAATCTTAGGTAATGACTCATATGAATTACTCCTTAAAAAAGGGTTGAAACTGAATCGCAAACAAAAAATTACAGGTTCAGTAGCCAATGGCCAACCAATTGCATCCATCGGTACTATCCAATTACCTATTCAATTTAAAAACAAGGTTGCCATCCTAACTATTCACGTCATACCTACTATTAGACAACCCCTTATCTTAGGTATAGACTTTTGGAAACTATTTAATTTAGGCCCAGATATACTTCAAACTATTACTTCATGTTCAGCTACCGACAACAAAACTTTTCTCATTGACTCTGACAGTAAACAGGTGACCCACTACGATGAATTGACTGACACACAACGTTTAATATCTAACACTATTATCCAACAATTTAGAAACATATCCACCGATACTTTACCTTTAGGCAAGACTCATTTGATAGAGCATCATATCGATACCGGTGACCATTCCCCTCTCAGGCAACATTATTATCGGTTATCTCCGGAAAAGCAAAAAGCCCTTTGTAGAGAAGTTGATGAAATGTTAAAGTTGGACGTTATTGAGTCATGTGAAAGTCCCTGGCTTAATCCAGTTCTAATCACGCCCAAAAAGGACGGAACTTGGCGATTTTGCATCGATAGCCGAAAATTAAATTCTATAACACGGAAAGATGCATATAAATTACCACTTATTTCAGATATCTTAGATAAACTTAAAAATGCAAAATATTTATCTTCAATCGACATAGCTAAAGCTTTCTGGGAAATACCATTACGCCCTTCTGATAGATCCAAAACCGCGTTTTATGTGCCTGGTCGTGGCATGTTCCAATTTAAGGTAATGCCATTTGGTCTTACCAATGCGCCTGCTTCTCAACAACGTCTCATGGATCATCTTTTCCCCACAGATAATTTAGAGTTAAACAATTCCGTTTTCGCATATTTAGATGACATTATTATCATCAGTCAAACTTTCGATGAGCATATTTCATTACTGAACAAAGTCCTATCTAAACTCAATAACGCAGGTATTACAGTGAATTTTCCAAAATGTTCATTCTTTAGGAAGGAACTCAAATATTTAGGCTACATTGTCAATGAGCACGGCCTTCAGACCGACCCTGACAAAGTTCAAGCTATTCTCAACATACCTCCTCCATCTTCTTCTCGTGAAGTCAAAAAATTTCTTGGAACAGCGAGCTGGTACAGACGTTTCATTCCAGATTTCAGCACTCTAGTCGCTCCTCTTACTAAACTAACATCTACCTCTAAAAAAGCACCCCCTTTCAAATGGTCTTCAGAATCCGATAACGCATTTAAAAAGATTAAAGAAGCCTTAGTTTCAACTCCTGTCCTTACTTGCCCAGACTTTACCAAACCCTTTGCTGTCCATTGTGATGCCTCTAGCTTTGCTGTCGGAGCTATGCTAACACAAGACCATAACGGTGTTGAAAAACCTATTGCTTACATGAGTAAAACTCTTACAGGCCCCCAAAGAAATTACGCCATATCGGAAAGAGAACTCCTTAGCGTTATCTTAGCTTTAGAACACTGGCGTTGTTACCTAGACAATGGTCAAAAATTCACGATCTATACAGATCACTCTGCCTTGCAATGGTTTCTCCACCTAGATAATGTTACAGGACGTTTAGCCCGCTGGAGCATTCGCTTATCAGCCTTCAACTTCGACATAAAACATAAACGTGGTAAAGACCACCTAATTCCCGATGCTTTATCACGCTCAATTCCCATTAGCATAATTAATTATGACAGTTCCATAACAAATGACGATTGGTTCAATTCACTCTATGCTAAATGTAGTAGCAACCCAAGCTCCACCCCAGATTATATTATAAATAATAACAAATTATACAAATATTCACAAACTAACTCTTTATTACAGTCAGAATATAACTGGAAAGAGGTTATCCCATTAGAGTATAGAATACCACTAATTACTGAAAATCATTCTCAACCAACTTCAGCACATTTCGGAATTTTCAAAACCTACCAAAGGTTGAAAATGAAATATTTCTGGCCAGGTATGTACAGAGATGTTTGCACTTTAGTCTCTAAATGTGAAATTTGTCTTGCATACAAACATCAAAATCAATTAACTATAGGATTAATGGGCAAGCCAAAACATTGTTCGCGACCCTTCCAATGTTTATCAATCGATCTTATAGGTCCCTTACCTACTTCCCATAAACACAATAAATATATTTTCGTGGTCACATGCTGTTTTTCAAAATATTGTCTTCTATTTCCAATTAAAAGAGCAACTTCTTCAGTAATTAAACATATTCTGGAACATTTAGTATTTATGACATACGGTATACCTGAGACTGTAATTCTTGATAACGGTCCCCAGTTTACAAGCCAAGAAATGACAGACTTATTTAAATTCTACAATATTCCTAAAATTCACTATACACCTCGCTATTGTGCTCAAGTTAATACAGTTGAACGCTACAATAAAACTTTGATCACAGCAATTGCTTCCTTTGTCCAAAATGACCATAGGTCATGGGATCTTCACTTAAACAAAATTCAATTTGCTATTAATGCTTCAGTCAACGAAACAACTAAATTTACTCCTGCATTTCTTGTCTTCGGACGCAAGCTAGTAACTTGTGGTTCCATTTACAACAAAACAGACATGACTGATGAAATAATATTCGCACCTCATGACGAATATGCTGACAACTTAGGCCTTCTCAGTCCATTATTCTCTGAAGTTCAAAAACGTCTTTGGCAAGCTCATCAATCCAACGCCTTAACTTATAATAAACATCGTCAAAATTTAGAATTTAACATAGGTGATTACGTCTGGAAACATAATTATACTTTAAGTTGTTCAGACAAATACCACTCCGCTAAACTTGCTCCAAAATTTACTAAATGTATCGTCACAAAAAAGATCTCTCCACTTATTTACGTCTTATCAGATATGTTCGGTAAGTCACTCGGACGGTGGCATATCAGGGACATGAAACCCCTTCCCAAAATTCTAAAATAGAACATAGTCTTCTCTTACGTTTTCATTGGCTTACTTTAATTTGACATTACCTACTCAACATTTATTCACTTTTCCAAAATTCTAAAATAGAACTTAGTCTTCTCTTATATTTTCATCGGTTTACTTTGGCTTAACATTAATTACTGTTTTCAACTCGGCTTATTTTAGAATTATCAAATTTTACTATCTACTTACGTACATACATACATACATTCATAGCTACCTACCTGTTTGTTGTGTTCGATTGTTAGCAGCAACAGCGTTATTTTTCTCGAATATTTTTACTGTACATAGCTACAATTCTATTATTATTTCATTACTCATTTCATTAAACTTTTGAATTACTCATCGAATTATGGCTTTAGGTCAATTTATAACTTTTGCTTAGTAATAACTTACTACTTATCTTTTTCAGTGAGCTATCTCGCTTTAGTTTTATGGTATTATACCATTATTTTTACCTTGAGGTCCTCTTTTGTTCCTCCGGTACTTCTAAATGGAGCGACATTAACTTGCGTGTCCGTTCTTTACTAGAGCTTGTAATTAATATACTCTCATCTATCATCCAATATCAGCGGTTGATAACTGATTTTAATAAATAAGCCTTTATCATGCTGAGAACATTTAACTGAGTTTATCCTTTAATTTAAAAGTAAACTCTTGTATGATCGTTTTGGGTGGTTACCAATGTTCAACCAAAACTTTATTAGAATGATGTATGGCTGTGTGAACATTGTATGTAAGTTTTTAATTGTTCTCCTGTATAATTATCATTGTTAATAACACCATCATCTTCTAAATTGCTATCCATCTCATCCATTACTTACATTAATTCATTTAGCTTAATATTCCATTGTTCTTGTTTTTATATAAAACTAGCTTTTGCCCGCGGCTTCGCACGCGTGAACCATGAGCATTTCAAAGAAGCTAGTAATTAAGCAAGCGAGCAACCAAACCTGTATGCTTTCAAGCATGCATGCAAGTATGCAAGCAGGCATGCAAGCCTTCAAGCATGTAAGTATGCAAGCAGGCATGCAAGCCTTCAAGTATGTAAGTATGCAAGCAGGCATGCAAGCCTTCAAGTATGTAAGTATGCAAGCAGGCATGCAAGCAGGCATGCAAGCAGGCATGCAAGCAGGCATGCAAGCAGGCATGCAAGCAGGCATGCAAGCAGGCAAGCAGGCATGCAAGCAAGCGTGCAAGCAAGCATGCATGCAAGTAAGCACCCATGCAAGCAAGCACGCGTGCAAGCAAGCATTCATGCAAGTAAGCACCCATGCAAGCATGCATGCAAGTATGCAAGCAGGCATGCAAGCCTTCAAGCATGTAAGTATGCAAGCAGGCATGCAAGTAGGCATGCAAGCATGCAAGCAAGCGTGCAAGCAAGCATGCATGCAAGTAAGCACCCATGCAAGCAAGCATGCAAGCATGCATGCAAGCAAGCGTGCAAGCAAGCATGCATGCAAGTAAGCACCCATGCAAGCAAGCATGCTAGCATGCATGAAAGCAAGTACCTATGCAATCAAGCATGCAAAGCATGGACTTAAGCAAGCATGCAAACCAGCCCCCGCATTGCCCCGCTGCCTTAATTTTTCTGAAACTATAAATATTGCAAGATTTTTATAAAACAAATCTAACCTAACCTATAGGGCTGTCCTAAAATATATCCTAAATAGCTTTTGCCCGCGACTTCGTACGCGCTAAGATGTAAAATAAAAAAATAAGTTTTTTCCGTTCCCGTGGAAATTTTGGGGAGTGCTTTCGTAGTACACTTAAAGCCTTTAAAGAAACACACGTTATAAATGTTAATTCTCTTTCTTCCGCTGTTTCGTCTGGAAACGTAAATTCCCGTTTTTTCCCGTCCCTGTAGGCGTTTCGGAAAATCCTTTCTTAAGTTAATGTTCCCCTACACTCCCGAATAAACCTACGTGACAAATTTCAACTTTCCCCCGCTTCTCGTTTTTCCCGTTCCCGTAAGAATTTCGCCAAATAAAGCATTTCCCGAAATTCTTTAGGGAACGAAGAAGAAGAATTTTGGGAAATTTTCTCATAATGCTCCCCTACACTCCCCAAGGAACCCACTTGCCAAATTTCAGCTTTCTACGACCAGTAAAACGTAAAATCCTGTTTTTTCCTGTTCCCGTGGGAATTTCGGAAAATACTCTCTTAATGCTCCTCTACACTCCCGAAGCAACCTACATGCCGAATTTCAGCTTTCTGCAACCAGAAAACGGAAAGTCCCGTTTTTCCCGTTCCCGTGGGAATTTCGGGAAATCCTTTTGTAGCGCTCCCCTACACTCCCCAAGGGAAATTGAAGGCCAAATTTCAATTTTATACGACCAGTAAAACGAAAAACCGATCCCGTAGAACTGAATACATAAATCCCGTTTTTATCCCGTTGGAATTTCCAAAAAGCATTAAAACATTATTTTACTATTATAATCACCTACTTCTATGCCAAATTTGAAGTCTAGTAATTATAGTTCACAGGATTTCGTTAAACTGAATATATAAATCCCGTTTTTTTCCTTATCCCGTGGGAATTTCCAAAAATCCTGAAATTAGTTTCTTCGTTTTGTAATCACCTACTTTTGTATCAAATTTGAAGAGTCTAGTTATTATAGTTACTGAGATAGCGTCACTCGGAGTCGAATATATAATTCCCGTTTTTTCCTTATCCCGTGGGAATTTCCAAAAATCCTTCCTTAGTGGATGCCTACATTGTATAAGGTATCTATTTGCAAAATTTCAAGTCTCTAAGTCCAGTGGTTTGGGCTGTGCGTTGATATATAGTTAAGTCAGTCAGTCAGTCAGTCAGTCAGTCAGGACTTTGAATTTTATATGTATAGATGATAGTGTTTTTTTTAGAAAAAATCCTTTCTTTGGCTCTCAGGATTTTTTCTACCAGGGCAGACCGGGTATTGTAACGAGGCTGTTTTAGCTTGTTACAGAACTTTACCTTTTTGTTATTTAACTTTTTAAAAAAAGCATATTTTAAATTAAGTGTATTCTGTTCCCGTTTTAAAATTCTAATTTATTTGTTGTTTTTTATCAATTATAACTGTCTGGATTCGCTCTTCAGTTCTGCCAGCGCACAGTCGTGCCTGCCCGTTATTATCAGTCTTCATTATTTTAAAGTGTTACTACAGTTTGTGTAACGTCTTTGTGTTTTATATATCTACTGCAGAAGGCACATTTGTAAGTGTTCACCCATTATATTTTCCATCCTTTAGTTTTTCTATAATTTGTACCTTTCTCTCTTAACACGTACCTATGATTGTTCTAGGTGCCTTCATTTACAAAATAAAAATAACTAAACACCGTCTATCAAGTGTTATTTTACTCTCCAACTTAAATCCTGAAATCCTGAACTCCACGCAACGTGACAAACTTACGCTCTGTCTACCCCGTAAGGGATATAGACGTGATTTGTATATGTACACACAGCAAAATAATGCGGTTAGCACAGCCACGCACACGTCTATGCGTGTTGAGTATCGACATGAACGTTAAGTAGAATCTATGACATGTGAATGTGTGAGTAAGTTCGATCATAAAATCTACCCCCTAAGTACAGATTTTTTAGCAACAAGATGAATGAGCAATGTCGCTGTAAATTACCTGTTTATTGAATAAACAACAACTTACTATAAAATAACAATGAAGAAAGTTACAACTATTTAAGTTAGTTTATAATAAATTAGGTAAAAAATAATTACAAATTAAATGAAAATAATCCCCCCCGGTATCGTGTCACACTCAAAGGCTGAAAATGCAATATCTCCGGTTTCAGTTACTTCTACAAAAATAATGTAAAAGTATTTTTTTTATTTAGACTGTCCTAAAAATATTTTACCTAATCTTACATTGGATATTGTCATCCCCAGTGTAAGCGAGAGAACCGAATCGAAGCTTCCTTCGACCTTGAATCTTCAAACTTATGCAATCCCACGCATTGAACTATTATTACTAGCGAAGAGTAGTTACCATCTCACTGATGCGACGATGTTATATTATTATTTCTCAACAAGTCTGAGATTCCAATTCCAAAGCAATATTCCTCACAACCAGCATGGCCATTGAAATAACATCCAAAAATGTCATTTTATAATTACTATTTTATATTCCGTTTTCTTCGGATACGAACCCGGTTCACTAAAGCAGAAGTCAAATCTTCGACCTGTCTTTGACCGCTAGGCCACCGAGGTATGCAAGTAACATGGTGAATTTATGAATTATGTTCAATCTGCGACTACTGTATTGCAATTTGTGTAAATAGCTGTTTTATGTGCTTTGAAATAAGGTTGAAATTATAATTTATTTTTTTCCGTAACTAAATATTTAATTTTATGGTGGTTGCAGTCTGTTGTATGTTTGATTTTACTCTTATATAATATGTTAAAAACGCAAACGCATTGTTTTCTTTTAATATAATTATTAATAGGTATGACTCTTTTTACTGGAGTTTAAAAGTTGCTAGCTGATGGCTATTTTGGTCGTTATCGTCTTAAACAATATAAAGTGTTTTCTACCCTCAAATTTCTAATAATATGATTTTGTGAACAAACAACTGTCACCGCTGGTAGCCATTATTAGCTGCGGGATGAACCGTGTGTTATACTTACGAACTGTTTAATTTTGCCTTTCGAATACCTTGTGATTTGCAAAACATGGATTTTCATTTATCTTTGTTGAAAAGAGCAAAACAATATAACTATTTATATAAGGAATCGCTAGGCGTTTTTTGATATGGGTAAGTGGACAAACGGTGTTAAAAACAATGACTTATTATTTTATCGGTAATGTTTTAAACAACTTTCTTTGACGAAAAATGTTTTTATTTAAACTTCATTTATTTTGCAGCGGAAGACTGTGCCATTATGGATTCACCCGTACGCAGACTTCGGACACGATAAAAATATTCGTTCTGGGTCTAAACCTGAAGCCTCATCTCCTGCCATTTGGTTTGGACATTATGTTTGTAGTTGCCGCACCCGCTAGTGACCCATTTCACAGCAACAAGACACAATGCTACGTTGCAACCTGTGCGAAATCATCTGCATGCTGCAGGATTGCATTGCCGTAGACCAGCAAAAAACATGCTTTAACGGACCAGCATAGAAGAAACCTTTGCTCTTGAATATCTTGACTTTGATTATTACATCAATCAAAGTCAAATGTAGTGATTTTTAGTGATGAAGACGAAATATATTAACTTAATTAAATATATAAACACAGTAATGTTTTACAGTGCAGAACGAGTGGCAGTGTTACTTTAGGCTATGGGGTTGGATGTCATCGATGGGCCCTGGTGTCCAAATCCAAACCAAATCGAGATAGGTAGCTTAGTCGCTTCAAAGTGGAGATTGTAACCCAGTGTGAAATGATGTTATTGTTAATGGCTGTCATTTAACATGTCTATTCATTTCACCACTGACTTACACGTCCGCAAATAAAACGTTTCGTTCATCTTTATCAGACTTAAACCTAATAAACCAGAATTTAAGATATTAATTATGTGTCATCTTAAAAATAGCCCTATTATGGTTGTGTATTGAATACACTATTGAATACATGTATTCAATACACTGTATTCAATTTGCAAGATAATTATTATGTTAGTGTCATAAGACTTTTTAGTAAACATAAAATCATACTGGCCTCTAAAGTGTGTGTTATTTTATGAATATTATTCTATAAGGAAAAGTGTGCAGTTTTATTTAGCTAATTTAATTACTTTTGGTAATAATAATAATAACACAAATAGAGGCTAATACAATAAAAATTAAATGTTGCAATAAACAATTTGAACCAATAATTGCATTTTATTGTTTTATTCTTTTACGTCCTTTTTTTCTTGTTTTAGGTAAACATGAGTTTATTTTGAGATTAGTAATTTAAAATTGAAAACAAAAAAGATACACTTGTGCAGGATTCGAACCCGGTTCTTTAGGTTTCATAACTCTAGGTCAATACACCTGAGCCACCACGCTTATAATACTGGTGGCAAAATTATGCTTCCATTGAACAAAATACCAGCAGGTTTGAATAACTATGCGTGAAGGTAGTCAGAAAACACAATTAGCACAGATAGGGCATTTTGTTGTGTGCGTAATAAGGCAGCGGATAAGTGCGGATGTGTGTATAGAATGACACACGTGGATAACTAGGGTGCTCACCGATTCGCTTTGCTGTGTGTACGTATACCTTGTATACAAATATAGCTCTTTCGTGTAGTATAAATAACTTTCCGAAAGCAATTTCAGTAAAAGTAAACTTATTCGTGTTTACGAAGTATGCTAAATATGTTCAACGTTCACAAACTTTCATACATGAAACTCGTTTTATGTTCGCGCAGAGAAAATGTGCAATACTTGAAAGTTATTGCAAGATGCATATTAGAAAACAAGTTTATAAAACGATTTCATACAACCACAAACTGTCTTTATTTCTTCTATTCATGTCTTAACATAGTTAATTTTGCTAATAGGGCAGAAAGGGCCTTTTGCGTATTTTTTATAGTACCAGCGCTTTCGGAAGGATCATCATTTTTGCCAAAAGAAATTTTTGGCAGAAAGTAATTTATACAGACTTTTAACGCGAAAAGTTTTCAAGCAAAATCATTTTAATTCTCCATGACCACTAATAAATGGTGAGCAAGAAAGTAACACGATTTTTGGATAAGTACATTTAAAAATACTGAAAAAAATTAAACAGAAAAGTCCGAAAAGTAAAGCTATGGCCGGGAATCGAATCTGGATCCTCGTCATTCCATGACGCGTGCTATACCGCTACACCACCCTATGGTTACCTGCTGGTCGTGTAGGGGTTACACGCGTCACGGAGTGACGAGGATCCCGGTTCGATTCCCGTTTAGAAATTTAGATAGATATAGATTAACCGTTTACTGGGTACTGCGAACACAGCAATCAAGATTACAGAAGACAGCATATCAAGCCAAACCTTAATACTAAAACATTTTCCGTTAATATTGTTGTCATATGCTTCCGTTTTATTTAACTCTAACATATATTTCGGTGTCTATCCTTATTTCTGATGGTAAAAGCCTAAGAAAATCTTAAGAATCATGTTATTAGCGATGCGGCTAGCAACCCACCACTATTGTGATTCCCCTTTCCACCTATACGCCCACAATCATGCTAAACGTGGCCAGGTCGTGTAAACTTAGAATCTGTCTACCTCGTAAGGAATAAAGATTTAATTTATGTAATGTAATGTAATGTAATGTAAAAGGTATTTTTTCCACAAACACTACTATTATTATTGCCTTCAAGAAAGTCTTAATCTTGGACGATTATTTTCTCCTAAATAAGATTTTAAGGAAAAAGTAATAAAGTAAATGAAGGCGTCGCTGTTTAATTAAAAAACGTCGGAAGCAAAAAATAGACTACTGCTCATTGTGCCTAGATACTCAAATTTATTAAATCCTATTTAGCAATATTAAAATGCTAGAAAAAAACAACTGATTAAACAAAAAAAGGTAACTTAAAATGTATTTCCATTTAGTTTTTTATTATTGTGAAGGGTGGGTAGATTTTTGTCTTGTTAAGTAGGCGCCTAAAAGTTCCGAAACCTACGCGTCGTATCTGTAATAAATCCCTCGAATAATTAATTACGGTACAGAAAAACAATCTCCAAGGATTCAGTATTAAATTGTTACAACACCATTTTTGCCTTCAGCTCTCCCTAGAGCCCTATTCGTATTTGTAACTTTACTGAACAATCAAGTAAATTACGCATTACGAAAATAAGACGCATTCTGCTCCGTAAACAAAATGCTGGAAAAATATTAGCTGTGGAAAATTAAAAGCGAAATATTTCTCGTTTCATCTTGTTTGCTGTCAGGGTTCCGTGATTCAAAAGGTAACAAGAACCATATGTAATGAAGGCCACAAGTGTAGCTATCACTTTATTTTGCAACTAATGGTTGCCCTCCCGCGGGAACTTTGGAATTTCTTGTGATATAAAACTATCCTATGTCGTCTCCTCGGGACTGAAACTATATTTGTACGAAATCTCATTAAAATCGGTTCAGGTGCTTAGCCGTGAAAACGTAACAAACAGACAGACAAACTTACTTTCGCATGTACAATATTAGTAGGGATTTTAGGCTCACTCTTTTATTTGTCCACGCAAAGATTGGTAGAGATCGCTTAAACGGTTAAATTCACTTCACAAGTAAATTATCTTGGCTTCTGTCAATTGTGTTTGTTTTCTTTATCTTTGAACAAATCATACTTAAGTAATTCTATTGGTTTCGAGAAAACACCATAACCTCTCGAAAATTTTATAAGCACTTTTGCACTTTTCATTTTCCCCGATTGCGACCTTGTCCAATTACTTAGAAGTTTCTTCATGAAGTATCCGAAGGTTTCTTTTTATAAGTTATCCTTTGCCATTTGGTTCTGGTCTGTGGGTTTATTTAAAATTCCTTTTCTGAGTTACTTTTTAGTGGAGCGTTGTGAAATGTAAGATGTAAAATACTATTTTATACTGCGACCCCTTTCGTGAAAAGTTACAGACCTGTGATGAATAAGAAAAGTTATGTTTTATCTGTGTCTGGCAAAGGCAGATGACAATGCGACAAAAAAAGACAAACGAATGTCAATTCAAAATCACTTCGAACGTGGATCAATGTACGGAAACATATTTTGTCGACTGTGATTCAAAAATCCTGAAGAACACATACAGCCAAGGGCATAGGTAAATATATATAAAATAAAAATAAAATAAATATGTATGTATATGTATGTATGAAAAGTCGACAGTTTAGTCCAAACGATCATTCGACCAAACACTAGATTAGGCCAAACAATTATTCGACCATCCGATATAGAACCGTCGGTGACACAAGTGCTTGACATGACAGCTGCATCGATATTTATGTCCTCGACTGTACTCGACTTAATCAAACTAACCGAAAAGCCCATCGAGGGAATGGGCGAAAGTCTTAGGAATCATGTCATAGGCGATGCGGCTAGCAACCCATCACTATTTTGATTTCTCTTTCCAACTTTACGCCCTTAATCGCAAAACGTTGCCTTAAGGTTCTGTTACCTTAGGCTCTGTCTACTCTGTAAGGGATAAAGACGTGATATAATGTATGTAAGGAAACAGCGCTGAGCGAGGTTATAGTCTGTCCAATCATTTATTTTCTCGATGACAGCTCCCGTAAAATGTAACTGCGCTTTTTACGCAAAAATTAACTTTTAAATGCGAGGTATAAAAAATATGACGACTGCCTAATTTTGTTCCTTGATCCCATATAATATGCATCTAAGACAAATTGAGTCCAGATATGCAGTAATATCTTTTTAAATTTGTAGGTACACGTTGTAATTTTTTACCGGGATAAAAAATAGCCTATGTTCCTCAGGAATAATGTAGCATTTTAATGGTGAAATATTTTTTGTTTGACCAGTAGTTTTTACTTTATTCATTACAAAAATACTGTCATTCGGCCATTTTGCACGCTTAGTAATAAATTAGCATTCAAGTCGGTTGTTTTATTGGCTCCATAGCTGAATACTTCTCAACTACTCGTATATATAATAAAATTGGATCGATATCGTATCTACTGATCACTTATTATATCACAACACTATAACTATCAAACTACATCTGTCATCGAGAAAGTAAATGGTTGGAAAGACTATAGCAGAATGAAGTCATCCTATTGGCGGATTATTTCTCGCATAGCTCTTCGCTACCTCGCATATTTGTGATACGTAGCCTGTCTAGTCTAAGGGCTACAGACTTTCTTTGTCGCTAAGTATCTTGAAAATACAATTTGGCCACTTTGATCTCTTAGTTAAATAACAGACAACCACTTTAGCTTTAGAAAATATTGCGGTACAATTTTGAGTGACCTAGTAAATAATAATAATGAATAGAGAAACAACGTCATTTGCAGTTTGTGGTTGTTTATTTTTAACCAGTACGTGCTTACTGTGGTATTGCCGCGGCGTAGTGCGCAAAATCATAGTTACGAGCGTGAAAATAACATGCGCATACGCAGCGCATATTGTCACGAGCTGCGCCAGATTCGATGGCGCAATGTTCGCGGGAGCGACAAGGTGACATTCTGCACATTGCAAATGCGAATAAGGGAGTTTTTTTTACGACAAGAAAGGCAAACAAGCAAGTGGGTCACCTGATAGTAAGCGAGCACTTTCGTGGGAAAAGAGAGAGTGAGAGAGAAATATTTATTTATCCATATAGATAAAAAGCAGTACTCGTACATTAACAAAGAGAAGAGGCAATAACCTTTTGTTAGAATATTTAACTAATGGTTGATGATACGCCGCTTGTTTTCACATAGTAATCGAGACGCATCTGAGTTGACGATAGTTTTTTACATCAAAAGTACCTCTGCTGTTAAAAAAGGGTTCCTCGGGGGTTAGTGAAGGAAACCTCGACTCTCTTTAGAATTAAGTAAATTACCATAATCGGTCGGCGGAAATTTGCTGAAATTCCAGTTAAACGTTCAACTTTATAGCGTATCCGCGTTCAGCAATTTATACGCCTTATTAATTCAAATATATTTTAAAGAAAGTTCTAGTCCTAAGAGTACGCAGGAATAAATCATCTTCGTAGTTCTTAAACTTCATTATTATTTAATCTTTCGTCAAGTTGACGTTTTGACGACCAGATAGCCTAGTGGTTAGTGACCCTGACTATGAAGCTAGAGGTCCTGGGTTCGAATCCTGGCAGGGGCAGACAGTTGTATGATGAATATGAATGTTTGTGCCCGAGTCATGGATGTTGTATGTATTTAAGTATGTATTTATCTACATTATATAAGTATGTTTATCCGTTGCCTGGTACCCATAATACAAGCTTTGCTTAGTTTGGGGCTGGGTCAATTAGTGTAATTTGTCCTAAGATATTTATTTATATATTTATAAGTAAAAGTAACAAAAGGATTTTGCCGTTGAAGTTTTGATTTAGTTTGTGCCTTTAATCTTGTGAAAATACTGTATGTTTCTGGGTGCGGCAACTAAGTGAAGGCACAGGCATTTGTCGTGCTTTGCTAATTTACTTCTAGAAGTTACATGCTCTTGAACTAAAGTGTCCATCGGTTTTCTATTTTTAGCCCAGAGTCGTGTAAGTCGTAGACATGTGGACGTCGTTTAGGAAGCTGTTGGGAGTTAGCGAAGTGGTCTGGAGCTAAGCCCCATCTGCGCACACCACTGCCTTCAGTACCTTGACCTTTGTTCGGGTTTTAATGAAATAAAGCTGTTGTGCAGTTACAAGAAACACTTAAATGTTTCATTCCCTTTTTTGAACTTTATTTTAGGCCTGAGAGTTCGCTCTGTAGCTGGTTTCACTCTGTGTTATTAGAACAAAAAAAAAACATTTATATTCTTTATTTTTAATTACACTAACCGCTCTATTCCCTCCTCTCATCTCGGTTGGTCCGATTGACTTGTTTGGTACACATATGTAAAACAGATGACAATGCAAGTACAGTTAGCAAAAAGGCTTGTATTAAAAATGACTTTTTTGTCAGTAAGTTACTCCTAAATTCATAGTGTTTATGCAAACGCATTTAAGGCGTTTTTTACACCAAAAACTTTAAGTACAATGCATTATCTCTCTCTCTCTTTTTTATTCGGAGGTTGCATAAATTATCGCTCCTAAGACAGTTCTTAACGCGATCAAATGAACCGTATAACTAAAGCACAATGCCAAGTGTAAACTTTTTCCTGGCAATAACAGCTAGCATTTATAACGGTTAAAGAGACAGGTGTGCTGCGTAACTATAGAAAGTCACCGGTTTTTCGAGACTTGAACTTGTGGGGAGTGCCACAATAGAGAGATCTCTCTCCACGCAGATGTTATGCCTGGGGACCGAAGTCCAAAAGACGAGAGTTGAAAGTTGTTTATGCAGCCGCATTGAGAAACTTCGTTAGCGGCACGTAGAACGATGTGACAGCTGTCATTAGAACTGGCGCTAGCTACTCGTGTGTCGAAGTAGTTATGTAGAGGCCAACTAGGTGGCGCTAGGGTCGCTACTAACTCTTACCTATTCCTAGAGTCAACCCACATTAACGCGAGGAACTGACAACAGTAGAAACGTAAAGTTTGTTCATGGCAATACTAATTTATAGTCAAACAACACGTTTTGATCTAGGATATTATTCTATCAGTTGTCATCATCATCATCATCACTAGCCTACGTGCCACTCCTGGGCACATGCGTCCTCTCAGAACGAGAGGGCTTACGCTGCCTATGTATACACTATATCATTATTATGGATTTATAATAGCGTGGGGTACTCGTAATAATGAACATCGTATTTCTAAAAGTTACTGAAAATCAGAACACAGAAAAATCCGAAAAGTAAAGCTATGGCCGGGAATCGAACCTGAATCCTCGTCATTCCGTGACGCGTGCTATACCCCTACACCACCCATAGCAGGTGGGTAAGCCTTCGAATTTTTCTATCTGTTACTAGCTGTCACGTGACCATATTACTATGCGAATTTTTGTCGCCAAGCGTCATCTGTTTTGACTGATGTGTCGTACAGACATAGATGTGTCGTATAAAATAAAAGAAACATATAATAGTAATCAAATATCAAGAATTTATTACGGACTTACCCGTAGAGGTTAGAATTTCATGTAAACATCGCTCTTTTTGCTTATGGGCGGACACCATTTTCCTTTAACATTTTTGTAAATGAGTAATTATCTTGAATATAAGTTCTCTGACTCCACTTTTAACCGTTTTTAAAGCAGGATTCACTAAAAACCTTTATTAAAAAAGACATTTCAAGATTGCTTACCTTCTTCCTAATGTGAAAAAAAGAAGTGTAGGTAAAAGAGAGTTCTTATGGTAACTCGACGCTTGTAAAATACGCGAGTGCTTAACGGTAGCAAGTTTAAATATTCGCATTACCGTACTTCGCGTGCCTGGAGCCATTCTCTTCTGTAAAGGGTGCATTTCCCTTTATCACGTCAAGCTTTGTTTGGAGGCGGATCGCGGCTTCGCGGTCAGATTTGTTTTAAAAAAGTATAAATTGCTCGCCGACAGACCAACTGAGTACTTTAAGTCTTTCACGATATTCATGCCGGTTCTTTACTTGTTTTCCTTTTCCGGAACGAAGAAATTTTGAGTTTCTCTGAATCTGAATCACGCCGTGCACTATTAGTAAAAAAAAGCGTCAAATAATATTTTGTCACTTTTGTGTATTTTTTTTCATACAATTATCACAATACTGACACGTTTTTGTTTGTCAATAAATTTTGACTATTTTCTTGACACATATATATGCATATATATAAATCATGCCTTTTTATCTTACGGGGTAGACATAGCTTAAGGTAACAGGACCTAAAAGCCACGTTTAGCATTATTGCGGGCGTAAAGGTGGAAAGGGAAATCAAAATGCTCGATACTACATTGCTATGTACAGAAACAAGGTATCTCTACCTCGCCAATTTTACCTCTGCTTGGATAGAAATCACTGCAATACCAGGTGGATTAGCTGCAAGTTCTCATATTGGTGCAGCCGTTTGACGTAAAATAATACCCGCGAGAAAAGTGCACTAAAACGAATCCAATTTTGGCTAGCATCCAACTTTAGTCTTGGCTACTACGACCCAAGTAACAAGCGAAATATGACATTATAACTCCGGTTATACAAGGTGACAGGTCCACCTGCCTAGTTCACCTGGGTAGACTGGACCACGGGCACTTTTTCTTGCCGATGGTCCACCTCAAATGAGTTCCATGTGACTGATTATTATTTTAATACAAAAACAGGTAGGTTAGATTAGTGACGTATCTTCATTTACCCGAAGGGCAAATTACCCAGAAAAAGGACGTACTGTAGGTGGGCCACCGGCAAGAAAAAGTGTCCGTGGTTCACCTAGGTGTACTGAGGTGGACCATTGGCAAGAAAAAGTGCCCGTGGTCCACTCAGGTGAACTAAGCAGTTGGACCACGACCGACGGTAAGTATGATGTATAAAGGAACTATTTTTTCTTACTCAATACTCGACGGGAATTACATTTTAATTAGAACTCCGTAAAACAAACATGATGTTCAGAATCCTTTATTTTTTAGAATTTATTCTCACCTATGCCTTGTCTTTACTGACTTATGCACCTCAAGAAATGTAGGGTGACCATGCAATTAGATTAAATAATGTTTTAACATTTTATTATTAACTAGCTTTTAGAAACTATGCAATTTTCTAAGATAGAAAGTAGCTTATGTTTTAATCTAGGGTACCAGCTGTGTTCGTTCTATATTTGATCTAAATCCATCCAATCGTTTCAGCGTGAAAAAGGAACAAACATACACCCTCACACACTCACTTACATCCTCACTCACAATATTTCACATTGTGTTACCAGGATTAAATAATTCAGGAATTAATAACCCTCTATTACGTCTTCGGTTAACATCAGGCTTAATCGTGATCAAACGCATGCCTGTTATGCATAAAAGATGAATTTGCAATGCGCTTCCCGCTACTCTCTCATAAATTACACCTCACCAGCTGCTAAGTAATAGCGTGGAAACGTTTTCTCGGTCCGTCTGCCGCGCCCGCGCATTACACAACCAGATGGTGTTCTTCACCGAACTCGGCAGTCACGAACGGTGTAGAGATACATTGTCGACAAACGTAGGTATACTTTACACAAAACGTTTTAAAATTGTTCTAAGCCTCTACAATACAATACAATAACTCTTTATTGAACACTACATATAACAACCAAAACAGCAAAAGGTATACAGAATATTACAAGGTAACAATAGGCGACCTTATCGCTACAGAGCGATCTCTACCAGGCAACCACAATGGACTGGAGAACAGAACAGATCTGAGCAGGTGGTGCAGGGGGTGCAGGTGGTGGTGCCTCTAGTGAGTTTTAGACAAATAAATTTCTGCCATACATTTCATTTTTAATGCAAACTTTTTTTACTGACTTTACTTGGACTGTTATCCCTCCTACATATGTGTGCCAAATTTGAAGTCAATCTGACCAACCGTTGAACAGTTCCCTCCTGCGGAGACCATCCTGGCTGGGTCAACGGAACTCCACTATCAGGGGCTACCACGACGACTTAATGCGATTCAATTCCGATTCAGTTTAGGTTCGCTCGCTGTCAGATCCATACCAAAAAGGACAGCTAAAACCTGAACTGAGTCGGAATTGAATCGCATTAAGACGTCAACGTAAGGCCCCTGATTATTACTCTGATCCTGATATTGATCTGCTTCAAAATTGAGTCGCAAGATTCCACGCGTATAAACATACTTACATAATGTACATAATAATATGTACATACTTTCATGCTGGTCAGGGAGAAAAGAAAAAACATAGAATGTACCAGATGGTAAAAGCTCATTGAGGGAATGGGTGAAAATCGTAAGAATCTCGTTATAGGCGAAACGGCTCGCACCCATCACTATTTTGATTCCACGCATATACGCCCACAACCGTGCTAAACGTGGCCTTTAGGTCTTGTTGCCTTAGGCTCTGTCAACCCAGAAGGGATAGAAACGTGATTTATATACTAGCTGTTGCCCGCAACTTCGTCTGCATAGAATTCGTTTATCGCTATCCCGCGGGAATTACGCAATCTTCCGAGATAAAAAGTAGCCTATGTGTTATTCCAGACTATAATCTATCTATGTTCCAAATTTCATCCAGATCTGTCCAGCCGTTCTGCCGTGAAAGAGTAACAAACATCCAAACATTCTCACAAACTTTCACATTTATAATATTAGTAGGATAGTAGGATGTAACTTTGGGAATATTGACAGTGAGTTAGCTTTTCTTCCTTCTTAAACAATATTAACGTTGCTGCGAGTTGTGTTCTCTAGTTCCTCCAATTTGTTTTCTGCGTAGCTAATTCCAGGATCTCTTATTCGAGGCACTCTATTCACTGCCGCATACCGAAGTAAGGCATCTGCGAAGATCAAAGTCTAATTTACTTAATGATATAATTTCAACAAGTGAGAATCAAGGCGACACAGCGCAGCTTCACAACAATGTATATACCATATAATTATCTTTACAAATTGAACTTATTCCATTTGGTACAAGGTTTTAATTGGAGCACGGTGTCTGAATAAAAGCAAATTTATTCAACGAGCCCCGATGTTCTGGCCCGAGTAACTGAAACTTGCTGGAACTTTTCAATGGTATCCTTTCTTGTAAAGTTCGCTTACCTTTGTTCCAGCTGAGTGGATTAGGAATTTAAATAACGCGGCCTGTATATGAGATTAGATGCTGGATTATGTCTGCGAATATTTTAATATTTTCATACGAACAAATGTGGATAGTGCTGCTTGTTTAACTGCCATCAGAGCTTCTAGTGTAGGATTTCATACTAATATCAACGAACAAAAAATTTACCTTGCTACTCCGCTACTCACGTGCAAGATAACCAAGCCTGTGTGAAATATATATGTTTCTCATATATATTTCACACATGTGGTTATGTTGTTTGTTGTTGTTTTGTGTGGTGTAAGGGATAATTAAGTTTGTGGGATTTACGAGTATAATTATGTGTTTTATTGGCTGCGTGAGAAACATATATATTTCACACAGGCTTGGTTATCTTGCACGTGAGTAGCGGAGTAGCAAGGTAAATTTTTTGTTCGTTGAAATGGACCTCCGCAAAGTAACGCCTGATTCAATAAAATATTCATACTCATATAATAATATTAAATTTAAAAATCCCCCGCGCATTAATTCAATGTTATGTCAAAAATGCCTAACATCATTTCGGAAAAGGGCTGATAGCCTTCAAAGTGCTGGTCCTATTTTTACCAAACATGGCTAAGAACCACCGCAGAGAAACTGAGTTTCGAATGAAAAACACTGTCTATTGTTTTGTTCCTTCTTCACGCTGAAACAACTGGACGGATTTGGTTAAAATTTAGATCGAAGATAGCTGGTATCCTACATTTAAACATAGGCCACTTTTTATCTCGGAAAATTGTAAAGGTACCGCGGGATAGCGATAAACATGTGAAAGGTCGTCGCTGCCTAGAGTCTCAATGTACTTATTGCAGAACGTACTGTCAACATCAGTTCTTAAGTCTATTTCTACGCGGACGAAGTCACGGGCAGAAGCTGGTTTTCTATAAATTTCAACTTCATCCCTCTACGGGTTACTGAGAAAAAATATCTTGACGGATAGACAGACGGACAACGAAGTGATCTTATAGAGAGTAGTCTGTATGAATTAGGTAGATTTTATACTTAGGAGTAAGCGAAGTAACCTTAGACGCTCCCGTGAACGTACAACCAAAAACAATAACTTCATTATTACAGAGTACTTTCTTCGGTAAACGAACAGGAAAACTGTGTATTATCCCGAAACAGGAGTAATTGAAAAATATTGTTTCTTTCTTGTTGGTGTACAAGGAAAATCGCTAGCAGAAATAACGTAGAACATACTTATGTTATGAAATAATGAACGAGTGATTACTATGTAACAATAAAAGGCTAACAAGCAGTATGTCTTCAGGCCAAGTAAAAAGATAAACACATAACATATATAGATTTACGGAGTGACGTGATCAGTGTTGTGTGCTGCCCTACATTTGACAGTAATAAAAATGACGATGAAAACGAGGGTAGTTGTGCGCCGCTGTCAGTTGCGTCGAGCAGCCGCGCGAACAGAGCGCTGGCGCGCAGTGTTCGTTTCGCTGCCGCCGGGGCAAGCGCTCCTAGAGGAAGGACTACGAATTAGTTCGAAACATATCGAACATCACTCGACTTTTGTACGTGAGTTATCCGTTTTTTTTTTTTTTTATATGAATAGGAAGGCAAACGAGCAAGTGGGTCACCTGATGGTAAGTGATCACCACTGCCCATAGACACCCGCAACCCCGGAGGGATTGCAGATGCGTTGCCAACCTAGAGGACTAAGATGCAATGCCTCTTGTGCCCGTAATTTCCCCGGCTGTCTTACTCTCCACACCGGAACACAGCAGTGCAAGCACTGCTACTTAGCGGCAGGATTAGCGAGTAAGATGGTGGTAGCGATCCAGACGGACCTTGCACAAGGCCCTACCACCCGCAAAAATATATGTAATTAAAAAGATAAAAATAGAATTCTGAGAACAACTAAGTGAGGCTGAGTAAAGGTGGGATTCCAGCAGAGTCTCACCTCGATTTTTTAGTATGAAAATAGTGTTGGTTAAAAAAGCCGTGATAACATAGTGGTTTGATCTGTAGCCTTTTGAGCCCAGGCTCGTACCTCTGAGTTCTTCGGAATTAATGTGCAATTTACCATGAGCTTTTCGGTAAAGGAAAACATCACGAGGAAACCAGCACAAATTTGCGAATCAATTCAATGGTGTGTGTGAGGTTTCCAATCCGCTCTGGACCCGCGTGGGAACTACAGCCCAAGCCCTCTCATTCTGAGAGGAGGCCTGTGCCCAGCAGTGGGACGTATATAGGCTGGAGACGACGGTGGTAAGGAAGGCCGAGACGGAGATGGCGAGATGACCAGGGACCTTAACCAAACCAAAGTTGGGTCGCTCGCTGTCAGGTCCATACTAGAAGTGTCAAAAATTGCAGCTCAAACGTAATATTGAATCGCATTAAGACTTCATGGTATGATCCCGATAGCCACGCCGAGCCTTAAACCCACAGTCAACCTGAAACTATTATTGTCTAAAAGACGTCTGTGACACCGTCTCACCGTCTGTATTCTTACCAAAGGGAGTGCGAGTTGAACAGTCTCTACATTTTACCTGGTATATGTGCCGCACTATATGCACCCTACATAATGGGTTCAAATGTAGCTAAGGAATCGATACAGTGTTTCAAATTGCAATGGCATTTATTTAGGTAGAACCGTTTATTCTGACTGACCATCAACGCGCAGACAAAATTACTTACTAAATCGAAAAGCTGATATTTGCAACTGAAGTTCACATAATCAAACCAAGTTCTTCAGAGCTTACGTGCGAAATTAATGCAATTTGAATCCTGCACACACATATATAGAGAAATTAAGTAATAATGTATGTGTAATTTACAAAACGCTCTGGACCCGCGTGGTATTTTTACTTCACCTTGACAACTCAACAGTGGAACATAGTGAGATGAAAATAATATCTACCATTACTACCATTTTCTAAAACTTACCATTTCTAGCCGGGTCGATCTGCGCATGAAGTATAGATAGTCCGGGGACGACTATGGCGGGCAGCGTGCGCGAGCGCAGGAGGGGCGGCGGCACGCGCCGGCAGCCGCCGAGCGCGTCCGCTGCCGCCGCCGCAGCCGCCGCCGCACTGGGAAAGAAAAAAAAGTAAACAACTGGCTATAAATGTTTTGAATTCGAATTTTAATTTAAATTTGTTGCCACAAAGATCGCTGCCGTTAGCAAAAAACAGCGTAGGTACCTTACTAGGAAAACAGGAAAAATTGTGGCGGATTCCGATTTTACCGACATTTGTGAAACTAAAAATCTGAAACTAGTGAAAGCTGCATTTTTCAAACGATTGTTTTTAGGTAGGTATTCATTACGCACATTACCAGGATATTTCTTACATTGGAGCTCTATAGAGCTCTTTCTAATGATGTATCACACATTTCTATAAGATAAAGAAGATCCCCTTCAGTTGCATGTATGGAGTGTCCTCCTCCAAAAAATTAATACTTTTATGAAACAGTTTTCTCCCAGTGCTTGCAAAAATACCATATTTAGTAAGAATTAAAGTCGGAGAGTTAATTTTATTCATCATCACATGGGATACTTTTTGATACAGATTTTAGAAACTTTATTACGAACGTTTAGTAGGTAGAAATTAAAAGAAAACATTGTTACTAAAACTTTAATTATAATTTATCACCACTACGAAACCGTCCATTCATAATTTTGTAGTACTTGTAGCATTAGTATCATTTACCAGAACTGTAGCATTAACAGGAGTCGTATTGGACAAAAGTGTAGATATTGAACTTATACTCGTATTACTGTCAGTTAAATTCTTATCGGGACTTGAAGTGCTATTGCCTGCTATTGTGACATTAGCAACGAGATCATTTAGAGTTGGAGCATTACTAGTATTATCAACATTTCCATTTTTAACAGTTGTTTCCGAAGCTCCTTCCGTACTGTTCGTGTTAGTTCCATTGGGCGCATTAGTGTCACTATTATCGCTTCTTCTATAAGTATCAACTCCAGGTCTTGCACCAGAGAAAGGTCCTTCGTGTTTTCCAGTAGCATCGTCATTTTCATTCGGTTTTTGTTCTCCGCAAATAGTTTTTGATAGTGAACCTTCGGATAAATCAAATACGTATTTAAATTTTGCAAAAAATAGTAACAAATTGTGTCTAATGCCAATTGCAACTCACCTGCAAAGAGATTACCTAGTCCAGGTATGTGTATACTTCCTTCACTGCCCCCTAAATCTAACTGCGCTTTGCCTACGTTTGATATGCCATTTGCATTTAAGTTTAATGAGCCATTGCCTAGAACAAAAATGTGGATTACGATTATCACTGCCGTATAAAAGTTGACCAATATAAAGATCAGAATTAATATCATCAGAAGAATCCAATACATAAAGAAACGAAAGAAATGACATTAAAACATGAAACTTTATTTTATAGTCAAATATTTCTCTTCAATTTTTTCTCTGAAAAAATGTAATGAACCTTGAAATAAATATATTAGGAATTTTGTTGACTAATTTGTATCTTAAAACTGATAGTATATATGTAAATTCTTTCTTCGGTACTCGACAAAGCTAACTTTTGTTAAATCGTCTTGTTGTCAATTTTATTATTTGTTTAAATTTTTTCAGTATTGGGCGAAAGTCTTAGGAATCATGTTACGGCGATGGGGCTAGCAACCCATCACTATTTTGATTTCCTTTTCGCCCTTAATCTTGCTAAACGTGGCCTTAAGGTTTTTTTTACCTTAGGCTCTGTCTACCCCGTAAGGGATAAATACGTGAGTATGTAGGTATGTATTGTTACCAAATTTTCCATATTTTAGCAATAAGTCAGTTTCCCCGACTGCACTGATGCCGTTAGCTCTCAGCTTCATGTCCACGTTCTTTGGCATTACTTCACATCTCACTGGTTCTGTATCAGCTTTCTTTTTCTTGTGGTCTTTTAGTTCTTTGAGTTTATTTTCTAACTGAAAATAATAAAAAAGATTCGAAAATTTAAGCGTTTTGCCCATTACGAAAAATATTAGAACACTCCTAAAATTTCATGAGACATTCGAAATACTTCCATAGTGAGTACCTACTCTCGCACAATTTTAGTAAAAAATAGTTTTTTAGTTAATTTAATAAACTAGACGGTCATACTTTACCATCGTTAACAATACGTCTTTCTGTTCCACGAACGCCTCGTCAATTTCCATTATTTTAGTTGTTAGTCCATTACTCAACGCCATTTCGTTGACTACCATCTAGATTGGAAAGTCAGAACAATCATATTTATTACGAATCCAGCAAGAGACCTTTAAACATTTAAAACATTAAGTGGGCATCATTAATTGAATAAGATGAATAAATAAGCCTTCCGGGATCATCATAGAGAAGGTACTTAACAAAAGTGTAATAGAAATTAACCGTTTAAATGCAACAAACCATACATACATACATATATAAATCACGTCATTATACCTTACGGGTTAGACAAAGCCTAAGGTAACACAACCTTAAGGCCACACTTAGCATGATTATGGGCGTATAGGTGGAATAAAATTTGTGATGGGTTGCTAGCCATATCGCCTATAACATGATTCCTAAGATACACGCAACTGGTACATTCTACAAACCGTTCCTGTTAATAATATCCCACCAAAAACATTCTGTAAAAAACTAGCCAAGTCTCGATGGAACTGCTTGTTTATCTCGAAAAAGTAAAGAAATCTAGACAAAGTCGTGCCGAGTTTAAGGTTCCTTATTGCGATTTCTTTATATCCCCGCGTATCTTGTGCATCAAAACATTATCACAAAGCCACCGAAAAAACTGAATAAAACGCTGAATCGAACAGATAAAAATATTCAAAGTTATCCAAACGATTGACAATAAAAATCGAGGCAGCTGGCTACAATAAAACGACTTAACAATATAAAAACAAGACATATAAATACGATAAAATTACCAGCGCAGCGAGAACCATATACGTTACGGCCATGTTGAACCAATAAGGGTTTTACGAGTGTTCGCGTTTATAAATAAATACAATTTGCTTTACGACTGTGGCTTGCTTGCATAAGTGGGGCGCATTACCACTGGAATAGAAACTCATGCAGATTTAGGTACTGATTGCTGATTGTTGATGTCGTTTCTTTTCCAGAAACATACAATACAAATCACGATTTTATCCCTTACCACTATTTTGATTTCCCTTTTCAGTTATACGCCCACAATTATGCTAATCGTGGCCTTCTGTCTACCCCGTAAGGGATAAAAACGTGAATTATGTTTGTATGTATGTATTTACTTTTTTTTATTAATATTAATTGAGTTCCGTTCACTATGGCTACGTAACGACTAAACATAATAGTATCCATATCGATTTATGCGAATGCCAATTTATGTCCGAAATTATATATTTTTTTAATATACCTACCATGAGTTTTTCGATGCTGGCCTGGGAGCAAAAAAAAATATAGAATGTACCAGTTGCTTCTCTACCCGCGCAGATGGTAAAAGCCCAAAAGATTATAATAGGAATCATGTTATAGGCGATGAGGCTAGCAACCCATCACTATTTTGATTCCCTTTCCCACCTATACGCCCACAACCATGCTAAACATGGCCTTTTAGATCTTGTTAAATAAGGCTTGTCTACCCGGTAAGGGATAAAGTCGTGATTTATGTATGTACTAGCTTCTGCCCGCGACTTCGTCTGCGTAGAATTATACATAAAAACCTTCCTCTTGAATCACTCTATCTATTAAAAAAACCGCATCAAAATCCGTTGTGAAGTTTTGAAGATATAAGCATACATAGGGACATAGGGACAGAAAAAGCGACTTTGTTTTATACTATGTAGTGATGATGTACTGTCTTAGGGATTTCATGTTATATAGGCGATACGGCTAGCAACCCATCGCTATTTTGATTCCCCTTTCCACTTATACGCCCACAATTATGCTAAACGTGGCCTTTGGATCTCGTTACCTTGGGCTCTGTCTACCCCGTAAGGGATAATACGTGAATTATGTATATTATGTATTTACTTTTTGTTTTTATTAATATTAATTGAGTTTCGTTCACTATGTCACGTAACGCCTAAACATACAGTATCCATATCGATTTATGCGAATGCCAATATTTATGTCCAAAATTATATATTTTTAAATATACCGTGAGTTTTTCGATGGAGTAAATATTGCAAAGCTACACACACCTACGAAGTAATTCAATGGTGTGTGTGAAGTTTTCAATCTGCACTAGGCCTGCGTGGGAACTACATAAATATAGCCCAAGCCCTCTAATTCTGAATGGAGGCCTGAGCTTAGCAGTAAGACGTATATAGTCTGAAGAAGATCGAGAAGGCTTAATATAAGGCTTAATATAAGTAGGTTAGCTGGAAGAGATCCCTTCTTAGGGATAAGTTCGCCTTTGTACTTTTTTGTCTGAATTTCTGTATTTTTTAAATTTTTATGTGCAATAAAGAGTTTACATACATACATATAATAAGTATATAATACTGTCGTTATAAGGGTTCCCTAGATTTTAGTATTCTGTTTCAACCCTCTTGATTCAATTGTAACAAATATGTTTCTACTAAATTCTAACGATAAGTAGATATTTTTTTACGAAGAAAAACATTCCATTGAATCAGGCATTACTTTGCGGAGGTGCATTTCAATGAACAAAACATTTTTTTTCATGGAATCTCTTGCGCTTGTTCCCCGTAAATAACAATTTTACATTACCAGGACATTCTAAGTTAAAATAAAGACTATTTCTAAATTAAATCAATCAAGGGCCACCCCCGCCGCACCTAAACCTAAATTAATCCAAGTTAATCATCCTACATTGGTTTTACCAGTGCCGGTTATGTAACTTGGTTATGTACGGAGAACGAGCTATCTCTTGCAGATAGGACTTAAATGCGTATTAAAGTAAATTCAGAACAGCAGTGAAAACGCAAAAAAAACAATCGAATAACATTTCTCTCAGATTCTTAAGAGATTTCAATAATCATTTTTGTTAATACTAGTTACAATGTAATCCTAAATTCCATTTTAGAAAAGAAAACAATAGAGACCGCGGCGACTTAACAGAGTTTACCATATTTAAGTTGGAAAAAAAAAATACTTTGCCCAATTGAATTTCGCAAGAACGATCATAAAAGAGAAATCCAATAACAAACCAAGTTTCACAATAAGATTTGATTCGCTTTGAATTTCTATCAATCTTTGTTCCGAGGTTCGAAGCGGTAAGTCCGTTTGTAACTTTGAAAAAACTAATAAAACTGGTGTACATCTGGAATTGGAGTTAGTTTTTCAAATTTCAAGCTTTACTGCACATTTCATTGCCGGCTCAAGACCATAAATATATTTAAATCCAAGATATCCAATGAAACATCTTAATCCAAATAAAAACGATTACTCGTACCTACTTCATTTCTTATTATTTTGCCATTTAACTTCACCTGCTGCTTTATTGTATTTATTTATTTTGCCAGCATAATTTTCTCAATGCGCAGGATTAATATGCTTGACAACTAAATCATTACTACTTTCACACCTTCCTACTAATCAATGTTCACCTACATAACACACTGCATCAAGATTTAGCGTTGCTTCTTTGTCACTTTTACAACATGAAATAAAGTCTAGGTTTTCTCAGCGTCAAACTATTTTTTTTACTAAATTATAATATAAATGAAATAAACTACAACAAAAGCACAAAGATTAGGTACTCCCACCTCAATCGTACTCGGCCCAAACGTGCCCAATTGGCCATAACTCCAGCAGTATTGCTCCGCTGAATGGCCAATGATACCAGCTGGACCAAGTACAACCTAGATCGGGGGTGAATCTACGTCCTAAATCCCCGACAAACGCTTTCGCCTCCATTCCCCAGGAGCCAGTCTTCTCAACCACAAAATTGATTTACATATTTGTGCCTTGCAGATCATGTTTACCTTCACCCTCACTCTAGTGGGATGCTTGAGCCTTGCCAGCTCACGCGAACTTGCCAAACCGAAGCCTACAGGTGGACTCGGCAACTCCGTCCTCAACTTTGGAAAGATGGAGGTCAACTTCATCTTAAATACCGACAAGAAGACCGCAGACAGTTTAAAAGACGACTACGGTGGGACGTCCAAAAACAATTTTTGTAAGATCGCTACGACGTTGCGATTCTTAATTTAATGATTTATTTTTCAGAATCACCGAAAAAACAATACGAATGGTTACACCCATCCAAATCAAACACTAATCTAAGACCAGACCCTGCTGAAGAATGCCCCTGCTCAGGCAATATGCGGCACAGAGACCTCTCTCCGAACCCAGCAGATCTCCTTAGTAAAATACTAATGAGCAACGACTTGTTGTCCTTTAAGGACCCTATCAGTTCCAACCAATGTTGCACATCCCACGAACAAATACAAGAAGAATTCTACATAGAATTCAGCCCAAACCAAAATCCATCGCCAATGCACCGTCAATTAATGCCACAAAATACAATGTTCCTAAACCACCCGTTCCAACCAAAGGCAGGCCCGTATTTACCTTATCTTACGGAGGCCTTCTTTCCTATTCCTAATAATCCAGTGGTGCCAACGAAATCAAAATCCAAAGCAATAGAAATATTCTTCTTCCCAACGAAGAAAACTGTTGAGCAACCGAAATCAAGGCCAAGTCCAGTCAGAACGGTCAGTCCGAAAATTAAAGTCGTTGGAGACAAAATGACAACAATGTTAATCGATCTGATTCCTCCGAAATCTTCTGTGAAAAAAGATTTGACTCAAGACAAACTGGACATTGAAATGAATACAGAAGAGCCAATTACGACTACTATATCCGAAAAGAACCTTAACACACTTTAAATAATGAACCAGGGCTCTTGCGTACGGTGACACACACATAATAATACACAACATATTCACCCACTACAGCAGTTTGTTATTTACACGCCACTTTTAACAATAAACTTCAATTAAAAGCAATCCTTTGAACGCGGTTTTATTTTAAAACGATTTAAATGACAGCGTTGCGGCTTTCCGCAACGTTTTACACTATTGGGTACAATTTTCAACGTGTTATTTAGGGTACCTATAATTTTTGTTTTTATTTCAAAATGGATGTCCTTTTTTGACCCTTTCTCTCTGTCAATATCCCTTTACCCCTGTCTCTCTGTGTCGTTAAGGCGGCGCTGTACTGCAGCGCACAATCACGCTACGCACGTGAGTACATATTTGCTTCGTATCGTAAATGTAGTCGGACGCACGAAATGAACAATGGACCCACGCGGGTGACATTTATAGCGTGTCCGTGCACAGCATTTACAGCGTGCGCAGCAGTGTAGCGTCCCCTTTAAGTTCCGCGAAAAATCAGTTATCTAAAGCGATTAAATTAAAGGAAAAGAAAATATGAAAAGAAATTGTTACAGTTGTTGCCTTACTTATCCATGGTCTTTTATATGAAACGAAATAAAGGTCCCATTTTTATTTTAAAATCAGACAAAGGAAATGTCAACTCCAATGCACATTCGTTACCACAAATTTAATAAAATTGTAGCTTCACGTTTTAAAAAGGGACTGCCAATTTTCTTACAAATTTTACTCTTTTCTCACAAATTGTTTTCTAATGCAATGTATTAAATTTAAGAGTTTCTAAATCACGTTTACTGCTTCTTATCTACAGCGTACGGTAATTTATGGATAAAAGGAAAACGCTGATAAAGAGAAAATAAAAAAGCTGGTGAATTACATTTTATGTTTACATTTTTCATCAATTTTTTGAAAGAAAGAAAGAAAAAATATTTATTACCACTAACACTAATATAATAATATAATAACATAATATTTATTAACTATTATTTGTTTACTGTTAGCTACCTGTTTGTTATCGTATGGCTTAAATTCTCCCCCATACTAAATATGTATACGTACTTCTGAATTAAAATAGAACAACGGTTGGGTATATATTTATAAAGAAAATACAAAAAGGTGACCACATCATCACTAAATAGTATAAAACAAAGTTGCTTTCCGCTGTCTGTCTGTCCCTATGTATGCTTATATCTTTAAAACTACATAACGGATTTTGATGCGGTTTTTTTTAATCGATAGAATGATTCAAGAGGAGATTTATATGTATAACTTTACGCAGGCGAAGTCGCGAGCAGAAGCTAGTAAACCTATATAAGTGGAAAAGGTAAACAATGGTGGGCCACGATGCCCATATTGCCCACGATCTCTGGTATATTTGAATGCTAACAGATTCAGTGGGCCCTGTAAACCCGCTACGTGACGACAATAACTGCTGAGCCACAGTAAACAGCTTATAACAGTAATTAAACTAGTCATGGAACATTGAGGGAATAGGCGAAAATCATAGAAATCATGTTATAGGCGATGAGGTTAGCAACCCATCACTATTTTGATTCCATTTTCCATCCATACGCCCATAATCTTGCTAAACGTGGCCTGTAGGTCTTGTCACCTTGGGCTCTGTCTACCGTGTAAGGGATAAAGACGTGATTTGTGTATAGAACAGTACAGCAGCCAGAGGCTCAAAAGAAAACCCAGGAACTCGAAAACTAATTTTAATTAAAGAAATACTAATTAATCCAATACAAAACTAACTCTAAACTAGATGTGTTTATAAGATTTTTGCATTTTATTATAAATATTAATTTGAATGGATGATAATCAACCAGTCGTAATCATGATCATTATCATCACCTCCAGCATATCCTGATGGGCACAGGTCTCCTCTCAGAATGAGAGGACTTGAGCTATAGTTTCCATTAGGTAGGTAAGTACAGTCAAGGAATTTAACTCTTGATCCATCGAAGCTCGCATCGACGTCGCATTACTTTATAAGGAAAATCGTTAAGACGCTTACTATGAAAATAATCCATGGGGGTTAGGAATTAAATTACTTGACCGTAAATGAAGTTTTATAGCTCTTCGTCGTTTTAAATATGCAGACAACTGCATATATAAGTTTGTATACCACGTACAGTCCTTAAAGCAAAACTATTTTTACTCGCTCCGTGTTAGCGAATATAGGGTGTAACAAATGAACTGTTCAGTATCATGAGCCGCTACAGTATTACTGGCAGAGTGCCAAGAACGAACCCCTAATAGGTTTATATGCAGCAAACGGTTTCTTTTCATTGAGTATAATAGCCATGCTTAAAAAATTGGCAACGAAAACTGCTTCTAAAAAAGGAAAGAGCTCCATTCATAAAAACATGTTTTTAGACCACAAAGAGGTATTGAATATAGTGTAAAAGACGGTTGTTAAGTTAGACTCTTCAGATCGAAACGGATCATACTCGGTGTTTTTCCTAACTCCTTCATCGTAAAAATTTGAAATTGGATTATTGAAATTGTACATTCTGTTCATTGTAACAGCACACAAGTGTTGTTACGCTTTCAAGAACGTAATAAAAGAAAAATATACATTTAATTTCATGATAACAATGCAAAAGATCAACAAAACATCACATTCATCGTCATCACGTTAGTCGGAACAATACCGCGCTGGCCAAAAGCCTTCCTCAAAGGTTTCATACAAATAAATCACGTCTTTATCCCTTACGGGGTAGACACAGCCTAAGGTGACAAGACCTAAAGACCACGTTTAGCATGATTGTGGGCGTATGGATGGAAAGAGGAATCAAAATAGTGATGGGTTGCTAACCACATCGCCTATATAACATGATCCCTAAGATTTTTGCCCAATCCCTCGATGGGCTTTTACCATTTGCGCGGGAAGAGAAGCAACTGGTACATTCTATGTTTTTTCTTTGCTCCCAGACCAGCATGGCTCAAAGGTTTCCATAGCGTTAAATTGCGAACTACCCACAAAACTGACACTAACATCGCGTTCACAATTTAACCGTCTGGCAACAAATCGATTGGATGCGTTACTGATTAAATTCTGTTCAATATGCACTCCCCCATTTGAGTCCCGGATTACACCGATAAGCGTAATACCTACAGATGTTTTATGAGAGAACTCCCAACGTGAGCTAAACCAGTCTCAACCAAGATGATATCAAGTTTATTCGACAGTAAACTGTGAAGACGCTGACTTTGAAATTTTAAAACGGTCAAAATTTCGCCGGCTGCAAGTTATTGTCGAGTCGACATTGTCTGGCGGCAAGCGAACAAGTGAGTCACCTGATAGAATGAGTTACCTAATAGTAAGTGAGTCACCAGATAGTGAGTCACCGGATAGTGAGTCACGTCATATTGAGTATCACCAATGGACACCAGGAATTACTAGGTCTAGGCGAAGACAGGATACGACCGACATTAATTTCAACAGCTATTTATTCTCCACAGCAGGGCAAGCACTTCTGCTTGGGCACAGGATTAGCGACTAAAATGGTCAAATAGCAATCCGAACGGATCTTACACGAGGCACTTTATCTTTTTTAATTTGTTGTTTGGTTTAAGAAGCAACTGGTACATTCTATGCTTTTTCTTAGCTCCCAAACAAGCATGGAAGTAAGTCTAAGTAGGTATTTAGTTACAGTTTAAAATAGACCCTAGCACGTTTCTCAGAGAAATGACAGACAGTTTTCATGGCTGATACGGGAGTCCATTGATTTCGCTTCATTAAACGGTAATCAGTTAATTGAATCGTCTCCGTTCTATCTGATGATCTGTCGCGTACCAAATAAGGAAAACCATTCGTTACCCAAACGGCTGATCAGTGACACAGTCGATTTATTCACTCTCATGACCTTGTAGACTACAAGCCCATGAAAAAAAAACATGTGAAATGAACCAGCGTGAATGAAGCTTAGAGGGCTGTTACTATATCATAAAATAACTCTGAGCGCTATGCCGTCATTTCTGAGCGGTACATTTATGGAATTTCTCAGGTACAAGTGAGGAATTACGACTAATTATTAATTTACGGCGTTTTTATAGCTTATAGATGATTAAAAATAAATGTCGAAAAACCTAGTGCCGCTTTAAAGTGGTGGTGCCGGAAGTTAGTGCAATTTTTTTTTCTATGTAATATGAGAAAAAATCTGTACCGCTCAGAAATGACGGCATAGCGCTCAGAGTTATTTTATGATAATAGTAACAGCCTTCTAAGCTTCATTCACGCTGCCCACGCTGGTTCATTTCACATGTTTTTTTAGTCCATGGGCTCGTAGTCTACTGGTCTCGTCCGAAAAACGCGGGTAAAATCGAGAGCATACACTCGAACTTGAAAAACTTGAAAAAAGTGACTACGTAACACAACCTTTCCAAAATCCTTGAGATCACAATAGTCGCTTATAAGTGACATTTCTGTTTACATTGCAAACTCGACAACAATCAACGCCGTTTGGTTTCATATTGGCTACGCATTGCATTTCGAATTGACACTTGTCGCCGACTATTGTCACGATGGTGAAATACGGGCGAGACGTAGACGGGGACTTCACCATTATATCGTTGGCATCCCTAAAATTTGCACAAAGCGGTTCTACTCGTCCACTATTCAAACCAATGAGAAATAGAATTCTCTGCCTGCGCCTATGTTTCCTGAACGCTACAGAGAGTTTTCCAAAATAAAGTCGACATGCTTTTTTTTCATAAGTTATTTAACTATTTTTGTTTTTTTTTTACTCAGAATCGTTCACCCTATCGATCCTCACAAAAAAAATGTGTCCTAAAATTTCCATTCCAGTTTTCATCACTTTTTTTAATATAGCTATGTATGGAACGTGACGACGAGGAAAAAAATCCATAGTAAAATCTGGGGCACATTTTTTCTTGTATGAGAATCGATTCTGAGTAAGAAAAACCCAAAATATTTAAATTCTGGAAAAAAGTTCATGTGGGCTTTTCTTTGGAAAACACTACAATTTGGTCGTCTTTAAATCAAGGGTGGATGGAAATTTACTAGGCAAGCGTGCTCTACCCTAGATCCTATATTCCCTTACATGCCCGCATTTAAAATCAGATACTTAAATAATCATTTTTACTTATGAAATACACGACCGAAATAGTTTAGTTATCTTGTTTTACTGTATATTTATTTATATACTACGGTTACACATGCAAACATTATTACATTGTACGAATGTTTGCACGCTTGTGAAGTGCCATCACGAATTCATTCGCAATCTCAACGGATATGCATAATGGATGTTCATGTGATTGTGTATACTTACGAGGTTTGCGCGAATATATAATAGCCTGCAGTTGTTTTTTTTAATGCAAGATAGGCTTGCGTTTGATCACAATCACGCCTAATGGTATGCTTAGATATGATCTAGTCTAGGCTGGACGCTTGCCTAGTAAATGTCCATTCACCCTTGATTTGAAGATGGCCAGATTGTAGCGTTCAGAAAACATAGACGCTGGCAGGGAATTGATGTGCGCCAAAAAACGGGATAGTCTGGAAATCCGCAAATGCAAAGACAAGTGGCCATACGTCCATTGTCCAAATAATTATTATGATTGAAGACTCAATAGTCTCAACATGATATCGATGGAATGTAGGTAACTGTTGAAGCCCGTTCCTTCACTGCTCTCTCTCTCTTAACAGCCTACTAAATTGTAGATGTTATAGTCTGTCCAATCATTTATTTTCTCGATGACAGCTCCCGCAGAATGTAAATGCGCTTTTTACGCAAAAATTAACTTTTAAATGCGAGGTATAAAAAATATGACGACTGCCTAATTTTCTTCCTTGATCCCATGTTATATGCATCTAAGACAAATTGAGTCCATATATGCAGTAATATCTTTTTAAAGTACGATAAACAATAAACGTTTTATTAAAGTTACATTCTATGGGAATGCAAATAGTGATGTTATGATTGAAATGTCGATATTGTATCGGTATTGTATATATTGAACTAGACGTGTTCCTGCGACTTTGTACACGTTATAGTTTTTTACCGGGATAAAAATAGTCTATGTTACTCAGGAATAATGTAGCATTTTAATGGTGAAATATTTTTTGTTTGTCCAGTAGTTTTTAGTTTATTCATTACAAAGATACGTTGTCATTCGGCCATTTTGCACGCTTAGTAATAAATTAGCATTCAAGTCGGTTGTTTTATTGGCTCCATAGCTGAATACTTCTCAACTACTCGTATATATATAAAATTGGATCGATATCGTATCTACTGATCACTTATTAGGTCACAACACTATAACTATCAAACTACATCTGTCATCGAGAAAATAAATTGTTGGAACAACTATAGTTGCGACAATACAACTCAAATGCTTCCATATTACTTAAGAAATCTGGAGATCGTGAGACGTCACCTGAGAGCGACATCTGTCGATCCCAAAACAAAACAAATCAACGCCGTGACTCACTTTTTCTCCTTCCGCTGCTGTCGCTTTTTCTTGAAGGCGCGCTTGACGCGCAGCAGCAGGAAGGCGGCGCGGTCGATGGTCAGCACGGAGGGCCGCTTGGCGGCGCCTGCGTCGTCCATCTCCTCCGCGCCCTCATCGCACAACTTCAGGCCGAGCCATCGCAACGACCCCGTGCGCGTGCCGCCGCTCGCAGCGCACAAATTTGAAATGATGACGTCACCTCACCATCAATAAATTTCAAACTCAGATCGCAGAATGTTCTAGAACACAACCGTCACTTGTTTCTAATAAAGTCGCGTAGAGGAGCGCTGATTCGGAATATAAATACACTAACACGAGCACTGGCTGGAAATGTGTGAACTTCACTTTTTAAAACGCTTCGATTTTAACACTTGGATGCACTATTTGACACTTCTAGTTGGCTACCTGTAACAAAGGAAACAAGATTAATAAAAAAGAACAACGCGCAAAATAAGTGAACAATACAAAACCAAAAACACTATTTTAAATTCATGTGCAACTATAATAATATTATTATTGTAAAAATAATTTAGGTAATGATCAAAAAACAATTTACCTACATTGCTATTTTTCTGAACGCGAGCGATTGAGTGAGGGAGCGGGTGATAGCAAGGTAAATGTCTTTTGTTCGTCAATATGAACCTCCTCAAAGTAACGCCTGATTCAATCATTTATTCAAAATAATGTAGTCACTTAGTTACTCCTTTGCAGCAATTACTATACGTTGCAAGAAATAATAACCTTAAGCTAAGCACTTCTCGTAAACGAATTATAAATTCATAGCAATTTCACCTAAAAGAAAAGAAATGAACATCATTTTTCTTCGCTTTTTGCTAGAAAAATGCTTACGTTTCTTGTCCTAATCGCCTCTTCAAGGCTGCTATGAATAATTGAAGAGATGAAAACGGTGAGTAACTCAGATTATTACACGAAATTTTTACAGAAATTACAATTGTTTTGCTCCGAAAAAGAATCTACAAACTACACGGAGCGGCTGCGAAAGTCGCACCTTTTGGCTACTTGTTGAATTTTCTACCCTTCTACACACATATACAAAAAAAATAACAGGCATATTCTCATTCTCAATTTACTGTAGTATAAAGCGTCACTTAAAATTGTTCCGCAATATGTCAGCAAGTGGTTGGGTTATTTTTACTTAATATCCCTGTAAATGTTCTTCAAGATGTTTGAATCATAGTTGGCAAATGATTTCATACATTGATCGATGTTCAGAGCGAGCCGCGTCAAAGGCTACTCAAGTTAAGTATCCAAAAAAATATAATAAAAACTTAAATGTACCAAACATATTGTGTAGGGTGCCGCATTAAAGAGATCTCTCTCCAGGCAAATGTTATGCCTGGGGACCGAAGTCCGAAGGACGAGAGTTGAAAGTTGTATTTATGCATCCGCGTTGAGAAACTTCGTTAGCGGGATGTGGAACGATGTGACAGCTGTCATTAGAACTGGTGTACTCATGCGTCGTAGTAGTTATGTAGAGGCCAAGTAGGTGGCGCTAGGGTCGCTACAATATTTATCGTACATAATAGAAGTAGTGATGCTAAACGCGTGGCCTTTAGGGCTTATTAACTTGGGCTGTACCCCGTAAGGGGTAAAGACATGATTTATGCATGCATAGAAGTACATGTCTTTCTATCGCCGACGTACACACAGCAAAGCGAATCGGTGAGCACCCTAGTTATCCACGTGTGTCATTCTATACACACATCCGCACTTATCCGCTGCCTTATTACGCACACAACAAAATGCTCTATCTGTGCTAATTGTGTTTTCTGACTACCTTCACGCATAGTTATTCAAACCTGCTGGTATTTTGTTCAATGGAAGCATAATTTTGCCACCAGTATTATAAGCGTGGTTGCTCAGGTGTATTGACCTAGAGTTATGAAACCTAAAGAACCGGGTTCGAATCCTGCACAAGTGTTTCTTTTTTTTGTTTTCAATTTTAAATTACTAATCTCAAAATAAACTCATGTTTACCTAAAACAAGAAAAAAAGGACGTAAAAGAATAAAACAATAAAATGCAATTATTGGTTCAAATTGTTTATTGCAACTTTTAATTTTTATTGTATTAGCCTCTATTTGTGTTATTATTATTATTACCAAAAGTAATTAAATTAGCTAAATAAAACTGCACACTTTTCCTTATAGAATAATATTCATAAAATAACACACACTTTAGAGGCCAGTATGATTTTATGTTTACTAAAAAGTCTTTGGTCACTAACATAATAACTATCTTGCAAATTGAATACACAACCATAATAGGGCTATTTTTAAGATGACATAATTAATATCTTAAATTCTGGTTTATTAGGTTTAAGTCTGATAAAGATGAACGAAACGTTTTATTTGCGGACGTGTAAGTCAGTGGTGAAATGAATAGACATGTTAAATGACAGCCATTAACAATAACATCATTTCACACTGGGTTATAATCTCCACTTTGAAGCGACTAAGCTACCTATCTCGATTTGGTTTGGATTTGGACACCAGGGTCCATCGATGACATCCAACCCCATAGCCTAAAGTAACACTGCCACTCGTTCTGCACTGTAAAACATTACTGTGTTTATATATTTAATTAAGTTAATATATTTCGTCTTCATCACTAAAAATCACTACATTTGACTTTGATTGATGTAATAATCAAAGTCAAGATATTCACGAGCAAAGGTTTCTTCTATGCTGATCCGTTAAAGCATGTTTTTTGCTGGTCTACGGCAATGCAATCCTGCAGCATGCAGATGGTTTCGCACAGGTTGCAACGTAGCATTGTGTCTTGTTGCTGTGAAATGGGTCACTAGCGGGTGCGGCAACTACATAATAGGTTTAGGCCCAGAACGAATATTTTTATCGTGTCCGAAGTCTGCGTAAGGGTGAATCCATAATGGCAGAGTCTTCCGCTGCAAAATAAATGAAGTTTAAATAAAAACATTTTTCGTCAAAGAAAGTTGTTTAAAACATTACCGATAAAATAATAAGTCATTGTTTTTAACACCGTTTGTCTACTTACCCATATCAAAAAACGCCTAGCGATTCCTTATATAAATAGTTATATTGTTTTGCTCTTTTCAACAAAGATAAATGAAAATCCATGTTTTGCAAATCACAAGGTATTCGAAAGGCAAAATTAAACAGTTCGTAAGTATAACACACGGTTCATCCCGCAGCTAATAATGGCTGCCAGCGGTGACAGTTGTTTGTTCACAAAATCATATTATTAGAAATTTGAGGGTAGAAAACACTTTATATTGTTTAAGACGATAACGACCAAAATAGCCATCAGCTAGCAACTTTTAAACTCCAGTAAAAAGAGTCATACCTATTAATAATTATATTAAAAGAAAACACAATGCGTTTGCGTTTTTAACATATTATATAAGAGTAAAATTAAACATGCAACATAAAATTAAATAAAATATAAAATTAAATAGTTACGGAAAAAATTTATTATAATTTCAACCTTATTTCAAAGCTCATAAAACAGCTATTTACACAAATTGCAATACAGTAGTCGCAGATTGAACATAATTCATAAATTCACCGTGTAACTTGCATACCTCGGTGGCCTAGCGGTCAAAGACAGGTCGAAGATTTGACTTCTGCTTTAGTGAACCGGGTTCGTATCCGAAGAAAACGGAATATAAAATAGTAATAATAAAATGACATTTTTGGATGTTATTTCAATGGCCATGCTGGTTGTGAGGAATATTGCTTTGGAATTGGAATCTCAGACTTGTTGAGAAATAATAATATAACATCGTCGCATCAATGAGATGGTAACTACTCTTCGCTAGTAATAATAGTTCAATGCGTGGGATTGCATAAATTTGAAGATTCAAGGTCGAAGGAAGCTTCGATTCGGTTCTCTCGCTTACACTGGGGATGACAATATCCAATGTAAGATTAGGTAAAATATTTTTAGGACAGTCTAAATAAAAAAAATACTTTTACATTATTTTTGTAGAAGTAACTGAAACCGGAGATATTGCATTTTCAGCCTTTGAGTGTGACACGATACCGGGGGGGATTATTTTCATTTAATTTGTAATTATTTTTTACTTAATTTATTATAAACTAACTTAAATAGTTGTAACTTTCTTCATTGTTATTTTATAGTTAGTTCTTGTTTATTCAATAAACAGGTAATTTACAGCGACATTGCTCATTCATCTTGTTGCTAAAAAATCTGTACTTAGGGGGTAGATTTTATGATCGAACTCACTCACACATTCACATGTCATAGATTCTACTTAACGTTCATGTCGATACTCAACACGCATAGACGTGTGCGTGGCTGTGCTAACCGCATTATTTTGCTGTGTGTACACAACGAAGTTGTTTATTCCAAACAGAAAAGCAATAAAGCGTTTATGAACGCACTAGTCTGCACCTACAATATACCTAGGTACAGACTGTCTGAATTGCAACCACTGCGAGCCGTTGCTAATTATTTACAGAGTCTAGACTACATTTATACTATACAATGTCTTTAGTGCCTGCTGGCGACCTTAGCGGGCATTATTCTTGTTCACGTACGTGTAAAAATTATATTAAAACGAAGACAAAATAACTATAACGTTGTATAGCCGAATTTATTAAATCATTCGGCACTTTGCCCTCTTCCAGTTCAATGAACAAATAACATTTACCTTGCTACTCCGCTACTCAAGCAAAAACAGCGGAGTAGCATGGTAGATGTGTTTTATTCATTGTCATATAGTCTACTTTTTGTTCTTCGCGGGGACATATTCGTGGGCATAAGCTAGTAACATCCCATTTTCAGCCCAAACGTTCCTCTGCTGGGCACAGCCCTCTCAGAGTGATTGTGTTTTAATTCCTACGGATTTTCACAGCGGATTGGAAACTTTACACAAACCATTGATTACCTTTGCTCACGATGCCCTCCTTCCTCAGAGCTCATGGTAAATTTCACATGTAATTTCACACAAACTCTGAAGAATTCAGAGGCACCAGCTAGGGTTCACAAATCTATGGGTCTAATCACAGCTACAAGAATACTACGGTTTTATTATTGGGACAATTGACCTAGTCTCAAACTAAGCAAGCCTTATGATGTGGGTACCTACCTACTAGATATCGGATAACCTTGTATACAGATAAATACATACTTTAATAGTTAGTTGTTGTAGTTGGATGATGAGCTTTTCTCGGTATTTTTAGTACGTTTTATCGCCCTCGAAACCCCTTGCATACTAAATTTCAAGAAAATCGTTGGAGCCGTTCCCGAGATCCAGATTATATTAGGTATAATATACAAGAATTGTTCGTTTAATGGTATTATAATAGTTTTCATAGTTAATATTTGCCGCGACCGGGGGTCGAACCCGGGACCTCAATATTCGTAGTTAGTTTCAACCACTTAGTTATCAGGTCATCAAATTTCATTACAGCGATTTTAGTGCTAATTTAGTACGAAGTCTTCAATCAGTTCGAGTCTGTATTACAATTTATTAGTATTCCAAGAAATCTATCCGAATAGCCTCATATTTCAGAGTTACTTGAGAAAGCTGAAATCTAAAAAGGTAGCCCGAACACGATCCCCGGGGGTAAGCCGGTGCGGTGATAACAAAGGCTGTCAAAAATGATAACTTTATTTAACTCTGCTAAGACTGAGCTTAGGTGTGAGCAAGTGGACTTAATATTTCGCTAAAAGGTCAAGCCAAGTCAGAAGGTAAGATCAAAAGTATTAGGTACACTTCTGTATCGTATTAAAAGCATAGCAGTAATATATAAGGTGCTAACAAATTAGGTAACGATATTTTTACAGCTGATAGTACTCTGCTCTTAGAGCATAATTTAAGTATAAAACATTAAAGGGCATAGCTTGCCCGCTTTAACTGGATTCTTAGCTTATTCTTCTTCCGAGGAAGCTCCCAGCTCTTGGGTCCCCCTGTAATGTCAACCATCACCTGTGTAATTTCTAAAACATTTCATTTCATTTCTTAATATTTTTCCGACTTATCAATCACGGCAGGTAAGTGCGTTACGATAAAATTACTAAACTTCATCGCTATTTGGTTTATACTAAATAGAACTGTTTACTCTCAGAGAAAGTTTGACTTTGAAAACACTGAGACTACCTACGTAGAACCGTGTTATTCCAAGACGATATGTGAACAACTACGACAAAAAGTATACTATTTCAAAGGGCGCGCTGAAAATAGTAAGATAAGCACCATTGTGTATGATTTATGAATCTTATATTCTTCCTTATATGACTGGGCTGTGTTATACCTACTATCAATCGCTTATTTCCTTTGATGGCTGAAAATATCTCGATAAAACGTATGCAAAATGAAACAAGTGAAATGCGTTATGTTAGATTAAAATCCCGAATTGTCGGCCGCTAAGTCTAGACTCTAGACTTATCTGTCGACAATTCGGCGCAGATTGAATATCGCAGAACGGGGAGATTTGCGGTTATTCCTTACAAAACTCAAGCCAAATATTGATAATTTGCTGTCAATCCATCAAGTACATCCGTCTCATTAAAATTATATTTTTGTTGTAATTACCATTGTAGAAGTTACATTACATTATAAGTGTTTAATTTTGATTATATTACGACTGTTATATTATAATAATAATAATTAATAGTGTAATAATTTATATATTTGAATAAATGCCTACAACACAAGGAAATATACTATATTTATTTTTACCACTACGAATGGGACGTTTTCTAAATAAAATTTGGATGGAGTCACTTTTTCGGTGGGCCAACTTTGTTTTTTTGACATCCACTCACAGCACAACAATTAAATTTAAATGAAAATTAGTTTAGTCGAATTTATTCTGAAATAATTAACCCTATCAAGCAATCAATTCTATTCTTTTTTTTTTCGAAAACTGTTAATTCATCGTTGTAACTCAGCATCAACGCAAGTTTCCATAGATACATCGAATCTTCACTTTTTTTCGAGATTCAGAAATTGGTAGTAATGTGGCAGGGGGTTCCCCGGATCCAGCAAAATTTTAAAAGTGGTCTATGGAACAAAAGAGTTTGGGAACCTCTGGTCTAGAGACTGCCTTGGGGTGCCGGCGTAAGAATGTTGTCTCCCCCCTCTCTTCCCGTGGGCGCCGTAAATAGCAGGAGATGGCAGCAGAATCTTCTTGGGTACTTTAACATCGTATACTGCGCTCGTCAACCCACTTGCCAACCTTGTCGAGTATTGGCAACTCTTCCCCCCCCCCTCCCCCCCCCCCCCCCTCCCGCAATGGGGAGGCGTGTTTGACAATGGAAGTCCTATGGCTGATATGATGAAGTCTAGAGACATTATGCATGGTTTTTTTTCTTGCAGCGTAAATAAATATGAAAGCTTAATTCAACTCCTGGAATTTTAACTCCCATAATCTAAACGTTCACACGAGAACCCGCGGGTCAAAGCTAGTATTGAATGCATGTACTACCTATTACAAAGTTTGTGCTTTTATGGTGTTGTCGTGTCGATGACGGCAATTTGCGGTCATAAAATGAACCCTTTTGTGATATCAAAATCGGCGAAAATACTCCACGTAATTCGAACTTTATTTACTCCGACTAATATTCGTTGTAATAGAGCAGACAACTTAATAAAGAGGAAATGCCATGTAATTTATATGACAAATATAAGTTAAGCTGAAATTGGCAATTACTACATTCTAATTGGCCAGTTAGATAGCTAATGACCTGTACAAAGTATATAAAAACAATGAAAGTATAATTTTTATACAAGGGAAGAATTTATTGAAAATAACAGTAAATGGAATTAAAACAAGTTGAACTATTAAATTACAAATGAATTAAAAACGAAACTAAAACTAATCTTAAAATAAAATAATTAAAAAAGGAGGGGCCCCCGTGGCATAGTTCCACAGACGCTGGCAGCATTCCCCCTTTGGACAGCGATACTAATACGCTGTCCAAGAAAGCTGCCAGCTCTGCGGTCACCCGTAGCGTCTATTAGCCTCTTCGAAATATCTTTGAAGAGGCTAATAGCGCTAGGACCCCACGGACCAAGGGTCTCAACACCGAAACGGACAAAGTTATATTCGGTAATTTATACAAGTAAACTTAATGGAAAGCATGGTCGCCAATTAAAATTTCTTTTTCCTATTTTTTCTTTTTGCGGTGCGAACCCTAAAAAAAAATAGAAGGAAAAAATATTTAAATACAATTTCAAACCCGTTTGTAGAAGTCTGAAAATTTATGTGTGTATTTTATTAATAGAGCACCTTTTGGTCCTTATTATGCGAGAATTAGCATAAAACTCGGCAAGCAGTTCCTCAGTCTTGTAAGTCCAATCTTAGAGCAACAAACCAACCGGAGAGGTCAAAAATACAATACAATACACAATACAAATACTCTTTATTGAACACCACAAAACAATACAGAAACAAAGAACAAGGTAGACAATAGGCGAATATTAATAGCGATCTCTACCAGACAACCAATAAAAGAAAGAAATAAGTCGGAACAGTTTAAGTAGGTGGCGGAAACAAATAGACAGGAGAAACGCAAGGATAATAAAAACAACATTACCAACATAAATATAATGCATAAGTAAATAAAAGAAAATAATGCATACATACACACATAATATTATTGTATAATACTTAAGATACGTATACTAAATATGTATTAATTAGAATTTAATAACGAAAAATAAATAAATAATAACTAACACGAAACGGGGGGACATTTTTCAGGTTATTTTTTTATCATTTTTAACATAATTTACTTTAAATCAACTTTCCTAATTTTAGTATTCCTTATTGTTATTTAGTTTTTAATAGTTTGTATATTAATAAATTATTACATTCATAATTTATATAATTATTATATATTTTTTAGAAGACCATATAACAGAAAAAGATTTGATCAGAAGCAAAAGAAAGAAAAGACAGGAAGTGGATTCAATAATCAATTACCAACGAGGATACCTTATTTTTTAAATAGGCAGTGATGCTGATTAGATTGTCCAACCATTTCAATACTAAAATAGATCTCCTCTATAATAATTATTAACGTTTATTTTAAAAAAAATACTCCTACTTATGTAATTATTTACACCAAAACTTATCTGAATATCCGCAAATGTCATTTACTTATATTTTGCGTGTGATTATTTAAATAAGTTTTGTAAGTGTGCACCTGAGACACACGAACATAATTATCCTAGTTGAGGTACAATACAATACAATACAATACAATAACTCTTTATTGAACATCACATAATAACAACCAAAACAGAAAAAAGGTAGGTAGGTAAAGGTAAGGTAGGAGGTAGGTTACGCGGTGACACTCTTATGCTCCCGCGGCGCCCCCCAAAGGGAGGGGGAGGGGGGTCGGGGAGGAGAGTCCCACATAACTCCCCACGGCGCGGCCGTATGCGTAACGCATTTTCCCACCGCAAAAAAAAAGGTAGGAGGTAGGTACATATTTACAATTATTGTTTAAAATAAATAAATATTCCATTATATTCTACTATAAGCTTGCTAAGCGAGTGAATGCGAAGTACCAATGAAGCGTCTCCGTGACAGCTTGGGCAAAAATGCCTTTGTACGTCAGCTGTCCGGGCTGTCTGTTCTCTACAGGTCGCATTTCCCAACCTTTTCTATGAGCAGTCGTAATCGAAACAGCTATACGGTATTTGTCTAATCATTATTTGGATTTTTATAGTGGAGAAAATACCTGCCTATTGAAAATATTTATCTTTTTTTATGTTAGAGAGGCCAGACAAACGAACTAGTGGGTCACCTGATGGTAAATGATCACCACTGTCCATAGACACCCGCAGCGCTTTACGCGATGCCAGTGCGTTGTCGGGCCTGCAGAAAATTGTACACTCGCCTCGTAACTCGATGGGAAGACCTCAGCGGGAAGCTCGTTCCAGATTTTGCAAGTTCGTGGCAAAAAAGATCGATTAAACCGCACCGTCGAAGCACCACATCTCCTAATATTATTCAAGCTCAAGCTAGTTGATTAAATACAAAACGGACGCATTCCAAAATCATTCGGCATTGCATCTAAAAACAAAAGTCGGTATTTATAGGTTTCAAATGTAACAGTGTCCGATTTTGAAATGGGTCGCTTTTGTATTTAATCAGCGAAATGACAATAAAGCATGCATTAAGGTTTTCATTTGGCAGTCGGGCTTTGATCTATGGTCTCCTGTCCAGCGTTATGTCTGTCTGCACGCAGATTTATATTAAAATTAAAGACTTTGACAATCATTTTTACTTCAAATTGAAAAATGAACTTTTTTATGCGTGTTCCGACACCAACTTGGCCGGTTTTTTGCTTATTTACTTTTCGACTAAGATGCCTCCAGTTGGTTTAATGTTCTAAGGTCCGCTCTTAATATGCAAAGCTCGAGTGTCTTTTTGTCGTCACTCCAAAACTCGGGAGGGAAAATACCTATCTCCTAATTTTATTTAGACTCAAGCAAATGTCTAGAACGCATTCATTAGGGTCTTCAAGCAGAACAATTGACTTACGTACTGATTTAATTTCGTTGCTTTCTTAAATGAGATTTGTATACTTTGAATATTATACGAGGTGTCTTAAAGTAGAATTATAGTTACAGGCAGAAGCTAATTAAATTTAATATAAATTCAAAATTCCTGACACGATTTTTCATTCTAATTTTTTAATTAAAATTAGGTATTGACTTTTTATTTGACTTCAAAGATCGATCAATATATGGAAATATTAGTCAACCTCAATAAAAAAAATCCATATATTAATATATATCCATATATTGTATGGTATGACTAGATAGCCTAGTGATTAGTGACCCTGACTATGAAGCTAGAGGTCCTGGGTTCGAATCCCGGTAGGGGCAGACAGTTGTATGATGAATACGAATGCTTGTGCCCGAGTCATGGATGCTGTATGTATTTAAGTATGTATTTATCTACATTATATAAGTATGTTTATCCGTTGCCTGGTACCCATAGTACAAGCTTTGCTTAATTGGGCTGGGTCAATTAGTGTAATTTGTCCCAAGATATTTATTTATTTATTTATTTAAATACCTACACAAGGATATTTAGTCAAACTAACCAAACTTGCTGAAATATTGGAGAATAATTTAAAGATACATGTATGTATATCACGTCTTTATCCCTTACGGGGTAGACAGAGCCTACTGTAACAAAAGCTTAAGGCCGCGTTTAGCATGATTAAGGGCGTAGCTGGAAAGGGAAATCAAAATAGTGATGGGTAGCCGCATCGCCTGTAACATGATTCCTAAGACTTTCGCCAATTCCCTCGATGGGATTTTACCATCTGCGCGGGAAGAGAAGCAACTGGTAAATTCTATGTTTCTTCTTTACTCCCAGACCAGCATGGAATTTAAAGATTTAATTAATTTAAAGATTTTAACTTTCAGTTGACGTTAAAGTGTTTTGATTTTGTCCAAGTCTAATCTAATCTAATATAATATAAAACTAATGTCAAAAGTTATACCATTACCTGGGTACTGGTGAAATGAAACGGATTCATGTTAGTAACTGACATAATCATTAAAGTTTACCTGTTCTGTGATCCCTTTTAACCTCGGGTGGAAGTAAAATTGAGGATTACACTCTTAAGTGGCGTTTAGACGATGCCAGTAACTTGTGGCTAAGTTTGTTTAGAGTTCCGTACCTCTAAAGGAAAAAGGGACTCTCATAGGACCACTTCGTTATTTGTCTCTCAGTCTGTCCGTCTGTCTGTCAATACCCTTTTCTTAGGCACACGTGGAGGTATCAAGTTATACGGCAATGGTCATTCCAAGTTCATGCAATCAAAAGATACAATCTTTTTGAAGCTTGCTTCACCTCCTTCCTGAAAGTTGGTTAAAATTCCTTTGATAATTACGAAATTAAGTAAGAAATGAGGAATCATAAAAAATCAAATAAAATAATAGCTAACCGATTTCCCTTTTCTTATAAGCATAATAATAAATGACATTTTGTCTACTCAAAAAGTTTTCATTCGTATCCAAAAAAAAAAACATAATTATGTCCTCCACACCAAACTCTCGGGGTCCACTGGTTACAATCACTATACTAATTAATATATATATTAATGTACATCATTTTTTTTTTAATTTTTTTTTATTTATTTCCCCACTTACAATTTATCTTTACAGGCGATGCCTAATGCGACAACGTGAAAATTACATTTAAGTACGTTAATTAGCGTAACACAAACAAAGCTATTCTTGTGAATTCGTTCAGGATACAAAAGAATAAGTATTCACATCATCTGTACCACAATGAACATGATTTATGTTTGAACACCACCGCCGTCACCAAACCGAAACGAACGAAACTATTGCGTCCCAAATCTAAGATGACGGGAATAAAGAATATAAGGTAGTGTTAACTGTGGAAACTGTTGAATAGGGAGAAAAATCCTTACGATGGCAGTTCCTTTGTTGTGCACGTTCCCTACAGACAAAACAGAACGAAACATTCATCAATAACAAATTTTTCCGTGACCTCGGAGCAAGTAACTTGCCCTGCAACTCGCATCGTCGGAGCCCGGCTTAAGGAAGATCAGCCGTAATTGAAGGGCGTATAGCCCCTTCTTATGAAGCGTAAATTTGAGTGCCTCTCCGTTGTTATGGGGCTGAAAATTACAGAACGTTTGGCGGATAGTCAAAATTTTATGATGAGTGAGTCAGTGAGTGATAACAGTCAAGCTGTCGGAACTTTTTCATGTTTTACTTGGGTTGGTAAAGGGCGGTCAAGGTGAAAGTGAGACGGTATACAGTGTATACCAGTGTTTTTTACTTTTAAGTTACGAAATCCAAAAAACGAACTATGATCACAAAGAGCCTAAAATAAAATAAAAAAGAGTTAAATAAAAGAAAAGCTATCAAGTAACTGTTAAAAGAAGCAGAAAGGTTATAAACGCAAAACGGCAAAATAATTAGAGCGTCTGAATTACCTTTCAAATTCTTCCCCAATTCTCTTATAATTGGAATCTCGATACAAACGGTCCCAATCAGAATATATATATTATTTATAAAGGAAGGTAATGACTGGGGATGAAATCATTAAACTTTAAACGGTCTCGAAACGTATTTGATTTGGTCAATTTTCTTTATTTAACTGAATCAATTGACATAATAAGATCTTCATTATTTTGAGTTAATGTGGAGATTTTATTTTGGAAGTTCGGCATTCGGACAGAATACATTTAAAAAATATAATTTGTATTTGCCTAATTCTTAGTAAAACTTTGCAACACATAGGTACCATCAGCCAAATATGGGAAACATTACATTAAAGCCATATAAATTTGTAGCAAACGATAGAAAACCCTTAAATTTATAATGTTTCCTGTAGCAAGAATATGCAAATAATCTAAATTTCAAACGTCTAAACAAAAGATTTAACAGCGTAAAGGTACAGTCAAATCACGGCAGACGGCGTAACAAACGTGGCAAATAATTTGTAAAAGTTAACTAACCGCGGGGAGTTAATTGTACCGTGTTTGAGGAATACTTTACACGGAAAACATTCAATAGCCAAAAGACTTATGTCCATAGTAAAAAGAGATTCAAAGGTTACTTTATGTGCTAGTAAATTGGGCTTTAAATTCAACGTCAATCGACTGGTTTTAGGTCCTATTATAATGTTGGGCAGGAAGGAAACTTTTTCATAATTGACTTGTATTGCGAATCCAATTTCAATCGTTTTTTTGTTTCTAATCAATATGCAACCCTTTGAGACAATAATGCTGGCCACCTTAGAATTTTTTTTTCTTGCCTTGTCTTCTGCGCTTCTATAACGGAAAAACTTAAATAAATGACCTGTTATATCGACACCTCCTAAGTATACTGAGGCAAGTGACCATTTTGACATTTTCGGTTTTTTACATAATTTTGACTAAAATACTAATATCTACCTGCCACAAAAATTTCGTGGTAAAATTCCTGTTTGTTTCGAAAATAAAGTGACGTATATAGATGTATACAACACGACTTTGTAAATCAGTACGTTGTATACTGAGGCAAGTCGCTTGCACCACTGTACGCGGCACAGATATTGTGGAGGGGCGGCACAAGTGTGGTGTAACCTGACGTTGCCTCAGTATACGCGATAGACCAACGACGCGGCGGACGTCGAATTTACCTTTTACGATAGAAATTAAATTATTTTGTCCAAGATACAACCACTTATTTTCTAATGCACTGTGATTTCCGTAAAATTAATGATTATTATACTTGTAACCTTGCAAAATGAAGCTTTTCTTGACAAGTTATTCAACTGACCTTAACAAATTGATACAAATTAAAAAAAAACTGTCTAAATCGTTTCTCTCTTTATTATAATGGCACTAGAATATTTATCATTTAATATAAAAATCACAATTATGCGTAAAAACCTTTATTCCGAATTGACAAGGTACTATTATTTTTCTTTAGTCATTGTTTTTTGTGACCAACCTGTTGTAAAATTCAGTGTGTTGAGATGGTATTATACCACTTCGACAGAGATCATTAATGATCTTAAGATCTTTAAATGTTTGTTTGTCAATTGGCAAACGTTCGTGGTACGCTACTTTAATGTTTCTTAAGCCAATTATGAGGTCATTTTGGCGACTTCTTAAATTTTTACTGGAAGAACATTCAATTGATTTATGATTGTCGTCTTCAAAAGTATTTTTGTAATTTATTTTGAACTAGCTGCTGCCCGCGACTTCGTCTGCGTAGAATTATACATCTAAACCTTCCTCTTGAATCACTATCTATTAAAAAAACCGCATCAAAATCCATTGTGTAGTTTTGAAGATATAAGCATACATAGGGACATAGGGACAGAGAAAGCGAATTTATTTTATACTATGTAGTGATGATAGTGATGGGTCTTCGCGTGATACATGTATTTCATATATTTGATTCCACATTACGGTTTCTCCATTAGTACCCTTTTTCCAGTTTTGAAACAGAGGCAAGCAAGCTTTAAAGTCAAATATCAATTCTTGGGATACTTCTGTGACTTCATAGGGTTTGTCAGTTTTTGCCATACGAATAGCCATGTACCATTGTTCAGGCGTGTATATATTAAATTTTTCGTTCTTTTTTCAATTAGAGCATGCATGCTATCACCTTCGTTTAGGGTGTGTCCAACTACTAAAAAACGATGTTAAATTGTTATATACTTCCAACAAGCGTACATGTACATGAGAAATACAATCCGGTTACGGTTTTGCCCTCCACAATTGTGGTATAATACCATCGCAACACACTGAATTTTACAACAGGTTGGTCACAAAAAACGATGACTAAAGAAAATAGTACCTTGTCAATTCGGAATAAAGGCTTTTACTCGTAATTGTGATTTTGATATTAAGTGATAAATATTCTAGTGCCATTATAATTAAGAGAGTAAACGATAAAGACAGTTTTTTTTTTAATTTGTATCAATATGTTAAGGTCAGTTGAATAACTTGTCAAGAAAAGATTATAAATATTAAGTTTTTTTTGTAAAGAGGAACCAGTAGTGATCTCATAATAATATTCTAATTTTTAAATAAGTAGGTAATTTTTAATTTTGGAAGTTAAGAATAAAGGTGCAATGATAAATCCTACTAATGCGTTAAAAATAAGGAATGAATCCTTGCTAATGATAAATCGAACCTTTAGAAGAAGCCAGTTAAGTTTATAGATTTTTTATAAGTACTTAATAGTACAGTCTCAATAATTAAGAAAAGAAGACTACTATTTTATTTTAAACTAAAACGAATATTGCTCAAACTGTGGTTGTTGACTAAGTTACTTTTAAGAATGTGAAACTATGATTAAAAGATTTACAAACATAATAAAAGCAGTTTTTATCTGAAATTTACGTTTGTTTATTAAAAAAAACTTTTTTCTATTATTATTAATAAAAATATATAATATAATTTCTCGTTTTAAACAGCAAAATATTAAATATTTTTAACAGTATACAGGTGTGAGCGAACTTAATTTAGGCGTATACTGGTGCAAGTGACTAATATGTCGACCAATTAATGATAAAGGGCATTTGAGCATGAGCTACGTATTTATTTTTAAACAGTATGGATTTATGTAACATATTTATCTAATTATTAAATGAAAAATAGAAAGAAATAACAATTAACTTAGTACGGTGTATACTGGATCAAGGGGTAGTTGCCTCAGTATACCACAAATCAGAACACGTAAAATACGCGTACACTAGTGTATTTACCATTTTCTCAAAAACTAACATTAATTTCAGAATTCCATATATGTAGTCTGAAAAGAGGTACTTTTGTTCCAGCGAATCCAAAGTTTTATGGAATGGACTTTACAGATAAAAAAGTTACAAATGATTTTACCTTTGCACGGCTCTCCTGTAAAATCAAGATTTTGCAGTTGCCTCAGTATACTTAGGAGGTGTCGATATGTAGTTGTGTACACAACTGAAATGGGACTTAAGTCATTTTTCTAATTTGGAACGTCAATTTGTCTATTCGCACACATTACCCACACATACAACAGGTCATTTATTTTAATTTTTCTCCTATACTGAGTTGTAGAATCGACCAATTCAATTTTTTTCTAATCAATACATGTCACTTGCCAGTGACAGTGATCTTGTGACTTGTCAGTGATCTTATGTGACGTAGATGGGGACTGTTGTGCCTGATATTTAATTAAGATGATTTTGTAAAAAACAGAGGAGAGCGGGTTTTTGTATGAAGATACAAATCATATTTTACGTATTCTAGCGCTTTTGGTTGCAAGGTATGGACCGACAGCTGAAATGAGGATTCGTTTAAGCGGGGGGCCTATAACAAAGTAATTATTTTATTGAATCAGGCGTTACCTTGAGGAGGTCCATTTCAATGTACAAAAAATATTTACCTTGCTACTCCGCTACTCACGTGCAAGATAACCAAGCCTGTGTGAAATACCTATATATTTTTTCATGTAATCCCTCCACTACTGCCGCATAAAACACATAAATCCCACAAACTTAATTATCCCTTACACCACACGCGTTTCGATCCCTCTTGGTTATCTTGCACGTGAGTAGTGGAATAGCAAAGCGAGGTAAATATTTTTTGTTCATTGAAACAGAGTAATTAGTTTTCAACAACTGCAAATTTATGAAGGCGTGTAAAAGCAGAAAGTCAAAGGTTACTTACACTAAAATATATCTTTTATGGGAATCGTTAATGGCGTAATCCGAAGTAGGTCAATAAGAAACAGTCTGTTTGATTTGCATTTGTTTAGTGGCTACAAAACCTCTGTATTTCAGCTACCTTACCTTAATCCTATAAACATAAGGTTGGAAATTAGACGATATTCGGCGTACAATTAAAATCAGCGGTTAATTTCTTACTTAACGACCGTTCGTTAACGGTTGCTCGCTTCGGGCCGAAAATTGCTTTTTTTTACAAGCCCTCGTTTATTTTGCAATCGGGAAGGGTATTCTTTGGTTCCGGTTGTAATAACTGTAGTAATCCTACTTCCTACTTTAATATTATAAATGCGAGAGGTTGTAAGGATGGATGGATGTTTGTTACTCTTTCACGCGAGAACGGCTAAACAGATCTGGATGAAATTTGGAACATAGATAGATTATAGGCTGGAATAACACATAGGCTACTTTTCATCCCGGAAAATTGCGTAGACGAATTTGCGGTCAACAGCTAGTAATATTATAAATGCAGAAGTTTGTGAGTGAGGATGTGAGTGAGTAATTAACTGTGTGTTTGTTCCTTCTTCACGCTAAAACTGGACGGATTTGGATTAAATTTGGAACGTAGATAGCTGCTACTCTAGATTAAAACATATGCTACTTTTTCTTCGGAAAATCGTATAATTCCCGCGGGACAGCGATAAACATAGTAGCTAGTAATGAATAATCTCATTTCTAGATCATCCACAGTAAAATTATCGAGTTAATAGACACTATAGGTGACCGCAGAGCTGACAGCTTTCTTCTACACCGTATTAATATCGCTGTCCAAAGGGGAAACGCTGCCTGCGTCTGTGGAACTATGTCACAGGGGCCTCTCCTTTATTGTTTTACCAGCTGTTGCGCGCGACTTATCAGCAAAAATTAGTTTATAGCTATCCCGCGGGAACTATGCAATTTTCCGGGATAAAAAGTAACCTATGTATTAATCTAGGGTACTAGCTATTATCGTTCTAAATTTGATTCAAATCCGTTCAGTCGTTTCGGCGTGAAGAAGGAACAAACATACACACTGACATCGTCACATCCATCCATCCTTACAAACTTTCGCATTCATAATATTAGTAACATTTTAAGATTAGTTTTAGTTTAGTCTTTAATTTAATTATAGTTTAATTTGTTTTAATTTCCATTTGTAATCTTATGTTTATTTCAGTAAACTATTAATTATCGAGTTCAAATATTTTGTCAGCACCAACACCTTGTTAATTATTCTTTCTCATACAAGTGGCAGCGGCCATTGTCGTCGGCACGCGCTCTTTTGTTTCATAGAGTGGCAAGCGGGGTGCTAAGTGCCTTTGAGATAGCGTAGGCGTATAAAGAGAGCTTAGTTTGATATTCATTGTTAGTAACGATAAATTTTAAAAAATCAAAACCCCCGCGCATTGATCAAGTAATCATACGGAGATAAAAAAAAAGCAAAAAAACTCTTCAAAGCGCTGGACCGATTTTTAACAAACATGGCTAAGAACCACCGCAAGGAAACTGGCTTTTGTATGAAAGAAACTGCATTCAAATCGGTCAATCCGCTTGAGAGCTACGATGCCACAGACACACACACACACATCGACGTCTAACTTATAACATCCCTCTTTCTGCATCGAAGATTTAAGAAGTTTTTATTAAAACTCTCATTTTTAGGGTTCCGTACCCAAAGGATTAAAACGAGACCCTATTACTCTACTGTCCATCTATCTATCTACCTGTCTGTCTGTCTGTCACCAGGCTGTAATCTCGTGACTGTAATAGCTACATTTGAAATTTTCATAGATGATGTATTTCTGTTGCCGATTTATTTATTTATTTATTTATTTATTATTATATTGTAATGTCATGTACATTATATTAAAATATGTTACAAATGATTGGTCAGTCCATGACGCCCTGCAAGGGCACACAATAACAATTTATCACTTAATCTAATATCAATTTAAATGTCAATATGTAATATTATAATAATGTAAATCATGCAATTTTATAGTATTTATTAAATTAAATTTAAATTAGCAATTTTTTATGTCAAGGAGCTTTATAAATGATAAAACGATTCAAATAAATATGAAAAAGAAAGAGGTAAAATCCGCATGTCAAAAAATTATATTAGTATATATATGTAGAAGATAATTCATAAATTATAAATGTCATGACATATATAAAATTTCCGTCTTAATTGAATTTATTAATAAAATCTTGCAGTCTCATCATTCAAAAACTCGTTGACCGTATAATAAATAGCATTTTTCAATTAAAAATGTCCTTAACCTATTCTTATATATATTTATTCGTGATTCGTTTCTGATGGATTCCGGGATTAGACATTTAACAACAAATACCTACTTAAAACGGGATATTTTTATGCCTCTCTCTCTCTCTCTCTCTCGCTTTATGTAAGTAACCAATTTAAAATGACCTCACATTGCTTCCATTTTGCTTAGGAGCACGGCCCTGCGAACATTGGATTTTACATTCACTTGCCGAATTTGCACGGGACCCTCAATACACATAACATACACACATAACACATTAACATTGCACGGTCAGAAAATCTTAGGAATCATGCTATAGGCGATGGCTCTAGCAACTCATCACTATTTTGATTCCCCTTTCCCCCTTTACGCCCACAATCATGCCAAGAAGTCGCCCAAATTCCGTACACCAAAAAAAGAACCTATGATATCATATTGAATTAGAAATGCAATATAATCATCTTATAATATTGTTAAATTAATTAATTATCTAGATGTAAGTTAATAGTTTACATTATTGTGTGCCCTGTCCGGGTGTCTTGGAAAGACAAAAATAAAATTGTAACACCATTTGTAAGAGCATGACAAAAATAATAATAATAATAATGTGGCCTGTTGCTTCGACGATCACTGTCCCGATAGTCGTTTCGGCGAACGGTCTAATAGCGAAGAGCCTTGATCATCACCTTGAAAGGCTCTCGCTAGGTGGTTGGGCCAAGGGCCAGATACAGAAGGCGGTACTCCTGGACACGACTCGGATAGTTAGGAGGTTCCTCTCTCTGTCGCCCTGACCACCGGTAGCATAGGCCCCGCTTCGCTGCCGGCGGCACCCTAGCTTAGGTCTTTATATTTTGTATTAATATTGTTTTATTACTTTTTACATGAATATTGTAAGAACCTAACTTAAGATAAAAATAAATGTACAGATACTAATAATGACCTTCCTTGTCGAATAAAAAAAATTGTAATGGTGTGCCGATCATTTTGGCCATCTTGAATGTTTCATACTATATGAAGCTGACTGTACCAAATTTTAAGTCAAACCAACCTAAATAAAGCAGTCTAGCGTTTATACCGCAATTGTGCACAGGGTGTTGAAGTTTCTGGTTTGTTAAGCTAAACGCTCCGCCGTTACGAGCATCGCTAAGTGGTGCTCGCTAATTGTAATGAAGGGTTTGTTATAGCTATAAGTATAATAGACTCGTGTCCGGCCTTGTTCGGCTGTTTTGTTATATACATACGCATAGACAAATCACGTCATTATTCCCTACGGGGTAGACAAAGCCTTTTTTTATGGTGTGGAAAATGCGCCTTATGCATCCGCCCGGTACGGGTTTACCGGGGGTATTTGGGGCTCTCCCGCGCAACGGCAGGCATACCCACTAAAAACCACACGAATTCCCTATTCAGTCCTATGTGAGGCGTTACGGGAGCACTGGAGTAGACAAAGCCTAAGGTAACAATAGGACAGGTTTAGCATGATTGTGGACGTATATGTGGAAAGGGGAATCAAAATAGTGATGGGTTGTTTGCCGCATCGCTTATAACGTGTTTCCAAAGATTTTCACTTATTCCTTAGATAGCCTTTACCATCTGCGCAGGAAGAGAAGCAACTGGTAAATTCTATGTGCCTTAATCATGCTAAACGTGGCCTTAAGGTTTTGTTACCTTAGGATCTGTCTACCCTGTAAGGGATAATGACATATCAATATGTATGTAAGTATGTATTAAATATGTAATTTCAATTCGCTAAACATGTTTTTGATGTGGCGATAGCATCGATGTATATAAAGTTTTGGAACTTTGCGCTAGCAATTTTTGACAGTGGCTGTACATTTTAATGTCCTTAATTTTATTCAGTAAGGTGTAATTACGCAAACGGATAACTCACGTATAAATAATAATGCTCGACATGTTTCAACTGGCTGTCAGTTGCGTCGAGTAGCCGCGCAAGCAGAGCTCTGGTGCGCAGTATTCGTTTCGCTGCTGCCGGGCCGAGCGCTCCAGGAGGAAGGACTACGAATTAGTCCGAAACATGTCGAGCATTATTCGACTTTTATACTAGTTATCCGTTTGTGTCACTATGATCGACTTTCACGGTAGTTTCATGTTGAAATTAGCCAGGTGTGTTCGAATATATATTTTAAAAAGTTTTTAATATCGTATGTTTGTTATAAACTCTTTATTGCACATAAAAATTAAAAAATACAGAAGTACACACAGCAAAATAATGTGGTTAGCACAGCCACGCACACGTCTATGCGTGTTGAGTATCGACATGAACGTTAAGTAGAATCTATGACATGTGAATGTGTGAGTGAGTTCGATCATAAAATCTACCGCCTAAGTACAGATTTTTTAGCAACAAGATGAATGAGCAATGTCGCTGTAAATTACCTGTTTATTGAATAAACAAGAACTAACTATAAAATAACAATGAAGAAAGTTACAACTATTTAAGTTAGTTTATAATAAATTAAGTAAAAAATAATTACAAATTAAATGAAAATAATCCCCCCCGGTATCGTGTCACACTCAAAGGCTGAAAATGCAATATCTCCGGTTTCAGTTACTTCTACAAAAATAATGTAAAAGTATTTTTTTTATTTAGACTGTCCTAAAAATATTTTACCTAATCTTACATTGGATATTGTCATCCCCAGTGTAAGCGAGAGAACCGAATCGAAGCTTCCTTCGACCTTGAATCTTCAAATTTATGCAATCCCACGCATTGAACTATTATTACTAGCGAAGAGTAGTTACCATCTCACTGATGCGACGATGTTATATTATTATTTCTCAACAAGTCTGAGATTCCAATTCCAAAGCAATATTCCTCACAACCAGCATGGCCATTGAAATAACATCCAAAAATTTCATTTTATTATTACTATTTTATATTCCGTTTTCTTCGGATACGAACCCGGTTCACTAAAGCTGAAGTCAAATCTTCGAGCTGTCTTTGACCGCTAGGCCACCGAGGTATGCAACTTACATGGTGAATTTATGAATTATGTTCAATCTGCGACTACTGTATTGCAATTTGTATAAATAGCTGTTTTATGAGCTTGAATCTTATTTCAAAGGTTGAAATTATAATTTATTTTTTTCCGTAACTATTTAATTTTATGGTGGTTGCAGTCTGTTGTGTGTTTAATTTTACTCTTATATAATATGTTAAAAACGCAAACGCATTGTGTTTTCTTTTAATATAATTATTAATAGGTATGACTCTTTTTACTGGAGTTTAAAAGTTGCTAGCTGATGGCTATTTTGGTCGTTATCGTCTTAAACAATATGAAGTGTTTTCTACCCTCAAATTTCTAATAATATGATTTTGTGAACAAACAACTGTCACCGCTGGCAGCCATTATTAGCTGCGGGATGAACCGTGTGTTATACTTACGAACTGTTTAATTTTGCCTTTCGAATACCTTGTGATTTGCAAAACATGGATTTTCATTTATCTTTGTTGAAAAGAGCAAAACAATATAACTAGGTATTTATATAAGGAATCGCTAGGCGTTTTTTGATATGGGTAAGTAGACAAACGGTGTTAAAAACAATGACTTATTATTTTATCGGTAATGTTTTAAACAACTTTCTTTGACGAAAAATGTTTTTATTTAAACTTCATTTATTTTGCAGCGGAAGACTGTGCCATTATGGATTCACCCTTACGCAGACTTCGGACACGATAAAAATATTCGTTCTGGGCCTAAACCTGAAGCCTCATCTCCTGCTATTTGGTTTGGACATTATGTAGTTGCCGCACCCACTAGTGATCCATTTCACAGCAACAAGACACAATGCTACGTTGCAACCTGTGCGAAACCATCTGCATGCTGCAGGATTGCATTGCCGTAGACCAGCAAAAAACATGCTTTAACGGACCAGCATAGAAGAAACCTTTGCTCGTGAATATCTTGACTTTGATTATATTACATCAATCAAAGTCAAATGTAGTGATTTTTAGTGATGAAGACGAAATATATTAACTTAATTAAATATATAAACACAGTAATGTTTTACAGTGCAGAACGAGTGGCAGTGTTACTTTAGGCTATGGGGTTGGATGTCATCGATGGGCCCTGGTGTCCAAATCCAAACCAAATCGAGATAGGTAGCTTAGTCGCTTCAAAGTGGAGATTATAACCCAGTGTGAAATGATGTTATTGTTAATGGCTGTCATTTAACATGTCTATTCATTTCACCACTGACTTACACGTCCGCAAATAAAACGTTTCGTTCATCTTTATCAGACTTAAACCTAATAAACCAGAATTTAAGATATTAATTATGTGTCATCTTAAAAATAGCCCTATTATGGTTGTGTATTCAATTTGCAAGATAATTATTATGTTAGTGACATATGACTTTTTAGTAAACATAAAATCATACTGGCCTCTAAAGTGTGTGTTATTTTATGAATATTATTCTATAAGGAAAAGTGTGCAGTTTTATTTAGCTAATTTAATTACTTCTGGTAATAATAATAATAACACAAATAGAGGCTAATACAATAAAAATTAAAAGTTGCAATAAACAATTTGAACCAATAATTGCATTTTATTGTTTTATTCTTTTACGTCCTTTTTTTCTTGTTTTAGGTAAACATGAGTTTATTTTGAGATTAGTAATTTAAAATTGAAAACAAAAAAGATATACTTGAGCAGGATTCGAACCCGGTTCTTTTGGTTTCATAACTCTAGGTCAATACACCTGAGCCACCACGCTTATAATACTGGTGGCAAAATTATGCTTCCATTGAACAAAATACCAGCAGGTTTGAATAACTATGCGTGAAGGTAGTCAGAAAACACAATTAGCACAGATAGGGCATTTTGTTGTGTGCGTAATAAGGCAGCGGATAAGTGCGGATGTGTGTATAGAATGACACACGTGGATAACTAGGGTGCTCACCGATTCGCTTTGCTGTGTGTACACAGAAAACATAGCACATAAGACACATAACACATAAGTTTCGCAATTATTGAGCCAGTATGCTTCGTGTAAGTTTTCGGTCACGAAATACGTCTCGAACGCGTTTGCGTTAAAATATCAAATTCTATGAGAACAATTTGTTGCCGTTTCGATCCGCAAGTGGCGCTGCCAATTATTCCATAGTTAATTGAGACGTTTACTTGAACGCGTTCGAGACGTATTTCGTGACCGAAAACTTACACTAAGCATACTGCTCTAAAATTAAGTTGTTTTATAGTCTGTTTCTTTTAAAATGACGAAAAGTACTTAAAACCAACATCTATTGTTCAATTGTTAACTTCAAGCGGAGTTGTAAAACCATTATGCAGGTATACCTATCCGTATTCTCAAAGTATTCCGTGAACAAACAATCTTGATAGTTTTGATGTTGTTGGTCGGTATTAGGTACACTAGACGACGTGCGTTTCTAAAATAATAATTATATACTGTGTCAATATCACTTTTTCAATTTTTTAATAGTAGGTATAGGACATTTTTACCTGAATGTTAGCCGCACTGTAATTGTATTTGGAAAACAATACACCTATTATACTTAAAAGGGTCCAGTTCAGGTAATATAATCATGATATCATATTTAAAATTATATTGAATGTTAGCCATAAGAATATGTAATATGTATAAGTGTTGATTTTTTGTGTATTAATAATCATATTTTAAATAAAAATTAAAATCTTTCAAAGATCTTTCAAAGATCAAGAAGGGTTGAGCTACTCCAGTACACGTGCCATACTGCGGTCAGTTTTTTTGTTTTTTTACGTCTCTTCGTTATTTTTTCCTTTCATATTCAGCAACAAAAGAAGTTGTAAAATCCCGCGTTAATTGCGTTTTAGTCATTTTAAAAGAAACAGACTATACCAACAGAAAGCTGCACTGTTCCCTATCGTTTCCGCAGGACGTAAAAGATGTTTAGAGCAATGTCTAACAATGAATACATTACTTTCCATTTATCTGAAAACAACAAATCAATACCACACTTAATTGTTCTCATTTCCTTAACAACCCCGTACCGGCTGTGTCGGAGTATCAGATATAATTGTGGCTGTAATTACGATCGGCTTCGGCTACTAACGATCAGTAGCGCGGTAAGCACTTTTGTAATACATTACGTGTGTTACTAGTTAATTGCTCTGCGGTCAGTGGTTTCGACCACGCAATGAACAGAGTATTCGCTCATTGTGTCGTATATCGCGCGTAGTCGTGGTAGGGTTTAACGACGCCTAATCTAGTAATTACTAGAACAATTAGGCTGTCTACGTCTTGTTGCTGGTATATATGGTTGATAGGAATTCAGAGATAAATCGGGTGTGAAATTAATTCACTGTAATAAGGCCTTGTTGTTGTGTATTACTAAACCGGTATGAGAAAGGGATTGAAAAATATGTCCTTCCAAATACTTACGTCAAAATATACAGAAATTTTTAACTATTTTGTTCATGACAAGACATATTGTTACTAAAACTATCTCGATCAAAAAAATCAAACACGGAAAATCGTGGACGGTTTTATTGGCCCTTCTTTAAATTTCTCAAACTCTTTCTCACATACATACATATATCCCTTACAGGGTAGACAGAGCCTAAGGTAACAAAACCTTAAGGCCACGTTTAGCATGATTAAGGGCGTATAGTTGGAAAGGCAAATCAAAACAGTGATGGGTTGCTAGCCGCATCGCCTATAACTTGATTCCTAAGACTTTCGCCCATTCCCTCGATGGGCTTTTATCATCTGCGCGGGAAGAGAAGCAACTGGTTAATTCTATGTTTTTTTTTTACTCCCAGACCAGCATGGAACAAAACTCCTTCTCGATCGAGTCGAGATCGAGTAAAAATAAAAATGTTTCTTCCACAATGATAGTAAAAGTGTACCCTCTTAAAAAGGTAGTAAAAGTGTATCAGATAGCCATAAAAATACAATATTCTAACGTATCCGCTGCCGGCTCATGAACCAGAGTCCAATACATCGTTAGATGACACAAAACGCTTATGTGCGTTCAAATGACTGCTGATTTAAGACAGCGGCACGAAGAGAAAGTCTCGACAACGTATATTCGCGTTTCCATCAGTGAACGTGTCCTACCTCAATCCAAACTTCTTTGACCGTGAATATTATTAAACCACTCGATATTACGAGCAATGTCCCGCGCGATAGAGCTATGAAGTAAATCGAGGTGTCTATTCGATAAATTGTCACCTTTGGCCGCCAATCAATTGGGATTACGTGGTGTGGTCGATTACGATAGCCCTGTGTGCCGGATTATTGAATGCGAACGGACGATTCCCGGGGGATTTATTTAGTTTTATTGTGTTTCCAGAGGTCCCAAGTCCGTATTTATCCCTATACTGTTTCATTCTAAGTTAATGATAAAATTATCTAACTTGTCTGAATCCTACAATTTTGTATATGAAATAATATGCTTTTGAAACTAAATATTATAAATATGTGTGTGTGTGTTCATACATACATAAATCACGTCTTTATCCCTTACGGGATAGACTAGATGGGCTTTTACCATGCGTGGAAGGGAAGCAACTGGTACATTCCGTTTTTTCTTTGCTCCCAGAACAGCTTAGGACACACGCGTTCAATCTGTAATAATGATTGCCAAATTCTGAAAAAAATGGTGCATTTTATTTGAAAACTAGAACTAATACCCCAATAGATGCAAGAGAATTGACAAAGCATTTTACCTGAACTGTAACGCAGCGCAACAATAACTCGTCTGTTTAGTTTAAGGAACTGACTAAGTATGGTTCCAATTCCGTACCATCGCGCATTCCCCGCCTGTATAATAGTGAATTTTATACTACTGATCCCTTCGTAGGATCCAAAAATAAATTCAAAAAGGTGGTCCGTCATATTAAGACATACCAACGAATAGGTATAACGCCTATGTGGGCACTATGGGCTGGCTGAGGCTCTATGGTTATGGTTATTGTAAGTAATTGCTTTATTATGAAAGTAGAAGTAATGTAGTAAATAAAATTAATAAATAATAGTTCTTATTCTTATTCTTGGTAGTTTTTCATAATTAATGTTTTTGTAAAAGTTTTGTGAGCGTTTCCACTATGTTGACATAGATTAGGTAAGTAGTGGATAACTGTTATTGACTTTATATAATGTAACCGATTGTTTCCCTGTATTATTTGTATGGATGTTGTTATCCTGAATAAAGAAAAATAGATTTAAAAAAAATAATAATTTGGGTAACCAGCAGATAAACTCTGCCGAGTTTTCGCCCGCTGTCATAAACTTTTTAAATTGTATATTATTAATTTGTTTTCAATAAATAAAAAACATTATAACAATGCGGTATATTAAGTCGCAAAATCGGGATTTCACTCTTGGTAACTTTAACAGTTAACAGTTTACTCGATTCGACGGTTGAAATGGGCCGAAACAGATAGAAATCGACCCGCCAACTGAATAGCTTGAAACAGTCTGCTATCTAGTTCCGTTTCCTGTTTCATATTGAAATAACGACTGACTGACTAATAAATCCAAAGCACATCTATCCTCCCTGCTATATAATTACAGCAGTACATACTATTGTCTTATATGTATTATGTGTTTTATGTACTTTTATCAGTGCTTCTACAGGGTTTTTATTATATTAGCTGCACAGTATTGTGGTTGTTATGTGTTTTATGTTCATTTTATGTATTTAAATGTGTTTTTCCACGTGTATGTCGAATACCTGCTTTATTAAGCGAGTTGTACCTTACATTAACATTAACCAATCTAAAATAATTTGCATTCTGAAACAAATTAATACTACTGCCGGTTCCCGCTTGACTGGTTATACAAAACAGAACAGAGCGCTGGCGCGTAGTGTTCGTTTCGCTGCCGCCGGGGCGAGCGCTCCGAGAGGAAGGACTACGAAATCGAGCATCACTTTACTTTTTATACGTGAGTTATCCGTTTATGTGTAATTATGGTTTTACAAACCCTGATACGATGTTAGTTTTGTGTGCTGTAGACCCTCTACGACGTAGATCGTCTACGCGTGTGGAGGGTCTACGAAATAGCAGTTACGTTGTCATTGTTGCATTGCTTTGGTAGCTCAGTAGTACTTATTATGGCCTCTCAAGTTAGCCTACATAAATTCCAAAAATTAGATGTACCTACCACGGAAATGATTCATGTTTTTTTTTCACACTTCAGAAATACTCAGAGATATTCATCAAGGTTTATCCTAAAGCTTAACAAAAACAAAAGAAACAAAACGCACACAGATTACAAAAGCGCCACAAATTCGCGAGAATATTCCAAATTTAGCCGACAGTGCCATAAGCCCTCATTATCCGCTATAATTCGGTTAAGCCCTTTTGTGATTTGTTTGAGAAAACCCGATCCCTACAATTGGTATCAAGCAAACTGAGAAAATATAATGAAGGGATATCGATAAAGTATTTACTGAAATACAAAATGGAAATGAAAATTAAATTATAATATGACAAAGTAAATACTATGCAACGGATAAACATAACTGGTAACTGATGAAAGTGATGAAAAATAGAGATGAATTTGAAAAACGAATAGCTTAAAATAACATGTCTAAATAATCGTGTCAGTAATCGAAAATTTAAGTAGTTTTATAGATACAGATTTTTACTTATTTCGAATGGTACTTTCGAGTGATGTGCTTTCGAAAATGAGGCTTCTGACCCTCAATGGTGCTGTCATCGCAATGAAAATCAACGGTATGGTGGTAAATCTAGTTTTGTGTTCCATCTGATATAGCCATTATTACTTTATGGCGTCATAAACTTACTCCTATCTTGTCTTGGAGATCAATAACGTAGGTACAGCTTTACCCCCTTATTCATAAACGCTCTATAGGCTTCTGCTAACTTAACAATCGTTTGTCCTTACCTGTGAAAGGTAAATGTCAAAGTGACAGATAAGGACAAACGATTGCTAAGTTAGCAGAGGCTTACAGAGCGTGTATGCCTTTATCTAGCAGTGAGACTACATTCAGCCAAAAAAAAATGATCCTGGCAAAGCTAAACAAACATTTTTTTTTGTAAAACGGGTTTGACAGTTACAAGATCATTCATGACAGATGAAGGTCAGACGTGTTGTTTTGTGCAGTGCCCTCAGAGTAGAAGTCAATGACCTTCCAATTAAGCACATTCGTCGACCCTCGCGTCACACTTGACGTGGATAGGCCAGTGATTATCCATTGTTGCCACACAAGAAAATATGACGGATAAATTGTCTCGGCAGCGTTCAACGGATTAATAGGAGGATATTATGTGAGAGTTTCGAGAGGGTGCGAGTCGGGTTACCTTCACGTGTGGTCAAGAGCTACGGATCGTTTTTGGATCCGTCCGGGGGGAAGAGCAGTGCTTGGTCCAGTGCACCCTGGGCATCGGCTAATGATTTCCTGGCAGTTTCTGAGGGATATCATTGACCGTTGGCTAAGAGCCCGACAGGGGGGGAGGGGGGTTTTTGACCATTACCGTACAACGTTGCCGACATTTTGTCACAAGATTTTTTAATTACATTTTTGTTACTTTGACATTGGCGAAGTTGTCGTCGCTATAACGATTTGATACGCCACAAATAAGAAGAAGAAAAAGAAGAAGAGAGTTTCGAGAAAAGTTTTGTTATAATAACTACAAGTGCTAAGTAATGCTGTATATAAAGTAGTGCATAGTGTAGTTATTATTATTATGAGCCTATTGTGTCCCACAGTGCTGAGCAAAGGCCTCCCCCAACGCTTCCACTGCTCTTGGTCTGCTGCGGTACGTGTCCAGCCCCTTAAGAAGGTGTCCAACTCGTGCCGCCATCGCCGTCTAGGTCTGCCGGGATTTTTGAAAGCACATGTGTGAAAATACCACTCGAAAGTGGTGAAAAATTGTGCTGAATTTGAAATACGAGTACCATAAGACAATCACATATCTCATTAATCTTGTGAACTAGTCAAAACTTTTATTAGAGCTTTAGTTTTGGAAATATAAGCTGATTTATACCACTTTCGAGTGGTACTTCCTTGAGTGCCTTCAAAAACCGGGCCTAGCTAACAATATCTTAATGTTTATATTTCATTCATTTTAAGGATGACGAAATCTCTGTTACCTTTTCACAAATAATTACGTCAATCCATTTCTGTTTAGACGTGAAGAGAAAAACAAAAACAGAAACCTTTTATTTCTTACAGTTCATAAGACGGATTTTAACTTAATAGGGTTGAAAACAAACATATAGGTAAAACGTAAAACGCGAACGAAAAACAAACAACTGTAAATGGAAAATAGACGACGACGTGGTTGGCTTAGTTGGTAGTGACTGCCTGCGAAGCAAGCGTCCTGGTTTCGAATCCTGGTAAGGGCATATATCTGTGTGATGAGCACGAATATTTGTTCCTGAATCATGGATGTTTCTATCTATTCAAGTACTAGCTGTTGCCCGCAACTTCGTCTCCATAGAATGCGTTTATGGCTATCCCACAGGAATTACGCAATTTTCCGGGATAAAAAGTTGCCTATGTGTTATTCCAGACTAGAAACTATCTATCTTTCAAATTTCATCCAAGCCGTTCTGGCGTGAAAGAGTAACAAACATCCATCCTTCCATCCATCCAAACTTACAAACTTTCGCGTTAATAATATTTGTTGGAAGTAGGATAGTAGGATGTATTTCTCTATATAAGTATGTATATCGTTGTCTAGTACCCATAATACAAGCCTTACTAGCGCTTACTTTGGGACTAGGTCAATTTATACTAATATTTATTTATTATTATTTATCTCTCAAATGCTAAAAGCTTTTATACCAACGCTCAAGCCCACAATATTGTATACGTGTGTTAATTCAAAATTCTACGTCGTTTGCGTCCCGCTATTCAGATTTTGAGACAAACGCTAGTAATTACCATATAGGATTAACAGTGCGAGAAGTATCCTGCAAGCTGTACATTGCTGCGATCGATCGATTACTTATAAATCCATAGTCAAGGCAGCCCGTAATGTAACGCAGCACTGCTATAGTTGTCGCACCGTGTTAATAAGGCTTCAGTGTGTTGGTAAATTTTGCATGAATTTCCATAGTGTGACATGAATTAGTACGCGTGATCAGGTCGCGACGTGTTTGGCGCGGAATATGCAAATTGAGAGACTATGATTTAGTGGATAACCTTCTGCACAAAGCAGTCTTGAAAGGGATTGGATTCAGTATATTTTTACAGTATCTTTTTCTGTCCCTTGGTCTCCCATGGTTCCATGCTGGTCTGGGAGTAAAGAAAAAACATAGAATTTACCAGTTGCTCCTCTTCCCACGCACATGGTAAAAGCCCATCGAGGGAACGGGCGAAAGTCTTAGTAATCATGTTATAGGCGATGCGGGTAGCAACCCATCACTATTTTGATTTCCCTTTCCAACTAAACTCCCTTAGTCGTGATAAACGTGGCCTTATTGGTCTCCCATAATTATTGGTTACAATGGTAAAAAACCCGTTTACTTATTGGATAAGTTGTCTTGGTACAGGGATATGCATAGATGCCACGTCAGTCTCACAACTAGGTCCCAGGTGCAAATGAAGTTGATAGTCCCAAAGCACCAGTCAGCGGGTTTCAGGAGCGGTTTTAGATATGCGGCCTCGAAGGTGTGGAATGATTTACCACCCCCAATCAGATTAAGTACTTCATTGTTAAGTTTTAAAAGACAGGTGAAAAAGATTTTATTGAATAAACAAAAATGAAGGCCCCATGTCGAGAATTTCCCGGTTCTGGATCCCGCGAATAGTATTATTTAGTATAGTAGTTTATTGTATACCTTCGTACTTAATGATTTTCCCGTTTTATTTTATTTGTTGTTGTTTTTGTTTTTTTTTTTAGTTTTTGTGTCAATTTGTCATCTCGTATAAATTCAAAAACGTTAATTTTTAATTCGCACCTGGCAGGACTGTAGGAGAAATAAGTCAGGGTGTCGGCTGAAAACCAGCGCCGCCGCCGGCGTCGCCCTCGGGACCGGCGCCAGCAGCTTATGCTGACGCCGACACCTTTTGTCACAAACCTTTTGAGTATTTTTACTTAATTTGTAGTTGTTGTAAATCTGTTTTTGTGACAATAACTTGTTTTTTCTTTCTTTCTTTCTTTCTTTCTTTATAATTATTCGTTAGTCATTTTTTTGTCACAACACGTGACACGGTGCATTTTAAAGTTTGGAAATGTCATTGGAATTATGTTCATCTGGTTAGGTACGGTCTGTTTCAATAAGGAAGGTACGGCTGACAGGTCCATAGAATGTAACTGTTAGCGTTCACGGAAGTTTTGGCAGCAAAATAAATACAAAATTGAAATACATAGAAATAAATAAATAACGATCTAAAAAGAACCACTGTTTCCGAAACGAAACGATTTATGGGACATAATAATGTATACACCGATTTGAGACATCAAATAAAGGTCCGGCCACACCAGTGCGCAAAATACGTCGACGGTGCGTTAACAAAACGGTGAGAGAACGAGTCGCATGCGACACGTCACTGCGTATACGCAGCAGTGTGGTCGCTCCTTAACTCGTATATTACTTTAACTGGGCTCTACTAACACTGAATTTTTTAAATCCTATATTATTGCGGAATCTTTTCAAGCACAAAACCAATACGGAACAACCGCAATACTAATTGCATCAGATTTCGAGTACCATCCGTTTTTAATTGAAGAGACTGGACTAATTGGTTTTATTTAAATTTTGACTCTGAAACGATCGAAGTCGCAGAACTATAATAATTGCTAGAGCTTGAAGATCAAACCTGCCAAGTTAGAGATACGTTTTTTTAAACAAAGCTTTTTTTAATGGACTTAAAATATTTACCTTGCTACTCCGCTACTCAAGAATATAAATAAAGTAGTTAGTTCATTGAAATAGACCTCCGCAAAGTAACGCCTGATTCAATAAAAACTTTTTTGTAATATAAACAACATGAAACACGTCTTCATCCCTTTCGGGGTAGACAGAGCTCGTCGTAACAAGACCTGAAGGCCACGTCTAGCATAATTGTGAGCGTATAATGTGAAAATGGGAAACAAAATAGTGACATGGCATGATTCGTAAGATTTCCGCCCATTCCCTCGATGGGCTTTTACCATCTGAGCGGGAAGAGAAGAAACTGATACTTCTGTTTTTCTTTGCTCCCAGATCAGCTGAAAGTGCAGTTTTTTATAGTAGTAAATTAAAATTATCATCATCAGCCGGAAAACGTTCACTGCTGAACAAAGCCACCGCTTCCACTTAGAACGCCGCAACGATTGTCGACTTGCCACCAGTGCAGTAAATAGGGCGGTGCCACCGGTGCCCAGGCACAGGGCGCAGACTCTGGGGGGCGCAAGAATCAAATGGCCAGACCAGGTTGGCCAGACATTAAATAATTGGTCCACCAACACCAAGTTCCTTGTGCTTTATTTTATCACCCTGAATGAAATAAAGTAGGCCTATACATAACATTGCTGTAGGGTACCTATAATATCTAAAAAAACGAAGGGCGCAGTTATAGAAGCTCGCGCAGGGCGCATTTGCGCACATGCTATTTACGGCACTGCTTGCCACCAGCATCCACCAGTCGCCTGCAACTCTGGCGATGTCGTATCACAATATCTTGTACAGTTTGACAACAAAAATAATGCTCCACGATGTACCTGCGCAGTAGACCAATTTTAGTAGCGCGGGAAATTACGATACACCAATGATAAAATAGAATTCTACGCGCGCTAAACTCTGGCGCTGTTATTGGTCGATCGATTTTGTACCAACATGGCGGCCGGGCCGTGCGCCAATGCCGCCATCTTGTTCATCAGCGTTCGGCTACCATCGGAAACTGGTCTGCGCTTCTCTGCGCAAACGAATACTGCCGATGCGCATTATATTTGTTGTCAAACTGTACTTTTTACTGACTATTAGAAATGGGTCCTACAAAAATCGTCTGGAGTCATTTCGTGTAACTTTTTAAGCACTTGTTCGCATATCCTACTAATATTATAAACGCGAAAGTTTGTAGTATGGATGGATGGATATTTGTTACTCTTTCACGCCAGAACGGCTGGACAGATCTGGATGAAATTTGGAACATAGATAGATTATAGTGTGAAATAACACATAGGCTACTTTTTATCCCGAAAAATTGCGTAGTTTCTATGTGATAGCGATAAACGAATTCTATGCAGTCGAAGTTGCGGGCAACAGCTAGTTCACTATAATGCTGCATAGTCCCCGATATGTACCTACATACGGTTATAATTATATTATAGCCTTTTTTATTCCGAATTCGCTACAATTTCATTTTTGTTGTTGTTATTGTGTTGTTTTTTTTTTATTATTATTAAATTATCGCGTATTTCGGCATGCCTCATGGCATAGGCCTCCTCCGTGTATTGGAGGGTTTGGGCTATAGTTCCCACGCGCGCCCAGTGCGGATTGGGAACTTAACACACACCATTGAATTTCTTCGCAGACGTGTGCAAGGTTTCCTCACGATGTTTTCCTACGGTTATAATAGTTCACGTCAAAAAAACAATTATGCAAAAGTTTGTGACAGCCCTACGATAGAAAATTATGAATGACGCTTAAGCCCTAGTCCATTAATAACCGGACTAGGGCTGGCACTTGCGACGAATGAGCGCTATTAATTATTTCCGAGCAAACTTTTTCTTCGACAATGCTAAAGCTTAAGGTTTTAAAAGGGAATATTTTGGCAAAGAAGTTGCCTACTCTTGCTAACCCTTATTTCAATTAGGCTTTTAGTTTTTATCCTAACTGAATATCTTAGAGGCTTGGGATGGAAGGACGATTTTATAATTTCATGCCACTTCTTGACGAAAAAAAAAAACACTCGCATTAGAGTCCGACCGAAACTAGAGTTGTTATTGATGTCTGATTGCCCAACTCTAATGACATGTCAACTTTAAGCCTGTCAGTCAGAGTTCGACTGTTTTTTTTTTTGAATTGACTAAGATTACCACTTTTTATAGTGCCAGATGTGCTCTGATTTTTAAATAAGGAATGCTTTTATGTCCTAGACTTCTAGAGCTGCAAGTGAGAACCGATATCGATATTCAACCGCCAAGCAGTTCGAAATTTAAATTTATTCGAAAGCTTTTTTGAATCATCGAGTATTGCTTGCCAGATGCATGAGAGTTCTAATTTTAAGAATGTTTTTTTATAAATTAGCTTTTAAGATAGCGTAGAGAAGGAAATATTACGGTATTGGAGAAACTGGTTTGTAGAGCCCTCGTACCTGATTTGTTCTAGAATCTGTGTCGCAGATTAGAAGTTAACTCAGAATTATTAAGTTCGCTTTATTCATTTAAAACTAAAATGTAAGAAATTTAACGGACATAAACTTATTCCTTACATTTAAAACCTCCATACATTCCAAGTCTAACAACCGAGGTTATTAACATGAGTTTCTAGATTAAAAATAAACTAAAAGCAATTTAAAAATGTCACACTAATTTTAGTTTTTCGAGCATTTTAAAATTAAAAGCGCTTCGGATGCAGTTAAATTTGTCATCTCGCTGTTAAGGAACGTTAACACGGACTGAGATTATAATTGGCTATTTCCTGACTACTTCAAGTTTTTAAAATTGGAATTTGGCACAAAGCAAACAGAAACAACGCGTATAAAAGTGGTTTTTAAATAATTAAACGATTTCATAATAATGAGGAGGTTCTCAATTCAGTCGTGTTTTACAATATTTCTCGAATATGGTTTTTTTTTGGTAAATTTTTAATTTCAATTTTATGGTCCAGGGCACATAAAACGAATTACTGACTCGTTCATCCTGCCATCAAGCATAAAGACAAAAACAGCATGTAAAATGACTAGTGCCCTAGTCCTATTGTTTACTTTAATATTTACCGTATGTTTAAAATTGTAGCTAACTTACTATAAACGTAGTTAACGTAGTCTCATAATTAACCTTTAATTGAGGCACCGCTCCTTTCTCGCCGCTGTCCTATTTAAAACCTGTACTAATTCTTCTTTATTATAGAACCACATGTGATGTGCTATATTTATTACTTCCGAAGGGACGTTATTAAAATAAATGTTTACTTTGAATAATGATAGTTTTAAAATAGCTAGTTTGAAACTCAACGATTTTGTACAAGTAAAGTTTAGTAAAAGGAATTAAATTCCTGACCCATTGAGGAACCTCTTCATATAAAACGTCGTAGCGCCATCGCATTACTTAACAAGGCAAATCGTTACGACGCTTATTATGAAAAGGTTCCGCGGTGCGTTAGGAATTAAATTCCTTTTTACAAACTTTTACGAAAATAACTGAAACTTTATTTTGATGAGTGTTACTAAAATAAATGAATCCATTTCTAATGGTAGGATTGACTTAAAATTTTGCTGGCACTGGATATTTTGTGCTGAATATAAAATTTAATAAAACAAGATTGATCGGAAGGTGATCCAATATTTTGTTCGTCAAATACAAAGCAAGTTTTTAAAATTATACGTTCAAAAATCTTGATTAGATCTACTACAAGCTTGTTTCAAACTTTAAACGAGACATCATCAGACGAAACGGGGTCCAAAAAGTCGAACTTCTGGACAAACCGCTAATGATAAATTACTTGAAAAATGTATGCATAATTTAGAAAATGATTAAACTCAAATGCGTGACGAGGGTAGACATTTTGTTGAGGGCGTCATTAAAATATATTAAAGGTTTTTTACCAACTAGGATAACCTGAGCCATTGTAATAATGCCGCGCTTAGAAGCCTGTTCTGACCAAACAGAATTCTGAGGACAATGAGGGCTCTTCGTATACTGGTGGATAATTCAGGCAATTTTCTGACTGGATAATTTTCTGTAATACTACTGAGTGATACTTTAAATGATTTGCTGTTGGTTTCCCCATTTGTTAGATTGGTTTGATGTGTTATGTGCGGATTGAGATTTTATTTACAAATAGTAACAGAAAATAACACTGTTGCGGAGGGTAGAAGTTAGGCCCGATCTGATTTTAAGTAAACATAGCTAGTAGTAGCTTTAGCTTCCATGCTGGTCTGGGAGCAAAGGAAAAACATAGATTGTACCAGTTGCTTTCCCGCGCAGATGGTAAAAGGCCATCGATGGAATGGATAAAAATAGGAATGTTATAGGCGATGCGGCTAGCAACCCATCACTATTTTGATTCCCCTTTCCACCTATGCGCCCACAATCATGCTAAACGTGGCCTTTAGGTCTTGATACCTTAGGCTCTGTCTACCCCGTAAGGGATAAATACGTGATTTATTTATGTATGTACAAAATTACTAATGAAATGGTTAAGTAAACAATGATTCCTAAGATTTTAAGTAATTTTATATATTAGTAACGTATTTAGTTTTTTTACTTGTATGAGTAGTATTGTAAATTTATTCTTAAAAAATAAGTTTCTATCAACTTGACGGTCGGCCTTATTCTGATGTAGAAACTGACACAAAAATAGTAAAGTTTTATGCTAAGTATATGCGCAATATGACGATGAAATACGTAACACTTCCTTTTTCCGCAGTCAGGAAAGGTCGCTCCTGGTAATTCCATCCCCTTGCAAAACCTTTTTTTTAACCACCATTACCTTTTTCTCGGCCCTGTCGCTTAGCTTTTGATCAGATTACTAATTGGTTCCTTTTTTATGGATTCTGACATTGATTCGCCGAAATCAGGTCCTTAGTGTAGAATATAACCAGCCAAGTACGAGTCGGACTTGTTCACCAAAGGTTCTGTAGAACCAAAAAAACACGTTTCTTGTGTCCCTCTCTCTGGTATGAATATTTGCCTTTATTTTATTACCAACTAGCGACCCAGAAGCATTAATCCTTTTTGGAGTATCACTTTGTTCTCTCAGGCTCACAGCAGGTAAAAAGAATGGTCACGTCTATCTATCTCACTGACATGCGCATACCATATTGCTCTTACGTATTATTGTATTTACGTGGCCTGTAGGTCTTATTACCTTAGGCTCTGTCTATCCCGTAAGGGATAAAGACGTGATTGGTGTATGGGTATGTATATTGTTCTTGCCTTGCCGAACTATTACTAGTATTCCATTCTATACATACACACATACGTACATAGACATATATCCCGTCTTTATCCCTTACGGGTAGACAGAGCCTAAGGTATCAGAACCTAAAGACCACGTTTAGCGTAATTGTGGGCATATGAATGGAAAGGGGAATCAAAACAGTTATGGGTTGCTAGCCACATCGCCTATATAACATGGTCCCTAAGATTTTCGCCCAATCCCTCGATGGGATTTTACCATCTGCGTGGGAAGAGAAGCAGCTGGTACATTCTATGTTTTTTCTTTGCTCCCAGACCAGCACGAAAGAACTATCTTTATCTTTTCTATTCTATCTATACATATAAAATTCAAAGTCCTGACTGACTGACTGACTGACTGACTGACTTAACTATATATCAACGCACAGCCCAAACCACTGGACTTAGAGACTTGAAATTTTGCACATAGATACCTTATACAATGTAGGCATCCACTAAGGAAGGATTTTTGGAAATTCCCACGGGATAAGGAAAAAACGGGAATTATATATTCGACTCCGAGTGACGCTATCTCAGTAACTATAATAACTAGACTCTTCAAATTTGATACAAAAGTAGGTGATTACAAAACGAAGAAACTAATTTCAGGATTTTTGGAAATTCCCACGGGATAAGGAAAAAAACGGGATTTATATATTCAGTTTAACGAAATCCTGTGAACTATAATTACTAGACTCTTCAAATTTGGCATAGAAGTAGGTGATTATAATAGTAAAATAATGTTTAAATGATTTTTGTAAATTCCCACGGGATAAGGAAAAAAACGGGATTTATATATTCAGTTCTACTGGATCGATTTTTCGTTTTACTGGTCGTATAAAACTGAAATTTGGGCTTCAAGTTCCCTTGGGGAGTGTAGGGGAGCGCTACAAAAGGATTTCCCGAAATTCCCACGGGAACGAGAAAACGGGACTTTTCGTTTTACTGGCTGCAGAAAGCTGAAATTCGGCATGTAGGTTGCTTCGGGAGTGTGGGGGAGCATTAAGAGAGTACTTTCCAAAATTCCCACGAGAACGGGAAAAAACAGGAATTTACGTTTTACTGGTCGTAGAAAGCTGAAATTTGGCAAGTGGGTTCCTTGGGGAGTGTAGGGGAGCATTATGAGATATTTTCCCAAAATTCTTCTTCTTCGTTCCCGTAAGAATTTCGGGAAATGCTTTATTTGGCGAAATTCTTACGGGAACGGGAAAAAAGAGAAGCGGGGAAAGTTGAAATTTGTCACGTAGGTTTATTCGGGAGTGTAGGGGAACACTAAGAAAGGATTTTCCGAAACGCCCACAGGGACGGGAAACAACGGGATTTTACGTTTCCAAACAAAACAGCGGAAGAAAGAGAATTAACATTTATAACGTGTGTTTCTTTAAAGGCTTTAAGTGTACTCCGAAAGCACTCCCCAAAATTTCCACGGGAACGGGAAAAAACTTATTTTTTCATTTTACATCTTAGCGCGTACGAAGTCGCGGGCAAAAGCTATTTAGGATATATTTTAGGACAGCCCTATAGGTTAGGTTAGGTTTGTTTTATAAAAATCCTGCAATATTTACAGTTTCAGAAAAATTAAGGCAGCGGGGCAATGCGGGGGCTGGCTTGCATGCTTGCTTGAGTCCTTGCTTTGCATGGGTGCTTACTTGCATGCATGCTTGCTTGCACGCTTGCTTGCATGCATGCTTGCATGCTTGCTTGCATGGGTGCTTACTTGCATGCTAGCTTGCATGGGTGCTTACTTGCATGCATGCTTACTTGCACGCTTGCTTGCATGCTTGCTTCTATATACTTGCTTGCCTGCTTGCATGCCTGCTTGCATGCTTGCTTGCATACTTACATTCTTGAAGGCTTGCATGCCTGCTTGCATACTTGCATGCATGCTTGAAAGCTTGCAGGTTTGGTTGCTCGCTTGCTTAATTGCTAGCTTCTTTGAAATGCTCATGGTTCACGCGTGCGAAGCCGCGGGCAAAAGCTAGTATCTATATTAAAAATGGATATGGACGGACGGGTACAAAAACAGCAGAACCTCAGTAACAGGTTATCCTTGGGGTTTGGGCACAGACCCCTAAAAAGCGGCCAATGTTCGAAACTCGATTACGTCAAGAATTTTCTGTGATCATTTTCTCTTTTAACATAAATTGACAACATTCATATTTTTACTCTTTTATTTTGTTAATAAAGAATGAATAATGGAGAAAATAATGAGGAATTTAATGCTCGTGTCGTGTAAGCAAATAAAGAGACAGAATGTACCAGTTGCTTCTCCCCGCGCAGATGGCAAAAGCCCATCGAGGGAATGGGCGAAAATCTTAGGATTTTTTTTTATAGGTGATGCAGTGAGCCCATCACTATTTTGATTCCCCTTTCCACCTATACGCCCACAATCATGCTAAACGTGGTCTATAGGTTTTGTTACCTTAGGCTATGTCTATCCCGTAAGGGATAAAAAGGTTATTTACGTATGTATATATGTGTAATAATATGTATCTAGTCAAAGTTTCAGAAATAAGTACCATACGCTCTTACACCAGCGTAATAAGGTCGTGGGACATATTTTTGAGAAGTTCGTATCGATACTTATTTTTGCACTTGACCGTACGTATATATTACAATATGACTGATTTTCTGCCAAGTTGCCAAAATGGTCTTTCCGAATGCGCTGGTAGTTTCAAAAAGACATGTAAAAGAGCCCTTGGCGGCCAATTTGCAAAAGTAAATTTTCATTTTCATTTTATTTTCATTCATCACTACATAGTATAATACGCAGACGAAGTCGCGGGCAGGAGCTAGTTTTCATATAGAAAGATCTAGAACACTCGACACCTAGTTTAATGCATTTCGAAGACGTCCCTGCTGCGTTTAATGTGCTCTCCGCGACGCTTTGCCATTTATACCGGCCCCCATAAAATAAAGTGATACCGCGCTCGTAAAACCATTGTTGGAATTATTTTAAAGAGAAATTCGTTGTGATATTCTCACGAAAATCTTAGGAATCATATTATGAGCGACGCGGCTCGCAACCGATCGTTGAGAAAAATCTTATGTTTATAGACTACAAGCCCATGGAAAAAAAACATGTGAAATGAACCAGCGTGAAACACGCTTAGAAGGCTGTTAAGTACTATATCATAAAATAACTCTGAGCGCTATGCCCTTTTCTGAGCGGTACATTTATGGAATTTCTCAGGTACAAGTGAGGAATTACGACTAATTATTAATTTACGGCGTTTTTATAGCTTATAGATTATTAAAAATAAATGTCGAAAGAAGTAGTGCCGCTTTAAAGTGGTGGTGCCGGAAGTTAGTGCATTTTTTTATCAATGTATGGGAAAAAAATTGTACCGCTGAGACAGCATAGCGCTCAGAGTTATTTTATGATATAGTAACAGCCTTCTAAGCGTGTTTCACGCTGGTTCATTTCACATGTTTTTTTTTGTCCATGGGCTTGTAGTCTATTACGTTTCTTGCCAATTAGAATTCAGGCGTTTCAGAAGTTTCTCGAAATCTGGAGCGCATCTACTCACATCTTTTATCCGGGGAACGGATTACCTGCTTTTATGACTGACACGTGTCAGCTAATATTTACTGAAAAGGAAATAGGATTTCGCGCATCTAAATCAGACCTTTTTACGTGTAATTTGCTTCATATTAACTCACGCGAAAGCATGTGCGTGCAGAATCTCGTATACAATAATGGTATACGAGAGGATAAAAAATGGGGAAAGATATAATTACCACCAAAAGATATTTACGAACGCTACCTTTTCAAAGATTGTTAATAACATTCACTGGGGCCTTACCATGAATCTTAAGGCGATCCAATTCTGACTCAGTTCAGCTGACATTTTTAGCACGTATCTGACAGCAAGCGAATCTAAACTAAATCGGAATTGAATCGCATATGACGTCATGGTAAAATGGCACCAAAAGAAGAAAGTCTTAAATTACTGTGATTTATTTAATGGATAGGTACTATCAAATGAATCAAGAAATTTTATTTATCATTTATTTTCTCGATGACAGCTCCCGTAGAATGTAACTGCGCTTTTTACGCAAAATTAACTTTTAAATGCGAGGTATAAAAAATATGACGACTGCCTAATTTTGTTCCTTGATCCCATATAATATGCATCTAAGACAAATTGAGTCCATATATGCAGTAATATCTTTTTAAAGTACGATAAACAATAAACGTTTTAATAAAGTTACATTCTATGGGAATGCAAATAGTGATGTTATGATTGAAATATCGATATTGTATCGGTATTGTACTTATATATTGAACTAGATGTGTTCCTGCTACTTTGTACACGTTGTAATTTTTTACCGGGATAAAAAATAGCCTATGTTACTCAGAAATAATGTAGCATTTTAATGGTGAAATATTTTTTGTTTGTCCAGTAGTTTTTAGTTTATTCATTACAAAGATACGTTGTCATTCGGCCATTTTGCACGCTTAGTAATAAATTAGCATTCAAGTCGGTTGTTTTATTGGCTCCATAGCTGAATACTTCTCAACTACTCGTATATAGGTATATAAAATTGGATCGATATCGTATCTACTGATCACTTATTAGGTCACAACACTATAACTATCAAACTACATCTGTCATCGAGAAAATAAATGATTGGAACAACTATAGTCGTCTTTTTCCCGCTCCTTTTGATTGGCTATAGAGCCAAGTAAGTTTTTTTCGAATGTTTTTCTTTTCCAGCCAGCTAGGGTAAACGATTCAATGCGTGGCCTATCGCTAACGACGCTCGCATACGAAGGGCCGATGCTGGCGAGTTATGAGCGCTCTGACCCCGCTGTTCAACGAGTAGCCATATTTATTTAGTCTTTCACCACAGCTTGAGCAGATACGTCAGGCTTGAAAAGCACAGCAAGAATCATGACTAAGATTTTATTAAGAAAATATTTTATCAAACTTGTACTGTTTGTTGACTGTACTTGCGTTCTCATCCTCTGCATATATAATTAATGGCAAATTCAGGTCGCTTCGGCCACTGATACAAGCATACACGTAAAGTTAACCTATACAAACCTGATGACAAAAAGCACCTTTTCTGTTCAAGACTTTTCTAAGTGTTTTTTGGAAATGCAGTTTTGTTGAAGTTGATAATTGTAAAACCACGCCATTTTCTATGCTGGTAGCTCTTTAGTTATATTTAGAATTATTTTTTCAAGTTTTTTAATGTTCGGTGTGAAAAGTTGCATGAGCCACTCGGGAGCAAAATTATTTTCATAAATTTTTCGCTACATTCTGTATTCAATGTAGCGCCCTCGCCGTAAATACATCATTTTGCTCCCTCGTGACACAAACAACTGTTTGCAACCCAATAACCACTGTTATACTTAAATGATGAGTAATAGTGACAGCGTATGTTATAGTTACTGTTTAATCTGTTGTTTTATTATATTTGCAGTTGGACTAAGCACAGCTTTAGATAAAGCTTCATATCAAAGCAAGATAACTGTGATGGTGTCATTCATGATACAAAGTAACCCGAGTATTCCCAGAATGAAAGATTTGTTTTTTATTTAGCCGGAGTCGCAACCAGTGTCTCCGAATCGGGGGGTATTTTTTTTTTTTTTTATTAAAACCGACATACGGGCATGCGGTGCACCTGATGGTAAGTGATCACCGCCGTCCATGGACAACTACAGCACCAATGGGACTGCTAGCTCGTTGCCGGCCTTGCAAGAAATGGTACACTCGCCTCTTAAAGGTACCCATGTCATAGCCACCCCAGCCGCCAGCCCATTCCAAATTTTGCACGTACGGGGCAAGAAAGACCGCTTGAATCGCACTGTGTTGGAGCACCAACTATCGAGGTGATGTTGGTGGAAACTACTTTTACGTCGAGTAGAACGGTGATGGAACTTGGCAGCTGGAACAAGGTTAAAAAGTTCAACGGAGCACTCCCCATTATAGATCCTGTAGAACACGCAAAGAGAACTTACGTCTCTGCGAAAGTCTCTGGGTAATTACCCCCAAAGGGGTAAATCTATGTTTTTGGAGGTAACGAGCAATATGTATGTTTGTATAACTTTTTATTGTACATAAAACACAAGAAAAAGATGAATACAGGACAACACACATGCACAAAGGCGAACTTATCCCTAAAAGGGATCTCTTCCAGTTAACCTTTGAACGACATGCCATCAGACGGTGGATTTGAATGGTGCATGGAGAGTCATACTACAACACGCTTTAAAGGGGTGAAAGGACAATTTTGTACACTTTTCATGGATACGGATAAAACTGTTTTTTTACGACGTCGGTGGCAAACAAGCGTACGTGAAGAATCACTACTCTAGACGCTAAAAAGACTAATCGCTTATCTAGTCAGAGCTAAGTTTAAGTCATCTGTCACCGTCCCTCACACACACTAAACAAATGAATGAGAGGCACTCTCTGGGGGTTCTGGTTCGCTTGCTGTCAGATCCGTACTAAAAATGACAGCTAAAATCCGAGTCGGAATTGAATCGCGTTAAAACGTCGTGGTAAGGCCCCTGTAAAACTTTGCTGTTCCGAAACAAGCTTACACGCACTGAGCCACCTGTCTCCATGAACTGTGGCTAGACAAAACGGGCAGGCAAGGATTATTACTCTTATGAATGGCTACTCTCCTCGCTATAAATTTTCCAGTTAGTGGAGCCGGGCACATGAAATACCGGGCGTATTTGTCAATGCGTAATTCTGTTCCGCCGGGTGAACCGACGTTACGCTGTTTTTGCGCTCATTTTTGTGCGTTACATTTTTACAGAGCGGGAGTCTCGTGGCGCTTATTGAATAACAATTGAGCTGTAAGCGAGGGGTTTTTGTCAAAGAGCCGGCAATCAATTACGCGGTGGCGAGTGTTTGTCACGCTGGATGGTGGAGTTCGGAAGTTGTGGCACTAGAATACCTAAGATTTAAGTAAAAAATACATACATACATACACAAATCACTTATTTATCCCTTACAGAGTAAACAGAGCCTAAGGTGGCAAGACTAAGGCCACGTTTAGCAAGATTATGGGCGCATAGGTTGGTTACTTTTTATCCCGGAAAATTGCATAGTTCCCGCAGGATAGCGATAGGATAGCGATGTCAACTGCTAATTTTACGCGGGCGAAGTCGCGGGCAGAAACTATGTATAAGTATGAGTATGAACCTGGGACCTCCAGCTTATTTAAAGTTCCCTCCGTACAAACAGAGCGACATTGAAGTGAACACTTTAAAAAACCTTGTCAGTGGTTTAGTTACAAACTAATTATTTTTAATTTTCTTAGTACTATCAAATGAAATGAAGGCTTACCCACCTGCTATGTGGTGTAGGGGTATAGCACGCGTCACGGAATAACGAGGACCCGGGTTCGATTCCCGGCCATAGCTTTACTTTTCGGATTTTTCTGTGTTCTTATTTCCAGTGACGTGTTGAAATTTAATTTCTAACGGTAAAACCGTAAAAGTAATCATAAAAAATCAAGAAGTAAAAATTCTTGATTCATTTGATAGTACCCATCATTTGTAAAACAGCGCCTTCTCTCGTCCCTGGTGAGCAGTAGATGTTCCACGGGAGTTTATAATTGTGTCGTACAGACACATCATTCAAACAGATGACGCACGACAAAAAATCGCATAGTAACAAAGTCACGTGACAGCTAGGAACAGATAGAAAAATTCGAAGGCTTACCCACCTGCTATGGGCGGTGTAGGGGTATAGCACGCGTCACGGAATGACGAGGATTTTTCTGTGTTCTAATTTTCGGTGACGTTTAGAAATTTAATTTTCTTTGTTTCCAATAAGTATTTGATTACTGTGACACGGTCGGCGGCCTATCAGCTGATTAACAGATACGGGTTGACGCAAAACAATTTAACACCACTAATGCTCGATAGCAAGGCCACGGTTAAAGGGCCACCTTCAGGTCCTGATAAGGTCGTTGTTTGGGTAAACAACTAGCAAGATCTAGTTTACCAACTTTGTTTTGTTCTGAACCAACCATCCAACACAGGGCCAAAAACGATACATTTCAACCCTAGGGAGAAATTAAATTAAAGAAATCAAAAGCGTTGCATGGCTATCAAACTCATACATACACATACACACATCACGTCTTTATCCCTTACGGGGTAGACAGCCCAAGGTAACAAGACCTAAAGGCCACGTTTAGCACGATACGGGCGTATAGGTGGAAAAGGGAATCAAAATGGTGATGAGTTGCTAGCCGCATCGCCTATAACATAATTCCTAAGATTTTTGCCCATTTCTATGGGCCTTTACCATCTGCGCGGGAAGAGAAGCAACGGTATATTCTATGTTTTTTCTTTACTCCCAGACCAGCATTGGAAGTATCAAACTCGGATTACACTAAATACTTGGCATGGTACAAAGGATTGGTACTAACCAATTCTTAAGGTATTATATAGGGTGATCCGTAAATAGTAGTACAACAAACTTGAGAGGGAGATACCTGTCTCTATCTAACTTTAAATAAAAGCTCAATTGTACCGTTTTTTTCTTTTTTTAAGTCACTAGGGACGTAAACTTTACTAAGATTTAAATAGGCAATTTTCTCACTTCGTTAGCCCTGTGACCATATTCAAAGGTTACAAGTTTAACCACGAGGGCATAAAGTACAACTTTCGCTATGACTTCTGATAAGATTCGCTAGGGGACGCCCGCCGAGTTATTGTACGAATTATTTGTTGAACAAAGTATTTTACGTCTTAGTCGTTTAATTCGCGAAATTTGCAACCAGTTTTGTGTTCCAAAAATGGTATTTAAATTGTTATTTTTTTCAGGCGTTACTTTACGGAGGTCCATTTCATCGAAAAAAAAACATTTAAGCGTGGTGTATACCGGCTTCACTTAACTACAATTTAAATTAAAACTCAGCTTTATTTTAAAACAAAACACAACACAAACGCTTCACAAAACACCTCTTTTGTTACTGAAAAAAAAAAAACGAAAATGTGTTCCATTTTCTATTTACGAGTACTGGGGCATTTTTCACGCGGCATGCTGATGCGTGTTCGCGCACCGACGAACGTGAGTGCCGCGAATTGAGCGGATTCCCGCTGCCTATGTGAAAAACGCCCTTGAGCTTACAATTTATTGATATCGTGCAAAATATCGATGTGAGCGTAAACTTATTAGATCGATCGGTGTAAAATTAGTTCTATTTTTACTCCAAGGTTAGTTATACTATCACATTACGGTAATATAACAAATTAAATTTACACACACGAAATTACTAACATTAAATTTACAATATAGCAAATAAATAGGTACTTAATCATACCTCAGACCAAATAAAAAGGCAAGACGGAGTTCCGGAAACGCCAAATGGTCATATCGTCAGGGATAGTGCAAATAGTGCAATACAGCGCAACTAGCACTGGTAAATACTGCGTATCTGCACATCCATAGGGAAAATGGAGGGGACCGAGAGGTGCGGGCGGGTAGTGCGCCTGCCCCCTTTCGCCCCCCTTTGTCGTCACACCCCGCGCCCCTGCACCGCGCGGGCCAAGACTCATTTGAGCGGTCGGTCTATTTTGCATCACCACACCAACCCGCGAATTTCGTAGTCAGTCGTTATTCGAAACGTGGCACTAAAAGAGAGACATGATAATCCACTCATGTTTACTGCGGCCGTAAACATCAACACAAACAACTTCCCGCGGTTCTGAGGGTAGAATAACATTTGCGGGGTTTATTGTGGGGTCATTAACCTGTGGCGATTGTATGCAAATAGAATAGAATCCATTTTAATAAAGCCTTACTTTTTAGGGTTCCGTGCCCGAAGGGTAAAACCGAATAGATTTCGCTGTCCGTCTGTTCGTCGCCAGGCTGTATCTCATGAACCGTGATACTTAGACAGTTGAAATTTCTACAGATGATGTATCACTGTTACCGTTATAACAACAAATACTAAAAACAGAATAAATATTTAAGGGGGCTCCCATACATCAGACATGTTTTTTTTACCGTTTTATAGATAATGGTACGGCACTTCGGTACGGCTTCAAAAACTTAAGCTGGACTCTAATCTATACTTCTATAGTAATATATATAATATACTAGCGACCCGCCCCGGCTTCGCACGGTATATTATGCATGTATTATACATATAAACCTTTCTCTTGAATCACTCTATCTATAAACTCTATACATATAAACCGTCCTCTTGAATCACTCTATCTATTAAAAAAAACCGCATCAAAATCCGTTGACTGGTTTTGAAGATATAAGCATACATACGGACACGGGGACAAAAAAAGCGACTTTATTTTATACTATGTAGTGATTGTTTTATTATACTATAATTATAATATAATAATAATAATAATAACTAGCGACCCGCCCCGGCTTCGCACGGTATATTATGCATGTATTATACATATAAACCTTCCTCTTGAATCACTCTATCTATTAAAAAAAACCGCATCCAAATCCGTTGTGTGGTTTTGAAGATATAAGCATACATAGGGACACGGGGACAGAAAAAGCGACTTTATTTTATACTATGTATGATATGATGATATATATAATCACTATCACTACATAGTATAAAACAAAGTCGCTTTCTCTGTCCCTATATCCCAATGTAAGCTTAAATCTTTAAAACTACGTAACGGATTTTGATGCGGTTTTTTTTAATAGATAGAGTGATTAGAGGAAGGTTTTTATGTATAATTCTACGCAGACGAAGTCGCGGGCAGAAGCTTGTAATATTATAAAGTGGAAAGATTTGATTGTTTGTTTGTTTGTTTTGAATAGGCTCCGAAACTACTGGACCGATTTAAAAAATTCTTTCACCGTGAGAATCCTACATTATCTCTGATGAACATAGACTGTATATTTGATTCTACGCGGACGAAGTCGCGGGCTACAGCTAGTAGAAAATAAACACTTTGACATTGACTATAGTCGGCTGTTATAGGCGATGCGGCTAGCAACCCATCACTATTTTTGATTCCCCTTTCCACCTATACGCCGACAATCATGCTTAACGAGGCCTTTAGGTCTTGTTACATTAGGCTCTGTCTACCCCTTAAGGAATAAAGACGTGATTTGTGTGTGTGTGTCTGTTTACACGAGTAATTATCAATAACACGTCATTGAGTTATTATTGCGCTCTTTACCGCTGCCACTTCCTTTAACTTCCCTGATCCCGCGTTAAATAAGAACATGTAATTAATAGAGCTGTAATTAAGCTGCGCTAATTGCTCCGGCTTTCGGGACGCTGGCAACCCTGAAGCGCATCACTTAGTCGTGGGGACGTAATGGGAATTATAATAGACGTCTGTTTGGTCGAAGAAACGGAATCAGGTACTGCGGATTTTTCATACAATTTTTCATTTTTTCAATTTTTTTTTTTTTTTTGTAATTTTTCGTACAATTTCGCAATAATTTCTTTGGTAGTCGTTATGACATGCACTGGATAACATTAAATTAAAGATTCAAAAACCCCCTCACGCATTAATGGAGTAATTATAATATACTAGCGGTTGCCCGCAACTCCGTCTGCATAGAATTCGTTTATCGCTATCCCACAGGAATTACGCCATTTTCCGGGATAAAAAGTAGCCTATGTGTCATCCAAACTATAATCTATCTATGTTCCAAATTTCATCCAGATCTGTCCAGCCGTTTTGGCGTGAAAGAGTAACAAACATCCAAACATCCATACTCATAAACTTTCACATCACTACACCACTACATGGTATAAAACAAAGTAGCTTTCTCTGTCCCTATGTCCCTATGTATGCTTATATCTTCAAAACTACACAACGGATTTTGATGCGGTTTTTTTTAATAGATAGAGTGATTCAAGAGGAAGGTTTTTATGTATAATTCTACGCAGACGAAGTCGCGGGCAGAAGCTAGTTTATAATATTAGTAGGATTCAGCACAATTTTTCACCACTTTCAAGTGGTATTTTCACACAATGTGCTTTCAAAAATCGGGCACCTGAGCGATAAAACAATTTAGAAATTACTCCACGCTACGCAGCCACGGCGTCGTTATGAAGTTGCCGACATAATTATTGCACGTACTAACGAGGCTAGTTGGGAGATTATGTGCAGTAAGCCAGCCGGTAATATTGCTTGAAACTTTTAATGACAGTGAGGCCATAAAGTACAACTACCCGACAGTTTTGCGATTAGGCATGAAAAGTCCAGGTATTAGAGAAACTTTGCGTGTTTTCATGCAAACGTGAAAATCGCCTGAAATCAAGTTTTACAGAGCAGATTTTCGAAATAGTTTTAGAGTACTAGATGAAAAATTTCAAACAATATGTATACTGCTTAATCACGTATTTTTCCCTCACAGGGTAGATAGAGCCTAGAGTAACAAGACCCAAATGACATGTCATGCCTTTTTATGATACGTAAAAGGGGCCTCCATAAATCACAATGATGTTTTTATTTTTTGTCCAACGTCCGACAACCAATTCCAAGGATATTTTTTATTTTTTTATTATACTTATATCTCAAAATCGCTCAGAATATACTGTTTCTGTTTAAAAAAACATGTATAGGTGAAAAACTTAAGTAAATGACCTGATGTATGTGTGAGTAATGTGTGCGAATAGACAAATTGACGTTCCAAATTAGATAAATGACTTAAGTTCCATATCAGTTCTGTACACTACTATATACAAAAGGTCGTTTACTTAAGTTTTTCACCAATAACATTCTGTACAATTCCCAAACAGAGCGTAAGTCACACTTAATGTTTACGAATGACCTTACTGTCCGAAACCTTTCGACTGCGACCACCGACCCCTAGTGAGTGCCAGAGCTATACAGCAAATTGCCCAGCACTGAACTCCGCTGACCTGTCTGCAACCCGAACGGCACTAGTCCGAAATCAGCCAATGTTGCGACGATTTGATTGGTTAGTTTTACGCAGTGGAAACATTTTTCGAAATTCGAGAAAATATCTATATGAGCGTCAAGTCTAAGTAATACATTAAACGACAGCCGCAATATTGCAGGAATGTAGATACATTGCTAGCCTAAACTAAGAGTCTTAATCGTCAGTAGTATCAACGCCATCACTTCCCAGAACACAGCAGCGCAAGCACCGCTGTTTGGCGGCGGGACGTAAGAGTGAGATGGTGGTAATGATCTGGACGAACCTTGCACAAGGTTTTTACACCCTACAATAGATTCAGAGATCCTCACTATCAAATGAATCATATCGGGGAAGCGCGGGGTATGAAGCGACGTGCGGGCGCGGGGAATACCCCCCGCTTCCGTAACTTTCGCATCCCCCCTTTCGTCGATTCTCGCGCGCGGACCGTATACTCTATACCAGTAGGTCAACACGTCTTTTTGACATTGAACTTCGAACGTTAGGTCTCTAATCCTCAAGCCCTTCGATAATCCCTTTATCTCGAGCGCAGGAATAAGCGGTGGAATATTTTCACTCGCGCCCGTCGTCATAATCTACCCTTATCGCGCTTACGCATCTGGGACGCGGATGTTAAACCACGATATAAAATTTTGCGGAGATGATCGAAATGTGATATTTTCTGATTTAGGTATTTTTAGGGGTGACACCAATGTCTCAGGGATCCCATAACTTAGGCTGCGATGTAAGTCTGTCCGCCAGTCACAGAGAAAGAAAATTTTACAGCGTGTATTACGATAATTTTATTATTATAAATAGGATTATGGGGGCCCCATTTTCTTTCGGTGTTTGTTTTCGATTGTAAGTCACAACATTATTTATGGTGGCAATGAACCCTTCATTGTGTGACCTGACTTGCACTTAGCAGGTTTTTGATATAAACAAATTCACATAAGTGTAAATAACTCCGAATTGAATGTAAATTTCAGTGGTGACAATGATAAAGTGATGAATATGAACATATCAATTTAGGGATCAGTTAAGTGTAAAATTACATACGCGTGTGATCCTCAGATTTGGATCACTATATTTTTAAGCTACTCCGCTGGTTCTCGTGGTGGTTCAAAGCCGCACTGCATCTCATGTTTACAGAGTGGATTTATGTAAATGCTGGTGAAAAGTGGCGATCAGTCGGTGATCGCGCCCGCGCGTTGCGGGCGTGTCGAACGTAGCAATGGTTGCCATTAAGCCATTACGAGTTATGACTAAATGCTTGCTCAATCTAATAGGAAGGGATGTAGCGTATGTCCCATGACGCTTATACCACAGTAAATAAATGCAGCAGTGATTTATGTTTTTTGTTTAGTTTTGTGTTCTGAGAGAGCTTATATGACAATTATTTGTGCACCACGTTTAACAAAGCAAAAAACGTACACTGGCGAGCAAAAATAACGGGGTACTTTTCATGCGAATTTTACGTAGTATATGTCCCATGACGCTTATAGGTACCACAGTAAATAAATAGAGGAGTGATTTATATTTTTTGTTTAGTTTTTGTGTTCCGAGAGAGCTTTATATGAAAATCATTTCTACACCACGTTTAAAAAGCAAAAAACGTACACTGGCGAGCAAAAAGAACGGGTCACTTTTCATACGAATTTTACGTTATTTTGCTCGTGAGTACATTGCCTGAGGTACGGTGTAGCTATATTTAGTCTAAACGTCTAAAACGTCTAAATGACCGGGGGATTAATTTTCCCGTTTCCACGGCAGAATTTGAAAGAAGAATTCAACTGCGTCGGAAATTGCCTCAGTCACATAACCAGCATAAAAGATATAGCAGAGTCCGGAAGCAATATCCACTGTCCTGCGAGAGTCCTTCACGCTCCCCATTCAAGTGGGCACACATAATACTTACTCGGCCCACGCTCTTTGACTATAGCTCGCAGTTATAAGTTCGGATAGTCAAAGATCCAAACGTATACATATGTGATTGTCTAAATCAGGGTTTCCCAACCAGTGGGGCGCGACCCACTTGGGGGGCATAGGGTAATCCAAGGGGGGGGCGCGACGCGGCGTAGGTATTTATTAAAGTGCAAGCACAATGTTCTCACTAATCATTCATAGTATGTTGTGCTTTAGTTATTTGATCGTTTATCTTATGTCCATCGTAGTTGAGTTGGGACAAGAGGGGCGTAGTATTTTAGCGCAAATTTGAGGGAGGCGCATAGGGTAATAGGTTGGGAACCCCTGGTCTAAATGAACCTCGTCCGTGACGTGACCAGGGGTCGTACCATGACGTCTTAATGCGATTCCATTTCGACTCATTTCAGGTTGGGATCTGACAGCGAGCGAACCTAAACTAAATCGGAATTGAATCGCATGAAACCGTCATGGTAAGGCCGTAATACATATACATACACCACGTCGTTATCCCTTACAAAAAAAAGCAAAGCAGCCTCAGAGAACAGCTAATTCCGAGGTTTGTTTGTTTACGGTTTATAATATTTTTTGCCAAAAGTATGCTTGTTTGCCGAGGTAATACTATGCTTTTTCTAGCTCTATACCCTGCACCTTAGTCACAACAGTGGCGCCAACTGGTGAGCAAAGAAACGATAGTCCCCATTAATTCTTTAGCTGCAATTTTTGACACTTCTAGTATGGATCTGACAGCGATCGATTCAAGTTTGCGGAATTAAATCGCATTAAGACGTCATGATAAGGCCCCAGGTTATTAATTCCAATGGAGCCTGCATTTGTCACGGCTTAATATAATCACGTCCGCGCCAAGTTTTTTTTCCATTATTTCCTGTCCGATTAGTGTCGCAGGCAGCCGCTCTACTTGCTCTAGAACTACGGAACTGTACACGAATCCACTGAAAATGGAATTTTTCTACTCCTGTACTATAATTGTAATCACAAGCACCACTATAAGAACACTCATAAAAAGACTTTGGATAAGTCTATATTGTCTATTGCCTCTAAAAGCACTTGTTGGCTTATGTCTCTAAAAGTGCTCCATCGTTACTCTGCCAGCCATAGACAGCCATAGACAGCCAGAACTAGGTACAACTTTTACACGATCAACATTAAATTTACGATGATTTTCATCTCATGAAGCTCGTGGCGTACTTCTTACACCCCACACCACTCGCCTTTTTTGACCCCTTAATACAACTGTTGCATAAAATACTATTATTCGTAAACCTATGAGAAAGTTAGGGAACGTTGGCTTTGTTAATGAAGATTTGTTTTTCCTGGGCTTGACCGCTTGGAATCATAATCAGAATCGATTTCGATGACGATTACGATCGTGAACAAGTTAAGTAATAAGCCTGCTGATTTGATATGCGGACGGTTTCCAGTGAAGCTAGGCTCGCACCCAATTGTTATCATTATCTCAAGCCCATATACTTCCCACTGCTGGGCACAGGCCTCCTCTCAGAATCAGACGACTTAGGCTATAGTTCCCACGCGGGCCCAGTGCGGATTGGGAACTTCACACAAACCATTGAATTGCTTCGCAGATGTGTGCGGGTTTCCTTCACCAAAAAGGTCATGGTAAGTTTCAAATGTAAGTTCGCACATAAATTGCGAAAACACAGAGGTGCGAGCCCGGGATTCGAACCTTCTTGAGGAGATGCTTGACGATTCTTGAGAGGCCACAGGTCAAACCACAAACCACTAGGCTTTTGACACCAAATACCCACCCTTAAACGCGGCAGTCCGGTGATACGGAACAGCTAGTTCACTGTTCTCTCTGCTAGGCTGTGGAATCGGTTACCGACCTCCATTAGGCAGTCTGCCTCCGTGGCGTCGTTCAAGGAAGGCTTGAGGAAGATATGGCTCACACCATCTCCTTAGATATTGTATGTGTGTACTCTTATTGTATTTTGTATGTATGCATCTGTGTAATGATATTTAGTAGTTTATTTTATGTTTTGTTTATTATTCTTAGATATGTACGCTCTATTGTGGCTTTTACTACCTGGAATTTTAAACTTACACTTTGTCGGTCCCTCGTTTAATGCTCCTGTCATCTACTCAAAGGTTAACTGGTAGAGATCCCTTATAGGGATAAGTTCGCCTTTGAGCATATATTAAATGTTATTTTTATTTTTTTGTGAATTGTATGTATGTATGTATGTAAACTCTTTATTGTGCAAAATATCTATATATATCTTTATTGTATCAGTTTCTTTATATTTGTACAATATAGCATTTACTTACTTACTTTAACCTCTCGGATCCCATGTGTGCTGGATCGGCTTTTACGCCATCTTAGTTTTTTTGGAACAAGTATTTAGTATTAGATGATATGATATGATCTTATGAGTGTCTATGGGCAGCGGTGATCACTTTTCATCAGGTGACGCTTGCACGTTTTCCCCTGTCATAATAAAAAAAAATCTGTTGTCCGAAAATTAATACGCTCGTTTCTCGTATTAAGTATTTCACCGTACTTAAGTAATCCACTTCATTATAGGTCTGTATCGGTCTGAGAAATAGGATCTTTAAATTGAACTTGATCAATGGTTACTTCACAGACAAAAGTAAATGGTAAGAAAGCCTCCATTACCAAAGCTAGTTCAAAAACTTTACAAGAACAACAAGCAAAAATTACTTTGTAATGAGATATCTTCGGCATTAGGGAGTACTCTAGAAGTTTGCAGGAAGTTTGTGACGCAATTAAATCTCGTCTTAACTTGGACGAATTCGGCGATCTCGTCTAACGAATCTCGGCTAAACCGGGCTAAAGTGATCATACTTTGAGTGTTGTAAAATGTGATTATTCGACTATTTTCGACTTGGCTCAGCCTCAAACTGAGGCTTCGGTTTAGGTACTTTTTTTAAACGAGCAAATGAGTCACTTGATGGTAAGTGAGTGCTACCCAGGACACTTGCAACAAGAGGGTTCCAGATACATTGTGACAAAACACATATAAATCCCACAAACTAAATTATCCCTTACACAAACACTGACGCGTTTCGATCCCTCTACGGGAGGGAAGTTTTATTGGCAATAGTGGAGGGAGGGATTGCATGAAAAACATATATATTTCACACAGGCTTGGTTACCTTGCACGTGAGTAGCGGAGTAGCAAGGTAAATATTTTCTGTTCATTGAAATGGACCTCCACAAAGTAACGCCTGATTCAATAAAACATACGATAGTTTATCAAATTCACACAAAACACTCCTTCCTCTTCCATGTGCTTCCCACGCTGCTGTTTTAATTGAGGTGGGCAGATAAGGCCATGCGGGCACGCACAATGCGTGTAACTTAATTAAATTAATTATTAAACTAATGCAGACCTGAGTAATTGAAGTTTGCGATTGTTAATTGTTTGCGAACAACATAATGGGGTCGCGGGCGGCATGCTTGTTAACTTTGAAGCGGGTGCATGAATATGACTGAAACGTATTACTGCTTTAAATAACTAACTACATTGACGTACAATAAACAACTAGACTCCCAATCGTGCTCAAAAACTGTCGTAAGCAAAAGTCTGCACGACGCGTCTATTGTGCAGTTTTGGTTCAGTCGTGTTTTGACCGCGCTTTGACCGGGAGCGGATTAGAATACATAAAGTTTAAAATGTATAATGGGTTAAAATACATAATGGTTCAAAATATATAACGCAATTTTCTGTAAAACGATTAAAATGAACTTTTTTAATATCGCAATCTATAGATTGGTAAGTAAATGCTTTATTGTACAAATATAATGTTGTGGTGACTGTACATAGCTACTTATTATTTTATTGGTTAGCTGGACTTTTTAGTGGAAACTATTTTCGTTGACAAAGCCGAGCACTTCCGAGCGCCGGCCGAGGACTGCCGACCTCAAAGGTCGAGTGCGCATGTGCGGTTTCAAACAGCAACTGTCTAACACTTCTTGCCGTGGTGATCTGTCATCCTTACCACGCGCTTATTCCTATTTGTTTTCTAGTTTCCCTATTCCTTGTGTATCTAGTAGGGAGTGCTAACCGGTTAACTGGTTAACCGGATTTTCGGTTAACCGGACTTTTTTGGTTAAGGCAAAAAACCGGTTTTCGGGACGCAAAAACCGGATTAAAACCGAAAGACATAAAAACTATGATAAGTTGATTATTTAATCTTATATACTACAGTGAGGTTAAAACTGTTTTGTTCAATATTCGGGCCTCTTATATATTATTACTATCTATATTTTACAATATTTAAAACGCATTTTATTGATATTCTTGACATCTGAAAGTTTCAGTAGATCAAAACAAACTTGTTTTATTTTCTGCTTAAGTAATGCTGACTTGCTTAGTTTATAAACTGCACAATACTTTATTCCATGAAGCAAGAACGTCGAGATATTAAATGATGATTTGAGTAAAATTTAAGAAAATAATAATAACCGGTTAACCGGTTTTTCTTTCTGTAATGCTGTTAAAAACCGGTTTTTTCATCTGTACGGTTTTTGCAATCCCTAGTATCTAGCCGTGTCCTTCCTGTATATATTATTCTTCAGTGTTTCCTTATATACAGTTATATATTTTGTGGAGTGCCTTGTTTCCTTTTAGCATCCGTAGCACCCTATAAAGTGATCTCTACCAGTTACCTCTGAGTAGATGAAGGGATTTGACAATATTGAAACCACATCTGGCTCGCAGTGTCATAATACGCATATCTGACTTTATCTCCATAATTCACAAATATTATACTGTAACCTGTCACAAACAAGAACTACACGAGATATAGATAAGCATTAGGTGAGTCACAAAGCCGAGGGATACCTTTAGGGCAACATGCCGCGCTTCCGTCGCCCTTCAACTCTACAACATGTCTATAAGTATAAAAGGGCCAACATGTAACACACTCGCATCAGAGATCCTGCCAAATCCCGCGAATAATAGAAATTTGTCATGTAGTAATTTTGTTCCCGTTTTTGAAATTTCAGGTTATTTCTGCGCATGGGCCCTTTTTGAAAGCACATATGTGAAAATACCATTCGAAAGCGGTGAAAAATTGTGCGGAATTTGAAATACGAGTAGCTTAGAAGGTAATTACGGCTCTCATTAATCTTGTGAGCTAGTCAAATTTCGATTAGAGCTGTAGTTTTGAAGATAAAAACAGATTTATACCACTTTCGAGTGATGTGGTTTCAAAGATCGGGCACCAGATACATTTTTTCTGGTACGACAATGAGTAGTGTAAGTAATTGACAAGAGGGGGATTTTTAGGTTGATTTTCATTTTTTTCTTGTCATCTATACGCCCACAATCTTGCTAAACGTGACCTAGGTCTTGCCACCTTAGGCTCTGTCTACCCCGTAAGGGATAAAGACGTGATTTGTGTATGTATGTATGTATGTATTTTCAATTATTTTTAACTTACTTTACTTTCAATCAACTTTCCTAGTTTCAGGGCCATTGCTACTTTTCCATTACTACGAAATAGACACAGGCGTCATCATAGATAACTGACACTTAAGATAACTGGAATTTAACAGAGAGTGGTGAAAGAGGCCCTTAGTGTGCTTAATTGTTATTTAGTTCTTAATAGTTGGTACATTTATTATTATTATTTTATATATATATATAAGAGAGGGCAAACGAGCAGACGGGTCACCTGAATGAACACCTGACTCTCACCTGGTGAATTTACCTGAACGTTTAACATATAAGTAAGTAAGTAAATAAAACATCAGTAGTGTTGTTGTTTCTGAGTAGGTACATATAACCCGGAGTTTTCAAAATTGGAGAAAAAAAACGCGTATTTTATTTAAATTCTCCAGGCGCTCGAAATAACTGTTTCTAAGGATCTAAAAACTGTTTTTTGTTGTCAACGACTGTAAACCAATTAAGATGAACATTAAAAAAAACTTTTATGTATTAAAACTTTTTGTCTGTAACGACAGAGTTTTAACTGTGACAGTTGCCTCCTCCCGCGCAGATGGTAAAAGCCCATCGAGGGAATGGACGAAAGTCTTAGGAATCATGTTATAGTCGATGCAGCTAGCAACCCATCACTATTTTGACTTCCCTTTCCACCTATACGCCCACAATCATGCTAAACGTGACCTTAAGACGCTGACAACACCCGATGACCTTCATCATTCGAGGTTTAAGCCACGCCCAGCGATAACAACGCCATTGGTCAGCGTGCGGTAAAAAGTAGAACTACGTGTATTCAATTACTTGCGCCATCTATTGACATATTTACGAGAAATATTTCCTTGCGCCATCTATTATTTTTTTTATACACTACTAGGATAGCAGAGCTATGAAGAAAGCAAATTTAGACAGGACATAATTATTAAATAATTTACTTGCAACTTTTATGTGTATAGATTTTCATTTATTTGTATGTACCTTCTAATATCAACCTTGAACACTATTAAAATTAATAATGATAGAAGGAAAGTTTTGATAATATTATTTGTACAACATCATCAATAAAATAAATCATCATATCAGCCGATAGACGCCCACTACTGGACATAAGCCTCCCCCAAAGATCTTCACAAATTATAATAATATTAAATTTTTACTTTATTATGAGCCCCATGCCCAGCAGTGGGCGTCTATCGGCTGATATTATCGAAGGTGGAAAGGCAAAACCCTTGAAGCGACATCATGGTCGAAGTTGAGTTATATATATATATATATATATATATATATATATATATATATATATACTAAATAGTAGTTTTACTCTCGTAGTGCAGGTACCATCTAAGGAAGAGAGGTGTCTCTTACTTAACACAGGTTTTAACAAACTTAAAAAGAGGCACCAACAATTTTATTGTTAAACTAACAACTTTGTTACTGAATAAAAGATTATTGTTTTTTTTTTGATATATCGTTGAAATCAACAAATTTTCCGCGACTTTTGACTTCGGTCACAGAATACTAATAATACTACAGAAAGGACACTCCCTGCCTGAACCGCTCTCGCCCGCAGATTGACGGAAAACCGACGGATGCTAATCGAGCTGGTTATTCGGTGGCGCACTCAGTGTAAATGTTGGTTTTACGTAAAAAGTAATCAGTAATTTCGTTTTCCGAGGTTTGAAGGAAGGCAAGTAAACTTAGTTTTTCGCAGTTTTAAAGGAAAGCAACAAGTGAATTTTAACTTCAGAAAAATGAAAACCAACTGTGAGGTATATAATCTTTCAATCGAAACAAGAATTTTCGAAATCGGTCCTGGCGTTTTAGAGAAACCGGTGAACATACATAAAAAAAGGATTCCGACGAATTGAGAACCTCCTCTTTTTTTTGAAGTCGGTTAAAATTAGCTTTAGTAATTGAACGACTTTATAAGTTGAGAGGTATCTACTATTTTGTATTCCTTACCAGTGTGTTCTTGCCTTACAAATAAATTAATTCTGCGTACCTCAATTAATACCAAAGTCGGTTAAGTGACCACCTAACTGGATTCCGTGGTGGTTAAAAATCACTGAAATCCATGTGTTGCGAATAGGTTTGATTCGCAATTGTTTGGTCTTGATCCGAACGAGGGGATGGGAGTTGGTCCTGAGCTTGAGCGATAGTTGCCACCTGAGTCTCAGAGTTTTTAGTCGTAACGTGATCAGGTTCTCTAACAGGAAGGTGTCGGGTGAATCTTGGATCCACTATTTCCGGCAGTAAACAATTCATGTAAAACGATTCTAATTTTGACATCATCTTATTTTCCCAAAATGAGTCGTCTTTTTTAATAATTTCTGTTCTTAACGGTTCTTTTTCGCTGGACCAAACTGCAAACAAGCATTGTTCACGCTTTGTTATGTGCAGTTGCCCTTGGACTTGAAAATACCAGTTATGGTTTTTATTGATTTGTAAGATGCCATCTTTGTCTTTTAACCAAAAATTTACTTTTTTTTCTGTTATGGCTTGATCCAGACCAGTTTTATGTGCGGTGATTGGGCATTTGACTTCAACGATGGTATTTTCGTCACAAATACCATCGGGTGATGCACCAAGAAACGGCCGTTCACAATCAATGAACAGTCCACAAGGTTCTATTTTAATATTTTTCTGTGCAGCCAGTTGTATTAAAGCCGTTTTTTCGTGCTGCTGACCGTGTTTTATGGCAGACACATGGTCCATGTTACTTTTGTATAGTATATCTTTGACTAAATTACTGCATTTTGTTTGATTTCTTTTTTTTACTACGCGGCCGAAATTAGAGGCTGTCAACAGTGACCGTCTGAGCTCCATCCATTCACTGCTATCTCTTTGAAGAACGGTCGCCTTTTCAATTTTTTCTCTTTCTTCATTTGTTTTTTTCAGAGAATGGACAAAGTTAATTTTCATTTTCTCTAGAATGTCTTCTGGCATATCCGGTTTCATGCACATGTCTCCATAATTCTCGTCTTGTTTTTTAAAAATAACACGCCGTTTTCTTTTTAAATATTTGCTATTAAGATTTTTTTTCCTCAATCTTCGTTCTTCCAATTTTTTTAAATTGCCTCGTGGACTACTCATCAAAATTTTTTTGTATAGGCGAGATAAAGATTTGTTGGTGTTGAAAGATACAGCGGCTGCCTTACATCTGGTACTGTAGGATTGCTTCAAAGAAAAGTTCATTCTTTTGCCTCCTATGTACTTCGCTATAATGCTGTGGTATCTTTCGACGATGTTACTGTCAACGTCATGTATTAGACTACGGGCATGTCCTGCTATGTTTTGAATTAATAGGCAAACCCGTTGCCATAATGAACTTGCAAAGAAATCATTATGTGGTGTTTCTTGCTGGCCAGGCTTTTCACAGAAACAAGTTTTACAGTTTGTGTGATTTCCAAAGGCATGGTGATGTGACAGAAGGATGTCATCAAACAAATTTTGTACCTCAGGACATTCGTGGTTTTTATTTACAGTTATTGCTTTTTTAATAAATCCTCTTATTGAAAGTATAACATTTTTATTAATATACTTTCTGTGACCTATTGGATACCTCGTATCTGTTTGCAAAGCTTTTAGTTTGTTACAAAGATTTCTCAGTAAATGATTGCGACATTCCACCTTTTCTACCGTGATGCCTTCGTGTTGGTAAGGCCGCATCTGGAGAATTTTATTATATGTGCTGGAGTCACCGTCCGAAATCAAACGTCCATAAATTAAATTATGAGTTTCAATTGACTGTTTGAAACCCTCCACGATGATTTCACTTTCCATGCCAGTAGAAGGACCCGTAAAATTTTTGAAACAGTTATGATCTTTGATAGGTATTTTTTTCTTCTCTGCACGGTCACAGGTGTAGCAGTACTTATTACGAACTCCCAAAAATAGCAGCTCTCCTGTTTTTTTTCCTATTATAGCTCCTGCGCCTGACAAAGCCGAATAATTCGTTTTATATGACCTTTTACTATAACAGCCATCTACGATCACGTCAATGATTGGGGTACCATTTTTGCTGACGTTGCCAGCTGCAATCGCCAAATTTCTCTCCTTTTCAGCTGCTTCATCCATGGTATCTTGAGCAACTTCTTCCCAGTTCTTTGATAGATGATCGTGGATGGATTGATAGCTTTTGTCAGATATAAGCGGTAGATTTAAGGATGCCGAAAACTCTTGCAAATGCGAATGGCCACCACCAATCGATATTATGCCTGCTACGGCACAATGATTCACTGGCAAGTAATTCTCGCCGTTTGAGTCACTCTCTATGAAAAATTTTAAATTACACATTCGACACAAGAACGTAAACTTCGACATCAAGCCATTTTGTTTTTCACCTATTAAGTCAATATGGTCAATGTTACACCCAAGGGGTCCATGATTAGACATTTCCTGTATTTTTCGGTAAAAATGTGAGACATTTAAAATTCGTCGCCCGATTGACTTTTCTTTAATATTTTGACTTTCTGTAACCTGAAATATAAAAAAACCTTAAATAGATTTCCACAAAAAAAAAAAAACTTTAGAAAGAGCTAAAAATTGATTGTTTTTTTATGGATAAATTCAATAACAACTGTACCAATTGAAATCTAATTGATATTAGTATAATTCATTTACAGAAAGTAATAAGTACAACAAACAGACGGTTTTATACATTTAATATTTTGTTATTTTTTTTAATTGGTTCATTGAGATTATCCATAAATCGCGGGGTTAAACCTTATTAGTAAAAATATGAATGTATACCACTAAACCAGGAAGATCGTCAGATGTGGATTGAACCGAGGAATCTTCGTATGGAGGCTGTGCTAACATTCCATCATTAGTTGTGTTATGTAATCTACAACGAAATGCAATTGTAAGGAATCACATTAAATTATTTCATCATCATTTAAGCCATTCGACGCCCATTGCTTAAGATTGCATTGTTTTAACTGTATTTCTGTGGACATCTGTCATTGGCTTTTTGTTTAGTACCAAAGTTCCACTCTAATGTACCCAAATAAAATAAATAAACAAATTGCTGGGCATAGGCCTCACCCAAAGCTCTTCACAAATTATATAACACGTTTTATTTTTTATGAGCCCTGTGCCCAGCAGTGGGTGCTGTGTTTTGATTAAAAAATAATAAAATGCTTAGATTGAATAACCTTCATAAAAAATATCAGCAACACGTTTTGTCAAATCTACTGACATAAGTCGTCCACAACAGGTTTCGTCAATAGAAATACAATTAATCCATCTTAATACAGTCGTCCCATCTTCCATCGACAGCCAACAGCGCCGGTGCTGCCGCGGATTCCGCCGAATGCCTCAAACGGCGCAAATATGCAGGCATTAGCAGTGCATACATGTTTGAGCCGTTTGGGGTAGAAACCTTGGGTCCATGTGGGCGAGTGCACTTGGCTTATTTCAGACTCTCGAAGTTAAGTTAAAGGAGTCTTCGGGTGACCAGAGGGCTGGCTTTTTCTTGGCCAGAAGACTGAGCATTGCAATTCAGCGTGGCAATGCTGCCAGTCTTCCGGGCACCCTACCAGGTGGTAGTGATCTAGGGCAACTTTTTTATATTTAGTTTTAGTTTTATAGGTATTATTTTAGTTTTAGGATAAGTGTTTTAAGAGTATCTGTATATTATTGTTTTTTTTAAATCAATTATATTCCACAGTAAATTAATTACTAACAACACAATATATAAATACAAACATACATACACACTTACGTACATACCCATATTACATACACACATCTATAAAAAGTATATCCCTCAAAGTGTACATTCATAGTTTAATTTAAATCTCTTGTGAGTATTGGTCATTTCTTAACATTCATTAGTCTACGCGCTCACGGCTCGACAGTTCTTATTCTTTGATACCTACAGAGCAGGACGAAATTTTTGCTTTGAGTTTGTTGAAAGAAGAGTTGAAACAATACAAGTAAACAAAACTAAACTAAGTAGATAAAATGTAACTTACTCTAATAAAACATTACTGGATCCATTTTCTTCTGTACTCTCAGTTCGTCTTCTCTTACTATAACGAAATAAGAATCAATGAAGAAAATAAGAAGTAATAAAGGAAATAAGACTGAATAAATGAAAAATAAGAATCAATATCAATGATAAAAAGCAATTACAAAGAAAATAAAAAAAGGAAAAAGATAAAGTATGCCGAGGATTTGAACCATCAGCCTTACGGCTGAGAACGGGACGTGTGTCAATCCCCTGAGCCACGGCATCTATCAAAGGAAGGAGTGAATTTAACGTACTTGTACACATTATTACACCTGTGGCTACTCCTTCACTATAAACTATAATTTTGACAAAATTTTATGTGAAATTATATACTTACTTTACAATTTCCACCATATGTTGCTGTTTATTTTTATAGTGTCGTTTTCTGGATTTTTTTTTCGGATTATTGACCTTATTTCCCATAATTAAAACAATTTATTTACACAATTTAGCTTTTCAAAATATTTATTTACAGAACCTAATAACTAGCTAACAAATTTGAAGGACCCAATAACTACCTAAACTAACTAAATTATATTTACAACCCTACGAATTACGACAACCTAAATGTTTCTTTTCCTTCACGTAAATAACTATTGCGGGCACGAGCGACTGAGCAACACAGGTCCGTCAGGCAACGCGTCTCAACGCTCTCTGCCGGTTTCCGGTCGGGTGACAGAGAAAGCAACACGCGGGCGGCGGGGCGCGCCGCTAGCTCGATTGAAAAACCATAATTAAATTAAGATAAAAAAAACTATTAGTAAATTTACAAATTGAAAGTTACAATTATTTTTTTTATAGCTTATTTAGTAATAAAGATTTAAAATTTCGTAATGTGCACTTGATAATTGACGAAGTATTTTGAGATTGAAAATTACGCTTAGAGTCAACTTTGCCATTTAATTCTATCGAGCCGAATTTGTCTAATCGTGTTTTGAAGTTAACAACTATATCAGGAGTATAATCAAAATTACGATACTATTTTTTTTGCTTTCATATTGTGTACTGATTTGGCAGAAAACGAGATTAAAAAAAGCACATTTTGCTATTGTCAGCGTCTTAAGGTTTTGTTAGCTTAGGCTCTGTTCCGTCAGAGCAAAAGATGTGATATATGTATGTATGTATGTATTTAACTGTGAAATACGGTTGATTAGAAATAATCGTACCAGTTTACAATATCGCTCAGAATCCTTCACATGACTCTTCGACATGCAATACAAGCACCGGCATTAATAGCATAACTCATATCCCTTTTTAACATGTGCCGTGCGAAAGAGACAAAAGTTTCGAGTATTATCCATATCCACTCCTAAGCTCTCACATTTGCCTTTATATCACGAGGTGCGAGTAATTCATGTAGCAATACATTGCGGGGCCGCTAAGTTCACGGGTTTTATGTAATCAATCGAGGAGCGCAATGTAACGGTTTTTTAACGATTTTATCACCGGGGTTCCATTCTGGCGGTGAACACCAATCTGTCAGGATAGAGAGGCAGGTGTGGAGTATCTACTAGAGATTATAAACCTGTCACTCATCGCTAACATGTTTAAACTGATTAATATGCCCCCGCACGCGCTGTCAAATAACATGACGTGATTAATTATCGATTATACGGAGGCTTAAATTGAGTGGCTTTGAGTTTTCTTGATTATGGGATTATTATAGAGCTATACGTTTGATAACTTTATTGCTAACTTTATAATATTGTTGTTTAGACGCATTTTCTTTTATTTTCACAAACTTCTACTTCATTTCATTGGTGTTTTGTTTATTTTCTCTAAAATTGTGTGTATGCACTTATATTTGTGCAGGGCCGGATTTACCATAGAAGCCTGCTGCAACATTCCCTGAGCGGTACAATTTAGGGATATTTAAAAAACGAGCCTTCCTGTTCTTGAAAGTGCCGGCAACGTACCTGTGATTCTCCAAGTCTTGCAGGTGTCCCTGGGCGATGGTGATTACTTTCCATCAGGTAACCCGTCTGCTCGTTTTCCCCCTCTTATATATTAAAAAAAAAAGAAGCTGAAAAAGCTGAAGCTTAGGGCGGCAAAATTGGCCCAAAAAAAGTTGTAAAAACAATCTAGAAAACAAATTAACGTTATTGTGATCAGTGTATCTAATTTCAAAGGTCAATATTATAGGGGCCTTAGGGGCGGCAAAAGTTGAATAGCTTTGGCGCGGCAAATGTTTAAATCCAGCGCTGTACTTGTGTCTTGCAAAAAGGAATAAACTTTTACTTTATTTCTTTCATTTGTAATGTTTGTTTATAAGGAGCCAAATCTTGCAAGTGGAACTTTACTCGCTAAGTGAAATTGCCTTAAAACTAAAAGTAAGTATGAAAATATATTATAATTACCAATATTTTGAGTCTTTACATAGCATAAAACAAAGTCATTCCACGCCATCATTACGTATAAGTATATATGACATATGTAGGTACGCTTAGATTTTTAACCTTCTCACCGCCGCGCAACTCTCATGTCTACACAAGTCTTGTGTTGCCACAGCATTTGTACCTACTGAATTTATATCGAGTCAATGGCGGCAAATAAGTTAAACTGGGTACATTCTTCAATAAATATGATTCAAGAGGAATGTATATACCTACATAATAGTTTAATAACCTGTACGAAGCCGAGGCGAACCGTATTTACAATGAAAAGCTTTATTTATCTGTCATCTTATAAAGTTTGAACTATTTAAAGCATCTCCTTTGTACGGTGCATTTTAATGGTCGCGATGAATGTCCGAACTTAGCCGACTGAGCCGAAGTTAGCCGACGTCGCCCGAACTTTGCCGAAACTCGCGTTGACGAGGCGTAAAGCCGGCGAAGTTAAATGAAAATACTTTTACAATTAAGAACCCTTTGAAGTCGCAGATTTGGTAAAAAAACATAACAGTGAACTTTTTTGCGGCTAACGCGATCGTTATTTGTTTTTGTTTAGATGTTGTATTTTAGACATGCAAGATTACTGTGATTGAAGTAGAATCTGCTTTATCTCTCTGTGTGTTGTCTCTATTTATTACCCGACTACGGAAAAGCCAAAGGAGGGTTATGATTTTGGCAGGCTATGTATGTATGTTCATTTGTTCTCTCATGGCTACTAAACTACTTATCAGAACAGGACAAATGAGATATCGTTAGAAGTATCTTGATTGTCCGCTGGTTATAGGCTATATGCCGTGTCACTAAATCTAATGTAGCGCCCTCTAGCGGGCAAAAAGTACTCTGTTCATAAAAAAACGAGATAAATATACCGTGTTTAGTATCATTAGACAGGGCGTTACTACATTTCAAAAATATAACATTACTAGCAATTATAATTACACATAAACGGATAACTCACGTATTCAGAACTGAAGAACGACCCATCTGACGAGGCATTTAGATCCAAACTGAGAAACCTTTTGTTGGATAAACCATTATACTCTGTTGGTGAATTTATATTGACATGATGTGCACTTCTTTTTAATATTTTATTGTGATTTGACATTGAATTGTACTCTTGATATTAATTTTTTATTTTACTGAACATTGTTATTTTAATTATTTTATGTATTTTAATTGGATGATCCTTGTTTGGTGACATCCATATAGCTATGACGATCCTGAGTGGAGAACCTATGTAAATGTAATGATTTGTTGTTTCTTTATTATTTTATACAATTCCAAAATTTTGTGACATACAATTAAATTTTCAATTTTTATTTTTTAATCTATATGTGTAATTTTTTGACGATTTCAATATAAGTTCTCGTAACTTGACATTGTACAATTTATGATGTAATTTTATATTGACTGAATAAATAATCTAATCTAATCTAATCTATAAAAAGTCGAGTGTTACGACTCATGTTCACTCATGAACACTCATGTCATGTCACTCGTGTTCATTTCGCTGCCGCCGGGGCGAGCGCTCCAGGAAGAAGGACTACGAAATAGTCCGAAACATGTCGAGCACTACTCGACTTTTTATACGTGAGTTATCCGTTTATGTGTAATTATGAGTGAGTCTCACGGTAGTTTTATGTTGGAAATTACTAGCATTTGCTTGTGACTGTCCGTATTCATTCGCATTTCATCCATATTTCATACACCGTACATTGAAACACCAAAACAGTTGAAATAATAAAAAAACTAGAATGACAAGAAACTAGACAAGTGCGCCCTGTATTAGAAATTGTTACGCTGTGCCAGTAGGAGGTACATGTTATTTCGAAACCCGAAAAATATGTCCATATCCTTCATCCAGCTTTTATTTATCTTAAACACTGTAGCGCGGGCTTAACCACGTTTCTGAACGCAACCCGCCGACCTTCTCGCTCGCTCGGTATCTCTCGCTCTCTCGCAACTAACTAACTAGTATGGATTAATAAACACCTTTCATCCTACACTGCTAAATAAAAGCAAAGCTATTGCTAAGCTGCACACCATTATGTTTGCCTTACAGAAAATCCAGACAATCTTCATGTAACTTAAGATAATAATGGAAAAATATCTTCAGCATATTGTTTTAAAGATCATCATAAAATCGCGAACAGCAGTAAACCAAGTTAAAGCTAACACAAACAAATATAATGAGTAATAGCCCCTTATAACATGATCCATAGTTATACTACCTACTTCAAAATTTTAATACATATCATACCGTCCTTCTCGCTTTCTTATTACCTATAAAGTATTAGTGCAAGCGGGATGGCATTATTATGAAATAATTTCTAATGAACCGGGTGATTCGATGCAGTCAGTAGGGATGTCGGAATTCACAAGCAATTCGCAAGAATGCCACTGAATGTGAGCGCATAATGTAATTTCTTCTCGTTGGAACGTGAAATTCTAAGAGAACAGAGCCTCTAGTGTAAGTTTTCGCATATAAAAACGTCTCGAACGCGTTCACTAACGTCTCAATTGCTATGGAATAATTGGCAGCGCCACTTGCGGATCGAAACGGCAACAAACAGTTCTCATACAGTGCTTAGTGTAGGTTTTCGGTCGCAAAATACGTCTCGGACGCGTTTGCGTTCAAATGTCAAGTTCAGTGTTCTACAACGGGGGCGAAACTATGTATAGTCGCTTATCTTATTAGTCAATACCTTATTTTATTTCATGTAAGTATGAAAAAACAGATAGTTAAAATGTAAATACAAAACTAAAACTAGTATTAAATTAAAACAACGAAATAAACATTAAAATTAATTGTGAAAGAGAGGTGGGCATCTTGGCAGGGTGCCTCACGCAGGCAGCATTCCCGCGCTGAACTGCGATTGCGATTCTTTGCGCGAGATGGCTGCCGGCGCGAGGGTCGCCTGTTGCCTCTCTCAATCTTTTACTGAGCTCTCTGTGAAGCTCCAGCGCACCCTTACCCCAAGGTAACAGCGCACCTTACCCTTAGTCAATTAATTCTCTCTTTTTATATTTGAATCCGCATCCACATCGTCAGGAAACAGCGATCCTCGGTAACGTCACTAGCAAGTCGTGAAAGGGTCATAAACATTTTATACGTGCACCGCATTATTCAGGGTTTACGATCTCTACAGATTTGCACTCCACGGGTTTGAGCATCACCCTATTTGATTTCTCAATAATTGCATAGCGTAATTATAACAACAGAACTAGTGAGATAACTCGGCGGTCTAGACGGGGTAACTGCGGTGCTAATTTGCAGACCCCTTCGTTGGACCTTCAGTAGGTAGGCGGATTCGAACTACGTCGATAGTAGCCAATTCCGCTGATACAAAGAAGTGCACCCACTATTAAAAATTATTACGCTATGATATTACCATTAAGAGGTTTGTTTTCGAGTATGTAGCTAGACAATGAAAAAGTTTTGGTTAACTAGGTACCAAAAATTTTAATGCGCGATTAGCAACTATAATTTGAGCTGTTCGCTCGTAGGCATTAAACGGAGTCAGGTATCCCGATATTTGTCAATGTGAACGTCAACGCGTGACCAACGTTGGGACACCTTTTCTCCACATATAGTGTCTACCAGCGATAAGGTCAAGTTAGGGTGGACAAAACATACTTCGCGCAAACCTAACTACCCCCTACACCACAACTATACGGGTCGTACTCGTATATCGTATACTGCGAGCACAACCTATCTAGCATGCACACCACTGGTAGAGCAAGCAAATGTTTTTTGTTCGGCCTCAATTAACATTTATTTGCTCCGGGGGCAACGTTCTCTGGTCGATAAGATACAGATTACATACAAATCGTATGCTAAACTTCCGCCGCGTTTCCTAAATCCTGGCATTGTCAGCACCGTCAACCCATCAGTAAGTGTTTGCGAGATTCCACCAAAATCCGACTCGTGTCGGCGTAATCGAAACAAATATTTGTTGAGAGCATCCCTATAGGGTTGCCAGCGCTTGCAAGCAGAGATCGGAACCGTTTCTGACAAAATGTTAAACTCGCGTCAGGTCACGTGACCGTCAGGAAACGAGACCAGTAGGCTTATTACCTAACTCGCTCGCAATCGCCATCGTGTTCATTTTGACAGTTCATGTATGGGCTGACAATTGGCGTCGGAATCAGCTAAGTGTCATATTCATACAAGAACTGTCAAAATGAACACGATGGCGATTGCGAGCAAGTTAGGTAATAAGCCTACTGATCGAAAATACGTAAGATTTTTAGGGATGGGTAAAAAAAATTTAACTCGCGCCGTCGATTGAAAATTCTTAAGACAGAGGGAGAGTTGCTGCTGGGTCGTATAAGCGGTAATAACCAAGCCTGTGCGAATTTATATGTTTTTATGCAATTGCTCCCACACAAATACTTCCGCGTCGCCTGCTTCGTAGATTTGTACAGCAAGCACAGCCTAGCAATGTAGTCCGATAGTATTTAAAAAGACCTTCGGGTCTGCCTTGCAGTCTTGCTCACTTTTATGGATTTTTTGAAACCGACCATACCCGAAATCCGAAGGTTTTTCTAGGTACTCACGAACTGTAATTTGCTGTATGTTTCTTGGAGGTCCAAATTGAACTTACGAGTACGAGTGACAACCCTACACTCAGCTAAGAGCTGTGACTGCACTCAGCTTGAGGTTGGAGTACTCTGTGCATATTTAATGTATGGATAATGTTAATTTAAGGCCTCCATATATGATTTATACTCGTTCCATCTACCCACTTTCTACTAATATGGTACCAATAACAAGTCGTAAATTAAATATTGAAGAAGAATTTGAAACTACATTGTTTAAGGCGCGGTCGCTCGCATTCGTATTTACTGTCTCTCTACCTTCTTCCAATTTACCGTTTCATGTTTCATAGAAAGATATTGTCAGTGCGTTTTAACTATTGTTTTAACATGGCCTCAGGTTTAGTTTTTTTTTTTACAACTTTTCGAGATTAACATCGTACAATCTTTTTAAACAGACAGTTGTCGCCAACTTTTTCTCTAAATTCAGCAATTTTTTAAATTTACAAACAAAAAGACTGCTTCCTATCCCAACCTAAATTGTAAGACGGTGTAAACCAAATAATACCTTAATTTCCTCACCTAAAGTACAGATTTGTATACAGTCGTGAAGACAGGCGTAGACAACCTTTCCACTCATCACGAAGCTCACTAACATTTCTCTCAAAATCCGCAGACAAAAGGGACATTCCGCCTCCATTTACAGCGGAAATTAAAAAAAAAGGTGAGAAAGAATGAGAGCTCTCGAAATGTACGCGGCCTCATTTCCGGGCACAAAGGTACGCAGACTACGCAGTTATGTCAGATATTTATTTACGCCGTATTGAGTCTTGAAGATGGACGGACGGTAAGTGAAAAGATTATAGCGATTTCTGTAAGTTCATTACGGTCACTTTAGCAGGACTAGCAATCCTACATTTTTTTATATACGGAACAGAAGCTGCGAACATCGCATTGTTGCCAGTCAGGTTAGCGTGGAACTAGATTGAACATGACTGCGGAATATAATTATGCGTTGTTCCGAAATTGCACTGTATGAGTGTGTCCCCGCCAATTAGAGTTGGTTACCAATCTCGACTCGGGATGTCACTTTTATGAAATAATGAATAATCTTTTAAATAGAAAACAGGCTTTTCCTCGCTTATAATTTATCATCTGCATGACTAGAGGCGGCTTGAAGTTGAAACACCTAGGCTACATACAATCATACATACATATCGGCAATCTCTTTGGTTGCAACTTCGGTACCTATTTGAACAAGTTTTAGTTGAAAAAATCATTTTTGATAGTTTGTTTTTGCCGGATTTTACATTTGTAAATTAACCTGCATTGTCATCCATTGTAGAATATATCATTTCAAGTCAAATCAAACACTAAAAGGGAGTAATATATGAGCAAGATTTAATCCGAATAAAGATACATTTTTAAATAAAAGCTGGTAAGAACGGTTAGAAATACTTTCATGTTGAAAACACCGTGCCTTTACAAATATTAAATCCCTTATCACCACCAACCAACCACGAACTGTACGTGTGCATTCAGTAATATGCATTTACGTCTGCATTTTCAGCTTGGAATATGCTGGACTTCCCTCAAGGGACACGCTCGAGACTGCATGCTGCACCACAGCACATTTTGCGACGAGATAATTTACTAAAATCAATAAACTTGCAACACTGAAACAGTTTTGGGCTAGTAGAAAAACGGTTAAGTTTTGAGGCTTTGCGGTTTCTGTTAATAAGAACATTATTTGTATGAAAATCTAAGTTTTCGTTGGCAGATCATTGATTATAACATTTTCTTAATAAATAATTATCCTGACATAATATAAATTACTTCACGTAGTCCCAAACTACACAATGAGTGTATACTATAGTTATTTAGTTACTGGCCCCTTCCCAAGTTCACGGAACAGCTAAGGTGAAATTAAAGGTGAAAAAATATAAAGGTCTCGGTCCGAATACATTCTTCCTGCCATTCGGGGTTGAGATCTTAGGACCGTGGGGTCCCAGCGCGCATATTATGTTAATTAAGGAAATATCTAAGAGGCTGATCGACTGCAACGGAGACCAAAGAACGGGCAGCGTCCTCGCACAGCGAATTAGTATTGGCTCAATGCCGCAGGGGCGTACGTTTTTAGATATTTTAATTTTAGTTTAATTAATTTATCTTGTAATACATTTATATTTTTATATTTAATTAAGTAATTATGTGACTACGGTTAATTAGTCACTATACCTTCTAGGCGACGGATAAACATCCTTATCAATGTACTAAATATAACAGATCGCTTTTCATAGCTCATAAGAGTCATCACTTACCAGAGTACTTGCATAAAATACAATTTAAACATCCAAAACTTGGGAACAAAAATTCGTATTCCTCATACATATATTTGGACCAACCAGACATTGAACCCACGCACAATCATTCTCTGCCCACCAGCCTAGACTGTAGTTTTTTTTTTTTTAATTTGTGCTATAAGACCTGAATTCTATGTGACCAAGAGTCGAGAAAAAAAATACAATAGTCTCCGGTCTCCTATCCCTTGGTCCACAACCATCGACGCGCGGATCGCGGGGAAAACCCTAAGGAATTCCTCTCGGATAGGCAGGAGGCTCCAGGGAGCATGCAAATGCATGAAACTGGCGAGATTTTGCGGAATTATTTAGAAGCATCATCATCATAGGATCCCCAAGGATCCCCGACCGGGTTGGTGCTACCCGCAGCCAACGGTTTCCTGTGTTCTTTACCAGGATTAGTTCCCGAGTCTGGTACTTGTTTCGCCAGAAATATTCAATACAATACAAATATTTAAGTAAAATTAACTATGTGGTTCTGCCCGCGACTTCGTCTGCGTAAAAATACGTATAAACCTTCCTCTTGAATCGCTTTATCTGTTAAATAAACCGCATCAAAATCTGTTACTTATTTTTAAAGATATAAGCAGACAAACAGCGGAAAGCGACTTTGTTTTATACTATGAAGTGACGACGAGTTACTATTTTGTTGCCATCGGACATAGCAACCCATCACTATTTTGATTCCCCTTTCCACCTATTAGCCCACAATCATGCTAAACGTGCCCTTAAGGTTTTGTTACCTTAGGCTCTACCCCGTTAGGGATTAATACGTGATATAAGTAGGGGAGACCGAGGCCAGTTAAGACAGAGGTGAGTTGATACAAAGCCTTTTTCTCTGCACCTATGACAGTTAGCGATGTCACAACTTCACACAAACTGTGGAGTGTAGAAAGAGCAACGAATTAGCGAAGTTACCAGCCCGATAAACTGTCACAGTTCAGAGAAATCGGCTTTGTATCAACTCACCTCTGTCTCAACTCGCCTCGGTCTCCCCTATGTATGTTTGATACTACCCATAATATGTAATGATAGCATAAAACGAAAAGTTCATGGCAATCTTTAAAACGCGACTCCAATAACTTGGCGTTAAATATTCATAAAAGTAAATGTGACAAGTTCTCAAATCCAGTCCATTAGTAAATAAACCGAACACATTGACTTCAGTCTACTCTAGCACAATTCTCATAAGTGTTGACCCTTGTTACTGTCGCCGGGACACCTTTCGTCGAGGCGAGGTGTTCATTAATACGGTCAGTGGACTTGACAATACATATTGGGAAATGGATCCTTTTCCCAGAGACGCATAAAGATTAACATACGTATATAAACTTTTTTCATGCTGGCCTGGGACTTCTGGGAGTAAAGAAAAAACAGAATTTACCAGTTGCTTCTCTTCCCGCGCGTTGGTAAAAGCCCATCGAGGGAATGGGCGAAAGTCTTAGGAATCATGTTATGGGCGATGCGGCTAGCAACCCATCACTATTTAGATTTCCCTTTCCACCTATACACCCTTAATCATGCTAAACGTGGCCTTAAGGTTTTGTTACCTTAGGCTTGGGCTAAGGTAACAAAACCTAAAGGCAACGTTAAACATAATTTTGGGCGCGGATGGAAAGAGGAATCAAAACAGTGATGGGTTGCTAGCCACATCGCCTATATAACATGATCCCTAAGATTTTCGCCCAATCCTTCGATGCGCTTTTACCATCTGCGCGGGGAGAGAAACAACTGGTACATTCTATGTTTTTTCTTTGCTCTCAGACCAGCACGGAAGATTTTTTTAGACATTAGAAAATAAAACTATCGAAAGTTCTACATGAAGATGTCCATTTTACAAGCTTTTGTTTAACATGCAATGTATGTATGAATGTGTGTATTTATGTTTGTCCGGGTGGATAGACAGACAGCGAAAAGCGACTTTGTTGTATACTATGTAGTGATGTATCTTTCTACGGGTTAAATCTTGTGCCAAAAGTATCTTAAACTATGTCTTAAAACAAATAATTCAAATTTTATGAAGCTAACTTATTCTTTAAAGACACCTCCGTATGTCATGCATAATATCAAGCGAAGATTTATCGCATCCACCGCAACAATGCCGGGATAGACAAACACACACTGTCACTCACATTCCTAGGAACTGCCAGAAACGTCCCTGACAAACGCTTTACCCGTCGTTCAAAACCCACCGTCTCCATTCGGAGACACTTTAATAAACAAAGCGAGCTCTCGGGCACACGAGTAATGAAGAGCGTTTTGTGGTTATGGACGGACATATTTTTGAAAATGGAATACGAAATCCGTTCCAGCCAGGAATACCTCTCTGTGAACACGTCTAGGTACTCGTATTCGAGTAATTTAGCTTTAGAACACGTGCATTACGTGCATTCAGCCAGGTATATTTCCGGTTGAAATATTTCATTTGCATCCACAGAGTTTCCTTCAACTTATCTTGCACTATACATTGAGGCAGTGAGACATACACGTCCAGACAGCATATTTACGTTTCCACACACCATAAAAATATTATAAACGAAAATATTTCCGTCTAAGATATAAAATGATTTTTGTCTTCGTTTTTGGCGCAAAAACAAATTTGTTATCACAAGATTTTCAATCTCGAATTTCAAAAACATTTAGCTCTCGAAACGTTGGTGAGATTATCTTACTATAAGAAATACGTGCCTACATGTACATAATTTCAGGTTCTAATTAAAAAAAAAAACTGTGCCTCGCCTGCCAGTGCTTTGTGTAGCAATGTGCGTTACGGAAATGCCGACAGTTCAAAGTGGCCAATTTGGCAGAACTTTTCTTGCCACGAAGGTATTATTATGATATGGATTAAAAAAATAAAACGAATAATATTTCATCTTACATTACAGAACAAAAAAACCGAAGAGACACATGAAACTGATACTACTTTTTGTTTTGGTCAGACGCACATCAAGTTTATTTGTTGTCATTATTCTATTACAGAAAACTTTGCTGATAAAATTCCAGTTTAGTACGAGTATTTGGGTCAGGCGATGACACTTCGATATTTATGTGCTTTTTATTTGTTTGTCCACAAATAAATAGAATAGGACAATTAAATTCAACATTTAACGACGTGATGCCGACCCCGATCTCTATATATTTAGGGTTGCCAACATGAAATTGTGTAACTGAAAACTAACAAAAATATTAAATCACAGAACTTGAAGGAATGATGAAAGAGTAATAATAATTGTAAAGTCTATAAAAAGCAATATTTGGGCTCCCACACAAAACCGCGGTGCGATGCGACGCCACATCGCAGGAACTAACGATGCGAATTGCTGCAATACCTTCTGTTTGTTCACTTTTAGTTCGCTTATTCCTGCGATGCGCTGCGATGCGGTGTCGCAAGATGGCGGCACAGCCATCTGGAGTTTGTGTGTGTATCTGTTTGTGGCATAGAAAAGTTTCCTTGCGGTGATTCTAAGCTGTTTGGTAAAAATCGTTCCATGAGGTTAAGGAGTATCAACTGATTTCCAAATTGTGTAAGGCATTTTGGGCAGACAATTGTTTTTGTATTTACCTATGATTGCTCGATTAATGCGTGGGTTTTTTTTAATTATTAATTTTATTTATCACTGTCCTCTCAAGTAATGTCAGAAAAGGTGATACTCAGAATCAACTTTTTATTTAAATCAAAGACAGTACCGATGTTGAAATTTAGTTCGAACAAAGTTATTCCAAATGTTCCTTTATTCCAATAAACGTGAAAGAATTCTCCGACCCAAGCGGTCAACGCGCTCACATATTCACCCTTTCATATTTTTCCACCTCCAAGTATTGCCCGACGGCTGGCACCAGTGGCAACCCTAACGTCAGTGGAATGAACTCGGGAAGACATAACAAAGCAGTTTTAGCGTCGGATTCGATTCGCTCAATAAATGAGTTTGTCCATTTCACACGTCCGTGTTATCGATGTTATGATTTTAGTGACATCGTTCACACGTTATTTCGGAACCAACGCAATGGTTGCAGTCCATGCTTCGTGTAAGTTTTCGGTCACAATATACGTCTCGAACGCGTTTGCGTTAAAATGTCAAATACTGTGAGAACAGTGTGTTGCCGTGTGGATCCGCAAGTGGCGCTGCCAATTCCATAGTAATTGAGACGTTTACGTGAACGCGTTCGAGACGTTTTTATATGCGAAAACTTACACTAGAGGCTCAGGGTAGCCAGCGTACTGTATAAACTAACTTTTTAGGCCGTAGATGCAACAGTGGTCCCGGTACTACATACATACATACACAAATCACGTCTTTATCCCTTACGGGGTAGACAGAGCCTAAGCTAACAAGGCCTACAGGCCACATTTAGCAAAATTGTGGGCGTATAGGTGGAAAATGGAATCAAAATAGTGATGGGTTGCTAGCCTCATCGCCTATAACAAGATTCCTATGATTTTCGCCCATTCCCTCGATGGGCTTTTACCATCTGCGCGGGAAGAGAAGCAACTGGTACATTCTATGTTTTTTCTTGACTACCAGACCAGCATGGAAGAACACTCATAAATAAATCAATGTCGACAATCGTCAATGTATGAGTGTTGTATGTTGTCAATCGGTACTACATACATAAATAAATCAATTAGACAGAGCCTAGGGTACTAGCAAGGTACATAAGTCCATGAGCTATTTGAATGTCACTCAGATTTGTCTCTCTCTCTCTCTCTCTCTCTCTCTCTCTCTCTCTCTCTCTCTCTCTCTCTCTCTCTCTCATTTGTCTTGCTATCTCACTTACTGTTATGAAAGTTGCTAAATGACACTGAAAATTGGAACACAGAAAAACCCGAAAAGTAAAGCTATGGCCGGGAATCGAACCCGGATCCTCATCATTTTGTGATGCGTGCTATACCGCTACACCACCCATAGCAGGTGAGTAAGCCTTCGAATTTTTCTATCTGTTACTAGTTTACATTATGACCTTACTCTTATAGGTTTGATTGAATTGGCCGAGTGAGAGACAGAAAGACAAACCTAAATTACATTGTAACACCTCACGGGCTTTCAATGTTTTATGTTCATAGTTTAAACATTATAACTCTTCCATGCTGGTCTGGGAGCAAAGGAAAAACATAGGATGTACCAGTTGCTTCTCTTCCCGCGCAGATGGTAAAAGCCCATCGAGAGAATGGGCGAAAATCTTAGGAATCGTCTTGTAGGCGATGCGGCTAGCAACCCATCACTATTTTGATTCCCTTTCCACCTGTACGCCCACAAACATGCTAAACGTGGCCTTTAGGTCTTGTTACCTTAGGCTCTGTCTACCCCGGAAGGGATAAAGACGTGATATAATGTATGTATGTGTATTTAACCATTACCGGCCACTTCCATTCGTATGAACCATGGTTCACATTGTTTTCTTTTCTGCCTTGCGTGACTAACGCATTTCTGTTATTAACAAAGAATCGATATCCAATGCATAAGTGGTTATTGATTGCTCGGACGTTTTAACCGCGTGTTTTATCCGTAAACATTGACTGACGGCGACTCACTTCAAGTTTTTACAAATATTTGTTAGGGTGCTACAAAGACATGCCCAAAAGACATCTTGACGCCTGCACTGTTGACCCTTCAAGTTGGAAAGAGATCGCTTCGAATTGTGGCGCTCTACAGCTTCTGACTTGGCAAGACGGAACGACGACAGATGGTCGAAAGCGGTCACAGAGTGGTGGCCAAGACTGGGTCGAAGGTCAGTGGGCAGACCATCAGCCCGTTGGTCAAATAAAGAAGGAAAGAAAGACAGAAGACATTTATTCCTTTTTGCAAGACACACAAATAAAAGAGAGTATACACAATTTTATAGAAAATAATCAAGACAAGAAAAATAGGTCATGAGCGTTGTGTGTGTCTTCGCAAAAGTGAAACGGTCGCTGGCTCAGCATTACGCTGAGGCGTTAGACACCTGCAGCACTGATTTTCAGCCAGAACCGTGACTCACGAAACGATACACAGATAAAATATACTACATAATCCATAAACATCACATCATTCGATGTCATCAGATGACATCATTCGGCTGGAAAGCTGTGGACGAGACTAGCACGGGACCGGGTAAAGTGGCGTGAAAATGAAGAGGCCTTTACTCAGCAGCGGGTCGATGTGGGCTGATTAGACTAGACAACTTCTGATAAACAGCCGTTGATATTTTTGAGGGAAACTGACTGAAAACGAAATTTCTAAATGTCAGTGAAAATTAGAACACATAGAAAAAACCTAGCAGCGTACCAGCACCAGCGTACCAGCGTAGCAGCGTACCTAGTAGCGTAGCAGGTTGCCTGCTATGAGTGGTGTAGGGGTATAGCACGCGTCACGGAATGACGAGGATCCGGGTTCGATTCCCGGCCATAGCTTAACTATTCGGATTTTTCTATGTGTTCTAATTTTCACTGACATTTAGAAATTTAATTTCTAACGGTAAAACTGAAAAAGTAAAACATAAAAATCAAGAAATAAAATTTCTTTATTCATTTGATAGTGACTGAAAACGACTGACCTAAAACGCTAAAATCAATAGCATTAACTAAAAACCCCCACGCATTAATTGAATAATCAAACTGTAAATAAAAGTCTCTTCCATGCTGGTCTGGGAGTAAAGAAAAAACATAGAATGCACCAGTTGCTCTTCCCCCGCAGATGGTAAAAGTCCATCGAGGGAAAATCGAGTGAGCGAAAATCTTAGGAATCATGTTACAGGCGGTGTGGCTGGCAACCCATCACTATTTTGATTCCCCTTTCCACCTATACGCCCACAATCATGCTAAACGTGGCCTTTAGGTTATTTTACTTTAGGCTCTGTCTACCCCGTAAGGGATGTATGTATGTATGTATGTAAATAAAAGTAAGAACTCAATTTTTTGACAAAAGTGCCTTACATCACTTTGGAAAAGAGCTGATGTTTTTCAAACTGCTGGACTGTTTTTTACCAAACATGGCTTAGAACCACCGCAAAGAAACTGGCTTTTGAATGAAAAAAACCACATTCAATTCGGTCTATCGGCTTGAGAGCTATGATGCCACAGACACAAATACACACACTCTCACAGACTCACACAAACAGACATGAACGTCAAACTTATACCATTCTTCCCTTTGCGTCGGGAGTTAAAATTAAAGACCTAAGCTGTCTTATGACTATATATCTACAATTCACAAGGCCCATAGACAAGATTACCGGGCTTAGTTCTAGACACGCGGCCCACTTGGGATCATTTTGTGACAATTTATTTATCTGTTGTTTTGTGATTGTCATAAACAAACTTTTATTCTTCCTTTCTTTTCCAAGTTCGTAATAAAAGGAACTGGCGACGCAGCAGCCGTGTGTACTACACGAACCATTTCGAGCTACTTTTGCACTACCCTATACCCTATTATTATTATTATTTTCTTAAGTCTTCCATGCTGGTCTGGGAGCAAAGGAAAAACAGAACGTACCAGTTGCTTCTCTACCCGCGCAGATGGTAAAAGCCCATCGAGGCAATGGGCGAAAATAATAGGAATCATGTTTAGGCGATGAGGCTAGCAACCCATCACTATTTTGATTCCATTTTCCACCTATACGCCCACAATCTTGCTAAATGTGGGCTGTAGGTACCTGTTGCCTTAGGCTCTGTCTACCCCGTAAGGGATAAAGACGTGAGTTGTGTATGTATGTATTTCTTAATACCAGCGATATCCCGACAGGACCTAGACGACTGCAAAGAAGCCGCTGGTGTTGCTCTTATATTTCCAAACAACGTGTATCCCGCACTCATGCATATTTACGTCGCTTCAAAGCCCAAAAGCGCCATCTATCGGGTAATGTTATCCGCGTCCGCTCATGCGTCGCATCTCTTTGTGCGGTACTCGTATTTTGTTGATGGTACAGTCCGCAGCAAAAAAAAACTCCTTTTTATCTAGGGGTAACAAAGGGCAACAACACGAAAAAAACAAAGGTCCCAATTTTAGAAAGCACTTGGTCGATTTTTTATTCGTAGGTAGGTACTTTTAGAAGTTTTGTATCACTGAAGTCCTGAAAGGTTAGTTCAATGGGGAGGGGACTATCGTTTCTTTCAATCAGTTTTAAATCTTGAATCTCATTAACTTTATTAATTGTAAATAACTATCATTATATAGAGTAGCTGTGCCGCAATGATGTGCATCGGTTCCGTTTCGTTCGGGAAAGAACCGCTTTCGAAGCGTTCACATTCATCGCCAAATAATCCATATTTGCGATAATTTCACGGAGATCACTTTTCAACAGGTAAATGAAAGAAATTATAATTTATGTCACGAAGCCCGCCAAGACCAGTGAATAGTGAATGTTATTAGACCTCACGCGACACTAGCGCCTCTAGTGGCAATTCACACGCGTTAGCCCCCATTTGTATAGCGCGATATACACTTTTAACGTGTAAACTTTTACATGTACTGAATACCACTGTTCTATCACCGTAAATAGGCCTTTATTTTTGATGATGACTGTACCTCCATCAGATAAAACAATCCAACATCACCGACAAAAGGTTTTTTTGTGTGGCGCAAATGAAACGTATTATTTCAGGTACAACATGTTTTGAATACCAAAATGAATGGCTTATGATAACACAATCTTATTGTGCTCTTAATTTACTAGCTTGTGACCACCGACGTCAGTAAATCCAACGGAAGACCAGCGCGGGCTGTAAATCCTGCATAATGCTGAGTTGGACCATATACACTTACCTAATAAAGCTGAAGAGGGTCGAAAGTTTGTACATAGAACACACACACTCAAATCACGTCTATATCCCTTACGGGGTAGACAGAGACTGAGGTAACAAGACCTAAAGGCCACGTTTAGCATGATTGTAGGCGTATAGGTGGGGAATCAAAATAGTGATGGGTTGCTAGCCGCATCGCCTATAACATGATTCCTAAGACTCGCCCATTCCCTCACTGGGCTTTTACCATCTGCGCGGGACGAGAAGCAACTGGTACATTCTATGTTATTCCTTTGCTCCCAGACCAGCATGGAAGTACATAGAAGATATTTAAAAAAAGTTGGCTGGGGATACTTAGATCCGATAACAGTACACGTTCCAACAGTTCGAATTGAAGTCTGTTCATCTGTTTGTCTGTATTTTTGCGAGCGCATCACGTGAAAACAGCTGAACGGATTTTGATGCAACTTTATTAATCTTTTGAGAAAATTACCGGCCAGGTTATAGGCTACTTTTTATCCCGGAAAATTGCGTAGTCCAATTCTACGCGGACGAAATCGCGGGCAGAAGCTAGTATATAAATAATAGTTTCATTTGAAAACCTATAAAGATCGCATCTCTAAAAAGTATCCCTGTTTTTCTTTCTTCTCATTTATCTATACTAATATTATACTGGTGGACTTCCATGCTGGTCTGGGAGCAAAGAAAAAACATAGAATGTACTAATTGCTTCTCTTCCCGCGCAGATGGTAAATGCCCATCGAGGGAATGGGCGAAAATCATAGAAATCATGTTATAGGCGATGCGGCTAGCAACCCATCACTATTTTGATTCCACTTTCCACCTCTACGCCCTCAGTGTCTTGCTAAACGTGGCCTTGTTACCTTAGGCTCTGTCTACCTCGTAAGGGATAAAGACGTGATTTATGTATGTGTGTATGTGTAATATTATAAAGACTTTATGTTTCTGAGTTTGGTTGTAGGAAACATCCATCTAAACATCTCATCTGTTCTTAAAAAATCTTGCAACAGAATCCTACGTTATCTCTGAGAGACATTTTATTCGAACAAAGTACAAAGTTCCCGGAGGCAGACAAAGTTACGAGCAAAGGCTAGTGTCGAACTATACGAACAAAACGTTGGCCAAATAACGCAACTTCTAGTTCTTTTGCCAGTTTCTAAACGAAAACACGTAACTTAGAAAACTTTCTGATTCCCAGACGAACAGTTCAATGTACCATGCTATTAGTGGCATTCAGTTACGTCCCTTAATTGTGAGGAGGGCGTCTAATGAGGAGTATCTGACGTAACTAGGTCGTGTGGTGACCCCACGTGACTGCGGACTTGTCTCAGGCTGGCGTGGGATATGGTAGGAAGTTTGTTTGCAGCTATTCTTCATCGCTCACGGAAAAAGTCATAACATGTAAGAGGTTATAAACACACGGCATAATTACAGAGCAAGGGTTTCACCCTCTTCAATTTATATCGCTTTGAACAATGTTTATTTATGGAACTACGTTTTTACTTTTCTTCAAACTTTGCAATGTTTCGAGTATCGCAGAAGCGTAGTACACTACATACATACATACATACACAAATCACGTATTTATCCCTAACGAGGTAGACAGAGCCTAAGGTAACAGGTACCTACAGGCCACATTTAGCAAGATTGTGGGCGTATTGGTGGAAAATGGAATCAAAATAGTGATGGGTTGCTAGCCTCATCGCCTATAACATGATTCCTATGATTTTCGCCCATTCCCTCGATGGGTTTTTACCATCTGCGCGGGTAGAGAAGCAATTGGTACATTCTATGTTTTTTCTTTGCTCCCAGACCAGCATGGAAGAAACTACAGCATGGTAGTACACTAGACTTAAATATACGAGTGGAGTATCCAGTGGGGTCTTAATGCGATTCAATTCCGATTCAGTTTAAGCTCGCTCGCCCAGATCCATACTAAAAATGACAGTTAAAATCTGAACTGAGTCGGACTTCTATCGCATTAAGACAACGTGGTAAGGCCCCTCATGTGTTTTGTTGCACTAAATAGATTATTATCACTTCGAAATGGTAATTTCAGGTAAGGTTAAGGTTCCTAAAGTCGAACTGCGAGCGTCTCCCTCACACTACTGTTTAACACCTCTATAAGTATGAGACGAACTTCGAATTCGGGAGTAGACCCCAGGTCTCCGGCCGACTTTACTTCAATTATAGCTTATCAAAAAAGTGGTCATTGCCACTCGCACATTTCACAGTCCAGGGGACTTACCATGACGTCTTAATGTGATTCAATTTCGACTCAGTTCAGGTTTTAGCTGTCATTTTTAGTATGGATCTGACAGCGAGCGAACCTAAACTGATTCGGGATTGAATCGCATTAAGACGTCATGGTAAAGCCCCAGGATGGATGTCGGAGGATGATACTCCGAAAGTCGAATAACATAAATAAAAAGTAATATTTATTAAGTATTAATACTACTTATTTGCGCATAATGACTGCTTGCCTTTTTGTTGTCAACTATTCCTTTCTGTAGGTTAGCTGGAAGAGATCCCTTCTTAGGGATAAGTTCGTCTTTGTACTTTTTTGTCTGAATTTCTGTATTTTTTTTTTTTTAATTTTATGTGCAATAAAGAGTTTACATACATACATACATATACATCAAATTTTAAAATTTTAAAATTTCCCACGCGTTAATCGAGTAGCAGTACGTAAATAAATAAATAATTTTTTTTTGGAAAAGAGCTGATCCGACCCCCACAATCATGCTAAATGTGGCCTGTAGGTACCTGTTGCCTTAGGCTCTGTACCCCGTAAGGGATAAAGACGTAATATGTGTGTGTGTGTGTGTGTGTGTGTGTGTGTGTGCTGGTCCGATACTCTTCAAATTGCTGAACCGCACCGATATATTAGTATGAAAGTGAAATCCCTTTGTAATCAAGTGATCGTACCACATCGTGCTGCTTCATAATCCAGTCAACCCTAGGGTTGAGCTTATCGCAATGCGGCACTGCCTGTCTGTCAGCCTTCGCGTGTCAGATAGCAACCCTACGTGCCTAGAATGCCTGCAATGGAAAAAATAGACACGAGCAAGATAAGGTTTACAGGCAAAAGAAATGAAGCGCGTTTCTTTGAATGTTCAGGAGTTAGAAAAGAATTGTTATTTGTATCAGCCTCAACTAATAATCTTACTGCTTATACTTACACCTATGGGAAAGTTTGTAACAATGGATTAACACATGATCACGCTGGTTGAATAGATTTAGCTGAAAGGGACGGATATAGATTTTATTCCGGAACAGAGCATAGGCAAACTTTTAACCCAGGAAATTGCTTATTTCCCGCGGGATAACAATAAACTTTCGAGTGGTGCTCTGTTTATATCTTCAAAACTACAGCTCTAATCAAAGTTTTGACTAGTTCACAAGATTAATGAGAGCTGTGATCGTCTTCTATGCTACTCGTATTTCAAATTCAGCACAATTTTTCACCACTTTCGAGTGGTATTTTCACTTATGTGCTCTCAAAAATCGGGCCCCAGGTGATTAGGTAGGTATCAATCGCTGGTAGTTTAACATACATACATACATACATAAATCACGCCTTTCTCCCTTACGGGGTAGACAGAGCCTAAGGTGTCAAGACCCAAAGGCCACGCTTAGCATGATTGTGGGCGTTTGGTGGAAAGGGGAACCAAAATAGTGATGGGTAGCTAGCCGCATCGCCTAAAACATTATTCCTATGCCCAATCCCACAATGGGCTTTTACCATCTGCGCGGGAAGAGAAGCAACTGGTACATTGTATGTTTTTTCCATACTCCCAGACCAGCATGGAAGCATGCTCTGCATGTAGTATGCATGGTAGTGGGAGAGTAAGACAGCCGGGGAAATTACGGGCACAAGAGGCATTTCATCTTAATCCTCTGGGTTGGCAACGCATCTGCAATCCCTCCGGGGTTGCGGGTGTCTATGGGCAGTGGTGATCACTTACCATCAGGTGACCCACTTGCTCGTTTGCCTTCCTATTCACATAAAAAAAAAAAAAAAAAAAAAAAATCGTCAAAACCTTCAAAGTTTCATTTTTATAGGTACTCTATTAGGTATACTAATATTTAATCGAATCAGCTCACATCTGCCCACTGCTGGGTAAAGGGCTCTTCATTAATATATATTTCACTAATATATTACGTTTCAAATGTAACATATCATTTCAGATGCACGCGTTCCGGCCTATTTCGGATGTATTTTACGATACAGTATTCACTTATATGATTACTCTGGGGTGGCAGCCTATCAGCAAAAAGGTACAAAATACTATGTTTTAAACATGTGTGTAGACCTGTATGTGTACATTGTGTTCTATAGTGCAAAGGGTATGTTATACATTGAGGTACGTTGAACAAGGGATGACACCTACGGTCAGGTAATACATTTAATTGTTCTTGATATTGTTTTCTTTCGTTCAGTGACCCTGACTGTGATGCTGGAGGGCCCAGGTTTGAAAACCTGTAGGAGACTACGTTTGTATGTTGAATACTTGACAGACAGACAACGAAGTAATCATAAGGATTCTGTTGCGCACTCTTTGGTTTATGCTATTTTTTTATTTTGCTTCTCTTCCCGCGCAGATGGTAAAAGCCCATCGAAGGAATCGGCGAAAATCGTAGAAAGCATGTTATAGGCGATGCGGCTAGCATTCCATCACTATTTTGATTATCCTTTCCATCTATATGCTAATTATGCTAAACGCGGCCTTTAGGTCTTGTTACCTTAGGCTCTGTCTACCCCGTAAGGAATAGAGACGTGATTTATATTATGTACCTATGTGTTTTTTTTTTCATTTTAAATCGTTTCTTTTCATTATAAAATCATTCCTTACTCATTTTCCATACATTCCTCAAATCGCACGATTCAGATCCCTTTTTCCTTTAAGTTCTAAACTGACTGAAACTGAACCCTGGAAACCCTCAAAACATTTTCATTTAATTTCGATTTCTGGTTTACAACAATTAAGCCATGTACTCAATTTTATGAGTACCATGTGACACACAATCAAGAGCACTCGACTGCTAATTATCAGTCAATAATTTCTATTGTAAAGCACTTATGAACCACGCCCTAGTTTTAGGTTGGTTAATCTAGCGTCAAGAACAAAACTACATACAACACATACCGTCACGCCTCTTTCCCATAGGGGTGGGTAGAGACTTTCTTCCACTTCCTACGATCCTGACACACCTCTTTCGCTTCATCTACATTCACTTCACATTCCACTCGGTCAATTCCGCGTCCAAGTAGCTATGTAAATACATAAAAATATGAGATTTGAATGATAAATAATTGAGGTACTCAACCGAATAGTATTACGTAATCCCTTCTTAGGGATAAGTTCGCCTTTGTACTATTTTCTGTGTACTTCTGTATTTTTTTATTTTTATGTGCAATAAAGAGTTTACATACATACATACATACTTACAGTAACTTAGTTTTTATTTACTTAATACTTCTTTAGTCATCGTAAATTCCAGTGAAATGGAAATAAATCGACGTCCTACTCGTTATTCCAGAATATTACCTTCGGCTTTAGCCAATCTCATCCAAATCTGTTGTCCAAGTTGTTTTCAAGTCGTAGAATAACAAACAAATAACGTATGAGTTTTATAGTACCACATTAGTAGGTTTATTGCTTTTCGTCCATAACTTTACATACATACCGTCACGCCTCTTTCCCACAGGGGTAGGGAGAGACTTCTTTGTACGACTTGCTACGATCCTGACACACCTCTTTCGCTTCATCTACATCAGTAAGTAAGTAAGTAAGTATTTTATTCAAGAACAATACAAGGTATCGTGTTTGAAATACAGATATCAGATTAAACTTAAAAAAACTACTAACAACTAAGAATAATAACATACAAAACTAATTTATCAATCTCTTCATACATTCGTCTTCATTGACATTCTTGGGAAAGCGCTATGTCAGGTGATGAACGTCATCCGGCTGATGATGATGATGACAAAGCATTTTTTTGCGGGTGGTAGGGCCTTGTGCAAGGTCCGTCCGGATCGCTATCACCATCTTACTCGCTAATCCTGCCGCTAAGTAGCAGTGCTTGCACTGCTGTGTTCCGGTGTGGAGAGTAAGACAGCCGGGGAAATTACGGGCACAAGAGGCATTGCATCTTAGTCCTCTAGGTTGGCAACGCATTTGCAATCCCTCCGGGGTTGCGGGTGTCTATGGGCAGTGATGATCACTTACCATCAGGTGACCCACTTGCTCGTTTGCCTTCCTATTCATATAAAAAAAAAAAAAAAAAAAAAATTAAAAAAAATGGCCAAGTGCGAGTCGGGCTCGCGCACCGCGGGATCAGTACAAATTCAGCCAGTAAATATAAAATCCAGTGCTAGCAGAACCCTGCTCCTATGCAAATTATTGTTGTTTTTGTTCAATAAAGAATTTTACATACATAAAAAACGTAGGCAATGTGAGGTCATTTTATATCGGTTCCTTAAGATCAACATGAAAAAAATAGATTTTTAGACCCATTTCCTTAGTTGTGCCATAAGAACCTTCATACTAAATTTCAAATTTGTAGGACAACTGGATTTGCCCCCCCCCCCCCCCTCCCCTACTTTTTTAGAGCACGGCAAAGGCTGTATCTTTTGATTTAGTTGACTTTAACGAATTGTTTTTTTCACAGTTATAAGGGACCGTAGACCTAAATATTTTGTATTAGGTAATAATTTCAACTTTATACCTTTATGCATTCTTGAGAAAAAGCGTCTTGACAAACGGACGGACCATAAAGTAACCTTACAAGAGTTTCTATTTTCCTTTAGAGGTACAGAACCCTACAAACAACCTACTTCACTTTAAGAGTAATGAACGAATTTCCCGTCTCGTATGATACAATGGTAATTAAATTAATATCGTGAATGATTTATCTTAAAACGACACCTCGGGTCGCGGTCCTCGCGGTGGCGGTTACCCAATACTCTGCGGCCGAGGGCTCTGCGTGCGGCATTAAGTAGATTAAAGAATAATTAAAACTATTTATGTTACGGGTCGGGCTGGCAATGGGATTTATTTGGGTATAGTCAATGTCCTGTGGGCTCAAAAGCCTTAGTAAATTATAGTATGTTGAATAACTAGCTTGAATAGCTAGCTTTACCCTCATGGAAGGACCAAAATTGGCAAGTTCCCTATCCTGGGGAGAATTACAAAAAGACCCTCGGCAAACCTCTATAATATTTATGGTAACGTATGACTTTTTTTCGAAATAGGAAGTCTTGGAATGGAGGTGACATTGCAGGGCTAGATAGTGAATAATAAAAAGTAATTAAAAACTGATTTAATACAATTGAACTGTTTTTCTTCCATTTTTTATTTCGGCAAAGGTGTTAAGCGTCTCATGCCTTGAGACCTTTGCTACGTTCAGGATTCATCTTTGAGTCCTTCGCTTGCTTGTGTGTCTAAACAAATACTCCTGCCAATCACTTTGCAAATTTGCGTAATAAATAACCAATTTCAGTAATTAAATCGCCATCGTAAAAGGTTCCTGTGTAATTTTAAATTGTCACCCTGACCAATAAAGCTAAATAAAATATCAATTATTCAGCACGAAGAATATTTTCCATTTCAAAAAAATTTAACGATCCCAGTACCTCTTTAAAAATTAAATTACTCGATTTACTCCTCTAAATTTCCTGAAATCCACCGCCATTAACAAAAGCCACGCGTTTCTTTGAACTACCCACCTCCTTACCCTCGATTGCCCACATAAATTAATTCCCTATAAACACAATTATGAAAAGCTGAAAATAGCTTTTAATTCAGTTCAGAAGACAATCGCATTGGGGCAAATTATAAACATTCGTTCAGGGGTCGAAGTAGACGGGGGTAATTGCCACCCGCTGTCAGGGGCAGAAATTACGTGTGAGCATTAATCTGTGGAGATTAGCGGGAGGGTTAAGGAATCGTAAATATGTAAGTACCTACACTTAATGTGTTATAGCTACCATATTCTCCATTCCAATCTATTTTAACACCTTTGTAAATAAACTAATTTCATCTAAATTACCACACAACACAATCACTATTTGTATGCAATAAGCATCACATCCACCACACAAATTTGAAAAATCATATCTTAATACCTCACTACATATTAGAACAATCGTGCCATGATTATTACAATTAATTTTTTTAGGAACTTGGTTGGCTGTTTTTTATTTACAAAAGCGTTAAAATGCATTGGAATAGACTATAGGTATTTTGACGAGGGGACACCAAAGTGAGCTGTGCTGTCAAACTATACAATATGAAGCTTAAGGTACAGGGCTCGAATCCCGGTATTGGCAGGTGGTCTACTCTCAAATCCGAAATTCGAAGTTCGTGTCAACCCGTCTTTCTCCCTTTATTGTTTATTGTGTGAGCGAGGTGGCAGAGTGCGAAAATTGAAAACGGAATTTGATTTTATCGGCGCTGCACCGCATCTCTCTTCGTGTTTGTGTCTCGGAGGAAGAAGACTACGTTGCTGTATGTATTTTTTTCATTGTAAACTACAATAGTGAACTTAAAAAAAAAACAAATTACTTGGGTTATAATCTTGGTTGCCAGTGTCGAATACTGGAAAGTGTATTTTTATAACATTGTTCTCAGAATGTGGTAGCGGGTTAGCGATTTGTGGTTTTCGACTCGATTACGAGCATGTGTATCTTATCCAAACACTCTACAATATCTGTTGATAATATTACTTTAATGTGTTTATGTATTTATACGTACCTATTCCCAGTATTCTAATGTTGGTCTGTAGTTTTTCAGAAGCGTATGAGTCGGCTTGGAATGGGTCAGTTACTTTTTTACTTATTTAAATGTGATGTCATAATATAACCGACAAAATAAATATGACACAAATACGTTATGACATTCAGTACTGCCAACATTAACATTACTCGGTGTTTTGTTTTTTTAGGCACTTACCCTACCACTTGCTCATAATTGTTTGTCGCTCTTTTGTCGTTTAGTTTATAAACATACTGACATACAATGAATGCGGGCAATGTTAATTGTTACGTTTTAAAAATAAATACGTAAGTAGTGTTACTTTAGAACACTTCGAAAGACGCAACGAGGAGCCAACGCAGGCAAAAATTTAAAACTTATTAGGACATGGTATTTCTTACCAACTGTCATTACCAATGAGGTAGTTGATACCATTAGCTATCATTCTTTAAAAAACAAGATAGCCCTGAAAAGTAGTTTGATTTTCAAATAACTAAAAATTTTGATAAATTGCTTTGAAATCTATGAGTGAAACGCAATTTTGACAGGTCATAAAGAGTATATCCACAAATTGGCGCTGTCATTTCAAATCATCTGCGATTTTATAATGTAATGTTTTTGGAACAAGGTGTCGCGTTCAACTGTTTCAACTGTGCATTTTATATTAAGCATTTGTTTTTATTAATCACATAAACTGAACCAAACAATTCTTTAGGGAAATTTAAGCTGACCTTGAATCGTGTCACCAACTGCTGCCGTGTAAATTTTAGCAACTCCCCGCGAAACAGAATCATATGTTCAAAAGGGTTCAAGTCCAAAAGTTATTGCGGGTACAATCCAGACTTTAAGCACGAGTAAATTTGGTATATATTTGCGGTCGAGCGTATGTAAATAGATCTTTTTAAAAGTATTTTTTCGAATGACATTATCGCCTGGCTGAAAGTGGCCTTAGAGATTTCTAAACAGTTTTTTCGCGTGTCAATGTCGTTAGGACACTTTTTAGTATCTAACTGGTTACCATTTTCGACGAGGCCTTGGTTGACTATTTTTAGGTCTCTGTGGTGACGAATGATTAACGGAAGTAGGGTTTCCAAATAAATACGCCAAAACTTTTGAACTGCCTATTTAAAATGTCCTAATAAACAAAATAATGCATAAGATTTAATGGATAATGATGCATAATTATCAAATGAAATAGAATAACCAAGGAATCCCATAAAAAATACGTCTCTTCATATAGGGTTTTCATAAATTATCGTTATCTATTTTTAAAATTATGTATTTCAACTTAAGTTTTGTCATAATACATAATATATAATCAACTTAACGGATTCTGATAATATTAAATATGTACTAAATCAATATTTGTAAAGCGCATTTCATTAAATAATACAATAATAAATAAATTTTGTTTATTTCAGGTAAGTAATCACCCATATACGTTTCAAAATTACATAATTAAAATTAAAAACAAATTAAACCAAATTAATATAAATTAAAATTAAAAAAACAACGATGGAATGAAAATTAAAACATTCAGTCCATTGTTTAATAGTCATGGCTTAAACTGTCCGCGTTTAGTTAAATTCGAAATTTCCAGCACCTATTTGCAGAAAATGGCGAAGTTTCGCTTAAATTTTGGCACACCGACTGTATAATCTCCACTATTTCCCACAACGATGTGCAACAAAGCACCATTCATTTTGTAGGTACCTATTTCCATAGGTATAACCGACGGGCATGTATGAAAAGATTGATGAATATAGATGAAGCGATAGAGCTGTGTCAGGATCGTAGCAAGTGGAACAAAGTAGTCTCTGCCTACCCCTGTGGGAAACAGGCGTGACGGTATGTATGTATGTATGTAAAGCTATGGACGAAAAGGCAGCAATAAACCTACTAATGTGATACTATAAGACTCATACGTTATTTGTTTGTTATTCTACGATTTGAAAACAACTTTGCAAGTTAATACATACACATACACAAATCACGTATTTATCCCATACGGGGTAGACAGAGCCTAAGGTGGCAAGACCTAGGACACGTTTAGCAAGATTGTGGGCGTATTGGTGAAAATTGAAATCAAAATAGTGATGGGTTGCTAGCCTCATCGCCTATAACATGATTTCAATGATTTTCGCCCATTCCCTCGATGGGCTTTTACCATCTGCGCGGGTAGAGAAGCAACTGGTACATTCTATGTTTTTTCTTTGCTCCCAGACCAGCATGGCTAATAAAACATAATAATAATAAAACTTGTAATAATAGAAAAATAAGGTTGTTAAGATCGAGAGCAAGTGTAAAAGCTGCCTCGAGCGTCACTCTCCAAACTATTCGCTCTCATCCCGAGTAATGTATTTTTTCATTCATGTTTATTCGAAACACGGCAGCTGTCAAATACATTAAGTAAATAGAAGCACTGTACAGTCAGCGTCAAATATATGTATATCATTACGGTCAAAGTGTACACGACTTCAGGCAAAGGGAGTAAAAGCGTGTACCGATAGATTTGGTTGGACACTTTGACCGTAAGGATACAAATGTGTACTGTAATTCAAAGGGTTTTCCAAAAAAAGTTTTAAAAATAATATTTTTTTCAGAATTTAACTATTTTGGATTTTTCTTACTCAGTACCTACCGTTCGCCCTATACATCCTTATATACAAGAAGAATTGTGTCCCAAAACATCCGTTCCAATTCTTCACTTTTTTGTTCGTCGTTTTCTTTTTCACGCATGGAACGTGACGTACAGGGGAAAAAATCCATATTAAAAATCGGGGACACTTTCTTGTATGAGAATCGATAGGGTTAAATAATAATTAAAAATATTTAAATTCTTTAAAAAATACTAGGTATGTAAACGTTTTGGAAAAACGCTCGTTTTCCAATCGTAATTACTAGAACCCGACTCTAATAAGGACTGAAACAGATTGTCTGGAGATATTGCCGACAATTACGACTGCGCCGAATTCGGGGGAAGCCGCGGCGGAGTCGCAATTTTCGCCTAATGAAGATTTATACTGCACTGTGGAACGGAGAATGATACGGGGCAGGTAATAAGGATTCTTATTTAAAATAGAGCGTTTCATTCAAATAACTAAAAAAAAAAAAACTATTGGCCTCTTTCAAAGGTGGCTGGCTGGTAGACGGTCTGACGTGGCGTAGCTGCCATGTGTTAGACGACTCCTGCCCGCCTACGGCTCTGCATATAATCCGTTATTTGTTCCATTTTCTGTTCAATTGTACGAATACCACTCATAAATTGTACTTGTATGTGTTGAATGATCTCAAGTCTTTCATTAGGAATCAGAGGTTCCTTATTCTATATATTTTAAAGCATCTTAGTTCAGTAGAGCCGCTATTGGTGTAATAGAGAATCTTGGCACAAAGTCTCAAACGAGTTCTCGTAAGCGTTTCAGACAGAGCTGACGAGGTAGATAGACCTAAAGGTAACAAGAGGCCACGTTTAGCATAATTGTGGGCGTATCTCTAAGTGGAAAGGGGAATCAAAATAGTGATGGGTTGCTAGCCGCATCGCCTATAACATGATTCATGAGATTTTCGCCCATTTCGATGGGCTTTTACCATCTGCGCGGGAAGGTAAGCAAGTGGTGCATTCTATTTTTCTTTACTCCCAGGCCAGCATGGAAGAATAATTATAGAAAATATTCACATTTACAATTTTAGTAAGATTGCTACCCAACCTCGGTATGCGTCTCTTTAAACAATTTAAGTACCTGCCCTACCCTACCCTGCGTTCCACTGTTGGCACATGCCTCCTCTCAAAAGGCAATCTAGGCTCGCACCTCTGATTTTTTCAGAATTTACGGGCGACACTTCATTCGAAATTTATGATGAGATTTCCCGTGAAGGTAAACATGTATTTTGATGGAAAAATTCTGCACGCATCATAGAATTAAGTACTGATTATTGTAGGCAGAGGCTGAACAAGATTGCCTACGCTTAGTATTAGTTTTTAGACGCATCAAACTGCACACCTAGATCAAAAGTTGCAAAATAACACACCATCGATAGTATTTTTCAAAAAGAAACCTAGATCGATTTATCGCCCCTGAAACCCCCTGCGTACTAAATCTCAAGAAAATCAAAACAATCAAAATCAAAAATCAGAAATAGTTTATTTAACTGAAAAAGTTACACTACACAGAAGGAACAGTGATTCCCACACTAGGCAAAGTCTGTGTCGTGGGATTCAACAACAGATAATTACCAGACAAAGTGCGGCTTATGAAGATAATAAGTAAGTAAGTAAGTAAGTAAATGCTTTATTGTACAAATATAAAGAAACAGATACAATTTACAAAAAAATAAAAATAACATTAATACATGCATAAAGGCGAACTTATCCCTATAATAACTATGTAGGTAGGTACATTAACTAATATTATTAAGAATCATTGGAACCGTTTCCGAAATTCAGATATACATACAAGTATTGCTCATTTAAAGGTATTAGATTAAAAAATGACGAATACTATTAAATTGGTTTGCAATTTGAGACGTTTACACGCATACGCGTTCAAGACGTTTTCAAATTAAACTAACACTAGAGGCCATGAGCCATAATTTCTTGAGATCCTTTCAAAAGATACTTTATAAGATAGCTTACTGGATGCAAAAGAAGTTATTAATTACGCTTTTTCTTTGAACAACCCTTTGTTGTTAGCAGAAGACGACCTCTATAATATTAAATTACAATTTTTAATATTAAATTCTAAAGCTAGGCGTTTGAATAGTTTCCTCGGCAATGCAAAGGAGTTTCTAGCTAAGAGTCAATATGCTACGTAAAAAAATCTGTAATTTTCTCCTTGTCACGCCTCCAAAAACTATTCCTCAATTGCACTCGTCCCTTTACTGTTCACACAGCCCAAGGAATAGAGTTCCCTGCCAGCGTCTGTTTCCTGGACGCTACGATTTTGCTGTCTTAAAATCTAGTGTTAATAAATATTTTACTAAGCCAGCGTCGTCAACCCTAGATCACACCTTCGCTTACCATCAGACGTGATAGTGATAATGTGTGCCTGTTATAAATTTTAAAAAATTGACATAATTATCAGCTGGAAGACATCCAAAGTTTAACACGGGACTTCCATAGGAATTGTCACTATGAGTTTGTGTTCAATAGTGAATAACACAACGTTTTCTTGACGAATGACAGTTGTTTGATGTTTCATAGCCTGATATACTGAGACATTGCAAGAAAAATCTTGCCAGCGCGATGTAGGTATGGTTCGAGATAGTTATAGCGACATCTATCGGCATATAGAAATAACAAACACAAACAATGTGCATTATAATTATTAAAACTAAATGCGAATTCACCAGTTTGTGTTGTGCTACTCGCAGCCAAACGGCTTCCCGCAATCTCGTTTAGTTTAAACTAATTTGCCACAAATTTTGCTTACAAAACTCTAAAGTTTGCCGCGAAGACTTAAAAAGGGACGGAAACTATTACGAAAAACCCAATTACACAGTAAACGGATTTTCCTTTCCAGGAGCAATCTACGACAAATGAAGATATACGGCTAACGGAGAGACAGATATAAGGGCTTAGCTTACTTTAATCTATAGGTATATATATAAAGTCTATACTCAGGGTAATCACTCCAAATGGGTCAGTAGGGACAAGTAAAAAACTATAAGAGATAGGGGAATCTGTTCCTAGGAACCATGGCACCGATTTTAGATTTCATAAAAATGACATAATTTTTTTTTAATCATACATAACCGGGAATCGAATCCGGTCAAAATAATTTGCTTAATTCCTGCCGGATAGCGATTAACGAATTCTATGCAGACGAAGTTGCGGGCAACAGCTAGTCTCTTAAAGCTTTTACTTCTCCCTACTGACCCATTAGGATTGATCACTATGTACAATATATAAAAGCGAAAATCACTCACTCACTGACAAATTACGAAATCTCGAAAACTACAGGACCAATCAAGATCAAATTTGGCAGGGAGTTAGCTTATGTAGGATCTCTCTTTTTAATAGCTGACTAATTAGTTGTTTATAAATCTTCTATTTTCCGTATTTCTAGAGCGATATTATTTATAATTTTACTTTTTAACGTCTTTTGTACGATATTATACATAATATTTTAGAAATTTGATATTTTTTGATGCATATATATATATATATATATATATTACCCTATTATTGTAAACTACACTTTGTCTTTAAAGGAATCTGGAATACTTCGGTTGGTGATAAGATTAGTTTTACTGAACTTTCTTGTAAATGTTTTCAAGATTTTTTAATTATGTTTTCACTTGGTTGACTCAATTTTGAATCAAATATTGCGATGAAACCTCTAAGAGCATTTAATAAACGCGATTCAACAGCTTGCTGAAATAATCCAATATAATTTTGAGAAATTTTGTAAATAGAGTCTCGTTTGGTTTTCTTAATCACAGTACCACAGTTAATGTAGGTATTATATTTTATTCAAAATTCATTAGATTCGTCGCCTCCCATAATGTGCTTCTCGCGAGAGTTTTATGGAAAGGCAATTGTATCTAAGGACTTAAATGGTTTTAACTTAGTTTTTAAACAACATGGTTCTTTGTAGCCATTTCTTGACAGTCGTCAGTCCTATTCAAAATCTTGGCCTATAACGTTTTTGCTGTAAAAATGATAAAGATTTACCCTGTCAGACTATAGTTGTTCTAGTGTGAAATTCCACGTGGGTTATAATTCATAAGGACCTGCATACACGTCCATTGATGATTTGGTGGTAGATAAGTTTCAGTTTTGTGGTAAGGGAAGTTTTTGCGTGTAAACCGGACTAAGCAGCTACAGTATTATTTGGAAATTGACAGTATTGCCCTTCTAGAAACTTTCAATTTACGTTTAACTACTGTGTTTTTACCCAAATGCGTCAGAAGGGGAGTTATTTATAATATTCGTGTGTTGGTATTTATGTACGAGTATATTAGATACCTTTTTAGTTTGAGCATAGTTTTTACGCTTGTGCCGATTAGGATCTTTTTTATTGAAAGACCACATAAAAATATACTATACCTACAACATTTTACACACTACTACATTTCGTCGAAAATTTCGTCAAAAATAATAAATACGTAATTATAGAAGAATAGGAACTTAAAAGGTCAATCTTTACGTATTTTTAACACTAAAAATAGAGCCATCCATCGTTCTAAATTTAAATTTTATCCACAACCGCTTCCAAGCGGACAACATAATGGAATTCTTTTACCACGAGCCCGACCTGTGACACACTTGCCGTGACAGATTGCGGCGATTTTTCTTTAATTAAAGTTGTTTTACTACATAACCTAGATACATTACAGCGCAAAATGGAAAATGCAAACTTCTGAAGTTCTGAAAATGAAACGAAATTCTGAAGACCTTTTCCTTAAAAACTCAGAAAATAGGTACGCATACACAGCAAAAATTATCATTGTTTTTATTCTAATATGCTTTCTTTCCGTAAAAAAATGTCTTATTATCATGTTAGATTTATTTACTTTTAAGTAAAAATAAGACGCAATATTAAAAATCATGCATGACTACATAATACGTACTCACCCTAATTAGTCCACAATTAAAAACGAAAACCAAATTCACCATAAACAATACTTTAAAAAAACGAACTGGCACAAAAATCGCAATCCGGCTCCTCAAACACCGCACTTCACTCAAAAAGTTACAACTGGCAACTTGGACGTCTGTGACGGCGGCGATTAATTTAAATTAGTTCGAAATTCGAATCCGGCGCGCGGGAAAACGTCCCCAAGCGTGCGCTTAGGTTAGTCTTTGAACGGAACTGAAGGACGTCGCGTCTGAATGGCACTCCGTCGCGCCGCTCATGCGCGCGACGCCTGAATGAATCTTTTTAACGGACTTTCAGCTTTTTCACACTCGCTGGAAAATATTTTCGCCCGCCCCAGTATTCGTAAAAGGGTGCGATAAAAAATGCTAAGGCAAGTAGCGCCTGTGACAATCTAATAATGACTGCACCTTCCTTATTCCGGCATTCGTTTACACAAGAGAATGTTTAACAAGTGTGTCGCTGTTTCGCGCTGCTGGTCTAATGAAGCGAAGGAAATTTGAATCAATTTTTTCAAACTGTTGAGTCTTATTGCTAAAGGACTTGAGCTGGTATTAATTTTTATTGCTTTTTTTTATAAAAGAGGGGGCAAACGAGCAGACGGGTCACCTGATGGAAAGCAATCACCGTCGCCCAGGGACACCTGCAAGACCTGGGGAATCACAAGTGCGTTGCCGGCCCTTTGAGGAACAGGAAGGCTCGCTTTTAATTTAGCCTGCGCGTTAGTAAAAATTCGAGATGAAAAACTTGATCATTTGATTGGAAATTGTAATGTCCGGTGGAAACAGGCGACGTTTCGGTGTACTTTGGGGGACACTCAGGCTCTCACCGCGATACACATTAAATGAGTGCAATCATCGTATTATCATCATCGTCATCATATATCAGCCATAGGACGTCCACTATTGGACATAAGCCTCCCCCATAGACCGCCAGTTGCCTCGGTTGGTAGCGGCTTGCAACCACCGTGAACCCGCGACTTTCACCAGGTCATCCGTCCAGCTCGTCATCTTCTAGTAGTAAGTAATTATCTAATGGCATGGATGAGACTGTCAATAGTACCGTAATACTGGTACGCCAATTGGGATCTTGGATTTCAAACCATCCGGATTCGTTGCGATACGCATAAATATTTCGTGATATATATCGCGACATCCGTGGATCACACTATAATGTTGACTCCTTTGCATCGTTAAACTATGTAAGTAAGAAACAATGCAATCATAGGTATCTGTAGTAAATTATCATTCATAACCACTCCAATTCCAACCTTAAGTACCCACTTAGCACTAAACTATTTTAGATAATAAAGTTGGAAACGAGTCTATCCACAACACTAACATCCGCTCAAACATTTGCATAGAGACAAAGCAAAACTATAAATCATCAGTTTCCTTTTAACACTAACAACAACAGTGTCTACAATGAATCGGTTTATTCAAATTCGAGTTAGCGTTTGACGACGACTTATATTTTCCTGATCTGTGATAAAAAGGAAAGAATAATAAAACAAGCCATCCTTTGCATTTCATTACTTCGAAATAAGTATGTCAACGCGAAACTTTAATGGAAACGCGTTCTACGTTAATTGTTCATTAACGTTATTTGCTGTAAAGCCCACCCGTGGGCACAGTCGATCAAAATCGGTCATTTATAATGCCCGCCCGGCAGCTTCTACTTAAAACTTCGTAACGGAAGGCACCAAACGGACTTCGAAAATCGACTTTCAGTGTTAGGCAAGTCTATTAGACTACAAGCCCATGGAAAAAAAAACAACACGCTTAGAAGGCTGTTACTATATCATAAAGTAACTCTGAGCGCTATGCCGTCTTTTCTGAGTAGTCTATATGTATTTTACCAAGCTACGCAGAGCAGTTTGACCGCGTCTTCGTCTTCTGCGACACGCGTCCTGTATGCTTATTACCTAACTCGCTCGCAATCGCCATCGTGTTCATTTTGACAGTTCATGTATGGGCTGACAATTGGCATCGGAATCAGCTAGCTGTCACATTCATACAAGAACTTTCAAAATGAACACGATGGCGATTGCGAGCGAGTTAGGTAATTAGCCTACTGGCCGTCAAATTAAATATGCAGAGACGTTCGCCTTTTGCGATTCTAGCTGCTATCGGCTGTCGCTGCCTCGGTTCGTATCCTTTCCGATCCGATGCGACGCGTGCCGTTTGGTGGAGAATTGGAGATCGTGCTTTATGATTATGACCTGGTGTAAATTTGCAAGCTTTAACTTTTTTTAGCTTTTTTTTTCTTCAATACTGGTCTGGGAGCACAGAAAAAACATAGAATGTACCAATTGCGTCTCTACCCGGGCAGCTGGTAAAAGCCCATCGAGGGAATGGGCGCAAATCATAGGAATCATGTTATAGGCGATAAGGCTAGCAACCCATCACTAATTTGATTCCATTTTCCACCTAAACGCCCACAATCTTGCTAAATGTAGGTATTGTAGGTACCTGTTACCTTAGGCTCCGTCTACCCCGTAAGGGATAAAGACGTGATTTGTGTATGTATGTAACCTTTTCGTCGCCAGGTCAAACACAAGAGCCGTCACCCATACGCCAGACTTCTTTATTGCGATGCCTAAAGTTGAACCTAAATCAATTGCACGAAGGTTGCTTTTGCATCGAAGTAATGGACGTAGGTATAGGTCGTTGGCGTCGAAAAGGTTGAAAACGCCTGATGCAGGGGTGGCAAGCCTTTAATGTGCGATGTGTGATATAAAGAATAAACATTTGACTATGGCGCAGTGGCGTGGCGTTCATAGAACTCGATTCCCATCGGCTTGCCTATTTTAAGGCAGTTGGGCACTTTTACTGCGTAGAATTAAAGGAAAAGGCAAGTTAAATGCCCTTCGGCTTGCCTTCTGATATACTTGACGCCACGCCACTGCTATGGCGTCATATCACTGGTCAGTTCGTAATAAAAAATAAAAATAAAAAAGTACAGTCATTAATAAAATGTCTGTCTCATGCCATTGGTTCGCCAACCCTGATTTAATGTACGGTCAAGTGCAAAAATAAGTATCGATAGGAACTTCTCAAAAATATGTCCCACGACCTTATTACGCTGGCGTAAGAGCGTATGGTACTTATTTTAGAGGTCAATCACTGGTCAGTTCGTAGTAAAAAAAAAACATTTATTATTACACTTGACTGTACATCAGCGGGATAGCTGGAACCAAGGATTAGTTCCCGATTCGTCGGATTCCTGTTTCGTCGGAAATATTAATATACAATAAAAACAGACCGAAATTTCTGCTTTTTATTTAATAGATAGGTCGCGATATTTCTATAGTTTTCCTTAATCAAAAAAATCCGACGAATTGGGAACTAATCGAACCAAGAGATCGAATTTGATGTTGTTAGGGCCCCAAAGTGTATACAATACAACCCAGTGACAAAAATATGCATAATATACCTTGTTATAGTCGCGTTAAGGTTGATGTTTAAGTACATTATCTTTGCAACTTCGCGCGAATCCATATTTTTGTGACCTTAACTGTACAATGCAAACACACACTACTAGACTTTTATCTCATTTAGGACATCCCGATTCCTTGAGATCTATTCCTCAAATCCAAAGTTGGTATTATATAGTCTTTTCACTATTTTTTGAAGGGAAACCAGCAAATTATTTAAGTCACCACTGCCAAGGACATCCTGACATATTAAACACATTATATAGTGCGAGACGACACCATTTGAAGTTCATGTTTTTAAACTTCTTGCGTTGTTAGACTGCCATCCTAATTAGAAAAGACGCATATCTATTTCATAGCTTTTGAGAAAATTATGATAGATTGATGTCTAATCTGTCCAGAAATGTAAAAAAACTAATGTTTTTTTGGACATGCGTCCTTTCGAATTAAGACGGCAGTAATAGCTCTCAGGCAGCGAAAGACTGACAAAATTCGGAAAGAAAAGCGGTAGAGTTTGTACTTGCGACAAGTTATTATTCAAAGCTTAAACCATGCAGTAATCAATACAATTTAGACCCAATCAAAACGCAAGGTGGTATTCAAATTCCCCGTTCAATTTCAACAGTTTATTTCATACCATACAATTGTGGGAGCAAAATAAACAATAAAACAGGTATTAAAAGTCCATTATCCATTTGAAACATATCAATTTAATATGATTTCTATAAACATTGCCTATTGTAAAGTTAAACTGAAATACGCCGGATGACATGATATTGTGACAGTATGGATGTACAAAATCTAGTTGAAATTGGTGTTTTGTGAACGATCCGAACCGGATATTTCCGGTTTTCGAGGCCAGTTATCCGAGGGTAGCTGACCTCTGACGTTGGAGCGGAATGGCGACTACTCGATGGTGGTCTGTTCCTCTTTGACAAAGAATTCAATAACTTCTTCAACTGTGTTTTGGTCGGTGTCGAGACCATCCGTGTCCACGTCTGAAAAAAAAAAGTTTTTTTATCAAGATCTGGAATGTTACTGAGATTTACGTTGTTATGAATGAGTGAGATTGCTGTAAGGTAAGCCTTAGCACATTGGAGATTGGACCATTTTGGGCATTTAACCTTTAAGCCGCCACATCAAAAGAAGAAACGTCACTCATACGCCAGAATTCTTCATTGCGATGCCTTAAATTGAACCTAAACCCAATTGCACGAAGGTTGCCTTTGCATTGAAGTAATGTACGGATATATAGGTCGTTGGCGTTGAACCTGCGGTGCTAATATAAGTGGCGTTGGCGTTCAAAAGGTTAAGGTTTCTGCTCGCTTGATACGTTATATATTAGATTTGCCAACTTCCAACACATGCAATAAAGTACATTGAATTAATTTGAAAATCATCATTCACTTTATCATTTCAATTCAACCCAGTTTCTTCGCAATTATTATTTTGTATAGATAAGACATCCAAAGACGTGTAGATAGAACCAAGTAAAAGTAACCTTTAACAACCATAGCATATGAACTACGGTGGGCGTTCTTCTACATTATAAAAAAAAAAAAAAAACCCGCAATATTTGGTAAGGACCTTTAAAAACTATGGGATCAATCTTATCAAGATCTCATACTCTATAGGTACGAGTAAAGGACCGAACACACCGCCGCGTACACGCACTGACCGTGTCGTAGGCTTTTGGCACTTTGTTACGTAAACGCTTGACGTCTTTTACGCGCCGGTGTGGTCGGACCTTTAGGCCTTAAAATATTTCTTCGTTATTCGTATACTCACAATCTCTGAGCTCGAGCCGGCGGGGCTTCTGCTCGTTCCACTCCTGCGTCTTGGCCTCGCGGTACTCCACATGTTTCTTCATCTGCTCCGTGCGCTTGGCCACCAATTCCTGAAAACAACACGCATACAGTCCTCGCGATGGTGAAAATTGCTGGGACGTAAGCCCGCTCCATAAGCACTGGAGGGCTTACCACGAGCTTCATGAATTCTACGTAAACGAAGTCCCGAGCAACAGCTAGTCCAGGGCTTCTGGGGCGACGCGACATTGTTCAAGGGGCGTCGCGTGTCGGTTCGATTTCGTTCAATTGTAATAAAAAAATTCTAATAACCTGTTAGACTAGGCTAGTACTAAAATTGGTAAGTCTTTTTGGAGGCTGAGGGGCGGCATAAAAATGACAAAGTCCCAAGGGCGTCACTGTACCAATAAGTTTGGGAAGCCCTGAGCTAGTCTAACATAAATGACTTATTTTATATTTTAGAGGAAAAAGGAAAGGAAGGTTTTTATTTGTAAATACCTTATAGCCCTAGGTAAAAAATAGGGTCCAACGTTATGGAGGTACTAAGGACGATGGTGGTACAGATACTACAGATTCACGTGAGATACTGACCTTGCTAGCCTTGTTGCTGCGCATACGATCCTTGGACTCGAACTGCGAGTAGTACTTCTTGAGGTTCTTCTTGATGTCCTTCTGCTGTTTGTCAGTGAGCAGTGTCGGCGGCCGCGGGCGCCAGTGGAACTGGGCAAAGCCTTCCTTCATCACTCTGCAATAACAATAACGATTAGTCTTCTGCTCATCATTCCCAGCAAGCAGGGTCTCTAAAAATTACATACATACACAAACCACGCCTGTCCCTTACGGGGTAGACAGAACTTAAGGTAACAAGAGCTAAAGGCCACGCTTAGCATGATTGTGGGCGTATAAATGGCGTTTTTGATTCCCGTCTCAAAACTGTTCTGGATTATTTTAGCAGGTTAGTTTGACTGATTAACTGAGGCAGATATAATGTTTTCCTAAAACATTGAGAGGAAATGAAAACAAATTTTGCACTAAACTTCCTCGCAACTTAGGTGGTTTTCACTTTCCCGGCTTTTTTCTCAAGTTTTTTTTGTCATCTGTCACCGTAAACTATTTGAGACATTGACAAAAACGTTAGACTCGAACAAGACGCGCTCCTAGGCCATTGACTTGGCTGTGACATTGTTGTTCATTATTCCAGTCTCTTTGACTTTAAAAAAAGTTAAAAACAAATGAAGCACAGTCCAGCAATCCGATTTATGGTCAGAAAATCGCGGCTGCAATGTTCAGCCGTCAACAAGGCCCTTCGATGTTGTTACGGTGAAGACACGGTTGGCGTTATCCCAGTCGGTTGGATTAAAATAATACTACTTGTACATACCTCCTAAGGATCTTGCCCTGGAAGGACCATATGTAGTAACCACAGTCCATCTTGCACTTGAGCGAAGACACACCAGTCACCACGTAACGGCCAGTCGGGTCCCACTCGATGCCGGACATCTGAACGTACACATTTCAAGATTATAGACAAGTTTAATAATATTTTGTTAAAAAAATTATGACTTTTCTTAATGGCTTACACCCTTACATACATACATACACAAATCACGTCTCTATCCCTTACGGGGTAGACAGAGCCTAAGGCAACAGGTACCTAGAGGCCACATTTAGCAAGATTGTGGGCGTATAGATGAAAAATGAAATCAAAATAGTGATGGGTCGCTAGCCTCATCGCCTATAACATGATTCCTATGATTTTCGCCCATTCCCTCGATGGGCTTTTACCATCTGCGCGGGTAGAGAAGCAACTGGTATATTCTATGTTTTTTCTTTGCTCCCAGACCAGAATGGAAGAAACACCCTTGCTTTATGTATTTGGTGTTCAAGGTGTAATTCGCCAACATCGACGTAGTAATAGTAGACACGCATGAGATTGTTCGATTAAAAAGAAAACTAGGTTTTCTTTGACTGCACTTAGTATCTCATCCTGTTCGATTGATTCTACATATCCATAGCAAAATTCAAGTCAATCAGACTCAAATTGGGTGAAATTCGATTCATAAGATTTATATCAAAAAAACGAGAAGAGATCCGGAACTTAGTGTTGCACAGTGGTGCTTGGTCGAGGATAGATCGTAAGGATGCATAATAACCACCACAGCACATAGCTCTCCTGTATGTCATCTCTTCGGGGAAATATGGAGGCGCCAAGCTACAATTTTAACATCAAATCGAAATGTCTCTAAGTAAAGCAAGTGGTATCATCAAGTGAACTCTGAAAATCAAGGTTAGTGACAATTCAATTTTCGCATTGTGACGTAAATTAGCACTTCGTCGTTAGTCACGTTTTACAACTCAAACTAAAACACTATTAGCATCTGCTAGCTTGGAAGCGTCAGAATAAACCCGTTTCAATCGATAAAAATGTATGAATATTGCTAGGACTCTTGAAAGTGTATATTTTTTTGTACTCATCATCATATGAGCCATAGGACGTCCATTATGTGTTTTTTTGTACTGTTCACCATTAATCTAATTAATGTCTACCCCTCTTGAAGTTTTCTTAATTTAATTTGTAACTGTACCTGGTAATGGTCGGACACATTCATGATGGTGAAGTCATTGGTGTCCAAAAACTCCAAGCCGCCTCCCGTGAGCCCAAGGTCAGCCAACACGATGAACTGTCCCGAAGGACACCAGAACAAATGGTTGAACGGCTTCCTTTCAAACTTCTTGAGCAGAGTCGGTGCCTGGCCGGTATTCACTTGATAGAAGCTGATACAGATATTCGCTGGATCACCATGGATGATAGAGAACTTGGATCCTATCGGTTCCCAAGCGAAAGCTTGAATCGGCTCCTTGATTTCAACCGAATCGACCGGAATCTCCTTCTCTCGCATGTGGAATATTTCAAAGTTACAATACATGCCAGAGTATTTGATCTCATTTTTGTCCTTCTTGACTTTAGAGTAGCGATCAACTTTGACGCAGAGGTAGTCTCCGGACTTTTGCCAGTGGATTTTGCAGTCTGCGACCGAGAAGAGATTTTTGGAGCGAATTTCGGTGCGGTTGGGCAACTCGAGCAGGGTTACACGGGCAGGTACGTCCTTGTCTTCCGCCACCCAGTACGCGAGCGTGTTATCAGTCGGGGACCAGCTGAAGTCTCTGTGGAATTAAAAAGAATAATTAATATAAGACAGTTAGTTTTTTTTATCCAGGCCTCATTTACAAGACTTTATGACCAAATTCATCAAACATGCGTTGTTAATAACGAAATATGCAAAATCTGGCTTTGACGAGTCAGTCAAGATTATGCCCATCATTAGTACAGCAAAAAAACTAAAGAACACTAAGTTCTATCTCAAAACCAGTTCATATAATTGTTATTCTGAACAGGAAAGTGGACCTGTGCATACCGTTAGTATGTAAATTAGCCTAAACTGGACAACTACCGACTTCTCATAGACTAGTTATCTTATTGTAGCATCCGCGCGCAATCACCATGGCATTCAGTCTCTTCCTATTTAATAGTATAAGATTGTAGACAGAAGACAATATTGAATCAATTACAATGCATGTCATGTTAATAATTTGTAAACGACTTAGTTTTTTTGCGACCAACATAGTAAAAAAAACTGCTTCAGGGTAAATTATCCAATCCTTAGATATGCACTTATCTGACACAGTTATTTGAGTTATTTGACAGTAATCTGACGATTGAAAGCCTATGACTAATCCAGTTTCTATTGTTTGTGAAAAAACTTTATCACGCATCAGTTATTTACGCATTCGTTGCATTGTGTTGGCAATTGGTTTTATTTACGAAATCAACAACAGCAAAAATATATTCAACAGTTGGAAAATCAGACAAGAATAATAAGGAGATTTAAACAACAGTGAATGTTAAACTGTACCTTATACCAGGGATTTTGATAGACTTCTTATCGAGCAGACCAAACCCAGGGGTTTCGTACACAGACAGCATGTCGGAGCCAAGTCTGGCAAAGAACTTGTCATCCTTGCTCCAGCGGAATATCGGCCAAGTAACATACTCTTCGGGAGGTGGGAAGCTGCGTTTCTCTTGGCCAGTCCTGTTTGAATAGAAGAACAGTATATTATAGTATGTTATAAATTTTTCGCGACTCACTCATAATAACTATTAACTTAAATTTCGCATAAACACACATGACGTGACCAATAAAGTGCTGCTGCAGTTTGGTTAAGACATCAAGCTTTTCTTATGCTTATTAAAGTCTGCGTAGTAGTTTATTATAGTTCTTTTAAGAGCTGACCATGAGATGTTAAAATGGTTGTAAAAGTATTATAGCATTATTATGTCCACTGAGAACTATCTAATTGATTAACTCTACAATATTAGTTGAGAAACAAGGTAATTGGTTAATTTGGGTGTTATTCAATCAGTAATTCAGTGGGCGTAATTCTTAGGAATTATGGTAAAGGCGATGCGGCTAGCAACCCATCACTATTTTGATTCCTTTTTCCACCTATACGCCCACAATTTTGCTAAACGTGGCCTGTAGGTCTTGATACCTTAGGCTCTGTCTACCCCGAAAGGGATAAAGACGTGATTTGTGTATATATGTATGTATGTATGTATGTATCAATCAGTAAAAAAACTTGTCTTTGGTGGCATTTATCCAGTCCATACCTAATATCCCAAATGATGAGTTTCTTGTCGTCTCCCCTGTCACTGGTTGGTGAGAATGTCACGAGGTAATTCTCACACGGTGAGAACGAGATGAACCTGGCTTCCGGATGGAAGAACTTCTGGAACTGGGAGAACTTGGGCCCAGCCCAAAGGGCCACGCCTCGCCAGTGGAAAGTCGCCAGGTACGTGCCCAGGGGAGACCAGACTGCATAGGTCTCAGTCCAGTTCTGAAAACAGAGTTGGATGTTAAAGGTCTGTGATAGTGTAAATTATTGAAATCTAGTGACCCACCCTGGCTTCACACATTTGCAATGTAGATATTAATGTAGATATTAGCTCTGCCACAATTTATATAACACTTAACACCTAGACATTCATTCCTCATATGTATCAATCATCTATTGGTGAAAACTGGATGAAAATCCATTCAGTACTTTTTCAGTTTATTACAAACAGACAGACAGACAGATGTAGTGACAATGGTTGATAACGCCAACCTGCACCCTTAACTTTTGAAATACAAATTATACTAACATAGTTGTGTTATGAATGGATGGGCAACTCAATAAATTCTAATAGCAAATGTCAACTTAAGTTACTAAAATTCAAATCCATTCTATAAATATTAACCCACAAGACACCGTTTCAGAATCAGCATTTTAACATTCTTTAAATTTGACATAAAACAAATTCATTTACATCAGTAAGGTATGCAATCATGAAACAAAACAATAAAGCATTTAGCTACTACAAATAACAGATCTGGACTTTGCTCTAACCACATACCTCACTAACTGATGTCAAATCAAAATAAAGGTTCAAAACAAGCAGTGTCATTTAAAATAGGCAATTAAATGATTACATTATCTAATGCGCTTATTCAACCACATCAACAATTAGCATAGCTATGCTATATGCCATTTGAAACTCATTGGTAGGAGTCAAGTTGCAGTAGTAATTAACTTTGCCTCCGGAGCAGAGTAGCAAGATAAATATTATTATTTTCATTTCCATTGATATGATGTCAAATCATATGCAATAACATTTGCAGCAATCATGCTTACTAGCTTGTTTCTTAATCTTAAAATTATGTTAATAGCAAAGCTAGTTTAATAGGTACTTAGACCATTACTTTGAGGACCACTTCACACTGCCTTTAATGTCAATGTGTTCTTTGTTATGTTAATGATGAGAGCCTATCTAAGACTGACAAAGACCAACAAAACCAGGACAAAGAAAACAATTGTCTATTATCAGACGCAGCACGAATATACAGGTTTATCAAGCACTTCTTTGGCGTAAGAGATCACCAATGAGGCTGGCAGTCACGGAGCACTTGTCTTACAGTTAAAAAGTAAACAAATAGAAACCTAAAATAAAATATATTTTTATCTTACCGGTCTCTCCTGCAGCAACAAAGGTTCTGGCAGAGCATTCTGCCATACTTGCAGGGCCACACCTGTACCAATGCCGATCAGGAACTGATCATATGCATCAGGGTCCATGAGGTACCACTGCAGGTCCGACTGCACCTTAAAGGGCAGCGGTGCTGGAGGCTCCCATTCTTTAGGGATGTCTCCATATCTGGAAGGTGAACATCCAATATTTGAGTGTCTTACAATAGAAAGGTTTTCAATCTGCATGAATCAAGTATTTGTTTCTTATTCTATTTACAAAATATTTGAGATTATAACAACAAAAAACTAAATAACAAATTACTCAAGTCACTGGCAGCTTGAATTCATAGTTCAAATTTATATAGCTAATTGAACAACAAATCGCCACGCCATAATTCACGTGGTGATTTATTTTACAAAGACGCTAATACATAGCAAAATTTGTACTTACTTCTTGAAATCAGTGAACAGATTCACCAAGAATGTATGCTGCTTATCTAATTTACAATTGTTCGTAGCTTTCACGGCTTCCGCAGCGTTCTGAGGGTTGCTATACTCCAAGAAGATATAGCCCGTGGTGTTTCCATTCTCGGAAGTAGGATAATACTCATTGACGATTTTTCCGAACTTGCCAAAGATCTTGGCAATGACGCTCTGGAGTTTCTCCAGGCGCTCGGGCCCGACCTGCGGGCACCCATCCACGACAACCACATTTTCATAACCATCAGACTCTTCAGGCTTCTGCTCAAGCAGGTCCGCTAACAATTCTGCAACGTCAATTATAGGTTATGTTACATGACAAAATAATATAACAACAGAATTAGAACACAACAATTTTTCACGAACTACAAATAATGGCCTATACTCGATACTTCAATTCAAATCGTGGAATAGAGTAGAAAATAGGCGAAAATTGCGCGGGTGACGCATATGGCCGGCCCAACCTAGACATCGAAAAATCTTACCTTCATCGGTGATATCGTCCACGTAATCTTCCGGATCTTCAAAATTGGGCTCCTCGTCAAAATTCTGCTCCTCATTATCACTCTGAGGGGCTGGGTTCACTTTATCATCGCCTTTTTTCTTAGCCATTTTGACGTAATAACGTGTGGTACCGGAAGACACGCCATTAGTAGTGAACGAAAATTACCACCATTTACCATAGAGCATGCAATGCTTGCCTTTCACTGACTGCGTTTCGTTACGTTTGTTGCAATTGTACGTAAACATTTTAAATAATTAATGTGTTTTTAAATGAAAATGTACTGTAATAAGAGTTTTTAAACTAAATAGAAACGTGTAGTACTTTTATGATACACAATTTATTCTGCAAAAACATACATAAAATGGGCTAAATGTTAAGCGTCTGCCACATCGTTATTGTCATGCAAAACGTGAACGCAGCATTTTGTCAAAGAGAGTAAAATAATATATTATATTCTGGTCTCATTCACTTTAGACGCTATTTTTATAATGAAACTGGTTTCATTTGGTTATGTTGGTACTCATGAGCTTTATACAATTCCATTACTAAATATCATGTGGGCTATTCTCGGGGTCTAATTATGTCCGATAATTTAAGTTCGATCATACTATTTATGTCACTCTAACATTAGACAGTGCGAGCGAGACGGCACGACTCCAAGTTCGAACGTTAGGGCGGTAAATTTAAAATTGTTTAAAAGTTTTATTGAAAAAAAAGACAATGGCGCGAGTCGGGTTACCTCCGCGTGTGGTCAAGAACTGCGGTTCTTTTTTGGATACGTCCGGGCCGGAGGGCTGGGCCAGTGCTTGATCCGGTGCACCTTGGGCATCGGTCCATGTGAAACTTCTTTAGTATTAGTTGGCAACATTGTAATACCATGGTTGTGATAATAAAATAAATGAGTAGGTAAATGAGTAAATTTCCTGGCGGACTAAGGGATATCCGTTGGCTAAGAGCACAACATGTTCTTTCGACCGAGTTCTACCGGACAACGTTGCCGACGTTTTGTCACAAGATTTTTGTAAATATTTTAAGTAGCTATTTTGCCATTGGCGAAATCATCGCATCGATCGATGGAGCCATATTATCCTAAAAATTGAATTGAAAAGACATCTAGACAGAACTAGATTATCTTTATATATTTGATAATTTATTTTACATCTCAGGCCAAACAAATGGGGCTTAGGTACGTTTTATTTGAAGTAGTATGTTTTAGTAATATTTGCTGTCTTAATGCCAGTTTTCTGCAGAAAATACCTTCCTTATTTATTTACTTACATACCTACGTTGATGTACCTATACTCGATAGATAGGTAAAGATTAGACGGGAGAAACAATGGGAAGCCACAATTTAAAGAACTAGGGTATAAAAACCACGAAATCGTAAATCCACAAATGATTACGTATGTGCGCTTTTCATTAATAAAATGCCGATCAATCAGTGCTGCAATGTGGTGCTAGGTCAACATTTAATTTTCTTCACATTTCACTGACGCAGAGGTCATTCGTGCGAGCGGCCATTACAGACGGGTCACTGCACATGAAAATTGAGGCCGCACGCTGCACTGCGCACAGGGCTACTCCGAAATTCCATTTTCGAAGTTGGTATCAAACCGTCCCTTTCAGTCTCGAATTAATAGTATTAGTATGAGCGGAACGGCACGAAACGAACTTCGAAAATCGAATATCGCAGTATGAGGCCTGCATGCCGAATAGTATCATACGTATCATACAAACGTATGCAGTCAGCGTGGAAATAACGGATCACTTTGTCGCATTAACATATTTGACAATCTTATAGGTAGTACGTTACCTACGTCGCTATAAACGGAAAAAGATACAAAGGTGCTAAGCGCTATCAATGCCTTACAGAGTTCTAAATTTGATTCAAATTTCAATTTTTCTTTTTTTTTTGTAAATTATTTTAAAAGTTCAATTTCGAATGGCTACGGAAGTAACGTCGCACGTGCACGTTGGCTACTCCGGAATTCGAATATCAAAGTTTGTGGTTTACTGTCTCTCTCGCTCTACTATTAATGATTATTAGTGTGAAGTGTGAAGTGAGTAGGGCTGCTGATGTATCTGCTAGGTACCTACTTAATGATTCAAGTATTTTGTGAATGACTTGAATACAAATAATTAGCTTCTTTGAAGGTTTTAAAACTTAGAATTCAAGAAGCGTTATGTTATGTGGTATTACGAGTATGAGTATGTGTATCCTCGTTTAGGTATCAAGTTAATAAAGAATTAATTATGTTGAGTATGATGAGTAGCTAGATACGATTGTGGCTGTAAAAATGTTCGTGCCTACATTTTTAGTTTCAGTTTTTATCTAGTCCAGACTAGACACGAATAAAAAAGCGTGTAATTGTTTATTAAATACTTGACTCTACGGGTGTCGAGTTATCTGTAGGTGAGCTAAATTCTGTTAGCTTGAACTTTGGCTTGACACGCTACCGCGTGTCTAGCCTTAACGAATTAAAATTAATTAAATTATTAAATGTAAATTTTTAATTATAATTATTTTGCCGCATTAGGCATCGCCTGTAAAGTAAGTGTGGAAATAAATAAATAAAAATGTCGGCGGATAACATGGCGTTGCTTGATTTTTTCGCTGCATGGAAAAATAACGCTATCATAGACAAATCAAGTTAAACCGGATTAGCTCTAAAAAGTAATAATGTATTGCTAGAGATAAACGTTGTCTAAAAATGCATGTTGTAGGTTATTATAAAATACGTATGACAAGAAAAAAAATGATGCTTATAAGTTTGGACGTACAGTTCAAACATATGGAACCCTAGGCCAATGTAGAACCTTTTCATAGTCATCATACCAGTGTGAGCAGATAGACAGGAAACTAACTTCGAAAATGGAATTTCAGAGTATACCTACTTAAGGCCGGATTTCCGAAATCCCCACGACTCCCCTATAAAGTTATCCGGGACCCCAAGCCATGTGGCGTAGCAAGGTAACCAAGGGCCCTGATGCACATAAAAAATGGGGCCCCGCTACTATCTAAACTGGTTAGGTTTCCGAAAGTTCAGTTCAATCGAGATTTTCTGGTAAGGATTAACAGGCCCCCTGAGCTTTAGGGCCCCGGGACACACCTAGCAGGTTGCTACGCTACTGGTCAAGCGTAGGTTTAGTTGCGGTGATAAAACATCCATCCTTTACGAACATGAAAAGTTAGAAAAGGATGTCCGCGATAAAACTAGCGTGCTAAGCTTGTTGCGAATAATAACAACATGGCTAACAGTGGGTGTTTTATCGTCGCAAGGAACAATCTCATGGCGTCCTAGTTTCTTGATACTGCGATACAATGAGGCCGCTGCGTCGTCTCAGGGTTTTTACTACAGGGCAGGTCGCTCTTGATACCGGTAATTTGCGAAATGGTTCGATATTCTTGACGATTAGATGTAGAAATATTACAACTTTCTTATGTATATTTTAGTTTTAGCCATTTACTTACCTACGTTTCTATTAGATGGTTCTGGCTGAAAATCAGTGCTGCAGGTGTCTAACACTGTTTCGCTTTTGCCAAGACACACAACGCTGATGGTCTATTTTTCATGTCTGTGTTTTTGTTTCTTTTCTATAAAATTGTGTGTATGCTCTTATATTTGTGTGTCTTGCAAAAACGAATACATGTCTTCTTTCTTTTCTTTCTTCTTTCTTTAGTAAAAAGGTGGTTTTGGAAAGCACAAAGTAAGACTCAGACCATGTATAAATAATAAAAACACTATCTTCTGCGAACGTCAAAGTGAAGCCGGTTTAAACTACGCCTTGTGCACGTGTGCGTCTCTCAAACAATTTGGCGTATGTCTGTGGCGTATATAGTCACTTCGCCGCAGGACACCGTCTTGAATTTATCTAGGTACCTATAATGGTGTGAGGTGAATTCATAAAAAATGAAAATCGTTTTAGTTTTTCGTACTTACAATTTTCTTTGTTGCTAGTAAGCCCCGTAAAGGTTGATAAATTTAGTAATCTATCGACGATAGAGGTACGATGTTTAATAATACCTACGCAGTGCCATAAGTACCTAGTCGTGAAGGCAACAATTTCTTCAGCCTTACAAACCTCATACTTAATTAATTAGTTATTAATCCATACTGGGCAAACAATGGTACATAATGTGAGGTCTGTAGGTGTAATTTATTTCGTAAGCGGATGAGTGCAATAGTTTAGCGGATACTTGGCACGTGCCAGATTTAATCCGGCTCGAAGGACCAATAACCGTTGTAGGTAGGTATCTCTAGGTGCAATTCACGGTGCGACCCGTGTTATTATTTCATTCTATTTATTAATTTGGATAAATCCATGTGTCTTTGTGGATGGCAGCACTGTTGCTATACCTACGTATTTGTTGGTAGGTAACACAAGAAAAAGATAAGTACAGTCGTGTTCCCCAACTCCACGCCACGCTACCCCACGCACCACGCTGATCTGGGAGTAAAGAAAAACATAGAATGTACCAGTTGCTTCTCTTCCCGCGCAGATGGTAAACGGCCATCACTATTTTGATTCCCCTTTCCACCTATACGCCCACAATTTCTTGTTACCTTAGGCTCTGTCTACCCCGTAAGGGATAGTGACGTGATTTATGTGTGTAAGTGTGTGTGTGAGTTCTCCAATTTATACAGTCGACCGTTCAAAAATATCTACACATAGACCTTATTTTCAGTTACTTAAGAAGCGTGTTTAGATATTTTAGAACAGTTGGCTGCATATAGTTATTGGAGAACTCGACTGTACCTTATTAAAGAATTACATGGGGTGAAAGTAATTACCTAACTAAAATATTTACTTAGTTCCTATTTGCTATGGTACCTCAACCCGAGGCTGCCTCTAATTAGTACCTACGCGACTTTATAAATGGATAGCGATAGGAATCATGTTCAACAACCCATCACTATTTTGATTCCCCTTTCCACCTATACGCCTACAATCATGCTAAACGAGGCCTTTAGGTCTTGTTACCTCAGGCTCTGTCTACCCCGTAAGGGATATAGACGCGATTTGTGTATGTGTGTGTGTGTGTGTGTGTGATACGGTCAGGTAAATTCTTACAGCAAAAACTGTATCTTTATTGTAGTTAGCAAGGTAATATAAAATTATGTTCTATAGTCTGAAGTACCTATATGGGATGCTCACTTTTTACCGGATAATTCTAAATGATTTTCTAAATATTTTTTATTACAATACACGTTTTATAATTGTACTAAGTAACTGTTGCCCGCGACGCCGTGTGCGCAGAGCAGAATTCGCTTATCACTTTCCCGTTGGAACTATGCGATTTTCCGGGTTACAGTGGTGTAACTATATAGGGTGGCAAGGGTGGCAAAATGCCAGGGGCCCCTAGCTACACAGGGCCCCGACCTGGCTTGGTTTAGAGCACAGAAGGGACGCTGATGCACTTCTTTATATTGAGGAAGGAGCCCCATCTGACGAATTCGCCACGGGCCCCAGACGTTATAATTACGCCGCTGCCGGGATAAAAACTATCCTATTTCCTTTCCCGGAACTGAAACCACTTAAACGCGATGAGGTAACAGATAGACGTAGAGACAAACATACTTCGGTACCTATCCTACTAAACGCGAAAGTTTGTAAGTATTGATGGACGGACGTTTGTTACTCTTTCACGCCAGAACGGCTGAATGAAATTTGGAACGTAGATAGATTATAGTATGGAATAACACATAGGCTACTTTTTATCCCGGAAAATTGCGTAATTCCTGCGGGATAGCGATAAACGAATTTTATGCAGACGAAGTTGCGGGCAACAGCTAGTTTATAATAATTAGTACGGATACTTCAATTTCAACCAAAATGCACAAAGGGATAAGAAAAGACGCTACGTAACACCAGTGCAATGACCGTTGGAAGCTGTATTATAATAATCACGTAGATTACCCGTGACTTGCGTGAAAAAGCGGGATAGCACACAAATGTAGACCAGAGACCACACGTTGTTTTTTCTCGTCCGATTAAAAGGAAGGGCAATGGCGTCATCGCAGCAAGTTCCGTTGTAGAAATATCATGGCGTCTATAATAAATGTCTGAGGGTAGATGTTTAATGTTTATACGCATCACAACCACTTATTTTTACCGTCACATTACTTTATCACTAACTAGCTTCTGCCCGCGACTTCGTCTGCGTAGAATTATATATTTAAACCTTCCTCTTGAATCACTATCTATAAAAAAAATCGCATCATAATTCGTTACGCAGTTTTAAAGACCTAAGCATAGGTACATAGGGACAGGCAGACAAACAGCGGAAAGCGACTTTGTTATACTATCTAGTGAGTATGTTCCGCATTTTATTTTGTGTAGGTACATAGTTGAATAAACATTCGAACAAAAAAATATTACTTGAGCTATAATTTTAGCTTTCATCTAATTTTAGTAAAACTAGTTCCCACGCCAATTCCTGGGTTTAGGCTGCCAAGCGGACTTAAAATGCCGGCACAAATGCTAGAAACCAGGATGATGATCTTATTTAGTTGGAAGCCGCTTTATAAATTCCGTTGGTGGTGTTAGAAAAAATGGAGTGTATCGGAAGTGTTTAGTGTAGTCGCCTAAACTTGTGTAAAAATGTTCAGTTTTATTTTCTATCATAAATCACGTCTTTATCCCTTACAGAGTAGACAGAGCCTAAGACAACAAGACTTAAAGCCCACGTTTAGCATGAATGTGGGCGTATAGGTCGAAAGGGTAGTCAGAATAGTGATGGGTTGCTAGCTGCATCGCCTACATATAACATGATTCCTACAATTTTCTTTCATTCCCTCGATGGGCTCGGTGGGTCCATTTTCTAGGTCTAATATTTAGAAGAAAGCAATTTAAAAAAATGGATTGTTACTTGTAAAGAAAAGAAAAAGTCAGACTGTCTAATAGCGACTGAGTTATAGCAGAAATCTTGTACGAAAAATGTAATCTAGTTTCTTCCTTTTTATCTCCACTGTCGTACCTCCATCTATATTAAGAATATTTCAAGGGAACAATGTATTTTCTAACAGTTCCATTAGAAGTTAATGAGCCTTAGACTGTCCGTAATGAGGACGCACGAGCAAAATAGAACAGTTTACGTCATTTTCATAATGGATGCACGGTAGGATGCATGTAAATAAAAATGTAGAACACAATTATAACTCTGAGGTTCACGTTAACGACTCAATTACTATAGAAAAATTGACAGCGCCACTTGCGGATCGAAACGGCAACAAACTATTCTCGTAGTAATCGTGATTTGAACGCAAACGTGTTCTGGATGTATTTTGTGACCGAAAACTACACTAAGCATACTCCATACACTTCCAAGTTATTGCGATTTGTGTGCGAAGTTTCCCATCCGCACTGGGCCCGCATGGGAACTATAACCCGAGCCCTCTCACTGAGAGCGAGTCTGTACCCAGCAGTGGGACATATATAGGATGGACGTAAGTATGTATATGATGAGTGTGAATTAGCATTCTAGCAATCCTGAATGGATCCAATTGTAATCAATCAATATAATTATTCCACAGCTCAGCCCACATAAACAAGCGTCAAGAAGAGGCCTCAGGGTTCTCACATCTCTTTGACATCCTGTGAGCCGATTGGACGGCTTATAGTTGGATAGTATTCATTGCGTGAAGCAAGGTCGGCCCCTGCCACAAGCACTGCTGATTGGTGGCAGTGTTAGAGAGTAAGGTGGTAGTAGAAATCCACAAAGCCCTACGACGTGTGGGTGGGGTCCAAAAGTAGTGTTTGAATGTCCTTAACCACAGTAGGAAGGTATATAAAGTAAAAACTATAACTTTACTACTTATCACTTACACCGAGACATGACCCCGCTTCAAAGCCTAAATATCATCGTATCATAATTTTTACACTTAATAGGTCTGTTATCTCTACTTCCTTACTAATATTATAAATGCGAAAGTAACTCTCATCTGTCTGACTGATGATAAACCACTGATTTTAATTAAATTTGGTACAGAGATAGTTTTATGACATAGGATAGGTTTTATCCCGGAAAATAGCATAATTCCCGCGGGATAGTGATACGCGAATTCTGCCGAGTCGCGAGCTACAGTTAGTTTAATATATTTTCAATTTGCGTGATGCAAAAATAGCTGGAATCTTTTAAATACACACGCGCACGCATGGTGACAACCGGTGGGTGTTTATCAAAATTATTGTTTAGCTTTAAGTATTAATAAATTCAACTTTATGACCTATTTCTGTGTAAACAAATGAATTACATAAATAGGTACGTTCCCGGGCAACAGTTTTTAATTAGACTCAAGAAAAACGTAAACGCTGATGTCATAGTATAATTATTAACCTAAATATGCGTCTTGAGTAACCGAATAGGCACCACAAAAGTTGTGACTGTTCCAACCCGTACCAAAGTAAAGTAAATAACGATTCGCAATAACTGCAAATTGCCGGTTTAATTAACATTGTAATCCCTTGTATTTACTTTAAATACCTATTGACCTTGATCCAGCTGTTTTGTAAGATAAGTCACATTGCTTTATTACTCAATAGAGCATGAGTATTTTTCTATAGTGGTTACCGTTACCGTAGCACTATTAGCATCTCGTTCCTCCATGGGAGTGCCGTAGTACGTACCTTTGCTTTGCTCTCGTCACCGTACCAATCCAAACCGATGCCAGTTCGTCCGCCAACGCGCGCGAGAGACGCCGCGTTTCCCGCGCAAACCATAGACAACCCGGATACACTGATCCCGCATTCCCGCTTTTTAAGGTATTGCCCGTGAAGTTACCTGCACTGTTTCGAAGTTTGAGTTACTTTTTTAAAGTTTTTTTCTAAGTGGTTGAGTTTTTTTTTAAGTGGTTTGCGAAGTTGTTCGGCGGCCGGCGTGGATGTTCCCAATGTTGTGACGCTTTTGTTTTTTCTTCGCGTTTTTCTTTCGTGTACCGTTGGAATCTTTCTTTCTGTGTTAGTTTAAGTACGTAATCCTTGTCAATAGAACACAATTATACGAGTATGTAGGTACTTAGTGGAAACTTCATTAGGTGGATAAACCTGAACAGGTTAAAACTTAAGTAAGCAGAGTTAGCATGCTTGTTACTACGTATACGGACTTAGCTAAAAAATGTGTTTAGAACTTTTTACGTTTTATTATTATTGATTTCTAGAATGTAATGATAACATTACTTCCTAAATTCGTTTATTGGTAGTCACAGTGTAGAATACAAATCCATGTTAGGTATTGAGTTTAACGCACCTTCATAAAGAGTTTGTCATATTTTAATTTGTTTACACGTGCGAGACTTCTTTCAAGCTAGCAATATTTACTTTAAGTAATTACAATGATACACCAAGCAACAATGTTGTGTACCTACTATGTACCTAGCTGTAATAAAAGCAATGAATAGCGTACAAGTGTGGTTACGAATTAGGTACTATCGACTCCTAGGAATACCAAATGGCCTCGATCGGCTCTGCATAAATACGATACAAGCTTTTGCCTCACTTCCGATTGCTTTTATATTTTTTTTACTTGTAAATTAAGTAGATAGCTACCTACTATCGAACCAACTAAATTCACACACATCACATTCAGCTAGGAGGCTGAATTACTCAAATGTGATTATGTTAAATGTGAACACTGTTTTGTCAATGATATAAACTCTCTGTGATTTGTTTATGAGCCATGTATGACTGTTTGTGTTCCTATAAATAAATAAATAAATACATCCTGACCTCTTTGGGGTAAAAAGAAAATCATTATGACATTAACTTTGGAAACGTTCTAAGGTGGATCAGAATCAAAATTATCGGCAAAACATTAATTTTGATTTTGACCACCTGCCGTAAAAAAATCCCTAGAAACGAAACGAGCAAATAACGCCGATAAATTGAGCATGTTATACAGATCAGTGGTCAGGGATCAGTAAAAAAATGGATATCGTATTACCCAATAATTACCCAGCAGTGACGACGGCTTGCGGGATTTCTAGCTTTAATTTAGTTGAATAGTGCATTGGAAAAGTGATAGGAATTATCATGTTATTGCTGTAAGGTACTTGTACCATTACAATTTACATTGAAATTTACAAAATAATACTTTTGCCACCTTATTTAACTATTTACGATTACATGCACTTATTAAAACTATAACTACCATTGCTTTTCGAGAAAATACTGGCATTACTAGTATCAAAAAAGTGAAAATTCGCTAAAAAACATAAATTATATAACTTTTACTACGGTCATGTTAGCTTGGTTCGATACTTCTTAAGCTGACCTATCTCCGGTGTCACTGTGACGTAGATAGTCAATATTGTTTTCTTACTGTTAGTTACTAACTTTAGTACCCGGTATATATGTATGTATGTATGTCTTTGCTATTTCTTGGTGGTGTCATGTTCCAAGATAAGGGTCATCTCACTTCCGACAGTTCATAATACCTTAAAGAATTTAATCTGTATATTATTAAAATGGGAAGGTTTGAGAGTGTTTATGTTGTGTATGCTCCATCGTTACTTATAAAGCCATTAGTCTTCTACGTATTCCTTTTCTGATTAGGTACATACTTGTTTTGAGCACAGAAGAGACGTTGATACATTTCTTTATACCAAATAGGGATCCTCAGTTAATGAAGTTGCCGCAGGCCCCAGACGTATAGTTACGCCACTGAGAGCTTATGAAATGAATCGTCACTGTCTGTCCGTCTCAAGTGTAGTTTTTTTTAAGATGATGTGGGCACTCCTGCTGCTGGCTCTGGCATCAGCAGCCTACAGCCAGGACACCTGCCTCGTATCCGATGGAGACCCATACCTTCTCTTCGGCACGAAAACAGCTTACAACTTCGTCAACAGGCAAATAGCTAACAGAAGACCAGAAGATATTCGAGGTAAGATTTACGATCACCCCGCTAAAAGTTAATATCTACTTACCTACTTATTGCTATAGGAATACGCTAGAATTTGAGAGATAATACCAATCGGCACAAAAATAAAAACTGCAAGAATTTGAGATAATCTCATGTATGAAACAATAACCGCTACCAGCATTAGTTATGGCGGCGGCACTCTTAACGTCTAATTGATGTGTGATAGTGATATGATAGCCATCAGGGTAGACCAATTTCGAAGTTCGTTTGGTGCCGTTTTTCATTTGGTGCAGTTTATTGATTTGAGAGTGAGAGAATACGAATTTCGAATTAGCCCCCTGGATCTTGGTCAGAGAGGAGCGAATCTGTCTTTCGCCGTCTTTTAAACGTTTTCTACTCCTTCCCCCGCCAAATTTATTTTCGCATCACGTGCCGCCTGATCGATTATGGCGTTCCTTGCCATCTCGTACCTGCAGCGGCCGCTCCACTTACTCGAGCAGCTTAGAGCTAGGGTAGACCCTAGGACTAGTAATTCTTCTTTATTAAACTCTTGACAGAACGATCGTGATCGTCACTTTACCCGCCTCATTACCCGTCGCTATTTGTCCCTGGCAGTTGTCTTTCCGGTCCACTGTTGCTTTTGTTTACCCAGTTTAACCTATAGGCTATCCTCCACGTGTTCAGTACCTTCGGCTTGATCGACTGATCATCAGCCAAAGAAAGTAAAGAGAGCCCATATGGATGATAGACAGGTGCTGCTTGACTGCGAGGTCCTGTAAAACGGGCATATTCGCTTCTAACACAAGCAAAGAGTTGCTTATAATTAAATATATCGATGCTTGTGTCATTTAAAAAGGCATACCAAGTTAGCTACCAAGTATAATAACCACCATGAACGATTCCACAAAGGACTTAATCACTTTGGAATATTGCAGTCATTCACCTCCGTACTTTCATTACTTACTTCATTTCCAACAAAACTGAAGTTTTTGCATTGCTATTGTTACATTTTCTCTTATTCTATAGAAGCGTAAAGTAATAACTAATGAGGTTCAAAGTCACGAATATGTAATTAGAAGGATGGCAGCCACTGGAATGTTCACAAAAACTAAGTTTGCGACATTTTTCTAATTTTGTTCTGAAAATATACTAACAAAGGCTAAAAGTAGCGTCTTTGCAACCACTATAGATCACTATTAGGGCTTGCGTGGCATTTAGGTCATGCGTATCTGTACCTAATACCTACCTAACGTAAATTTTTACCTAACCTATCTGTGGGTTTAGGGAGGACTTACAAAGGGCATTACCTATGTCAACTCTTAAACGAGTAGGTAAACACAGGAAAGCGGTAATCAAGCTCGTAAAAAATAGGCAACCACGCTTAACAAAAATAGTAGGTAATTATAACCATGTGATGTCATGAACCATTTTGAACTAATTTTATTATACGATCGAAAAATCTGGTTTTGGCGCAAATCCAACATGACATCGCCATTAACTCTAGCCCTTGAGTCAAAGGCGCAAGGCTCGTATTAAAAATAATAGCACAATCGAATCCCTTTACCTTAATCATGTTTTTTTTTGACAGCCGAGTAAATATAGAGACTTATTTTTGTCTATGGAACGCTTTTATAATTTCCGCCGGTTCTACCGCCACGGCAGAACAGCAAAATGTATAAAATTTAATGAAACTGCTTCTAATTTAGATATGGTGTACATCGGTAATCGGTTCTATGAGCCCATTGCCATTTCAGTTTTCATGCGTTAATAGCGATATCAACGAGTTTTTTGAAATCATGTAGTTATAAAGGAATTTTTGGAATCAATTGGGATTGTCTATTTTTTTACAATGTATAGTCAATCGAAAACCATTTCGAGATAAATGCTTTTTAAATCGTTTTCTGTATTTACTTTATTTTATTTTACTATAATGAATTTATTACATGAAAAATAAGCAATGACCTTCATTTGACATTCCCAGACATGACGTAGACGGTCCAAAATGTACTTTATTTGCAAATGTTACAAATTCTATGCTATTTACGCGTGGATTATACTATGGAGTTCAATTTGGACCCGAAATCTGACATTTCATTCATCTTATGACAGATGACAAGCAAAATGACAATCTTGTTACTGTCATTCTTGTTTTTTCCACTGATTACTTTCATATTGTTGTATTATAGTTTAGATTTAGAAGCACTTTCGGTAGATAATTATGCAAGAGTGTATCCGCACAGCGATGTGCTTCGCTCACATGAAAGATTTTCCACTAAATATTTTAATGGATAGCGAAATATTACGTTTTTCGGTTTACTTTCGCCTACTGAGTTTACTGTCTTATTTCCGGGTCCTGTTTTGTCTCGATCATACCTGGTACGTGTTTATGGACCTTTCTGCTTCGCGCAGAATGTTATGGTATGTGTAACGGCTGTGAAAATATAAAATTCATAGGAGAAGATCGCGTGAATCTTCCTGTGTTATTGTTGAATCATGTTGACATTGATACTAATGACAGTTTGCCAACTTCACCACAGATAGAAAAGACGTTAATGGCGGCGCTTCACACACGTTTTATGATCAATTTATCCAATAAGCAGATGTGTGGCACCGGCAGTGGAAACTCTGACGTCATCAACCAAAATACTTTCAATAATTAATAGTGAAAAAAATACCGAGTTATATGAGAAAATATTGAAATTGGTTTCTTATAATTGACTATTCTGCACAAAAAAAATATAAAAAGGATAGGTATTTTTTTTTAGACAATCCCAATTCAGTAGCTGGAGGAAGTGCGATAACCCGGTAATATCCACATCCTTTTGACAATGGCCTAAGTGAAGCAAAATAAACGGATTATTCAGTAGCTCCACAGATTAGGTATACAAACCTATTAGGCACAATTCGCACTGACACTAAGCTTCTACTTTTTTGTGTATGCCTATTAAAATGTATAACAAAAAGTATATAAACATTTTAGACTAGCCTACAATAGGCGTTTACGAGGTCAAACGGCGCTAGAACATGGCAGCTTGTAAATCTGGCAAGGTGTGTCGGACATTAAAATATCTGATCATATAATGTCACGAAGGATCCTAAAAATGCCTGAAATTAGGCCGAAGCGTCCCGCGGTCACGGCAGCATGAAAAAGGATACATTATGCACGCTATGATGATGCCATAGCTAAATTAGAAACGCTACCTTGTACCTACCTACCTAAATTATTGTACACCACACACCACCCATTTGTAGATAAGTTAGGTTAAGTTTTTTTTTTAAGATTTTATGGCCTGGATGCTAGGTCCTTTAAGCCAAGTCCATATATTTTGAGAACACTTAATTTAGAAGTTAGGTTAAGTTAGGGAATCGTAATGTAACCCGCAGCAAAAAAAATCGAGTCTGGTATGGGTAGGTACTGTACTTCGGTACTGTTTTATGGTCGCAAAAATAGCATTGCTAGCAACACCAACCCTAAGTTAGTGTTTTTTATTAAGTTGGTACGAACTTACAAGCAGTGGCGTAACTATAGGGTGGCAGGAGTGGCAAAATGCCACGGGCCCCTAGCTCTACGGGGCCCGAACTGGCTTGGTTTAGAGCACAGAAGGGACGCTGATGCACTTCTTTATATTGAGGAAGGAGCCCCATCTGACGAATTTGCCACGGGCCCCAGACGTTATAACTATAACGCCACTGCTTACAAGTGTCATATTTAATCTCATTCCTAACCGTAGTAAGAACCTTGGGGCTACACCGAAATTCAAAATTTAAAATTCGAATCGTGTGCCACGCCGCGCACTCCTGTCATACGAAAGTGTGATTGGCGGTATAATACAAATTTCGAATTTCAAATTTGATAGTAGACCCTCTTATCTTCGGCTATTGCACTACATTCCTTTTATCACCACGATTTGGTACTACTTAATAGGTGTTTATATATTCTTAGTTACTATGCATACATAGATATAGATCAGCTGACAACTCCATACTGACCTATTTACACATTTCACCCCGTATCCTCATTAAGAGTGTGTTTACCCGTGGCCCTGTATTCTTTAGACTGACGTCACATCTGAATCGATTGCGCGCAAACACATCAAAGGAATAATCTGTGTCCGTGAAACGTCGTCAAGCATTAATCCCTCGCTCCAGTTTCAGATACACCAGCTGTTAAAAATATCAGATTTCTAACATATTTACTAGTCTACGTAAACAGCTCCCTTAAGCCCTGACTGACTCGTCAACGCGCAGTCCAAACCCTTAGAACTATAAAGCTCATATTTTGCATTAGAGGTTCTGCTTATACCCTTTAGCTCATTACCTATTTCTTTCTTTCAACTCTTGCCGGTTTGAAAAAACAGTTGAATATAATTTATCACAAATATTGCTATATTAGCCGGCGACACAGCCTGCTCAATCAAGATGGTACCGCGCTTGGCAGCTAAGATTAAGAAAAATGTTGTTTAAAAAAAGGTTTACTATTCCCGTACGCACTGATCAATGAAAGACCACGACCACTAAGCTCGCAGGGATCGTAAACCGTTTTCCATAATGCATAACAAATTATTCAACAGAATTTATTACTCGTTACGCATTACGGTCAAGAAGAGACCACGTGCCAAATGTCATTCGTCTGTGGAATCGTTAACCTTGACGCTTGTTCCGTCTTTCCTATATCAAGGATGGCAATATTTTTAGGTTCTAGATATTGTTTTTTTTATTATTACCTATTTAGCTTAAATACGTAGAACGAAATAACGTTTCAGGAGTGGCAATGGCAAACTTGCTGATGATACCATCACATACCTCATGGTTTAAAGAGTTTAACAATGCGAAGCTTCTACTCGTGATTCGAAGAGGTTCTATCTTTGAATTAAATAAAACCAGTCTTTTAAAAGCCTGGTTAATTTTCGTAGTGACCTAACTAACCCATCGCATATTCTGTCTTGTCGACTTACCTATAGAAGACCTTAAAAGGTGAATTCCCACGATTTTCACGGTATTTTCTTTGCTCCGAACCTTCGACCTATATTGCACGTAGTGCCACCGAGTCACTTATATTCGGACATAACAAAAAATAGATAAATACATAAATCACGTCTTTATCCCTTACGGGGTATACATAGCCTAAGACCTAAAGGCCATGTTTAGCATGATTGTGGGCGTATAGGTGCAAAAGCGGAATGAAAATACCTGTGACCCGAGTGTACCTGTTCAGCATGACTTGACTTCGCTATATCGCGGAGATAGCAAAGTAAATTATGTATTTGTGGTGAGTGTCACAGTAGACATCTCTCTCCATAGCAAAAAACATTAAAAATCCCTTAAATATGAACCATTCTTTATTATTAAAAAAGGGCGAATTCAAAGCAAGCGCAAATTCCTTTCATCACCTCGATTTGATCCTACTTTATAGGTGTTTATAGGTTCTTAGCTACTAGGCATAAAACGTTATTATTCTGTTAGAACAAAAACTGGAATGATTAGCCTAGTTGGCATTTTTAACACTCTTATGCTATGCATTACTTCTGTATTACTTCCATGCTGGTCTGGGAGCAAAGGAAAATCATAGAATGTATCAGTCTTCTCTTCCCGCGCAGATGGATAAAGCCCATCGAGGGAATGGGAACCTTAGGAATCATATTATAGGCGATGCGGCTGGCAACCAATCACTATTTTGATTCCCCTTTCAACCTATACGCCCACAATCATGCTAAACGTGGCCTTTAGGTGTTGTTACCGTAGGCTCTGTCTAACCCGTAAGGGATAAAGACGTGATTTATGTATGTATGGATTATTTGCACTTGTAACAAACTAAGATATAATGTACCTAATAAAATCTTGAATTTTGTTTTTAACCCACTTCCAATGACTTGAAAAGTTCATGTACAGTTCCGATGTATCGATAATGCAAGAATCAAGTATCAAGCTTAGTACCTACCGTCAATAAAATGGATAGAAAACTATTCACACTCCTACATAAACTTTTACTTATAACTCCGTCTGTATCTCGAAGCTTACTAGCCGTGCGTCTTAGCCCATAAATCCAACTACATCCTACATCACCGGGCCAAATATTCTTCAATCCCAGGAAATAAACACCGCAGGGCTATTACAAGCGTCCGTGATACACATAACGTCCGTTTTGTAATTAACTAGACACGTTAAAAATAGCACGACGTGAAATCAGGGCCTATTCAAGACATGCCTGTGTGATATAGTTTGTATGTCACTTCGATTCTGTAGATCACTTTTCGATCGAATAGTAAAAAAAAGGTGATATTGTTTGTATAGTCAACCAAGGAATACCTTTAACACTACAATATTTCTCTTTAATTAGATCAATGTCATTATTTTGTGCGTCTTATAACATCACAGGGACCGATGAAATTTTTCGTTTTAGCTGTCATTTTTGACACTTCTGGAAGGGATCTGACAGCGAGCGACCCAACTTGGTTCAGAATTGAATCGCATTAAGACGTCATGGTAAGGCCCCAGATCTAGGAAAGGAACTATCATAAAAATACGAAGTACCTAAAGCGTTTACTAGGTCTTTTAAAGTAGGTACCTATGAGCAACCAACTCATGAGCACAATGCCGTCTGTCTCCGCCATGTGCGTCGCAATGTGACCTCGTATAGCGGCCTCAAATACACTCAATCGCTGCATATGGACAGCGATGGTATGATGCAGAAAGGGCCCTTGCCATGCAGTAAGTTTAGGATAATACTACCTATAATCAAAGCCCTATATACTTAGGTAAGTACATTATATCACAGACGAGTTCCATCTTGCCGTGGCGGCACATGTCATATTTCGATGGTAACACAAGCATATATGAGAGCGACTCAACCGACAACGAAAAGACAACGATGCAAAGTTGCGCTAGCTAGTACTTAAGATGGTTGCTTGTTTGACACTAAAGTAACGTGAAAGCAATATCGTTGGTATATCGCATTATAGCGTCTAGAATATGCACTGTGGTGGCAAAATAATGGCTAAACGATGAGCTCATAGTCTGTTCTGCTGACAGTGCTAAATGGACACGTCGGTTACTTTGTTTCGATAAGGGAAAATGGGCTGTGGGAATAATTTCTCGGATATCCGCTTGGCATTTTAGTCATTAGGTCGGTGATTTCAATTAAAACTAGGAATAATGAATTCTCATTTACCCTGATAGTAAGGATGTGTATATAATTTAACATAAAATATACTTAGGTAGGTTCTTAAGAAATTTACTTTGATAAATTTGTGAGTTTTTGTCATGAATTTCATATTTAATACAAGCACTTTTGTTCTCGATTTTTGTTGTGATTGTGATTGTATTAACATCCATCCTACATTTTTTACGACACAGAAGGTAAACCAGCAATTGCGGGTCACCCGATGGTAAGTGAGCACCACCAGACACTAGAGATATACATAACATTTGCAACGCAGTTATTTTAACGACACCTGTTGGCCAATGGCAAAACGATTATTTAGACAACTGTCCTTTTTAGACAGTTATCTTTTGGCTACTTGTAGACTACAAGCCCATGGAAAAAAAACATGTGAAATGAATCAGCGTGAATGAAGCTTAGAAGGCTGTTACTGTATCGTAAAATAACTCTGAGCGCTATGCCGTAATTTCTGAGCGGTACATTTATGGAATTTCTCAGGTACAAGTGAGGAATTACGACTAATTATTAATTTACGAAGTTTTCATAGCTTATAGATGATTAAAAATAAATGTCGAAAAACCTAGTGCCGCTTAAAGTGGTGGTGCCGGAAGTTAGTGCAATTTTTTTTTTCAATAGGTATATGAGAAAAAATCTGTACTTACCGCTCAGAAATGACGGCATAGCGCTCAGAGTTATTTTATGAAGATAGTAACAGCCTTCTAAGCTTCATTCACGCTGGTTCATTTGACATGTTTTTTTTTGTCCATGGGCTTGTAGTCTATTCACGCTAAATGGTGTTTATTTATCGGTACAATGTACTTTAAGCAATATTATGTGGGTGAAAAGGTCAAATTATAATACCGATTCAGAACTTATTAGGTACATTCTTCTCATAGAAAAGCTACGACCAATAATTGCCAAGATTTCAGGGTATGAGTAAACTGTCATCTCAAAGTTTGGCGACACCGGTTTCCCTAGCGAAAGCGACTTATCGCAATTCTACTATAGGTACCTATCTCTTTATTTTATGGTTCCAATAGTGGGAAACGCTCTCGTGTGGTGTTCTACTGGGAACGAGTGATATCTGAAGCACAGTATATATATAAGCTAAAGCAGTAAGGAAACTACGAACAAATCGGTTGAAACGAAACACGCACACAGGCGCGCGTTTTACACGGCCCCTAAGCGGACCTCGTCCACTCCGCTCAGGCTCAGGTCCGGGGCCGTGTAAAGCGCGCGCCTGTGTGCGTGTTTCGTTGCAACCGATTTGTTCGTAGTTTCCTTACTGCTTTAGCTTATATATATACTGTGTCTGAAGCTTCTTCGCAATCTAGGTCGCGCTGAAATAAATGCGTGTCCTAGACCTAAGTATCTCATCTGCATAGAGATGATCTTCGACATCGCTTTTTCGCTCAAATGGGTTGCACAGACGTCACACTAAATACTGAAAGAACTTATGACAGGCAATAACTACATTGCAATGGTCGTAGGAATTTGTTTATCTCTGTGCGTGTTCCGCATTTAAGAGACTGTTTCGGTTTGATACGAGTTTGGGAAATACATGGAATAAGTTCAGGGGCCCGATTTTTGAAAGCACATGTGTGAAAATACCACTCGAAAGTTGTGAAAAATTTTGTTGAATTTGAAATACGAGTAGCATAGAAGACAATTACAGCTCTCATTAATCTTGTGAACTAGTCCAAACTTTGATTAGAGATGGAGTTTTGGAGAGATAAGCTGATTTATACCACTTTCGAGTGATGTGCTTTTAAAAATCGGACCCCTGGCCTCATATTCCGAATTTGTAAATTCGAAGTTAGCCGCCGAGTCGGCTAGTTGGAAGGTACCTAACATAACGAACCGCCTCTAAATAACTTTATACTATCAAATAGACGTATAAGTATTTCAAAAAATTCTAAAAAACATTAATTTAACGCACGCTCGTGGAGTATCAAAATATTCCTAGCAGAAAGATCGGACAGACAGCTAATTGTTAACACACAGTTAATTAATGGAGTCTACCTTGATTTATCTACACACCGACTTCATTGTCCTAAAATTACGCCAAAGCCACTAATTTAATGTTCTAATGTTTACTTTACGGCTGATGTAACAACGTTTTTTAATGTTGTGCGAAAATACACATTAGGTAAGTTTGTAAAGTTCCAGTAGAGTGTCGTCCAAACGACTCGATTCCCACCGGGTGCCTCTAGCTACTAAAACTCCTCTCTCTTGTTCTTTCTTCACGCGCCGCTTTAAGATAGATGTTTTTTTAAGATTTAAGATAGATTTAAGACAGGTGTTTCGTTTCTTCCATGCTGGTCTGGGAGAAAAGAAAAAAAATAGAATTTGCCCGTTGCTCCTCTTCCCGCACAGATGGTAAAAGCCCATCGAGGGAATGGGCGAAAGTCTTATAGGAATCATGTTATTGGCGATGCGGCTAGAAACCCATCACTATTTTGATCTCCCTTTCCACCTATACGCCTTTAATCATGCTAAACGTGGCCTTAAGGTTTTTTACCTTAGGCTCGTCTACCCCGTATCAAAATCGAAAGGTATCTATACTGTAGTGCTTTTTATTACACTTCCATGGCCTGTTCATTTGGTAACATAATTTTAGGTACCTGGTAGGTACTTTAGGTTTAATTAAAAGAATACTGAATTACCCGCTCATTCATTTAATTATGTTTTTTTAATTGTTTTAGCTGTTGGCAACAATGGCAACCAAACCAAACTTGATGGTCTTGATGCCAAAACTTTCGTCACAAACCTCAGTCAGTAAAATATATGTGCCTAGTATTTTCGTAGCATTTTTTTTTTATAAATGTGGTACTTGCTTTTCTGACACTATTTCCAATTAAGTTAAATGTTTTGTATATTGGCACAATCAAATGTTTTCTAAGAAATGCACTGACACTAGATAACTACTTCAGGGGCCTTACCATGACGTCTTAATGCGATTCAATTCCGATTCAGTTTAGGTTCGCTCCCTGTCAGATCCATATTAAAAAAAAATACAGCTTAAACCTGAACTGAGTCGGAATTGAATCGCATTAAGACGTCATAGTAATGCCCCTGGTCTTTGACAGGATGCTCTGCTCTCCAGCTACTCGTAGTTGCAGTGAATGCTGACTCAGCGTCTCTCTTACTCCACGATATCAGAAAGCTTTCTTACCTAAATTCAATTTTTTTTTATTTTTACGTTGTAAGTATAAGTCCGTTGCATGTAAAAAACTGCTTTGATTATTTATCGTTATTATGTCAAGCCGTGTACATTATGTGGTGCCGTTTAAAGTTTTTATTTATCTAGTAACCGCGTAAATTTAAAGGACCTGCCACACTGAAACTCCAATATGCTGACAAAGTTACCGCATTGTGCGCTCAAAATTCGAGCCGCAAAATGGAAACAACTTAAACACTGTGTCTTAAGAGGGCCTACCCTCCTACTCCTACTGAGCTGGCAGCGTCGCATTTTTTGTGTTTTTTACGCTCTTAAAATGCACTCACAATAAGTATTACAGCTGACACTCTTGTACTTAATTGTCATTGGCAAATGTTCCCATTCCCATACAATTGTCGATGACTTAATTTTGAAATCAAACATTACAATGAAAAACTTGTAGCCAAACTAACCCAACCTGCTGGAACGATCCAGAACAATTTCAAGACAGCTTGCGTAGATTTATTGTAAACCTCTCGGCCTTGTCACCAGGTTGCACGCCAGTGTCAATCTGGCTGCTGAACCGGCATGGCGCCCACAACCCTGAGGTGGAGGAGATGGCGGAACTGGAGCGGCTCACCAATTACAAGGATAATGTCATCAGCAACTATCAGACTGCGGGATTTAGGAGCGACCGTGAGCACGTAAGTACAGACAGACTCATAAGGAATAACCTAACCTAAAAATTTTGTTTTAATACCAGCTTTTACGCTGACTGTATTTTTGTAAACTGCACTTCATTGCCATTTATCCTGATCCTGCAAGCATACCAAATTTCATGTCAATCGGACAAACCGTTGAAAGGTTCCCTCCTGCGGAGACGGTCCTGGTCGGGCCGCCAAACTTCTACAACTATGTAAAATTTTAGCTCAATCGGTTGAAGATACATGCTTCAAAATTGAGTTGCCAAATGTGGCCCGGACAAATATACTAAGTAGTTATACATCGGTACATAGGTACATTGCAAGTTAAATAAAAGCTTATGATAAAAAGAAATGTGATACTAAGCAAGTTTTTAAAACGCGCTCCTACATTACTTTAAGTTTCAAGTATTAGAAAATGACGTTTAGGATGTGACGGAGGAAGTGAGGTGAGGTGGATGGGGTGACTGTATGACACTTGAAACTGATAGTGGAGGAGCGCCATAAAAAAAATATTTTTTAGACAACTTACAAATGGCTCTCATTATTTTGTGGGTGGTAAGACCTAGTGCAAAGGTCTGTCCGGATCAGCGCCATCGTCTTAGTCGCTCAACCTGCCAACAAGCATCAGCCGTCGTGGAGAGTAAGACGCTGATGAAATTCCTGGAACATGAGATAATGTTAGTCCTTAAGGCTGTCCGCGATGACGCAACTGCAAACCTCTACTGCGGTGGTATCGCCTGGTGTAGCTCACTTACCATCCACTTGCTCGGTTGCCTTCCTTGTCGTATATCTTCAATCAGTTTCATATTTTTATGTGGATGTATACCTACATCCTTCATTAATATTTTATTATTGCTACTATTCTTTCCTTAGCCACATATGTGCGAAGGTGACGTCTCCCTCCTCAAGAGCTGGTCGTGGAACTCTCTCGCAAACCTGCCCTTCGCGGGAGACCTCACGTCCTCGGGCTACATGCAAACGCAGGCTCTAGGCAGGGAGTGGCTCGGTCGCTACCCCAATCTGTTCACCACCAACAACCATGATTACCTGGTAAGCATCATCGTCATCGTCCTCTCTAGCTCAGAACGAAAAGGCTTGGGCTAAAGTTCCCACGCGGGCCCAGTGTGGATTGGGAACTTCACAAACACATTGAATGGCTTCATAATTGTGTGGAGGTGCTATCAAGATGTTTTCCGTCGCCGAAAAGCTTATTGTAAATTTCAAAAGTAATTTTGCACGTAAATCCCGAAAAACTCACAGACGCGAGCCCGGTTTCGAACCCACGACGCTTTGCTTGAGAAGCCATAGACCAAACCACTAGGCTAGCACGGCTGTTTTTCCTGGCGAGCAATCTGTTGTTCAATACCAATGTCCTGACCCGCAGTATGCACCACAAAGTATCACCGAATGATACAACCCGTATGAAAAGCGACCCGTTAAATTTGCTCGGCACAAATTCGTCTAAAATTTAAGAGTCGGCGCACACGGGCCACAAAAAACGCCGCCACCGGCATATTTCCTGTAGTTTACGTACATTTTATATGGACTCGCTGCACACGGTTGACGCCGGTGGCTGCCACACGATAGCTTCTCGTGGCGGCGTTTGTGGCTGTGGCCGGTGCGGTGGTCCACGGTTCCCCACCCTTATTATGACCAATGCTCTGCCCGTCTATAGTGCTTTCGTCTCTTGCCAGTTCAAGTTCGTGAATGAAAAGCGCTACACGGATTCCGTCCGCGCCTTCACCGAGGGTCTGTTCGGGGCGCAGGCTGAACGCATGGCCGTGCCAAGAGACAACGACGAGAAGTTTCTCAGGGTAATAAACCAATTTATTATTCCTTTTAAAAAGCTACGAGAATTAAATTAGCATCAGTTTTCGTCAATAAATTCGTATGAGAATCAGCAGTATATCAGCAGCATAAAATTTTACTAAAGTGGTTTGGAACTACGATATACTTAATCCAACAAAGTAATCACACATACCATTAGCAAAAAAACTGGTTACTACCAAATAATGTAATTTTTGTAAAAAAAGTTATCAAAGTATTTTGCTTTTTTTTCAGCCGTATAAATGCTGCCCGACATGGATCAAAGAGGTCAACAATACTGCCCAAAATTCCCAGAGAGAAATTTTCGAGTCCAAGAGGGAGTACACTGAGGTATTTCTTAAATAGCAGTGTGAGCGGGATAGCATTAAATTAAATTCTAAATTCAAATACAAGGTCAGGCTGTCCAGCAATAAAAATGCTCTTAGAACATTTTGAACGACCGGTTACCTACTTAATAACTAGAATGGATATAATCTAGGGCGTGCAGTGGGGGTTCACCAGGGTAGCCAGTACGTACAAATTGTGTTGCGTCACCTACCCTCACGATACATAATACATACATAAGTGACACGACCCCCACGATACATAAGTAACTTCTTAACCACTTACGGGGTAGACAGAGCCTAGGCTAACAAGACTATAGGACCGGTGGAAAATGGGAATCAAAATAGAGATTGGCATAACATGATTCCTACCCCATCGCACGATATATACAGTACAAACCCGCGACGAAAAAAACGTAGGTAAGAAAAAAACAAAACCGAATCTTTAAGAGTCGCCAATTTTCGACATTATATAAGTGTGACATTTTCACTGTCCGTCGTGCGAGAGGTGTAAATCTGTAACAGCGTTTATTAATGTAGTGTGCGTTCCGTTCCATCCGTGGGGGTAAAAAAAATATTAGGTTGTTGAACCTTTTTAATGAATACGGTATATCTTAGATCATCCTGGCTATAAGCGAATACATTCAAAATTATATTATTGTTCCTCTGTCTCATTGACTTTGTCACTCTGTAAATAAAAACCCACTGAGTACATACTAAGCTCCTGCTTTTACTGCTAATAATTTCTATAAACGAAATAATAGGTTATGGCCCAGTAATTAAAATACGTGCTATGGAGACAAATGGAAATCCGTCACCATCGGCGACCTCTACGGCACCGGCACAGAATATTTTTCAAAGCATCGACAAATTAGAAGGAACAAAGAATTTTTCCTCTTGGAGCTTCGCAATGAAGAATGTGCTCATTGTATGCGATCTTTGGGACTGCGTGAGTAATCCTACACAATATAAAGTAGTGTTAGGAGATGAAAACTTCAAGCGTCTAGATGCCAAAGCTACGGCAAAAATCTGCCTTGCTCTGACTCCTCGGGTATATCCTACCGTGATGAGCGCCACGACGGCAGAAGAAACGTGGAAGAAGCTACTAGCTGCATACGCAGACAGCGGCTTACTGCGGCGACTTAATCTTTTACGCAGATTATTTAATTACAAACTGTCCTCGTTTAAGACGATGGAAGCTTACGTGAGTGAGATACGAGCCACACAGCAACAGCTCATTGAAGCGAACGAACCAGTAGATGACGAATTTATAGGACTCATAATGCTGACAGGACTGACCGACAAGTTTAATCCCATGGTCATTGCTATCGAAAATTCGGGAACAAAACTAACTTCGGACTCCGTAGCTACAATCCTACTGAAAGAAGACCTACGCCACTCGCCATCAAAAGAACCAGGTGCTGCGTTGATCGTGAATTCTTCGAAGAACTCAAGCCCTCGCCCACCAGTTTGCACATACTGCAAGAAGAAAGGACACGTCGTCTCTGAATGCCGCAAGAGGAAGTTTAAGAAGATTGCTGTGACCAACTTAATTTCTAATATTAATGATGTTACACTTTTATCATCTTTTACTACACCTCCATTTCAGCTTCCCTCATCCACCACATTCTGGTATCTAGATTCTGGCGCCACTGCTCACATGTGTAACGACATACGCCTGTTCAGCGACCTTACACACAGCTCAAGCTATGTCACTGCAGCCAACAATGAAAAAATGGTATGCAAAGGTACGGGTACAATTCAATTAAATGTAAATGACTATGTTCATTCCATTTCTAACGTTCTCTTTGTACCTAAACTAGCTGCTAATTTATTATCGGTAAGTAGCCTAGTCCAAAAAGGCTTTGTTGTTGTATTTTCACCTAAAGGCGCTACTATTCTTCTGAGACAACAATGCAAAGTTTCTGGTACAACAGTTGCTACCACGTCAAACAAAAATGGCATGTATAAACTTGACGTATCCGAAACTCAAGCTCAGCTGATTACTGACAGGAAGCTATCAGCGATGTTGTGGCATAGACGTCTTGGCCATGTAAATGTCAAAAGCCTAAACGTCTTAAAAAATAAAAAAGTAGGCATAGACTACACAGGAAGTCTAAACGAAACCTGCATCCCTTGTTTACAAGGCAAACTTTCAAAAAGACCTTTTCCGAAATCCATTAGTAAGACGAGTTGCGTATTGCAACTTATTCATTCGGACCTTTGCGGTCCCATGAGTACGCACTCGTGGGGCGGAGCCCTGTACTTACTTACTTTTACTGACGACTTCAGTCGAAAAACTTTTGGATACTTTCTAAAAACAAAAGATGAAGCTTTCAGTAAATTTGTAGAATTTAAATATTTAGCGGAAAACCAAACGGGTCACAAAATAAAAGTGTTTCGGTCTGATAACGGCCGGGAATATATTAATCACAGGTTTTCAACTTTTTTTAAGGAAAACGGGATTGTCCATCAAACCACAATACCGTTCACACCTCAACAGAATGGAATTTCAGAACGAGCTAACCGCTCCATTATTGAAAAAGCAAGGACCATGCTTCATGACTCCAAGCTACCAAAAGCTTACTGGGGCGAAGCAGTTAATACGGCTATCTATTTAAAAAATGTAACGCCAACCCAAGCTTTAAATAATAAAATACCTGACGAAGTGTGGTATGGAAAACCGATTGATCTATCGCATCTTCGTGTTTTTGGTTGCGAAGCGCATGCTCTAATTCCTAAGGAAAAGCGCTCCAAGTTAGACTCTAAAACAAAGACTTGTATCTTTGTAGGTTATTCAAGTGAGAGTAAAGGCTACCGCCTTATAGATCCTCGTAACCCGAGAGCGATCATCGTCGCACGCGATGTAGTCTTCATCGAAGACAAAGTGGCAAACCCTGCTCTAGCAGCAGAATCCACAACGCCTGCCGACACTACCCTCACTGACGGCCAAATTCTTGTACAGATAGAGTCACACACTTCACAGCCGCAACCCATTACTGAACAACCAGTAACTCCATCACCATCAACCTCCACCCCAGATACTCAAACGGAAACAGAACCACCGACACCAGAAGTAACTGTACATATTGATAACCTGCCTGAAATTTCAGAAACGTCACAGGACTCACAGGAGTACTTCACTGCAGACACTGAATCCAGTGAATCAGCACCAACGTCTCCTGAATCAGACAGCGCGATCAATGAAACCAGATATCCACAACGACAGCGACGACCGCCTGAGAGATACAGCCCGTCGATGTTTATGGTGTCAGACTACGAGCCGGAAACATATAAACAAGCCGTAGAAGATGTTCACAGTTCCGAATGGCAAAAAGCTATGAAAAATGAGTATGACTGTTTAATGAAACACGGAACATGGGAATTAGTGGAGAGACCCACAGATAGAAAAATTATCAAAAATAAATGGGTGTATAAAATTAAAAAGAATACTAACGGCGAAGTTGTTAAATTTAAAGCAAGACTTGTAGCAAAAGGCTTCACTCAGGTACATGGTATCGATTACGGAGAGACTTTTTCTCCAGTAGCTCGACTCTCGTCAGTCAGACTACTCCTTGCGTTTGCCGTACAACTTAACGTCCAGCTAGACCACCTCGATGTAGAAACCGCTTTTCTTAATGGCGATTTAGAAGAAGAAATCTTTATGGAACAACCGCCAGGTTTTGAAAACAACAAAAAAGGAAAAGTTTGTTTACTTAAAAAATCGCTTTATGGTCTAAAGCAATCTCCTCGACAGTGGAATATAAAAGTGTGTGAAGCTATGACTAGCTTATCAATGAAGCAAGCAGCAAACGAGCATTGCATTTATTACAGACGAGACGGCAACAACATACTTGTAATTGCGGTGTTCGTGGACGATTTTTTCATCCTTTGTAATAATGAATGCATGAAAGAGACCTTCAAAACCTCACTTAAAAAACTTTTTATTGTGAAAGATCTCGGTACTTTAAAAGACTGCTTAGGCATGCGAGTCATTCAAGACACTGAAAATATTACACTCGATCAAACTAAGTACATCGAAAGAATTATTGAAAAGTTTGGAATGACAGATGCAATTCCAATCACCACACCAATGGAAGCTGGTGTGAAACTCACAATTCCTGCCAAGGAAGACGAGAGACCTGATCTACCGTACCAACAGCTTATCGGATCTCTAATGTATGTAGCAATCGGAACAAGGCCTGACATTTCACACACAGTGTCATATCTGAGCCAGTTCAACATACATTACGGGGAGGTGCATTGGAAAGCTGCCAAACGGGTACTCAGGTATCTCAAGGCAACTAAGGACCTGAAACTCTGTTTCCAAAAGGGACAAACTTACCCAGTCGGATATGTAGACGCTGACTACGGCAGCAATGTCGTAGACAGACGATCCTACACAGGGTACGCCTTCAAAATGAGTGGTGCGTGCATATCATGGGAGTCGCGCAAGCAGCGCACACCTGCACTCTCTACCACTGAGGCTGAATACATGGCACTTGCAGAAGCCTGCAAGGAAGCTATCTACTTGAGATCACTCATTAATGAAGTTTTCGACGTCATTCAGCCCATCACCATTTATTCAGACAACCAAAGTTCCATCAAACTCACTCGAAATGACACTTTTCACAGTCGCACCAAGCACATCGACATAAGACATCATTTCATTAGGGAACTTTCACAGTCAGATTTTAATTTACATTACATTCCGACAAATGAAATGCTAGCTGACATACTCACAAAACCTCTCACAAAAATCAAACATTCCAGATTCACCAATTCATTAGGTCTAATTTCAAAGTGAGTAGCTAGTAAATTCTATACCTTTTATATGTCAACAAATGTATATACAGGATGTTGTTTTTGTACCGATTTATATTGTACTTGTCCTTATTTGTATATACATGTTGCTATTTGTGTATTGATATATTCGTTATACAGGATGCTCTATTACGGGGAGGTGTTGAACCTTTTTAATGAATACGGTATATCTTAGATCATCCTGGCTATAAGCGAATACATTCAAAATTATATTATTGTTCCTCTGTCTCATTGACTTTGTCACTCTGTAAATAAAAACCCACTGAGTACATACTAAGCTCCTGCTTTTACTGCTAATAATTTCTATAAACGAAATAATATAGGTACCTACCTATTCTTTCATAGGACTCCGCGTAGTTACTAAATACTTAGGTATAAAAACGTAAGCGATAATTGACTTGATTATGTTATTAAAGGCATGACAACTAACCAGGAATGCCAGAGCAATTAGTTTCATTATTGTTTGGATTAGTACTAATTGAACTGTGGGCACAGTGGCCTATTGCCCTACCTAATAATGTCGGCCAGTGCGAGGTCGCTACAATACGGACAATTGAGTGAGAGTAGAAATTAAATAATGACGTCACTTTTGTTGTATTTGTTGCGTACGACTCCAGCAGGGCGACTGCGGGGTGAAGGAGCAGCGGGGGCGGCGGCTAGGTCGTTGGACATTGACAGCTTGTTATACCGTGTGCGGTAGACGCACTGTTTTTCCTAAATATTGTAAAATATCCTATTCAACTCGTGATCAAAATTCAGGAGTTTGTCTCAACATCCACCTAGGATAGCCCTGAAACATAAATCCGGCTCGAAGGACCAATGTCTCTAAACTCTCTGGGGTGGGGTCGCTGGAGTGGTACGCGGCAGTATTTAACTGTATTTTAAACCCGCGATCCAAAAAAGCTTGACCGCTATAAAAAATAATTTGTGTTCATAACATTGAAAAAAAGAAATAATAATTCTAGCAGCTGTAACAAAATTTTAAGCTTAAAAAAAGCCTGTGACAGGGTGTACCGCTTCTACATTACATAAATTTATGCATGTGTCTGTGGCACTTAGCTCTTAAGGCGGATGCTCGCGTTAGCTCATTGAAGAAGTCCCGTTAGATGGCGCTGTAATCAATGATGTGTGTTTTTTGTAGTTTTTAGAAGATTCTTAGAACACTTATAGATTATCAATTGATTTGCGCACACAGTTTAATACGGCCGATTTTTTGAGACTACACTCAGAAGGTAACAATGCACCAATTCGGAGAATAGCTGCACAAACGCTGGTGTCACTAACGGCCCTATACAGATACTAGTCTTACACACACATGCAAATAGGAGGCGGCAACTGGCGGAAAAATATTGCAACACCTTGCTAAGCTGTTAGCGTAATTTTTCACGTTATATTTACGTTTTTATATCAACTTTACTTTTACCAAAAATTTTACAAATCTATACGTACAAAACTTAAATCGTATTATTTCAACCATTTATAACTTTGGAATGGCTGCACGGATTTTTATGATTTTTGATTTGTTAGCTTTCTCTCTTCCTCGAATAGCCAAATATCTTATCATAAACATGAAAAATGCACAAAAAAAACTCTTTAATTTTTCGTATGCAGCGCCATCTTTGACAAAAACTAACTTTAAGGCGGAATATTTTTTGCCAGCTCGGCTAGTTACAAATACAGAATAATATTATATATGAGTCTAGCAGATGCAAACATGTGAATCAATGCCACCTTCAACCCTTTTTGAATATTAGGGAGGAATTTTTTGTACTTTGTTAGATAGAGGGCTATCGTATTTGTACTCACTAGTTGGCGCCACTGTAGAGTAAGGTATATCATATCAGATTATTCAGGATTTCTTTTAATTTATCTTTAATAGCAAGCTATTTATTACCCACAGTGTTGCACAGTCCCGTTTATCCTCTAAATTAGCTGTCATTTTATTTGCCTTCTTAGTTTGGCTCCTACTTTTCGTAGCTTTTCTTTTAACATTTTAATAAACCTGTCGTATGTCTGCGAAAATATTCGGAAACAATGTAAAGTAAAGCCGGAATATGCAACTTGTAGGTAGTACTAATTTTACGTTTATTTATAATACCTCAAGTTGCAATAGGGCCTCTAGCGGCGAATTCATATGCCGTCATTGGTAGTATCTTGAAATGTCTTTGAGTATTTAGTATGTAGGAACCCGCGATTCATATCTGATATTCGCTCACACGTAGAGACATCATCATCATCATCGTCTGAATTTTATTAATACTCCTATGCATTGCATTGCAAACTTTTCGTCTGGGGCATCTAAACAACTAGCGCTGTACTATAGGTATTGTCGTTTCGCGTCATAGGCTTTCGTAAACAGGTAACTTGAGATCAGCCTGCTTACAACAATGAGACGAAGTCATTCGTGCTAGCCATTCGGATCCTTTCCTTTCACCAAAATGCATTGGAGTATAGGATCACATAAAGGAAATTAAATAATAACGCATAGCGCGTAGGGACTACGTCTGACTGCTTTTTGGCTAGGGATTTCGATAGTCATCGGTCGTCGGCCACCTGCCTAGTTCACCTGGGTGGACCACGGGCACATTTTCTTGCCGATGTTCCACCTCAGAACACCTAGGTGAACCTGACAACTGACTATGGGTCATGGTCCAAAAAGTGCCCATGGTTCACCTAGGTGTACTGAAGTGGACCATTGGCAAGAAAAATTGCCCGTGGTCCACCCAGGTAAGCTAGACAGGTGGTTTTCGGTTAGATATTTGTTCCGGAGTTGCGACCTGCCTTTTTATGTTATGTCATCATAATTCATATCACTAATTCATGGTAGGTACATCGCATAAAAGGAAAAATAATATTAGATAATTATGATGACTTTGCAATAGGTAGGTACGACAAATAAATAATGACAACTCCAAAACAAATTGAATCCATCTGAACTCACTTTTACTTACTGATACTTACTTCTACAAAAGTCGAACTTCATCCATCGATGGTTTTGAGTAGCGTTACCAACAGTGGGATAAAGCAGATTCTCACGGTGTCTAGTCCACACGCGAAAAATAAAAATTGCAGCTCGACGCGAATTATATCAGCGCATGGACCAACTCTATATGCACAACTGGTTGTGCCAATAGGAATTTCGGGCTTATAAAAATAAAAATTCTCATTAGAGATAGTAAAATTAGGTTAGGTTCATTAGGCATCTTCAAATGCCCGAAGGGCAAACCGAATAGAAATAGGAACCCCGCCGTCAATCTTACGGTGGAGTGAAATTCCTAATGGCACAACTAGTAGTCCATAATATAGAGTAGGCCCAGGAGAAAAGCGTCATACATTTAGGCGCAAATCGTGTGCATAAAAATAACAAAGAATTTAGCTAGCGTCGTGCAGCAATAGCGCCTGTACTATACGCGTGTCGACCAGTGAAACAGGGAACAGAGACGTGCTAAACTACGAAACTCTCTAGATATTTTTTTCGGTCTGTAACCATGATCCACCTGCAGTTTGGCCACCTGGTTTTTGACAGAGCTCCGCTCCTGGGCGGAGCTCCTTTTTCTGGGTATTGAAACCTCAGTGGTTTTCTGGGTGGACAAATTAGGTGGGCTACGGGTAGACTGCAAACAAACTGCACAGTCGATTTGCAGCTAGCTTGCAGTTCAAATGCTGACCGTCTAGTTTATTATAGGCATTAGATAAGATCCCACAATAGCTAGGCCAATACGCCACGCAACACGTGGTATGCGCACATAAGGGTTGATTTATCAAAGCACTGATAGTTTAAAAAAACCTCGATATTTTTTAAATAAAACTTAATACTTTTTAAATGAAAACTCTTTTATGATGTATGTAATCAATCATATTGGCAAAATTCAGGCCATTATTATCAGGGAATTTAAAAGGAAACATTGACATAACTACACACTTCAAAGTCAAGAACATAATATTGTAATGATTAGATGTTTTCTATACCAGGCGTCAGGCTCCAAATGAAAGAGATGAGACGATCACTGACAAGTTGGTACTCTTCTCGGTGATTGTCAACGTCAAGAGATGAGCTTCGCTAGAATCAAAAACACGTCAGGCCATATTGAATCTTATGACGTGTTTATTTATTTTTCACTTGACACGAGATTAAATCTTATACCATTTAAAATAAAGCTCAGTTTTCTAGTGTGTTCCATACTTTTGGATACTTTGGCTACTACTACTACGCTACCAGTGGCGGTTTGGATGTTACGGTACTAATGTTGGCTTGAATGTTACTAAGTATTTGGCGATGTGCGTGCTCTAGTATATTTGTGCACGATGGATGTCCCGAACAATTTGACCGCTTTGGTTGAGTCACTGTAAATGACCATTTTGGGTGTTTCCAAGTAAATGAAGGTCTTGACTTCTACTTACTATATAACGCTGACTGTACATACACACATAAAACACGTCTTTATTCCTTGTGTAGTATACAGTGTAGTTATCACCTAAGAAAATAAGACGAAAAATACAAGCCTTTCCAAATACACGAGTATCTCGATACGAAACTCAAAATATTTATTAACTTATCAAAGGATGTCACGAAATTGTAGTTTGTAGATCACGCAATTTACTCAATTCATAAAATATATTACATAACTGAATTGCATGTAATGGAAATTTGCCACTTATTTATTGTTCACAAAAAATATTTTTTTACATGCATACAAGAAAAATCATAACTTATTTTACTACTTAGAATTATATAGGCTGACTTTTTTTTATCACCGTCAAAAGAAACAACACGACGAATACAAGCATTATTTTTAAGTTTGGTGTTAAAATATTGCAAATGGTATCATTAAATGATACCTGTCATCATTATCATCCTCATCATATCAGGTGTGTGACGTCCACTGTTGGATATAGGCCTTCAGATACCGCCCATAGAACTCCAGTTGCCTCGGTTGGAAGTGGCTTGCATCCACCATGAACCCGCGACTTACGGTACCTATACGGTTGCATATGATACCTAGGTCAACCTAAAACTTGTATTATGTATCATACAGTTTCCTTTTCCTTCTTTCTACCGATCATAGGTAATGGGAACATGACAGACGGACTAAAAGTCTTCAAGTCTTCAGAACAGGGTTGACAAATCTCCGCTGTTGGACATCTGGAAATTCACGGTCTTGATAATTTCCCTAGTAACATAAAGTAATTAACCAATTAGAGTGGTAATAGGGGTTACAAAATTTTGCAAGACCGCACTATGGATACATACATACATACATATCACGTCTTTATCCTTTACGGGGTAGACAGAGCCTAAGGTAAAAAGATCTAAAGGCCACATTTAGCGTGATTTTGAGCGTATAGATGGAAGAGAGGAATCAAAATAGTGATGGATTGCTAGCCACATCGCCTATAACATGATTCCTAAGATTTTCGTCCATTTCCTCGATGGGCTTTTACCATCTGCGCGGGAAGAGAAGCAACTGGTACATTCTAAGCTTTCTTTACTCCCAGACCAGCATGTAAGAACATATATTGATAGTTTGGATGAAACAAAAATAGACCATATCGATTAAATCGAGAATTTTACTTCCCAATACTGTAGTTATGACTCTCTTAGGTTTTTCTATGACAGTTTTTGGGTCTCCTGTGCATATATAGATATGTATACATACATACTCGATAAAGCATAACGAGGTTCTTACCTCGTAACGTTATTACAAATTACATCAATAAAAATCAGTGTTTTTAGACCCAACCAATTTTTTTGTCATCACACCAGCAGTAAAGTTCTTGCTCTTCTTGCACAATAATAGTAAGTAAAATCTCGCGTCCAATGGATGTATGATTCACTTATTTCCTGTTAATGCACAAAAATTACCTTCCGAATCCAATGTGAATCTGAAAATTAACGTACAGTCAGTACAACAAAAGGATAAATAGATATTTTTTAGGCTTGCATACTATGACATGATATTTCACTAAGAATTAAACTCAATTCAAACGTTTTCTGGATACAAAAATACTTGTTTTGCACATTTATACTAGTTAAGATGATTAACATAGACCAATTGAATGCTATCTCACTCGCAAAATAAAAATAAAACAATTTAAATAAAAATCAGTTCACAACATAGGAAACCAACAAACATACATACCTACTGACACTCACAAACATAAACAGACCACATAAACTTCCGCAAGTTAAATTCAAAGATTATACAAATTTATCCCCACTTTATAAACACTCAGTAAAACGTAACCAAAAAAAGTTACATGATGATAAACTGCTCGGCCCGAAAATTCTTGAAAAAATCTTTAAAAGTTAATTACTCGAAAACTACAAAAATCGGCCAACATACATGGGGTATATTCGGATGTGAGGCATGTAAATTTTTTTTTAGGCGTCAGTTTTTGGACCATCCTGTATATATAATAACATTATATTTATTGTTGAAAACCGCATGAAAATCCGTCCAAAAGTTTTGAGTTTATCGTAAATAAACACACAGACAGACAAAACGACGCGGCAGATGACTTTATTTTATAATCATACTATTAGCGACAGGCAAACGGACAAACAGAAAGACAAACGGACGGATGATTGGACGTACAGATTAACAAGCAGACGGACGGACGGACGGACGGACGGACGAACGGTCGGAAGCATAGACAAACAGATAGACAAACCAACGGATGGACCGCCGGATTGAGTTGGACAAACAGACAAACTGACAGACAGACATACATACATACATACATACAGACAGGCAGGCAGGCAGATAGACGTACGGATGGATGGACTGCCGGATGGATGATCGGACGCACAGACAAAAAGACAGACAGTCAGAAATGTTTAAAGAATTTTTTTATTTATCACAAAAGAAGTTAAAAAAACAGAAGTATCAACATAAAAAAGCTAAAAATATAAAAGCCACTGATAAATAAATTGTCGCAAAATGGCCCAAAAGACTGGACAGACGGAAAGATAGGCCGACAAATGGACGGACCTACAAAATATATGTGCTTCTAACAATGGTTCCTTTTTTCTACATGACGTAAGAAACCCTAAAAAAATCAGACAATACAGTCATGAGTGTTTATTTTACCTTTCAATGTACATACGTAGTTTTTAATTATCATTTTGACTTGCGTTCGCCGATTCGGACGTAAAATATACATTCATACACAAATCACGTCTATATCCCTTACGGGGTAGACAGAGCCTAAGATAACTCCTTAAAGCCACCAAGAACAAGCATGATTGTGGGCGTATAGGTGGAAAGCGGAATCAAAATAGTGATGGATTGCCCTATCGCGTATAACTTGATTCCTAATATTTTTGCATTTACCATCAACGCGGGAAGAGAAGCAACTGGTACATTCTATGTTTTTTCTTTACTTCCAGACCAGCATGAAAGGGAGTAGAAGATAGCTACCTAATATGGGTAAAAAAGCTTTAGTTAAACAGACGGACATATAGACGAACGGATTTGAACAATGTGGCCATAAAATAAACCACGATACAGCGTGAACTTGGTAATAGTTAAGCTCCTTTGTGTTCCGAACACCAAAACCTGGCCAAGTGCGAGTCGGACTCTCGTACCAAGGGTTTCGTCCAAATTCGGCAAGTAAATATAAAATCCAGTGTTAGCAAAGCCCTGCCAACTAAGCAAATTGTAGGCTTTGTGAGGTCATTTTATATCGGTTACTTACATACTTAGACAGACAAAAATATTCTGTTTTTAGTATTTGATGTTAGAGCGGCAACAGAGAAACGTCATTTGTGAACTGTCGCCAGACAATCATGATAGCTGATAGCCATATCACGGTTCATAAGATACAGCTTGGTGACAGACAGACAGACGGACAGTGGCTCCTAAATGAAAAAAATATAGCTACGTAATATGGGTAAAAAAGCTATAAAGTTAGGACAGACGGACAGATAGACAGATATAGACGGACGGATTTGAACAATGTGGCCATAAAATAAACCACGATACAGCGTGAACTTAGTAATACATAAGCTCCTCCATTGGTTACTTACATAGACAGATTGACAAAAATATTCTGTTTTAGTATCTGTATAGCGGCCACAGAACTACATCATCTGTGAAAATTTCCTTTATCACGGTTCACGAGATACAGCTTGGTGACACACAGACGGACAGACAAACATATACACATACAGACGGACAGTGGAATCTTAGTAATAGAATCCCGTTTTCACCCTTTGGGTACGGAACCCTAAAAAAGCTGGTCAATAGCAAGTTCGATTCGAGCACTAAAGATTCCTCTAAGTTCTAAGAGTTATAATTAGATGTAAGCGTAATGTATGGTTAGTTGTTACTCTTTCTGTTGATGAGTTTCCAACTGCGGAAGCGACCCTGGCTGGGTCACCAGAATTTCACTTCAAGATTACTGTATTGTCATCAGACTTATGCCAGATTTCACGTCAATCTGATCAAGTAGAAATGGGTCAAAATTCACTTGCAAGATTTGATTACATGCAGACACCGGGACTGAGCACTTCAATTGCGTTTACAAAAATAATTTACGTAACAATCACACAAACGTTGGAATGTTGTATCTTACAACAGCTTAGATTAATTGATAAGTACATACCTGTACGTGTACGTACAAATAAATGTCTACGCTGAGTCCAATATCGTAGCTTGTAACGTCTTTTACTTCCTTCCTTTGACTTCAATTAATTACGAATAAAATGAATAGATTATTTTTATTTTAAGACACCATGTTCTGTCAACCATTAGTTTATGACAATCCATATCATTGTTTTTTTTATTACCTGTCTAACCAGCCAGGTTTTTGACTCGCATGTTTTTTTTTAATTGTTCTGCAATTGAGAAAACCTATTTACTCGGCCTGTTTTGTATTTAGCACTTGTCGGATTTCACGAATCATTGCTGTGGTATATGGCCGTGATTTGATGTAGAGGGTTAGGGTTCGATTCTCGTGAGAAGCATTAGTGCAAAATTAACTGGAAGCTTTTTTTATTTTTAACTTGCTGTGGTCGAGTACTTTTTTTAAAATATATAAGGCAAAACGTGTTTTTAAGGCGGCAATATGACTGGGGGGCGCCACCATCTATGCCAAATTAATAAGCACGTGTGATCCTAATACTACAGAACTTACTAGGCATGAAAGCTTTGCCAAGTTTAGGACTGGCAATGCCACCCGCTAAACCATTCAAATTGGCGATGCCTCACTGCTACAAGGTTATACAAAAAAAAATACGAAACTATGTGTTAGTTTAAAAAAAAATCTTGGCTAGAATAAGTTTACCATCACAAGTGTATATTTTATTTTCAACTAATTGATGGTATAGACCATTTATCGTAAACAGTAAAATCTAACTAGGGTAAGCTTGTGGTTGTTTAAAAACCACTTAGGTAGTACTTTCTTTGGTTTGATTTGACAAGAAAAATATTGAATTTACCATAAAGTTTTCTACATCTCATCGAGATAGTATTACTAAGTAAGTAAGTTATTAAAAACAATATTTATAAAATTAAAAAAGAATCGTTCACGACCTCGAGATTTGAACTTGGTTACTAACTATTCAGTTCTTTAAGTCACGACCACTGAGCCAGATTGGAGGTCACGTGACAGCTCGAAATAGCCGATTGGTTTTTACAACATGTTTTATTTGACACTAGCTACTCACACTATTGTAAAATGCATCGAAATTTACTGCATCATACTGCAATTTAGGTATGATAAATGCACTCTGTTTTGTAATTTGCGCAGACAATATATCCATAGCTAACTATCCTCAAAAAACCGCATTGAAATTAAGCCTGTGGACGAAATGCAGCTGCACGGAAGGTTTGTATGGAAGAGCAACCGCCTTAAGTACACGGGTGAACCAATTTGGCTGCGGTTTTTCTATTTTACCTACCCATTTTTAAGTACATTACCTGAGTAGTATCAAATCGTAAGTATATTATATGGAGCAGTGTATCCTATGAATCCTATGATAGGTGTAGCGGAGGTTTAACGACTTATAATTTTACCTCTAAAATTTCTTCTTCTTCTCTCCTTAATGGCGGCCGTAAGGCTTGGGCCAATGTCAGTGTGGTAAAAATATAATTCAAAAATCTTGTGACAAAAATGTCGGGCTCTTAGCCAACGGATAACGATATCCCTCAGAGACCGCCAGGAAATCATTAACCGGTGCCCAGGGTGCACCGGAACAAGCACTGCACTTCCCCTCGGACGGATCCAAAAACGAACCGCAGCTCTTGATCACACGCGGAGGTAACCCGACTCGCGCCCCCCTCTAAAACTTACTGGTCTTGTTTTCCCAGAAAATAAAAATGGCGGTCGTGAACGTCAAAATAACCGGTTGTTTTTTTTCAGATGGTGGCCAACATCTCCAGGCGGTTAGGTTTCAGTTACGACATCGACCGCAACATTATACAGCACATATACCAAATGTGCCGGTACAACAAAGCCTGGGAAATCACGAAACCATCGCCCTGGTGTGCAGTGAGTGTTTTATTTCAGCGCCATCTATGATGAGTTACAGAAATGTCTTGTTTTATAAACGACATCTAGTAGCGCTTTAGGAATGCCTATAATTTCGCTGGGTATGTTGGTGTTTACATAATTTATTGTGAAATGAAAGGTACATAAACGTTCGTTCGAAAATGATATCGCTGAACCCTCGAAATACCTATTGAAGGGTGTTGTTTGGAACATTATTTTAGACATTTATACTGTTTTTTTTCCTAGCAAATGTGGCTTCTCTTTGTAAAAATTCGTCATTAAGACTAATATACACTTCCTCCCTTTCAGGCTTTTTCACGTGAAGACCTCCGTCGTTTCGAGTACGCTGAAGATCTCGAGACCTACGCCAAATACGGCTACCAGTCGCCTCTCAACGCTCAACTCGGCTGTACACAAGTCAAAGACTTCGTTAACTTCTTCCGCAATCACGTCAAAGCAGGTAAAGCTTACATTTTTACGTTTGCCTACGCCTTCTTACATCTGGCTGCGTACTCGCGGGCTAAGCTAGTGAACAATGTTTTATCACACACGCATCGCAAATTATGCTGCCGGTGGAATAGTTTAGTCGAACTGATCTGGGCGTTTACTTTCTTTATAAATCCGTGCGGTCAACGCAAGGCGAAGGCCATAAAATATAACGAAGGGTTTTATCGCTTTCGTAACAATGGTGACCTTGTATGATGTTCACAGACCGAAACGAAGTTAGGCTAGTGTCTGCAATGATTTAAGTCTTGGTTGAAGAATATATTGTGACCACCAACGGCATGTAGTGATTTAGCTTTACTGCTTATTTATTCAAAATTACTTTTTACGTCACATTTCGAGTCTGAATCTTTTTACTTTACTTGTACATTCCCAAGCTCACCTGCAATCCTACAGACAATAAACAATAAAAATTAAGAGTGCAACCTGCACGTGATACCTTTTTCAGATGCCCCCGTCCAACCCCGCGTGTCTGTCCAATTCGCTGAGACTCCGCTGCTGCTGATGCTCCTGACAGCCCTTGGAGCGCGCCACGATAACGTGCCTCTTACCGGCGACAACTACCACACCACCCCCGTACAAAGCCGGCAGTGGAGTACCTCCACTATGATGCCTTTTAATGCCAACATCGCCGCTGTACTCTACCGGTAAGTGAAACGGGATCAGTAGGCTTATTACCTACCTCGCTCGCAATCGCCATCGTGTTCATTTTGACAGTTCATGTATGGGCTGACAATTGGCATCGCAATCAGCTAGCTGGCACATTCATACAAGAACTGTCAAAATGAACACGATGGCGATTGCGAGCGAGTTAGGTAATAAGCCTACTGCACTTACAATCTTTTGCTATTTTGGCCAATGCAATCCAATCTATACTAAATATAAATAAGCTAGTGCCATAAGCATCTTCCAAGCTGATCTGGGAGCAAAGAGAAAACATTAGAATGTACCAGTTGCTTCTCTTCCCGTGCTGATGGTAAAAGACCGTCGAGGGAATGGGTGAAAATCTTAGGAATCATGTTATAGACGATGCGGCTAGCAACCCATCATTATTTTGATTCCCCTTTCCACCTATACGCCCACAATTATGCTAAACATGGCCTCCTTATGGCTTCCTTCGGCTCTGTCTACCCCGTAAGGATGAAGACGTGATTTATGTATGTTTATGTATGTATGCTAGCGCCATCTAGCTACGGACACAGAAACAATAGTGAATATCAACAAGAATGACTTTCGCATTGATACCTACCCGAATTTTGAAGCAATAGACCAACCAATCTCTTAGCAGTAGGCATTACGGGTGCAACATCCCGACTCCTATTTTATTCAAGTCTATATAGTTCCAGTCACTATGATACAAACGCCATCTAGCGGTTGTGGTTGGCATGGTAACGACAGGAAGGTATATTTTCAAGTTTCCGACTCTCAATTGTTATTTGTTCTTTCGCAGGTGCGACCTCAACGGCAATTTCGGCATCAAGGACCGTTACCAAGTCCTCTTCCTCCAAAACGGGCAAACGATGAAGTTGGAAAACTGCCGCGACGGCCTCTGCGAGTGGTCTTACGTCTTGTCCAAATTCGGGGAAATGGCCGACAAATGCAATTTGGACTTCTGTAATAGCGCACCTCGGCTAAACAGTTTCGTGGCTTTGAGCCTCACTCTAGTCGCATTTGGCTTCCGGTATATAATGTAAACTTTTATACTGAGTGACTAATAAATTGCATCAAATTTCACATTTTCAAGTACGAAGGTTGATGTAACCTTGTTTGTATCAAAGAAGTTTGTGCTAATGCTCGCTGTCATCCCAGTGCTTAAGACACTTGCACTAGTTTTTGACGTTTAGAATAGTTTTTTGTACAGTCAGCGTCATATAGTGTGAAACATCCAGAGTTACCAAAAGCTTCGACACGCCATACTATATCTATGATGTACCGAACTATTTGCCCGACTTGGATACATCAAACTATATGACGCTGACTGTACTAGCAAATTTTCACACTGGTTCAGTCGTCCTGTAACTAAGACTCGAATTTTTCTATTTATAATACAAATATTTGATATCACATAGAAGTAGCAGGTCTATAGGTACTGCTTGTTCCATAAGTATTTACTGTGTTTAAAAAAGCCAAGAACTGATGCTTTTGCCTTAGCAATACATCGAGAAGTATAATGGATGGCAGTATATCGCCGCGTAATTAAATGTTGTAGAGCTTCGAGCATAAAAGCGTCAAATAGCCAGTAACAATTTGCAGTGAACAGCAATCAATTTCTTTTTTTATGGATTTACGCATCTGGCCCTTCCACAATTAAAAAAAAATGCGTGGTCTTCAGATTAACTCAGCCAGCCAACTGCACTTTATGACACTAGCGACATTTATTGCGTACTACAAAGAATTTAGGTTGTAGGTAAAAATCACACTAAATGTCCAATATTGTTGTTGTAAATACCAAAAAGATAATTAAATTAAGACAGTACAATACAGTAAGCTACTTATTACTTTTATGTTAAGCCAGATAGGGTTATTCCAGAAAGTTACGATAGAAACAAATAAGTTCTTGGCACATCTTATACAAAACATGGAGAATATTTTTTTTCTGTGACGTGAGAACCTTTGCTCGCGAGCAAAGTGCAAATATAGTTCGATTCTGAGCTATGCCATGACGACACGTTAAATGTTACCTCATTTGATAATTACTGTTTTCCGTTAGTTAAAATGTTCAATAATAAGTTCTCAATATTTTAAGTCTTCAATTTACAAAAAATACTGACTCTTTTTCCTGTGCATTTAAAGTCGTGTAATTTTTATTTTTTAACTTTGATACGCCAAGGTAAGGTACATTGCGGCGCCTGTTACCTTACCTCAATTTAGTTTTTTATTTTAAGTGTTTTTTGTACTTTTAACGGATTTTTACTTTTTTAAATGTTGAATGAAGCCTTCTGTGAATATCCTGTTCAAATAATATAACTAGTTTATTTAGATATTGTGTTAATTTTATACCATTTTATATTAATTTGCTTTAAGTTAAAATCATAACCTTACAAAAATCTGATATTGATCGATTCATAGGTGTTAAAAATGTATGCTAACATTATAATTTAATGTACTTGTCGAAAATCATAAATATATACATTTATATTGATATCTTGATGTTAACTTGTTCTATTTCACTTCTTCAGATATTTTACATGAATTTAGTATATATTTGTTAGTTACAGTAAATCACTAAATATATATGTAAGAAATTGTTGCATTGTACTAAAACTTACGCTATGTTGACTTTTCCATATTTTATCATACTGTTGCACCATTTAGCTATGATTTTATATTAATAAATGTTTACTTAAAATCTTTATTGTTGTTCATAAATGTAAACTTTGATGGTTTTCCATAAAGTTGTTTTTTGACTCTCCAGCTCCAATGACTTGATCCCCAATATGCACCGCAAAGTAATGTCACCGAAAGATACGATCAGTCTTTGCTTATACACAAACTAGCAAAAATAACGGCTTAATCCCCTTACAAAGTCGTGTTAAAAACGACCTGTTATTTTTGCTCCTCAGTATATTATAACGTCGAAAACGTTAGGCGTAATATACTCTGTAGACGAACAGAAGGCGCTTATTTTGACCTATAGAGTCAAATATTTCATTGTACGCGTAGTTTTATAACATTAGAATTTTTTAGATCCACCGTACCTAGCACGGTAATCAATGTTTTTGTTCTGTGTCAGAAATAAATAACTTGTCGTTACTATTTCCGTTTTTCGTTTTACCCTAATTCCAATTACTCAATAATGAACATAAGAGGTTAATACGCTCTGTAACTATACTACGCAGTCGAAGAAACAGAATCGCGTACCACCGTGATACTATATCACAGCAAATGTCATATCGGCGGACCATACAACTGCCAAAGAAGTCACTGTGAATTAAGTCTAAAAAGGTTCCACAGAGACGAACGTATCATGGCCTTCGACTATACACGTTAATAAAGAACTCTGTTATTAAATAATAGTTTATTTCAGTTAAAAAAGTAACAACCTTATTTTACATCACATAGCAGTCTATAGACCGACCGCTTAAATGAGTCCTCGCCCGCGCGGCACAGGGGCGCGGGGTAGGACGACAAAGGGGACCGCGAGAGGTGCGGGCGGGTAGTGCGCCTGCCGCCCGCACCTCGACCCCCGCGGTCGCCCCACCCCGCGCCCCTGCACCGCGCGGGCGAGGACTCATTTAAGCGGTCGATCTATAAATGAACTAACACGCAATAAGTTATACATAATAGTTTACTTTTATACAGGATATTTTAAAGGATATTCAGCTTAATTTTAAAAAATCTTGGTTGGATACACTTAAACAATAATCGTGTTCATTTCTGAACCTTGCTCGTCATCGGTCTGTTACTAAAGACACAAATGCTAGCCGCAGACTTTGGAAACAGTTGTCTCGATCCACTTTCTTCACAGCACGGCTAGCGAAAGCGAGATAAACTACCCGTCTTATTCTTACTGTTCATATTAGAAAGAGACGGCGTCTATTTAGTCTAGCACACTCGTGCTAGCCGTGTAGATCTTGATCATGGATCTTATTACACGAACATAATTATAACAATAATTTGCCACCGAAGTTAATGATTTCAAAGTCATCATAATAAAATCCAGTGTGGAGGTGAAACGATGAATCTCATACATTTTGTGATCATAATATTCATAATTAAATATTTTTTACCCGACTACGGCAAAGCGAGGGTTATATAATGTTAGTAGCTTCTGTATAATGTTCCACTATACGTCTGCTGTAGGTTACACAATTTTGGCGGATATGAATGGTTCGTTATTAGTTATTTTATCATAGTCCTGGTGATTCTGGCTACATTGTAGTATGAAGAAAATCATTGACGGTCTTTAACATCCAAACTGTTGTATTTAGGTGTGCCAGAAACCCACCCTTAATGCGATAAGTCTTCAAAAACGATGAAGACACTTCTTAGAAGCATTTTGGTTTAAGTTAATATTCGAAGTTATACCTACTCCGAAAACTCGATAAAACATGACATGTATATACGATTTTTTGCATAGTCAAGGTTGTTTTTAAACTTATAGCTTGTGTCCTAAAACATTACATACAATCAACCACAATACATGCACCTCTGCAATTTACAAAAATAATAGCAGAGCAACTAGATTTCACCAAGGCAAAGATCATTCGATTCAATAAAATATCGGCACAAACCAAAACAGTCATAAACAGTATCATACAAGTCATACAGTTCAATTCCTTCTTTCGATTAACAATGTGATACGTGTTTTTATTTTGGAACTTGGCTCTTTGTAGCTGGGCTCTACAACGTCTGGAGGCTGTGTCCTTCCTCAATCTGACGACACACCTGATGCCGATACCATAGGAAATTGGGATTCTATTATGTAACAAACACCCGTACGATAATTCACTGGGGTATATAATAAAAATAGCTACAGAAGCTAAAAAACAGAAAAAAAATTGGACATAAAAAACAACCAGAAAAAAATAATGAATAATTTCTCAAAAGGTTATGCGCCTCTGGTTTTACCTAGAGTCGTATTTCTAGTATTTAGTGACCGCCCTCAGTCATCTCCATGTCGTAAAAAGCGAGCGTAGTGAACATTTTTGCTAAGGATCGTTAATTTCTTTCAAATTTTGAGTACCGATTATTTTTGAATTCAAGTGCTGATTTTTATAGCTTCTATAGCCATGGTTATACCCTAGTGAATCATCCTACGAGGTAATTGTTACACATATGGACAGTGGCGTGCACAGAGATTTGCAGAAAAAATGCTGCTTGATTATTTTGTTGTCTTGTTGGTAAATATGACGCAAGTAAATTAACCACCACAGTCTTTTTGTCTTTATGAAGTGCGCGCAAGACTCCTAAATAAAAACACGCCACTGCAACAAAATTTGATAACCTAACTACATTAAAACAATCACGTACCATCATGAGCACTGCTGGAGCTAAAATTACGAGTCCTTTTGCCGCCGCCCACCGACTTGTTCTTAACGCGTTTCCTATCACTGTCCTCCTCACTCACACTGTTGCACCTAGCCTTGGGACTCATGATATCCGAACTGACGGAGTCCCGCTGCGACTTCTTCCTCTGGCGCTTCGGAACAGCTTCGCCCATCAGCATCTCGTTGAACAACCGCTGTCTCGCTTCCCAGTACAGGTTCTGTCGTTGGATTACCTCTGGGTATTTAGCTTCGAAAGCTACGTCCGGTGGGATGAGTAACTCCCATCCCGTTTTGGGGTTATATTTGGCGACTGAGCGGATAATTTCGAGGACATCCTCCGGGGGCAGACGGACCACGGCCGCGACCTTTCGCCGGTCGATGTACGAGTGCTGAGTGAAGAGGTACAACTGGAAAAACAAGTTTTTATTATAGAGCGACCGTTTAAATGAGTCCTCGCCAGCGCGGTACAGAGGCGCGGGGTAGGACGACAAAGGGGACCGCGAGAGGTGCGGGCGGACGTCCCACCCCGTGCCCCTGTACCGCGCGGACGAAAACTCATTTAAAAAGTCGGTCTATAGCAGTGGTTCCTAACTTGGGGGTAATTACCCCCGCAGGGGTAAAACGGAGATTCTAGGGGGGTAACACGGGATGGCACGAAATAGTATTAAAATCAAACAAACAAAATAATAGTACGGTTAACTCCGAGATTTATATATTACTTTACTTACTAGTTACCTAAACGTGCAATTTCTTACATAATAAACATATTTTCGTTCGAATTTGTGTGGTTTTAATTATTTTAAATTAGCTAGGGGTAAACTCAATTCCCATACTTGTTCACAGGGGTAGTGACATTGAAAAGGTTAGGAACCACTGGTCTATAGCTTCATTTTTGATACACGACGCATTCTTCTTGGCAATTATGGTCTTTCCGAATGCGCTGGTAGTTTTTTAAAACGCCGGTCGCTTTCTACACTATCCATAAAAAACTACAAGTAAATCAGATTACTTTATTACGTGAAATTAGTGATGAAACGTTTCGTACTGAAATTAAACGTGAAACCAGACTCTTGACGTGAATCTTCATCAATCTGTATTGCCTGCATCAGAGGGTAGGTTGTAGACCAAAATTATTCGAAGTATTCTTTCAAACTAGCTTTAGCCCGCAACTTCGTCGGCGTGGATTTAGTATTTCGGTTAGCTTATTATTAACGCATTTAAAAAAGATAGTAGCCAACATAATAGAGCACAAAGTATACTACTCATCTAGTATCGCATCTTCAAACTAAATTTCATCACCCCCTTTCACCTCCTAAATATAAAGTAATGGTTTCTGTAATTAAAACTATTATGTCTTTCCCCTAGACCATTATAACATATTTAGAGTTATGTACAGTCAAGCCAAGTCGAAAGTCTCAGGAATCATGTTACAGGCGAAGCGGCTAGCAACCCATCACTCTATATATATAAAAGAAAGTCGTGTTAGTTACACTATTTATAACTCGGGAACGGCTGAACCGATTTGGCTGAAAATTGGTAGGGAGGTAGCTTAGAACCAGGAGACGGACATAGGATACTTTTTATCCCGATTTTCCCACGGGATTGGAAAATTCCGAAATGTTGTACTAATAAAGCTACAAACAAACATTAAATTTAGCACGCCTACACATTATTCCTTGATTAGTATAAAGATGCACTTACAAAGGAATTTTTCAAATTTAAGGCGGAACAAAGTTCGCCGGGTCAGCTAGTTTATAATATTAGTGGGAGTTTTCTACTCACCACATGGTCCCTGGCCGCGCGCCACAGCCCGCCGGCGGCAGTTGACCGCGGCGTCCACAGCCCGCGCACGCAGCAAGCGTGGCCGCTCAGCAGCGAGAGCAACGCGCTTTCGCTGAGCGGACCCTCGTCCGTGCGGATCAGCGATCGGAGGTCGCTAAACGTCATTAGTTTGGCTGAAAATTAAAATGTTACGAGATATAATAATAATAATAATAGTCGTTTCGGCGAACGGTCTAATAGCGGAGAGCCTTGACCATCACCTTAAAAGGCTCTCGCTAGCTGGTTGGGTCAAGGGCCAGATACAGAAGGCGGTACTCCTGTACACGGCTCGGATAGTCAGGAGGTTCCTCTCTCTGTCGCCCTGACCACCGGTAGCTTAGGCCTCGCCTCGCTGCCGGCGGCACCCTAGGTTAGGTTTTTATAATGTTTTTGTTACTTTTCATATGAATATTGTAAAAACCTAACTATAAATAAATAAATATCTTGGGACAAATTACACCAATTGACCCAGCCCCAAACTAAGCAAAGCTTGTACTATGGGTACCAGGCAACGGATAAACATACTTATATAATGTAGATAAATACGTACAACATCCATGACTCGGGCACAAACATTCGTATTCATCATACAACTGCCTGCCCCTACCGGGATTCGAACCCGGGACCTCTAGCTTCATAGTCAGGGTCACTAACCACTAGGCTATCCGGTCGTCAAACTAGAGATAAAAATAAATATACAGATTGATAATAATAATAAAGCTAGTGCTGTGTTAGTGTTGTTAATGAAATAAATTCTTAATGTCTAAATGTTAGTAATGTAAATGTTTTATTCATTTAATTCAGACCCCTTTCGAGTAAAAGCCTCCTCGAACTCTTTCCATCTTTTCATGTCTTGGCCTACTTCCATCCACCTATTTCCTGCTATTTCTTGTACGTCAACAGACCATCGTCTCTTGGGCCTCCCGACATGCCTTTTTCCTACGGGTCCTTTCCAGTCTGTTACCTTTAGCGACCACCTTTTGTCCTTCAGTCTACATATCAGGGATGTTGCGAATATTCGCATCCGCATCCGCACATGCGGAACATCCGCATCAATTTCGACATCCGCATTTGCATCCGCATCCGCATAAATTGATGCGGAGCTGAAGCGGATGCGGATGTATAGCAGGTCGCGACATGAAAGAAAGGGGAGGGCCCGGCGAGTGGCACGTGTCGACCGCGCGTGCTGATTGACCAATAGGAAAGCGGTAATTTTGTTTCGGACTTCGGTGAATCGGTGACGGTGACGCGGCTCGCTACTGTTTGTTGTGACAACTGACAAGATCTGACTCGCGCTACTGTGTTTTTTTAACTCTACCAACCCAACACTTAAGTTTTTTATACAGATCCGCATCCGCATCCGCATCCGCGGATGTGAGCCTCTTAAAATCCGCATCCGCGGATGTGGAAAAAAGTGGATCCGCAACATCCCTGCTACATATGTATCCGGCCCACTGCCATTTTTGTTTTAAGGCATATTCAAGAGCATCTGTTAGCTTGGTTTTTTTTCATAACAATTTCACTTCTTATCTTTTGTATTTTCCTTAGCTTTAACATGCTGCTTTCCATTGCTCTTTGTGTAGTTATAAGCCTGTTTTTAATTATATTTGTGTAATGTTACGAGATAACAAACTGAATTGGTCACAGTTTTAGGTGGGATTGTTCAGAACTTTTTAAATGATCTCATCGTACCGACTGAGCCTGTGGTAATAGTTTAGTGTGGTGTAAGTGTACGACAAGTTAAAGACAAGGCAAAATTGTGCGTTTTAGGGGAAGCCGATGAAATGCTCGGGGTTCCGGCTAGCATGCCGGTATGCTGTTTATGCCTTGTAGAGAAGTGAAACGTCTCTGGAATATTGTGTGCGGCGGTGGTGGTTCTGATTGTGACTTCGATCACTTTTTCGTTGATCAATGTTTTGTGTTGTTTTTTCTAGAACATTGACTGCATGAATACAAAAGATTTAGCGGGAGCATGACTCGACGTCACTATATCGCGGTGTAGCGAATCAAAGTTATCTATTTATTTTGACATGGACCTCTGCAAATTAATGCCTGTATCTATACAGTAGCATTCCGTTAATAGGGCGAAAATCTCAGGAATCATGTTATAGGCGATGCGGCTAGCAACCCATTACTATTTTAAATTATGATTTCCACGTACACGGCCACAATCATGCTAAACGTGGCCTTTAGGTCTTGTTACTTTAGGCTCTGACTACCCTGTAAGGGATAAAGACGTGATTTTTGTATGTACTAGCTGTTGCCCGCGACTCCGTCTGCGCAGAATTCGCTTTTCGCCTTCAAGCGGGAGCTTTGCTATTGTCCGGGATAAAAACTATCGTAGCTCCTTCCCCGGGAGTGGTTTAGGTGTGCAAGCGTTACAGGCAGACAGACAGGAGACACTAGTAAGGTAGTAAGCGTGTATGCAGCATACCGTTGTTGAGTAGGTCGTTGAGCTGGTCGGGCGGCGCGGCGCGCGTGGCGGGCGCGCCGCCGGCCTCGTCGGGCGGCGGCGGCGGCACCAGCGCGCGCACGTACTCGCGCCCGCGCAGCGCCAGCGCAGACCCCGCCGACATAGTGCCGCTGAACAGCTTCAACCGCTCCAACTAAACCGATAAACACCGAAATTAAAAAAAAACCCACGCATTAATCTAGTAAATCATATGTAAATAAAAAAAAATGTAACTATGTGGTTCTGTAGTTGTTAAGAATGAAAATGATTTTAAAATTGTTCAATTTTAAAAAAGAGCTGCCGGGCTAGCACGAGAGCGCGCGGGAGTCGCGTCGCGCGCGACCTACACTACCCATCTCTTTCTAGAATTAACAGTAAGAAAAAGACAGGTAATCTGTCTCGCGCGCGACGCGACTCTTGCGCGCAGTCGTTAAACCGCATGACCGATTTTTACCGAACATGGCCAAGAGACACCGCAAGGAAACTGGCTTACGAATGGAAAAAACCACATCGAAATCGGTTCATCCGTTTGAGAGGTGCGTTGCCACAGACAGACACACACACAGAGGCATTGACGTCAAACTTATAACACCCCACTTTTTGCATCAGGGGTTAAAAAGATGTTAGTGGGCCGCAAAGAGATCGTGTTTAGGGATTACCTACTTAAAAACACAGATAAATGAAATATAGGCACAAGCAATCAATGTTTGCCTGGTTCCTTTATTCCAGCTGTGCAAACGCATAAGGTTATTGACCCAATAATCCAAATTCCATTTCTCTAAAAATACACTCCTCAATATAATAATTTGAAGCTTTTATTTAAGTATTCGTCAAATTTTAAAAGACAATTGGTAACAATTTAAAAATTACGCAATATTTGACCTTTAAGTCAATTTCTTTACAACAAATGTGATTAATAAATTACACACATACACACTGTCACCCCTCTTTCCCATACATTAGGCAGAGACTACTTTGTTCCACTTGCCACCCGCGATCCTGACGTACCTCTTTCACATTCATTAATTAAAATAATTAATTTCCATAAATTAGTTTATTAAAAAAAACATTCATTTAATAGAGGCTTCTTTTGCACATTCATGGTCACCAATATCAACCACAAAGCGTCAAAAATATGTATACATACCTAATGCAGAAATAAGTCTATTAATGTATACATATTTTTTAGTATTGTACGAGTCCATATTTTAACCTTGACTGTATGATTCATTGACTGTACTTTTATTACTCTGTCATTCATAAACAGACAAACGGTAGAGTATATTAATTTATTAAATCAGGCATTACTTTGCGGAGGTTCATTTCAATGAACACAAAACACCTTACCTTGCTTCTCCGCTACTCAAACATACCGTAATGTGTACCGTTCATTGAAACAGTAGTGGCGTTTCTCAAGGTCATTGACGGTTGTCAGTTAATTTAAGCTCATACTCACTTCAGCCTGATCGGTGTCCGAGTGCTTCCAGAGCGCATGGCACCAGGGCTCCGATGCGAGGCGCTGCGATATCGTGTCGAATGACTTCTCGCGCGCCTTCTTAGCCACCTCCGTTTCTTGACGGGCGAACTTTACAGTCACCTAAGAGAAAAAATAACATTAAAAAAAATGTGCATGGATTGCTGTGAGATAGATGCATTTTTATGATCTACTTGGCTGATGTCACTGACATCATGTCAGTCTGTTTAATGGGGCAGTGAACACGATGTCTGAGTACTCGTTCATCAGGCACCCTTTCACTGGCAGATAATCTGGTAATAGGCAGAGAAATGTTTGAGAAAATTGGCAGAAGACATGACGAGGCTGATATTGTCACCCAAGTTAAGAAAATTTGAGATTCAAATTTAAATAATGTCGCCAACGTTGTATGGTAGAACACGGTCAAAAGACCCCTCTCCCCGGCGGGCTCTTAGCCAACGGATAATGTTATCCCTCAGAATCTGCCAGGACATCATTAACCGATGCCCAGGCACCGGACCAAGCACTGCTCTTCCCCTCGGACGGATCCAAAAACAAACCGCAGCTCTTGACCACACGCGGAGGTAACCCACCAGCAAGACTAAAGAGTAAAAGATAAACTAATCTTGTCAAAGAGTTATTACAATTATTACTTCATCACTTCAGCTTAAGTACCTGTTGAGCCTCTGGTTCTTTTTCTTCTTCATCAGAGTTTTCAGCTTTATTCTTGTCATGTTTCCGCTTGTCTTGCTTGTCATAGTACGAGCAGGACGGCCTCATTTGAACAATACCTGTAAATTCTAAAGGTTAGTAGCCGGTTTCATATGTTGGCAGGGCATGATTTGCAAAACAGCCCAACCTATACAGAAAAAGATTTTGCTTTTAAATGTAATTATCACTACAAAATGGACTAAGGATGTAATAGAGTGGTATCCAAGGAACAGGAAAAGAAAACGAGGAGGTGAAATCAAAAGATGGGAAGATGATTTACCAAAAGGATGGAGGTCTGCCAAGGATAGAGAGACTTGGAAACAATTGGGGGAGGCCTATGTGGACAGACAACCTGACAAAAGAGGATGCTAGTAAATTTATTATTTTTGCTATGTAAATTTATACTAGATTTAAGAATACTACTGTTTAATTTCGAAATGTCTGCGAAAATCAGAACACATAGAAAAATCCGAAAAGTAAAGCTATGGCCGGGAATCGAACCCGGATCCTCGTCATTCCGTGACGCGTGCTATACCACTACACCACCCATAGCAGGTGGGTAGTCTCCGAATTTTTCTACCTGTTACCGACCGTCACGTGACCTTTGTTACTATGCGAATTTATTGTCGCTAAGCGTCATCTGTTTGAATGATGTGTCTGTACGACACAATTACAAACTCCCGTGGAACATCTACTGCTCACCAGGGACGAGAGAAGGCGCTGTTTTTCAAAATGATAGGTACTATCAAATGAATCAAGATTTTTTTTTTTTTTTTTTTTTAATAGCATGTAAGTTGGAAAGGTCAGCGAATAAAGGCTTTTATTATTATTATTATTATTATCACTACATAGTATAAAACTTACTTTCTGTTGTCGGTCTGTCTGTTCCTATGTATGCTTAGATCTTTAAAACTACGCAACGGATTTTGATGCAGTTTTTTTTATAGTGATTCAAGAGGAAGGTTTATGTGTTTAATTCTATGCAGACGATATCGCGGGCAGAAGCTAAGCTAGTAAGGTAAACTATAATTTGCAATGGTATTAACTTTGAGAAATTGATAAAAAAACAGTTCACTACTTGGGTCATGATTATTGGTTGAATTGAGAACCTCCTTCCTCTGATGTCTGTTAAAAACACTCTACTACCTTCAATTATGTTTATGTATGGTCAACCAAATGAATCCAACCCTGTGACACTGTATAACCTTGTCACAATATATGATCAGCTTGATATTTGAGTCTGTCAGAGCCAAGGTACTCCGACATAGCTTGTGAAAAGGTCTACATTGGCCTACGGTTCTGTTTGGCCGAGTGTATCTATCGCAACTTTCTGTACTAAATGTGGTAAGACTTTGTATCCACATTACAATCTTAACTCAGTATCTAGAAAGACTTAGTCAATGAGTTAGTAAAGCTTACCGTTAATAGGTGTACAGTGTAGTTCTTTATCTTGCAGCAAAGCAACTGCATAATGCCGAGTGTCGGGGCAGGGGGAACTGCTCTCAAAGACAATTTTATCCATGGTGCCGCTGTGGAAATATTGGCTTTTTTCCCGGTCCTTGTCTTTGACATACCTTGATGATTCCTAAACAGACCATTCAGCCATAAAGGAAAAGGACATAATTAGCAAAACACATCAAATCACTCATAATTACTATTCCTAATTATGGGGTGTGTGACAGGCACAGGTCACAATGCGGCAAACAGCCACAACCTTTCCCATCTTGAACTAATACCATTTTTTATTCAAAGTCAAAGTAATATTGTGAAATGCATCAATATCTTTGGTCCCGCAACCATAGTGCAATATTTATATTATAAGGCTCACCTGTTGTCCATCGGTGTTCAGAGCTATCTGTTCCCCTTTGTAAAAGCAGTATTTGTCGCCGTAGGTGTCCAAGCCAACCTCGACTCGTACAAGCTGGTTCTTGGGTTTAATCGAAGCATTGGTCACTTTGACATCTTTCCACTCCCTATTCGCCGGTCTCACAGGATATTGGTAAACATACAGGTTCTTGGCCAAAGCTTGAGACAAGTATACCGGTATCTAAAACAAGAAACGACCCGTGAAAATACCATGGGACCAACTTTTCGCACAATAACATAACCTAGTAAATAACCACGTTGTAAATGCTGTGTTTAATGAAAGTTTACCTCTTTAACAACAGGGTCTTCTTCTTCCATTGTTAACGAAGTAGTTTGTGCAATATTAGAATAAACATTTCACGGAATTAATTAAAATACACCGGAGGGATTTTCGTGCGAGCCTCTCATCCGACATCCGACGTTTCGGGTTTGTTTGAGACACACCAAAGACACACTGGATTGGAATGATTTTTTTAATGCGCATAGATAGGGTAGCCACGATGTTGTCGTTTTTGCAGAAAAAAACTTAAATTAGAAATTTAGGTTTCCAAGAAACTTTTAAAAAGATCAAAGAAGCATTTTAACCATTATGTTTTAACATTTTAAGGTACTTTTGTATCTTTCTTGCTGGACTGATCATAAATTGGAAATTACTTACACGTATGAGAGTATTTGAGTTACCGAGAAAAACCCGACAGAATTCTTTAAAGCTGAATGGTAGGGTTGGGTGCTATTGGGGTTCCATAAAATTAATGTTAGGTTTTTAAAATATAAGAAGTTTTTCTTCACGTTATTCACATACACTAAAATAAAGTACATACGTAGAAACCACTTAAAAGCCTTCTAATAAGTTACTTGTGACTTTTCCCGAACTTAAAAAAAAATTGCAAAAGGATAAAATACGATCACTATGGTACATTTTAAGACAGGAAGAAAAATAGACGATATATTATATTTTGACACTGGCATTAATAATACAAGCGTTCAGGTTTTTATGTTTATTTATACAATTTTTATCGGATTTATGAGCTTACTTGGTACAAAGGCAGCCGACTAAGTATAGAAAAAGCACACTTTCAGCAATGTTGTAATATTTTGGCAAACAAATAAGCAACATAATACTGCAAAATGTCTGACATGATAATAAACGGTATGTACACTAAATAATCATGACCGTTAGGCATGCTCATTTTAAATAATATATAACTTGAATTGAATACCTACATCATGGGCATCTGATTAAAAAGCTTTCCGTTGTTTTCAGATTCTGTGCCTGTAGATAAAAAATGGAATGAACTTATCAGATATAACATATTTATAATGAAGCTGGTTGAGTTTGTAAGTATAATTAGTTTGAAACCTAAGTAACAACTTGGCTTATTCTTATGAAAACATCTAGGATTTCCATGATCCTAAAAATCTTCGTTTGTCTTTAAACGAAACCGCTAACCGATTATTAAAGACGCTCGCACTAGGTACCTACTTAAAAACTTTTGGTGCAACTTTTGCTAGTGGTTGTTGAACATATTCGGTACATCGATATCCCACAATATTAAATATGATAAGTTTTGAAAAAATTGCTGAGACAAAATGTTTGTGCATGCATATAATCATAAATTCCCCGGCAGTCCATGATAATTTTGATCAACGACATGAAAAAGTAAATTAGCTATTGGCATTTATAAACACGAAACTTCCAATCAGACGATTGCTTTATTTTTTTTTGTAGGCGATCTCGCTAATCATCACAATAATGTCATCGTTTTTGCCAAAACCACGTGGGCACATGTACTGCATAGCGACTGGCCCCACGCTCGTCATATCATTTCTATTTATAATATTGTACTTACGAAGAAAAGTACCCTTATTCATGGAAAAGATGTATCTGTTCTTTCAAATATTATTTGTATTTGGTGCATTTATACAAGTTTTCCTGTTAAATATTGCCAAAGTTTGGTTATGGCTGGTATACGGCATATTTTATTTTGCGTTATTAACTGCATTATCATTAGACCTGTTTTTGATTGCGAATGAAAGAGGATGTACATTTAGTTGTGCATAAGTTTAGTCAATAAAACGTTCGATATCGAATTACTCCAATAGACTTGTGAGCAGCTGACAGGAAATAATATTTGTTTGCAAAAATGCCTATTGGTTTTTTGTTTGTCTTGACTAAGCTTAAATTCATAATGTTATAAATAAATTATTGTCTACTGTCAGTAGTTCACAAAATGTATTTGTCTTTTAGAAACCTACCTTAAAATATGTATAACTTCCAACGTATTATATTTTCCTGTGTTTTCTTGAATATACTTTTCGATTGGACTGCAGCCTTTAAATTCTCGCCTTTGCATGATTTCATGCAGTCAATAAAATGTTTTCAGTGATTGCATATTGTAATTACAACCCTTCTTTGGCTTTGTCGTTCGGGTACAAATCAAAAACAAAAACTTAGGTAAATATCACAAAAAATTGAATAAATTACCGACAAAGTTGTTAAATGACATCACTATTAAACCATCCGTCATCCATCTGTCAAATAATATTCAAGTTCAAGTGTCAATATAAATTGCTTGTGTGTGTGTTGTGTTAGGACTAGAAAAAGTTTTGTTTTTGTTTTGAATGTTTTTAAACTAAATTAATTTCAAATGTTTGTTATAACTTTTTGATTGCATACGCTTAATTCTCAATGAAAATCGTAGCAGAACAGAATGTATTTAATCTGTAATTATTTGTCCATTATTGCCTTCTCGTTAGCTTCTTTCGGAAAAAAAATGTTGTAATGTTTTATTACAATAACAAACAATGTTACTTCAATTTGTGAATTACCATAAAAAATGAGTTAGCTAGGAGACTTGAAAAGAATTTTGGTGAGATGTGAACTCGATTGGTGTTTTTTAGGTTATATCAGTGGTTCTCATGATACTGCCGTTCATTTTACCGGGTGCAGGAGTTATGCACTGCTTGTCGGTGTCGCCGAGTCTTGTGATGTCGCTAATATTCATTGTGCTGTACTTAGTGGATCAAGTGCACGCTTTAGCCGAACAACTGTACCTTGTGACCCAAATTACCTTTAATATTGTCGCTCTAATAATCATATTAATAAGCTCTGACGCCCCTGGATCCCTTTACGGACTTTTTTACTGCCATCTATTGGTAGCATTGGTATTCGACCTGAATTTTGTATTAAGAGAAAGGGGTTTTGTTATACTTTAAAACAATAGATTTTATTGTTGATATGAATAAAATTCTATTGAAGGCAATAGTAGTATTATTCTGTTAAAAAATGTAAGAAATCTTGCAAAGAATTGGGAATCAGGCACACCTCTATCCACTGTTATTCAATAGTAAATTAAAAAGTTAAAATATGACTTAACAGCCAGCTAAAAATACAATAAATATTTCCTGTTTCTGATAACAGTTACCACAATTTTGTAGTGCATGTCATCTAACTTTTAGGTAACGGGACTTCTCCTCAATATCATTCCGCATGTGGTGGAACCCATGGGTTTGTTTCACTGCATAGTTGCTGGACCAACCCTCGTACTGTCCTTTATGTTCATGGTGTTGTATATAGTGGACCAAGTACAGAATGCAGCGGAAATGTATTATGCCGTATTTGAGTTGGTCATGACAATACTTGCAATCATAAGCCTTATTGTAGCTGGAAAACTGCTTGGAGCTATTTACGGACTTTTCTATCTTGATTTATTAATTGCTCTGTCTATGGATATTCACTACATGAAGAAGGAAAGGGGCTGGACGTTTTGATTAAATTATTAGTAAAATGTTGTATTTTATTTTGTAGCTATCAACTACTGATAAGTGTGTAGGTGGTTAGATAAAAACATGGACGGTTTCCTGTCAGATTAGTATATTCAGCATAAGTGTACACAGGCAATGTGTGCTAAGAGTGGCCATAAAAATTATAAAGTAATTTGGTTAGTTATGAATTTAATTTTCAAAATCTGCATAAATACATTCAAAAGACTTTGTAGATTGACTCTATACGAATTATTCTGGGTGTTAATGTTTTTGAGTGTTTGTTTCATATTTTGGACTTGTGGACGTTATTCAGTTACTTGTGAACTAAAAAAATCAGACAATCCTGTGATATTGTGGTGGACCGCAGGCTTTCCTGGCACTTCGGAAACCAAAAAATGTTTAGGGAACATAAAATGTGATATTTATAGTCAAAAAAATATCAGTGAGCAAAAGTATGTTGAGGCTTTCCTGTTTTATGGAAGCAACATTGATTTTGAAGATTTACCACTACCAAGAAAACCGGGTGAGATTATTTGGGGGCTGTATCATGAAGAATCACCAAGAAATCGCGAGGAGTTGTCGCACGAGAAGATATTGAAACTGTTCAATTATTCTTCTACTTTAAGCAGATACAGTGATGTCCCTTTTCCATTGCAATACTTGGAATCATTTGAGAACATAACCAGTAGAACATATTTTGTAGAAACACCAGCAAAGAACTCCTTACTTAAAGAAATTGCTCCAGTATTATTTATACAAAGTGATTGTGAAACATCAACAGAGAGAGATGCCTACATGAAGGAGCTGATGAAATTTATTGAAGTAGATTCTTATGGGAATTGTCTAAATAATAAACAATTAGAATCAATATTTACACATGATTACTTAAATCATTTAAGTGATGATGGATTCCTTAAGTTCATTGCAAGATACAAGTTTGTTGTGGCTATAGAAAATGGAGTTTGTGACGATTATATAACAGAAAAGTTTTGGCGTGCTGTAAAGGTTGGGTCAGTCCCTATTTATTTTGGATCGCCATCAATTAGAGATTGGTTTCCTAATGAAAAATCAGCTATTATGCTGGAGGACTTTCCAACGCCAAAGATAATGAGTGAACATTTAAAGAAACTGATGAAGAATGATGCATTGTATGAAGAGTATTTAGAGCACAAGATTGGTCAGACTGTAACAAATGAACGACTAATAAACGAGTACAGGATGAGACCAAATCAACTTGATTCATTGAAGAGTGTAGAAGAATTTGAATGTTTGATTTGCAAGAAGTTGCATGAGAAGAGAAAAGGAACTCTTGTAGAGAAGACTATTGATAAAAGTCATTACAATTGCCCCAAACCAATTTCAGCTTTGACATTGTCAGTGAACCCTGAAAACGATTGGGTATCCTCATGGAACTTAGCTGAAAAGAGAGCAGATAAAATATGCGAAAAAGTTATGAACACGGGCTAAAATTATATATTACTAGCTGTTGCCCGCGGCTTCGCTCCCGTTTTTTTTTCTTCTAAATTTCAATATGAAAAATAGATAGTAGCCGATTCTCAGACCTACTGAATACGCATATAAAATTTGGTAAGAATCGGTCAAGCCGTTTCGGAGGAGTACGGGAACGAACATTGTGACACGAGAATTTTATATGAAGATATAACGGCTTTATTGGTATATTACATAGATTTGTGCAGCAGTATTTTTTTACATATTATATTTTTATACTTTTATACAAGTCGTGTTTCATTGGCAGACTCCGTCTAAAGGTGATATTGGATGAACTTGCGTGTGGAACCCTCGCTTGATTATGTGGGGTATGGTTTTTGGCACCATTCTGTAATGAAAATACAGCACAATTAAATGATTTAAACGTAGTTAATTTATAGACGATTATTATGTTCCCAAGACGAATCGCTCCCCAATCACGGGATTTACTACAAAATTTTCATGCGATACTCCCAGTTGCCACCTAATTAAGGCAACACCAGTGGGAAACAAAAGGGCTACTCCGAAATTCGATTTTTGAAGTTCGTATCATAGTGTCCCTCTCTCTCTCAAATTAAATGACTAAAGTGTGAGCGGAACGGCACGAAACGAACTTCGAAAATCGAATTTCGAAGTATAAGACCAAGTGACACAAAGATAATTAACAGTTGTTGAACAAATGTGACAACAGAGGTACTCGTACGTCATAGTTGATTTGGTTTTGTCTTTGCCAATAATGGTACTTACGAGATACAGTCGATGATGGGGCACACAGACAGACAAAGCGTGCAACCAGTACAGTCGTCGGTCACTTTAGGTATGTGGGTGTCAGGATCAAAGCTGTAGAAAAAAGATTTTAATTATTTACTATTATCTGTCTGGATAATAGTTTGGTATTGAAGTTTTGATAACATTAGGTACTCACTCTATTGCCTGGTACCCTGAGTCAGCACAGGCCATGTAGCATTTGCCGCAGTTTATGCACATGTCCTGAAAAAAGTGATTAATAATAAAAAAAAATTAGCATTATTATGATTATGCTCAACCTCTTAAAAATCGAATATACCTTAGCTATAGAATATATAATAGTATCAATTAGCATAGCACAATACATGATACTAGCATTAGTGTTTCTCCACACGAAAACACTCTTTATAAAGGTTTCGTAGACAATTTTTAGAACACAGGATTTCTTAAAGACTTGGGTTAAAGGTTTTGCTACCAAGCCATAAATTCGAAAAAAACGAAGCTATCGACTGATAAACGCTGGGCCTGTCTAAAACTAATGAACCAAATATTACTCACATCATCAATCAGCGCTACAACTTGCTTCGTATTGTCCAAATGCTTGTAAGTGCCGATTCTGGGAAGAGCCTCCCCAACAACATCCTTGATTTTTGGGATTGCAGAATGGCCGTTGGCTGTGCCGTTCGCCAAGTAAGTATCCACCTTATTGTCAGCTAATAAGTCTGAGTTTAGCCTGATCTTGTGAAGCATGTCTTCGCGCTTCTTGAAGTAGGGGCCAAAGTTAGCTAAGACCTGAATGAAGACAAGTGAATTATTAACATGTGTCGGTTATATGAGTAGAACTTGGTATTGCGCTGTCTCCCTCACACTAAGTAAGTTAATTGGAGAGTGAGAGGGATGACATGACACGAACTTCGAATTTGGGGGTAGACTTGGTATCGGTGGATGAAGGATAGTATATAGTCAACGGTTAAACGTAATTATAGTGTTAGGTTACGACATCTAGTATTGAATAGAAGAACTAATTCAAATAGCGTTCATCCTACAAAGTTTTTACAGGGGTTATTTACCTTGCCATTCTCATCGTATAGAGTCTGCACAGGTTTTCCTTTCTGGTGTTTAAAGGTGGGTGGAGACTGGCCCGTCCATCCATTGAGGCCGATCGACCTTAGGTAGAGCAATGCCTTTAGTCCGGTGATATAGTCTTCAACCACAGTGAAATCTTGGTTCTGGACTGCACTGCAAATCTGAAATAACATAAGGTTTCAATGGAAAGTTTAGCCCAGCCGGACTTATAAAAAGCGTTCAATACCTAATAGAATAGTGAGGTCTGTCACTTATCATCGGATTTCAAGAAGAAACTACGCGCTGGTGGGTAATTTATAAATTTGTTTTAAAACTACCTGCACAACGGGCGCGCCGCACAGTATGAACTGTAGTGCAGAGTCAGCGGAGTCGATGCCGCCGATGCCGAGTATGGGGAAGCCGGGCAGCTTGTTGCCTATAGCGGATACGGCGCGAAGCCCCATCGGGCGCGTCGCGTTGCCTGACACACCGCCATATGTCGTGTGCTTTTCGCGACCTGAGGGAAAGATTGTTTTCTTGAATGCAATTACCTCTAAGTGCTGGTTTTTCAGGTCTCATACCGCGAGTACCTAGATACTTATATCTAAGAATCGTAAAAGTTTGTTGCGTCGAGATTACAGTACCTAAATGAAATTATTTACATGGACGAAACTAGAGTTTTCAGGCTCCTCAGCGTAGATACAGTTAATGCCCCAGCATTGAGAGATTAAGACGGCCTTACCTACTGCGGGCCATGGCGTAGAATCAGCTTTCACAGACATTAGACCAGAAACTGTGTTGATAGCTGATACTCCATCGGCACCACCTAGAAAAATGCAAAGTCCGTTTACGAACGATAGTTTTACGTGATAACGTCATAAATAAACATATTCGAACTGCTAGCTCTGACGTCACGCGGAACCTAACGCAATGAGTCATGCTTTTTCGTGAGTGCAGCCGGCGAAAATCGATTTCTAAGACATTATCACGTCAAAAATAAGGGAAAATTGGCAGCGCCACTAGCGGCATGTAACGGCAACTAACTAGCCCTAGTAAATATTTGACACTTCAACGCGAACACGTCGCGCGGAGACGTTTTCTTACAAATAACTTAGGTGTACTAAGGGTTCCGTAGCATTACCTTCGTGAGCTGCCACAGCGATGCTGACGATGTCCGTGATGTTGGGAGTGAGTTTGATGAAGACGGGGATTTTTACGGCTTTCTTCACCCATTGCGATATGCCCTTTACTAGGACGGGGTCCTGTAGGAAACATCCAAATGTATAAAGCTTGATGTTATGTATCTATGGACCATACAAAATGGTCTATCAAGTTTTTATCATACCACTGCTACTGCTAAGCTGCGGAAATACTAGCTAGACCAGAGGTGGCGATCGTTTTTTGGTGAATAACCTCTATTTTGTGATTTAATGGTCATGGTCAATGGTGATATAGCGGCTATGGGACGTTTGTCGCGCCCTAACATTTTAATTATGGTGTGGTGTTATTTTGGTAGGTACTATTTTGAAGTTAAGTACATATTAATTAAAGTTAACTGCAGTCCTTATGTGCAACAGTTAACTACCTGTCCACAAGCGAGCCCCATCCCGGACTCGCCCATGCCGTGCGGGCAGGAGAGGTTGAGTTCTAGCGCGTCCGAGCCAGCGGCCTCAGCCTTCTGAGCCAGCTCCGTCCAGTCTGCTTCATTGTAAGAGCACATTATCGATGCTATTATCACCTGAAGAATAATACCTATTTTATTATAAAACATCGTCTATGGACTTGATAGGATACGGAATGGTCAGTGGTTGTGACAACTTTTTCCTACTGTTCTGTTGGTTTAGGCTTAAAGTCTGCAAAAGCACGCTGATAAGCGTCCCTGCCACGTCTGTCTGTTCTTCCAGACCAGCATGGAAGATAGCTATAGTATGTATTAAGTATGTAAGTAAGAGGTATGACAGGCAATCTAGTGTTCCTACTTAATGTATTGTAACCTGCTGTCTCCCTTACGGGACAGTATGTGCCTTATCATAGACCCTAACTAGACTAAGTTTTGTAGTTTCACAGTGTATTAGTTGTTACTGTAATGCTGTGTAGCAAATTTATAAATAAATAAATAAATAAATAAATAAATTAAATCGCGAGTGACTTACTTTCTCCGGGAAATCCCTCTTGAGCTCCCTAATGCTTTGGCACCAATACGCTTCGCACTTCTCGGAGATCAGCTCGATGTTGAGGAAGCAGCCCTGTCCTGGGCCGTAGTTCTCGCCGGAGGTTACGCCGCGGACGATGCGCGGAGACACGTTGGTGACCAGGTCCTAATGAAGACAGAAATGTTAGACCTGATTGGGTTACAAAGAAGTATATAAATTGTATATTATAAAGGTATGCCCTATACTTAGCCCGTTCGTAAGAAATGTAAATATGGAACTTGGTCAAATCATTTTTATTTATTTTATTTATTTATTATAGTTCGACAGGTGCAACACTATAAAACTGAAAAACAATCAATGCGTTAAACATAACAAAAGAGTGATAATCCAATGACAGGCACACAGCCAAGCATTTTAGTTATTAAAATTATGATTACAGTCACGCGGTAACTTAGCATTGACTATCGTTATCGATAACAGAGCTTGCCCAACTCTAGTGCCATCTTTAGCCGGCCAATCAGAGCGCAGCGATGGCCACAGTGCATTGGCGGTTTTTTAGGCAAATTAAATTGAGGGTGGGATAGATCCGCTCGCGTCATCAGTGCTTAACGCTTGTAACGCACTGGTAGGTTAAATTGTGGCAGGTTACGTTAAAAAGGCTAAGGGTATATAAGGCCCGAGTGGACGTTCGAGTTGGACGTGGGGCGTACGTGTTACACTTAAACAAATGAAACTCAAGCTGGTGTTCTGACTGCGTGCCGCGCAGAGCCCTTTGCCGCTACCCGCGACGGTGCACGCCTCGCCGAACGCTTTACTTCGAGTTTCCACTCAGGCCTTACACTAAGCCGTGGAAATGATGATGTTGAGGTTACCTTATCTAAACCAAAGGTCTTGGTGACCACAAAGCCCCATCCCTGTTGGAAGGCTCTGCGGATCATAGCGGAGCTGGTAGTGGGGGGAGCGCTGGCCAAGCCGAAGGGGTTCTCAAACTTGATGCCGCACACTTCCACTGAGAGGTCAACGTCGTCAATAGGGCAGTGGAACTTGAGCAGCTCTACGGGAGCGGCGAAGGGTATGCCCTGGGAAAGTAGATATAAAAAAATAGATATCATTTAGACGTGCGCCAGGGCTTCGCTTCCTTCGCAAATTTCATTGTACTACTACGATTTATAATCATTATCACCATCAGCCAAAAGACGTCCACTGTTCAACATAGGCCTCTGCCAAAGAACGCCATAAAAACCGGTCTTGCGCGGCGCTTATCCGGCGGGTTCCCGCGGCCTTCACCAGGTCATCTGGCCATGTTACGGAGGCCTTCCTACGCTGTGTCTTTCGGTAGGTATATGGTCGCCTCTCGAGAACATTCTGGCTTCATCGGCCGTTGGTCCTGCGAGCCGCATGGCCTGCCTACTGTCCTTTGAGTGAGTGCGACTATGATAGTGATATCATAGGAGGATGTTAAAGAAAAGGCCCTTGGAAGGACCACATGGAAATTGATCCACCGACGAGAGCCTAGCTCTTAAGTTTAAGAAGAAGAGTGATTATGACCGAAAAAATACTAACCTGAAGATAACAATGCATGTACCACGCAGCAGTCTTGCCATCGTTGACCGACTCAACGGTCGTCTCAGCGACCCCCGCCAAGTCACCTCCCACGAACACTTGGGGATTGCTCACGCTCTGCATGGTGGCGTTATCGATCTCTGGGAGACCCCACCGGTTCAATTTCACGTCAGACATTGCCTCTTTCACTGTAATAGACGAGTAAACGGTATTTTTCATGATCAGCAGGCAAGGTAAATAAATATCAGGATATTGAATTAGCGTGAAACTTTTTTAAACAGCAATACTTAGCTGCCTATTAGGAATTTAGAAATCATAGTCGTATGGGGAATAGTGAAGACGAAGAAGAATCTGGCTATTACATTAGGGAACTGACATGGCCATATTGTTCACTACTAATCCGGTTCGAAGGACCGATAAAATAATTTCAGTAGCAATAAAAAACAACCCTACAATTAAAACGAATAGGTAACTCTCACTACCTACCTCTAACTCATACCTATAGATACCATTGTGGGTAATAAGCAATAAGCAATTTCTTTATTTGAACCTTGCAGAAAGCTACTATTTAGGTACCTACTTATCTTATACCAGTTAGAGTGTATCGTCCAGCAAAGAAAACATAATCTCACCGTCGTTGTCATATAATCCGGAACCAAATGCTGAGATGATGAAGTTCGCCTTCAGCTGTAAAATCTGTTCGTGATCTTCGATCCACTCGCCGTCGTCCAGCTGCTCGGTGCGGCAGAATTTAAGACCAGTCACCTAGCAACATAGACAAAAAGTCATTTCATCCCTTTCTTACCCGTGATCCAACTACAGTTTGTCGACCATTGCTCCTTTTTCTGGGTATTTTGCCCTTCGGACAACGAAGAACTAACCTAACCTATCTAATTTATTTATTTATTTATTTATTTTATTAATTTATTTATTTTTCTAAGTTATTTTAAGGTAGCCTAAGTTTATATTTTAATCTAATTTTGTATCACTACATAGTATAAGACAAACTCGCTTTCCGCCGTCCGTCTGTCCGTCCCTATGTATGCTTAGATCTTTAAAACTACGCAACGGATTATGATGCGAATTTTTTAATAGATAGAGTGATTCAAGAGGAAGGTTTATAATTCTACGCGGACAAAGTCGCGGGCAGAAAGAATATTTTATAGTTAACTTTAACTATAAAATATTCTTTCCCGGAAGGCCAAATCAGGTATATCAATTATGTAAATCCCTGGACATAGAAAGCTGAAATTGGGAATAGAGATCGGGTTTAAATTTTCGCAAAATTATTACGGGCTACGGAGCTCTGTAATGAAGCAAAGCCAACTCTCGGCGCAATCGAGATCAGTGCCGCCGTTACGACCACTGACACCCCGGGTAAGAATATTGTGGCGCCCACTTAATGAAACCAAAAGGGAAGCATCCTACCCCCACCGATCGCACCCTAAATTTGGCACCCTCATCTTCTCATGGCGCCATAACTCAGGCACTGATCGAGATCAATTTATATCGTGAGATTGCCGTGCAATTTCATGGATAATCGAACGAAATTCAGTGACTTTTAACAGTTAAAATAGAGGTATATGTCACTTAGTAGTTACTGTTAGGGTAAGGCCTGAGTGGAAGATCGTATTGGGCGTGCGGCTTGCATGTTAAACAAATGAAACTCCTAGGTACATGGTGTCCTGAGTGCACATTGCACAAAGCCGTTTGCCGCCGCCCGCCACGCTGCCCGCCCCGCCGAACGCTCCGCTTCGAGAGTCCACTCAGGCCTTACACTCAATCAAATTAGAGAAAAACACAGATCTATGGAACGTGCAAGACTTCTGCTGAGTATTTTAAAGTATGCAACAGCGTCCTTACCCTGCCATCCTTCACGATGACCTCTTGAGGTGACATAAATGGCATGAACTCGCATTTTTCTTCTTTTGCTAAATCAACCTGAAAAAACAATATTAACATAAATAGAATGCTGAAAGAAAATGACAATAGGGGCTTATTCTTACACTGGGTCTGGTGACTCTAGGTTAAAGTATGAATCATATTGTAAGATACTTTTTCCATTAATAAAACGCAGAATATATTGATAGGCAACGCAAGAGAAAGAGCGATGTAATCGCGTAAGTTAGGGCGAGATAGGCGAGGCTATTTTTGGGAACCCAGGGATAGTTCTTCTTCTTCTCTCCATAATGGCGGCCGTAAGGCTTGGGCCAATGTCAGTGTGGCAAAAATATAATTCAAAAATCTTGTGACAAAAATTTCGGCAACGTTGTACGGTAATGGTCAAAGAACCCCACCCTCCACTCCCTGTCGGGCTCTTAGCCAACGGATAATGATATCCCTCGGAGACCGCCAGGAAATCATTAACCGGTGCACAGGGTGCACCGGAACAAGCACTGCACTTCCCCTCGGACGGATCCAAAAACGAACCGCAGCTCTTGATCACACGCGGAGGTAACCCGACTCGCACCCCCCAGGGATAGTTATTGAAAGGCTTCTTTTTCTTTGACACGCGCCGACAGCTGTCTAATTTTCCAGTTTTTCGGTCTCCGTTGCAAGACGAAGAAAGTATAAAGTTTGTAACTTTTTGCAAATAAAGGCTCCGGGGTGCGAGTCAGGTTACCTCCGCGTGTGATCAAGAGCTGCTGGTGGTTTTTGGATCCATCCGGGGGAAGAGCGGTACTTGGTCCGGTGCACCCTGGGCATCAGTTAATGATTTCCCGACAGATTCTGAGGGATATCATTGACCGTTGACTAAGAGCCCGTCGCCCGACAAGGAGGGGGTGTTTTGCGTGTAACGTACAATGGCCGATATGTTTTAAAACTGTCTTTTACTTTGACTCTGGCACAATTGTCCAATGGACAGAGCCAATATTTTTTTATAAAAAAAGATATAGGCGCCTAACATTTGCGTTTGCACTGTTCTCACCTCTTCGGGCACCGCCCGGATATTGCCGAAGCCCTTCCGGAAGACCACGTAGACGCGCCGAGCGCCGCAACGGAGCGCCGACGTCGCGCAGTCGAAGGCCGTGTCTCCTGCGCCCAGCACTATCACGTTCCCATGGAGCTCTGGTAACGCGGTTTTGCAGGCGCACATTCCTGTAGCATTCGAAATGAAAATTACGAATAACTGCAGGTCTTATACTGTGAATTTTTTGCCGCCCAGCTCTTGATGCAGATGTTACAGATATAGCTATCGAAGAGCCACCTAAGTAGTCATCGACTACATAACTACTACAATGCACGGGTAGTTAGCTAGTGCCGCTGTTTTGTTTCTTAACGCGTGTACATAAATAAAACATCTAACACTCTTACTCCGGACTTTGTGCACAGGCATCTGCCTGGAGAGAGAGCTCTATTGTGTCCAATTCCACTCAGAGAAAGATTGAATTAGAATATTGCCCTAACTACAACCGGGTGCTCAGTTGCTGTTGCAGCATGAAAGCCAAGTAGACTTTTAAGATTACGCAAGAAGAAGACATCTTGGATACAGTTAGCGCCGTTTGTTTTCTTTCGTTCGGTATGGGCAATTCGACACCGGATACAGACAAGCCTTAACGTACCTACCCCGGCGCAGTGCCCTGTTGTCTTCATCGATCTTCTTTTTGTATACATGACAAACACTTACCTCCTATTAACAATATCGATTTTACAGCAATTTGAAAACTACCAGAATACTTTAGCCCCAAATCTATTACAGTAGGTACCTATATCAGCATTATAGTCTCGATCGTACCTTTCTTGCTCCCTTGAGAAACGAGTGGCAAGAAGCTCTTGCTGGTGTAGAAACCCATTTCAGGAGTCAGTCCTTTGAAGATCGGCACGCTTGTTGGCTCTGGGAGCCCTATTCCGAGGAACACGGCTTTGTGGCCGCTCTGGAGCAGACCCTGAGAAGGAGTAAATGATTTTTCCAACTCTTATTTTGACTTACTGCTGAAGGCGGAATGTGGTTGTTGTACGGAACACCACAAAGACGCAAACTTACGTTAACAGTAATATCCTTGGTGGACAGTTTCCTGCCGGTCACAAACTTGACTCCTAGGTTCTTGACGAGGTCAACTTCGAACTGCACCACGTCGTAGCCGAGACGGTATTGTGGGATTTCGGCAGAACTGGTAAAAATAGACATAATTACTTTAGTGAGTGCAAAGTTATTTTTTATACAACAAATTTTAAAGATGGGTCTCTATTGCATGCAATAAGCTCTCAACTCATAATTAGCCAACATAGAATACAGGAAGAAGTCACTAACGTTTAGAAAAATACTGAAAACCGCGTAAAAAACGCAGATTCGGGGCTGAACAAGTTTGTTTCACAGGTATTTATCGAATAGGACCAGCGTAACTTGATATACAACATCAATCGGTATGCGTATTATACGGGTAACTATTATTTCCATTCAACCAGAAGCCATCGGCAATTTTATTTGTATTTGTAGCTAATGTCCTCTGCACTTGACGCAGACCAAACTTATGCCATGGATGTGACAGTTAGTTATTTGTCTTCAAGACGTCCCCACTCTCCAACAAAAGGGCGAAGGGCGTTACCTAGAAATACGGCGGCAACCAAAAGAATATGACACACAAAATGGCAGTCAAGTCAAATTATACCTCAATCCACCCAGATACGCTTCCTTCTCGTACACAGTCAGGTCCTTGTATCCCAGGCGCGCCAGGAAGCAGGCAGCGCTGATGCTGGCTGGTCCTCCCCCGATCAGGGCTATCTTCTGCTGCCCGCCTCGAGGGAGTGGTTTCGTGTTCGGGTCTAGCGTTTGCGGTATGCCCATTTTCATAAAGATCTGAGAAGTGGTAAAGGTCCGTTACAATACAATGGCATTTCAATGAACAATACGGAAAAAATGAAAAAAATATCTGGCGCAGTTATATCTCCATTCAGTGACATAGTGGAACCGTAGCAGTGTTAATCGTGACATTTTAGGTCTATAAAGCTGATTTAATGGTGTCTCGTATGACAATTTAGTTATATTAGGGGCACAGTGTTGAATTTCATGTGTACACCCCACATTAGAACTTTGCTTGTCTGTGGCAGCTCTCGATACTCTCTATTATTTGATCTGTCCCGTACTTTTTTACTTGTCAAAATTCCCCACGACTGCAATGGTGCATCCGTGGATTGGTTTCCATATCTTAATAGTAATCCATATCGATCTTACTTGTTTAATATCATTTTTGACTCACAATGTTGATGTATATTGGTGAAGCAATATAGAGTTCTACATTGGCTGGATTTGTGGTTGTGTTTTTGTTTTCGACACCTATAACCCTATTAGTATATCACGCGGCTACGCGGCCCACAGCGCAGATGCTCTTGCTAACAGGTTAGAGTGCCCAGAAATCCCAGCTCAGAATTGAACGCCGTGTGATTGCTCAACAAAAAACCAAGAAGGTAACTCACACGATTTTTTGTGGTTATAAGTTTGCACATTCCCCTCGTGCAAACACGTCGATACCCAAATCCAGCCACAACAAAATGATGCCGAAGATGGATACTACGACAAATATCCCCGTCGAAAAACTAGAAGGCATTAGTAATTATGTAAACTGGAAATTTGCTATGCAAATGTTGCTGACTCTGGATGGAATGTGGAAGTGCATCGACGGCACCAATACCGATGACACCACAGACAGCCGCGCCCTAGCTCGTATTTGCCTAGCAATCAAACCTACTCTCTATCAATATGTGCGTGACGCGAAGACTGCAAAAGAAGCCTGGCAGAAGTTAGCGAGCACATTTGAACCGAAGGGTTTATACAGGAAGGTTTTATTACTCAGACAACTTCACAATACTGAATACAAACAGTACAGCGGAATGTCAGAATACATTGAGGCGGTAATGCGGCTAGTGCAGCAACTGGCAGATATCGGCAAAATCATTGAAGACGATGAGGTTGCGGAGATCCTGCTAAGCGGCCTATCACAGGAGTTTGACAACCTAGTATCCGGTTTGGAGACAGCCTGTCTGACAAGCAAGCTTACAAGCGAACTAGTCCGGACGCGCCTGCTACAGGAGGAGCATCGGCGCAATGGCGAAGAAGGCTCAACGGCATATTATGTTAATAAGAAGAAGAAGAATCCATTATTCTGCAGCTTCTGCAAGAGGACTGGCCACACCGTCAAGAAATGCTTCAAGAAGAAGAGGGAAGATCAGAAGGGACCGCATTCCATGTTTGCTTCGGCTAATGCGGCATCCAGTCAAGACTCCCAGGACTTCATTCTTGATAGTGGCTCAACGTCACACATGACCTCGGTTAGGGACCTCTTTAGCGAGACTGCAGGTAAAAATTCTATTGTATATATAGCCAATGGTCATAAGCTAGCTAGTAATATTACTGGTAAAATTCCTCTTTCTTCTAACATATGCCTAAATAATGTTCTCCATGTGCCAGATCTTACTAGTAATTTATTGTCAGTAGGACAAATTGCTGACAGGGGATATTCTGTCATTTTTAAAAAGGATCAATGTCAAATATTTCAAGACTGTAAAGTCACTGGCAACCTAATTTTAACTGCTAGGAAAGATAAAGGTTTATACAAAGTGAAGGTGCAAGGACGGCCTGTCTTTGAGGAGGAGCCTCTCAAGCCCATGCAACGGCAAGGGACAGAGAAGGCTCATGCAGCGTTAGATGTGTCCATGGACACATGGCACAAGCGTCTAGGCCATTTATCAGAGGAAGGTATGAGAACTTTGGGTGATGGGAAACATTGCATGAATTTTCGTTTTAAGGAACAACAGGAAGGCATGCGTGGTAGCTGCGTGTCGTGCTTGACGGGAAAGATGCCTACAGCACCTTATCCTACCGTCAGCTCCAGTCGCACTACTCACCCACTTCAAATCATACACTCTGATGTCATCGGCCCAATGCAAGTACGCTCATGGGGCGGAGCACGCTACTTGCTCACCTTCACAGACAATTTTACCCGAAAAACATGGGGATACCTTATGAAGAATAAATCTGAGGTGAGTTCTCATTTTATTCATTTTAAAAGCCTAGTTGAAAAACAAAAGGGACTGCCAATAAAAGTGCTTCGTACAGATAATGGTACAGAGTATGTTAATCATAGACTCAGTAGTTATCTTAAGAAGTATGGTATCATTCACCAAACCACTGTGCCCTACTGTAGTGCTCAGAATGGCCTTGCAGAAAGGGCAGGCAAGACTATTTTTGATAAAGCAAGGGCTATGCTACAGGAATCTGGCCTTTGTAATCGCTTCTGGGGAGAGAGCGTTATATGCGCAATTTATTTGAAAAATAGATCTCCTACCAGAGCTTTGTCAGGTGGCATTCCTGAACGCTTATGGTCTGAGTCTGAAATAGATGTCAGCCATTTACGCGTCTTTGGCTGTCTTGCTTATGCTTTAATTCCTAGTCAAAAACGTCGAAAGCTCGATCCAAAATCGAAAGCTTATATATTTATAGGTTATGGTGAAAATTGCAAAGGATACCGTTTGTCTGATCCTACCAATCCTCGTAATGTAATACTTTCAAGGACAGTTACTTTTATAGAGGATAAGTTTCCTGAAAGACATAAAAGATGTAAGCCAAGTTGTGGGGATAATTTTTATTTTTATGATATTGACAATTCAAATAATGGCAATAATTCAAATTTTAATGAATCTAGTCAAGAAACTATTTTAAATAATGATTTAATTTTAAATAATGAATCGAATTTGAATAATGAATTGAATTTGAATAATGAAGCCAATTTTAATAATGAACATGACAAATCCAATAAATCTTGCATAACAAATCCTCATACAATTTCAGATGCAGAGTCGCCAACTACGCCTGCGTGGTCGCCACTGTCTGAAAATTATTGTACTGGCGATGAAGGTGCTGATGACGTTTATGGTGATGAAGATTACGTGCCAGAGGGCACTGTGTCTTCGCTTCCTACGTCATCACTTGATGGTTATGATAAAGGTAATGGAGCATGTGTCCCCCTGGACGCGGAAGCTTCTGTCCCGGAGTCTGCTACACCTGATAAAGAGTCGATGTCGTCGGCTGTTCCCGACACATTTAACTCGCGCCCTGTACGCCGTACGAGAGGTACTGTTCCTTGCAGATTTAACGATTATGATTTGTCTATGTTATCTATGATGGCTGATGGTTCATTAGATGAACCGTCGTCATATGAGGAAGCTGTCAACTCCTCAGATAAAGACAGCTGGTATGAAGCGATGAGAAGTGAGTATGACTCTATGATCAAAAATAATGTTTGGACGCTAGTTGATCGGCCCAAACACGAAAATATCGTTAAATGTAAATGGGTCTTTAAAAAGAAGCTAGATAATTCAGGTAAAATTTCTAAATTTAAAGCTAGACTGGTTGCTCGTGGCTTTAGTCAGAAAGAGGGGATTGACTACACTGATACTTTTTCACCAGTGGTAAGGCACAGCACTTTGAGAATATTATTTTCGTTAGCAACAGAATTAGAATTAGAAATTGATCATATTGATGTTATGACCGCTTTCTTAAATGGTGATCTTGATGAAAAAATCTTCATGGAACAACCATCAGGTTTTAAAAGTAATGACAAAGTTTGTTTACTTAATAAAAGCATTTATGGCCTGAAACAGGCAAGTAGAGTGTGGAATGCAAAAATTCATTCAGTATTGTCACAAAATAATTATGTTCAAAGTAAATGTGAACCTTGCATTTATATTAAGAAAACTAAGTCAGAACATATAATTATAGGTCTCTATGTCGATGACTTTTATATCTTTCATAACAACTGTATTAAAAATGTTCTAAAAATGTTACAAGATAATTTTGAAATCCGTCATTTAGGAAAGGTACAAAATTGTTTAGGTATGAATATTAATAGATATACTGGTGTTACTACATTAGACCAATCCGCATATATAAAGCGTTTGTTAATTAAGTACAATATGTCTGATTGCAAAGCTGTTTCCACACCACTGCCTGTAAATACTAAACTTGAAAAATCTGTAAATGAATGTATAAGCGATGATGCCTATAAATATAGACAATTATTGGGCAGTTTGATGTATTTAAGTGTTTGCACAAGACCTGATATATCATTTGCATGCAGCCAGTTAAGCATGTTTAATAATTGTTTTGATGAAAGTCACTGGCGCGCTGCAAAACGTGTTCTGCGTTATTTGGCAGGTACAATCAATCACGGACTGTACTTCACTAAGAGCAATAGTTTTGATATCAGTGCTTACACAGACGCAGACTGGGCAAACGATGTATCAGACCGGAGATCTTACACTGGGTTTGTCATAAAATTAGGCAATAATGTTATCAACTGGGAGTCCAGAAAGCAGCGTTGTATTGCTCTATCAAGCTGTGAATCAGAGTATATCTCTATTGCTGAAGTGTGCAAAGACATTTGCTTTGTTAAAAGTTTCATTTCTGAAATTATAGACAAAACTTGTAATGTAATTGTATACAATGACAGTCAAAGCGCACAAAAGTTGCTTCTTATTAAAGATCACTCCCATAAGAGAACTAAACACATAGACCTAAGATACCACTTTATTAAAGATCTAGTTCAAAAGAAATACCTAAGTGTTAAATATTTGCAAACAGATCACATGGTGGCAGATGTACTTACAAAGCCATTATGTGCTCAGAAACATAAAAACTTTGTGAAGGCATTGAATCTTGAACCGTTAAGCTTTGAATAGTGTATAATTGTAATGTTATTATGTTAATTATGCATCATTTTATTTCAATTGTCTACTTTGTGCATGTTATATTGAGCTATTAGGCTTTACTTTTTAAACTCTACCACACTTGCTCGCCTGTCATTATGTAATGTATGCTTATGTAGAGTTATGTTTGCAGTCTCAGGATTAATGTAATCTAATGTGAGGCGTAAGGAGGAGTGTTGAATTTCATGTGTACACCCCACATTAGAACTTTGCTTGTCTGTGGCAGCTCTCGATACTCTCTATTATTTGATCTGTCCCGTACTTTTTTACTTGTCAAAATTCCCCACGACTGCAATGGTGCATCCGTGGATTGGTTTCCATATCTTAATAGTAATCCATATCGATCTTACTTGTTTAATATCATTTTTGACTCACAATGTTGATGTATATTGGTGAAGCAATATAGAGTTCTACATTGGCTGGATTTGTGGTTGTGTTTTTGTTTTCGACACCTATAACCCTATTAGTATATCACGCGGCTACGCGGCCCACAGCGCAGATGCTCTTGCTAACACACAGTAATGCTTATTATATTATAACATCTGCCTGGAGGACCTCTCTATTGCGACATGCCCTACATTGGTGACCCTCGACATCTTACAAATCTTGGTAGGTTATGTTCATGCAGTAGCAAGGTTTTGGTTTTGGCTTTATGTACTCACGTCGACCGCGAAGTGCTGCAACCCTCCGATGTTGATGGCACCCTCCTCACTCGCGTGGAGGTTGCAGCCGCCCACACAGAGGTCGCTGGTGGGGCACACCATGCCACACGTGAGACCCAACGGGTTATCAGAGAGGATCGCCTTCGCTGCGCCGTAGTAGTTCTGAAAAGGAATTTGAGCAAGTTGGTATGGCTGTGCGTTGTCTGTCAGTCAATCAGTCAGTCACGTTAGGTACTCTTTTACAAACACACACACACATATAGATTACCTTAGTAGAAATGCTGGAGATGAAGCTTTTGACGTCAATCTGCGTGGGGCAGCTCTTCTGGCAGGGTGCGTCCGCGCATTTGAGGCATCGCGCCGCCTCCTTCAGCGCGCCGCGTTCCGACAGCGTAGTGTGCTTTATGTCCTCAAAGTTCTTCTCCAGCGTTGGGCAGGTCTGTTTGGAGAAAGTTCACAATTATTTGCCGTTTTTTGTCTACTATGGACCTTGTGCACTTCAGGATAAGATTATTAGACTGTGGTCGCTGAATGAAGTATGAAATAGATAAATCCAAGTTCAAATTTTTTAACTTGTACCGTACCTTTTTTGTGGCTGAACAGGCAAAATGCCACGGGCCCCGATCTCTAGACGAGGGACGGACATTATGTACTTCTTTATACAGAGAGAGCACTACGTCATCGGCCCCAAACTTTAAGTCACCTATACGCCACTGTATTCATATATACATGCATATTAAACACGTCGTTGTCCCTTATGGGGAAGATATCTATCTTGGGGTGACAAGGCCATGTTTGACATGATTATGGGCGTATAGGTAGGTGGAAAGGGGAAACAGAAAGTCGCCTATACCATGAGATTCCTAAGATTTTCACCCATCCTCTCGATGGACTTCTACGATCTGCACGAGTGCGCGAGAAGAGAATCAGCAGGTAGGTACAGACGTAGTAAATAATCCTTTTCCATGGTGAACACGTGCCTATGAGTCTGACTGAAGTAGCATGACAAATACCAAACAAATACGAACATTTCCGAGAAAATACGATGGCAAAGGATTTTGCACGACATCTGTAGATACATTCTATGTTTTTTCTTTGCTCCCAGACCACCATAGAAGCATGGAACTGTATTCAACTGTTATTTTTTGCAGTCAATGGGGTTAGCAGGTGATTTACCCCTGACACGTTTATAGAACACAAAGTCACCGTGCCAATAGACTTCGGCGCTACGAGCAATAGCAGTGAGGAAGCTTTAAAAGATTTCATTTCAACTCACAAAATCCTTGTACCTGTAGCGTTATGTATCACTCCCACTAATTGGTCTAGGCGGCCCACCCAGCCTTGAGGCTTCATTTTGATTCCATTATACTTACAGTACACTTCCTGTCAGCATTTCGCTTCCAATGCTGCTTGTTCTTCTTGGTCTGCGCAGACGGTACTAGGTTGGTGTACGGTTTCACCGTCGGGTTCAGCCTCAGAAGGTTCTGGAATTTATTTCATTTTTGCTTAGCTAAATTTTAGTCACTAAGTACGGAAAGTGAACCCAGAGGGGACATAGTCTAACGCGCGGGTCAGGGGTCAGGTGCAGAGAAAATGTACCCACCCCGGGGTAAAGGTACCCTACCGCTATTATGGGGGGAGGGGGTAACTTTTCTCGCCAGCTGACGTACCTACCTAATGCTGAGACCTAACTCACAACAAATGCTGAGTGGGTACATTCCCTTTGTCGCAACTTTCTAAATAATGAACCTATTCGTTTTTAGTTCGTCGTTCTTGCTTGTAACAGTTGTAGCGTAGCAATAAATTATCTTTTATCTTTTATTTAGCTTTATCTAAAACTTAACACACCCATATTTGCTCACGTTTTTAAGAGTCGTAGATAACTGATAATTTAAAGTAAACAATGCGATATTGCCTCATAATGTGATCTCGTGTTGGCAAATGATATAACCCGATATTATTGAATCATAAAACATACTCGTAGCTTTTTCATAGTACTTAGTAACAATACAACATAGTTAGGTACATATATGGATATATAATTCAAGTCTACCTCCTTACGGGGTAGACAGACCCTAAGTTGACAAGACCTAAAGGGCACGTTTAGCTTGGTTGTGGGCGTATAATCAGGAGGAAAGGGGAATCAAAATTGTGAAGGCCGATAACGTGGCCGCATCATATAACATTTAATTGATTTAATGTTATGACGTAGATGTGACAGTGACCGTAGCTAAACTTTGTTTTGTTTTTTCATTTTTGTGGTAAACATTTAATGCCCGATTCTGCCAAAAAACCGGGTCGTTAGGTCGAACAAAGGTGAAAAGTACTTTTACAAAAATATCTGCAATCTTAAAGTATTTTTGAAATCGGACAAGATAAATTGGATAATTGATTGTATTCCTCCAAATGGTTTTCGAATTGGAGCATACAAAAAAAAATTAACAATGCCATTTTAAGAAACAGGTACAATCTTCTAGTGTAAGTCTAAATAAGAAATCGACAAATTATTAATGACTAGCTTCTCCCCGCGACTTGTCTGCGGATAATTCGTTTATCGCTCGCCCCGCGGGGACTAAACAATTTTCCAGGAAGAAAACTATCCTTTCCTTTCCAAGGTCTCAAACTATGTCCATAGCAAATTTTATTACGATCGGTTGAGTAGTTCACGCGTGAAATCGTAACAAACAGACTCACATTTACATTAATTAGAATTAGAATTAAGATGATAAATTAAACGGATTTTACCATTATTTAAATTACCAATTCGGACAATCGAACAATTTATACACGGGAACAGATAAATTGGAAGCTAGATCATGCATGTACTATTGCATGGAAAAATAATACAATTATCTGACCGCCTTATCTTTACTGACCTCGATGTCCGGTAGTTCTCTGCTCAGCAACACTTTCGCCATGATTTTTAACTTTATTCACACTAAATAAATACTAAATTTACGTGAAAAAATATTTCGTAGTGGACTACTCACTGGCAGTGCTTCACATACGACTGATCGTATACTTCGGATATTTTAAAATCTACGCTATCTACCGACGTTTGATTCCAAATAAAACAACTTAACTTACCTCTCCATGGTATTATAATTACAACTTTATTGCACTAGTAATTCAGTTGCTAATGCTTCTATCGATTTCTTGTAGTTACGACAATCTTTATCGGAGCCATTGACGTTTGAGACCAGTTTAAACAGAGCTCTGTTCCCTTGATTGCCTTGTTAAGCGAAGGTCAACTTAGAATGGCACGTGGGTCGCAAGCAAAGTGCGTATTAATACGTATATATTTATCAACATTGGTCATTTACGTTGTGAGATTTCTTAGGAATGACCAAGTTGACTTAATGGGAGACGAAGTTTAAATTAGGGTTTAATTACCACGCAGTTAAAACCAAAATTGAATGGGATATTGAAACGAAAATGTACATTTTTGATGTAGGTAGGTACCTAATTTTAAAGGGTATTCCCATTTCGACATTCTATTGTTTCTTGATACTTTTATATTAGTGAGCTATAATCTTCTAGTATGGAAAGTTTGAAGTTGGTACAATAGAATACAATCACTGTGTACAATTTTGACAATGCCCATGCAATTTTACCTACATACTGAACGTTCCAGTATTTTGTAATGGGCGATAACGATAATCTTCTATCTTCCTTCAAAATAAAACTATACTATAATGTCTAAGTTACTAAAACAGTAGAGAAAAAAATCTGTTCCAAAAAGATATTTTAGCAAAACTACTCTGGAGGTATAACACAGATTACAGATTACATAAACACGATAGGTACTTATTTAAAAAAAAATTAAGGTCGTTTGTTAAATTCATGCTAAGTAATTTCGGAAACTGTCAAATGAAATGACGATGGCGCTTTCACTGGTAAATTGAACTTGGGCTTCAATTAAAAATTCCATTAAGTAATGTAGGAACTTATTGTTGTTCCCTTAAAGAAATTAGCTCGGCCTTGTACATGGACGTCGTAATGTTTGTTAATTAGACAATAAAGATAGTACCTATCATTTGAAAAACAGCGTCTTCTCTCGTCCCTGGTGAGCAGTAGATGTTCCACGGGAGTTTGCAATTGTGTCGTACAGACACATAATTCAAACAGATGATGCTTAGCGACAAAAATTCGCATAGTAACAAAAAGGTCACGTGACAATTAGTAACAGGTAGAAAAATTCGGAGACTACCCACCTGCTATGGGTGGTGTAGGGGTACAGCACGCGTCACGGAATGACTAGGACCCGGGTTCGATTCCCGGCCATAGCTTTACTTTTCGGATTTTTCTGTGTTCTAATTTTCACTGACATTTAGAAAGACAATAAAGTATTTACATACATAAATTCATACTATTTATAGCTAATTACTTCATTACTAATTCGTTCTTCTGAAAAGCGAAGTCGCAGCAGTCGCAGGTGCCAGTTATTGTTAAACAAAGCTGAGGTCAATGACCCGAATTATGTCAGTAAGTTTTATTTCTAACACAAATATGGAATCATGTTACAGGCGATGCGGCGCACCCATCTATATTAGGGTCCTAAACCATTGGAACGGCTTGGCGACGGCGCCAGCTGTATCCAACCATATTTATTGACACATACGGCAGCTAACACAAGTGGTGATGGTTTACCAACGTCAAATTTGTATTATAGGTATGTACTCAAGTAGTTGGCGACTCGTGACTTCGCGGTGAAGTCCACCGGAGGAAATGAAAAGTTGAGGAGGTAGCCCGAACCCAGTGATTCGGGTTCTTAGTTCTTAGCTCCGCCCCTTTTCAATTTCCAACACCTGCAATACTGGAGAACTGCAGATGCGTTGGTCCTAGACTAGGGGCTAAGATAGAATACCTCATGAGGGAGATGGAGATATAGCTTCCCGTTAGTCTTTGAATCTCTTTTTATTTCATAAAGATTGGTATTATAAGTTTGATGTTGATCTCTCTCTCTCTCTCTCTGTGTGTGTGTGTGTGTGTGCGCGTGTGCGTGTGTGTGTGTGTGTGTGTGTGTGTGTGTGTGTGTGTGTGTGTGTGTGTGTGTGTGTGTGTGTGTGTGTGTGTAGTCTGTCTGTCTGTGACATCGTAGCTTTCAAGGGGTAGCACCGATTTCGATGCAGTTTTTTTTCATTCGAAAGCCAGTTTCCTTGAGGTGGTTCTTAGCTACGTTTAATAAAAATCGGTTCAGTGGTTTGAAAAGTATCAGCTCTTTTCCAGAATGATGTAAGTCAGGCATTTTTGGCATAAAAAAATATTTTGTTTTGATTGAAAAAATTGGAGAGAAGTCATCCACTATAATGCTCAACTGATTGAACAGATAGTTGAACATATTATGGAGTAGATAGACTACTCAGTAGAGGATGTAGGAGCACGGTTACACCGAGTGCTCCCGTAACGCCTCACATACGACTGAATAGGGAATCCGTGTGGTTTTTAGTGGGTATGCCTGCCGTCGCGGGAGAGCCCCTCATACCCCCGGTAAACCCGTACCGGGCGGATGCATTAGGCGCATTTTCCACACCATAAAAAAAAAAAAAAAAAAAAAAGGAGCACGGTTACAAAAACTTGCTGGCTGAAAGCTGATAGCGCTAGCAATTTGGACGGACCTTACATAAAGTTCGCGTGCTAATTTAATACCTAATTTGTCTTTTTAGTTTGATTAATCAAATAGTCATTCTTTAAAGAACAGTTGTCGAAACTTCATAAATAATCAATTAAGAGATTAACGTAGAGAATCACGATATCAAAGATGGCAACTGCTTAAACTTGCTATTCTTATCAAAGACAATACATGCCTACTCGGGTTATATTGAAGGTCGTTGTCAAGCTGATATGAAAACCAAGCACAGCGACACTAATGCGGCTAGAACACAGAACAAACAGACAATAGAAATGCGATAAGTCACATTCGCTATGGAAACCGGTGTCACCAAACTCCTACCTTGAAATCTTGGCAATTATTGGTCGTAGCTTCACTATCACTACATAGTATAAAACAAAGTCGCTTTCCGTTGTCTGTCTGTCTCTATTTAAGCTTAGATCTTTAAAAGTACGCAATGCGGTTTTTTTAATAGATAGTGATTCAAGAGGAAGGTTTATTATGTATAATTCTATGCAAACGAAGTCGTGGGCAGAAGCTACTTTCTATTATAAAAATGTAATAAGTTCTAAATCAGTATTATAATTTGAACTTTCCATCCACAAAATATTGCTTAATTAGCTTCAGCCCACGACTTTGTCTGCGTAGAATTATACATATGAACCTTACTCTTAAATCACTCTATCTATTAAAAAAAATCGTATCAAAATCCGTTGCGTAATTTTAAAGATCTATAGAAACAGACAGACAGACTATGACAGCGGAAAGCGACTTTGTTATGTTATGATGATAGTGATTGAAGTCCATTGTACAGGTATATAAATAAACACAATCTAGCGTGAAGTAGCCAAAAGATGACAGTTCGATAATGTCAGTTGTCTAAATAATAGTTTCGCCATTGCACAACAGATGTCGTTAAAATAACTGCATTGCAAAATGACCTCTGCTGAATGGGATTTGGGTTTACGTGATTGAAAATCTAACTGATGACAGCGGAACACTCGAGAAAATCTGATTCTGGCAGAATCATTCTGCTACTCGAACCGTCAAATTCAATTTGACTTTTATACATGCAATTTTCCGCATAAAGGTGGCACGCGTCTCTCGTTCACATGCCACTTCTAGGTTTCTCTTTTTCTATGGGCTAGAATGAGAATAAGAATAACATGCCGTTTCTCCACTGTACTACATTAACCTTTTCGTAGCTAAGGAAGCTTAAAAGCGTTATTAGCTGTCGTGCCTACGACTCCGCCGACCCCTGAAGGCGTGTGAGCTAAGGTGACTTCGATCACGAATAAAATCAATTTAACTAATAGCATTATTTTTCTATTTTATGGGCCTTCTATTCAAATATGAAGGCGTTCAACGGGTTCTACCGACTTTCGCAGCCGCTTCTTTTGACAAGAACGCAAACGAGCAAAGTGGGCCACCTCACCTGAGCAACGCAACACCAGAGGAATGTTTGGAGTTATCAGCTTAGCGGGTTAAGATCTGGTTAAGATAGATAACTCATGTTCCAGTATTTTCACTGGCTGTCTTATTCTCCGGACACAGCAGCGCAAGCAGCTGTTTGGCAGTAGGATCACCGAATAAGGCGGTGGTAGGTGTCCTACCGTGTTATGTACCGAAGTTTAGGAAACATAAATTTGCAGGGTTTCTGAAAAATTTCACTGTTGCAGCACTTGCAGCTTTCCAGCTGCCCCTTTTTTTAATTATTACCGAAACCAAACCCGCGGAACAAATTGCTCATGGAATCAACTAATGTTTGTGAAGTTACAAATTCACAACCGATTTGCACGGGAATGATAAAAAAACCATCTCATAGGGAAACGCTTATTCTCAACACTGGGCCTTAACTCTGTAGTAGGTAGGTAACGTCAGCATATTTGCCGCCACAGAGAAAACAAAAACACATCTATTTAAAAATGGTTTCGTTACGGTACAAAATCAAATGTTTTGGTATAACTAGGATGAGACGAAGATGATAGAAGTGAAATGATCATGCAACACACATAAATGCAATAAAACAAACAACTGAACAGTTAATATAAATATATTTTGAATTATTCAGAGGCTTTACAATATTTGGAAGAATTACTTCGACAGCATTACGCCTAAACAATCCTATTCCATACAGTTCATTTTGTATACAAAAATAATTATTATAAGCTGTTATCCGAATAAAAGCTGGAGATACAGTGAATACATCGACTAACATGGACTGGGTTATACAAATTTAATTTAAACATTAGTAGGACTTTAAACGATGACAACAATACCTAACACCAATCACAAATCAACGTGAAACTATAAATTCCGGTGGTTACTTGAACGCTATCGGCTTCATGTGACATTTTAACACCAGGGCAACTACTCTTTACCTATGAAATCGCCGACCATTCAAGATGGTCACAAAACGGCAAATTTATAGGTTAAAAACCACAGATTCAAAATACGCTACCGTAAAGACGGCGATGGAGGAGAAAAAGAGTTTGTTTACGCATATGTTAGAGCGAGACAAATATACGATATTAATTTCATAAATAGGTGTGACCAATGTGCGACTGACTCAATGACAAAATGCAAAGGCAAACGCGATGACAAAATGCAGTTCTGGAATGAACGACTTGATAATTCACGTCCTCCGTTTGAGCACACGAATTGTCAAGTCAACCATTCCGAGGCGATACTTTGGTCGCACCCATATAAACAAAGCTTATTTTTTTTACACTCGCGCTAACAGCTGTCTTCATTGATATCAGCCTAGTTACTTCAAGCCGACATTGTCTTACGATAGCGTATTTCTAACTCCCATATTCATACAAAACCTGTGTCAAGAACGATTGTTTTGTCTCAGTTTGGCAAATGCAAATGACAAAGATAAAAAACGAATGTTGAGTTAACAAGAGCATAATAAACGTTAATGAATAAGAGAGTAAATCTATAGTTCAAACCCATAAGTGTACAGGGGCCTTACCATGACGTCATTATGCGATTCAATGGGGACTATCGTTACTCTGCTCACCACCACCACCACTGTTGACTGGTATAGCTGTCAAAGGCGACTTTATAAAATCGGCGCCGAAACAAAGTTTAAAATCTTGAATCTTATTAAGTTTATTAATTGGGGTGCGAGTCGGGTTACCTCCACGTGTGATTAAGAGCTGCGGTTCGTTTTTGGATCCGTCCGGGGGGAAGAGCAGTGCTTGGTCCGGTGCGCCCTGGGCAACGGCTAATGATTTCCTGGCAGTTTCCGAGGGATATCATTGACCGTTGGCTAAGAGCCCGACAGGGGGGGAGGGGGGTCTTTGACCATTACCGTACAACGTTGCCGACATTTTGTCACAAGATTTTTTAATAAAAAATTTTACATTGACATTGGCGAAGTTGTCGTCACTATAACGACTTGATACGCCACAAATAAAAGAAGAAGAAGTTTATTAATTATAAATAATTATAATAATATCGAGTAGCTATGCCGCAATGTTGTGCGGTTCCAAATAATCCATATTTGCGATAATTTCACGAAGGAGATCACTTTTCAACAGGTAAATGAAAGAAATTATAATTTATGTCACGAAGCCTGCCAAAACCAGTGAAAAGTGAATGTTATTGGACCTCACGCGACACAAACGCCTCTAGTGGCCAATTCACACGCGTTAGCCCCCATTGCGATCCAACTTTGGTTCGGAATTGAAACGCATTAAGACGTCATGGTAAGGTCCCTGTAAGTCAAGTCAGAGTCGATATATCGACCAAAGCGGCCAAATATATTTAAAGTCCTTGACATAAAAGCCTTATACTGATATATTTGGACACACTCTCGCCGCTATGATAACGCGCTGACTTCCACGACCATCAATCGGAAAGTGAACGGCCAGAAAGGCATAACAATTATCGTACTGTAGACTTCCATTGTTGTAATTGATCTATCTTTTAGCCGCGGCCAAAACAGGTTAGTTCTTGCCCAAGTTATTCTGCTATCTCTTCTCTCGAAACCAGGTAAAAAGAGCCCTGCTTCTTAACGATCTAGGATGTAACATTGATACGGTATAAAGAATAACGTAATTACATTAAACGTATAAGCGTTACAAGAGTCCAAATTATACTTTACAATTACTAAATAAAGCAAATACTAACTGCAGGTCTCCTTAATTTTAAGTTACTTAATATTACATAAAAAATGCGTTCAAAGCCCATCTAAAAATGATCCTACACAATCGTAATAATATTATAAAAATGCGTCACCTCAGTGCGTTCGCTAAAAATTTTTTAGTTCATACTAAATTACGATATTTACACGCTGTTCCTTCTAAATATTTGCATCTGAACAATACATTAAAATCTTACAGCTATAATGCATTTTGTTTTGTGCAATTGTTGGTGCTTGCATCGGACTTTGATTTAAGCGTTATAGAAAAAGTTTTTTTTTTTAATAAGCATTAACAATTGCACACCATAAACGCCTTAAGGTTACTTAATTAGTTTTCGGAGCGGATTCAGGCAGTAATTAATATTAGTGCCCTCTTAGTTGGAAATGACAGCATGCGAAATTGTGATCGGTAACTACGACCTTGATGCACAAAATAAGCGAAGCAACGAGCGGACAATACAAACGTATGGAGTACTATGGAGCCAGGAGCACGACACGCTTAAATATGTGACCATTACAACGATTTCCGCTGCATTTCGTGCCGCTAATTCCCAGTAAAAGATGATGGTAAAAACTTATTTCTATACAATGTTATTGCAGGTCGCAATGCAACTACAGCAGGTACGTTGTCTAGTGGATTAAAATAATGTGAATTAATATAGAAATTCGAAATGTGTATCTATAAAATTATGTCAATTAAAGCCTAAATCCGGGATCCCATTCCAGTGAATGTCTCCGGGGGCTTTTATATATAAAAAGGAGAAATAGTCTACTTAACGCTTTTCCACGTCATAATTTTCACCTAATTAAGGCAATATAGCTACTTGAACATATTACTTTAAAATTAACTAACATCTCACCGTGTTTGAAGCAGTCAACCGCAAACGTTTGTCTGCTCACTCTAAACGCTCGCTACGAAAGCTCTCTTCAAGCACTAAGTTTACTTTTTCAACTTTCGAAATGAAAAACCCCCGGTTGTTCAACATAGCACTATCATTTCGTTATTACCTGACGGAATATTGACAATTGGTATTTTATTACATGGTCCTTTTAGAGAGTACAAATAATACTAAATGATAGTGTCATGTCGACCTTAGACTGACCGCCTTTGGGCGTCCGTACTGTATGTTGAACGCTAACATATTTGTGCGATGCCTTGGAGCGTCATTCCATAGCACGTAATGAAAATATTGCCGACAATTTATATCTTAGGCATGCAACAATGTTGATTAAAACACTCGCACTTTTTAATAAAATTACAGATACATTTAAACAAGCTTTATCATCAAATCATATCCGTGTTTCTGACGCGAACATAAAGCACATATCCCTTTCTAACTATATGTACGCGAAAGAGACGAATGCTTTGTGTTCCTGGTATTTTCTGGTAGAATAATAAAAATTGTTTACAAAAAATGGTGACCTTTATAACATGCCTATCATACAAACCGCCGCCGTCGCTACAAGACCTGTCCCACTTGACGCCTTATCAAAAGAAAACTCGTAAATCTTTAAGATAGTTTATCAATTGCTCTCGCCTCGATTCTTCGACGTTTCAAGGCTGACATTCAACTTATCATAAGTTCAAGTGTTAAAGACAAAAAGAACCTCCTTTTTTGAAAGCGATTATAAAAGTTGTAGGTGCCTAACGAGATAAAATTTCAAATGACTCGATTTCGTTTCAACGAATTAAATTGCTGTACATTGGAGTTTTTTTGTAATAAATGACAATGAAATGGGTTTGGCGATGAGTGGGTTATGTTATGATTATGAATAAAATATGGTTCAACTATACCTTAGAATCAAGCTGAACTTTTGTCCTTAATAGGACATTCAAACCCTTATTGCACCAGACAAGTGAAACATTGTCTAAATTCTAGCATTTTACTTTTGCCTAATATTCCTCGATATTCAAAATACCATTTAATTCCAATATGGCGTCAGTGGAACGTTATACAGCTACAAAGTTCCAACGATATGTATCTAACGTATTAGTCACTCATCGCGGGTGCTTCCAAACGACGCAGATTGACTCCCAGCTAACTTCAGTTCTATTGACTCACCTCTTTATCACACCTGACGGGTGTGAGTGAGAGGGGAAAAGTTTAACGTGTAAACCATTGTTACTACGGTACCGAATCGTCACGTATACAACTCTGCTGCATATCAGACCATTTCCTACAGAGGCTTACCGTGAACGCGTTAGTAGATAGCCACAAATTAGCTCAGCTTTAATGGAAGTCATTCGATTAATTTTTAGCTAATTTAATACACAATGAATACAAATGTTAACACCTTAACTAATACTGTACTTATAGACACTACACTGAAACACAGGTGTGAACAAAAAAAAAACCATCAAATCGAAAAATATAATCTCTGGCTAACAAAAATTTCAACAATTCCATCATCAAACGTAAATTCATGTGTTAAACAATTTGTACCAAAGAAGGTTGCTAACAGTAGGAATGTAATTATAATAGAGAAAGGACGCGTTAATAGAAAAGCACCCAAATTGTGAGTTGCGTTGACCGTTCTTTAATTAAAGAGACCAGTGACTTTCCGAATTTATAAAAAACCGTTTACATAGTATACGGATCACACACACCGACCCACGTTACATTATTAATGCGTATTAACAGTAAATTAACATCTATGTATGCATATAGCAGTACGTTCTTTACAGCACACTGTCACGCGAGGCGACCGTCACCGCGCTAGTAAGAAAGCTACGCTGTCTGCAAACCGGCTTACACCTCGGTCTATGTAAACCTGTAATGTAAAAAAAAATAACACATTAATGCTGCACAAATACTTGTAATTTATTGAAGTGCTTTATAGGTAAGTACGCGGCTTAAGTAGGCACAAAACTTAAGTAGGTAAAAAGAATTGCATCACTGATATGACATACATAATTGTTTGCCCGCATTTCAACTAGTTTAAACGGGATTATAAAGATTAGGTTTAGATATTTGCTTCCGATGAAGGTTTCCTTTTCGTTGACTAACGTTCTAACCCGGAGGCATTGCAAAATCTTTCTTTATACTCCTTTTCTATGCCATAAAAGCAATGACCAAACATAATTTCGGCTTTTTAGGTCCAACGGTCGATAGTTTTTTTTATACATTACTAGCTGTTGCCCGCAACTTCGTCTGCATAGAATTCGTTTATCGCTATCCCGCAGGAATTACGCAATTTTCCGAGATAAAAAGTAGGCTATGTGTTATTCCAGACTATAATCTATCTATGTTCCAAATTTCATCCAGATCTGTCCAGCCGTTCTGGCGTGAAAGAGTAACAAACATCCAGACATACTCACAAACTTTCACTTTTATAATATTAGTAGGATAAAATGGAAACACAGCGTTTGCCAGATACATCCACAAAAATAGCAGAAATGAAAGGCAATTTCCTACAACAACAAATTTATTTGTGAATCTTTAGTTTTTCTTTCATCTGTTTCCTACCCACTCTTTTATGTGGGGGTAAGCCAAGAAAAACATTTATGGACCAGGTGAAAGAAAAGGAGACGTTGTGTCGTATCAGGATATCAAAGAAAAAACCCTAAAAAGGACCACTTTTTATTTGTTGTATATTAAGTTATCGAAAAAGAGAGGTGAAGTGTTTACCTGGAGCGCCGGCCTTACAGCAGCTTGCACGCACGCTTCCTCTTGACCGGCGGCACGGGGCACAGCACGGCGCGGATCGCCTCATCGAACACTGTCTTGAGCCCCTTCTGCGTGAGCGCACTGCACTCGAGGTACTTCACAGCGTTGATCTCCTTCGCCATACTAAGACCCTGGTCATTATTAATGTATAAAGTATCATGTTTCTACCTTTTCACCACCACCCCCTAGAAATAAGAGCAATGTAGGTACCTACCTAATACCACAGTTTTGATGTCCAGTTGACATTTTCTGGTGCTGGTTTTAGGATTCTAAGCGGAAAAGCGGGCGTTACAGGCCGTGTCCCAAGAACTCGCTTCTTTTTTGGCGAAACCGTGATTTTGTTTGATGTTTCAATACATTCAGAGAATTCTATGAACACATAATATGGTATTGCAGAGTTAAACGCCTCATTTACTGCAAAAGTCATTCCTTGTTCAGTTCCTTGATGTTTTTCGGACTCTTATGTTCTACCAGTAACCATTATAATTTCATCATGTGCATAGTGACTATTTCACTTTATCGATCAACAAAATAGGTACCTACCCAAATAAAATAATAAAGGGCTTTAAGGTCACTACATGGATGATAGTAGTCTACTATAGCACTACCCGGTCATTTGTGGTGCATTATGATTGTGGCACGATTGAATAAGAATTGTCATCTTTAACAAGATAATTTCGACGCCCTTGTGCTGATGGAAACTGTTTGTTGCTATATTCTTTGGTAGAGACTAGAGAACCTAAAGTTTTTTATGGTCTGCGCATAGCAATGACGATATCAGTGAATCAGATAGTTGCAAGTTTCTTGACAGCTGAAGTCAATAATATGAGAGGGATACAATTACAGAATTATGCCACGTGGAAACAGGACAGCAGAGCACGGGTTTTATCTATGGCCTTAGAGATCGGTGTTCCGGTTCAATGAAACGATGATTACCCCTGTGTGTGACCCCATCCCTTAGGACCGAGTCACAACACTCTAGGCACAGCCCATGGCCTTCAAAAAACGGTACCTAATACATTAATTGTACCTGTGGGTAAGTGATGGGGGCGAGCTTCTTGTCCTTGAGTTTCTCGATGGTGTCCTTGTCTTCGCGGAGATCGAGCTTGGTCCCGACCAGAATGATGGGCGTCGACGGACAGTGATGCCTCACCTCAGGGAACCACTGGAATAGGGAGTTCAAGCCGTTAGTAAAAATTGAACATAAATGCCAAGGCCTATTGGGACGCCATGGCGACGTCACCGTACCATTTATTTTGACATCTACGACAACTAACACACTTGGTGATGGTTTGTGAACATCAAATTTGTGTAGGATACGTAAATTACGAAGCTGACGTCATCATGGCGTCATAGGGACTCCCAAACAAAAACATGCTTTTCGTGGTTGCTTTCTACGTACTTCGTAGGATACTTGGTTAATTGGGTATTTGGTTTTCCTGGGTTTAACCACTAAAAACTATAAGCATCCCTCTTCGCTATTAAAGAAGTCATCAGCATAATTAACTAGGTTACTAATGTAAAGTCGCATCGGCTCGGTACCCCCGGGATAGAAATCTCCGTAACCGAAACCATGCCATGCTGTCTTAAGAATGCATCTCCAGTTTTCACCCAGGATTCTCAGGGCTAATTCTGTGCAGGGATTAATAGCGTGGATTCAGATACGAGTTAAATTAAAATTAAGAGACAGTGGAGAAAAATGGGACCGTGATGAAAAATAATTGGATATGCCACTGGAACCTCACTGGAACTGTTAAAAGATCAACAGCTGATTTGTTATGAGTCATTAGTCATCATTTATTCGAATTCACTCCAGATGATTGTGAATCACCCATAAGGAAAAAGTATCGAGTCATAATATAATTGTACTAATAACAATCTTTAATGTTTTTTTTAAATCAGTGTAAACCACAACGAAACGTTTTAATTGAATTCCATGTTTTTTTTACTACAAGCTCATTTTATTGGGAGACGATCATAAATTTTTTTATAAGTCAATGGATGCTGAAGATAAAAAATAAGTCCTGAAGTTGAGACAAAGAGTGGTTCCTCATTCATTCTCCCGAGCACCAGTGTAATACTGAGGATAAATTGGTATCCAACAACATTGGCAGATTTCTGGCACCTGAGGGCAGATACCAGTCCCGAGGTATGGCGCAATTGGTTGTTATGATTCAAACTCTCCCACGACTTCCAAATTAGGGTAACATAAGGGTATATACCTTAGCACGAACGTTCTCGAATGAGGCAGGGTTGACGAGCGAGAAGCATATAAGGAACACATCCGTTTGTGGGTAGGACAGAGGTCGCAGTCTGTCGTAGTCCTCCTGACCAGCTGTATCCCAGAGTCCCAGGTTGATAGGCTTCCCGTCAACCATCACGTTGGCTGAGTAGTTGTCGAATCTGGAATTATAAGGATTCATCGTTAATGCAAGTTTTGCTTTGCACATGGAACCTTAGTAACTTTAAATAGCATACATACCGTCACACCTCATTCCCGTTGGGGTTGTCAGGGACTACTTTGTTCTACTTGCCACAATCTTGATAAACCTTTCTCGCTTCATTCACATTCATTTCATCACTCTTCATACATGCTCGTCAAGATGTTTGACCGTAAAATGGACGATATTTAAATTCTGAATTTGAAGCGAGGTTTATATTGAGGTCCCTAATATGAAATGGCAAAACTGAACTCAGAAATCAGTTTATTCTATTCATAAAATTAAAAGAAAATTACGGCATTTGAACGATCATCAAATCGGCATCGAATCTTTTCAAATCAAATTGTGTCACTAGAACAAAAACCACATAAAGATCTATTTTTCTTCAAACTTGTTATTGGGTTGTTATGCTTTACCGTTCGTTACTCATTGTTTAACCGTTTATTTAATAAGGCTAATTACAAATAAATATCAGAACAATGGGTCAATTCTCTCATCACCTTGGCTGTGTGATTATTCTTAGGTTCAGATCAATCAATAATGAGCCCTGGGTCAAGAATCTTGACTCAAGATACACGACGTCGCGTATTTTAGATGTTAATTTTAGAGTTACCCTATACGGATAAGTTCGCCTTTGTACATTTATCTTATACTTTTTCGTATAATTTTACTTAATAAAGCATTTACTTCTACAATTTTTTCAGTCACAGTTTTAATAATGTATACTTTACTAACACTGTGGGGATGTATTCTCCGGGGAAGGCATTTGTCGTATAACTGATGAGCAGACATGTTTTACCGACGGCTCTGTGGACAAAAGGGAAAATATATTAAAACTTGAGCAAACTTCGCAAGGAAACTATACAGAATAAGATTAAGTTTCGTGGTGGCGTTGACCTAAAGAGAAAAAACACTTGGGCACGCCCCAGCGCCCCTGAGGAGTTGGTACTCAGTACAGAAAACTGTAATCGTATTTTAGGCTTTGGTAAACTCACTAGACTTACAATAATTCTTTGTTTGTATTTAAGAACGCTTAGACTTGTTTTGTACTTCCTGTAACTATGAGTAATTTTATTAAATCTATTGATAGTTTTTAATCCTTTTGTGAGTATACTTATGGTGAACATCATATAACCTAGGCATATGTGTACTATGTTTGGCGTTTTCGGAAGCGCTTTCCCTCTATCAAATCTTACATTTTCATCCTTATACCAGATAATGATTTTTTATAATGCTTAGTTTCTATTACGTAGATGAGGCAGTTCAGGGCGACCTTTGCACTAAACTTATATACATATATGTTAGGCTTTATGTAATACATAGTAACTTAAAATAGAATAAAATCATATATTACATGGACGACGATATTGAAAAACGCGATTTAGTGCAGCGAAATCCTTACAAAATAATAAAATATCCCATTTCGTAAATAACATTCCTGCGAGGTGAAGATGAAGTATAGAATTGGCATCATACCGGTAAATATATATCAGGGCGACATTTCACTTCGAAGTACTTGTCCAATATTCGTGCTCTATCTCTTTCGTTCTTTACATAAACAAATGAGATGCAATGACTAATAGTTGACATATACGCCAAGCCAATCAAGTTTTGTTGTAGCTCAAGAATTTAGAAAATATTCAGAGGAATTAAGACGTGTAGTTGCAACTGATTTCGTTTCAATCACAAAAAGTTGTAGAAGCGGTTTTATATGCCAATATGGAAATGGACGAGATCTAATTTAAGTTGATGTTTAAGGAAACAGGTTGAATGATTTCTTTACCAGAACATCCGATCCGGTATTTACAGTTTCTATGATGAGTGATTATAATCAGTTTTACCTATACTTACATCAATGTTCTTAAACTTTCAGGACCACTTTCACATTTCCAAAACTACGTTAAAGTTTACTATAAAACTTTAGACTTCTATGCTGGTCTGGGAGCAAAGAAAAAACAGGATATACCAGTTGCTTCTCTTCCCGCGCAGATGGTAAAAGCCCATTGAGGGAATGGGCGAAAATCTTACGAATCATGTTATAGGCGATGCAGCTAGAAACCCATCACTATTTTGATTTCACCTATACGCCCACAATCATGCTAAGCGTAGCCTCTGGGCTCTGTCTACCCCGTAAGGGATAAAGACGTGATTATGTACCTATGTAATATAAAAAAATACTTTATTTAAAATGTTACAGGTTGCTGCAGACCCCTGACATACTTATTACGGATTCTGGATCCATGGACCCCACTTTAAGAAACAATGCGATACATTACAACAACTTGTGCCAGCACTAAGCAACTTCATCGATATTAATGCCATTCAAGCATCTGAAAAGTAGCAGGTAAGCAAATAAAGACATTTGTAAAACACTGCATAGAAGTTGCATAACAGGAAAGAAAGTAAGTATAGTAAATAATGGTAAACGAAGAGCTAACGGAAGGCAGGTTTACTGACATTTACCTTTCACAGATAAGGACAAACGATTGCCAAGTTAGCAGAAGCCTATAGAGCGTTTATGAATAAGATGGTTACTGTGTAATTTACTAGTAGTTATCTATTTCTCATACCGTCATATCATAACATAACTCATAATAACAAAGCTGTTTCATTGGACCACGAGCACGTGGAACGTAAAACATACATAAATTACTAGTAAACATGACGTATTTGAGGGTATTGTTAACGCTAATTGGCATTATCCATTACAAATTTTATAACACATTGGAATATTAGAATCTTAAGTTTAGTACCGGAACGGCAAATAGGGAATCAAGGAAACGAGGCAATCGAAACTATTAATTGCAGTTTGAGTTTTCCTATGGGTTTTTTATCATTTGTCTAATTCAATCCTTATAAGTACAAACAACTGTGTAGTTTAGAAGTTCATTGAAATCGGCAAGTACCGGGAAATCGTAAAGGGACACTTATCTTAAAGATATTGTCTTGCTACGGTGATTTATTCATTTCATGCTCTTATCTGGTTTGATTTTAGTATCTTAATTTGTTCTAAAAAATAATAATTTTGTGTTAATCTGTGTCTGGTTGCAAACAACTTTTTTATCAGTGCCTAGTTTCCGTGATCAAACGGCCAAGTAGAGTGAACTTGATATGCACTCTCGTGTGAATATTTTGTAAAAAATCAAATTGTAATGTCTATAATTTTTATTAACTTTTTAAAGGATCGTGCCAGATCATCTTTTTATAACGAGTTTTTACATTTACTTTTCACTTTTCCCGGTGTCTGTTTGTAATAGTCCCTTTTATTCCGTTTCGCTACAATTTAATTACATTGTGCAGTCTGTTTTTTTTTTATATAAATTATCGCGTGATTCGGCGTGCCTCATGGCATAAGCCTCCTCCGTTTATTGGAGGGTTTGGGCTATAGTTCCCACGCGGGCCCAGTGCGGATTGGGAACTTTACACAAACCATTGAATTGCTTCGCAGATGTGTGCAGGTTTCCTCACGATGTTTTCCTTCACCGAAAAGCACAAGGCAAATTTCAGAGGTGCGAAACCCAGGATTCGAACCCACGACCCTCTGCTTGAGAGGCCACGGGTCAAAGCACTAAGCTACCACGTCTTTTTGTGTCGGTGTCTGTTTATTTGTATGCAATCAAATCTTGCAAGCGAGTTACGAGTACGACCCACTTCTAGCAGTCTGATAGACTCGACATTTTGTTATTGGTATACAAGGAAGATGAAAAAGATGATGATAAAGTTATTTGTATTTTTGTATTATGCTGAGTGGGGTCCATTTTACACCATATCGGTACTAGGGGCCATTCAAGTATTACGTAAGCAGATTTTTTTACAATTATTTACCCCCCCCTACCCCTTGTCAGCAAAAGTAAGCAAACCTCTTACCCCCCCCCCCTCCCATGCTTACGTAATCATTGGTACCTAACCTATATACATTTTTCTTTTAATGGATTCTGTTTTTTATTGATTCGTGAGCAGCAGTTCGAGTCGAAACTGCTGACGTAATCACCATATCGACCCCCCCATCCCCCATGTCATCAAAAATAAGCAAAGCAAAGACTCCCCCCGCCCCTCAAGCGCTTACGTAATACTTGAACACCCCCCTATTCCTTGGTATATTGTATTTCTCCTTATTTTATATCTACGTGTATCGAATGTGTGTAAATAAATGTTTCTCTTTCTTTCTTTCTTATTTGAATGGTATTAAAAAGAACTGCGTCAAAATTCAATCCATTTGAGAGTTACGATACCACAAATAGTCACATACCATCAACCCCGACGGATTTTAAAGCACAGACCAGACCGTGCCAACTGTAAACACTTCACTAGGTACAATCTAGATTTTTCTATTATGTACATACTATACAATATACAATAGACGTTTCCGCGGTCGAAGGGCCAAGCGGAGTGTTAGGTACTCGTAATATTCTACCCTCGTACTGCCGGCTCCGACGCATCCTGTCACACCAGGGTTGTCACTCGTTATCGGCGCGTTAAAATTTATTCGCCGTAAAAAGATATTTGGAGCGTATCTTTATGACGGTTGGCGTTAATGTGTTATTGCTGTTTTATTGCCTATTGACGCAAATATTCAAATGGGATGCGTGGATCGCCGCGAAGATTCTGAGGAAGTATAATTGGAGCGTAATGAAACAGTTTGCAGCGTGCTACTTCAGCTGATCGTGAGGTGAGACTAATATAAATATATTGACAGCTAAACATAAATATTTCTTATTGTGATGATACAATATTGAACGATGGAAGGCCCCTGTAAAAGCTGCTTTTGGCTGACAAATCTCTTATTTTGTTTTGACGTAAGTGTCCTCTTCTTTAGTGTTTTGATACTACGTCGTGCGTACTGTAATCTTTAAACAAAAACGGCGATAAGACCTCAACTAAAATGCATTTTACTCCTTTTTAGCAATCTATGGTCTTGTAGATAGTTATGGAACACTACAGTGGTTTTCGATACTGCAAGAATTATTTTGCGTCCTTCAACCCTAGTAACTATCTCTCGAGCGAAGGATCATCGACTGTTTGTAGACGGCGCGAGCGCAGGTCTGCGCAATGTGGGCCACGGCGCAAGTAGCAATTTGTGCGCTAACACAGTAGGGTCAGGTGGAGCAATGACCTGAGGACTTAGCACTCTAGCGCTTGTTGTTGACATAAACATAAAACATTAATCTTCTGGACTCGGCTACTTTTGAAAAAGAAATATATATATGCTTTAAATGTCATCGAAAAAGAAAATAATCATTCTGAACATTCTGAAAAAATTACGTTTTAATACAAATATTCTTTATTGAACACGACAAATCAGTACAATAAGATGACAGAAATAAAAATAAAAGTAGACAGACAATAGGCGGTCCAAAACATGACGATGATGATAATTTCACGGGGTAAGAGAAAGTATAACCAATAATACATTTTTTTCTTCTATTGTTCAAATCAAAACACGTTACTCATCCAAAATCAGACATCTTCGGAATCCAGACGATGGTAATGGTCATCCCAAAATGCTCGTTCTAATGAAAGGCAATGGAGATCTATATCCCAAAAATATGTAATTAATCATCGAACGTCATCATAAGCTACATTCATTTAGAATTTAACACAGAGGGATGAAACAGGCCCTCAACGTAACCTTCTGTTTGTTAATCTTGTTCTCATCGACTAGCAGAGTACGCAACCGATCAGTTGCATCATCAATGAAGCATGGAGAATCATCGGCCTCGGACGTGAATCACGATGATAGAGGGCCTTGATTGATCAGTATGATTGAAGCAATCCAACATAGTGAACATTGAGGTGAGGTCCCACCCCGTACGCGAAACGCGGAACCATTTTCTAGCACAAAAGAAAATAACCGGCTTAAGGCTGATTAGACTCTCACATCAAGGTTACTGGAAATTAAAAAAAAACTTTGATTTAATTTGATATCTACATCAAAGATCATCTGGGTAGTGTACTATGTGAAGTCTGCACCATTATCATAGGAAGATTACGCTCTTTAAAAGACAGGTTAGTCTAATGGGAACTTAAAGGTTAACTGGTAGAGATCCCTTATAGGGATAAGTTCGTCTTCATGCATATATTAATGTTATTTTTATTTTTTTGTGAATTATATGTTTCTTTATATTTGTACAATAAAGCATTTATTTACTGATTTACCTACTTGCTATCCATTAATTACTATTTTGATGTGCAGTATGTATAAGAAGCAAAAATAAACAGAAGACGGCACGTATTATTAAAAGCAAAAGCAACTCATTCGTGCACGAATTTGTACGACCATTGTAAAGCCAATTCATTATTCTAAATGCGCACAGCAACGTCTTGTAATTTTGTGAACATATGCAGTAAATTATGGTGTTCCACGTTATTTATGAATTGCTTCTTATTCAACCAACGAAAACTGAATTCGTTCAAAGCGAGGGATTTAGCCACATGCCGGGGTAATGCTAACGCACTGCACGGTTATGTATGAGGAAAACAAAAGAAAACTGCGGAATTATATTACGGTTTGAAGGGAAAGGGAGATAGGAATAATCGATCAATTATGTAAGGAATATAGGAGCTGGCACGTAAATCTGAAATAAATCGGATTTTTACGTATTTTTAAAGACAGTATATGATTAAAGTATCACAGTGCAGTAATCGATCGTTTAGTGGACAATCTAAAACAGTAAGTTCAATTATCAGTCTTATCTTAATGACTTTTTAAATTTATATGATTGCATCCTAAACTACCAAAAACAAGGCTATTTCAGAGCATTAACTAATCCAATATCAAAGCGCGCCAGTAAACCTGTAACCTGTTACGCCTTTAAACATAAACGCCGCAAAATCTCAACGCGGGAGAGTTGTGGCGATATAAATAACGAGTCGAACCGTTCCACCGCGCTGTAGCAATAGCAATCTCAAGCAAAGCTAATGTAGTGATGACTTATTTCGGTACCTACCATGGTTTAATATCATTTAAGAAAACGTACCTCGAATATTCGAAGATACCGTTAAGTTAAATGTTATGTGTACTTGTTTACTAGGAAAATGTAGAATTTCGATGGGATACTAGTAGTTACAACCGATAGCTTCACCACAGTTTACAGCAAAATAAACCGAAAACGTTTTAGGATAAAGTAGCACCAGAAAACTACATTATTCAGATGGTAGATCTATTAAACGGCGTGAAAAGGAAACAATAACGACTACAACATGGTTCATAAATGTGTAAATGTCCATATGTATATCATTAAGAAAAAACGACACCTAATCCTTTTTTGAAATCAGTTAAAAAGAAACCGACTAATCTTTATTAGTCACGCAAGTTCATTAGCTGTTCAAATAAACTTCAACTAAATGTTCAGACAGAATACCATACGTCCTAAATATCAGCCTTGAGGTACACCTGATTATTTCCGATTTATACGGACTCGGTTAGCAAACAAGTAAATCTTGGTAGCGGATCTAAACCTGTCAGATAGCATCGCAATTCAGGGCTGTCAGCGGTTGTCTGCGATGTGATTAGGGTTGCTAACTGGTTAGGGTCTGGTTGAAATCAAATATTTAAATTTGAACGCAATTAATTGGTGGCCGACTGGCTGCATTGTAGTATGGTCGCATTGGCGGAAGAAAACTTTGCTACTCAAGACACAAATTACGACCTGATACTGCACGACAGTAACTTAAGTGACTCATGCTTCGAATGGACCCATCTACGGAAATGTTGGTAAACATCATCGTGTGAAAGTAAATCGAGGCATTACTTTATGTCAACCAAAAGTGATTCAAGAACAAGTGAACAGAGGACTCATTTAAGTAACGAACGGATGTAACCCTATCCATAATCCTAACGTTGTTTGAGAATTCATAAAGGAATTTGTTTTGTATGGCTGTCAGAATTCTGTAATCCATTTGGCGTATTCAAATCCGTGAAGCCTTTGAAGATTATTGGTATATTTACTTAATATAATGAACTTCTTATGATATCCCATAACATTTCAAGATTATAAAAGTTTTATTACCAACGAGGTTGATTATGGAAAATGGAAACCGTATTAAAAACGTGACACTTCTAGATAAACGTATTTGAGAGAAAGGACAGATGTAGAAAGTGTAACATTTTTCTTCAGATAGAGTTTTAGGAAAAAATTCTCTGTGCAAAAATTTTATGCTCATTTACAATACTTGTTATGTAACTTATAACACGAGTTAATATGTATAAGTGATCGGTTTCTGTCCAATTTTGATTTCAACGAGAGACAGGTTTTGCTCAGCAGTATCTGCAAAAATGGCGTCCATAGAGAATAAAACAGATTTGGCAAGGCATGGTTCATGAAACGTGCCAAAAATGCACGTGTAACGAAGTTACAATTTAAACGCAAAGCTGAACCCGACTCTAAGGGGTCAATGACTTATGATGGACATTTGTTTAATCTGTCTCGTTTATCATTATCACACAGCGTCTGGTTTCCAACATTTGGTTTATGAATATCGTGTCATGAACAATGCGGTCTTTGTTACACAAACTTGTAGAGTTGTGTAAGATATAAACATAGCGATAAATTAATCCAATGCTTGCATTTTCTTTTTCACCAGTATATTTAATTTTAGTCTCATTATTTTGAGTTGGAGCTTTAATTTAACAGGACATTTGAGATATGAGCGAAGTTTTATTTTTATTCAACCCCTATTTGTCATTCAGGCCAGGCACAGCCAGACGTAAAATACAGCAAACAACTAAAAAAAATATATGAAAACGGTTCTCACCATGTGTTTTGTAAAAGCCATAGCTTCCTGAACGAACTACAAACAAACAAAGAGTAGCTAATTTGTCACCAGCGCCGTATTATTTCGGTAATAAACTGTTGTATATCTATCCAACTATACTAGAGCCGTGAAAATCAACGCGATACCCTTAAAACAAGGTAAAGCAAGGGGGCTACAAATATCTTGTAGAGTTGGTCGCAACTGAGATTTAATCTAAGCACGTGGCCATTTTAATTTGATCCCTTCTTCTATACTGAAATTACAAACAACAGGAAAGGCGGGAATGGCCTGGAATACTGGTTTAGCTAGTAGGTAGAATCTTATAATGCCATTCCAACGCGTGAGTAATGTACGCAACAACGCATGCGTCATAGATTCCCATGAACTTAGTCCACGGGTTAAAATAATGTATGTCAAGCCAATGAACGACTGAACGAATAAGAATGGCAAAGCAAAGCCAACGGAGTGTTAACTTTTGAATTTGATCCTCAAAAGGAATGATACATGTTTTGTTTAAAGTAACACTAATTCAAGCAAGAATTAGTCATCATTTATGCGTCAGATAGTAAAAGGTCGAAGTTTTAAAGATAAACAAATACTAACAAAACATTATTGACAGTCATTATTGTATTTAAATCAGCTTATCGGTGACGCAAGGATAACTTTAGCACAAGATAAATAAAAAATAGTAACTAATTTTAAATAATAATATAATAATTATTTATTTCAGAGTCCATAGAATGGTTAGACAAAGATAAGGAACCAAAAATTTGAAGAAATACAGTATAGTACGAATAAATGATTTTTTACCCGAACGCATTGAAAGACATTTTCTACAATGAAAAGAATTTGATTGTAGAAATGTTAATGAGACCACCATCTCTCGGCGAAGCTTCCAGCTAAATAGTTGTACGAGTTGTGCTTACGGACTCGAGTTATACCTATTTGAATATAAATTGCACCTAAAGGGCCGCAGCTTCGAATTTAATAGCGCAAGAGCGTATTGGTTATGTGAAGTGCAAATGCTAAATAAACATCTATTACATGCTATAATGTAAGAAACAAGCTAAAAATCCTAATAGATGCGATTTAGAAACGAAGGATTTGTTGTCGCAAAGAAACATTCGAATGCTTGTTCAAAAGTTGCCAGGCTGTGTCCAATCTAGTTCGGAACGCAACACGAATAATATTTGCACTGACTCGTTGTTCGTTCGCAAACACTACGTAGATTGAATTTCTGCATTAGTTCTATTTGGTAACTTTGCATAAGTTTCTCATGAAATATAAGTTTGCACGGAAAACTAGCATATCGTCTATGTATACAACAGGTGTATGCAAAGTAGGCCGATTTTGTATCGACCGGGCGGTCCGGATATGATATGAAGCAGCTGGTACACAGTGCAGCGAAATATGAGAACATTTTGAGAACGCAATTTGTCACAATAAAGTCAAGATCGCAAACAGGTGCGACGCATGACCAGCTGACCTATAGGATAGTTTAGCTGTGTGAACTTAGCACCCAACATTGAGAAATATTTTTTTTATATTTTATTCTCATAGATTTGGGTATGTAGTTGATTGTAGTAAAATTTTTTTTGTTTGTAGTAGTTTTAAAAAAAAATTAGAGGACTTTGAAAAAAACTCATCCCCCCATTTCGTTGTCACTCAAGTTTAGTAATTGATTCTTGAACAGAGTAGTTAGTAGTTGATTGTAGTGGAAAACATTTTGTTTGTAGTTCAAAAAAAAAAATTTTTTTTTTAATTTTTTCATGGCACCCGAACTTGGCCTCCGACATTGAAAAATACAATTTTTTCTTCTTGATTCTCATAGATTTAGGTATGTAGTTGATTGTAGTAATAGTTTTTTTCGTTTGCGTTAGCTCTAAAAGAAATTAGAGGGCTTTGAAAAAAAAAATCAAAGATTTTTTTTTTCTTGATTCTCATAAGTTTCGGTATGTAGTTGTTTGTAGTACCTTCATTTCGTTTATGGTGTCTTTATTTCGTTTGTAGCAGCGTACATTTCGTTTGTAGTAACTTTGTTCCGTTCTTAGTAGCGTTTATTTCGTTTGTAGTAACTCCATTTCGTTCGCACTCGCGTTTTTTTCGTTTGTAGTAACTTCATTTCGTTTGTAGTGACTTCATTTCGTTCGTAGTAGGCTTAATTTTGTTTGTAGTAACTTAATTTCGTTTGTAGTAGTGTTAATTTCATTTGTAGTGAGTTCATTTTGTTTGTAGTGACTTTACCTCGTTTGTAGCAGCGTACATTTCGTTTGTAGTAACTTCATTTCGTTTGTAGTGACGTTATTTCTTTCGTAATCGCGTTTTTTTCGTTTGTAGTGACTTCATTTCGTTTGTAGTGACTTTATTTCGTTTGTAGTAAGCTTAATTTCGTTTAAAGTGAGTTCATTTTGTTTGTAGGGACTTTACCTCGTTTGTAGCAGCGTACATTTCGTTTGTAGTAACTTTGTTTCGTTTGTAGTGACTTTATTTCGTTCGTAGTCGCGTTTTTTTCGTCTGAGTGATTTCATTTCGTTTGTAGTGACTTTATTTCGTTCGTAGTAGGCTTAATTTCGTTTGTAGTAACTTCATTTTGTTTGTAGTAACTTAATTTCGTTTGTAGTAGTGTTAATTTCGTTTGTAGTGAGTTCATTTTGTTTGTAGTGACTTTACCTCGTTTGTAGCAGCGTACATTTCGTTTGTGGTAACTTTGTTTCGTTTGTAGTGACTTTATTTCGTTCGAAGTTGCGTTTTTCTCGTTTGTAGTAACTTTATTTCGTTTGTAGTTGGCTTAATTTCGTTTGTAGCGAGTTCATTTTGTTTGTGGTCGCGTTTATTTCGTCTGTAGTAACTTCATTTCGTTTGTAGTGACTTTATTTCGTTTGTAGTACTGTTAATTTCGTTTGTAGTGACTTCATTTTGTTTGCAGTGACTACCTCGTTTGTAGCAGCGTTCATTTCGTTTGTAGTGACTTTATTTCGTTTGTAGTAGTGTTAATTTCGTTTGTAGTGACTTCATTTTGTTTGTAGTAACTTTGTTTCGTTTGTAGTAGGCTTAATTTCGTTTGTAGCAACTTTGTTGCGTTCGTAGTAGCGTTTATTTCGTTTGAAGTAACTTCATTTCGTTTGTAGTGACTTTATTTCGTTCGTAGTCGCGTTTATTTCGTTTGTAGTAACTTTGTTTCGTTTGTAGTCGCGTTTATTTTGTTTCTAGTTACTTCATTTCGTTTGTAGTGACTTTGTTTCGTTTGTAGCAGGCTTAATTTCGTTTGTAGCAACTTTGTTGCGTTCGTAGTAGCGTTTATTTCGTTTGAAGTAACTTCATTTCGTTTGTAGTGACTTTATTTCGTTCGTAATCGCGTTTATTTCGTTTGTAGTAACTTTGTTTCGTTTGTAGTGACTTTATTTCGTTCGTAGTAGGCTTAATTTCGTTTGTAGTAACTTCATTTTGTTAATGGTGTCTTTATTTCGTTTGTAGTAGTGTTAATTTCGTTTGTAGTGAGTTCATTTTGTTTGTAGTGACTTTACCTCGTTTGTAGCAGCGTACATTTCGTTTATGGTAACTTTGTTTCGTTTGTAGCGACTTTATTTCGTCCGTAGTTGCGTTTTTCTCGTTTGTAGTAACTTCATTTCGTTTGTAGTGACTTTATTTCGTTTGTAGTTGGCTTAATTTCGTTTGTAGCGAGTTCATTTTGTTTGTGGTCGCGTTTATTTTGTTTTTAGTAACTTCATTTCGTTTGTAGTGACTTTGTTTCGTTTATAGTAGGCTTAATTTCGTTTGTAGTAACTGCTTTTCGTTAGTAGCCTACTACAAACGAAATAAAGACACTACAAACAAAATGAAGTTACTACAAACGAAATAAACGCTACTACAAACGAAATAAAGTTACTACAAACGAAGAAAATGCAACTACGAACGAAATGAAGTCACTACAAACGAAATGAAGTTACTACAAACGAAATACAGCCACTACAAACGAAATTAAGTTACTACAAACAAAATAAATGCGACTACAAACGAACTAAAGTCACTACAAACGAAATGAAGTCACTACAAACGAAATGAAGTTACTCCAAACAAAATAAACGCGACTACAAACGAGGTAAAGTCACTACAAACAAAATGAAGTCACTACAAACAAAATTAAGTCACTACAAACGAAATTAACACTACTACAAACGAAATAAAGTCACTACAAACGAAACAAAGTCACTACAAACGAAATGAAGTAACTAGAAACGAAATAAACGCGACTACAAACGAAATAAAGTCACTACAAACGAAATGAACGCTGCTACAAACGAGGTAAAGTCACTACAAACAAAATGAAGTCACTACAAACGAAATTAACACTTCTACAAACGAAATAAAGTCACTGCAAACGAAATGAAGTTACTACAAACGAAATAAACGCTACTACGAACGCAACAAAGTTGCTACAAACGAAATAAAGTTACTACAAACGAAGAAAATGCGACTACGAACGAAATGAAGTCACTACAAACGAAATGAAGTCACTACAAACGAAAAAAACGTGACTACGAACGAAATAAAGTCACTACAAACGAAATGAAGTTACTACAAACGAAATAAACGCGACTACAAACGAGGTAAAGTCACTACAAACGAAATGAAGTCACTACAAACGAAATGAAGTTACTACAAACAAAATAAACGCGACTACAAACGAGGTAAAGTCACTACAAACAAAATGAAGTCACTACAAACGAAATTAACACTACTACAAACGAAATAAAATCACTACAAACGAAACAAAGTCACTACAAACGAAATGAAGTAACTAGAAACGAAATAAACGCAACTACAAACGAAATAAAGTCACTACAAACGAAATGAACACTACTACAAACGAAATAAAGTCACTACAAACGAAATGAAGTCACTACAAACGAAATTAACACTACTACAAACGAAATAAAGTCACTACAAACGAAACAAAGTCACTACAAACGAAATGAAGTTGCTACAAACGAAATAAAGTTACTACAAACGAAGAAAATGCGACTACGAACGAAATGAAGTCACTACAAACGAAATGAAGTCACTACAAACGAAAAAAACGTGACTACGAACGAAATAAAGTCACTACAAACGAAATGAAGTTACTACAAACGAAATAAACGCGACTACAAACGAGGTAAAGTCACTACAAACAAAATGAAGTCACTACAAACGAAATTAACACTACTACAAACGAAATAAAGTCACTACAAACGAAATGAAGTAACTAGAAACGAAATAAACGCAACTACAAACGAAATAAAGTCACTACAAACGAAATGAACACTACTACAAACGAAAAAAAGTCACTACAAACGAAATGAAGTTACTACAAACGAAATAAACGCTACTACGAACGCAACAAAGTTGCTACAAACGAAATTAAGCCTGCTACAAACGAAACAAAGTCACTACAAACGAAATGAAGTTACTACAAACAAAATAAACGCGACTACAAACGAAATAAAGTCACTATAAACGAAATGAACGCTGCTACAGACGAGGTAAAGTCACTACAAACAAAATGAAGTCACTACAAACGAAATTAAGCCTACTACGAACGAAATAAAGACACTACAAACTAAATCAAGTTACTACAAACGAAATGTACGCTGCTACAAACGAGGTAAAGTCCCTACAAACAAAATGAACTCACTTTAAACGAAATTAAGCTTACTACAAACGAAATAAAGTCACTACAAACGAAATTAAGTTACTACAAACGAAATAAACGCTAAATAAAGTTACTACAAACGAAATTAAGCCTACTACAAAAAAACCTGGCTAAAACACGAAAAAAACCTGATATACGTCGAAATGCTATGTTATGGGAACAGTTCTACCCAGCATCTCAGCTGATTTCAATAGGAACAGGAAGAGTAAGCATACTGCAACAAAGAGCTATTATTTTAACACGACCTAGCAAAAATACGAATTTTCTAAAAAAAAGGCGTATTTTGAGGGTGGTGTATGGGAACTCGCATACATAAATTTGTTTACCTTTAGTGGGTAAAAAGGTGGAAAATTCGGATTTTGCATGTGTGTGAACCTAGCATATCAATTTCCAGAATCTCAAAAAATAATCGGTGTTCTAGTAGCATCCCCAATAGTTCTACAGTTCTTGATATTTTTTTTTAATAGTTCAGCTCTTTTTCCCCAAAAAAAATCACTTTGAAAAATTCGACGAAATGAGATGCTAACTTCACAGTACAAGTTCCAGCATCTCAGCAGTTCTCGCTTTCTAGACGCTTAAAACATATGAAAAAGCAAAGTTCTATTGCTTACAGCCACCATAGCAACAGTTCTATCGAAAAAACAGTATGTAAAAAAAATATATTTTTTTTGAAAAATGAGATGCTAACTTCTCACTACGAATTTCAGCATCTCAAGAGTTCTCAGTTTCTAGACGCTAAAAACATATGAAAATGCAAAGTTCTATTGTTAACAGCCAACATAGCAATAGTTCTATCGAAAAAACCATATATAAAAAAATATATATTTCAGAAAAATGAGATGCTAACTTCTCATTACGCATTTCAGCATCTCAGGAGTTCTCAGTTTCTAGACGCTTAAAACGTATAAAAATGCATAATAGTTCTATCGTTTACAGGCAACACGCAAAAACACGAAAAAAAACTCATATATGTCTAAATGCTATGTTATTTCAACAGTTCTACCCAGCATCTCAGCTGATTTCGATAGGAACAGGACAAATAAGCATAAAACAACAAAGAACTATCATTTTAACGCGACCTAGCAATAGTTCTGGCTAAAAAACTAAAAAAAACTCATATATGTCTAAATGCTATGTTATTTCAACAGTTCTACCCAGCATCTCAGCTGATTTCGATAGGAACAGGACAAATAAGCATAAAACAACAAATAACTATCATTTTAACGCGACCTAGCAATAGTTCTGGCTAAAAAACTAAAAAAAACTCATATATGTCGAAATGCTATGTTTTTCAACAGTTCTACCCGGCATCTCAGCTGATTTAGATAGGAACAGGTCAAGTAAGCGTAAAACAACAAAGAACTATCATTTTAACGCGACCTAGCAATAGTTCTGGCTAAAAAACTAAAAAAAAACTCATATATGTCCAAATGCTATGTTATTTCAACAGTTCTACCCAGAATCTCAGCTGATTTCGATAGGAACAGGAAGAGTAAGCATACTGCAACAAAGAGCTATCATTATAACGCGACCTAGCAAAAATACGAATTTTCTAAAAAAAGGCGTATTTTGAGGGTGGTGTATGGGAGCTCGCGTACATAAATTTGTTTACCTTTGGTGGGTGAAAAAGGTGGAAAATTCGGATTTTGCCTGAAAATTTTCCCAAATGTCCTAAACGGGTGAGGGGGGGTGGGAGGGTGGCTGCCGAACCGTTGTGGACCAAATTTTCGGGTCTGTTTGATCGGGTCAACCCAGCTCGGTTGCTGGGTGCTTAAGAGAGTCTGCCCCACCAAGGGGCGATCATCTCTGAGCGTTTTCCGTTCTCACACTGAGGGGGAAGAACGGGAAACGGCCGAAGGAGGAGGAGAAAACTTTGCGGACGCCATGGAGATGGTGTCCAATCCTTTGAAGAGGGGCCATTTGAAGGGATTGATCTCTGGGGAAGGCACTACTTCCCCAAAAGTTAATACATCGTGCAGAGGGCGTAAGCCCATGGGCATAGGCGCACACGCTGGGTTGGCCGCAGCAAAGGCAAAATTGAGGGCCTACAATGATGATGATGACTACGAGTACCAGGCGGATAAGGACAAGCCTTATCGCCTGGAATTTCCAGCGCTGCGCTCCCGTTCGCAGGGGACGTGTTTTAGCTAGAACTTTTGCAAGGTCGCGTTAAAAAGGTTGCTTTTTGGTTCTTAATGTTTACTCTTCCTGTTCCTATCGAAATCAGCTGAGATGCTGGGTAGAACTTTTCAAATAACATAGCATTTGGACATATATGTGTTTTTTTTCGTGTTTTAGCCAGAACTTTTCTTAAGTCGCGTTAAAAAGGTTGTTTTTTGATGATTTATGCTTATTTGTCCTGTTCCTATCGAAATCAGCTGAGATGCTGGGTAGAACTGTTCAAATAACATAGCATTTAGACATATATGAGTTTTTTTTTTAGTTTTTTAGCCAGAACTATTGCTAGGTCGCGTCAAAATGATAGTTCTTTGTTGTTTTACGCTAACTCGACCTGTTCCTATCGAAATCAGCTGAGATGCCGGGTAGAACTGTTGAAAAACATAGCATTTAGACATATATGAGTTTTTTTTAGTTTTGTAGCCAGAACTATTGCTAGGTCGCGTTAAAATGATAGTTCTTCGTTGTTTTGTGCTTACTTGACCTGTTCCTATCGAAATCAGCTGAGATGCTGGGTAGAACTGTTGAAATAACATAGCATTTAGACATATACTATTTTTTTTTTAGTTTTTTAGCCAGAACTATTGCTAGGTCGCGTTAAAATGATAGTTCTTTGTTGTTTTACGCTTACTTGACCTGTTCCTATCGTAATCAGCTGAGATGCTGGGTAGAACTGTTCAAATAACATAACATTTCGTCATATACTATTTTTTTTTAGTTTTTTAGCCAGAACTATTGCTAGGTCGCGTTAAAATGATAGTTCTTTGTTGTTTTATGCTTAGTTGTCCTGTTCCTATCGAAATCAGCTGAGATGCTGGGTAGAACTGTTGAAATAACATAGCATTTAGACATATATGAGTTTTTTTTTTAGTTTTTTAGCCAGAACTATTGCTAGGTCGCGTTAAAATGATAGTTCTTTGTTGTTTTATGCTTATTTGTCCTGTTCCTATCGAAATCAGCTGAGATGCTGGGTAGAACTGTTGAAATAACATAGCATTTAGACATATATGAGTTTTTTTTTAGTTTTTTAGCCAGAACTATTGCTAGGTCGCGTTAAAATGATAGTTCTTTGTTGTTGTACGCTAACTTGACCTGTTCCTATCGAAATCAGCTGAGATGCTGGGTAGAACTGTTGAAATAACATAGCATTTAGACATATATGAGTTTTTTTTTAGTTTTTTAGCCAGAACTATTGCTAGGTCTCGTTAAAATTATAATTCTTTGTTGTTTTACGCATACTTGACCTGTTCCTAACGAAATCAGCTGAGATGCTGGGTAGAACTGTTCAAATAACATAGCATTTAGACATATACTATTTTTTTTTTTAGTTTTTTAGCCAGAACTATTGCTAGGTCGCGTTAAAATGATAGTTCTTTGTTGTTTTACGCTTACTTGACCTGTTCCTATCTAAATCAGCTGAGATGCCGGGTAGAACTGTTGAAAAACATAGCATTTCGACATATATGAGTTTTTTTTAGTTTTTTAGCCAGAACTATTTCTAGGTCGCGTTAAAATGATAGTTCTTTGTTGTTTTATGCTTATTTGTCCTGTTCCTATCGAAATCAGCTGAGATGCTGGGTAGAACTGTTGAAATAACATAGCATTTAGACATATATGAGTTTTTTTTTTAGTTTTTTAGCCAGAACTATTGCTAGGTCGCGTTAAAATGATAGTTCTTTGTTGTTTTATGCTTAGTTGTCCTGTTCCTATCGAAATCAGCTGAGATGCTGGGTAGAACTGTTGAAATAACATAGCATTTAGACATATATGAGTTTTTTTTTAGTTTTTTAGCCAGAACTATTGCTAGGTCGCGTTAAAATGATAGTTCTTTGTTGTTTTACGCTTACTTGACCTGTTCCTATCGAAATCAGCTGAGATGCTGGGTAGAACTGTTCAAATAACATAGCATTTCGTCATATACAATTTTTTTTTTAGTTTTTTAGCCAGAACTATTGCTAGGTCGCGTTAAAATGATAGTTCTTTGTTGTTTTACGCTTACTTGACCTGTTCCTATCGAAATCAGCTGAGATGCTGGGTAGAACTGTTCAAATAACATAGCATTTCGTCATATACTATTTTTTTTTTAGTTTTTTAGCCAGAACTATTGCTAGGTCGCGTTAAAATGATAGTTCTTTGTAGTTTTACGCTTACTTGACCTGTTCCTATCGAAATCAGCTGAGATGCCGGGTGGAACTGTTGAAAAACATAGCATTTCGACATATATATGAGTTTTTTTTTTAGTTTTTTAGCCAGAACTATTGCTAGGTCGCGTTAAAATGATAGTTCTTTGTTGTTGTACGCTAACTTGACCTGTTCCTATCGAAATCAGCTGAGATGCTGGGTAGAACTGTTGAAATAACATAGCATTTAGACATATACGAGTTTTTTTTTAGTTTTTTAGCCAGAACTATTGCTAGGTCGCGTTAAAATGATAGTTCTTTATTGTTTTATGCTTACTTGACCTGTTCCTATCGAAATCAGCTGAGATGCTGGGTAGAACTGTTCAAATTACATAGCATTTCGTCATATACTATTTTTTTTTTAGTTTTTTAGCCAGAACTATTGCTAGGTCGCGTTAAAATGATAGTTCTTTGTAGTTTTACGTTTACTTGACCTGTTCCTATCGAAATCAGCTGAGATGCCGGGTAGAACTGTTCAAAAACATAGCATTTCGACATATATGAGTTTTTTTTTGTTTTTAAGCCAGAACTATTGCTAGGTCGCGTTAAAATGATAGTTCTTTGTTGTTTTACGCTTACTTGACCTGTTCCTATCGAAATCAGCTGAGATGCCGGGTAGAACTGTTGAAAACAATAGCATTTCGACATAATTATATGAGTTTTTTTTTAGTTTTTTAGCCAGAACTATTGCTAGGTCGCGTTAAAATGATAGTTCTTTGTTGTTTTATGCTTATTTGTCCTGTTCCTATCGAAATCAGCTGAGATGCTGGGTAGAACTGTTGAAATAACATAGCATTTAGACATATATGAGTTTTTTTTCGTGTTTTTGCGTGTTGCCTGTAAACGATAGAACTATTATGCATTTTTATACGTTTTAAGCGTCTAGAAACTGAGAACTCCTGAGATGCTGAAATGCGTAATGAGAAGTTAGCATCTCATTTTTCTGAAATATATATTTTTTTATATATGGTTTTTTCGATAGAACTATTGCTATGTTGGCTGTTAACAATAGAACTTATGGTGGCTGTAAGCAATAGAACTTTGCATTTTCATATGTTTTAAGCGTCTAGAAAGCGAGAACTGCTGAGATGCTGGAACTTGTACTGTGAAGTTAGCATCTCATTTCGTCGAATTTTTCAAAGTGATTTTTTTTTGGGAAAAAGAGCTGAACTATTAAAAAAAAATATCAAGAACTGTAGAACTATTGGGGATGCTACTAGAACACCGATTATTTTTTGAGATTCTGGAAATTGATATGCTAGGTTCACACACATGGATTTTGCCTGAAAATTTTCCCAAAGGTCATAATCGGTCGGAGGAAGCATAAAGCAACAAAGAGCTATCATTTTAAGGCGACCTAGCAAAAAAACTTGAGAGGTGTCACGGGACACCCGGATGGAACGAAGTTCCTTTCGATTAACTAGTGAAGGAATTGTAATAAATTTTTATTTTTTTAAAGTTATAATAATATTTTTTTATGTTTTGTACCATTGTATTTTGTAATTGCTTTCTCTCACGATTTTCTCTACATCTTTGTGCATTTGTCTTTTTCCTTGATGTTATAGTTTGTAACTCATTAGTCGATGCTTTAGTTGATTCGCTATTGAAATAAAAAAAGCAAAAAAATTGTACATATACATACGTTATATATTATATACGTTGGTATAGGTGGAAAGAAGGAATCAAAATAGTGATGGGTTGCTAGCCGCATCGCTTATAAACATGATTCTTAAGATTTTTGTCCATTCCCTCAACGGGCTTTTACGATCTGGGCGAGAAGAGAAGCAACGGGTACATTGTATGTTTTTTCGTTACTCCCAGACCAGCATGGAAGTATTATAGCTGGATAATGACACCCCAAAATTGCAAAAAAAACTTCTTTTAGATTTTAATATCGAAAGTGTATTTAAAAATGTTTTATATCACACGGAAAAAAGACTGACCCACTTTAATAAGTATGCCAAATATTTATTATCAAACTAAGCGGTTATTGTAAATGGATCTAACAAAAAAGGTAACTTAAAAAATTACTATGTGAGCGTGAGGTGGAATGTTAAAATGTAAGTAATTGTAATTGTAAAGGGTCTTTGTATGTCCACAAGTGTCGTTACAAGTTTTAGTCTTAATTTTTTCCGTCTAGCCCCCTTTCGTTGCTAACTGACTCGCTACTTGTCCTGCTCGCACTTGCAGCGGCGTGGTAATGCCTTGATAATTGCCGTGGTAATTGACTAATCCATTTTATCCATTTGCTATGAATAACTTCCGGTACATCTAGTGCAAAAAGTGTCGGTGACAACTTTTGGTCTTAATTTTTTCCGTCTAGCCCCCTTTCTTAACGCGCGATAAGGAACTTCGTTCCAAAAACTCATATATGTCTAAATGCTATGTGTTGAAAACTTACCAGCTCAAGCCCCTGCAACAACCACCATAGCAACAACGCGAGCATGGACCTTAGCTAGTTTTAGAATTAAGTTTTTTATTGTCTAATTGCATATGTACTGAAGTAAAGATCGTACTCAGTTACTTTTCAAAAGTTTTATTTAATTACTCCTGAAATACTCCAAAACATGGTCCTAAACCGAACCGGATGAGAAGATAAGCAGTTATTAACAGTTAATTTCAAGATTTGGAGCTTATTGTTGAAGAAATTAAGAAGTTACGGCACGCGCACTTAGAGGTCAATCGGATAAAGGGCAAAGTGATTATCATCGTGCACCGTTTACTGGATTTATTGATTTCATCATCATACAAGTGTTAAGCCTTTCATTCCTTCTTAGTTGTCACCCAACACTCAGGTAGTAATTAATATAAGTAACAAATAAAAGGTTAGTACCAGTATTTCTTTCCAACTTAACTTTAATTGTTAGGTTAACCTTGGCTCGGTGATCTGTACAAAGTTACAGTTAAGCAATAAATTGTGTTTAATTTTAATTAACTTACTTGTTTATTAATGAGAGCTTTAGTGTTGCTTGTCTAAGTAGTTAATTGAATTAGTTTAACTGTAAATTAGGTCACTGTTAGTTAGCAACGGTATTAAAAGAAATACATCATTAATGTGGTAACTAATCGTTTAATAATAACAATCTCACGATCAAACACTTAAAATAAATTTAGTTTATATACAATCATTATATACTAAATCATAGCTTACTTACTTATTCTAAATTAGGCATATATACAGTGTAAATAAATTAATCCTATTCTACTAAACAAAAGAAACTTATCTGCTAACAAAATAAAAGTAAATACTGTTGGTATAATCTTGTTTATATAACGTTTCAGGCTTACATTGACACTCGCTTTCCAAAGTCGCAAGAATGGCTGAAGAAAAGGAACTAATCAAAAAAAGAGGAAGTTACAAGGGACGTTTAACAACATTTACAGGTTACGTACATAACATTGAGGTTCTTGAGTTAACTTCAGTTGAAGTCAGTGAGTTGCAGTTACGCATTAATAAAATGGAAGCTTTATACAACCAATATGACGAGGTACAATTACGATTAGAATGCTTAGCAGAGGACATTGATAATCAACTTACGGAAAGAGACGAATTCGAATCCCAGTATTACAGCATAATATCCACAGCTCAAAATATAGTGCATTCCTTTAATAAAAAACAGGATGAACTGGGAAGCGATCGAAGTACTCGTGCAAGTAATCACAAGCTTGTAAAACTCCCAGTAATTCAATTGCCAAAGTTTAGTGGTTCATATGAGCATTGGTTAGGTTTTCATGACACATTTTTGAGCCTAATCCATTCCAATGATGATATTGACGACATAAACAAGTTTCACTATCTGAAAGCGTCATTGGAAGGAATGGCAGCCACTGTTATTCAATCGATCGAGTTTTCATCTAAAAATTACAATGTTGTGTGGAAACTTCTTTGTGAGAGGTTTGATAACAAACGCTTATTGCGACAGAATCATGTATCAGCCATTTTCAATATTGAGCAGATCACAAAGGAATCGTCATTTGCTTTGAAACGCACAATCGATCAATTGAATAAAAATTTAAGGTCATTAGAATCATTGGGGGAGCCCGTAAATCATTGGGATACATTGCTTATTTATATAGTGACACAAAAGCTAGACTCTAAAACGCACCGTCAGTGGGAAGAGTTTAAAAGTATGCTAAACACTGACACGTCCATCACACTAGCTTCTTTCTTAAAATTTCTGAGAGACCGAGCAGATCTGCTCGAAACACTGGAACTCACACAAACTCAAGGTCACAGTCGCGCAAACCCTTCGATGAAACCAAATCAAAAACTGAAAACTATGGTTTCCATCCACGAGTCACGTAGTGGCAATGTTCCATCACAAAAATGTCCTAAATGTAGTGAAGAACACAATCTAAGCAACTGCTCGACCTTTCTATCGCTTAGCAATGATGCACGGTTGCAATTATTACCATCGTTAAAGGTGTGCTATAACTGTTTTCGCAGCAGTCATTATGCAAACCATTGCAAACGGCCTGGATGCAAATTATGTAAACGTAAACATAATACACTTATTCACGTAGCTAAACCGACCAGCGACCGCGCGTCCACTCGTAATGATAACAACAATGAGACTGCGGCTGCGCTTGCGCCGCCGCCCTTAGCCAGCCCAGCAGCGCCCGCCGGACCTGGCTTCTCATCCACCAGCTATGGGAGCGGCAGCGGTGCGCACTATTACGGTCCTGTTACTATGCCAACACTGTCGGCGCGTGTTAACGATTCGAGCCGCCGCGGTCAGGACGTTCTGTTATCCACCGCATTACTTAAGGTTTACGATACTAATAATTGCGAGCACATCGCTCGCGCGGTATTTGATAGCGGTAGCACTTCATGTTTAATGACTGAGAGTTTGTGCAAGAAATTAAATCTATCTGTTGATTGCGTAAACAAGTCAATAACGGGTATCAACAACGCAACGTCACACGTAGGTAAAATGTGTCGAGTTCCCATAAAATCGTTAAACGACAATTTCTCGACCAGTATTAACTGTTTCATTTTACCATCAATCACGGATGACGTTCCGTGTCGTCAGATAGAACTGATGAATTTAGATATCCCATCAGATATTAATTTAGCCGATCCACATTTCTACCAGCCCGCGTCAGTTGACTTAATAATTGGGGCTGACCTATTTTGGGATGTAATGGGATCAAAAATTATAAGATTAGGTGATGGAAAACCGGTGCTCTGTGAAACTAGGTTTGGTTGGCTAGTTTCAGGTCCAATAAATACTGGCCATGCATCATCCACTACCATAAAATGCTGTTTTTCTTCGGTTTCGTCGCAAAATGATCACAATCTGTGTTTTAATGGGGAAATTAATAATAAACTCACACAGTTTTGGCAGCTAGAAGAAGTGAGCCATAAGTCATTGCACTATTCTCCGGAAGAAACGATGTGCGAAAATCATTTTAAGCAGCATACAACACGTTTACACGACGGTCGTTTTTGCGTTCGCCTGCCCTTAAAGCAAGACTCATGTGTTCTAGGAGATTCGTATCAACGAGCAAAACATTGTTTGCTTTCATTAGAGCGTCGTTGCCAATCTAAACCTGTATTCAAACAAAGGTACTCTGATTTTATGTCAGAGTACAAATCTTTGGGTCACATGACGGAAAGTGTACCTGTCTCGGGGAAAAACTCCTATTTCATACCCCATCATGGCATAGAGCGCGAGGACAGCTCAACTACCAAACTTCGGGTGGTTTTTAATGCGAGTAGTCCAACTACGTCTGGCGTTAGCTTAAATAGCATACAGATGGTTGGCGCCACAGTTCAAGATGATCTACTGTCGATACTGCTTCGTTTCAGGCAGCATAAATACGTTCTTGCTGCAGACGTTGAGAAGATGTATCGACAGATTGTGGTGCATCCAGACGATCGGTACTTGCAACAGATCCTGTGGCGCGACCGTAGCGCTGACTCCCTTAAGACGTATCAGTTGAACACCGTAACATACGGGACTGCTAGCGCCCCATTTCTTGCGACTAGGTGCCTTCATCAAATAGGTCTCGATTGTGATGACGTCAAAATCAAGGAGATCATTACTCATGATTTTTACGTCGATGACCTACTGACGGGTGGGGATGACATCTCTGTTGTGGAAGGCATTCGACAGAACGTCACTGCTGCACTTGCTTCTGCCGGAATGACATTACGTAAATGGAAGTCAAATGAACGTCGTTTACTGCTTGAGCCGGCTGCTTCCACAGCGGATCTAAATATAGGTTTTAATGAGCCCAGTAAGACTTTAGGTCTGAGTTGGCATTTGGAATCTGACACCTTATGTTTTCCAATTAATAATAATATGAAACAGGGAAACACTAAGCGCCATATGCTTTCTATTATATCCCAGATTTTCGACCCGTTAGGTTTACTTTCTCCCTGCGTCATAAAAATGAAAATGCTTCTGCAGAAGCTTTGGTTACACAGGCTTTCTTGGGATGATCAGCTGTCACCAGAAATCTCTCAGCAATGGGATGATATTCTCCTCCATCTGCCTGAACTTAAAAGTATCCGAATTCCGCGACATGTCATTTGTGCTGTTTTTAAAACCATTGAACTGCACATATTCTCGGACGCATCAGAGCGAGCCTACGGATCGTGTGCATACATTCGCAGTACGAACACAAATGGTGAAGTTTACGTGCACTTAATATTGGCAAAAAGTCGTGTGGCGCCGATTAAAACCACCACGATACCCCGTCTTGAGCTGTGTGCTGCTCTTGTTGGAGCTCGTATTTATGAAAAACTATTAAAATCTTTAAGAGTTAATTTTGATAGTACGACATTGTGGTCTGATTCCACCATTGTGCTAGGTTGGCTAAAAATGGTTCCTAGCCGATTGCAACCATTTGTTCGAAACCGTACTGCTGATATTCTCGAATTAACAAACGGCTGTGCATGGAGACATGTTCCGACCGATAAAAATCCAGCTGATCTTATTTCGCGTGGAGTCAGCACAAAGGAGTTACAGACGTTGAATTTTTGGTGGTCAGGTCCTGACTTCTTACATCAAGATATGACTCATTGGCCTCTGACTCCAAATGCAACGCAAACACTTCCTGAGACTCGAATCGAGGTTGCCTTACACGTGAATGACAACAGAGAAAATTTCATTGATTTTGATAGATTTTCAAATTTGTCACGGCTGAAAAGGGCAGTTGCATTCGCAATGCGATTTATTAAAAAATGTCGAAAGCAATTCACGGGACCGACTTATCTCACTGACGATGAATTAAAATCAGCATTACACATAATAATTAGAATTACGCAACAATCCTCATTTCCCGAATATAATTTACTTTTATCTAAGCAAAGTTTGCCAAAAAAGAGCCCTTTATTAAAATTTAATGTCTTTCTAGACGCAAATAACATAATGCGAGTTGGAGGTCGTCTTACAAATTCCGATTTCGCATACGACAAAAAGCATCCCATTATTTTACAGTCCAGTCATCGATTCACCAAATTATTATTTTCGTTTGAGCATAAAAGGTTACTTCATGCGCCTCCTCAACTGTTACTAGCTACAATTAGAGAGACATATTGGCCTGTAGGAGGTCGCAACCTAGCAAAAACTAGTTTTCATCAGTGTATGTTATGTGCTCGTCTTAAAGGTCAGGTATCCACACCGTTGATGGGAAATTTGCCGAAACCTCGCCTATTGCCAGGAGGTTTTCCTTTTTATAATGTAGGTGTGGACTATGCTGGTCCACTTAATGCAGCCAGTCGCCAAGGACGCGGCTGCAAGCTAGTTAAAGTTTATGTAGCTATTTTCATATGCTTCGCTACAAAGGCAATACACCTTGAGTTAGTGGGAGATTTAACTAGTAATAGTTACTTGTTAGCGGTACGTAGGTTTATATCCAGGAGAGGAAAACCTAGCAATATTTATTCTGACAATGGTACTTCGTTTGTTGGTGCGTATAACGAGTTAGGGAAATTTTTGAAAAATAATTGCAACTCCTTGGCTGAAACTGTCGCTAACGAAGAGATTAAGTTCCACTTCATTCCTGCGTACACGCCGCACTTTGGTGGTCTTTGGGAAGCGGGTGTCAAATCCAGTAAATTTCATTTGCAACGAGTGTTGGGTAATTGTAATTTTACATATGAAGAGCTGAACACGACACTTGTACAAATTGAAGGACTTCTGAATTCACGCCCACTCACACCTCTGTCGTCTCTTCCTGACGACTACACGCCGCTTACACCCGGACATTTTCTCATTGGCCGTCCTTTTACCTCTCTGCCTGGACCGGACCTTACCGAGTCTTCCCCTGGTCACTTAACTCGGTTTCATCGAATTGAACGGTTACGGCAGCACTTTTGGACTCGTTGGAGTAAAGAATATGTCGCAGAGCTTCAGCACAGAGTGAAGTGGCGATCCAATCAAGACTCGCTTAAATTAGATGCTCTAGTTGTGCTGAAGGACGACCATCTTCCTCCGCTAAAATGGAGGCTAGGCCGTATCGTAGCTGTACATCCAGGTTCCGATGGAATTTCACGAGTGGCTGATGTGAGGACTGCTGCGGGAGTAGTTAGAAGAGCCTTCACGAGAATTTGCCCACTTCCTGAATCTGGTTCCTGTTGAAAGGCATGCTTTCAACGCCCGGGGGCATGTTGAAAACTTACCAGCTCAAGCCCCTGCAACAACCACCATAGCAACAACGCGAGCATGGACCTTAGCTAGTTTTAGAATTAAGTTTTTTATTGTCTAATTGCATATGTACTGAAGTAAAGATCGTACTCAGTTACTTTTCAAAAGTTTTATTTAATTACTCCTGAAATACTCCACAACACTATGTTATTTGAAAAGTTCTACCCAGCATCTCAGCTGACTTCGATAAGAACAGGAAGAGTAAACATTAAGAACCAAACATCAACCTTTTTAACGCGACCTTGCAAAAGTTCTAGCTAAAACACGAAAAAAAAAACTTGAGAGGTGTCAAGGGACACCCGGATGGAACGAAGTTCCTTTCATTAATTACGGAAGGAATTGTAATATATATATATATATATTTTTTAAGTTATAATAATATTTTTTTCACCTCACTTGCCCAAAAAGGCTGTCTTTCTCCTTCATAATCTGCGTGGAAAAGCGCTTTTTCCCCGCTTGCGTGGAAAAGGTTTTTGAAATTCGAACGTGACGATGACCACCATTGCCCACCTACTCATATACTCAGAAATTAGAACTTTGAACTTCGTATGTTGTCGTCTCGCTTATACGAATAGTACTTAATTAGGTGAATGAGAAGGACGGAATAATACGAACTTCAAATGTCGAACTTGTTATCAGACCCCTAACTTTTTCATCCTATACAAAAACATAATGTCACGTTCAGAAACGCGATCCGGTATCCATTATTAATATATTTTAAAATCCGTTACTTCCTAAGTTATTTTCAAGATTTGCTAACTTTCGTTGCTAAAAGAAAAAACGATATTGGTTTTTATTACATACATACATACAGAGATGTACAAAATGGTTTTAAAAAAGTATTTAAATACAAAATGCAAAATACTTTTCAGATTTACTATTTCAAATGCAAAATACAAAATAGTTTTGCGTTTTGTATTTCAAATGCTAAATACAAAATAGGTATTTTCAAAATACTTTTTCAAAATAAAATACCTTTTGATCAAATATCAGACATTTTTATTTATTTTAGGTATTTATCATGAGAAATAGAGACACAATGGCGAGCCGAACAAAAACGTTTAATAACATGGCACCTTATGCATGACATTTTGGTAAAATTTATCAGTATCAATAAATTCTGTTACGTTAATAATAATAATATTCCTTTCAACATGAAACTACCGTGAGACTTAATCATCATTACACATAAACGGATAACGCACGTATAAAAATTCGAGTGATGCTCGACATGTTTCAGACTATTTCGTAGTACTTCTTCTTGGAGCGCTCGCCCCGGCGGCAGCGAAACGAACACTGCGCGCCAGCGCTCTGCTCGCACGGCTGTTTGACGCAACTGACAGCGGCACACAACTACCCTCGTTTTCATCGTCATTTTTAACGTTTTTTTATGTTCGTTTCGCTGCCGCCGGGGCGAGCGCTCCAAGAAGAAGGACTACGAAATAGTCCGAAACATGTCGAGCATCACTCGACTTTTTATACGTGAGTTATCCGTTTATGTGTAATGAATAATAATACTCACTTAAAATAATGTAAAGCAAGTAGACTAATGAAAAGAGAGCCATGAAAAAAAATTGAATTGAATAATGAATTGTGTGGCCATTTATTTCGGTTGATTGTGCATCTATTGCGGCAATACAAGCGTCATTCGTTCATTTCATTTTGTTTGACTGGTAATGTTGGCTAAACTTAATCACAAAGTATTTTGCATTTTGAAATGAATATGAAAATGCAAAATACATCTCGAAAGGTATTTCAAATAAAATACAAAATGGTTTTTACTAAAAGGCATTTAAATGCAAAATACAAAATACGTATTTTGCATTTTGTATTTGCATTTTAAATAGAAGTATTTCAAATAAATCGCATCTCTGCATACATACCGTCACGCCTCTTTCCCACAGGGGTAGGCAGAGACTACTTTATTCCACTTGCTACGATCCTGACATATTTCTTTCGCTTCATCCACAGTCATCAATCTCTTCATACATGCTCGTCGGTTTCGGGTACTCCTGATCTGACCTTTTTTCAAAAAGGGATCGAAACGCGTCAGTGTTTGTGTGGTGTAAGGGATAATTAAGTTTGTGGGATTTATATGTGTTTTATTGGCAGAAGTGGAGGGAGGGAATGCATGAAAAACATATATATTTCACACAGGCTTGGTTATCTAGCACGTGAGTAGCGGAGTAGCAAGGTAAATTTTTTGTTCATAGAAAAATAATTAAAAAAATGATTTACTATTAGACTGTTTTTGTTTCATCCAGCATTTTTCTCGGTGTAGTGAGGTGAAAAATTGTGTGTTTCGCTCGGCAGCAAAGTTGTTTAGTACCTATCTCGTGCCTTGAAACCCTCGCGACGCTCAGGATTCTTCTTTTGAACCACTCGCTTCGCTCGTGGTTCAATCATAGAATCCTTCGCTTGCTCGGGTTTCAATTCAGGCACTCGCGCCAAACAAACACTTTGCAGCCTTGCATAACAAATAACTATTTATGTTTTGTACCATTGTTCTTTGTAATTTCTTTCTCTCACGATATTCTCTGCATCTTTGTGCATTTGTCTTTTTCCTTGATGTTATGGTTTGTACCTCAGTAGTCGATGCTTTAGTTGATTCGCTATTGAAATAAAACTTTTGGTCTTAATTTTTTACGTCTAGCCCCTTTTGTTGCTAATTGACTCGCTACTTGTCCTGCTCGCACTTGCAGCGGCGTGGTAATGCCTTGATAATTGCCGTGGTAATTGACTAATCCATTTTATCCATTTGCTATGAATAACTTCCGGTACAACTAGTGCAAAAAGTGTCGGTAACAAATTTTGGTCTTAATTTTTTCCGTCTAGCCCCCTTTCGCAACGCGCGATAAGGAACTTCGTTCCAAAAACTCATATATGTCTAAATGCTATGTTATTTGAACAGTTCTACCCAGCATCTCAGCTGATTTCGATAGAGACAGGTCAAGTAAGCATAAAACAACAAAGAACTATCATTTTAACGCGACCTAGCAATAGTTCTGGCTAAAAAACTAAAAAAAAGCTCATATATGTCGAAATGCTATGTTATTTGAACAGTTCTACCCAGCATCTCAGCTGATTTCGATAGGAACGTCTTGTACCTAATCCGAATATTCCACCTTTTTCACCCACCAAAGGTAAACAAATTTATGTATGCGAGTTCCCATACACCACCCTCAAAATACGCCTTTTTTAGAAAATTCGTATTTTTGCTAGGTCGCGTTAAAATAATAGCTCTTTGTTGCTGTACCTATTCTTACTCTTCCTGTTCCTATCGAAATCAGCTGAGATGCTGGGTAGAACTGTTAAAATAACATAGCATTTCGACATATATGAGTTTTTTTTTTAGTTTTTTTAACCAGAACTATTGCTAGGTCGCGTTAAAATGATAGCTCATTGTTGTTTTATGCGTACTTGACCTGTTCCTATCGAAATCAGCTGAGATGCTGAGTAGAACTGTTGAAATAACATAGCATTTAGACATATATGAGTTTTTTTTTCGTGTTTTAGCCAGAACTTTTCCTAGGTCGCGTTAAATAGGTTGCTTTTTGATGATTTATGCTTACTTGACCTGTTCCTATCGAAATCAGCTGAGATGCTGGGTAGAACTTTTCAAATAACATAGCATTTGGACATATAGATAAAAGTTTTTTATTAGTGTTTTAGCTAGAACTTTTGCTAGGTCGCGTTAAAATGATAGCTCAAAGAGGTAAAAGTAGAGAATTAGCCAGCGCAATCTTGGTGGCGAGAGGGAGAAAGAACTTTTGCTAGGTCGCGTTAAAATGATAGCTCTTTGTTGCTTTATGCTTCCTCCGACCGTTTGGGACCTTTGGGAATAATTTCAGGCGAAATCCGAAATTTCCACCTTTTTCACCCACCAAAGGTAAACAAATTTATGTATGGGAACCCATACACCACCCTCAAAATACGCCTTTTTTTTAGAAAATTCGTATTTTTGCTAGGTCGCGTTAAAATGATAGCTCTTTGTTGCTGTATGCTTACTCTTCCTGTTCCTATCGAAATCAGCTGAGATGCTGGGTAGAACTGTTAAAATAACATAGCATTTCGACATATATGAGTTTTTTTTTTAGTTTTTTTAACCAGAACTATTGCTAGGTCGCGTTAAAATGATAGCTCATTGTTGTTTTATGCGTACTTGACCTGTTCCTATCGAAATCAGCTGAGATGCTGGGTAGAACTGTTAAAATAACATAGCATTTAGACATATATGAGTTTTTTTTTCGTGTTTTAGCCAGAACTTTTCCTAGGTCGCGTTAAAAAGGTTGCTTTTTGATGATTTATGCTTACTTGACCTGTTCCTATCGAAATCAGCTGAGATGCTGGGTAGAACTTTTCAAATAACATAGCATTTGGACATATAAGAGTTTTTTTTTAGTGTTTTAGCTAGAACAATACAATACAATACAAATACTCTTTATTGAACACCACAAATCAGTACAAAACAATACAGAAACAAAGAACAAAGTAGACAATAGGCGGTCTTATCGCTTAATAGCGATCTCTTCCAGACAACCAAAAAACTAAATAAGTTGGAGACAGTTTAAGTAGGTGGCGGAAACAAATAGACAGGATAAACGCAGGGATAATAAAAACAACAATACCAACATAAATATAATACATAGCTAAAAAAATAAAATAAAATAATACATACATATACACATAACATAATACTTAAGATAAAATAAATGTGAGAAGCAATGAAAAATAAGAAGGCCATACAACAGAAAAGGATTTGATCAGAAGCAAAAAGAAAAGATAAGGTACTAAAGACAGGGAGTGGATTAAATTAGTGATAAATAGTGAGATTTGAGTTGGTTTTTAAAAATAGGTAGAGTTTTAGCTCGTCGTAGGTCTACAGGAAGGGAATTCCACAGACGGATAGAGGTCATAGTAAAGGAGTCATGATAGAACTTAGAGGAAGAAGCAGGAAGAGCAAGGAGGAGATTTTGCGCAGACCGGAGAGAAGTCAGGAATTTAAAACGCTCTTGGAGATAACGGGGAGTTGTAGGATTAAAAAGAATACTGTACAAAAGAGAAAGAATGTGAGAGTTACGGCGAAAACGGATAGGGAGCCACTTGAGATGCGTGCGAAAATAGGAGACGTGGTCAAATTTCCGCAAACCGAATATGAACCGGATAAAGACATTTTGAATACGTTCAAGCTTATTCAACTGCTCCTCTGTAAGATCCAGATAGGAAACATCAGCGTAGTCCAAAATATATTATTTCGAAAAACACAATAGGTTACATATAATGGAAAAAGAAGGAAGAAAGATTTTATTTCAGGACTGATAGTGTATTGATTGATACATTAATTCTCTAAATTACAATTGTGGTTTTTAAATCCAAAAAATGACATTTCATTTATATGTCCTGTAGATTTACTAACGACCTCTAACAACATAATAATATTTTTTTCTATACCTACTTATTCTTATGACAATGAATGATCAATTAAACATTAAGTATTGGTGTATGCCCCCAAGCTTTTGTGGATATTTGGTTATCAGATATCAGCCGCTTGTCATCTTTAGCTGATAGAGCCACTTTATTTACACTTAGGGTAAATATTTCGTATTTAATCGACTTAAATAATATGTTTTTTCTCTTTATTAAATCTCCTTGAAATAATGATTTCGCGTAATTAATAAACTAATAAGTAATTAATTTTTAATAACGGGTTCTTTCACCCATTTAGCTTTTTCAATAACATGTGGTTTAATAACACCGGTGGTTTTAATACAATACACTTTTGAACGCAGTCTCACAAACTATCACCATGACACATTTCATTTTAATCTTTAAAAAGTCCCGGTACTTTTTTATTTTGAACTAGTATTTCCTACGCCATGTGTAATAACCCCATCCGCTGGCCGAAACCAGGTTGCGAATGGAGTAGGGCGGAGGGATAGTTGTGCGAATAAATAAATATATAGATATAGAGACCAACGCCACCAGTCCTATGCACTGACCAGCAGATACACAGAGCCTGATAACGCTAGGGGGAAATTTCCCGACTGCCATACGGCAATCGAGCGCCAGGTCGATCCCCAACGCCTGACTCCGCCCCGAAAGACGTTAAACCCCAAGCTTTGTTGACACCGCTAGGTTGCCTTGGGGCCGGGAACCTCGTCCCGTAAAGTCCCTACTTCAAGCGTGACAGATTTAGAACACACAATCAGAATTCATGGCCAATAATCATACGTCATGACAATGACGATGATGGAGGTAATTTCTCTGCCGATACCCCGGACTCTGGGCACCGATCATGATACTGACGACTAAAGGGTGTCCTGGCCACAGAGAAATCGGATTTGGGAGGATCAAGGATATTGGTGAGGTTGGTATGGTAATTGGTCCACAAACACTGATTGCGAAGCACAATAAATAAATTAATTAAATTTTGTCAAAGTAAATGACTGCGAACCGATATCGCTTACAGCAAGACCTTGCTTAGAGAAATTCCAAACGTACTAACTTACAGCACGACCTCGCTTGAAGAAAACCCGGAGAAAAAAGTATCGACTCCTGAAGGACAGTTCTATTTATACCCGTTATCTACGTCATATATCGCAGTACAAACTTTGTAATTAAAACTTGCTAAAATCATGTAATAAATCCTGCAGTTTGATCTAATAAATTATTCCTATAAATATAACAAATTTGAAATAAAACAACACTTTGTAATTAGTGGATTTTAAGTATTTCAAAACAATCTATTGACTTGTGTTCGGCTCTCCGCCAATCAGAGGTAGGCATTGAGATGGCGGGAAACGTGTTGTGATTGTTTATTGTTTTTCCAGACCACCGCCATTATTCTCACTCCTGTTTTGTGGTCAGGAGAGTGTGTGAAAGAGATAGAATGTACCAGATATATGAACATCATGAAACAACACGATCACTTGCGAGGGAGCACGGATGGTGCTGATTACGTAATTATTGAACATTTTGGTGTCATATACCTGTGTAGTTTACTCGGCCTTCATACAGTTTTTAGTTCCTTACTGCGTAATCTATTTATCTATTTTCTTTTATCAATGTTAATTTTAGCTTAATTATAATTTAGCCTATCAAAGGAAAGGTCCTACATAATATCTTAATTGGATAAATTCTCATATTTATTAATTGACTGGGCAACGACCAATCATATATTTGATATTAACGGTGAAATACGCTATGTACCGTTACAACGGTCCAAAAACATAACCCTCCTTCGGGCAGTCGGGTAAAAAGATGTTTCCATACAAATTGCTGGGAATCATAAGCTATAGGGTAGGTACAGTCACTCACCAGCATAAATATATGATGGTGAACAGCGCTGCAAAAATAAATGACCGTGCATTGAGGTCAAAATTATTTGACGATACTGCCACGGTAAAAATATGTGATGCTATGTAGCCGGCAAAAACATCCGTCACACCATATCAGCAAAAATATCGGATCGGGACGCTTAAAAAATATGTGATTACCCAAAAAATCAATATTATGTGATCACTCATCGCATAATTTTCTATCCGCTGTGAAAGCATAAGCATCGGATGATACGTAGGCCGCATATTTATCTGACGACGTGTTGCAAAACTACGAATAAATTATCAATTTGCAAAAACGAACCATTCTTGGTTGACATAGAGCAGTAAATTGTACCTATTAAATGATTTGACAATTCACGAAAAGAGTGCCGTATTGTCATTGTATATGTCTGTCTCACATTTTACTCCATATCACTGACGGGTTCAAATTGCTTAATTGCGAAATTACCTATATGACGCTCTGAGAGGAGGTGTGAACTTTAATAGTATTTTCTCAAACATGCTCGGAAATGTATGCGTTAATGTCCCGATATGAGGACATGAAGTTTCTCGTTTATGGCTCCCTACATTACTTCTTGGCTTAGGCCACAAAAGTTAGTATGAAAATCAATTTTTGTCCGCTGCTCTAATTTTTTAAATTTCTATACTAAAATTAAATTGGCAAAGGAAAAAATTACATACAGCCAACCACCACCACAATCTGTACCTAAGCATAATTGCGACATAAAAAAAAATCTATGGTACTATATTTATGTGCGGTTAAACATGGTGCTCAAATAGCTGGATCAAATTAGTACATTTAAAAAATAAAAAAGGTGGCAAATCGAAAATCTTTTTTTCTGCTTATGCGTATTTCGTAGTGATTGTTATTATAATTTAACAAAAATAAATATGACTTCTAGTGATGAAAGTGACGGGGTACTTATGAACTGTACTCCGCCTCATTTAAAAGAGGAGGCAAATTTAGCTATGCAAAATATGCTACCGGAAAAAAGTAATTTCATTTTCCCTATAATAAACTATGATTTACTTGATTGTCTAGTAGTTATTTTAATTTTAATATTTCCTCACATTGTTTGAGAAAAGCACTATACAAGCTTTGGCCGGAACAGGGATTGCAGGACTCGTTCTATCTGGCCTCGTCTTCGACTCGGCCACCTACCCCAAACTCGTCCAGCAATCCCTTACTTCACGGCCTCTGCAGTAATGTACTATTTATGCAACTGCCGTATAAGAGGAGTTTTTAGATGCGAATCAGTGTGTAGCGTATGAGCCGTAGGTTATGCTATGAAACAAGCCATGAGTGTTTTAAGACTAAGTTATACAACGTTGTGTACAACACTTTTTCTACAACTTTTTTAAATTATCTTCATCATTAGCAACCGAAAGGCGATCATCGTTTAATCTAGGCCTATGTACTTTTAAATTCAACAGAAATCAACTCACATTTCACACCTCCAGCCTATATGTATACGTCCCACTGCTGGGTACAGGCCTCCTCTCAGAACGAGAGGGCTTGGGCTATAGTTCCCACGCAGGCCCAGTGCGGATTGGGAACTTCACACACACCACTGAATTGCTTCGCAGATATGTGCAGGATTCTTCACGATGTTTTCCTTCACCGAAAAGCTCATGGTAAATTTCAAATGTAATTTCGCACATAAATTCCGAAAAACTCAGAGGTGCGAGGTGCCCGGTTTTCAAACCCACGACCTTCTGCTTGAGAGGCCACAGGTCAAACCACTAGGCTACCACGGCTTTTCAACTACATTATTTAAAAAAAGGGAAAAATAAATTTAAAAAAAACAGCCAAGTGCGAGTCGGACTCACGCAACAAAAGTCCGTACAAATTCGGCAGGTGAATATATAATTCAGTGTTAGCAGAGCTCTGCCTCTTTAGCTAGATGCGGGCAGCGTAAGGTAATTTTATATTGGTTCTTTCATAAACATAATAAAAGTGGATTTTTTGATTAATTTCATTAGTTTTACTGTAAGAGCTATCTTCGAATCAAATTTCAAATGGCTATATTAAATGAATGGCGATGCTTATTAGATGTCGAGAGCAATTTTCATTCAATTGGCATTGTTCACTTTTTTTAGTATGCTCCAATTCGAAAACCATTTGGAGGAAAACAACCAATTATACGATTCATCTTGTTCGATTTCAAAAATACTTTACGATTGCAGATATTTTTGGCCTCTGTTTAACCTAACGACCTGGTTTTAAGACAGAATTGGGCATTAAATGTTTGCCACAAAAAGTAAAAAAAAAGTTAAGCTCACGGTAATTGTCAGGCTGTCACTGTCACATCTACATCATAACATTACATACCTACTTAATGTGCAAACATTAGAAATAAAAGCAAATTCTAAGTATAAAACTGTGAAATACACAATGGGTATTTATAAACAAATGATTTGTGCCGGAGTGCAACAATGACTCGAATGACTAGTCCCACGAAATCGAAGAGAAGAAGTAGAGAAAAGAAAAGATTTGCGGAAGAAATGGTGTACGCAAGCAATGTGGAATATTTCAAAGTTTACATGATGTATTGTTGCGAAGACCACTTTAATGTAAATAGGAGTCGGGAAAGATGTACAGGGACCAAACGCTTTGTTCTGCGGTCAAACGAGAAAATCAAAAACAGTGCGTAAAACAATAACAACACCAACGGACGGAACGATTCAGACACACGAAAGTTGACTGACATTGACTTGACACACACATTCACAGATCTATGACGTTGACGTATAGACAAAACCGTTTTTTTTTAAATTGCTGAGCGAATGCGATTGGGATTGTGCCCAAGTTATCAAATTATCAAACAGCAAAAAATATTTATTATTAATAAACAATGCTACGTAAAAGCATATTATTCAAATTAGTTGCTTGAAATAGTCAATTTTATCTAATAAAGGTGTTAAAAGCACAGCTTAAAAAAAATGAACAATGCCAAGATCAACTCGTAACTTTGTTTCGTTTGTAGTAGCGTATATTTCGTTTGAAGTAACTTCATTTCGTTTGTAGTCGCGTTTATTTCGTTTGTAGTGATTTCATTTTGTTTGTAGTGACTTTACCTCGTTTGTAGCAGCGTACATTTCGTTTGTGGTAACTTTGTTTCGTTTGTAGTGACTTTATTTCGTTCGTAGTTGCGTTTTTCTCGTTTGTAGTAACTTAATTTTGTTTGTAGTAACTTAATTTCGTTTGTAGTAACTTAATTTCGTTTGTAGTGACTTAATTTCGTTTGTAGTAGGCTTAATTTCGTTTGTAGTAGTGTTAATTTTGTTTGTAGTGACTTCATTTTGTTTGTAGTGACTTTACCTCATTTGTAGCAGCGTACATTTTGTTTGTAGTAACCTCATTTCGTTTGTAGTGACTTCATTTCGTTTGTAGTGACTTTATTTCGTTTGTAGCAGGCTTAATTTCGTTTGTAGTAACTCAATTGCGTTCGTAGTAGCGTTTATTTCAATTGTAGTAACTTCATTTCGTTTGTAGTGACTTTATTTCGTTCGTAGTCCCGTTTTTTTCGTTTGTAGTAACATTATTTCGTTTGTAGTGAGTTTATTAGTGTTTGTAGTGACTTCATTTCGTTTGTAGTGACTTCATTTCGTTTGTAGTGACTTTATTTCGTTTGTAGTCGCGTTTATTTTGTTTGTAGTAACTTAATTTTGTTTGTAGTGACTGTATTTCGTTTGCAGCAGGCTTAAATTCGTTTGTAGTAACTTTGTTGCGTACGAAGTAGCGTTTATTTCGTTTGTAGTAACTTCATTTCGTTTGTAGTGACTTTATTTCGTTTGTAGTAGTGTTAATTTCGTTTGTAGCGACTTCATTTTGTTTGTAGTGACTTTACCTCATTTGTAGCAGCGTTCATTTCGTTTGTAGTGACTTTATTTCGTTTGTAGTCGCGTTTTTTTCGTTTCTAGTTACTTCATTTCGTATGCAGTGACTTTGTTTCGTTTGTAGTGACTTTATTTCGTTTGTAGTAGTGTTAATTTCGTTTGTAGTGACTTCATTTTGTTTGTAGTGAGTTTACCACGTTTGTAGTCGCGTTTATTTTGTTTGTAGTAAATTCATTTCGTTTGTAGTGAATTCATTTCGTTTGTAGTGACTTTATTTCGTTTGAAGTCGCGTTTATTTTGTTAGTAGTAACTTAATTTCGTTTGTAGTGACTGTATTTCGTTTGTAGCAGGCTTAAATTCGTTTGTAGTAACTTTGTTGCGTTCGTAGTAGCGTTTATTTCGTTTGTAGTAACTTCATTTCATTTGTGGTGACTTTATTTCGTTCGTAGTCACGTTTCTTTAGTTTGTAGTGACTTCATTTCGTTCGTAGTCGCATTTTCTTCGTTTGTAGTAACTTTATTTCGTTTGTAGCGACTTTTTTTCGTTTGTCGTAGGCTTAATTTCGTTTGTAGTAACTTAATTTCGTTTGTAGTAGCGTTTATTTCGTTTGTAGTAGCGTTTATATCGTTTGTAGTAACTTCATTTTGTTTGTAGTGTCTTTATTTCGTTTGTAGTAGGCTACTAACGAAAAGCAGTTACTACAAACGAAATTAAGCCTACTATAAACGAAACAAAGTCACTACAAACGAAATGAAGTTACTATAAACAAATAAACGCGACCACAAACAAAATGAACTCGCTACAAACGAAATTAAGCCAACTACAAACGAAATAAAGTCACTACAAACGAAACAAAGTTACCACAAACGAAATATACGCTGCTACAAACGAGGTAAAGTCACTACAAACAAAATGAACTTACTACAAACGAAATTAACACTACTACAAACGAAATAAAGACACCACAAACAAAATGAAGTTACTACAAACGAAATTAAGCCTACTACGAACGAAATAAAGTCACTACAAACGAAATGAAATCACTCAGACGAAAAAAACGCGACTACGAACGAAATAAAGTCACTACAAACGAAACAAAGTTACTACAAACGAAATGTACGCTGCTACAAACGAGGTAAAGTCACTACAAACAAAATGAACTTACTACAAACGAAATTAACACTACTACAAACGAAATAAAGACACCACAAACAAAATGAAGTTACTACAAACGAAATTAAGCCTACTACGAACGAAATAAAGTCACTACAAACGAAATGAAATCACTCAGACGAAAAAAACGCGACTACGAACGAAATAAAGTCACTACAAACGAAACAAAGTTACTACAAACGAAATGTACGCTGCTACAAACGAGGTAAAGTCACTACAAACAAAATGAACTCACTACAAACGAAATTAACACTACTACAAACGAAATAAAGACACCACAAACAAAATGAAGTTACTACAAACGAAATTAAGCCTACTACGAACGAAATAAAGTCACTTCAAACGAAACAAAGTTACTACAAACGAAATGTACGCTGCTACAAATGAGGTAAAGTCACTACAAACAAAATGAACTCACTTTAAACGAAATTAAGCTTACTACAAACGAAATAAAGTCACTACAAACGAAATGAAGTCACTACAAACGAAAAAAACGCGACTACGAAAGAAATAACGTCACTACAAACGAAATGAAGTTACTACAAACGAAATGTACGCTGCTACAAACGAGGTAAAGTCACTACAAACAAAATGAACTCACTACAAACGAAATTAACACTACTACAAACGAAATTAAGTTACTACAAACAAAATTAAGCCTACTACGAACGAAATGAAGTCACTACAAACGAAAAAAACGCGAGTGCGAACGAAATGGAGTTACTACAAACGAAATAAACGCTACTAAGAACGGAACAAAGTTACTACAAACGAAATGTACGCTGCTACAAACGAAATAAAGACACCATAAACGAAATGAAGGTACTACAAACAACTACATACCGAAACTTATGAGAATCAAGATAAAAAAAAAAATTTGATTTTTTTTTTTCAAAGCCCTCTAATTTCTTTTAGAGCTAACGCAAACGAAAAAAACTATTACTACAATCAACTACATACCTAAATCTATGAGAATCAAGAAGAAAAAAATGTATTTTTCAATGTCGGAGGCCAAGTTCGGGTGCCATGAAAAAATTAAAAAAAAAATTTTTTTTTTGAACTACAAACAAAATGTTTTCCACTACAATCAACTACTAACGACTCTGTTCAAGAATCAATTACTAAACTTGAGTGACAACGAAATGGGGGGATGAGTTTTTTTCAAAGTCCTCTAATTTTTTTTTAAAGCTACTACAAACAAAAAAAATGTTACTACAATCAACTACATACCCAAATCTATGAGAATAAAATATAAAAAAAATATTTCTCAATGTTGGGTGCTAAGTTCACACAGCTGGATAGTTTTACATTCGATTATTTAGTACCGAACGCGGTATACTTTATATAAGTCAGATAGGTGAATGGCAGTTATGTCACGAATCAAGTCGATACCCGTGTTATAATTTTTTTTGTTCGCCTTTTGTTTCTTATCGAATGTCGAAACAAAGAACAATAGTGTTACCAAACTGTGATTATTCGATTTACCATTGTCTCTGCTTGCTGGTTAAATTTGGCATTCCCATTTTCTTTACGATTTTACGCTTCTAATTCTTTTCGTAAAATCTAGCTAAGTAAGCAGTTTGTCTGCAATTGAGTAATTGTATTAATAAATCGTGACGATCCAAGCATTAACGGATAAAATAATTTCAATGCGTTTCAACATAGCGAAACAATTGAACTTGGGCAAAGTTCAATGACTCTAAACTTATATTCTCATAATTATTTAGAACGATTCAGGAAAAGGATTACTACTTGACGATGCATATGTTCGTGCTCTTGTTTTTACATAACACAGTTCCCGCTACACTAAAGAACCTAAAAGGAAGTTCAATTATTTTTAATTAGCCACGAAAAAAAACCCAAGTAGGTACGCGTCTCTTTATAGGGTTGAAACAAAAGCACGTAGCTCTCAAGGGAGCGCTAATTTTGCGGAGGCGGGAAATGGCGAAACCGTACTACCTTGTGTGAGACAATGAAAAACGGACTTTGTGTTGTTGACAAACGTCTGTAAGTAACAACTAGGATATATGTGCTACTAGGAGTGAGGTAATGAGGAAAACCAGGACAATGAGGATTCAACGTGTACAGGATATAGCTAAAAATAGTTTTATTGTATTTTCGGACAAGCTAATGAATAAAATTACGGAACAGTTAGCTCGTACAAAAATATCATTTATCTTTACTGTAAAGATGTTCATAGCGAACCCGTCTTTTTGTAAGAATAACTAACAGCAGTAGCGAGGAAACAAGCGCTCGCTTTTGAAAATGTCAAAATACCTCAGTCATTTTCAAAAAGTAATTTTGAAAAAGACAGAAAATATAAATGCTCATGCTTATAAAAGCAGATACTGAGATCTAGACGGAGAACTTCCAAATATAAAACATAAAGCAGCCTTATTCAGTAAGCTCAATGTAAATCTCTTGGTTACCCTAGCAGAAAATCAGGTCGCACGGAATGGGGCAAGCAAAAACGAAGTTTCAGAACCCCACACACATTTACCTTTTACGGGAATTTTATCTAACTTCGGCAGGTAACGAAGCAACTCGACTGTGTTATTTGTTCAGTAAGCAGGGCCGTGGTCAACCAACACACTGAACTCGTTATTTGACCACTTGTTAGCACTCTCTGATGTTTGCATAAACGCAGGTCAGTAGGCGAGTCGGACGAGGCCTTAATTTACCGCCAAATTTGACGGAAGCTCAACTAATGTTCGAGAAATCAGTACATATTTACTTTTTAATAGACTTCAATATTCCTCTGATAAAACCAAAGATGCTTCCATAAAATTAATTGAGTAATTCCGTCGCTAACTTAATTTTCTTTTCGAAAAGAACTTAGGGAATTTCCAATCCGGCTGTTTCGCCAACGCAACGTGCCTCAGTTTCAAATTAGATTTCTTGAAATGTTTCGAGGCCAAATTTTTCGCTTTTAATGTAGGTATTCGAAGTAAATAGAATTATAAATAGATTGGCTTTAGCAGGTCATGTTTACTAATAGCGAGAATCTAGGTCGCAATGAGTGTTGAGAGTCATGACGAATTATTAATCTTCTTTATTTCGTATCGTATAATCAATCCTACATTTTTTATCACACGTTCACATGCAAACTTCTCAGCGATTCCCATTACAAAAGTTGATGTAACTTGCTCGTATGTTTGATTTTATGATAACAAATACAGTGTCATAATCATAATACAGTCATTACGGTACAAAATATCCATCAAATTAGTAATCTACCACCACCACCAAATATGAGTCACACTATACACAGGATTCGTCAATCGTAAAGTAAGTAAAATAAAGACTATTTGGATAGATTGAGTTCAGTACACATTTACACAGAAAAAAAAACTGTCAGAATCTGACGCGAGTTTAACATTTTTTACCCATCCCAAAAAGTACTCAGCGCCGCTAAAGAAGTTTTCACTTCAAAAAGTAAAACTGCTCAAATTAACACCTCCTCTTTTTTGACTATTCCTCTGCATACTCGTGTTACAACTAGTTTTATCCTTAATAAAGTATTTTTTTTGTTGCTTGACCAGGTCACGATGTTGATTCGGGTCTAGATGAAATGTTTTTTTATTGAAACAGCTCGCTCCAAAACAATGGTCGCTGCACTCGAGCTATCTGGAAAACTGCATTTGCAAGCGGGAAACAGGTCACTCCGGTGAGCGGGCGCGATCACAGCACCGGGAATTGGGGCAGAACAGCAATTACTCCTAGCTCGGGTTGTTCTAAAGAAACACAGCGTGGGTGAAGTTGTGAATGAGATAAACTGTGAAATTGTTAAAACTTCTTGTTGATCACAGCTATTATGGTTAATATTTACTAAGTTATAAATAATTGAAAATGTAAGTAAGTAAGTAAGTAAGTGGTAAGTGGATGTAATCATTATAAGTTAAGTAAATTTAGAAAGCATAAGCTGATTACGTGTCTCCGTTTCTCGTGTTGGTAACTAATAAGGAACCAGTAATAGTGAAGAAATGCCAATCATAATTCCTGACTGCCGTACGGTAAAATACAATTCAATACTTATGCCGTTATTTATATGATATATTTTGAAAACTGGTTATCGTGAAGCAATCAATTACATGGGACATAAACAAAAAGTACCCCGGTTTTATTAATGCTGAATCGACAGATTTTAATTTTCATTCTATCATCGATTACCCTGAAGTAATTTATCATTGTTTGTTACACAACACAGAACCACAGCATACATATTGCCATGTAATTATGTAAGAAAGTAAGAACAGACCGCATTCAGCGTCCATTTACAGCGAATTCTACAGATCTATCACAACGCGACGGCACCGCGCGCGTTTATTTTTAAATCGTATTTAAATAAAGAACAGCAATTTTCAGCACAGAGCTGCATTTGTTGTTTACAGTATTGCGAACTGGTGACCCGTCGGTGAGAAATAAGGTTGAGGACGAAGAGGTCTCGATCGGCTAGACATTGGTAGTATACATGCAATATTCTGGTTCGCACCGGCCCGACCGGTTCCCATAGGACGAGGGGAGAGCAAGGTTGCGCGTCATTTAGCACGTGCGACACAACTCTCGATCACAAAACTCAGACGTTCTATATTGAAAAAACTCTATATAGACGTTCTACATATTATCTTGAAAGCAGCCAGTATCATTAAGAATCTTTGACACCTATTTTTAAACCTCGAACTCAATAAGTACTGGCTGGATGTGAATCATCACATAGAAAAAAAAACTGTGTACTACCGGAATGTTTCTGGTTCAAACATTTATTTCTCTTGAATCCGTGCTTGTCAGTTATGACACGCTTCACATCCGATGCTCAGTTGTTTCCCACGTCTCCACGATGTACTTGAAGGGTAATCGCTGCCGGTCTCAACATACTCGGCCATTTGCGGTGCAATATGAGGCACGATTGAATGTGAATGAACATCTTTAGAACAAAGAAGCTAATAACGACAAGTTTCAGGCGAATTTTGATGTTCAGAAATCTATTCCTATGATTTTTTTCAGCTCCAGCAGACTTTTCATAAAGTTGGTGGAAAAGCTTTGAAGAGTTCAGGGGAAAAATTATAAGAGTAAAGTCTGGTGAAGCACTCGCCTTCCATTTATGAAATAGTCTAATATTTAACTACTATAATTTGATGAAACAGATACTCATCGTTCTTTTCCTGACCGCTTAGTTTGGAACGTTCTAAACTGATTGGTACAATATGGAATATTTTATGCAAATCTGTTGTTTTTCGCAATAGGTACTAATATGTGCTATGTATCAAAATATAATGAAGTGACGTCAGTCAGTTTCCAAAACACCATACATTTCTTTATTTACAATTGAAATGATGTATCACTTAATGTGTCCTAAATATTTCTAATTTAAGACAATTGATGATACATTAACTGTCATACGAAATGGTTTTTGGTGTCATTGAAGAAGTGATTGGCGTTTTAGGAAAATGATAATGTTTACTATATTTTCAAGTTAACTGTGAAATAATATGACAATAGGTAACGTAGATCAGTATTTTATGGCAAAAAAAAACCTGATGTATGTTGTGAATTAAAATAAAAGTTAAAAGCTACAAAGCATTATTTATCTATGGTCATATTAGTCATGCTAATTGGATAAAAAATAAAAACACCTAATAAGTACTTTACGTGATTTTATATGCAAACATTCTATATCAGTTTTAAATTATAATCATTAACGACACCACCGTTATGATTACTAAGCTACCGTCGAATTGATAAAAATATCCATTAAATTAAACAACTTGTCGAATACGCACCAAATTGCATCCCCAAACCCATGTTCTAATTAAAAATGTATTCAAATAAGCATATACCCGTCCAACTTATCGCGAGCCGTCCATTTTCATTTTTGTACACGTAATTTCACTCGATCTCAAAAGTTCCATTCGGGCACGCAAGGTCCTTCAAACTGGTCTCCAATTACAGCATACAAGTTGAATGGCCGAAAAAGGGCTGCAAACGAGATGGAACGCGATCCGGGCACCACACTCCGGGGAGATCGAAAAGCGCCAATTTAAAAGTTGCACCCGACTGACAGGATGAAAATATGAAATTTCAAACGGGAGCGGGCCCCTACTTTCATTATAAGCGTGGCAGTTTCAACGAGTTTTGTGAAATCTGTCACAAAGCAAAAAGCAGTCGCTTTGCTGCTTTTGCGCAGTTTTTATTTTGTAATTTGCGCAAGTTTCCATTGCCAAAACTTCCAGATATAAAATGTAACTACAAGATTGTAACCGGAAATATTTTGATTACAGGCTTGAAATAATGTTTACAATAATAGACCAATTAATAGAATGAAGGAAACATTTTAAACAACGGAAACGGAACAGTATAATGTAAGTAAAGGTGGAATAAAATTTGATGGTACACTTTATCCTTTTCCTTTCATGTCCGCTATCAAGAACTGCTACTATGGCTATCTATAAACTCTGTTTACATTTGAGCTATTCATATCGTGATATTCTGTAGATCTAATTTTAAGTTGGATTTGAATTGATTAGTCCGTAATCGAACCGAGAGATCCTGCTAGCCAAACATTTATAATAAAAGTTAGCTCTATCAAAGACGATTTACGTGGATCAGGCTTTAAATTGATGCCTATTCCAGTCTTCTTAACGAGTTGAAAATACTAAAACTAAGATTTGTCGTATTGAGCTTGTAAATCAGTGACTAAATCACCCAATAACTCTGGAAAGGAAGTTAACGTAAGTAAGACAAGATTGCAAGCCTCATTCATATAAGGCAAATTCTTTGTGTAATTAGAAGTCGCATATGGTTAAAGAGTTTGAATTCCAAGAAACATTTCAAACAACTCTGGCCATACCCAAACTGAGGTTATAAATAAATTCTATTACGAAGTCAGTGAATGCCACTCAACAGAATCGTTAATTGAGAGTGCCCGCACTATGTTCCTTTAATTGGATAATAGATAGATTAGATAAAGGACTATTAACTAATTGAATATTCTGAAAGCTGACGGTATTCTGCGATAATGCTGGCGCCTCGCCTGCTCCAGTTAAGAGAATAATTCATTTCGACTAGACGTTGCATTGCAATGAAGCTGTGCCAGCATCTTTTATTAAAATTGCAAGGACTCCGGCAAATAAACTTATCAGAATAATATGAGCAGAGTTGTGACGAGGGATACGGATAAGTCACGACGACGAAACCCATCCATGTCACATTATAGAGGGGTGAACTCCCAACTATGTGATCGATTCCAAAACTTAGGAAATTTTCCTGCTCATGTTTCCAGTGAATATTTTAATCGATTTTATGCAAGATACTAGCACTTAATATAATAATAATATGCATCCAGTCACATAAATATAAATACAATTTCATAAAACCCAAGCTTCAGACACAAAACAGGCACAACGAGCTTTAATGGGACCAGAAACTACAAAAGAACCGCTTAGGATTACTCAATTCACTCCGTTGTCTACTTGTTGACTAATCAGATTATGTCATAAAGCCGGTTTCGTATGCGGGCGATACTTTGTCGATGTAAATCAGCATACAGTTAGCGTTTAGTCGTCATACCGCGACTTCAACAGTTATAAAAGAATATTTTAACTCAGTCAAACGTATCTCTGGTCGTACTTCAGTTGCGCTTGGACTCTTGGACATTCTATGTTTATTCTGAGTGAATAAATTATGATAATATTTTGTGTTTTAGTGAAAACGTCGAGAACGTACGAAACTAGAGCGAATGGGAAAGCAATAATCTCGAAATACATTTAAATGATTATGACATCCGAGAACACATGTGCTACAGGCTACAGTATTGCATGTGAAATGAGATCTCTAGAATATTTTTATTGTTTCTCAGACTAGGGTCAACTTCGTACCGAACGCAGTACAAAGTTGAAACGACGAGTTTTCTGCTTATTGGCTTTTAGAGACTTAAAGCTACCTGGAATAGTTTGCAACTTTGTTCCAGACAGACACCAGCAACAATGTGTAAGAAAAACCGGACAGTAGTCCGATAAATATCTTACGAAGACCACTGGTATTGGTATTTGAAAAGGCTCTTCAACTTCTTGATTAAATATGACGACTAAGCCAAAAACACAGACATCCCCAGCACAGCCTCTAGTCTACATTCTTTATGCAATTAACTGGTATTCTATAAGAATCTCTCTGACGTCCAAACAGGCAAGCTATCCCAGATTCATTTATAGTCTCTAAAAGGTCTGAAACTGTTATTTGTCGAATTTATACATCTTTGACAGGTCGGATGATATCAAACGTTTGGTTTTCAAAATATCCCTAGTGTTAAGTAGTGGTAAATTGATGCAGAGCACGCACTCAAAGCAAACAAGGATGTGACATTTCAAACGAAATCTCGACACTTTCACTTTCTACAGTTTGAATTTGAATGACAAAAAGCGAAAACTCATCTGCTCATCAACCTTCGAAGCAGAAATAAGGTAAATCGAACGATAAATAATTATTTGAGCCACGCTAAGCCATATTGTAAATATTACGCTACTCGGAAAGGAATCTGAATTTGGTTTAAGGCCACGTAGTTGACTGTTTTAAGGTTTTAAATTATTCACAGTTTATTACATTAAACATACTTTCTACGGGAAATCGAGTCTAAGGATATTGATTTTAAATATGTTCTTCTCTAAATAATCTAAATTAACAGTAGACCGTTTGCTAATTAAATAATAAATTATGTGGTTTGAAGACAGTCGACGTTAAAATATCCAGATTTTTTAAATTACGAAACATTTAAAGTAAAACAGCGGAAATGCCGAGAAAATATTTTAAAATTCAGAAGTGGGATAATGCTTTTGTAAAACTAACAAGTTTTAACAGGTATATGAAATCTAAAAAAGAATTTTTTTAACGTCATGCGGTTGCAGATTACGGGAATCCGACTAATACATTATTATTTAACCTTGAAAGAAACAAACCCGCTTCCAAAAATAGCTTTTATAGTGTTTACTATTGGCGAGCCTAGCCTAGGCACCGTTTGTTAAGGTCGAGCGACGAATCAATTATTTTTATTGTTTTCGTCGAACATAGTTCTTGAATTTCTATGATTCAGATTGACGTCATTAAGGGGTGAAAGATTATTCATGCCAATAAATGTCAAACCACAAGTACCATCGAATCGAAAGAGCCATTTTTAGGGTTCCGTACCTCAAAAGGAAAAAACGGAACCCTTATAGGATCACTTTGTTGTCCGTCTGTCCGTCCGTCCGTCTGTCAAGACCCTTTTTCTCAGGAACGCGTGGAGGTATGAAGCTGAAATTTATATCAATTACTCAGGTCTACTGTCCCTTGAAGCTGTGAAAAAATCAAACTTCTAAGCCAACGCAATCAAAAGATACAGCCGTTTATGCCGCAAATTTTCGACACTTGCAAGGGAATCAAAACCTACAGGGTGCTTCCCGTGATCTTGAAATTTGGTACGAAGCAACGTCTTATAGCATAGATAAAGGAAAAATTACGAAAACCATACATTTTTAGTTACATCACATAATATATTTTTTTTTAATAATTTTAACCTTACTACCCATTTCCTCATAAACGCGTAGAGGTATTACATTGAAATTCATACCAAATACTCAGGTCTATAATACCTTTAAGCTGTGAAAAAATCAAAATTCTAAGCCAACGCAATCAAAAGATACAGCCGTTTATGCCGCAAATTTCCGCAAATTTTCAACTCTCAAGGGAATCAAAACCTACAAGGTAGTTCCCGTGAACGCAGAATCTTGAAATTTGGTATGAAGATAGGTCTTATAGCACAGATTAAAGAATAATTGCGAAAACCGTAAATGTGTATGTATGTCTGTATATAGCAGTGACCAATATAAAGTAACCCCACACTGCGTACATTTTGCTTTGGAGCAGGGCTCTGCTTACACTGGTTTTAGATATTTATAGATAATGATACGGAACCCTCGGTGCGCGAGTCCGACTCGCACTTGACCGGTTTTTTTTTCTTTCCGACGAATTTGTGTGCTGATGGTATTCGAACTGTGAACGCAGTTGTGTTGAAAGCGGAAAATTTTACCGAAACGGCGAGTAACGGGGGTGCTATTGAATAGGCACCCACCTCACAAATCTAGTGCAAACTACATTTCAATAGCCCGGCCTTTTGATTGCTCAACACGGCTGCCAAGAGTGAATGGCAGCCCTTAGATATGATATAATACCTAGGTGTACCTCTTTATCACGCAACCTTACGCCTTTGAGAGTAACATTAAATGTTGAATACACGGAAATTAACATAGAACCCTGCATTAGACTTGAATTGGAGTGACTGAGGGTTGAAACATCCCCATTCATCAGTTGGAAAAGGTTCCGTTTCCGTTATGATACAAGCATATTTATGTTAACATTGTTACGATGTAGTAGGTACCATTGTGTTCCCAGACTATCAACCTTGGTACTGTATCAGTCAAAGCAGGTACAGATAAATACGAATGAAAAGAACCGCTTAGGTAGGTACCTACATACGTATGAAGACACGTAACTGTGTGTTATAAGAATAGCACATTTTGGTGGAAGGACGTGAACAATTGCTTACAATTGTGAATTCGGTATCTGAAAAGATAGAATGTATAAATTACTCTAATGTCAAGAGAGTCGTATCTAGATCGTTTTTAAGTTCATCAGAATGGATATCATTGTCTATTTTACTTTTCAACTGACGTAGGCATGGTCCAAAGGGGTTGGTCGCAGGGATCACCATCGTAGAGTAGAATACAATACGAATAAATACAAACCGCACCTGTCAGGCGCTTGAACATGACGTCCCCTAGCAAAAACGCTACTATGCCGTGAGCTAACTTCTATTCTTCCCACTCTTCTATCCTTCGGTGTTAGAGAGGGACAGAATTTCTGTCACATCGTCCGACAAGTTGGCGAATAGTCGGGAGCTTCTGCAGCTGGCGTAGCTGGAGACATCGACTTGACAAATGGCCCAACTATCAAGCCAGACCCGAAACCTTATACTCCGAAATTCACCTGTCAAAGTTCGTTTTGTGCCGTTCCGTTCACACTTATAGTCAATAATTCGAGAGTAAGAGTGACGGTATGATGCGAACTCCTAAAATCGAATTTCGGAGTAGCCCCCCCCCCCGGGCTAATTGATTGCGTCCTAGACGTGACATAAGATTTAATGTGTCTTAAAGATGTTACCGTTTCCGTAAAAACTGGTAGGTAATTCAAAGTATTCAAACACCAGTATATCACAGAAGCAATATTATCTCTTTATGCATGTAACATGAGTATAACACCTAGGTCAACTGACTCACATTGCAAGATGAAATCAGAGTTGTTGAACTTGGGATGAATAGTAGCTTTATTAACTGGGCTATGTGTAGGGTCAGAGTATTGAGTGTGTGTGTGTGTATCTATGTTTATGTTTATGAATGTAAAGTTACATACATAAACATAACTACACATGAGTGGGGAGAGACAGACTATCTTGTGTCTTTTATTGTTTTTAAGGGAATGAATTCCATTCATTTAAGAAAGTTAATCAAATCAGCAAACCTAAGCGTGATTTATGAAGAGCAGAGTGACCCACAGACAAGACAGTGTCCATTTGCAAGCATTTAAACTAATAGTGTTGCCAGAAGACGTTAAAGAAAAGTACCAATGAGTTATTAATTTTAAATTATTGAGTTCATAATCTACACATTATCCATATTTTCCCCAGACAAATACAGATCTTGATAGGACAAAGATAAATAAAACTGAATTTTCGTCTCAAAAATCTGACATTTGGCACCCTGTTAACTTTTACTGATTTTCAATATAAAACTGTTCACTGAAACAATATAAGACAGTAAATACAGCTTTATTGCTTCTAAAACAACACCAGTAGACCCTAACTGTATATAAGTATCACTGGTATCAGTGCCAAACAATTCTAGGTTAGCTTCATATACAACATGTTATGCTGTTTATCTGTTGATTAAAGTTAGATAAGGATTTGTTATATTGATTTAATTGCCACCTAGATATGATACATGCAGTCACTACTTGGGTATAAATTTACTAGCAACTTTATTGCTACAGACAATTGAAAGTGGCTGGAGTCAACACTATTTGTTCCTTAGTTTCCAGAGTAATCTTGTTGCGTTTGTTGATGTAAAACTTAGTTTGTAGGAGGTAGTATGTATGTAACTACAGTTGCCATGTTTTGAATATCCCCAATAATGCACTTTTTCATTCATGTTTATTCTAAACCAGAAGCACTGTAGTATAAGTTGAAAAATATTAACACACCTTCAGCGCCTTCTGATCAATTATATGTGCTCCTTTCCTTCCCCTCCTCGTTTCCAGCCCACCTGATTTTAGCACCATACTTTCAAACATCTAGAGCAGCCTCTTCACTTAATCTACCCATGATCCTCTATTGCTATCGGGAATACCCTGATAATTTGGTTCTCTCAATATTACAAGGGGACTCGCCATCACTTAATTCAATATAACGTTCATTCTCTCACACAGAAATTGATAAGCGAGAACCATTTATGATTTAAGCACAACACAAATGCATGACTCACAGAAAGCATGTTTATCAGACATTTTTATGATTTATCACAGAATTTATCTCTATTTTGCATTAACATTATCACAAACTGATAAAAGAAACTGCTCCCATAATGTACTTATCAGTTCACAGAATTTTAGGTTCCAAATTGGGTGTTGTGACAAATAGTAGTTTAATGAAAAGGTAGGCCTCTGAACAGGTGTACAGGCATTTGGATGTAGAAAGTTATAGTCTGGGTAGCGCAATACAGATGGTTGTAGAGATCCTTGAAGGAACTCCAGGGACAGCAGCAACTCACAACCCAAGGGAGACACAAATTATAAAGCATTATGTTAGATTTTATATATAATACAACATACAAATTAAATATTCAAGCTACAAGTATCTAAATATACAAAAGTATAAGATTTAAAATCTTTACTCATTTAATATTTTATGGAACTGTGTTGAGCCAAATAATTCATCCTAATGTCAGCTTAACAAAAATCCAAGACAACATTATGCAGAACACAACATTGGAAGGAATCTACAACTGGTGGAGTAGTCCTAGATTATATATTTACTGTCGCATTAATTTAAAATAAATTCCTAAGTTAGTGGTTTAATCCCTCATATGCAAACATACATAAATCGTGTTGTTATCCTTTACGGGATAGACAGAGCCTAAGGTAACAAGACCTAAAGGCCACATTTAGCATGATTCGCTAGCCGCACTGCATATATGATTCCTAAGATTTTCGCTTATTCCCTCGATGGGCTTTTACCATCTGCACGGGAAGAGAAACAACCAGTACATTCCATGCTTTTTCTGTACTCTCAGACTAGCATGGAAGAAATACATAAGACACAGATCCATGCCAAGTTTATTTTATAGGCTATCTTTTGTATTTTTATTTAAATCACCAGTATTTGTGCACATAAGAACAGATGGCACTAGAATGCAGTACTTTTTTAGCTCCTGCATATGAGGAGTTGAGAATAGTTGCAAAAGAAAACTTCTGGTATACAGTACAGTATAATTATGTTTGTATGGTAAACGTTTTTTATCAATTCATTGCCAGGTTTTTCAATTCCATGTTCATTTTGTTTCAGAAATAGGTTACAGGAAAAACCAAAATAGTTTACTCACTTCAAAGATTGGCAGATTAATTTACAACTTAAATAGATATAGTTTCTTAGTTATTATTTACTTATTGAATCATTAACATGTTTTTGACAACTTTAGAGTGACAACTTATTACAATAATACACTTTGATCCTTGAGCAATTACAGTCATATAATGTACGTAACGAGCGAAAATAACTAATATCATCGCAATGCTACCACTAGCGTACGACAATATTGCTACGAACATAAATTTAAACGTATCAATTTAAAAATGACGTCAGTATATGCATGTAACTAAGTGTGTGTATAGCTACACATGTAATTACATGAAAAAAATAGCAACAAATGCAATAAACTTACCCGTCGCCGACCACAACGCATTTGATCGCCTGCATTTTCGCTTAAACCGAGATGATAGAACTAATAAACCACAATTACACAAGCGATCTCCCCAATTCCTTCTCTCAACACAGCACTAATTTACCACGTTCCGTTGCAATCAATACACAATGGCACACAATCAACACTCGTAGAAATGAATAGCACAGTTTTTAGATAACAATATTAATTTCATATCTCTACACGAGCGATAAGAACAAATTTTGTTCATGAAACCACCGTTCACCGAAGACGTTTCGTTCGCTCGCCGTCAACGATTACAGCAACGAACGGACGGCATTAATGTTGCCATGCAAAAATGTTAATTTCCCTAATTTCCCTCTCTTTCTCCCTAGAGATAGAGTTTCTACTAACCATAGTAGAAACTCTACTCGAAAAGGAAGGAAAGGAGGTTACAAGAAAGTACTTTATGATTAATCATTCATTTTAAATTCGTAGCAAATTATTATATCAACTAATAATGATCAATCACCTGTTTTTTTTTAAAGGAAGCTAAAATAATTTGTTACCGTGAAACCGTACAACTTTGCCTTTTCATATAGCTTTGCCCACCGCGTCACATTTCAGTAGAAGCGAAATCTACCAAAAATGGTCACAAATACACTTTATTTCTAATATGTGGCTTATAGCTAATCTTATTGCTGACAACACTGACCTATCGGTTGACGCGTATCTATCGTCAGTCACGCGTGAGCCGGCTTGGAGTGCGGGTATGTTTTTCGGCGGGCCAATCAGGTCGAAAAAACTTTAAGTGAATTTCAAGCCAGGAAAGTCCTACAGCTATGTAATTTCAACTGTAACTAATATACAGTTTAAAAACTACGTAGACAGAATCACAACTCCTCATCTCTGTTAATTTCGTAATTATGGTAGTGGGCAATGTCATGAACGTTTTACGTATTACTTTTTACAGCTTTGCCCAGCACAATTTTACTCTTAGGGTTGTCACTAGTATGATATATAAAATAAAATCATCATCATTATCATCATATAAAATATAATCCGTTTATTTCAGACAACAATGAATGTGGTCTATAAAGTGTACATTATTGAATCCTAATTTTTTTTTAAATCTAGTTTTTCTTTAGTAGGTAACGTTTGTAACTACGCATTGCATTGCATTAAATTTGTTGTATTATGTAAAATTGGTTTTATTAAGCAACATACCTTAATCCAGGCACAATTTAATTTACAGTTAATAGCAAATTATAATATTAATATCATACTACACCTTGTTTGATCGTCGTAGTCGGATAAAAGCTATTAGTAAAAATTTGACAACCCTAGCGTATCCAGGATTTTGTATGAAGGATGCATGAAGGATGTCAATTTTTTGTTTACGACTTTGCCCACACGAATTTGGCCGTAAAATATAACACTTAAAGGTCTATTAATACGATACAACGTTGCTATGTCTATTCTAGATTATTAGACTTTAAGAATCATGACCATAACGTTGATAATCCCAAAGATAAGATAATGTAAACAAATGTGGGCAATCTCAAAATTTTTTCAATATTTTGGCCCGCCTGTTTGAGGCCCGTTTTCTACAGTAAGGAAACTAATTTTTAATGTAGTGTTCTCATCTACCCAAAGAAGAGTATGTCAATTTGTGAGTGTTCCAGATAAATTTGTACAATATGGACTAATTGACTCGAAAAAATGCAAAAAACCGCTAAAAGCGGGCAAAGTTGTACGGTTTCACGGTAACTTTTTGTGAGTCAGTGAGTCAATGGTAAGTCAGGCTTTGTTTTACCTTTTCAAACATACATCATCAATATTTACTTCTAGAAATACTGAAAAGAATACTTTTCTTGTTAAGACAAATTCTAGTTTTTTCCTTTTCATTTTTTATATTTCTTTAACTAGTGAATTTATGATGTGAACTTCAAAGGAATGTGTGTGTAAATTTATCGGTGTGTTAAAAAAAATAGGGCTATAAAATTGAAATTACCTTTAAAACATTTTATTTTTTTATGGGGCTACATTAAAAGCATAGACCACCTGTGTTTTTTTTGTTTGCGTAACCAAAGACAACAATACGAAGTTTTATTTTATGTACTTTTTCTCTAATTGTATGCGAATTAAATTTATAATTAATAAATTTTATATCCCTATTTAAGTTTTAAGGCATGAATCACAATTCGAGACAAAACAGAAAAACAAACAGTAGGCCAAACAAAATCGCCATTCGTTTAGCACTATGACAGCATTTCGGGCTTTCGTGCTGTTTTCTGTGATTCTTCTTTAATTTAATCTTTAGTCTATGGTTTCAATACTATGGCGGCGGCGGCCACAACGGTAGTTGCGCGGTATTGCGTGATATTGTCGAGTTTTGTTTAACTATGGCTAAAGGTGATAAAGAGCTTGAAAAACCCATTGTGAATAATGAATTACCTAACCCGGAGTGTCGTAGTGCGGATCAGGAGGACTCTGAATCAACACAAGAACAACCCCTTGACATCGGAGAGCATTATTTGGTGCAGCGTTCGGATGAGTCATGGCACCCGGCAGAGATAATCCAAACGCGATACAACGCTGCAGATTCCGGCTTCGAGTACTATGTGCACTATGTGGGCTACGACCGGAGGCTGGACGAGTGGGTTTCCCGCCACCGCGTCATGTCGGACAGGTTTGACATGTGCGAACAGTCCAATAACAACTTAAATTCAGACCACCTGCTCACAGATAAATCCGGTCGTAAAATAACGCGGAACCAAAAACGTAAACATGACGAGATCAACCATGTTCAGAAGTCCTACGCGGAAATGGACCCCACAACAGCGGCGCTCGAGAAGGAGCACGAAGCTATCACCAAAGTTAAATACATCGATAAAATTCAAATAGGCAAATATGAGATCGACACTTGGTATTTTAGTCCCTATCCTGACGAGTATGGCAAACAGTCGAAGCTATGGATTTGCGAATATTGCCTAAAATACATGAGAATGGAAAAAACATACAGGTATCACTTGAGTGAGTGTACAGCAAGACAACCGCAAGGCAGTGAAATATATAGAAAAGGCACCATTGCTATATTCGAGGCGGATGGGAAGGAGCACAAGATTTATTGCCAAAACCTGTGTTTACTAGCAAAGTTATTTTTAGACCATAAAACATTGTATTTTGATATAGAACAGTTTTTATTCTACATTCTATGTGAAGTTGACAAGCAAGGTGCACACTTGGTGGGATACTTTTCCAAAGAGAAGGATTCTCCTGAAGGTAATAATGTTGCATGTATACTTACCCTCCCACCATACCAGAGACAAGGCTATGGAAAGCTGCTTATTGCGTTCAGTTACGAGCTGTCACGACTGGAACAGGTTGTAGGTAGTCCGGAGAAGCCTTTATCAGACCTTGGTAAGCTTAGCTACAGATCGTACTGGTCATTTGTGTTGCTAGAAGTCTTAAGTGCTAGTCGAGGCACCCTGAGCATCAAAGATCTGAGTCAGATGACAGGGATCTCTCAGACAGACATTATATCAACACTACAGTCAATGAATATGGTAAAATACTGGAAGGGCCAGCATGTGATCTGTGTCACACCTAAGATTGTAGCAGAGCAGCTTGCTAGCTCTCATTTCAAGAAGCCTCGGTTGACTGTAGATCCGTCTGCCTTGAGATGGACTCCTCCTAATAAGCAAGGTCATTCGACTAAAGCTAAGAAGTAGTACAGGCTTACAGGCAGGGCCTAGAGAATTTACTTTTAGCTACAATCAAGAGGATCTCTAGGTACAGGCCTGTTTAAATATAATTAAACATGGTTTAATTTTCAGTGTGGACTCATCTAGAGTATTATTATCTATAGTTTACGTTTATGATGATTATGTGAAGTAATTGCACTGCATTTGTTAATAGCATTGGTAAGATTCCTGTGTATTATTGTATTATAGTTAATTGATTCCATTTAATGACTTTGAAGAAGGGGCAATTGAAAATCCAAAAAAAGTAGTACCTAGCTTGTTTAGATAGAAGCATACAATATGTAAAAAGATAGAATGTTAATTGTAATTATAGTATAATCGTGTTGGTTCCATTTAAACACATATTTTTAAGTTTATGATTGAATAGATTTATTTAGGTGATCATTTTTGCTGTAAAGTCAATATTTGAAGCCGATAAATGGGCTTTTAAGTCAAATGAAACCAATATGTTATTTTGATTTTACTGTCTATATTACTTCTACTCATATTTTGATTGAGCTGGCCCATATTTTGAAGTGGTTCACAACTAATTGGCTAAACAACATGAATTCTGTACAGGCTTTTCAGGATGAATTAAATTCCTCCATCTGTAATGTAACATAAATGACAGTGATAAGTTTTAATTGGAATAACTAGCCTACTACTTTGAATTGGCTGGAATTAAGCTCCCTAGTGTAATAGTAATAGCCAAGCTAATTACATTAAAAACCCTTGGCACTTAGTGCATTTTTAAATTTAATATTTTTTTGCCAGTAAAACCCAGATCTGTGTAAAGCTGCTTTTACATCCTCATTCAGTTCCTTTTGTACTGGTAATAGTGATACTAATCTTAAGTTGTTAGTTAGGTTTTTTTATGAGATGGAGCATAGCTTGTAAGTTTAAATGATAAGTTCTTTTCAACATGTACAAAAATGGTAGCGGAAACTTGTTTAAGGGTTCATTTTGTAATTAATTTTTGAGTCCACAATTTTGGCCCTTGTGATAACATGAGTAAGATTGTTGTACATTGCAGCCTGATGAATAGAAGAAAGATTGAAACAAAATACTCTGTTTCTTGCATAACAGTATCTTTTCTTTGTCAGCCTGTGATTGTTACTGTATAGGTAATTAATTTGTAAGTAGGCAACCTTTGACATTAGCTTAGAGTTTGTCCCAAAACCCAAACAGTGAGTTTTGCACTTCAAATAGGATAAAGTCGAAAAACCGCAATGCAATACAAGAACAACAAAATTTTGAATTTAAATTTAGTTTTAACATTGGGTTGGATTGTTTATCGTTCCCATTTATTCCATGGAACTGTAAATCATTTGTACCTATTTCAAACACGTGCAAAAAGTTTCGAGCCCATTCGACGAAAGAAGAACTAAAACTGAGGTCACGTTGCCTATCGCATGAACGCTCGAATCGCATTTACCACCCTCTTCCTACTTCTGTAGCGTTTGACAGAAAAAAGTCGTAAATGTAATTGTGATTCTGAGTGTTTCGGCGATAATGGCTTCTGGTCAAGGCAGCAAGGGTGAAAAACTCGCTCGTCAATAAAAACAGTGCATTCTCGGTCTATTGTGACTGAACAATTGAAAGGACGATGGTCCATAATCTCTCAGATTCCTACGAGTACCGCACGCCGAAGCTTCCGAACAGTGGCTGAGTGTTTTCTTAAACCTCGACATTGGCGGAATCATCGACAGTATCGATCGATGGAGCTATTTCTTCAAATATTTAATTGAATTGTCCCGGGTGTTAACGCTTCAGTTCCAACAACGCACAATGTACGTTTTCATGATTCCCAGTGCCGATATCACGATTTTGCAAGTATTTCACCATACGCGTGCGTTTGCGGTAATAGTGGAAGATTCCTAACATAACAGCAAAACAAAAACTTAATCGCAGAAGCCTAGCCCATGCTAGCTCATGGTGCCCCATTGACCTTGGTAGCATAAAACATATCTATGTTAATTTAGCCGCATTAGTGAAGCCGTTTAAGGTGAATGACTCGTTACGTCAATGCTTTAAAATATCCCGCGTCTGCGTGAGATGGCGAGATGTTGCGTCATTCGTGAGGTTGGCTACACGTTTTTGTTTCAAATTTGGCGCTCTGTTTAACTCTATTTAGAATCGTCAAACAAAGTGACGTATTTTATAAGACTTATGCTGAATCTGTATTTGATTTTTTAGCTAGAACAATATTGTTAAGAAGTAAAAATTGCCAGTGAAATGTTGAAAATAATTTAGTCTTTGTCTTTGTGATATGGGCGCCTTTTGCCATATTTGCCAATTCGGGAGCTAGTGTCATGAATGCAGGACTCTGTTTGGTACCTTATCTACTACCGGATTCTTATAGAACAGGAGCCTCTTCTCGAACAATTTATTTTAGCTTTAGTATAAAAATGTAATTAGCTTTTAGTCCTTAGTAGAGTACCTTGTAAATGTATAATGTAAACAATGTGTGTATCTTCAGTTCAATTTGTCACGGTCACGCCGCTTAACAAATTTAAATGATCTTCCCATTGCAGTTTTGATTCGATTCTATGAATCATCGGTTTTCACTGTTATTTGTGATAATTCTTTATTTTAAGAAAAAGTGTTGAAGGTTCGAAGATTAAAAAAATAAATCATAAATACCTAAGTACGTATTTTTTTTTCTGAAACTATAGATCTCCTCCATCTTTCATCCGCCTTTCCTAATCATTGTAGGGCAAGGTTGCTAAAATAATAACACATATCCACAATATCTATCGCATTCAGATTTATTTTTTATTTATTTACCATTTATTTCATATGCACATTACTGAACACTTACATTTTAACATAAAGAATAACACAGTTCGAATAACTAATATCGCCTGAAACGTTTGTGCGTCGTAAAACAAGACTTATTAAAAATAAGCAGAATGATTAATTACATCACAGGTTCATTCAGCTATTAGGTACCCAATTTGACGGCTAATAAAATTTTAAGTTTCGAAGTACGCAAAGTACTGGATAAACGTAAAGTTAACTTTAAACAGGTACTCTTTTACTGAATTAGTTCTATTTTAAACTGACATTTATGTAGGTTCTTAGTCAATCCATATTTTCCAATCCATTTGGAATGAAGGTTCACGAAATTCTTCAAAGTGCATAAACCACAGAATAGGTGGTGTCTACAGTCTAGTCTGGGTAATCAATCAAGGCTTATCAATTTAGGTCATAATTATATGCTTATAATCAGACAGCAAAGTTTATCTCAGATAATCATTTGAACGCAGAGGGCAATGTCTTGTTATTCAACATTTTTTACAAGTTTGGTAAAGTACAGTCTAGTTCTCAAATATGCGTATTTTTATACGACCGTTCCATATGGAAGCTAAATGTGCCCATAATATTTTTATTTTGCAATAAGACATCACGGTTAGCGATTTGTATTTAGTATGATCAGTCAGCGTCATTATGATACATCGTTACGGTCAGTGTCTAAATAATATCGGTACACGCTTGTATGTCAAGGGAGTAAAAGCGTGTACCGATATATTTGGACACTGACCGTAACGATATACATAATTATATGACGCTGACTTTACATCAACCAAGAGCCAGTAATGACCGTTCCTACTTCAAAATAAAAAGCAGTACCTAGTATTGCCATCGTTGTCGTCGTGGTCGTGGGTTCGAATCCCGCGCTTGCACCTCTGAGTTTTTCGGAATTCGAAAGTGAAGGAAAACATCGTGAGAAAACCTGCACACAACTGCGAAGAAATTCAATGGGGTGTGTGAAGTTCTCATTCCGCACCGGGCCCGCGTGGGAACTATAGGCCAAGCCTTCTCGTTGTAAGATGCCCAGTAGCGGGACGTATATAGGCTGGAGATGACAGTGTTGCCAACGGCAGAGGCAACTGCAGCCAGCGCCATCTGTCGACGAATAGCGACGCTGGCAGTTGAAGCGCGCCTTATGCGCTATTTGCGATGTATTAATGATTAAAGTATTTGCAATCTAATAACAACATTTTCGTTTTTAGAATGCAGTGCACTGCAGACATTTTGCCCCTCTCGTTGGCATTACGATTATGCCGCCCGTGCCATATTATTATGCATAGGTAATTCTCAGAAAAAAAAGCGCAAGATGCAGTATGTATCAAACGCACTCTCATGGTGTAGCTATGACTGAACCGTGAACTGACTTTTTGTATTTGATTTTGAGCTTAAATTTCGATTTGTCGACATTATTTATGTTACATCTCAGGCGCGATATTATAAATTCAAAAGGTGCTTACAACAATTAAGAATATTTAACTTGAAAGTAAACTAGGAAAGGTCTTTGGTTACGCCTAGAATAAACCAAGAAATGCTTATTTCGATATTCAACATTAGATTTTGATATCTACATACATTTAAATAGACACATTAAACATTTCTTAGCTCATTACGCTGCCTCTGGTAACTACGTGTTAACTTTAAAGAATAAACGATAAGTGAAAATGAACATTTACACATTATCTACCTTAAGATTAAAGCTCATCGCTTTCAAAACGCTTGTGTATCGCCTCGCCGCAGTGAAGCAAGGCGACGCAGAAGCGATTGATATGCGATAACCTTAAGTACTCACCAAACACTGAACGTTTTAGCGTTAATATTCAACACTTATTACAATATTTTTTTGTTTAATCGTTTAATAGTTTTTTTTATTATCATCAAAACATACCTAACCAACGTTGTTACATACATATTATCTACAGCTAGGTTAAAACTGTCTATGCCGTTATAGAAGACAGAAGGTTTACAATTAAGCAATTATGTACTCTAAATATTATCAATCATGTATTTAGAAGGGCTTTTGTTAGAAGGCTACTCACAGATATATTATTAAGACTTATTTTAGTCAAAATGTTTTTTAACAACCATATCCTTGAAAAATATGAATATAAAACAAATTCTGATTCAAATGTATACCCTTAACATTAAGATAAGGGTAAAAAACAATACCAGTAGGCTTATTATCTAACTCGCTCGCAATCGCCATCGTGTTCATTGTGACAGTTCGTGTATGGGCTGAAAATTGGCATCGGAATCAGCTAGCTGTCACATTCATACTGTAGCTCAGACTATTTAGTTAGTTGCACTGATTTGTCAATGAAAATGCCTTGTTAGACGCTAAATTATTTTTAATTAGAAAGTGTACAGAGAGCAAGAGCACGGTAAAAGCAAGAAGAAGAGGGCGCTAGTGTTCCCGCTCTTACATTTTGTTGGTGTTGCCAACACATACAAGAACTGTCAAAATGAACACGATGACGATTGCGAGCGAGTTAGATAATAAGCCTACAGGTTCAAATGGGTATAAAAATATACCATGGACCAAAGTACACAATGCGGTCGAGTCGAAATAATAGACTTCAAAATTTGTAGTCACCATCAGAAATAACAAACTAAATATATCAATCCCGTAAGTGTGTTCATATACGTCACCTAGATATCTCAGATATATTCAGATACATCGATTGGCGACTTTACTTATTTTATGTGTACTCAAATGTTTTTTGGACCTTATTTTGGACTCTGGATTTTCCTTGTCACTTTGACATTAATCGCCTATCCCTTTTTCTCACGAACAGACTGAGGTCCTCCAAACATGCTGCCATATTTATTAGGGACCATTTTAGTAGACAGTTTTATAGAAAAAAAGCTAAATTCAAATGCAAGTGTTCTCCAACATTAAAAATGCAATCCAAGTATTGCGAGGACATGTAATAGGTTATAACTGCCTCCAGTGAAACTGGGGCAAAATGCGAAAATGTAATACCCCAGATCGATCATAGAGCAATATGGCGGCGATTTGAGTCTCAGCGCTTGAAATCTCAGAATTGAATGCGAGTGAGAAGTAACTCTCTGTGTGTCTGTTTGGGCCATTGTAACTCAAACTGGTAAACCGATTTGGTTCCTTATTTATTTTTATTTGAAAGCAAGCCTTCTTGTGGTGGTTTTTACACTTTTTTTTATTAAAATCAGTTGAAGCGTTTTCGCCGTAGATGTTTTTATAAATCCCTAGGTTTTGGTTATTTTATACAAGACTTGTAAAATCTAATAGAATAGCTCGCACCTCGCGCGTTTTTCGGAATTTGTGTGCGATCGATATTACATTTGAAATTTATCATGATCTTTTCGGTGAAGGAAAACATCGTGAGGAAATTCAATGGTGTGTGTGTGTGTGTGTGTGGTACCTGTTATCCAAGACTTGACTTCACTGTATCGCGTAGATAGCAAAGTAAATAAGCAAAGTAAGCAGTGGGACATATATAGGCTGGGGATGATAAGCTATAAAATTGAGATCACTTTTTGAGATTTGACATTGTTTATAAGACAAAACGTACTCTCTCGCTTTGAGTGCATTTTCGGGCGCTAAAGACCCGAAATCACCGCTCAGCTTTGCCCATATCCCGTCTTAGAATGACTATGCTAACTTATGCCCTTATTACCTGACTGATATGATTTAAATTTCTATGTATAAATAGATTAGATGTACTCGAACCCGATGAAGCTAAGCGAGATGCCAACATCAAAAACTGTCAAAACCGTACAATGTATTTAGAGTACCAGTACAGTACACCCAAACTATAGAATGACAACTTTATATTTTTATTGCTAAAAATTCTTTACAACAGTGCAAGCTATGGAAGTGACAAAATAACCGTCGACTTACTATGTACACCAAAGATAAAAAAAAATGCTTTTTTAATGGGTTTTCGGTAGCGCTAGCACTTTTCATAAAATACATGGAGTCGTTATTTTCTATAAATATTTATTGTAATATGATAATTCCTTCTCAGCTCCTTATTTTTTAGATACATAATAAATTTAAAAAAGGAATAACGACTATGGATTTTAGAACAATGGCAGGTAGCCAAAGTCCTATACAAAGGGCATTCTCAAAGGCTTTCTCATTTGTCACTAAATACCTTTATCGTATCTCGATGTGCAATAAAATATTTTTAATTTTAATATTAGGAATCTTAGCTTTGGTATACTGATAAGCCGACGTCGCTACATTGACAGTTACGATCATAATTCTGGAAACGGTTTTGTACTTAATTTCAAAGACTAACAGAGGTCAACCTGTCAACTCCTGAAGCCTTATCTTTTCTTCAGTATTTCTAAATATTTAGCCATATGCATTATTCGTATCTTTTACGACACTAGCGCCGCGATGTGACATGTGGCTAACATTGGAACTATAAAGATGCCGCTATAAGTTCAGACCCCCCTGCGTTTGTGACAAGAACATCAGTTGCTCTTTTTAAAATGTACGATTGCATATTTCGTGACGTGTAGCCCATTGATAAGCGGGTAGGAAATGCGAGCAGAAATAATTTATAAGTTTATTGTATAGTCAGATAAGACAGACAGGTCTAAGAAAAAGCCGAGCTTACAGCGGTATCTTATAAAGAACTATCTTTACTATCTTAATCTTCCTTTTATAATAATAACACCAGAACGATGATGCATAATTGCCTAATTTCAAAACACTACTGAGATAGCATTAATCCTAAAATATCATCTTTAAAAAAATACTATGTATTCGAATTAAGCGCTTAATACTTTATATGTATATAATACTGTATGCATCAGATCGTTATAAATATTATTTAAAATTAAGTCAATGGATTAAACAAATACTTATGACACGGCAAAAGCGTCAGCAGTGTTGCCAATTAAAATGAATACGTATATAATCTGATAATTATTCAACCCAGTTTTCGGTTTAACATAGATATGCCACTTGTATATTTCTTATATTACATTAGCGTTTCAGAAAAAAATTCGCGTGCTGCCATGAAGTTCGTCGCTCGAGCTCTTTTTACACGAAATCGGCACGACAAGGATTAATGAGACGAGAATCATCACGCTGGCTGTGGGGAACGTTTTCATATTACACAGAGCTTTAGGAATATTTATCATTGATTACAGAATGAATATTTTTTTTTCTCAATCACATCTAAAAAATACAATTTAAATTCGAAACAAACGTTTTCGATGACAAGGATGCTACGCGACGCTCTTATTCCTACAAATTTATTTATCAAGACAAATATGGCATAAAAAGTAATATCGGTTTAATTATAAGTACCTATTAATTTTTTAATCAAGCTTATAGACATGGCACGATAAAAATAGCGGGAAAGTAAATTAATTTACAGATAAGAAAATAATATCAGAATACTTATAGTCATGAATCGGAGAGATGCGCTAACATGAAATGAGTACTTTGAAGACAAGTGACTGAATAAAAGGGAAATAATTATATCAATACTATTTAATGATTATGATCTTGAAGATGATTTTATCAGATTAAAAACTAAAATGGCTTTGAAATTTGTAGCGGAATTACTCATTTCAGATTAGAACACTCTTTTCTTCATTTATCACTAACTGGGTATATCTCTGTTGATAGATATTCGAGTTAAGTTATTTACACATATATGTATAGGGTATTTTACAATAGATAGAATAAATAATAGGTTAATATTGTCGTACATACACATACCTACAAGCAGGTACTGTGAAGCGATACACGATTAATATTTCCGATATTTCTTTAAAATTATACTTAAATAAAATTATAATTAATTAAAAAATAATGTCGTCAAAATATTCGAGAACGTCGAAACTAATATTAAGGTTCAATTAAACCTATGCTTAACTCAAACAAAAGTAATGGACGTTAAACAATTTTTGACATCTCAGTAAGTAATACTGACTTTCACATAACATAACTCAAAACAAATCATTTTCTTCTATACATTTTCAACCATTAATTGCTTGAGAATTCGTCCTTAATTGCTGTATATATAAGCCGTATGTTTAGCGTGTGCCGTGGCTAGAGAGACAAAGCTTGATATACATTAATGATAGTCAAAGTCTCATCCATCAGTTTTTAACCACCGAAGCGGCCAAAAATCCAGGTTTAAGGATATATAAATGGCTTTTACGACCACTAGTCACAAAGCCTTTCACAGGCATAATGTAATGACATAGTATAGTAAAGTAAGTTGACTTTAGATGTGCACATAATTGCATACATTAATGGGGCACGCGAAGTCAATACAAGTTGCTATCCACACTCTAATTTGTCTATAAAATGCATGCCTCGAAGTTTAAACCCTTGTTCATAAAAAGTATACGTGTATACATGGGTATGTTTTGTTTTCGTCTCAAACAGGGAAATGTCAACTGACGAATGTAGAGTTAATAGAAGCTGCCTGTTCCTCCCTCGAAAGGAAAAGTTTTAAATCGAACTATCTCCTCGTGTCAACGTGAAACACAGGGAGTATTGAAAACACATCAACATTCTACTAACAAGTCAACTTACTTCACTATGCCACTATACAAGTTTAGTATTGGCTTAACATGTTACAAAACATTCAGTAGGAAAATATAATACAGATGTCACAAAGTTATTATTACTTACTGAAGCGGTGTCAATACAAAATAAGCTGTACGTAAATCGAAGCACCACTCCACGAGTTTAGTAGGTCGGGGCTGTGTAGTCCATGTTTCCTGGAAATTAAAAAAAAATCGTGTTCATAAAAAGAACTACATCTGTAAGATTTATTTACGATACTGCCAGTACTATGCGCCGGCGGTAGCGTGGTGAGTATTTTTCCTATTACATTGCGTGCTTTGTTAATCAAGTGCTGAAGAGAGCATGTAAGACCGAGTAATGGACAGAATTCGCTTGTTTCTTCGTCAGTTGTATCGGGGCTTCGGGGCGGCGAAGGGCCTCAAAAAGTGAACATGACTTCATTGTCAAACGCGTGAGTGCGTGTTGATATTTTTAAATAATGTATACGCGTTAAGTTAAGGAATGCGTCAATTAACCTCCTTATTAGATTGCCGGAAACAGAGGAATGGTCGGCTAACCTTTTTATAGTTACTAAGAACTTGAATGTAGGTAATTAAAAAAAAATTTAATAAAATTCCTTTCATGCCGAAATGCTGGAAAAATAAAGAAAATGTAACACGTTTTCTTTTATGACTGTTCGCATAATTAAAAGCAATGCGTGTTGTCACTTAATTAATTTTATCAATGTCGTATTTTTTACAAGCTTTGGTTTAACTTGTTTGTTACGTAGGCTTCATCAGATCAAAAAATAACTCAGTTTTAGTGGTCGGATCAACTTGAAATTTGGCATACCTACGTGATTATGTAGAATGGATAGCAATGCCAGCACAGTCGAGAAAAAGACAGCCAGCATAAAAATGTGTAGAATAATAAGCAAATACTAGGATATAAGCGCGGCGGCATTTTTTCACTCAACAATGTGTATCGGAATGAGCTCGAGAAGCGGTCCTCCAAATCCAGCCCGAAACCATACCATGGCAGCTAAAAACTATTCTATACTCTGTATTATTCGCCATCCGATATTCCCTGGCTAGGACCCCTACCTTGGTCGCGCTGCGAGAATGGGGGCTCGCTGTAAGCCGGCTGTGGGTCCGGCGCGCCGGGGTAGGCCGGGAAACCTCCGGGGCTGCCCACGGCACCTTCCACCTCATAAGCCGGCGCAAACGCAGAGTCCGCACCGAGCCGGAAGCGCTGGAAGGCGAAGAACGCGCAGCCGACCTGTGAGAAAACCGTTTCTTTATCATGAGGTTTTTGTTACATCTTTCAGTTTGGTTGCTTTGTGGATAATGCAGAGCATCCTTCATACCAAGGGTAAGTTCCCGAAGCTCGCTATCCGCGCAATCAACACAAACACTACCATGTCCACGAAGCAATTGCGTGTCTGCGTCAGCAAGCTTCGTAAACAGGCGTTGGATTGAATGTGCGCGTAGGTGACAGTTGACTAAACATGAACGCATGTTCGAGTAGCCTGCAAACACTAACGCTATCTTTACACCACCTCGGAAGTAACAGCGTTCACAGTGACAGTGAATTAGGATGTCGATAAGACCGCATGTGACGTTATGAACGCTGCCAATTGCAATACTACCGAGGGAGGATTGGATAGTGCAGATCGCATGAGCTTCATGAACTTGCCCCAAGGGAACTAACACGCGGGCAGTTTTCTCCCTTCTCACAGAGCATTTCACTCTGTAGCTGTTCTTCCATAGGTAGGTATATATGGCCAAAGTTATGAAGCACAAGGTACGAAAGGAAATAAACAATGATAATAGAAGACTGTCTTCCTTTGGCATCCTTCGACCAATTTTTGTTTGACAGAAAAATTGTTCCACCTTAGCTATCTTCTGGTACTTACCCAAGCGAAAATGGAGAAGAAGCAGAACGCGATGGCGCCCTGCATGTTGTTAGCGGTGCCGGGGGGTGCGGGCATGGTCTTGCCCCATGCGTTGGCGAGGTAGCAGAAACCCACAAAGTAGAGGAAAGCCCAGAACGCTGGAACAGACGACGATGAATGAGGTCTCGACTACTAAGGAGATCAAACATAAGTATACGTCTAAAACAAAACGGAGGCAAGCCATACAGTGTTAATTAATTACTACCTATGTGTAATGCTACAAATTCGGTGGGCAGCGGAATGAGCTCCAATATAAATGCCCATCGTAAATGCAACTATCTGACTGTATGTCACTAATTCAGTAAGTTGTCTTTAACGAAACATTGTCTAATTGCGAATCTCGTTCTTTTTGTGGACTGTTTAACAAGAGAAGGGTGTCATGTCATGACATGGTGTTACCGAGAAATTATTGTGAGAACGAGCAGCCACGGCATGCATTGCTTTGATCAAAAGTCTGTCAGTAGTGTGACGGAACCTGCTCCAGTGAGGGCAGTCTCTCCACATCGATCGCCTGTGCCGGACGCGCACATTGAGTGATTTCTTAATCATAGTCCGACTCTGAAGACATTCTTTGTTATTCATTTAAGACCTCCTTCTCTCCCCGACAGCACAACCAGAATATAACTACTAGTTACAAATATAATTTTGTGATGCCTATGCTTACTGTATGTCTGTTTTAAATAGGTATGAATCTTCTGTGAAAGAATTCGATCTATTCTTCGTTTAAATTTTAATATCACAAAAAGCAGCAGACTTTACAGCCTGCACTATTGCATTTTGATCTTTGTCTCTACAGAAACGATGAAATACGTCTAAGATAGAGTAGAAAATAAATGATGGTCACCAAGTATCAATGTAGTTGCTACATTTATTCCAACTTGAAAAAATCCATGCTGGTCTGGGAGTAAAGAAAAACATAGAATGTATCAGTTGCTTCTCTTCCCGCGCAGACGGTAAAAGCCCATCGAGGGAATGGGCATAGGAATCATGACTTTTATAGGCGATGCGGCTAGCAACCCATCACTATTTTGATTCCCCTTTCCACCTACACGCCCACAATCATGCTAAATGTGGCCTTTAGGTCTTGTTACCTTAGTCTCTGTCTACCCCGTAAGGGATAAAGACGTGATTTGTGTGTGTGAGTGTGTGTGTGTGTGCGTGTGCAAAAACAAACACCGCCGTTACTGTAATAACGCCCTTTACTTGACATTTCTGATTGATGTCCAAAGATAAAGACGTTTTTACTAATCTGACTTCACGCATCTGTTTACTAGGAAGGATGATACAAGAATATAGGAGTTAGCTATACTTACAGTTAGTACCTACGCTAATATTAGCGAGGTACTCATCTGAAGAACTGTCTACTAACCTGACTAATGCAATTTTAATTTTAAATCAACTATTTGAACGAAACAAATGCAGGAATACAATAAACTAGTAAGATTCACTCAAGAACACGTAAGTATGGGGTTGGGATATGTAAGTACAATATTTTTCATACCATACTCCATCAGACTACAAATGGCTTCACACCAGGCGCGTTATTCAGAATTTTTAAAACATAAAAGCATTTATTTAATCAAAGATAACACCAAATTAGAGTTACATCACCAGCAACACGAGTGAATACAAAGAAACACTTAAAACATCTAACACAAACGCAACTTTATTATTATGATCAAGTGTTTTTGAGTGGTTTTATATCATTCGATATAAATGCCAGAGGCTGTACGGTACGAACTTATACCTACTCTCTTTGTGAAGTATATAGATACTTTTATCTCTGTACCTATTGCAAGTATTTGCACCATGTCGTTCCCTATCCCCACTGCACAAATAAAACACTTTAAATGAAAATGTTGGCGTCGTAAACTTAGAGAACGAGAGCTAATAAAGGTCGTATGAGTACATAGATGCGTATCTCCATCGTTATAGGTGCGTGGGTATGTCCCCGAGTTCCCGATAACATTTTTATGCCCACTGAAAGGGTATAATGGGGACACTGGCGCCCAATATTTGACTTAGCAGACGTTGGCGTTTGCTTAAAATTTGATCCAATGTTTGGCAAGTTTCGCGATAGGGATTAGGCACAATGTGTCGTCTGATATAATCTCTGAGGATATAATGAAGCGCTGGAGTTATTTAGGTTTATTAATTGACACGAATTGAAAAATAATATCATCTCGAAAAACGAGCGTCACGTCGGTCTTTGGTATTTAAAAAAAGCTAACAATACACGATTATGGGAATGCCAGCAAATTTTTTGATCTTTTTTTATGTTAGAGAGGCCAGACAAACGAACTAGTGGGTCACCTGATGTTAAATATGATCACCACTGTCCATAGACACACATAGCTTTCTGTCGGATCCACACGTTTGGTAAACTTCGACAAGCACACAGGACGCAGTCATATGAAAGAATAAGATAGGAATGTCTCTGTCTCACTTTAACGTATGTCTGCGTGCTGTGTGCTTGCCGAGGTTTGCCTAGCGTGGAACTGGCATTACGAATGTACGTCACCAAAGAGCACCTGCAAAACAGCTCGATTGCGCTCAAACTTTACTCAAGCCGTTCGCTATACAGTCCGTGAGCTCTTAGAATGCCATTCGGGTTTGTCTTGCTGTCTCACTCTAGTGGGTTTGATACTTGACCCGGCCGATGGTACCCGAACCCCAATTGGCACTCTAAAAGCTCAAGGACGGAGCTGTTCCTGGAAAACTAAAAACAAAAGAATCTCACCCGAGAATCCCAAATCGGCGAGCACGTAATGCTTCCTAGTCTTGACCGAGGACATCTGTTCGAACAAGTACTCTCCGACGATGAAGCCGACCGAAGCAATGAACGCGATCACGGAGATCCCGACGCCGTAGTTGCAGGCGTTCGTGTCGTCATTGTACGCGCAATATTCCTTTCCGTCCTTGGTGTACCAGCCTTTGGCTGATATACAGCCCATCACGATCACGCTGAACAGCTGGTGGAAAGGGAATTGTCACGGTAATATATTCAGCAGCATAAAATTTGGCCCATACTCCATACAAAATGAGGGTCAAATTTTTGCCGCTAAGTATAGTTTTAAATCATTTACGGATGATAACAATAGTTTCAACAGGGTTTAATAATGAACTCCATACTAATACAGTGAAACCTGGATAACTGGGACTTCAAGGGACCTGCGAAATAGTCTCACTTAAAGAGGTATTCCACATACCCAGTGTCTCAGATAGCCAGGTATAAATTAATATCTGTCTCATTTACAGAGGGTCCCATTAATAGAGGTGAAAATAGAGGTTACTATAGTTATAGAGGTGCGACAATGAAATAAAATAATGTGTAGTAAAAACATATACATACCTACATGAGTAAATAAAACAGGTATCTAGTTCACAAAAATAATCAAGAAGTTTTTTTTAATATAAATAGTACAAAACCGCACGTAAAGATAATTACGGCCTTAATTTCGTCATTTTTCAAAAAGACGCCGATTACAACAAAACAAAACAAAACCTGAGGTCATTGAGGCACAAAATTAGCTAAATTTAGTAAATAAAGCGAAAATTAAAATATGTAGTGCCAGTTACAGAGGTGATAAAATTTTGTCTCAGTTACAGAGGTTATTGCCAGTGAAATTTAAAGGAAACAATTTAGAAAAATTGCTCCTTAAAATATAATCTCAGTAAAAGAGGTAAAATACACTGGATGTCTCAGTTATAGAGGTAACAATGACGATAAAATCGAAACAAGAATCCCAGATATAGAGGTTTGTTTTGTCCCACTAACAGAGGTAATTCAGTGCTAAGGTGTCGGGACCACAGCATGAGTTCCAGCTATGGAGGTTTCTCACTTATCCAGGTCCCACTTAACCAAGTTTCACTGTATTATAAATGTGGGAGTGTGTCTGTCTGTTACCCATTCACACTTACACGGAACCGATTCAGTTGAAATTTGGTACAGAAGTCGTTTCAGTCCCGGGAAGGACATAGATCAGTTTTTATAAATAAATAAGCAAATTCTATGTTAACAGAGCCGTGGGCATCAGTTAGTAATATTCATAAATTTACTTCTATACTAATATTATAAAGAGGAAAGATTTGTACCTATTTTTGTATGTTTGTATGTTTGTAATGAATAGGCTCAAAAAGTACTGGGCCGATCTGGATGAAATTTGGAACATAGATAGATTATAGTCTGGAATAACACATAGGCCACTTTTTATCCCGGAAAATTGCGTGATTCCCGCGGGATAGCGATAAACGAATTCTACGCAGACGAAGTTGCGGGCAACTGCTAGTAGTCAATAAACCCATTGTTCAGTGAGAACCTGTATCTTACTGTAACTAACTAACCAAAAAATAACAAGGGACTTTCCCCAACATAAACCAAGCCATCCATACAGTGCCGGTTCTCGGAATAATATAGCTCTTTTTATTCCGTTTCGCTACAATTTCAGTACATTATGTAGTTTTTTTTATTTTATTAAATTATCGCGTAAATCGGCGTGCCTCGTGGCATAGGCCTCCTCCATCTATTGTCCTCGGAATATAGTATTGCAACTGAATCCATTTTCGCCCAGTATAGTGATTTAGGCCAAAGACCATTTCGGTGACTTTGGTGTATAGAGACAAGGATACAACAATCAAACAAGAAAAAAAGGTTTTTTGTAACAACTGACTTTCAAATCAAAACTGATCAGACTGTACAAAAAAAATACATGTACGTAAATCAGAATTTATGGACAAAAACATAACTCTGACCACACCTACTTGAATAGTTTACATTTTTTACATGTGTGATGACACTTGCTTGCTATAGCATAGTTTTTAGGCCAATTAGACATCACTAGTGGGCATTTTCCAAATTATCTTGTTTTGATAATCAATGACTTCTATTCAGATCCAGCTAGCAGTAGATTCAATTAAATCAAGGTACACAGTTACAAGCACCAAGTCACAAGTTCAACAATTATCCAATAAAATTCAATTGACCTTTAAGAGCTGCATAGATTGAGTTCATCAAATGTAAAGGACTGAATTTAGTTAGTAGGAACTTAATACATAATATTTAAATGCATTAAGTTAAATTTGTTTCTCTTTTTCGTGGGGTATGTAAACCTTTTGTCGAAAACACTACTTGATTCTTAAATTGGTCATAATGCAACTTATACTTGCCTAATCATATTACAAATCACAATTTTTGCTACGTCATTACATTGAAACGGCTGGACAGATGTGGAGGAAACTTGGGATAGATAGCTTATACCCTGCATTAACACATGCGTAGGTACATCACTTTTTGTTCCTAATTTTATAAGCAAATTACTAATTTTATTCAGATGAAGTTGCAATCATACAAAATTTCGACTATAACTTGTTTCAAATACAAACCAGAAAATAAATCAAACAAGTAACATTTTAAAAAATCTTCCAAGTCCATAAGTTGGGCTAATACATATTCCAGTAATTTTTATTTTTGGTGACCTGATAGCCTAATGGTTAGAGAACCTGACTAAGAAGTTTGAGGTCCCACTTCAATCCCCTTTAAGGACCAAAATATAGAAAAAAAGATTGTTTCGAGTCTTGGATGTTTTATATGTATTTAAGTATTTTATTTCAGACTAGCTAGACCAATAATGATGTAAATTGATCCATGATATTTTAATCTCACTGTCCATTTAAAAATATGTTGGTCTAGTGTTCTTTTTCTTTTCTACCAGTTTACCGTTTTAGCTTATCTAGTTAGAACACTCAACTCTCCATTTTATGAGCAGTTCTGGTGTTACTACCCTATGGTTATATGGTTAACTAAACATCTACAGGCGTACATTAAATAAATGTTTACCAAACTTTAATCCATTTCAACACAATGGTTACAATCAAACCATGACAAAAGCCATTATATTGTTTGACCCGGTATAGTTTACTTATTCAATACTGATTCAAGGTCAGTCATATGACTTCTATGTAATGGAAATGCATTCTGATATAAGCAGTTTACATGTCTATTTTATATTTATGTAGAGCAGGCCAATATTTTGTTCTAGTTATTTAAGTAGGTACATATTGATATTTAAATTAGTAGTGCTGTCTCGGTAATAAACATGTTTTCAAAGCGCTGAATTTATTAAAACTAGTTCAGGTTTCTATTGAATAGGTAGGCATTTATTTTAAAATCAACAGCAACTTTTGCGTCTTAAAGCCGCTTTAATATTCTTTGTTGTACACCTCTGTTTGTAAAATAGTCGTAATACACGTTTCATTGATTACGTCCTAGGTAAAATGTAAATGTGACATACCCAACAAACCGCCCTCACTATCACTGGAGGTCTCTGAATGAAGGCCTGAGGATCGAAGGCTCCTCCGGCTTTTCCGCCTCCGTATGCACCAGTCGTATCCATTTTTGCACACTTTTTTGACTTTCAATACTCTCAGCACCAAACCTCAACGTCCATTAAAAGATCAAAGACAATACGACCTCCGCAAACCCCGAAAACCAATTTGTATTATCGATCGCGCTCACAACATTCAGCAAACGTATGACATAAGAAAAGTCTGCCTCTGTTCTCCATAGGACTGTTGTCTAGTTTTGACATCGATCTGGTCAGCTTAACGCCCATTGGCTCACGTTTTAGCTGTCAAGTGAAACCGCCAATCAGCGGTGGCAATTTAATATTTTCAGGAAAACAGCAGCAACGTAAATTTTCATCGTAATAGAAAATATAGGTACCTACTTCTACTTTTCAGTGTTTCAGAAGAATGGAAGGCGGTTTCGGTTCTTTTTACCGGTTTTTAAACTTATTTTTTAATAATATTTAAAATTAAGTAAACAAATTTAAAACTGCTTTTGTACTGTGTTTTTTATACCTATTATGATTTTTTAACGGCTTTATAATATATCTATTGTACTAGAATTGCGCTTTCCCAACTCTATCTTTAGAGGAAGCATGGAGCATATAGAAAATACTTATTTAGAGTGGGGAAGTGAATTAAGTAGATAAGTTGACGAATAATTCTCTCAAACCACTGCGGCAATCGATGCACTCTGATCTGATTGACCAGTTTGGCCAATAAACGTGAGTTGAGGGGGTTGAGCATCCAGATATTAATCGATATCGATAGCCAGTAAACATTTGACTGGTGTTTTCTGACAAATTCTCCGTCAAGTGTTTTCGTTTGTGCTGATTTGGACTGTGTTGCCAAATATAATTATCAATACGATAAATGAGACGTTACTTTTTGTTTGTCTCGTTTTATTACACTTAGGTACCTAAAAGCGATACCAGGACCAGGGGGATAAGTACCTAATATAAAGGTAAGTTTCCTTTTTTCATGGAAGTAACTTTCTAACTTTAGTTCTTAAATAATTCTTCATCAACCTTTTATTCTCCACAATATTAGTGCCTCTGCGTGTTAGTTACTGTCGCCCCAGTTTTAGTGAAAATACTTACTTATTAAAAAAACGGCGAAGTGCGAGTCGGACTCGCGCACGAAGAGTTCCGTACCTATAAAATATCAATAAACCAATGTAAGCTGAGCCCTGCTCCAAAGCAAAATGTATGCAGTGTGGGGTCACTTTATATTGGTCACTGATATATACAGACATACATACAATATTCTGGTGTTTAGTATTTGTTATTATAGCGGCAACAGTAATACATCATCTGTGAAAATTTGAACTGTCTAACCATCACAGTTCATGAGATACACCCTGGTGACAGACGGACGGACAGCGGAGCCTCATTAATAGGGTTTCCGTTTTTTTTTACCCTTCGGATACGGAACCCTAAAAACGACGTAACTGGTTTACTGCTTCAAATCTTTCATCAATACGTATTGATAAGGATCATAAAGTAACCCAAGTGAAATCAAATAATCATCAAACTATGAAACATTTTAATTTTATATAGAATAAGTAGTTTGAGGCCAATAATAGGATTATCAAGGTAAAACGGGTAAAAATCGAAATGAAGATGCAAGTAGAATATTACAAATATATTTATTCAAATAAGAGCTCAACTATAAATAAAGATGTCATAAGCTGGGTCATAGAACATCGCGTCCATTTGCCGTCACTCGGTAATTTTGACTAGTTCCACCGTACGTAAAATAATTAAACTGCAGCTTATTTTTATCCCGAAAACTGAGACAGCAGCCAGAATACTTATTCAAATGTTGTCTGCTTTGGTTAAAAATCAAATTCAAAATGCCTATTATTTGTCGATAAATGCCGATTTTAGCGTACATCACTAAAATTTGAAAGTGTCAATAAATAAATTGCTACCCTGCTCTGCTGCTGGTGGGTAAAGGACCTTTCATTGTTATGCTTTGCGGGGATCTGTTCAATTTTCATTCACAAGCGATAAATATACCTAATTTTTGTCTCAGTCTCCAGGATAAAAAAGGCTTTAAATTCACAGTCTCACAACAAAATCCTGGTCTAGCACCATCTGGTTATCGAAAATATTGGGTATTGTACATAAAGACCAAAATCCTACCGCAACGTTATAGTAAAACATCGATTATTCGAAATATTTTGTGGTCAACATCCTTATTTCCAAAAATCAAGTGCCTAGATATACCGCTCAGGTAAGAGATAGCAATTTAATTTATTGTTTATATCTTTGTACGCATACTTAATTGGACCTTCTTTAATGGCTTGAGATAATCGATTTTCTATTATAACTAAGTACCTACATACATCTGGATGGATTAAACTTTAAGACGCGTGCTTTACTGATGTCACTGGGGCTAAAATATATTAAAGGCGGCATTTAAAGATAGGATTCCAAAATGGTTACCGAAAAGTACTATCTCACCATTCCAATTTCCGTTGCGTTGTTGGTAGTATTATTTTTATTTGTAATCAGCAAGACTAAAATTTCATTAAGAATCTTGTTTTGTTTTAAAATCCTATCAGTTAAAGGTACAATAATCTCATTTAGCCCAGGAAAGCATGTTTTATTATGTTTGTCGCATCATACGATGACATCATGTAGTCTCACAAGTGAGAGTTGTTCTTTTTTATTAGGTACTTTAGGTACTTTTTATTATGCGATAATTTTAAACAAAATAGTTAAATGTGACGGCTGAAAAATGTTACACTTCTATATTATCATAGGCAGGTATACAAAATTTCTAAATACGAACTGTTTATAAAGAAGACTGAAATATAAATGTAGAAACACTGATGTCTATTACAGGTATTTACAGAGATAAGCTTAATGCGTACATCATATTGCGCTACGTTTAGTATGACAGTTATTTTGTTTTAAATGTACACGGTGTTAGTATCACGAGTATCTAATAGGTAAGGCAGTGTTAAATGATAACTTTTTCACTAACTACAATGATGCGCGAATGTTTAAAAAATCCGGTAAACCGCTGGTTTCAACACATCACTATGGTTATGAAAACTACCTCTCAAATAACTATTTATTTTATCGTATGGCCGCTAGATATCACGTTCTATTTGGACATGTGACAATTACAAAGTACAAGAGATCCTTTTTTGGGGGGCCCAAAATTTCACATAGGTATCAAGAGCCAATGTTGCGAAGGTGCGAGGAACATTTCATTCTCCTTTTTTAGCCGTGGAATTTGATGCTGTCAAATCGCAAGCTAAAACAGTGTTGCTAAAGCCACAGATTGTATAAAATTGGTTCGAAGTGTAAAGCAAATGAGCATGTCCATGTATACAAAGGTTGTTAACATACAATAACTATGAGGTCTATCGCTATATTATACGAATGTCTATGATACATTTTGTTATAATGATAACCCCTAATTTCACGCTAGAACTAGTGCTAATATTTTGTATAAATTCTAACTAGTCAATCCTACTTCATACCCAAGTACTCTACAATTTTATTGTACATGGAAATCTAACTACTGGATAATATTTGTATCTATTATGTCATCATAATTTAAGTAAACAATATTTACAAAAATAGACACTTTCATCTGTTTTTGGATCCGTCTATACCTAATTATTAAATGAAACGAAACACATATAATGTTTTTAAATGTTAAACAAGGAACTATCGTTAATCAATTTAAATATATAAAATAGAACAATATAAACACACAATTGTTACTTATAAATTGGAGAGGGCACTAATTTTATTCTTGTTATGTACAAAATGTTATTTTTTGACCTTTGTCAAAAGTTGATTTTGTTTTCGGCGATTAAATACTTTAATCAAGCATATTGATAACAATTTGCATTGCAGCATTTGTTTGTGTTGAACTTATCTTCATACTATTTTTACTCATTTTCATGAAAAGTTATCAGGATAAACCTAAAGTCATAGGTTGGTGGTTCGTTGAAATATTTTTATTGGCAAGATGCTGTAATGTTCTCAATATAAACAAGTATCCATTTTAAATGGCAGATATAATTGCTCCTCAATAATGCATGTTAAATTTAAAATTATGTAAATTATTGTTCATTCATAGCTCTTCAATAGCAACGAGCGATCTTAATTCATTTGATTCTAGCAGGTGGCAATAACAGCAGAAATCTTTGGAATTTTATTATAATCAATTAGATTTTTATAAAAATTCAATTCACATTTAAAGTCCTGATGCTTAGAATAAAGAATATCTAGAAACCTGTACAAGATTAGAGACCGAACAGTATTCCATAATATTGTAAATTAGTAAATTCAAATATTTTTTCCGGTTTCTAGGCGCATCCCTATTCTAGGCGTTAACTTTTAGGAATCGGCTAGACCTTGACGTTTCTCTTCTTCCAACATGGCGTCTAGTTCATCAGTTAGGTTGGCCAGCATGTTTCCTATATCGTTAAGGACGTCTACGGGCTCTGTGCTTTTTCCCTCGTCTTTTTCGGGAAGCGTGTGGGGAGTGGTGGGTTTGATGTCTGGGTTTCTTGGCGGGAGATTTGACAGGCCGATGGCAGTTCGTCCGTAATCCACGGTGTGTGGTCGCCCGGCGATTTGACCGCGATTCTGTTTTATTGTGCCCGCATTTTCGTTCGCAAACGGAATGCTGTCTGATTCTGTGCTCGAACTCGACTGTAAACGAAAATAATTAGGTTAAAGTGGTAACCCCTGGTGGTGGTCGTGTCTATCCCTATGTATGCTTAGATCTTTAAAACTACGAAACAGATGTTGACGCCTTCGCGAATCACTATCTATTAAAAAAAACCGCATCAGAATCCGTTGTGCAGTTTTGACGATATAAGCATACATAGGGATATAGGGACAGAGAAAGCGACTTTGTTTTATACTATGTAGTGATAGTGAAGTGATTCAGGAGTAAGGTTTATTGTATAAATTCTACGCAGATGAAGTCGCGGGCAGAAACTAGGATCATTATAATCTAAAGCAACAGTACTTCTTAACCTTAAGCGTCAGATAGACATCTATGACATGCATACTTACATACATACATACATACCGTCACGCCTCTTTCCCACAGGGGTAGGCAGATACTACTTTGTTCCACTTGCTACGATCCTGACATACTTCTTTCGCTTCATCCACATTCATCAATCTCTAATATTATAGTTATTATTATATTACCTTAAAACTAGCATCGGAGCCGGTCCTCAGTTTGTCCTCTTCATACCTCCGCGGGGGAGAGGACGGCGCGGGAGGCGGGGGCAGCAGCCCCGTGCTGTCCAGACTCACGCTCAGCGAGTCCGAACTCGGGTAGGCAGGCAAACTAAGCGGCAGGCTCTTCTCTGGATGGATCTCTACTGTGGTTTGTCCGAAGCGCGAAAACGGTGCGTATTGTGAGGATTGACGCTTCGGCGGGTCGGGCGGAGGTTTTCTAGCGACGTGTGGACTCGCCCCGTAAGCTACGCGTTGCAGCCGCGCCGAGTACGCGATCTCGTCGTAAGTATAATCCGGAGATTTTTCCCTATAAGCCGGCGTAGCCTGGATTTTCGCTACGGGCCGAGGACGGACTAATCCGCGCGGACGCGGCAACGTTCCTCCTCCCTCGTACGAGCTGTCATTTGTTGGAGTTATGTCGCCGTCGTCGTATGAGCGGCGCCACTGTCCGCCGCCGTAGTAGAACCCGGCATCAGGCGAAAACGTTGTATGGGACGATCGTTCTGAAGGATCCTCTAAACTTTCCAGAGATTTCCCACGCGGGTGACGGATCTGTAAATTTTAAATTTAAATTTATATATTTGGAATGAGGTAGGTGTTGATGAGTTATGGTTTGCATGTATAAATATGACGACATAAATAGTTAAAATAGTTATTAAAATTATTAAATTTGTATTAGATCAGTCATAGGTTTTCTTTAGTTAATATTGCACATGCCATAAGTTAAGTATAAATACGATGTTATCATTAATTAATTATCAAATATTTATATTCAAAATCAGTGTTTAAAACTCATGCTTTTATTTGCTTTTTAAAATATTAATTACCGAGCAAGCTATAATTTGATACATACTACATTATAACGTTAAATATACTAAATATGAACACTTCATTACAATTCTTATTTTTTAAAAGTGTGAGTAATAAAACACAGAAAACACACACATCGAAAACGCAGCGTTCTCACACATCACAATTACAGAAAATAATAACGGGGTGCACGTAAAAGCCGGGTGCTGGGTGCATCGAGAACAAACTGACAAGATTGTGCCAAAGGAGGTTGACTCATACCTGGATGGGGACCAAATCAGTGCCACATAGGGGCGTCGGTAGGGCGTCAAAGTTAATATCGGGGGGTTTATGGTAACTCCGCTCATGTGTCTGCCAAGTCTGGTAATGCAGCTCCCTCGGATATAAATCCTTTAGCCGATTATGTCCAAGGTGCAGTTTGGTGTTTGAAAGAAAAGAAAACAAAACATTCACATGCTGCTTCGGGCTGTGATATGGTGGATGCAGCGGAATGGTGGGACTGGCCGGCAACAGCTCTGCGATTCGCTCATTTTGAAATTCGAAAGGAGTTTATTTATTAAAATTGTTTTGTTTATCGCAGAGTCGTATTTCCAGCCAGCGACGACAGTGACGATGGACAGAGACTTCTAGAAGTCCAAGCGAAACGATAATGATAATTTTGGAACGTAACGGGAAAAATATAATTTTGATGTACATTTCAAAGAAAGTTCGAATTCGTTTAGTCCGTAGTACCTACTACGGACGTGTTTTCCCATAATGTCTCCAACATCTATAGGCTTAGCAAAGGAAAGTTCCAGCTCTTATGCTAGACATAAAGTTTACATTGAGCTAAACAGCTAAAGCTTCGTTTCGCTCAAAATAAATAAAGTTTAATTATTTTGTTAAAATTAATAAATAACTGAAACTACATAAAACGCTTTGGTTAAAATAAGCGTCGTTAGTATTATACTATCGAAAAAAGTAAGCATTAATTAAAATAGTATTTAAGTAAGTTAGCATCAAAATTCAGTTAAATTTAAAAAAAAGGCCAATTTCATAATGGCGATGATGGATGAAATGAAAATGATGTGATTAAAATAAAACATTTGTAAATTAAAAATCATTGATTTGAAGTGATGCTTTTTTAAATATATTTTTGGGCTAGTAAGAAGTAGAAAAATCTAGAAAATCTATGATCACTCGTAAAAATAATTATGAAAGCCGACGTAAGATCTAGCTCTATTTCGAAATTTAAATATTTACCACAAAACGTCTGCCATCATAAAAGTTAAGGAACTTTTTAGAGTCTAGATCTAAAACATCACTACAAACACATTAAAAAACATAAGGGTTGTCTATGGTACTGACCTGGCCTGGCTGTAATCTGGTGAAGTCCAGGGACCCTTGATTGCTGATGCTTCTTTTTCCTGCTCTAATGTCTTTCACTCTTTTGATAGCCAATACTATTTTCTTTTGGTGACCCAGACGTACTATGCCCATGTCTTCTAAATCCTGAAAACAGAAAAGAAAATGATTGTTAATTTATTAAAGCGAGGGGTTAAATAAGTGAAAAACAAAATACTCAAAAAGACTAGTATTATAAACTTTTATTTACTTTCACCTGTTCCGGTGTCTGTAAATCAAATCTTGCAAGTGAATTTTTTTTGACCCATTTTTAATGAAATTTGGCATACGTCAGGTGACAAAACAATAATCTTGAAGTGAAATTCTGGTGACCCAGCCAGGACCGTCTCCGCAGAAGGGAACTCATATGCAAGATAGATGACAATGCAAATACAGCCAGTAAAAAAAAAACTTGTAAAAATTGAATTGAATGTTAGGTTATTACGTAGGGAATGACAGTACCTACTTTTTTGTTTAGGTGTGAATAGACGGATGATTTATTCTTACCTCCCAAGCGAGTTGCGTGACATCGTGCACTGTGCGATAGCCTTGCGCCACCAGGGCTGGTCCATACTCCTCCAGTCGCAGCAACCGCAGCCACTCTTCAAGGGAACCCTGGAATTTAGAAAAAGAGACTAAAAAGATGGCCCCGTAGCAAGTAGAAATTATTGCATACAACGATTTTGTACATCGTCTTTGTTTCAGTTTCAATTACGTTCATTATCTACTCTATCCGAGCAATGGACATGACTCCTACAATACTCAAGCTTACTGGACAGCAGAGCATGTCTAAGATGTAGATCATAGTAAATTATAGTAAAACTCTTTCCAAAAACTACATCAGTACAGTCAGGCCTACCTTTTTACTTTTATGAAGGCGTAGAGGTACAGTCGAGGGTATAAATATCTATACAGCAATCTTGTCAAATATATATATCACCGACCTTATTGTTTGTGGTATAGGTAGATGTTTTTGACGTCTTGGTAACGTACATATTATGTTTATGCCCTTAACTTTTATAAACTGTACGTAAGTGACTACTAATTCATAATTTTGCTTTGTTGTCTCAAAGCCAACTGCGCCAGTGGTAGAATCAACCCATCTACGTAAGTAAAGTATCATAATACGAGTACTTACCGGTATGTAGTCAGGAAGGTTATCCGGTACGTTCAGGTTAGCAAGCTCAGCCTTTAACCGCTTCCGATGGTTCGGCTTCTTGATGCCCACAGCAGTCAGGTCTTCGGGCGTCATGCGAGTGACCGTTGCCAGATCGTAGCCAGCCTCTATGAAGAGCCTCGCGTATTCCTCCATTTGAAGGTCCGCGAGCCACGCGTGGATTATATCGGGGTCCTAGAAAATGTAAAAGGGTTTCACTCTAGTTGTTCAATATAATAAGAAAGTTTGTGAGCTTCTGGCTAGGTAAAATGATGGATGGCTGATGATATATTAGAGATTTTAACGTTACTCCTCGAAATCAGTTGATCGTTGTTTTGCAATTAATTGTCTGGAATTGGTTTCGAATTTCGATGCTATACGAACCCGACAATAAGCCTTCAGTTGTCAAATGAAGTTGTTGATCCCAGTGGCTATTATGATCATGATCATAGTCACCCATCGGGAAGGTAAAGAATCCGCAGTGTATAAGGTATACCCACCGGCAGCCCCTGGGCGATCATTGCTCGCACGCGATCTACTGTGTCGCCGCAGTGACATGCGGCATGGTGGTGGTGCGGCATGCGGCCTGACGCTCTGCCGCTGTCCAGCGAGGCTGAAGAGTGCCGCGAACCTGAACCAGCTGAGCCTGATGACGAGCCAGGGCTATCTCGGCCGGGACTCTGGAATGAGAACATGAGTAAATGAGCAGCTAATTTGGGCGCGATGAAGACCGAAGGATGGATGAATGTGGTTTACTTCCGACGTTTTAGAAAATATTGTCAATTTTACGATCGGCAGAGATTAAACAGTTAAAATACTTGACGTATTTGATGTAGCTCTTTAAATAAGTTGCAAACATAAAGGTGAGATGAGAACACACGTAAAACGAAATTAAGCAGTGCAGCGAGGACGGCTGGTAAGGCCTTACTACTTTTGTTCTAAAACATGTCAGTTAATTTAATGATAATAGACTCGTTTTGACCCCGGACAATCCACTTATGTTCTACAAAAAATTTAAAGCAGATTTGATATAGGTAGATTCGGCAAGCAACTGAAAATATACAGCGCGATTTGAAAATGTAGTAGCAAAGTCCGTATGATTATGGTGATCTCACCTGCGTCATGTCGATCCCCTGGTCATCACTTAGCGCAAGCTGGTGGTGGTAATACACCGCAGCCTTGTGAGTGAGCTGTTGCGAAGGCGGAGGGAACGTGAATGTGCCACCACCAGCTGGACTCTTGCCGAGGCTTCCACTGGCACCACTGACGCCGGAGACGCCCGACACCGTGCTGCCATAGTCGGAGTGATCATCTGGAAATCAAAAGGTAAAGGCTTTAGGAAAGACTGGAAAATGGTTTGCAAAGGTTCTTTGCGATTGGCATATTTGTACGTGGGCTCTAATGTGGGTAAAAGTTCAAAGAATGATAAAGAATTCATCTCATCATCTTCAGACTATATACGTCCCACTGCCGGCCACAGGCTTCCTGTCAGAACGAGCGGGCTTGGGCTATATAGTTCCCACGCATAGAGAATTAAGGGTGGTTTTTTTATTTTATAAACTTGCATAAGTACCTAGTTCAGATTGTTCGGAAGCGTGTTCTTGTTTCTACGTTTAGCGTCAATGCTACTATTTATCTAACCAGTGTATATCGCTGCAAAGTACAGGTACCTGTACGTAATTGTAATTGAGTTTTTAAGCAGACAGAAGCGTATAAGCTAGACTTGTGCATATAATACAATATAGATAAATAAAAATAAAGCAAAAAGGAAAGGTAACTTTTTGTGAGCAATTATTCCGAGAACTCTAGAATTAATTGCGACCAGAATTCCTAAAGCTTTACGACTGTTTCTAATTTGAAGTCTCGAGGGGAGTTTTTTGGAAATGCCGACGACTGTCAGCCCTGCGGGCTTTGAATCATTCTCATCCCTAATTGCAAGAAGCGCAGAAGTAGAAATTGAACAAGAATTTTTACGTCGTGTGAGGTAGTTTTGCTTCATTTGCGTCAGTTTTTCTGGTTACATGCACGTTCAGAACTTTTTATTTTTTGATAAGGGGAAAAGACGTGATTTATGTAGGTATGTATGTATGTAAATAGAAGTTATTCATTTTGATTACGTCTTTTCTTCTGAGTTAGCAATAAAATGGTCCTGCAATGAATGATTTCAATGCCTATTATATTATTTACAAGGCAGAAAAAGTTTTCATCACTAACCCGATTTCACCATTAGTATCATTGTAACCCGAGCGACGCGCCCAATAATGAGCTCGAGTGTAGGTACTGCGGAGTGCTGAACCCATCCCCAGCGATTTGATTTTCAAAGTTAGTTTCGTGCCCTTCCGTTCACACTAACAGCCATTAATTTGAGAGTGAGAGGGAAGACATGATAACTTCGGATTAGCCCCCTGATCGTGTGACTGTATTCTCACCTCTAGTATGCGAAGGCGTGTCGGGCGGTTGAGGGTAAGGCTGTTCTTCGCAAGACGCATAGCCTTGGGAACCGAAGCTGGACCCGGAGTGGCGATGCTGCGGCGTGCCGAACGCGTCTCCCGGCACGGCGGGCGGCGGCACGCGCTTCGCGGTCGCGGCCTTGCCGGCGCCGGCGCCGCCGCGCGACATTCCGCCCACTGAAAAAAAAAGTAATATTATCTATGGCTAACGGAACGGGACTAATAAAATTATAAGGAGATATTTTACCCATGAGCAATTTAAATTTTTAGGCACCGAACGTACTGCATTCATTTAAATAAATGAACTCAAGCTCAGGACCTTTTTTACTGGTCAATGTGATAGCGATTTCAGAACCGATAAAGGAATTTCACAGTCAGTAGACGACGGAATAATAGTTGCACTAAGTAAGTATATACATTTTAAGTCCTCCTGATAGGGCCATGCATGAAGATGTAGTTATCTGAGTACATACTGTTGAGTGCTTCTGGAGATTATGATTGCAATTTTAGTTTGTAGGTGTTTTGCACCAAGCAGCCTGCAAGTCATTATCTCAGGAAATAATGAATATTTAAATACGAAAAGCTTTTTAAACTCCTCTTTTACGTCGCCCTAGTTCATAAAATTAAGTCGTTAAAAATATTCACAAGTTTTCAAAAGGCAACCGGTTTAAAAATAACGTTGCGGTCGTGTTCCAAAATAAAACGGTAATTAAATTAAATTTTAATTCAGTGTGACCAGAGCACGCGTAACGGGAGTTATTAATGCCGAGTGATGTTGCCAGGGTAGATTAGCTAACTAATTCAGAACAGACATTAGAAAAAAATACAGCAGCTTTGGGATGTTGTGTACGTAATATTGAAGTCTAACTAAGGAACTGCTAAAACTAAAAGCATTCTTATATTGTCTACGCATCAGCATTACCTTTGCATCTTTTATCATACACGCCTTATTTATTAAAAAGCTCGCCCAGTTACAAGAATTACGCACCATTCAGCCTAATAAATTTCAAGCCAGTGATAGTGTAAGTCGTTATCGTAATCTTGGACGGGAACACAATCTTGGGCGTTCCCGATAATCCGGGGCCGGGTGCGTGTACTAATGAACTAAAATCACCATCCATCATGTTCGGCACCCGATCACCCGGACCCATCGGCCATCGATCGCCGACAAATTGCGTGTGCCGAATCGATAACGCTAACTAATAGCCACCCAAAATCGACATAGAATCGCCACGGCTATTAAAAAACGCAGTTCTTTGCGCCTCAACAAAATATTCGCTACGGCTATTTTAAAAAATATATGAGGGAGTGAGTTCTTTGTCGTGGAAACTAAATAAATATTTTTAGGTACTATCAAATGAATCAAGAAATTTTATTTCTTGATTTTTATGTTTTACTTTTTCGGTTTTACCGTTAGAAATTAAATTTCTAAATGTCAGTGAAAATTAGAACACATAGAAAAATCCGAAAAGTAAAGCTATGGCCGGGAATCGAACCCGGATCCTCGTCATTCCGTGACGCGTGCTATACCCCTACACCACCCATAGCAGGTAATGCAATGGTAGCATGGCAGGCGAGGATCCGGGTTCGATTCCCGGCCATAGCTTTACTTTTCGGATTTTTCTATGTGTTCTAATTTTCACTGACATTTAGAAATAAATATTTTTGTTTTTAGACCTGATTTTTTGGACGTAAAAAGCATTATACGGGTTCCTCCCTTCCAACGCGTAGTAATTGACAGAAATGTTCGCCAAAAGAATTGGTTTATGACTGTAATCATTGGATATGAAGTGACTTCTAATGCACCTACCTATCGTGATTTGAACCATTTTACCTAATGAAAAACGTATAAATTGATTTGTTTCAAATAAACTGTCCTTTGTTGACGCGATAAGCAGAAGCAGCTTCGAGTTTATTTGCCAGGCAAAATTTAAAAAACAAAACTTGCATTTTGTTTTGTTTGTTGCTTACGCACCGAAGATGAGTTGCCAGCGTAAAAATATTTACAGTTGCGTTCAATCCATTAACAGTTGATATTTTATGGGCGCGGCTCTCCTTTGTAAAAAAAGTTTATGTATTCAATTATACGCACGCAAAATCATGATTCAATCATGCCGAATATTTAAGAGACCATTACGATTAATAATAAAATATAGTTGTGCGCTTGCACGCAACAATATCCGATTTAAACATAATGTATATATTATGATACACATCCAAATTATGAATGGTAGGTATCATGTACTTTTATTTCTTTTTATAAAATCAAACTTTTATTTTTTTTATATTTGTGTGTCTTAAATAAAGTCTTAAAGGAATAAATGTCTTCTTTCTTTCTTCTTTCTTAAACTGTCTCCAAGATACAAAAAAATACAAAATATTATAAAAGCTGCTGATAAAAAAGTATTTTTCATAGCGTAAACAATGACACAATTTTCACATAGCCCGATTTTGACTTAACTACCAACCTAAGCATATAAAGCTAAGTACCTATAAGCAGGTGTCCCAGGACGTTAAGTTCACACCTCGGGCTCATAATCTTTTAAGCACGCCCTACTTTCTTTTATCGCCTGCTTTTAAGGAGCCTTATTACTTGAGCGGATTATTATACCGTCTGATGGATGCTTTTGACATGGGCATTACGGGTTTTATGAGAGAAAATTAGGGGAAAATCGAAGAGGTTATGATCGAACCGCGATATTCGATGACGCTTCAAAGTGAGTCACTAAAAAGCTGAGCATAAAGATGTACATTATTATCATCGAGGCGTGTCCAAAGGCTTATTAAATAAAATAACATCTCAACCAACCGCGGTGCATAGCTTCAAGGATAAACTTAAATTTGGATACTGGCATAGTGCGTATCGTTAAAGAACCCAATCCAAAAACCCTTTTTGCTGGTGACTAGTAAGGCATTAAATCTGAAATGTCTGTTTAAAAAAATATCGCTGTACGGAAATGCCACTTATTTGGAAATACTCGTAGACAAAATGAATGATGTCACTTTTTGTTTGGAATATCGTTTAGTTCAGTTTGCACCTGTTATTTACTTAACGGGTTAACGGAGTTCGTTGGTTGCTAAAAACAATTTTAGCAAGTTTTATAAAGGAGTGATGTGTGTGCAAGACTTATAAGAGTGACAGTACGGGGGGAGGGGATACATGGGAGCGCACCCTCTCACCTCACCCAAATTTTGGGCACTTCTGACAATGACCCCCGAAACTTTGGACTGCGACCGCGCCTGACGGTATACATACATACAAGTTTCACCAAGGCCCTAGTCTGGCAGTGCCTAGTAAAATCAGGAATGTTACATCTACATTAAAGACAGATTAAACCACACACCATAATATGTAATTAACTTAGTATATGAGCACGTATACATGCAACATATACTAAGGAAGCAATCAACATTAAACTAAGATAAATATCTTTAATAAATGTGCATAAAACCACTGTATTCTGCGCAGAACTAGCTAACATAAATACCGACTGGCCGCAACCGACTCCATTAGAGCAAAGATCGTCCGTGATCTTGACACCAGTTGCTGCATTTAATATAATAACACCAATAAGGACTCGGCAAAACGGTAGCGTGTCTGCATCGCAATAAATATGTGCGTATCTGCTAATTAAAGACAATTAGAGCGCCATTACGGATACTATTACAAACTTGTCTTTCCTATAATCTACCTCAAAACGCGTTCAAAATGTAACTCTTGCCTGAACGAAGCAAGGTTTACATTTCGATACGCAGTTGTATTAGAAAATTATGTTAGAAAGGATAAACGCCATCTAGAGGCGTCGAGTTGAATCAATTAAGCCGGTATCGACATCGAGATCGCGTGGGCTTAAAACCTGAGAATCCGAACATTGACGCCATTTTAAAATATGCGGCGCCAACCATAAACAAATGAGTGTTTATTTTAAGATCATGTATTTAAATTATGTGAGATTATTATGTTAGTATCACGATCATGTAGCACAATATACGTGCGCGGGATATCAAAGGCTCTTTACAGTTATGCCTTGTTTATTGACGTAATAATGCTTTTAGTAAAGGGTTTCGTGAATCAAAGCCACCCAAGCGATTGTATTAACATTATTTACTATGAATTACGATTGTTGCGGAGGTATAATGTGGAATAATGAACGCAGCTTGCACAGCTGGATGCTGACAGATTCTATTGTTTTGTTAACTTGTTTCGATTCCGGAATGTAGGATTGTTTGTTAATGTACCTACTTTACATATACCTATTTTATGCAGTACCTAACTTTAATAGGATTCGACACGAACTATAACGTATGAGATATCCAAAAATAAATAAACACTAGTAGGTCCTTATTCAAAAACTTTGAAACATATTTCTGAGAGCTTCATTTTTGGTCACGATCAGATTTGAGGTAGGTAGTACTTATAATTTTGTTTTGCATTAGTTACTAAACTTATTTTATGTTAATTAATTAGCAGTAACAAGTGACTGATAAAAAATATCAATGCAGCCTTAATATTCTTGCCAACCTGACTACGCTCGAGGCATCCATTTTTCGTTCGTTGGAACAGACCTTAGAATCGCAACACGATGCTCAAAAAAGCAAATATTCGCTAAGATCTGTTTGTCTGAAAGGCAATAGCTACACGGGCAATTAGCGACGTAGCCTGTGCAAACAATTATCCATTACACGGGATTCTTTGTTTCATGAAAAAATATGTCGGCGAAACGGTTTGTGTGCGAAACGAGACGCAAGTGGGGCTGAGAGTGGAGAGAACGTTGAATTTTTTTAACAATGTGTAGGTTAAGTGGGTACTTTTTACATAATATTTTTATCGCATGAAAAGCATCGTGTTAAAGTAAGATTTATTTTTAATGGAAATTAGAGCTGGTTCGCACGGGCGTTTTTTCAACGGGCGTTAAAAAAACGTTTAAATAAAACAAATTGGAAACCATGTATTTATTCACACGAAGGCGGTTTTAAAGCGCGGCGCTTTTTTATCGAGCACTGTTCGATTTTCGACGTTGGGCGTTGGACGTTAAATCGAATTGAACATACGGAACTAGTTATTTACCTAAACGTTTTTCTAAACGCCCATTGAAAAAACGCTCGTGCGAACCAGCTCTTAGAGAAACGAAAAGAGATGCAGAGTCGATTTATTAATGAATTTTATCCTTACGGATATTTTTTCTTATGGTACCAAGAACTAATACTAAAATACTGAGTGAATGTAATGATTTTAAAAAGTTGCGCTGTGATACCGAATACCGTTTTGTGGTTTGCAATAATAAAAATGAATTGTATTGTATTCAATAAATGGCCGAGCAAACGAATTAGGTATGTATGTACTTACAGTACCTACTTGTCTCTAAAATGAACCCCACTTAGTTGTTCTTCTATTTCGTCATTTTAGCTTCTACTTACGAAGCCATAAAAATTGTTCATAAGTAAGCGGTATCAATCATAATGATAATCTTACTCTACTTGCGTTTTAACGACTCCTTTTGAGTATAAAAGTAAATTAATTTTAATTAACAAGATACATACATTCTGACAAACATGTTTAAATTGGTTCAACCAAATTTCAACTGTAATGCTAATACTAATAGAGTAACATTACGAATGGTCTTTAAAATTATATCCTACGAGATAGTCTGGTAGTTCCCAGCACGAGATAATCATGTATGAATACTAAGACCGTATAACCCATCAGAAGACTATTTAGGAACGTCTATTATGTAATAAGTACAACAAAACTACGAGTTCAAAACTCTACAGACACTGGCTGACTGGCTGGCAGTGCAAATAAAAACTTTTTAACGCTGGCAGAAGAGAACAATCAGGCAGCGTCAGTTTTTTTTTAATATTCGTTCGGCACATTAGTCCGTGTAGTAGCCATAAGTGAAAACAATGGCGCCCTATCACTGGCAACAATTAGCCGGTCATTGGGGGCACGGCTAATCGCTCCCAGCAATTACTGGCTTGCGCAACTCGGTAATGCATCTTACAGTAATGTACGTAAATATTTTTAGTGAGAACGAAGCTACTGGCCGGTGATCGACGGGCATAAGAAAAAAAAAACAAAATTTGACAGATAACGCCACTTCAGCAGCAATCATACGAAAATAGAGGCAAGTTAAAAGTAAATCCTAAAGGTTTCATTTAAATTCTAACAACCAGTATAGTACAAGTATTGATGTTGATGAGTCATTAAGACATTTACCGGATTCTTAGCTCCAAGGTCTCTAATTGAGCACTTATGTCGCCAATTAAAACACAATGAGGGTATCCCTTTCAATCCATCATGTGTCCAAGTCGTTAAACTTGGGCTTCCGCAATAAGACAAACTCATACATACATACAAATAATCACGTCTCGCAGGGGAGACTGCGGCAATGGAGCAAAATAAAAAGCAACCCCTAATGTTACTTGGAAGGGTTTCTATTAACGTATTTACCAGGAGCTATGTGAAGGGTGAAATAGTTACAAGTGTAGTAAGAGCCTAACTACAGCTCTACGAGGTCTTCTTCTGGATTATTCTAGCCGGTAGTTCGGTTACTTTGACTGAACAACCATACAAAGATTTTTCATTTAACTTTTTGATTCAAAATTTTGTCCCGGCCTTCACGCAGTTCACTTTGAACGGAAAAAATACGGAATTTAAATTTGTGTTACAGCTAGTTAATTTACTAAAATAAAATGGGTAAAATAGTAAAAAAATGTTCGGGCTACTTACAGAAGCAGGTAGCCTCGTTGGGCAACCCACTCGTTGCTACCACCCATCGATATATCCCACCTTGAAAGCATTCAAACAAACGTTCAAACACCACAACAAGGCGGGAAAACATGCTAAAAGTACAAACATCAACAGAGAGGCTCGAACTCACGTTCGCTGAACTGCTCATTGACTTCGTTCGTAGTTGATACCACAGAGCCAAATAGTAGCGTAGAATGTTTACGAAAATACGCATCAGTTCTCTAGCGCTGCACAGGCGTCATCTGTCGTGATTTATTAGTACTAAGTACTTTTTTATCAATTAAAAAATGGTAAACATTGTCCCTGCTCGTTGATTTCCTTTCACACGAAAAATAAATCGTAATACCAATTACTTAATAAATTCTATATTAAAAATCGACACCTTCCTTCCTCGAAAGTTACGCATTATGTCGCGTCGCGGGCCGCTATCTCGGCATCGCGATTACCGTGAGACCTAAACCGAGGAAGTGAACAAAATTTAATTCTGAACGGACAGTTGCGTCCGCTGGACAAGACTTCAGAACCACTTTCCCCGTCCCCAGTGACCATAAGAGGGTTTGAGAATAACCGCTTTTACTAAAACGAAGTGCTTTGTGAATTTTTTATGGCTCTCTCGCGGATTATTTTGATTTTTTTGATAGTAGATATTTTATAAGCAGTATTTTTTACATAAGTAGGTAAGCGTTTGATTTATTTCTCTTGGATTGCCATAAACTCTTGATTAAAAATAATAACAAATTATAATCAGCACATCGGATTTACAATAGTCACGACCTACGCACTTATTACTTATTATTATTACTACGATTTATTCGCCACCATTGACTTGATACATCCAATGTGAAATGCACCTTCACTTGACGGGATAAAGTTGACAGTTGCGAGTGACACTAGAGCTGTTTGGCGGCGACAATGTCAAAATTATATACCTATTTCGACAAATAAATTGTGATATATCTAGGTAGTAATAACTATTTGTACTTATTACAAGAGCAGACGTTTTCTATAGAGGTTATTCCTTTGTCTGCCTAAGGGTAAATGTCTACCATTTATTTTCCTATTGAAACGTCTCTCAGGATCACAAAGCAACAGAAAGGTTACAATTACAAAGATCAAATAATATCGGAACATTACTAGTCAAAAGCACTCACCTAACATTGCTAAGTATAATCTTTCATTAGTGAAACACAAATCAGTTTACCGTCCTAATCTAAACTTGTGCTCTTAACCCTATGTAATAAGACCTTGATTTCAACGTTACTTCAGAAATTACAGTCGTTATTGGTCCTGTAACAAGATTATTTTCGAAGAAGCGAAATCCCCCGTTTCATCTCTAATTGCTTCTGAGAAATGAAATAAGTGCTTGAATGTTATTAAATATCGAGATCTCTGTGTTGCGGCTTTAATATATATTTACGGTCGAAGTCGAAATATGTTCGAAACACTCAAAACTGCACTCAACTTCACCCAGAAGTACCTAATCGAATTCCGAACTAGCAAACCGCTCAAATTAAAAGTAGCCTGAGTAGTCAAAATGTATAATTAATTAACCGTAAACAAGATAATAACTTTTTGCTGTTGCGTAAATAACGTAAAATTATCGGTAAAATGTCGGTTTTGTTTACCCCTCTTAACTAATGAGCGGGAAAAATTAACACGTTCGCTGCGGCTCAAAATGTTGCTTACTTTCAACTAGTGCTGTAAGAGGTCTTTAGGCCTTCACTGTACGATTTTACCGGTGCGGCTAGGGGCCTTAAGACCACTCACGGAACCGAATACTTAAAATCCATTTATTTCTGCGAATTTCACAAAAAAATATATTAAACATACTTATAAGCATTTCTAAAGAACTATTCTATCTAATTTTGGCTTCGCCCAGAGTTTCGATGTAAGGAGAAGACACAATGACAGAAAATAATTAGGAGGCATTTAGACCTCTTACAGCACTGAATTCACGGTACGCTTGTAGCTACTGCTAGGGATGTGGTCAATAAAAAAGCAATCATATCGATGAATTGAAAATAATTATTATAATCTATTACTTTATATACATATGATGATGTTATAGAAACATTTAAGGCATAGTGGTTTGTTACAATCGCGGAAGTAAGATTTAATTTTTTTGACTTTTTTATTAGCTTCTCGACTGGTTTAGAGTAGTGCGCAGATTTACATAACACATTTTCTTCGTTTGTCACCATTTTTTTTAAACATATGATTTTTCGTTAGTGTCGAAGTACGTGGATTAACTGAAATAATGGAGCAATAATGTTCTGTTTGGATAATAATGGCTTGAGATGATGATGATGTTGATGAATTTTAACTACGTAATAACGCAGCTTTAACGGTGTGTAACTTTTTGGTCTTCACTTATGTACGTACTTTGACTCACCGGCAAATTCAATAAATCACGTGCGTTGCTCATCGACGAGTGCACATCACTGTGTTATAGTTTCATTATCATAGACACAAGCAGGTGCGGGAGGGGGCGAAAAGACCCGTACTAGCTACATGAGGTCTTTAGACCCCCTATCCGCACTGAACGTTCACTTTTCACTCTCAGTGCGATGAGGGGCCTAAAAACCTCTCGTGTTTTTTAAGGTTTTACCAAATTCTACGTTTGAATATAAATCGAACCATATAGCGATCTCTTTTATACCTATGAAAATATACAAGCTATGAGCTCCGCACCAGAGCAAAACCGCAATATTTTTAACCGCACAGCCCGGGAGTACAGGCAGGAGGTCTTTAGACCTCTTATCGCAGCGAACGTGTAAAAAGTCAACGTTTTCTTTTTAATTTATTTTAGGGCTTGGCTGTTAATGACGTGTTAATGTTGTTTTGGCCAGTATTTAGGTCACTCTTGACAATAATCCTGACGTTTGTGTATAATTAGAAAGAGTGTTTAATGGATTACGCGTCACGAAATGAGTAGGCTTCCTGTGTTGTTTACACGTAAACCAGGTAAAGCTCTATTTAAGCTTATCAAATAAATTGTAATTTTTTATTAGATATATATTTAGCTTTGAGCACAACTGAGAGCAGAGCATTAAACATAAACTATATACTTTTTTTAAATACCACAGATTCCGTAATAATTCCCTTAATTAAAAGCGCAGCACGTTCAACTGTTAACAACATTGCAAATTACCGGTAGATGGTAGCACGGTTTTGTTACTCATTTAATTTGGCGAGAACATAATGAATAAGGCCATTTACCAAATTGCTAATTACTTGGTCGTTTAATGAGCTCTGGCGGGCTGCAGTAATTACATTTTTTAATTTTTTACGCACTGCGCGTGATGTTAAAGGCGTATTTAGGTTACAACAATGGCTTTTCGTTTTAGATTTGGCCTGAAAACTGCCGATTGTTTATATGAAGATGTAGGTATCCTAAGGATGTACCTATTTGAATAAGGACCGATTTTTCAATCAGATACGCCTTATTCGACGAATAACTCTATGGGTATCTGTCAGATAGGTGCATATTTGAGGAATGAAAAATCAGCCTTAAAACAGTTGTATTCGTAGTGTACCTGTCTTTGGATATTAGGTCCTATCTTCTACTTAGAAATCTTATTTATTTGTTTTTTAATAGGATGCGCTATTTTAATAATATGTTGGCGTGCACATAAGTAAAATCACAAATTACTGACAGTTTGAACGTTACCAAATCCACGCCTTTGATGGTCAGCTCTAGTCGCAGTACTTACCTGAAAAGAAAAAATACATAAATTAGAGTTATGGTAGGATATCTGTATTATGAGGGCAGGGCTTATTTTATCAAGTATTTTTGGCGTCATTCTATTTTATTGCTTTGTTAGTGAATTTTATAAGACTTAATAATTAAGTCCTGTGACAATACAATAATTTTGAAGTGAAATTCTGATCGCCCGGTCAGAGCGTTGCCTCCGCAGGAGGGAACTGTTCAGCGGTTGGTAAAATTTGTTTGATATTTGGCATAGAGGTCAGCCATCAAAAAAAAAAAAAAGTTTTAGTATATTGGCAGAGTGCAAAGCGGGTGGAGGGGGTAGCCTAAACGATCACAGCGCTCGCTACGGCTAAAATTGTCATTTTTGTCGCTGACTTGAGCTGTCAAATCCATATTGCAGTAAACATTTTCTAATCGTTTTTGAGATAAAAATATGGTCCTGGTAAGATGTGTTGTTGTGAATTGTAATAACACCAAGAAGAATAACGACTGTAAATTTTACCAATTTCCAAGACCATGGTGGAAACGAGACCAAAGAAATAAGTGGATATTTGCCGTAAGAAAAAAAAGTAAGTTACCTAACCTCTAAAATTTCACTGAAAACAACAATTTTAATATTATTGGCAATAATGTTACTGACTACCACTGTCCAAAATTGTGTAATATAGTAAAATAACACAAGATTTCATTAATATTTTTCACAATATTTACTTACTTCTTGTTTGACAGCGGTGACAATATTGTCCATAATGGCCGCCTATCACGTGGCGCTGTCGTCGCGCACGGTCCCAATACCTAAGTGATTTGTTTTAAGTCTACTTTATTTTTTCTTAAGTTTTTCAATTGTAGCAACAGATATTATAATCTTTCGTAATCGTCGTATCTAATGATTTCGATGGCTGCAATTCTGTCTGGCGGCGAATGGTTTTGTCTAACTTTTTTTGCTTATTCTGATTCAAATTTATTGGCCATATCAAGTTTTAATTAATTTGTTGGTAATAAAGCCTAATATCTTTGTAGCCCATCGTAAAAATACCGGTTTTTCGGTCTGATTGTGCTAGCGTTGTATATAACTCACAATTAACATTTTTATATGCTTGTGCTTACGGATAAATATTTATGGTGCTCATTAATGTCATGTACCAAAATTTATGTATTTGTTTTATCTCATTTTACGGTTAATAAATTTCGTTACGCATAAGTAGACCAGTCATTTAATAAGCTGATAGATTTGCGTTTAATTTTGCGACAAAAATACTAAGTAGTTTCAAATAAAACTTGTCTTTTCCGCTTTATACTTTGATACAATCGTACGATAAGTTTCGGTAAATAGGCGATTTGGGGAGTTGAATCCTTTTGGTATTTGAGATTTGAGACAAGTTGTGTAATTTGTCACATTAGATCTATTTAAATTGTTAACGAGACTAAAGGTCGGTTACTAAATACGATGCCATTTTATTATCAAACCTACGTCTATTCGGTGAGGTGTAGTCATATTATGGTAGGGAATAAAGTTTTTAGAGAGTTTTTATTTTCAGTTAATACATTTTTTTTATCGAATCTTGCATTTCAAGTGTTTATGAAATACCAGAACTATTTACAATACTTCACAAAGTCACTCTTCGTCAATACCGTCTATGGTCAGCGATTCAAATAATAACGTTCATGAATAACGGATAAACAAATGAATTATGGTGAATAAGACTAATATAACAAGCGAAACACATGCGTGACGTCGATCAGATCGAGATCGTGACTAGGCAGTGGGTCAAGACGACGCATTAATCGTAATGGCTGCAGTAGGCATAGGGATGTCACGATTAACGATTACGATTATGAATCGAATATAATAATATTTGATTGATTATTGTAAATGCTTTATTGCACAAAAATTAAGAAACAAACACAATTGACAAAAAAAGAAGTACAAAAACGAATTTATCGCTATAAGCTTATAACCTTGAAACACAATACAAAGTCTGCTAATGTTCTAGCTGGTAATGCTGTGAAATGTCTATGAACAGAATGAATAACGACGTAGGACGGATCCTTGTGGCACAACTTCCGTTTATATCGAAATAAATGATTGTTCCTATAAAACGGAACACCCACAGAATATTCGAAATTAATCCAAAGTATGTATGATATTTTACTGCCTACCCACGTGCTTTAACTATATTTGTTGATTGACCTTTGGATTGTACATAAAATTTGTTATGTATGTACTTGCATTCCTTTGTTTCAAGGGCGATACGCTATGATAGGTTCCAATCCAAACAGAATATTAGACTATGCTTTTTTTATTGTGCTTTAGTATAGGAAGTTTGTATAGGGATGTTAAACTACACACATGTACTCTGGCTGATCTTATGTTGTACGCCGTTAACCCGGATGACTTTGATAATTTTGGGGCTACTTTAATCATTTTAAAATCGCTATGAAATTGATATTGTCCGGGTGCGGTGAATGTTTGGCATGCAGACGCAAAGACGATCGATGAAGAATCGATTGGAAGCAGTAAACGTAAATAAAAAATTATGATTTCGTCATTATAACTACTTTTTAAAGTCACCCCGGTTTACGGTATCTCGGCTGTCACATTTTAGTAGGTACTTCGTTATTTTCTCTTTAACTGTTTGATAATCTGTACTAGCATCCCTGTTTTCCTAGTAAGCATACTTCAAACACAATACATGGTATCTTGAGCTTAAAAGCAAACAAGCGTTTGATGAATGTCGAGTTTACCTCACAAAAGATTAACATTTCTCTTGATATTCAAGTGCTAGTGGAGATAAACATCGGTGTTCGTATAATGAAGTTGTATGCAAGTGTTCCTGTTATTTTGTAGAGGAGAAAACGTGCGTTAGATGTTTAAGTTTAACGGATTTGTCTTGTTTTGTTTACAGTGAAGTGATTGAAGAGAGACTGACCAAGATGAATAAGAACAAAGAAAAGGGGATGTATCTATTTGATATAATTTCTTGTTATTATAAAAGTCCTGTCGTGTGCTGTAGGGAGATGAGTTAGATGTTGAGACATTCAAGTCTCTAATACAGAAAACGTAAATTATTTTTATATTCGTTTCCTTTTGTTCAAAATTCTTTCAGAAAAAGGAGAGCCCCTTACTCCATCGTTCCATCGATGATGTTAAATGTCAAAATAGAAATACAATACTGTGCCTTAGGATTCGCAAATGCAAGGAATTAATTTTAACGTTTATATTTCAATGGTCACGTCAAGATCTAGATCACGATCGTGCGCGAGGACACCCTGTTCTGAATTTCAAAGTGTTCTGTCGTTTAACGTATTGTGAACCACTAATGAAACTTTTCCAAGTTGATGTTCCGATTCCACATAACGAAAAATAGTTAGCGCAATTACAGCTCACCAAAAGAAAGTAAAGTTGTATTAGCGGATAATTAAAGATAGCGATCTCCAAACTGGTAATAATAAAGCTAACAAGAAGTGAAATGAACTTGGATTCATAGGTTAGGAATTTTGGCGCCAAACACTTATAATGTAGAGAAAGCAGCGTGTGCCGCCAGGCATTACAAATTGGTGTCAATGCTCGGAATAAAAAAACAAATGCTGCTGGTGCAACTGCCATTTAAATTCAGAAAGAAGGAATTATCACTAGACGCCAGAGTTACGAAGAAATCCATTTTATTATAACGGAACGGATGTCTAAACAACACTACTAAGAAACATGTTTTAAATGTGTGTCATTTAGAGGTTATTTACTCACCACAAAGCTCAGTAACTTTATTAGTAGAACCTTAGTAGAACTATTAGAACTGACAGTTTCTGTAGGTACTGCTGTGGACCACTTACTTAACTTAAGAATTTCCAAATATGACCCGCTTTTTTTCCTTCAAGACTAATCGTAACTAAAGGCGATGTGTACAAGTTTCTTACCATGAAAATCCGACAGAGATTTATCACACCGCAAGTTCCCGACATTTAGCAAGTTTGCACGCCTGCCATACATTTCGATACGGCCACAATTCCCTCAGTTAACAATGTTCGATAAATTTTAAGCTAAACGTTATGATCCCGGCGGTAAACGGCCACAAAAGTAAACACATCTATTTGTCCGTGGTAGATTTTAATCCGAGATGAATGTGTCATTGTCCGTAGCACGCTGGGCCGTAGATTACTTAAACTTAGTATACCTAAATCTATGGTATTTATTTACTATATTGAATTTCTGCAATCGCTTTGTTGACATACCAAATTTGTATTTTGCTAACCTCATTTTCTGGCATACTCAGATTTATTTACGTTCATACTTGGAACCTGAGTAGTTATGATAACTAGCTAGTTGTTAATCTGAATAGACTGAAAGTTGAGCGTACTATAGTTGGCTCAAGTTTCTACACACGGATATACCTATTACAATTGTCACTATTCAAGGCTGCGAAAGTGAGCTCATCTCATCATCATCATCATGTCAGCAATAGGAAGTCCACTGTTGGACATAGGCCTCCCACATAGATCTCCAGTTGCCTCGGTTGGAAGCGGCTTGCATCACCGTGAACCCGCGACTTTAATCAGGTCATGTGTCCACCTCGTTGGAGGACGTCCTATGCTGCGCTTGGCACTCGAGAACCAAACGAGCAAATTTGCATGGCTATGTCAGTGTCCCTTGTTCTTCAACGTATCTCCTCATTTTGGATTCGATCCCGTTGAGAAACCTCAAGCATAGCTCTCTCCATAGCTTGCTGAGCAACTCTGAGCCTATTTATAATGCCTAGTAGGCGAAAGTGTGCTAATTTCAAAAATGGCCTAATACCGTCTAGTCAAATCACTTAACGATCTAGAATTCAAGAGTCTAAGTAGACATACATACACACCTAAAGCCCACGTTTAGCATGATTGACGCGTATGGGTGGAAATCGGAATCTAAATAGTGATGGGTTACCCTCATCTCCTATAACATGATTCCTATGATTTTCGATGGGCTTTTACCATCTGAGCAGGAACAGAAGCAACTGGTACATTATGTTTTTTCTTTGCTCCCAGACCAGCATGGAAGGACAACACAAGGACAATCTAATTACATAGACAGAAATTATGAACAAAATAAATAAACAAGCTTTTTAATAACATCTACTTAGGTTTTTGTTTAGTTAAGTTGTGTAATGAGGGTTTGGGACAATCAACGAATAAATTATTAATGTATTATCAGTATTCGAAGAATTGTTGTGATAATTTATGGAAAAATATCGGCTTAGGTACGGCCAAAATGTTACGTATGTAAGGAATTGAAACAAACAAGATAACACAGAAAGTTACAAAGCTACGTGTTGCCGTGCGATGGCCTATGACACGGGATAATGGTCTAATACCTTCTATTTACAAGGTATTAAGCTGGTATCATGTACAGATAGTGCAGTAACATTTGTCACAGCTGATATTACAAGTTCTTCGCAAGATTACAAATGAGTATGCGGAACCACCTACTGGATTTGCTAATCGCTGTGAGATTTATTCCGAATAGCGTGGAAACGATCTACTGGATTTTATTAGTTTATGGTATTGATGTTGGTTATAAAGACTGGGAGGGCTGACCACAAATAAATTGGGATAAACGCCAGGAGAAATAAGATGTTAGTTTTATATGTATAAACCTTATGCGGTGCCGATATAAGTATAAATTTGAAGAAGGTTAAGAGTAAAAACAGATTAAAGGAAATTGCGATATGCGATAACCAAAGAAAAGACGGACGTAGAAACTTCATCAGAAAATATATACCCAGTGTTAGGTACTTGGTATGCATAAAAGGATTTTCTCCGTAGCTACATTGACAGTGACTAATTCTGCTAATAATGTCGCTGGCCAATGCAAAAACAATTCTCCGAAGATAGCAACATGTTCTTTCCTCATTGACTCATTGAGTCAAAAACCAGATTTGAGAACTTACAGTCTTGAGACGCGTTTTTGAAGTGACATCACCTGTTTTAAAGTGGACATCTGATATTGGTACTTATAGTAATTTCGAATTTCTTCGATTAGATACTCGTACGGAGCTCCCTAGCTGTTGTTAGACATTACAGTTCGTTTGAACCAATAGCTACTTTTACATGAGCCATTGTTTCATTTACCAAATTAATCGTAATACCCTCTGAAACCTTTTCGGTGGTCTTGATAGTCATTATAATGAGGGCCACTTGAAAGGTTTCCGTGGGAAAAATCCTATGCACATAACTCGGTGGCGATCCCTTCCACGTTACTTGGCATGAGTCTTAACAAAGTTTTTTCTTATAAAAAAACAGTTTTATTTAAATGGCCAGTACTTTATGCTGCCGCACTTTGCAATAAACCTTTTTAAAGTATATCGACTCTAGGTAATCCGATATCGGCATGGCAAATATCGAGCCGGAATAAATTACCCCTTTAATCTCTGATAGGTATAAAGCTCTGTATGGACAGGACAGTAATCTGATACGGCCACGTGTGGTCCTGAGTACCTAGGTTTATTTGTGCAATTATCTCTTAACATACGTGAGACAAATCGCCAGTTTGATACATGAGTAGGTGGGAATTACTTGAAATTGGAAGAGAATATTATTTACCGCTTTCGAACGCAACATACCTTTTTTAACACCGCTATTAAAACAGAACACAGGTCAGAGACACCTATTTAAAAAGCATACTTACAAGCGTCACGGCGTCAAGCGGACCTTTACAACGAGAGTTCTATCCTGCCAGTATTTCAAATTTAAACATGGAACAATCTACAACATGGGGCTAAGCTATTGTTGTTGCCTAGATGGCGCGGCGGGTCAAAAGCTATCTGGCAATCGAATAACCGGATCGTTCGAATCCTAACCACAAAGCTCTTGCAAGATGCAATTTTGCATTACGAAAACAGTATGCACCGGGACGATTTAATGTCCGCAGAGTAGCTATAAAATGAAGCTGGGATTGAGTGCGTGGTATCCGTATTGGGACATTTTATAATCGCCTGATTGAATGACCTGAACATTTCAATACATTCTTCTCAAATATCTTGAAAACTGAAGCAATTTGTATTTTCATTTGATGTACGAGGGCTTATTAGATTGTCATAGGGTCGACATCGAATCTACACAGATGCTTTTAATCTGCCAGATGTCTTTATCCTATCAACTAAGTACAAAACCGGGGAAATTTGTAATAAAATCAACCATGGTTAAGTCAATGTTACCCCTAAATATAGGGTAGTTGTCGGTAAATTCGTAATCCAACGACGCCTATTAGAAAACATCTGTTAATTTTGCACTAAGAGTCAAATGACTTCGCCAATTAGTGCATACACGCCCCTCCATCAATTATTTTAAGTAACAAGTTTAGTAGGTATTAAACAAAATTCTAAGATAAATTTTCGCTTTTGACACTAACACTTTACTAGTGGTATGGCCTCCCACTGCCAGTATCTTACAGGCTAATCCTGTCGCCAACCAGCAGTATTTGATCTGCTATGTTCCGGCGTAGAGTTCGACACCGGTAAAATTATTGGTATATGTCAAGTTGACATTGTCAAAAGTGGTCCTACATAGGCATTTCATAAAAACACCACATACATAATATACTCGTATGTTCGAAATGAAACAAACTCGTGATGCAAATCTAACAACTGCCACTATGCTGAAATAATTTCTTAGGACTGTTTCGTGTCTCAGCGATATAATTTAAATTCGTATATTGCCATTTCGCTCGCAAATAGTCATTAAAACGCGAGGGAGAGGGACGGTATGATCCGAACTTCGATTTTCAGAGTAGTTCCCAGACCTTGCATTCGGAAGCGTCATCTTAGCCCCCCACTGTTACTCGCATTGTGCCGCTATCAGCAATGTTAACAAATGTTATCGACCGGTTGACATGCCGGTTATTAACGATCTCACTTTGGACCTCGGATACCGTATTAACCATTAACATGGAATAATTCTGTCTCATCGACGCCGCAAATCTCGAGATACGCACCTGTTAAATGACTGTTAGATGTCAGTTAATCATGTGTGATGTTTTTTGACCACTATTTATCCTTCTCCCTCACTGGTGGCTTCGTGACATTCTTCACTGTCGCTGCCCTCTTATTCCACGAAAATCGTGTGAGACTTAAAAACTTCTGCTTTTGTGTGTTGTATCTTTTATAGCTTTTGATCCTCACAACTTCCACTACTTTGATGTTTTATTTTGCACAGTATACATAATAGATTAGTACATTTAATATTTTGAAATATGTATACTTACATTAAATACAAGAATGCGAGTAAGTTTTGTACACCCACATGAATCATGGAATTTAAGCAGCAAGCGAATTTTTGTGATCAAATTGCCCAGCATTTCATTCAAATTTTGCACCGATGATATTGCTTCAAAAACAATTATTTTTAGTCGTAAAGAACGTTATATTGACAGCTCTATTAAGCTTTAAGACATCATTACGACCGTTATAGAACGAAGCGGTGTCTTTACAAGTTGATCCAATAAAAGTCGACGATGTCAATGTCAATGCAGCAGAAATAAAAGATGGAACCGGACTGACGGGTTTCGATTCCGAGTTCAAGATCGCAGGCATCTTAGCAACATCCGGTGGTTAGTGATGTTTTAGTAAATATAAAGCTGGACCATGCTTCGTTACACTGATGCCAATATGTTGTTTGTGACGAATCATCGCACGTATTTACTAAGTTTTAGAATTAGACAAAAAGTAACATGATCAACTCAGTAGATTTAGATTAGAAATATTTTCTAAGAGATGTAGCGATTACATTCAATGAGCTCCCGATGTTTAAACGCAGTTACATGCATCGTGATCACAAGAAAACACTTGATTTAGATCAAGTACAATCAGAACATCGGCTAACACTGTGTGCCGTCAAGCAAAACTGGATTGGTTAGATTCCTGTCGCATTAAGTTGACTGACCCATCACAACCAAAAAAGGGCACTATAAATCATACCTAAATGGCGAGCCCTAATGAGATTATAGTCCTAATTACAACTATCTTCGACAGCACAAGTGAATTAGTGGTCTTATACGGTGCTGCCAATGGAAAGGATAGGCCATAAAACAGGTGATTGCCATCAGCATTCCTGGGTTCCTGAGGCTGACACTATTTACGCAGAAATACTATCACACGATGAGGTAAATAACTGCGTGAGACGGAATTTACGTAACAGTAATTAAGGTAATATAGCAATTGGATTTTGTAAATTAATAAATCAGAAGACAATTGCGGCATACTGGAGGCAATTTAAGTTAAACAGTGTGGAAGTTTACGGCAGGGATGTTTTGAGCATGAAATTTCAGATATATGGGTGTGGATATGATATGGCACGGATAACAGATATGAAGTTATTTGGGATTATCTGGCAATTTCGAATAGTTTCCGTTACGATTTTTTATTCGAAATTGTGAAATAAATAAATATACATTATACGGCCGGGCGGAATCCTTTCATAAGGCGTCTCATTTAGCTGCCGTCTCTATTTGAAATTCGGACAGAATTTTACTACGAATGTCACATAGTTTAGGTTACGGTTACCAAGCGCGATTACATCCCTTGTAGTAAAACAAGCTAGAGTAGAATTGCCAATTAAATAAGATATACCGGCCGGTGTACTTAGACCAACATATTATTATTTCAGTCCTTACCACTAATAACAGGGTGCCCACAATACTATAAACATACTTAGTTCTAAAATATTTAAGGCCAAGTACACACCATCTAATTTTTACTGTGATGTATGTGATCAATTCATAGTACGAGTAATTGAGAATCTAGAAGAGTCAGAGAGCGTTTGATGTTGTACTAATTATGATATTGGAATGGGTAAAAAGAGCAAAAAAATCGTGCTTCCCGATCAACTGTCAACTACGTAGCTTAAATTTTTATTCATTTCCATACGAGTTGTGTTAAATAATTTACTTTCATCAGACGTACCTATTGCGACACAGTGTAACGATTGCAAACATTTCAAAAGACACAAATTGACAAGTGATTTACCTACCTAAGCGTTTATTGGCAGAGATCCCGCGTGATTAATAAGCCGACGTCTTTATGTATCCGTTTCTTATTCGCAATTAATGCCATGGAATTACAGAATTACCATTTATCCACACTTCAAAGTGTTAATGCAGCACAAACTGTATAAGTCGGTGTTGCAAATTGAGCAGGTTTGAATGATATGTATGTGCCTAAGAAATTGTGTCGCCAATGTAAACATGCGTGTGACAGGAAAACAAAATTATTTTTGCGGTCTCAAAAGTCTCTGTCATGTGGTCGTAGTTACATATTTGTTACTGCATGTGTTAGTTTCAGTTTTGACTACCAGAATACGCAACTTGGCAGTGCGTTTATTTTGATTAACTGCAGTAAAGGCGCCATATTTCAAAATGGTGGTCGTGCCTGCGCACGCAGCTTGTTAGCGTCCGGGGCGCGCGCATTTTTCATGAGAGCAAGATGGCCGTGTGTTACCAGTTGGCGCCAACTCATAACCGATATACAGATTTACGATCTCTGTTTATTACTGGCCACAAAGCACGAACGAATATTAAAATTAAATTATTGTCTTCGTATCAGTGTTTTAAGATAACGGTATTTAAGCAATCATATTTTAAAGGAACGTTTATTGGACATTAAACTAGTATCAACAACCAGCTTTTGATAGACATTAATATTTTGCTGATCTGTGGCGTTGTGGAATTGCACGATTCGATTAAAATTTACGTTTTCCGAGCGCCTAAAGGTAAAATTACCAGGTGTTAAAATCACTACGTTACATATTTCGAAATCGTTACTCATGGCAGGTTACGAACTAAATACTAATGTATAATTCGCATCAAATAAGTTTGCGTCTTAGAAGTAAAGTCTCAAGCGTGTTCATCAGATCTGTAAAAATACCACACGAAAATGATGAAAATGTCTATTGTTACAGAATTAACGCTCGAATAAAACGTTCGCTTGATGACATCGTGATTTAGATCTATGATTTTCTACTCTACACCTAGTTCAACATATTTTTTTACCACTTTCGAGCGGAGTTCACGCCCCATAGCACCATTCTAAAAAATGACTTAGGTAGGCAACAAGCAAGACCATAGATTACCTAGAGCGTAGTGAGGTGCAACGAAATATATGTGTGTGAATATACGATTTATCATTAGTCCTACGACTCAGGGCAGGGTGTGGGCGTATCTCACGAGATAAAGTACCGCAGCATCTTCGGGTATCTCTGCCCATTTGATCTAAAACTTAAGATCAGCGTGAGTATCGGTACCTTATTTATTTGTTTTATACGAAGAAGTAAAAAATATTTAAACAGTATACAAAAAAGGACCTATACCTTTTAAATCTAATTTGATTTTAGCTTATTTGAAATGAAGTATATTAAAAACAATAAATATGGAAAAATATTTTTAAATAACTCTTAACTGTAAATAATACAAAGATCCCTATTTCATGAATCATAGGAATAACGCAGCAAAATGACCAAAATAGATAACACCAAATTACCTATCAAATGGGAAATTACAGGTAAATCCACGGTTGAAGTAAAAAACAAAATAAACAAACGAGCACACCACACCACACGGTTAAATATTCAGTCTTATAAATTTATATTTAATTGGGTGCCCTTTTACCTATGCTAATGCTAAAAATCGTGCTTATAACCCTAATGACTGACTTCAGTAAGGAGTGTAAGGTCACCGTTTTGCGTAAGCCAAGTAAGGCATAGTCTAATTATTGCATAAGCTCCAGTTAGCCATTAGCTTTGGATATATCAAACCATATCTGCAAAACATATCTACCGCCATGGTCGTTTAAGGTTGCCGATTTTGCCAGGCTTGTGCATAAAATGGAATGATTTGTTTGTGATCATTACAATTTGTGTTCACTAGGATCCTTTAGTTCATAAAGAAGCATGTGAAGATAAGCCCGTTTTAACAACTCCGTTTGGTATTGTTGTTTTTTTTTAAGGTAACTGGCAAAATGGCAACTGGCAATTTGCAACTTCTGCCATGGCTGTCATGTAGATTTTTTTAAAAATTTTTTTAGATAACAGATAGAACAAATTTTAAGATTGCATTATACGTTTCCAATCAAAAACAAAAATATACGTACGTTCGCTTGATTCGGGACGTAAGCATAATATCATTTTTTTATTGGAACATTGCAAATAATATACAAGGTTAGACAGACACTGGCAGTCAACAAACAGCAGTATCGTAAAAAATAATTGTTATCGTTGCGTCGAAGGCTTATTCAGAGTGTGATGGCGAATATGCAATCCACTTGAATTTATTAAGGCTGGCAATTTACATGTAGTGATGTGCTGGATATCCGTATCCGTATCGGAGGGTATCTAGGGGGGAAAGACATCCGTATTCGTCGCATTTATGCATTTGAGTTTATTTTGTAACGGTTCTTTTGTAAAGAAATAACCTAAACAATTATTTCCTAAAATTGTAGAGGTTGGAAGCAACGAAACACTACTGGCACAAAATATTTCTTTATTTATTTCATAACGTACAATATTTGGCACATTTCAAACGTAACGACTTCCATTGCAAAACTATCCGATGGATAGCAAGGCAGCGGGTATTAAATAATCGACATCATTTTACTGTCAGTACAAAGTGACTCTGAGCACACGGAAGCTGAGTAAGAAATAGATCTAAAAGATCCATGGTTAATAATATAAGACCTTATTACCTATCAACGAGACCCAACGCAATTACGCGATATTTCGACGCAGTTGCATGCATCATGATCACGCGTAGACTGAAATATCGTTAAATCGTTAATGGTAATCGCAGTCTCTATTCCGTTGATAATAAGTCTGAGTAAGAAAGTTATTGTCCATAACCGAATCCGTATTCGCGGATATTTTTAACGATCCCGTACATCACTATTTTCGTGCCAAGCGGCTTTATAGGCGCCATAACACGTGGGGTTCGATTTTTCAGTGTAGGCTCACCTTTAGCGAAAATTGGGGGCAATGACATCAGCCCACGCCCAACGGTGACCCGGTTTGTCGGTTTGCTGTGCTGTCAAAGGGAATCTTACCTTGGGTCAAATGTATCAGTTACTTTAGAGGTATTGAAGTTTTACTACTAGCCTACTTCATCATCATCACACAGCCTACATACATTCCACTGGTGGGCATGACAACCTCTTAGAACCTTCTCAGTGATATCAATGCGCGTGTGCTTGCCAAAAAAATGTTTAGTATTTTTTACATTTACTGCATTTTTATCTCAAATATCTTATTTAGTCTAGCCATCAGAGTTCATAACTTTGTAGCTTAGGACACCCACAGTATATGGTAAATTCAGAAGATAAATTACAAACACAGTTCACTTTTCACCATCGCTTTGGTAAGATCAGGAGAATTTGTGTAATAACTGCGTACAGTCCATAACCTCCTAGAAGTCGTTCAGTCGGAGTTGTTGTGCACATTCTTGTTTGTCTAGCATTACTGTCTCACTCATTCTTATGGGTTTGATTTGGTCGATGGTACCTGAAACCCGAATATCGATCTAAGAGCTCACGTGCTGTACGTTTACGTACGTAGTAGGTATAACAGTGTGTTATGCATGTGTAATGGAACTGTGTCTACCAAGTTTAAACTATGGCACAGATGCATGTAATTTCGCGTTAAACATTTAATATCGTTCCACTACGTTTTCACAAGCCATGTCTGAATCAATTAAAAACTCATTTGCTCCACTATTTACTGGAACTGCAAGCTTGATTAAAACAGCAAATCATTATTCTTCCTGTATTATTTCCTGTCGATAAAAGCGTCTTCTATTGCCGGTGATTAAATTTTAATTAAAGTTTTAGCTTTTGTCTTAACGGAGGTTATCTAGTTACATACCTGGCTCAACACATACAAGATACATCCTTTCACGCAGCTTCTGAATTCGGAAATCCTCAATATCTCCGGAAAACGCATAGTAACCATAAGACAACAACAAACCGCGGACAACACCTAGTTTTTTTTAATTAGCCTATATAGTGCCTTTCAGGCAAAGGAATCTTGACCTCCACAACTCTTGATCTGACGCAATATCATACTAGTAAGTATCAGGTGAGGAGTGTACTTACATATATACGCGATTAATCCGTCCCGCTGTCTCCGTAGGGCCTGTCTCACCACTCTTTGTAAAGTTCCTGCTATCTTAAGTGTCAGTTATCTATGATTCCCTCTCTATTTCTCACTACGAAACAGGCTGAGACGACATCAGAGATAACCGACTCTTAAGATAACCGGAACTTTACTGAGATGTGAAACAGGTTCTTAGTCTCGCTCTTTATTACTGACTGCTCTTTGTTAACATAAAAAAAACTAATGTGAGTCTAACGTTTTGCACAGCCCTGCCTCCAAACAACAAAGTATGCAGCGTTCTATAATAATTGAGGCGTAAGACGTCGCGGGTGGCGCGTGGCGGTGTATTCTTAATCGATCGGACCGCTCACACACCATTGGCTCGTGTTTAAGGGCTGTCAATAAAGTTAAAGGTCGTTTAGTGTCGTAAAAGGCACATGTTGGTTTCGTGTTCATTAAGGCGGTCGTTAACGGTTTTTTGCGTTTACAGAGAAAATGAATTAAGATGGAAATGTTTCGTTGGATGGAACTATGTTGTAATTGGATGTTCGTTGGAATAAAAGAAAGCTTTATTAATTGGGATGGAGACTGGTAAAACTGTGTTTTTTATGTGGACGAGATAATAAAGGTGACTAAGTGTCGACGAAAATAAATGTTGGAATTCGACAGTGTTTTGATGACAAACAAATTAGTAAAGTTTTGATAGATTGTGAAATATGCGGGGTAACAAATCAGGGTTGTATTATAAATCTGTCAACTCGGTACAAGTAATGGGTTTTTTAATATCACGTAGTAAATAATTGGCATGCTGATATTTTTATAAGCCAATTTTCACATTTTTGTACTAAAAGGCTAGGAATAATTCGTCGTTGGACAGGTTTAAACTATACTAACAGTTCAGTAAACACAAAAAAAAAAAAAACGAAAACTACACACACGCACACTCGCTCAAGCGCCCAGCAACAACTCTCCCCCCCTCTTATGGTCACGCATTTTCGATTTATAACATTTTTACAGATCCCAAAAAAGTGCACAACGCTGCTAAAGTAGTTTTCATTTCAAACAACTTAAAAACTATATTAAGTATACGACATCGATTATTTCTCTGATTAACCTATAAAGGTAATTAGAAAGAAAGTATAACGTTACCACTATAACCCTATCTTGGTCTTGTTACCTTAGGCTCTGTCTGTAAGGAATAAACACGTGATTTATGCGAGTATGAATAACCCTATCACAGTGAAAGCTGCAAAATCTGCATGAGGAAGCCAGTGAAGCCGACGTCCGTTACTTCTGAATCGGCGACGCACAAAAGCGTCACGTATTGCAACAGGGATGCAACGCGCGTCACGCTGCATCCTAATGAGCCGCGTCGTAAATAATCTGTTTGTGACAGCCCCAGCAACCCACACGGGCCAGGGCTGGCTGGAGGCTCGAGGGCTCTCAAATACAGCACGAGAATAGGTGAACCGCGGACAGGGACAGGCTCGCCAAATCGGAATCGGACCGATCCGTGTACTACCTGGGGCCCACCGTGTACAACCGTCTGCCAGACGATAGCAGGAATGCAGATTCCATAACGATTTTTAAAGGCTGACTGAAAAAGCGGCTTCTTGACAACGTTTTTTATGATTACGGTGAACTGATTTGCCACTCGCAGAATAAATAGAAATAAGCTTTAGTGACCTGTAATGCCTGTCACCAAGAATAAATTTCATTTCATTTCATTTATGGTAAAGCCAATTCTCCACAAAGTGGACATTATGTTATTTACTTGGTCCTCGTAGAATTAGACTTAAGAACTGATGATGATGCTGTATTCTGCAATAATTATTTACGTTGCGGCTCTAGGCAGCTATCCATCTAGTTTATAGCTATCTCCTATCCATCTGCATCTGCATCTCTAGCGGTTAGAGAACCTGACCATGAAGCTTGAGGTCCCGGGTTCGATCCTCGGTCGGGGCAGATATTTTTATGAAATATACCTACGAATGTTTGTTCTCGAGTCTTGGATGTTTAATATGTATTTATCTATATAAGTATGTTTATCCGTTGTCTAGTGCCCATATTACAAGCTTTGCTTAGTTTGGGGCTAGGTCAATTGGTGTGAATTGTCCCAAGATATTACCATTATTGTTATTATTTGTATATTTCTTTTTATCTTAAGTTAGGTTCTTACAATATTCATATAAAAAGGAATAAAACAATATTAATACAAAATATAAAAACATTATAAAAACCTAACCTAGGCTAGGCGAGGCGGGGCCTATGCTACTGTGGTCAGGGCGACAGAGAGAGAGGAACCTCCTGACTATCCGAGCTGTGTCCAAGCATACCGCCTTCTGTATCTGGCCCTTGACCCAACCACCTAGCGAGAGCCTTTTAAGGTGATGGTCAAGGCTCTTCGCTATTAGACCGTTCGCCGAAACGACTTTCGGGGCAGTGATCGTCGAATCAATAAGTTATTATTATTGTTAATGATCTGCTGAAATAATTCGGAAAAAATCTGATAGACCTTGCCATGAAAACTACCAACCTTATACCTACTGCTTGTTAGTTTTCAATGTTCTGTGGTTGTTTAGTAATTTCTAGCGCAATAAGTGGCAACCCTCGGGTGCGTGGGCGCAGCAGTTTATACGCCGTGCCGAAACTTTGAAGTGTCGTCTGACTAACTTCACCCCGCATAATGCGTTACTTATGTTTTAGCCGACAGCCGGTTGTTTTCGCTGCGTAATTTCTGAGTTGCATAAATTTATTTAAAAAAAAAGTGTTTTAAACGTACGTGATTTAAGAAAATCTACTTTCATACTCTGGAGTTAATCACGAACTAACTTATTGTTTGTCGAGGTAATTTAAAGATAAGTGAACAATATACATTAACGTTCTATTCACTACTCTACTCGCTGCTACTCGCTGGTAGAGGAGTAGCAAGGTAAAAGTTTTTTGTTCATTGAAATGGACCTCCGCAAAGTAATAAAAATCCGCAAAAATTAAAAATACGTTACTATTCCGGTTATATTGGAGCTGTTTAGGTGCTGAAATATATTTGAAAATGCACTTAAGCGATTGACAATTCCATCGTGTTAAGATACTTGATATTTTTTTATATTTTTGTGTTAGATATTTTTGTAGGACGTCCATCAACGAGGTAAACGGATGACCTGGTTAAAGTCGCGGAGGCTGGCATGATGATGATGATGATGATACTCAAGATATTTTTTGAGCATCTAGACGGCTCCTTTGTGCTGATAACTGTACAAGTATTGTAGTATGAAGAATTTTGCATCGTGTAGTTTTTCTCACCCTAATAGTGGGGCGATAGTGGGGTAAGACTGTTTGATACGAACTTAGAATGTCGAACTTAGTAGTACCCCCCCAGGGCCCAAGTCTAGCTCTACTACTAAGTATATTAATTAAAGCGAGTTTTCTCTCCTTCATATTACAAAATAATCAATGTAAATAGTTTATTTAACATAGTTTGTTTTAGATCCAACCGCGTTTGCACAAACATTATTGTGTAATGCCTTGAGACGTATGTACACATGTCCTGATCATGGTATCTTATCTACCTGTCAAGATTATGTGTATACAATTTTACAAGCGGACGTGTATAACGATAAATTGAACGTAAATTCTTTAAAATAAAGCTGATCAAGTTTACATGCACTACGCCACGGCTTAAGACAGAATACACCCAAATTCGAAATTCGGTGTTTGAATTGTTCTGACTCGCTTACACTAATATTGCTTCATCTTAGAGTGAGAAGGGTAGTATCATAAAAACTGCGACATACGGAAGTGGACTCCAGTTAAAATGTAAAGGTTTTAGATTGTTTCTAAGTATACATTAACTTTACAACTCCGAGTTAAATGCTAATCCAGGGTTAAGTAGTGTCAAAGTGTATGATGGAACTGTCATCCGTACCCAACCTGGCTTTTATGGTAATTCTAACCCTAGACCTGGCGAGCGACGTAGACTCGAGGCAGTCACCAATTCATTGACAAAACAACAGCAATCTTAAGTAGTAGGTGAGACTTTGCGATAAAATCGTTCATCCTCGATTTCACACGCCAACTCGCGACGTGCATGATGTCCTTGTCTAATGCGGATAAGTTAGAGTGAGATGATTTGGTTACTGAGAGGTAGACCTTTTACGCTTTCTCGACCGGTGCGCGTCCGGTCGCGCGTCCTGCGCTAGAGAAAATTGGAGCGTGTTTTCATTCAAATATTCAAATTTAGAACGGTCTTTTAGTTTAAAAGTTACTGGTTATATAGAAAAAAAAACAGCCCTTGCTTCTTTACCGAATTGGTGTTCTGATTTTAAAAGACTTCAAGAGGAGGAACAGGTTTTAAATCGGACTTTATGTTTTCTTGTATATGTAGGTCCGTCTTCGTCTACGCCGTCGGGGGATTTCGATGAATACATTTCAACGTTGTCAATAGTAATCAATCTTGCTTTTGCCGCTCTTCCACAATCTTTTTAAGTGTCAAAAATCCAACCCCGCCTGTATCACCTCACCTCCTTCTTCACCTACCGAACGTCATTTTTGACACTTCAAACTTAAAAACATCGAAAAAAGCTTGCGATAATTATAATTTTATCAGTTTTACCAGATCATTCATTGAACAGCCGGATAGTGTCACTTTGTGTGCACCAATCGCTATAAATGTACTTACCTGAAAAAAAAAACATTAATTAGTATGATAAGTACTTAAGCATTTAAGCAGCAAGCGAAACCAGAATAATTAATTGAATGTAAAAGAAGATTTTTCCCAGCCGTCTGAAAATGGAACGAGTTAGGACTCTAATAATGCAAACTAGGAAAGTAAAAGACAAGGCATCCTTCCTCTTTTCTATCTGGCCAGATATTTTAGATGCGACAAAAGTTCATGTTAATGCAAGAAGTTAGAAAATACAACAAAATTGTCTATGGATTGAAAATGTAAACGAGCTACTGAGATGAAACAAAAGATTTTAGTCGATGGCCAACGACAGTTATTTACGAGACATATCAGATAAATGATCAAGTTTATAGTGTACTATAATATTCAGCGAAATTTATAGTAAATCGTATTATAATAACGTTAGACAAGCGTGGAATTTGTGAAACTTAGGCTCCTTATAGCAGTGGTTTAAAACATAAACGTAAGCGAATTAGGTTTAGCAGCTTGCAAAATAAGTTTCTATTTTTAAGGGAGCCTAGGGACTTCTGAGAGGAGGAGTGTGTGATGTATATAGACAGGAAATGAGATAAGATGACATAATAACATTGCGTCGGAATATATGCACCTGACTTTAACGCAACAGAAAATATGGGTCAACAATATTATAATACCACGCTACTACACGAACACAGCGGGGTGTAGGGTAGCTCAGGGGAACAGAATATTGCTGTCAACTTGTACTGGTAGCTACTGTAACATGGACCGTCCGTTTTCTTAACTATGAGTACAGTGTGCACAGCTCTTAGAATGCCATTCGGTTTTCCGTTTCGGGTACCATCGGCCGCCGATTTACGTATCAAACTCATAAGAGTGAGTGGGACAAAACAAACCTGAATAGCATTCTAAGAGCTCACGTAGTAGCTGCAGATAACTTTAATCGCAACCTCCTTAGCCTTGCACCGGTACATAAACGGTGTGGAAAGGTACAAGGCGGCTCCGTGACTGCATCGAGATTATCATTAGACAAATTAGACCAGCAATGATCGATCGACACGCTTCAGTGTTTAACATTATTTTCTAATACCCCCCCGCTGACAGCTAAGCCCCTGTTCGATAAGGCCAGATTCAGACAGATAATGTCGTGCGTTCTAAAGTCGCGGCGTTTTGACTCTATTAGTGTGGCGGGCGTGGATTCTGGCTACTTTTTATTTCTTATTAAACCATGATTAGCAATCGCAATCCTCGTGATGTCATGTATTTTGGTTATGAATAGAGTCTGACTTCTTCTGTTAGTTATGGTATACATATTCTTTACCTAATTTCATTCGGAACTTGAAAAACTCTTTGTCATTTCTTTAAGAGCCTGGATGACTAGGGATTCATTAGATGTTAGGTGTCGCCGCTTTTCATTGATGTAATATAAGAAGGATGGTGCTATCCAATCTTTTCATACAGATATCGGATCACTGACTTCCTATGTTTACAAATAGGTAACCTAAACGAGTAAAGAGAAAACTATGAGTGGAACCTCAGCCATTGTCGTGTCTTGGAGGCTACTCCGAAAATTGTATGTTTTAAAAGCAAACAAAGAGAGTAACTAAACTTTGAAAAGCACCAAAACAGTTCTGATATATCTAGGTATTATTTAATAACGTTCAAGTCATGGCAGCACTGGTACGAAGGTGCAAACTGCAGAGTCCGTACCCATTATAAGGGCTCCTATTCAAATACCGTGAAAACCAGATTGCAAATTTATAAAAATCAAGTTCGAATTCGGAACTGGTGAAACGTGAGATGACAAACAAAACACGACTTAGCAAATAAGTGACGAGCGCAATTCGGCAAAACACAAACTCGAACATTGAATTTAATAAGTGCGAAACCTTATCTTAAGTAGAATCAGGTTCATTTTATAAACTTTTAAAGCACAAATTATTGAATGAAATATGCTTATTAACATACAAAGGGCGTTCGAATCTCGTCGCGGCCGTGATTTTTATATAAATGCAGACACGAGGATGGTACTTCTCTGGAATATTAATCGGCTGTAATGACGAAGAGGTAATGTTATTATATTAATAAACGTCGTGGAATATTAGTACGGGAACAAAGGATTTTTTGCGGACGGTACCTAATATTTGTAATATAACTTCATTATATTCCACGATAGCTGTCCCTTACGGCTCGACCATGGGCTATTTCAATATTCGATTTTCGAAGTTTGTATCATACCGTCCTCCTCACTTTCAAATTAATAACTAATTAGTGTGAGCGGAAAGGCGCGAAACGAAATTCGGAAATTCGTTTCCGCTCACACGTGTAGTTATTTATTTGAGAGAGAGACAAACGATATGATACGAACTTCGAAAACTGAGTTTCGGAGGAACCCCCTGAGTAGTGTAAGTTTTCGCATATAAAAAGGTCTCGAACGCGTTCACGTAAACGTCTCAATTACTATGGAAAAATTGGCAGCGCCACTTGTGGATCGAAACGGCAACAAACTGTTCTCCAGAGTTAGTTTTCACGAAAAAAAAACGCCTCTTCTCTGTTTGAAAATAAATAGTTGTAGCCTGCGACTACAGCCGCGCAAAAAAAATAGCCGATACTCAGGGATAATGTAGCATTCTAATAAGGTAGTTTTTGAGTTAAATTATAAACAAAAATATAAAAATTAAGAGGTTTCTCTTTATGATATTAGTAGAGATATAAAGCACGCATCAAAATTTCTATTTTATCAATCATTTCACGTTATTAAAAATAATTGTCGTGTCAGTAGCTAGTGAGATCGAGAATCAATTAGATACACAGAAAATCATAAAAGTACTACATCAAATTATGATAACGGTTGAATTTCCAAAAGGAAATTTAATTAATTGGTAATATCTACTATAATGAGGCGACTCACGATATTTCGAATGTAAATGAACAGGAACTTCGTGTGTTTTTTGTCGGGTGGAACCTTTTGAAGTGTTAAAGCTTTAAAGCTTTGAATAGTTAGTTAATTTATACATTTGGTTTCTTGAACACGGACGTTTTAATGTCACGAAGTCACGTGTTTGAATAGAGAAAAGGAAAGAAACACCTTTTTGTCTGAACTGCTACGTTATAAACATTGTTAAAACTGTAGGTTATCTCGCACCCACAAACGCACTTGTGTGTTCAAATAACAGCGAAATTGTTAGGTACAGCAGTAAGTAGGTAGGTACGGGAAGAAATAGAAACTATTGGTTTACATCATCATATTTTTTAAAGCCGGGTACTCACCTGCGAGCTGGGGCCCAAAAGCACGTATGTGGAAATATCACTCGAAAGTGGTGAAAAACTGTGCTGAATTTGAAATAAGAGTAGCATAGAAGACAATTACAGCTCTCAGTCTTGTTAACTAGTCAAAGATTTGACTAAAGCTGTAGTTTTGGAGATATGTATAAACAGATTCATACCACTTTCGAGTACTTTCGAGGGATGTAAATAAATAAATAAAATATATATCATGGGACAAATTACACCAATTTATCTAGTCCCAAACTTAGCAAACCTTGTAATATGGGAACCAGGCAACGGATAACCATACTTAATATAATGTAGATAAATAAATACATACAACATCTGACAAGGGCACAAACATTCGTATTCATCATACAAAACAAATGTCTGCCCGGATTCGAACCCGGGACCTCTAGCTTCATAGTCAGGGTCACTAACCACTTGGCTATCCGGTCGTCAAAATTGGTTTTCATAAATCGGGCCCCTGTAATCGTAAATGTTGGACGTTGTAACCAAAAACCCTAGCGTGGCGTGGCGTTCCGCTCGCGGCAGGCTCACGAGCCACGTCCTCACTATGGTTTTTGGATACTGTATCCTGCAACAGTTGCGGTTACATCTCGCAGATGAGTAACTAGCTTAACTTGCAAAAATTACATTTGTGAATTTTACTGTATTGTGACGCTTGGCTACTTTTACTCAAGAACTTATTTTTTATAATAAGCCGGTGTAGGCGACGCGCCGCCTATTTAGGTAGCTAAGCTACGTGTTACAACCTTCTTATCAAATTATCCTATTTTGGCCCTGGCCGCAAATAAATTAAATTGCACACAGCGCTGAGAGAAAAAAAAGTCAGTAGTCGTTTGCTCTTGTATGTGCTGCGTGTTGATATTTTCAATGTAATTCATATTGTTTTATTTGTTTCTACAGTCTACAGCTGGATTACGACAGAGTTTATAAAAAATGAGTAAAACAAAATCAAAACAAACGCCAAGATTTCCTAGTGAAATATAAAAGTTAAAAGAATGTTAAGCACACCAAATAAGATTAAACAGATAAGAGATATCAAAAGTGTCAAAAGAAAAATTAACCTTGCTCTGATTAGAAGCTTTCTTGTTTGTGGAAGCTCAGTGATTACGTTAAAAGCTCGGGCCGTTAACGTTATAACTAATTAGAGGGTTTAAGGAACTTTTAAGATTTTTATCGTGACGTTACGTTGTTCTGAGAAATTGAAATTAATAGCTGACGAAGGCTGGGAAATTTTCGGGATGGAATTTTTTTTTTAAATTATTATTTCAGTGTTAAATGCCACGCAAACACCACAAATTTCACCCTTACTAAGTTTTAAGGATTAAAAATTAGTACTTTTTTTGGAAAATACGACGAGCTGCGTGCCTTGTGGGTGGGAGTACTTCGTGCGTCTGTCCGGATCGCTACCCTCGTCTTACTCGCTAATCAGGAGTGTTTATGATGTGCTCCGACGTGGAGAGCAAGGCAGCCAGTGAAATTACAGGCACAGAGCTATCCTATCTTAGCCATCGAGGCTAGCAACGCATGCAATCCTTTAATGAGTAAATACATTTATTTATTTAATTAATTCCGACATGTGCAACTTTACAGTCAAAACCAAACTTTCACATTAATTGGCTACGTCACATTTAAGACCATGGGTGCTCATTTGCCTTCCTTGTCGTCAACGCAAATTAGGTAGTCTGCTTGGCTCTTGCGTACTGTCTCACGCTTTTCGGTAATATTCAAAGACAAGCTACAAAGTAAATCTTTCTCTCACCATCCATTAGGTCTTTACACCCAGTTAAAGTCACGCATATTATCGACAATGTCCTAACCTAAGCTATGCCGCTTGCCGCGTTTCTCATACAATGGGGTATAAATAATATCATTACTTGTCTATGCGCGAGCGCCGGTCGCCGTGATGGGTCATGATCTGAGAGTTTTAAGTCTGTATCTTAAGCGTGAGTTGCATAGTACATTACATTCCGAGGGCGGTGCAATAAAGAATGTCTGTGAATCAGTCTTTACTTTGCAGGAGCTCCTAATTATAATCTCTTATTCTGCAACCACGTATCTGTAAAAACAGTACACGAGTATTTAAAGTGGGTGACAGACGGGCGAGTAAGTTTACGCACTTACGGCTCGACGACTTTCCTCGCGTGTACGCGTTACACACAGGTGAATAAAGTCGTCGAGCCGTTAGTACGCGAACTTACTCGCCCGTCTGTCAATCACTTAAGCGTCCTAAAAATCAGGAAAATTTAAAGTACCACATTCAGAAAATTCTATTGCGTCTAGAAATATGGTAAAAACCGTTTTACGTATAGGATAATCCGCAATTCTGCACTCTCATCTTCATGCAATGCAAACGAGGCTATCCTCACTCGATAGAAAGCAAGCGTGTCCTTATTCTGCACTTCCTTGTTTCCTTCGGTTTTGTAAAATTTTTACATGCTCCACTATATAAATATTCAAACAAATGCCGTGTCCGTATGGTGTTTAAATTGGAGCATTTTATAGTTCGATCGCCTGCTCAGACCACAGACATTAGATATACCATTGAATACGCAAATTATCACGATTTGTATTGAATTGAAACCAAGCGTGCCGACTTTTTACGTACTCGAGTAATGCGTGGAGGGGTTTTATAAATTATTAATTTAATGTTTACCACTTATAGTGTCACCGCCGAAATTTAACGACGGGAAATGCAAACTGATACAAAGACACCGATGCTCCTCCGCCGCGCTGCGGTTTAAAATGCCTTCGTATTTTCCAAACAACAAACCTCCACGAAGTAGGGGTTTGCGTAATCTATGGTATACCTAATAAAACATTCCGGAATAACTTCATGCATGAGACCTAAATAGCTATATAAAAAATTGGCCGGAGACTATAACAGTTTGTAAGTTGCCATTAAATTGGAACATTTACTTTATCCTGTGCTTTTAACTCTGAACAAATTTTAATATGAAAATAAAACGATTTAGTATGGATCATTGCGTCTAATTTAATAAACGCTTTCATAAATGTCAGATACTTATTAAACTTAGTTGGTTTCATTCCCTCCAATATAAATTAAACCGATTGATTTTAATCCCTTTAGCAACTATTAAATAGTGTACTTAGAGTTAACTTGACTATTTCTACATAATTATAGAGCACGGTAATAAAATGTTTCATGACGAAAACTAATTTAAGTAACTCAATAATTTATAACACTTGTACCGGTAGCACACTAGCTTTTAGCACAGATATAAAACGCTCGTCTCTTCCGCACTTATACACTGGTTAGAAAGGGAGGTGAAATATCGATCTAGCTAAGAAAGATCTTTTCTGGGAAAACCTGAAGTTTTAAATGTGTGGCGCCCTCTCTTGATGAATAGTCGAACTACCTCGAAAGAGGAATAAAATACGCGCAGACACACTACTTACGTTCCCTTCAAATACATCAAAACGCATGGACAGAAAGTTTTCCATCAACATAAATTAGCCCAACAAATTCTGTTGATGAGTTATAGCTGACTTAGTGGTAATCCTAATAAATTACTCGACTTGCAACTAAACTAAATGGAAGATATAAATAATGTCCACAATTTCTCTATCTGCTAAAGCGGCGGTAACCCACAGCAATAATACAGAAACAAAGTAAGCGCAATTTAGTGCTTCTTTGACTTGCTACTGCTCATTTTTCTGCTCAGTAGTGGAATACAATTACCTACAATTTCGCTACATATTAAATGTTGTGTGGTGAAATGAGCTTTTTTTTAATACGAGTTCTTTTTGTCGTCTGCTGGCGCAGTTAGCACATTGTCAACATTGGAAGTCTATCTTACACACAGTTTAATCTGACCACTAAAAATTGGTCAAAATTAACTCGGAAAATTTAATTAAGCACGGGATCGGTGAAACTTCATATGAAGAGTCCTTTTAGACTTGGTCATAATAATTAATTTGGGATCATGAGATAAGACAAACTTTTATTTAATCATATTTATAGAAGACTAATTGGTTGGCTGCAAACAATTGGTTTACCGCTGTCCCGCGGGAACAATGCAATTTTCCGGGACCAAAAGAACCTTTTTTTATTAATTAATGTCCAAAGTGTCTACTTCCAAATTTTATTACAATCGGTTACTCACAGACGGAGAGAGATACAGAAGACAGAGTTACTTTCACATTTATAATATTAGCAGGGATAGAGATAAAGAAGACAAGGAGAGTGGGGAAATATCAAGTTACAAATGTTACGGTTTATTCATTAGTTTCCTAAATATTAGCTCAATTTCCGCCGACTGGAGCAAAGAGGTCATTTGACACTTGCCTAAACACACGTCTTGAGTGTTTCCAGGTGAGAAACTTAAGTAGGTACTTAAATTACCTGTTGTATGTAGTAGTGTACAAAACTGATATGGGATTTTCATTTTTCTAATTTGGAACGTCAATTTGTCTATTCGCACACATACAACAGGTCATTTACTTAATTTTTTCACCTATAGTCGTATAGTTTGTAATTGTTTCGTACATCAGACACATCATTCAAACAGATGATGCTAAGCGACAAAAAATCGCAAAGTAAAGGTCACGTGACAGCTAGTAACAGGTAGAAAAATCCGAAGACTACCGACCCGCTATGGGTGGTGTAGGGGCATGCGTCACGGAATGACGAGGATCCGGGTTCGATTCTCGGCCACAGCTTTACTTTTCGGAATTTTCTGTGTTCTAATTTTCAGTGACATTTAGATTTTCATTTTTTATTTTTATAGTAGTGCTGTCTAAAATAATCACGAACGTTTTCAGCAATTAAAACGGCAACACGAAATCTGCTCGTAAATCTACATAGTTGTAACATTTTATAATAGTGCATTATTTATTAGCTCACTTTCTACACTGGACCAAAGGCTTATCTTTTTTATAGCATCATAAATTACGCCTGTTTCTAAATTGATTCTGCTCTAATTATGTACGGATAGATGTCTCGCAGACAAAGCAAAAAAAATAAAATTTTCTGATATTACGTTAATGCTTGCTGATGTTTTAGTTTTCCATACCCAAATGATAAAAACGTAATAGGGTCCTATTACTAAGACTCCATTGTCTGTCTGTCTGTTTGTCCGTCTCTCTGCCTGGCTGTCTGTCAACCGGCTGTATCTCAGGAACCGTGATATTTATATCTATGTAAGTAACCAATATAAAATGACCTCACACTGCCTACATTTTGCTTAGAGGCAGGGGTCTAGTGACACTGGATTTTATAATAACTTGGCGATTTGTACGGAACCCTCGGTCCGCGCGTACAACTCGCACTTGGCAGGTTTTTGATAATTATTGCTACGTTTGTGGGCGTATTTGGGATTTGTGTAGGATTTGTATCACGTAGACTATTAGTTCATGAGTATTTACCTAATAAGGATAGTCGAGGTGATGCAACGAATGAGAAATTTGAGATTAGATACAATCGAATTTTAATCCAGTAGGTATCATTACTCATTTCATTTAACGTATTTGTATTATTGAAACTAAAATGACATAGGGTAGCTCATAATATGCTTTTTTTATATAATGTTGGGCTAACGAGCAGACGGGTCACCTGATGGAAAGTGATCACCATCGCCCAGGAATACCTGCAAGACGTGGGGAATCACAGGTGCGTTGCCGGCCCTTTCAGGAACAGGTAGGATCGTTTTTAAAGATTGGTGGTGCTAGTTTTTCTATCCTACTTGAATTTTAAATGAGCGGCGGTGATCACTTAATATATCCGCTTGCCATGGCCACCATTGCCTGTTTATCGGCTTTTATATACATAAAAAACCGCTTAGCTTTTCAGCACTTTCGAGTAGTATTTACACATATGTGCTTTCGAAAATCGAGTCCCAGGTATATGTAGATTTCATTGCAATTCGTGAGGCCATACGGCATAAAACGCGTCATAAAACCACATATAAACCAACAAACTTTCACATTTACAATAATTAGTACGATCACTCGCTTCACTCTGAACTAATTTGTTATTATATGTTGGCAATTAGCCGCTGATTGGACGTAGTATATGAGGCCATGTCAATGATATATTCAATTTGATTTCGCTTCCACGAAGTCCTAGAAATCGGCCTAATAAGAAATAGATAACGTCATGTAAACTTAGCATTACTTTTCTTCCCGTCCGCATAATTCCCGCACCACTTTATTCATTACCATTACGAAACTACGTTCGCGCTTCAAACAAAAAAGCACCGGTCACATCCAAGAATTCCTGGTCTCAATTAGAAACAGTATACAGACCTATTTGCGGCGGCCCAATTCATAACCGCTCGCATGTAGGACACGAAAACATACGTTAAAAGTTTCGGTTTTATGCGTTTCACCTTACTGCTATATGGGACATCAATGAGGTGACGGACGATACTAAAATGCCCGGCGTACACGTAATTTTCAACGAAAATAACAGCTGTTTTGTAAGTTTTAGTATCAAATTGCACGTTAAAAGAAGGTTAGATTAATTAAAAATATCGACAAGTGTGTGTGGGAGTTATTTTATATCTTAACCTCCTTATTCTTAAACGCTCTTTTTTTTTTTAAGTTAGAGAGGCCAGACAAGCGAACTAGTGGGTCACCTGATGGTAAATAATCACCACTGTCCATAGACACCCGCAGCGCTTTACGCGATGCCAGTGCTCTGTAGGCTTCTGCTAACTTAGCAATCGTTTGTTCTTATGTCACTTTGACATTTACTTTTTACAGATAAGGCGATTAATTTTGCGGGTGGTAGGGCCTTGTGCAAGGTCCGTCCGGATCGCTACCACCATCTTACTCGCTAATCCTGCCGCTAAGTAGCAGTGCTTGCACTGCTGTGTTCCGGTGTGGAGAGTAAGACAGCCGGGGAAATTACGGGCACAAGAGGCATTTTATCTTAGTCCTCTAGGTTGGCAACGCATCTGCAATCCCTCTGGGGTTGCGGGTGTCTATGGGCAGTGGTGATCACTTACCATCAGGTGACCCACTTGCTCGTTTGCCTTCCTATTCATATAAAAAAAAAAAAAAAAAAAAAAAAAGGACAAATGATGGCTAAGTTAGCAGAAGCCTATAGAGTGCTTATAAATAACCCGGTAAGTATCTACTTTTAATGGTGCTAAAGGCTGTGACAAGCGGGGGCTTAGTAATAAGGCCCCTAAGCTCCCGTGGGTATGGATACCTTACGGGTTCGAAACTCTAAAATGCTAATACTATTATGAAAAAACACAGAAACCACAATTTCATAAGCTTAATGGCCACCAAATTACATTTCTCAACCTACAAATGTAACGTAACAGCGTACGGGCGTTTATTCTATTTGGCTTTATTGCTCCCATAACGTCTCTTTACGGTCAACACTATTATGCAAACAATACATTATCTTTTGAACAAAGCAAAGGTCATAGCCAACACCTTTGATCTCTCCGGTTTAAGCCTGTATATAACACAGGCACAATAAATGGATCGTCACGAAAAAGAAGTCTTATTAAAAAAGGTCTTGGAAAATTTAATCTGGCACATACTGCCGCTCCAGGGGAATGAGAAATCTGGGGGAGAATTTGACTGGTAATGAAAGAAATATTACTAGAGCCTCTGAATAGTCGCACTCGAAATTAGGTTTAGGGAGTGTTTGTTGGAGAGTGAAATAACCGCCTTGGAAAATAGGGACCGTTGCAATTTTTAATTAAAGTATTTGTTTAGAATGGCTGCCTGCAGTCGGGACTGTAATTGGTGTGAAACCAACGTAAACCACAGTCGTTTTGTTAGGTATCTACTTTTAGAGTTCAAACCACCTATTCATTACTAAATATATGAAAACTTTTTCATGCAAATTTATTAATATTTTTATTTACTTACGCGGTGTGTTTAGCGAATTTGAAACTTGCATCCACACGATTGTTTTTTATTTTATTACAACATTTACAAAACATGTATAAATATATTCTGTAGCTTTCATTGCCATAATGATTATTAATTTACTTTAGCATATAAAAACATCTCATTACTGGAGCGTCATTTCCCTGTCATTCCCCTCTTCGGCGCACGGGAATGACACGCGCAATGAGTTCGTTCGCGTAATAAGATTCCAAATGTGAAATTCTGTATCAAATGAAGTCGACTGTACATTATTAAAGGAGATTCATTTGAGTTAACATTGTTGAGTTAAATGATATTGTTTAAGCTAGGCGAAGTGGTGCTTTCCGATGTTTGGATTTGGTTTGTTTGAAACTTATGAACAGATTTTTAAAACTTGTCTACTACATATTTAACATTATTCTAGTAATTATCTGCTGATTGTATTGTCAATGTCTCTTTGTATTTAGAAAGCTTTGCATCTTACTTAAAGCTTAAAACTTAAACTTATTTTTAAAGCTTTTAAAGGGGGGTACATGATTTACTCCTTGCACGGTTCGATGTTGGTGCGCCTGGTTTGCTGATTTTGCTCAATTGTTTTAACTATTTTTAAGAAATTTGATTCCCCTTTCTTCCTATACGCCCGCCATCACGCTAAACGTGGCCTTTAAAGGTCTTATTACCCTATGCTCTGTCTACCCCGTAAGGGATAAAGACGTGATTAATGTATTTTTAAGAATATTTTATTGTAAGAAAGAACAGAAAATTAGAAGACACTTTTGATATGTTGGTCGTAGCTAAAGATTTGTGTGGGTAAATTATGTTTTTAGGTTTGGTGACTTGGCCATGCATTTGGGGGGGGGGGGGGGGGGGAGCTCGTGTGCTTCCTGACCCCCCCTACCTCCTCAGACCGCAGTGTTAGAAACTGGTTCATAGAAAATACCTCCGCGTATAGACTTTTTCCGCAACGAAAGAGAATTACAACATATAAACCCGAAATAGGAGATTAAACGCTTAATTGGAGCAAATCGAAAGCCGTTAATTGCAATGATAATAAAGATAACTTAACCGTTCTTAACCGTTTTATGGAGACGTGTGAGTAGTAAAAATAGTAATAAATTCACTGCAAAAGATAACTCCTGATATATTGAAGCAAATAGTTTTTGTGGGAGTCTTGAGAACGTTATCTTTTGGTAAACACTAAGTTTGATAACCTTAACATATCATGAGAACGAATTTCAATCCTTTTGATAAATTTTTAAAAATAACGTTTTTTTCATATAAGTTCCGGAGTTCAAGGAGCAAGTGATATTTCAAAGCAAAATACGGAAAATAACGGTTTATTCCTATCATTCTTAATTGACCTTGAGTTTCGAATAAATTTTAAGTAATAACATTGATAACACAGTACGTAAACAACTTGGTGCAATTATATCTTCCCGTTTCTGATAGATATACAGATGGGCGCACGGACAGACGGACAAAGAAGTAACCCTTAAGGTTTCCAATTTTACTATCGAGACACGGAACCCTAAAAAGAAAAACACTCGTCACCATCCGCCCATAGCGGTCGGAGGGTTCTGCATAATTTATACGTCGGAAAAGAATTGCCCTGCCCCATGTTTACATTTGTCTTCTTGATTTCCTGCCTTCTCTCTCCCACCCAATAGGAAGGATAGAGACGGCTGTTTTTACAGTGGAAAACGATTTGAAAAAGGCTGGATTGAAAGGGATTTACAACAAAGCGTGGCATCGGATGTCCCTTGGAGATGAAATGTGTTTCCGCCGCTGGCTTAGGCTTATCTGTATTTGCATGATTTACATCAATCACAAGCAGCTGTATTGATAAGAAAAACGGCATTAAGGTCAGCGGCGTTCTGGGGATATATTCCAGAAATATTAGATCATTATTGAAAGCGAGAGACTCTTCAGACAGTTAAATTCTAACGTGTGATTTCATGCGTAATTATTTTGAAAAATGACCTTTACATCTTTGCTTTTTTTGCAATTATTCGAAATTAATGACCCGTCGAATTTTGGCATGAATTATTCAAAAATTAGTCACGTTCTCTGGTGGCAACGCTCACAACTAACCCGATACTGGCATGTTTTAACGAGATTCGACACCCTTTTGTTTTTATTTTTTAGTCCCGGAATATTCAGTTAGAATGTTAGGTTTTTTATTTAGGTAGACCCAATTATTCACGCATCGTTAAACCGACACTCGGCTTTGAGAACGCAAATCTTTTTTGTCCCTGTTATTGCAAAAACTATATTGTTTTCTTTGACAAAATTTTTAGGCTGATGAACAAACAAACGACGCGAAATAAAGTTACCTATGAAAAAGCTTCAAAATACATAAAAATATCGCGTCATTTGAAACCAATTCGAGGCAGCCAAATGTTATGGGAATGTGCTTTTCTTAGGCACATTGAGTCTACTTTAGATCTTTAATTCATACAAACCCTCCTGCGCCTTACACGCATCAACATAAGAACTACTTCTATGAATCTAAAGTTTCCGAAAAAGGCCGGTAAACGCTTCTTTCCTCGTTCCGTTCCGATTTTATGAGTCAACGGCGAGTTTTGGAATTGTTTTTATGGTTCCTAGTAAAAGCCTTCCGCCTTTGAATTATTAAATTAAATTTAGTAGAACACGGTAGAGTCGTGGAAACCTCGTTTTATTGGATGCGTTTATTTATTAACGAATGAACTCACGTGAGAGGGTAGCTTGAGAAACGCACCGACTTGCCACGTGTCAAAATTAGGAAACTTTCACTTGCCTGTCACTCTCTCTACTAAAAGGATTAAAAGGTGTTGCTTGTGTCAGACCAGTCAGACTTTATTTTATGGAAGACGTATCTACCCAAAATCAGGTCTCGCTTACCATACAATATATGTCACCAAGATTATCGTTTTTTCTTAGACGCTTCTGAACTTAGATCAGCTAGTACTTACCTGCAAAAAAAAAAGACAAATAAGACAAGGTACATGAAACCTATGCAATTCTCTGTTTATTCTCAACAGCCAATTAAGCTAATTATTTATCGAGCACGAACGACAAACGGCTCGAGCATTGCTCCATTAATTTTGACGATATTTAACCAACATAAATTATAGCTAGACGTATAATTACTCGCCCACGCAAGGGTAAGAGCGGGACAAATTTCACAATCACTTTTCCGCCCACGACCTCAAAACAAGCGAAGTATTTACTTGGAAACTTACTTTTCTAAGATTAAACCGTCGGATTTGCATTGACGCGTGCGATAACAGTATAATGAGTCGGTTTCCCGGCGCCGATAGATCACGCTAGATGGCGCCAGGGCGCCGCAGCGCTAGCGCCGGGCCGCGCACTCGATCATAGATCACCGTTGATTGGATACGTTTTTGCAATTAGCGCGCTTTTTCAGGTGCTTAGAGTTAATAATGGTAAATTACGCCTTTAGAAGAAATAGTTTCTGTGCACGTGCGTCTGATACAAAGCACGTTTAAATGTCTTGGATATTAAAGCTACATTTGAGAGAGTAATAGAATATACACACGATACGCCCGGTTTTTCAACCAGTTTCATGACATGACCCTCCTAGTACGAAAAAAATATATATGTTACTAATACTCAATGAATACATTCTTATGCATTTTCCTAACTAGCAACTTTTATGCCTATAACTGTTGAATAGAATAGAATAGAATAGAATAACGTTTAACGTTTACGTTGGAGCCTATACTCCCCGTATAGGCTTCAACAGTTCAAGTTTGAAAAAACTGCGATACACCATACAATCAGATAAGACATTACCGTGTGTGCGAGCGAGAGCCTACCCGTCAACGCAGCTTCGCGCTAAGATTGGATAAATCAGAAAATATCAATGAAGCACTGAAACACCCACCAAACTTTACCCCAAACTTGCAACTATTCTATTATTCGCATCAATAAAACCCAGTCCCAATTGAGAAATTATTATCAGCGATCGTTCCCACATCATTTCTAAGGGCTGCCATTCTCGTATTCCGTAACTCACGACCGCCACAATAGGTTGCTTGTCCATATAAAGAAATGCAGTTGCAGTGAATAGCGAGACGGACATGAAGACATCGATCTGTTAAGTTAATTTATTGTTAAGGAGATAATTTGTTTTTATTTTCCCATTTCCATTTATTAAATACTGATATGATCCACCGATTTCGATGTGGTTTTTCATTCGAAAGCTGTTTCCTTGCTGCGGTTCTCAGTCATGTTTAGTAAATGCCAGTCCAGTAGTTTAAAGAGTATCAGCAGTATTTTAGGCATAACATTGATTTACTGTTCTAAATCATCAATAACGTTTTACATTCGTCGTGGATTGAAAACAAAAATATATTTATAAAACTCTTCCCAACTCGTACTGATTACCTCACAGCCTAAGTTTAGACCTTTAAGCCTTTCTTGAAAGCTCCTTTACTACGACCTGCCGTCAGGTCGAGGTCCCGCCCACCTGCGCCCACGCCGGCGCCGCGCTCTAACAGGTCCTTATCTAGCCACGTTATTTGCTAAAGTCTAACCTGAAGGGTCCTTGCTTATGTCCTTGATTGATCTGAGAATATGACAACTAGACTAAAGGGGGGGGGGGGGATAAATATTTTGGTATAGTATCATGAAGCTATCAACAAGATCCACCCACAAATGTTTGATCATTCGTCGAATATTCGAGTGGTGTGAACGTTGAGACGAGCGTTACACTAATACGAGCATACATTAATTGCTAGTTTTTTATATATAAATATTAAAGCCGACACTCGGGCATGCGCTCCTCCTTAGGGCCTTACCATGACGTCTTAATGCGATTCAATTCCGACTCAGTTCAGGTTTTAGCTGTAATTATTAGTATGGATCTGACAGCGAGCGAACCTAAACTGAATCGGAATTGAATCGCATTAAGACGTCATGGTAAGGCTCCTGATGTTAAGTGATCACCGCCGCTCACAGACAGCTACAGTACCATTAGGACTGCTGATGCGTTGCCGGCCTTGCAAATAGTGGTACACTCGCCTTTTAAAGGTCCCCATGTTATAACAAGTTGGAAAAACCTCGGCCACCAGTCCATTCCAGATCTAACACGTAAGGGGTAAGAAACTCCGCTTAAACCGCATAGCGTTGGAACGCCATATATCGAGATGGTGTCGATGAAAGCTACCTTTCCATCGAGATGAACGATAATGGAACTAAATGGGACAAGATTAAAAAGTTCGCCAGAACACTCCCTACACAACAAATGCTCGTGAAAGAATGATCTCAGTGTGGACGCTCCTTAATAGGCCAGGGTCGATACCTTTGAAAATGATAAAAAGTAAAATAAAATTATAGTAGGATGAAACCCATTAGAAAAGGTAGAGAATATTACAAAAATTAAAGGAAAAATAAATTACGGTCGATCTGAGGTCGGGAAGGGGGGGGGGGTGAGTTTTTAAGGGTGAAAAACGGTTTATCTCGATTTCCGGCGAAACTACAAGTCTTATGAAAAAAAGTTAAATGGCAAAGTTGTAGGTAATAAAAAGATCTACAACTTTTGCTTTTACACTTTTTTCACATAACCTCAAAATTTATGTGAAAAATTCAAATAACCAAGTTTTTGGTTTTTTATTTTTATCTTTTGCAAAAATAATAATTTTTTCACGAAACTTGGTGAAAACTTACCTTTTTATGTCCCGAACTTACAGTATTTTTTTTGATTTAAAAGATTCATTTTTTCACCTTATTTTGACTTAATATCGAAAAAGCACCCTAATTTTCAATCGAAAATTCTCACGTCAAAATATCTGTTTTTTTTTTAAAGTCGGTGGCCTTTTTGTTCGTTGAAATCTCTACTTTCTGATGGTATAAAAAAATATATACATTACAATGGTAATTTTTGTCAAAAAATGCAAATAAAGGAAAAAATCATTATGTTCAATTTTGAGCTATTTATTTAAAATTTACACCTTAATTACTCGTTAAACGTAAGATTACATGTTACATTGATAAACAAAAAAATTACGAATCCATTAAACATAAAGATTGGAAAAAACATGCGAAAATAATTGTTCTAAATATTTAAAAAATAGGATTTAAAGGAGATTTCATCAAAAAAATGTGACTGTTGCAATATTTTTCAGTAATAAAGTTGATTTATTAAATTCTAATTACATTTATGTCATAGAAAATCTCATCTTACTAATATTATAAATGTGAAAGTTTGTTACTCTTTCACGCCAGAACGGCTGGTCAGATCGGGATGAAATTTGGAACATATATAGATTATAGTCTGGAATAACACATAGGTCACTTTTTATCCCGGAAAATTGCGCAATTCCCGTGGGATAGCGATAAACGAATTATATGCAGACGAAGTTGCGCGCAACAGCTAGTAATATATAAATATACATGTAAATCGTACTATTCAATTTCGATACTTTATACTGATTACGTAATTCATAATAATTTTCTTAAATACAATAAAAATAGGATTTGAATCCTATTTTTAAATATTTAGAACAACTATTTTCGCATGTTTTTTGCAATCTTTATGTTTTATGGATTCGTATTTTTTTTGTTTATCAATGTAACATGTAATCTTACGTTTAACGAGTAATTAAGGTGTAAATTTTAAATAAATAGCTCAAAATTGAACATAATGTTTTTTTTCCTTTATTTGCATTTTCTGACAAAAATTACCATTGTAATGTATATATTTTTTTATACCATCGGAAAGTAGAGATTTCAACGAACAAAAAGGCCACCGACTTTAAAAAAAAAACAGATATTTTGACGTGAGAATTTTCGATTGAAAATTAGGGTGCTATTTCGATATTAAGTCAAAATAAGGTGAAAAAATGAATTTTTTAAATCAAAAAAAATACTGTAAGTTTGGGACATAAAAAGGTAAGTTTTCACCAAGTTTCGTGAAAAAATTATTATTTTTGCAAAAGATAAAAATAAAAAACCAAAAACTTGGTTATTTGAATTTTTCACATAAATTTTGAGGTTATGTGAAAAAAGTGTGAAAGTAAAAGTTGTAGATCTTTTTATTACCTACAACTTTGCCATTTAACTTTTTTTCATAAGACTTGTAGTTTCGCCGGAAATCGGGATAAACCGTTTTTCACCCTTAAAAACTCACCCCCCCCCCCTTCCCGACCTCAGATCGACCGTAATTTATTTTTCCTTTAATTTTTGTAATATTCTCTACCTTTTCTAATGGGTTTCATCCTACTATAATTTTATATTGTCTCAAAAATTATCGACCCTGGCCTATAAAGAAAGATGTGATGTAAGAAACACGCCTGGTCTCAAGTAACAGCCAGCAGTTGCAAATTGAACTGATGACAGTTATTAGCAACCCTAGCGTCATCTATTTTATTCGTTGATTTTGATAGTGAGTAGAAAAAGGTTGTTTTTCTGCTCCCTTTGTTTGACGCTAGACACCTACTCCTCCCCCGTCAAGTTATGGACAACATTTTGGCGCCTTTTGCTATCTGGCGCCTAAAGCGGCAGCTCCACTTGTTAGTGCACAAGACTATTCGAAACACTACGTGGCGTAACATCCACATTATAAAGTTACCTTTATGAAAAGTTATAGCCATGTGACCTATGTGAAACGCTATTTGAATAAGGAAATAAGTAGACGAGAGTTTTACTATCTCGATAATTACTCGTATCTACCGGGTTTAATCAAAGACTCAATCGCAAGAAACGATTACCTCTTATACGTAAAATGCAACGTTTCCAGGGGAATAATTGGTATTTTTAGTATGATTAAACATTAATAGGACTGCGATGGCGTGTAACTTCCGTGTAACCGACCGTATTGCATGTTAATTCCTCGGAAATGTTGGCGCTCCTGACTATTTGACTATATTGAAAGGGTCAGTCAATTTGTGCTCACGCTGCCACGGGCCTTACGTACGCTCCTACGAATAATAATAAGTCCTTACTACTACTACTACTACTAGTACTTACTACTACTACTATTATTATTATTGTACTACTAGTATTAGTACTTATTATTATTCGTAGGTACGCTCGAAGAAACTGAATCACGTACCCCTATGGAAGCTTTTTTCATACAATTTCGGATAATTACTTTGGCAGGTGTATGGTAAGTATGTTTCTACATGCAAACACATTTTTATATTTCACACAGGCTTGAATCTTGCGCGTAAGCAGCGGAGTAGCAAGGTAAATGTGTTTTGTTCATTGAAATGGACCTCCGCAAAGTAACGCCTGATTTAATAAAATAAACAAGTGTTTACTAGGAGGCTAATAATCATACGGGCTGTTGTGTTTTTGCCTAGTTACCGTATTAGCATGCGTAACTGGACGTGTCAGGTTTCGGAATGTGGCACCCACGGCGCAGGCGCCGGTGTGGGTGGAACCCGTAATACTGGCCTCTGGAATCCGTGAAAAAGGGCGCTAACGAAAACTAGATTGACTTACAAAGTAGCTAGCTCGCGGGTTCTGTACTAGAGTTAAAAAAAAACGTGGGACAACGTACACTTACACCACTTGATCCAATCTTAAACTTAGCATAGGTTGTGTTAAGGTGACTGGACAATGAATTTATTACAATTACAATTTATACAGTAATGTATGTTTCTTCCATGCTGGTCTGGGAGTAAAGAAAAAACATAGAATTTGCCAATTGCTTCTCTTCCCGCGCAGATGGTAAAAGCCCATCGAGGGAATGGGCGAAAGTCTTAGGAATCCTGTTATAGGCGATGTGGCTAGCAACCCATCACTATTTTGATTTCAAATTCCATCCATACGCCTACTTAATCATGCTAAACGTGGCCTTAAGGTTTTGGCCTTAGGCTCTGTCTACCCCGTAAGGGATAAAAACGTGAATTATGTATGTATGTTACGTATGTAAGTAAATTTCATACAGATGTATATTTTACCCCGACATAGTTTCCGGCTGTACAATTTAATAAAGAGCAATTATTTTTTTAAAGTAAGTTCGAGCAGTGATGTATACGATCCAAATTAACGTGACTTGACAAACGACAAACTGTCAGTGAGGAAAACAAATGAATAGCCACATGAAAATTAAGTAACCGATCATTTATATGTAAATGTTACATGCGTGCTCAATTATTTTGTATGACAACAAAAAATTCAGCAATTAGATAATGAAAACAATGTCTATGTGTTTTTTAGGACCCGCAGTAACCATTAGGTACCAAAATTCAGGCCCGTATGAAATTTACACGCTGTAAAAGCTGCTTCAAAAGTATTCTGGAATATTCCATCGGGTGGTTTGGATACTTCTGTTGAACATTCCTTTAAAGGCATATTGTAATTTTATAGTAAAAATTTTATCAGCAGAAGATACACAGAGACATTAGTAAGCAAATAAGTGGCCTCATAGCTTCAGAGTGATTTGTGTTAGGCTACCTTTAATACAGGCTTATTTGGTGATAGTAAGTTTATTTTCATTTCACTCTTGCTCTCGTGGTGTGTTTTGACGTGGAAAATTCACCATCCAACATACAGATGCGTGTTGAATAGATTTATTACAAGTTTATCTAAGTTTATCTACTGTTATTTACAGAGTTATATAAATAATAATATATTCCTATAACTTTTCGAAGCCAGAAGTAAATAAACATAGGTCCAAATTTCATTTCTGTGCCTCTACAGTAAGATATTTCGCCCTTATTAGATAAAAAATACTAAAAATATGCATAAAGCAGTCGGGTAGTGAGCTCCACCATTTTTATCTTAACAAGCAATATTCTTTACGATGTGGTAAAAAGTGAATATAAAGTTCTAGAATGCTGAAACCTGATTTGCTGGTCGTAAAAAAGTCCAACCTAGATATTATCCGACACCGCAATTACGATGTCCAACTGTATCTATTTTATTGGCTCGAATAAAAACGAATAAAACCAATAAAGCGTCATAATATCTATGAGAGATTATGTTATGACCGCAGTAAACCATTGTCAAATATACCAAGAGCCCTGCGCCATCTCGTTATTTACTGGTAAGCGTAAGAAATAAGACTCGATTCGTGCCTTCTTAAATTGGATTATCTATCTAAGGATGTAACCTCAAATAAACATCAAATAAGATAAACATTTTACCGATATGGCATAAGCAACTACAAGCTTAACGAAACCACTATAACTCGGTTCAACATTCAACTTTATCCCTTTTTAATAGAAGTGCATGCACGTGTTTTCGATGCGGAGTATGCCTTGCGCAGGTCTCACGATCCTCGCCCACGCTTTTTGGGAGCCAGGTTACATTTCTCATTTGCATGACGCCATTTCATGAATTCTTTCCTGGTATAAGATTGCGAAAATCCCTGGGACAGGCGTTCCAGTGAATACGTAAACTATTATGACACCTATTCCACCTTTTTGTTGGGTGCTAGTTTAGGAGGGCCACTCTGAAATTCGAAATTCGAAGCTCATGTCATACTGTCTATCTCCCTCTCCTATAAATGTTAGTGTGAGCGAAATGGCACGATATGAACTTCGAAGTTCTAACTTCGGAGTATAAGGTTTGGTCCTAACGGCTGTACAAACAAAAACAAGGAGCGGTGAGGTTAAAAAATGTCGTTTGATGAGAGAGATAACTGATATAGAGATTACGCGCGATAAAAATAATATTAACGTTATAGTACTCGTAGAAGCTTCACTACTTAATTATACGCACCATGTAAATACATAAACGAGAATTATATGTACGCAATCAAAAACACCAGGAGTTTTTATTTTGCAGAAGTGGCACATGCTAGCATTTTATTTATTTTGCTCAATTTTTTTGCCATTGCTTTGGTATTTTGTATTCGCGTAAACTCCTTTGAGGTTGACTGAATACAAAATGTGCTCTAAAACATTGATTATTGTACAATTGTTAAATTACAGAGTTAAATGCTCATCACGTTGCTCATCGCCAAATAATAAAACATTAGCTTTTCCACTTATTTACACATACACATACACAAACCACATCTATATCCGGTACGCGGTAGATAGAGCCTGAGGTAACAAACCCTAAAGGCCATGTTTAGCATGATTGTAGGCGAATAGGTGGAAAACGGAATCAAAATAGTGTTGGGTTGCTAGCCGAATCACCTATAACATGATTCCTAAGAATTTCGCCTATTCGACGAGAAGCAACTGGTACATTCTATGTTTTTCGTTTGCTCGCAGACCAGCATGGAAGGAAGGTCCACATATTTAAAACGAAATAATTAGATCGACTATTTACTACACAGTCAGCTCTCTGTTAAAACGTGTCAGTACGGTCTGACGTAAATATTTTATTGCAACTCTACGGTGGCAAGCTCTATAAAAACATCGACGGTAAGAAATCTAACACGTTTTACATCTACTTTTTCCGCTGAACTCTTCTTATATTTATAGCTCAACATATTAAATCCAACATAAACTGCTTCAGTAATATATTCCGCTATGTAATTATACAGGTCTCGTTGCGTCCTGCATAATGCAACAGGCTTCGTATGTTTCACTGGAAACAACATAGTTCTATGTTTAATTTACCAAGACAATCTAAATCGAACCTTGCGTCGACTAAAGCCAGTACAATTTCGAAGTTGAAAATTAGACATAGAACCTTGAAACATTGATTCGACTGTTCGGTTTTGATTTGATTCACCATAAACGGCATGTCATTGTTTATTTATTTATCGTGTTGTATTGGCAGTGTTGAGAAATAGGCATGGATAGCGCAGGCTGCGTCGTCTGTAGCTACCGATCATAAACTAGCCGACTGTCAGCATCCATTTTGATTCAGTCGCGTAGTTGTAAGTAAAATTTCTACTATAGTCCATTCCCAGTAAACAAACAGCTTCCCCGTTCAAGTTCATATAAAACTGAAAATAACATTCATACTGTAATAAGGGCTATCGCGTGTGAATTTGCCACTAGAGGCGCTAGTATATTATTATTTTTTCTTTTCTTTTCTTTTATTTCTTTTATTTATTTTTATTTCTTTTCTCTTCGACATTGAAGTCATCTCCAATTAATTTATTTGACGGTGGAGACGTTTTACACCTCCACTGGACTTATTATTTTTTTGTTGTTTTGACTAGTAGAGACTTTATACATCTCTACTATAGATTAATATAATTTATGGCTCGGGGACCTTATACATCCCTTTTATAAATGTATTTAATTTAAGTAGAATTTAAGTATTCTTACTGTATTTTATTTTGAAAAAATGACTTTCTGCCAAGTTTCTTGCGGCGCATTCTTCTTGACAATGATGGTCTTTCCGAATGCGCTAGTAGTTTCAAAAAGTCATGTAAAAGAGCCCTTGGCGGCCAAAATAAATTTTCATTTTCATTTTCATTAATACTCAACATACTCGTACTGTGTGTGGAACCGACTTTAAATTTTTTCAAGTCTTTATCCGCCAAAAAGACAATAATGTTACTTTAGACGTCTACGGTACGATCATAGCCATTTGTATGTTACATTCATTTTATATGACGCGATAGCGACATATGGACGCTAAGATCAGTTTTTATAGAATTGCTACCACATACAAAGAACATCGTTACTCTAATTGCATTGTATTTGTTTAGTGTTTTGGAACTATAGGAATTATAATTACTGCCACTCGCGGGATTTGATCACGCTCAATATAGTTCGAATAACGTCAACGTTAGTATCATAAACGTAATTTTATAGTAGGCAGGTGTCATTATTGAAGCGGTTTTTGTATTAGTTAATGAATATACCACACCAGTGGCGTGGCGCCAAGTATATCAGAAGGCAAGCCGAAGGGCATATAACTAGCCTTTTCCTCTAATTCTGCGCAATAAAAGTGCCCAACTGCCTTAAAATAGACAAGCCGGTAGGAATAGAGCTCTATGGACGCCACGCCACTGTAACTCACCTATTATGAAGTAAGTGAAGTTCCGAATCTGCACCGAGCCTGTGTGGGACCTAAACATCCTTAGCTACCTATACATCTATAGCTTAAGTGCTCTAGTCTGAGAGGTCTGTGGGACCACCCTATTGGCTGGAGAGATATATAATTTAATTATATACCCATTTACAATTTAATGTTAGTAATTGTGTACTTAAACAACAATAAAATTAATTGATTTACAGAGGATTCTGCTGTTTAATAGTCATTTTGTAAGGTGTTAAGTCGGACGTTCGTACAAATTTACAAGCATAATATGCATATCATGTACTTAGTTAACACAACATCATGTATTATGTTATGTTTATTCAGTGTTATGCAAAAGTACGATTACCAACGCTGGCAGCCGAAACTACATTTGTGTGACAAACGATATCATTAAACTGTAATCCTCTAAAGAGATTAGCGGGTCTCATACGAAGTTTAGCGGCAGTACGGTGAATAATAACAGTAAGGCAGAAAATAAAATTTCTAAGCGACACTGAAAATTAGAACACAGAAAAATCCGAAAAGTAAAGCTATGTAATGACGCGTGGTATACTCTTACACCACCCATAGCAGGTGGGTAAGCCTTCGAATTTTTCTATCTGTTACTAGCTGTCACGTGACCTTGTTGTTATGCGATTTTTGTCGCTAAGCGTCATCTATTTGAATGGTGTGTCTGTACGATAATTTTTTTTTGTTTTTTTATTTAATTTCTAACGGTAAAATGTAAAAGTAAACATAAAAAATCAAGAAGTAAAAATTCTTGATACATTTGATAGTACCTAAGGTAGAAAACATTTCATACCTAATTGCTCCACTAAACTATGTTCCAATTAGATCTAAGGCAAATATGGCAAACAATTTGCAAAGTTTAGCTACAAAAAAACAGCAAGCCCGGTAATCTGAAAAATGCGGGATATTCAAATCTTGCGTACTTCTACGCATAATTATTAGTATGATTTTTAATGAGCTGTGTCTAATTTTGTCGCATACGTACTGTTGTAATAACTGTTACTGTGAACATTACGCAAACCTCTGTGGGAAGCGCGCTACACATGTATGTTACAGTTCTGTTAATAGCTATATGCGTACGCGTCGTTCGTAATGCTAACTTATAATATCAAAGCCGCAACCGTTACAGTAATGACGGCGCGCATTATGACACAACTACACGCCTCGACGTTTGTTTACGTTTTTTTGTTGCGTCGATTTTTTGTTTACCACGTAAACTTGATGTTTATAGTGACACAGTTCGTTTTGACAAGTACATCAATGCTATTTTTTGCGGTTTCCCAACCATCCGCTTGGTCAAGAGTAACTGTTATTTCTTAACTTTACACGAATTATTTATTAACTGTTACTACGCTGCGACCACAATGGTTGAAGAGCCTTTTGCTATTTTGGTGATAAATTAATCACCAGCTGTTTACATCTTTTTAAAAATGTCCTCCCCTTTCCGCTCAAAATAATAATAAACAATGGTAACAAATAAGCATGGGTTTGGGAATCGATTAACAATGCAGTTAAGAACCTACTGACGAACATCTTTCGGCGGCATTGAATAAATTCCGGGACTTTCCACGGTTTAATCTCTCCCTTGTAGATCTGATATGATCTCAGATGTGCTTGTCAACTAAGCTCTCAATAAAATTGATTAATCAGTTGACTGACTGTTTATTCATTAACTACTGTGTCACAAATAAAAATGCTGTTATATTATGGTGATACCACTCACCTGGATTTAGTCATTGAGAACCTTAACATTTCTAAAGTATTCACTCCTATAAGACAGCCTCCCTAACCGGTCACCAAAGAACCTGCCGCTAAGTATTAATTAAGTGATTCATTCATTAATATTAATTACAGGGACTCCCGCGCACCGCGCCGCTATTGATCTCTTTATCTCATTCCCGGATCATTAGAGGGAACATCATCTTTAAAAACCGGCCAAGTGCGAGTCGGACTTACGCGCCGAGGGTTCCGCACAAATTCGTCAAGTTATTATAAAATCCAGTGTTAGCGGAGCCGTGGTCTTAAGCAAAATGTATGCAGTGTGAGGTCATTTTATGTTGGTTACTACATAATATTTGTTGTTATAGCGGCCACAGAAATATCATCATCATCATCTTATTATGTTTTTCGGTTGTCTGGTAACCGAACCACAAGCTTTGCTTATATAGTTGGGACTAGATCAATTGGTACAATTTTCCTGTCACATTTATTTAGATCACACCTAGCTAAGCCACCAAAAATAAGTGAGTAATAAGGACTCCTTTTTTCCTCGAATGAGAATCGACTGTATTCTGTTAGAGATCGTTTCTCGAGTTTCTAGAATCTTCTCGCCGTTAATCCGTAGGAACTGTTAGATATTCCGCGCTATGTCCATACAATAAAATTACCGATACGATAGTAACCAATAGCCCCGTCACATGAATAGCACGTCAGGTGGATTCCCTGTAAGGCCTCGCATTCGACTCGACTCGCATGACATACAAAATGTCCGCATAATTACTTTACCAACTTGGGAGAGAATAGGATTGCATTACCATAACTACGGCCGGATAAACAGACGGCCAAATGTGTTTCACTGCGGCAGAGTTCTTAGTTTCTTATGTCTTAAAATTGGACGTTATATCAAAGACGCACAGGGTTTCTTAGGAGTATTCAAAATGCTACTGAGAATTAGTATAATCTATCTATGTAATCTATCAATCTATCAATCTATCTACCTACCTACCTATCTACCTATCTGAGACCTTTAAACGAGCATATATACATAACAATAATATTTAGGAAAGTCATAAATATTATTCGTTAACTTAATAGTGTATTTTACTGGTTTCATTTTTAACCGGACTACTAGAGTAGTTAATTGTCTCCAAGCACCACATAGTCAATCTTTACTTTACCAAACCTCACGAAGATTCCCCTCAACTTTGCACTCGTGTGTAACTTACCTGAAAAAAAAAAGAAAAAAATTAAGTTCGTATTCTTGTGCCAACAAAACAAGGTAGGGCAAAATTTTAGATACAGAAAGTCGATTGTAACAAAGAAAAGTAAGTGATATTCACATAATGTGAATAATCGATTCTCCATGTCAGTCTACGATCCCCTAGAATAGAACCCTTAGGCGTCGTACTGCGGTACTAATCATAAACATCGAAGCTACACGTTTTACCAATTTATACGGAATCCTGGCGCGAACTATTGGATAATTTCAGCGTAATGGCGTAACGTGGTAGTTTGCGCATGGGCTGATTATGTAAATTGACAGAAGCGACCACGAGCGACAATACATACGGACTCCACTACTATAACATTACGTTATTAGCGATTGTGTGAGGTAAATATTCGGGGGCGCTCGCGTTCGCCTGAGACCTTAGAATAGACACCCGCTTGCTTAAAATTTACACGCCGTCAGAGAAATTTTGTCTATGGTTTGGTCCTCTCTTAAGGTAGAGTAAGGAGCCAAGCATCAGTACCGCCGCGAGAGTATCGCAGAGATAAGTTTAGCGGCAGAACTTGTCCGGTTACCTTGCTTGTTGTAAAAAATCCGGCCAAGTGCGAGTCGGACTCGCACAATAAGTGTTTCGTACAAATTCCGCAAGTGAATATATAATCCAGGGGTAGCAGAACCCTTCTTCTAAGCTAAATGTAGTCGGTGTGAGGTCATTTTATATTGGTTACTTAGAGATAGACAGATGACTTATATATTCCGTTTCTAGTATTTGCACTAAACTTCCTCGCAACTTAGGTGGTTTTCAGGTACCCGCCTTTTTCTTAAGTTTTTTTTAATGTCATCTGTCACCGTAAGCTATTTGAGACATTGATAAAAACGTTAGACTCGAACAAAACGCACACTCCTCGGCCATCGACATATTAACTAAAAAACTTTATTATTTCAGCGAGTTTTAGAAATTGCTGCGTATAAAAATGGGTATGTTGGAATTCTAGTAAAGGTAGGCACCCTAGTCGCGAGAGGCATCAGCCTCCGTATAGGGCGGACATAGGATCCGCACTTTGCATTGAAAGCACTCACAATGGATGTCGCCACTATTGGTAGATTAGAGCATTATAAAGCCGTCGAAGCGTTAGAAGTGCCAAACTTGAACCTAAAGGCTTTAAATATGGAAAATTTAGTCAAAGACAGAAGCTTTATAGTTTAACCCTCACCATCCGTCTGTGTCACATTATATCTACCTACAAATGACAGTTTATGAGTTTAAGTGAGTTTAATGGGGGGTGCGAGTTGGGTTACTTCCGCGTGTAGTCAAGAGCTGTGGTTCGTTTTTAGATCCGTCCGGGGGAAGAGCAGTGCTTGGTCCGATGCACCCAGGGCATCATTATCAACGGATATAGCCAACGGGCTAAGAGCTCGACATTGCCGACATTTTGTCACAAGATTTTTAAATATTTTAACTTTGACATTGGCGAAATCATCGCACCGATCGATGGGGCGATAATAAATAAAAAATGAGTTAATTTATTAGGTATGCTTTAGTACTCCTCCTTCACGCTAAAACTAAGGTGGACTAAAATGTTTGGTGAATTATGAAACTAAGAAGCTGGCTAGGGTGTAAAATATAATACTTGTATTGAGTTTAAATGCAATGCGCTTATAAAATGTGTTCTAATCCAAACCGTAAGCTTATTTCCGTATAAAGCCAATACTGGCCAGTAGGAATGGCAGTATAGTCCAGTGTAGTTTAAGTACGTATTTATTAGGAAGCAAATTGTATGCGACTCCTTTATTTGATTTAAATTAACTTATATACAATACAGCTGTATTCAAGGGTTTTATAGCGTTTGAATAACAAACGTTACTTTAGATAAGCAGTAAATTTATAGTCCCAAAGCTTCTTAGTTGGAGAGTCAAACATATTAGTTTGAACTTTCAAGCTTAAGAACAACTGAAATATTATGTTACACAGTTCTGTAAAATAACACCCATTTTTCAAGATGAGCCAACTTCGAAAGATAGATCCTTAGTATATTGGCTGCTTATCCAAGCACACGATATTGTTAATATATTGCGAACAAGCAGGCTGTAAACAGCACCGGCGATTCCACAAATGACTTCCAGCCGTTACCAGCTCGAACCTTCCCCATATACGAGTATTAATTCTAAGCATATGGCGTCAGGCTAAAGAATGGCCAGTAACAAAACGAAAATAAATTTGTAACTGGCCATTTATACAGATGATACATTCGTACATTTAAACAAATCAACACACACTCTGAAATGCCGTGATTCGCATTTGCAGCTACTTTTTTTACGGCATTCGACAGGTGCTACGATTTGCAACTGGCCAGAGGCATAAAACATTAAAAAATTGGTTCTAAATTTGAATTTAAACATAATAACTACTTATTGCGGTAATCGTCTATTTCAACAAATGGAGTTTAGGACCAGGAATTAGGACCAGGGTTTTGATACTTTGTGAAGATATTTGTTATGTATTTAAATTGAAGTCTAAACAATTCTGAAAAAATACAAACAGAAAGATTGGCGCACTAACGTAAATATAAGTAGATATTTCTCTAAATCGAATGTTTCGTTTCATATTGCTTTTTAACTATCGACCCACGTTTTGTTTACAAAATTCAATGCAAACAGAAAAGACAACGAGTGAGTAACATAATCGGATACGCTGGATACGGTTCCGCGGCCGCGCCGTTAAGAGTGAAAACGTTGTTTTCTGCGGCATTTCAAAATCGCAATTAAGTGGTATAATCGCCAGAATCGCTGATGGTTTGCGGTTTGGTTCGAGACTTATAAGTCGTAATAGCGTTAGAAAGTTGTTACTAACTCTTAAAACAGACAGTTCGCTTTCGTTGGTGTTTTTATGTTGTAGTAAAAAAAAAAACATATTCGTGCTCGTTTTTATATTCGATTTTGCGAAAATTGTCTACATCGACAGTAGAGATTCAGAATTCAGTTACAGAACAGTAAATAATAACTTTCAAAAAAACGCGAATAGAGGACGTTTTGTGCAACCAAAGATAATAAAATTGTCCTCTATAAAGGCAACGACGCCTTATTGGAAGAAGATAAAGTTAATGTTCATAATAAGGCATTCACACCATACATAAAGACTATCGATGATGGCACGAATGCCATGCTTTATGAGGAGAGATAGCCCGTACATGCTCAGACGTGAGACGTCCCGTTAGAACCGTTGATATTATCCAGAGACATTTGCATAATTGAGCTATGGAAAACAGACGGGAATGACTGTCCAGTACTTCGACTACTGAAGTTTTAGCACACTTCACTAGCGTACATTGCGTACATAAAACGTCCGTCCGTCCCTTACGCACACACGTATAGTTAGTGTTAGGAAACCTAGCATGCTAACCCTCTGGTGCTGTTAGACGAGACAATGTATTAAAACCTTTTTTGCCAAATATAATTCTGGCCATAAGGATGATGCCACGGCGCGGCTGAAAAGAAAACTTGGTCCAGACCTGTCGTCGCTTAAAAATGAGGCTGCAACATGGAGGAATTATTATGTCTATTAGTTATTTTCTCTAATGACAGGACAAGGAAATGGAAGCTAAGTACAATAATCCTGCATGTGTGATGTCTTTAAGACTGCAGCTGAGCAGCTCATAAAAATAACGAGCAAGGATCTAAATAAGCTAGCAAACAATTTATTAACAAATGTTCTGAATAAAGAGAAAAAATCGTAATCTATGCGATACTTGTGCAGTGCGATACTTGTAAAACTTGTCCATATCAATGTTTTCGTAAATTGCAATTTGCAAATTGTCAAGGAAATTAAATCTTGATTAAAGCTAAACCGATAAACAAACCCTATCATTAAGCATAATGAAAGTCGACGACAGAAGGCACTTAAGAAATACAAACATGAAAATCTCGGTCGGACGTCTGTTGCAATTTCTATTAAGGATAATTTGCATGCGTGTCTCAGGGAAATATCTGTTTGGAGTGGCGCTTACTACACTTTTACAGCCGGATTCGTTTAACTCCCAGTTAATGTTCACTGGTTTAATCGACTTATAACCAGAAAGTGTTATGTAATTAGTGAGAGGATATTGAAATGGATAATTAGGAGTGAAATAGGACCTAACTGGTTTTGAATGAGAAAAATATACCTATTGCATTGGAATGCGTTAACTGCATAATTTGTATGCTTTTCGATTGGAACTCCTTAGCGTACATTGCGTCTTCTCTGCATGAACGTGTTTACTTAACGATGAAATTATGAAATTAATAATTGACTATAGAACAATTTATCGTCATGAAGAAAATTACGTAGTATCATATCTAGTAAGTACCTATGCATGACGTTGTGTGTGTATTTTCCGTCATTTCCGTGTAATAGTTATTTTTTTGTGTAAAAGCTATGCGTTTGACCACAATTACGTCTGAGGATAATCTTCATGGATTTAAGAAGCACGCTTTCCTAGCAAATGCTCGTTCTCTATTGACGTGTCGGCCGGATTGTAGACGCAGGCAGGGAATCCATTCCTTAGCTGTCCGGATAATAAAGGAGTAATGAAACTATTTCCAGGGTTTTTAAGGATGCTGATGACATACGGGTGAAGATCTGGCGCCTATTTCACCAACATGACAATTGTCAATAAGGGGCGGTCAAGTTAGTCAAATAGGGCCAAGCCTATCTAGACGACCTGTCAAAGAAAGGAGCTGGTGGAATAAGGCGGTGAAATCCAACTGATATAAACCGTCTTAACGTGATCAGTATCCTTGACCCCAATTTAAAATCAGTCTATTTTATTTACATTCTGCGGATACAAATAATTATACCCTTGACATCGATGATATAGTGATACAAATCGATGAACGTCTAATCGATTATCAAAATAATCGACACCCGTCGTGATTGCCAATACAAAGAATACCCATAATTCTAACACCCTGGGCATCACCAAGGGGGGCCATTAGCAGTGCGCAGTAAGGGCACTCGACTGAGCACAGATTGTCGAAAGCGTAAGAACTTACTTGAAAAGCGATAAAGTAAATCAGAGGGATTTGAAAAAAGACGTTTAGTGCATTAACGTCTTTAGTTTAAAATACAGCGTTGTCAGTGAATTTGCTGGTTTTTTTAAATGGTTTCTTTGGAATAACATCTTTGACGGATTACATAGCGTGTTCTTTACTTAATAAAAACCAAATGTCAAGATCTTTGCAGATCTTATATACTAAATAGTTGAATAGTATGATTTAGTAGAGATAGGTATATGAAAACGAAAAAAAATCCTGTAGGTACACGTAATAAAAGTACAATTAGTATTTATTATCTGTGGCAAGATTCATTTCCTAACCCTGGTTGATTACTTACTAGATGAGCATTTTTATTTGACTTCAGAAGCGAAGTAATGAAATGACAAATGAAATCAATTTACAGTATTACAGGTTTCATTTCAAGATTTGAAATGGCGCGAATGGAGGAGTGGAAAAGAACAAAATAAAAGATATAGAGAAGATCGATGTCCTGCAGTGGACGTAGTGGGGTTACGAAAGAAAGAGAGCTAGACGTTGAAAACTAGGGAAGAGTTCATCATCATATCAGCCATAGGACGTCCACTGTTGGACATAGGCCTCCCCCCAGACCTCCGTTTGCCTCGGTCGGAAGCGGCTTGCATCCACCGTGAACCCGCGACTTTGACCAGGTCATCCGTCTACCTCGTTGGTGAACGAGGAAAAGTTAAGATGATGCAATAAATAACAATAAAGTGTTGGTGATGTCAATGGCGTAAAGACTCGTAAAGTAGACACAGAAAAGCCGACAGTGCATCAACGGTAGAATTTAAAGACTATAAGTCAGCCAATGAACGCGACCCTATTAAAATGCCGTTTCTATAAATAGGTTTAACTAGTTCTCAGTATATTCATGTGTAATAAAGCTCTGTATAAGTGAAGTAGGTAATAAACAAGCTTTGGTTGGGATCGAACCAGCTCGCGTCGCGTGGGTGTCAAGACTGGTTCAGCTTTTACACGGTGTTTTGCTAATAACATGCGTGAACGCATCGGGAATCAATGCCCGTGCATTCATTTTAACAGGCTTAATACCACATAGGAATCCCTTCGGATTTGGACTCTATGATCTTAATTATAAGTTCTGTGGTGAGATCGTAATTGAAGTGCAGTTAAGTCCTTTTTATTGCCATATTGATGCGCTGAAGGCTTTTTAGATTGCATAGTGCATTTTTTTCCTTTTTTTAATGCAAGATCTGGATTGAAATGTAATGTGTCGAACTTTATAAATATTAAAAATATATTATTGCTGCAATAAACACAACTGCGGTAATGTTATGAGAAATATTCGTTGATTCGTATTTAATATTTACCTATTCATTCATGGTGTTTTATATACAGTTTATCTCATAATACAAATTAAGTAAAGTTATAGAATAATGTTAAGTGTTGACAACCATAGCCGAAGTCTATGAAACTGGCAGCTTTTATATGCAATCGTGATTCGCGCACGATTTGAAATGCCAATTTAAAAAAAAATGCTGCAATGATCGTAAACCATAATTGCCAGTGTTCAATTTATTTAATAGTTCTATCTACTGTTCGGTAAGACAGAAGTTTTCTAACACAAAAGGGTATAGATTTATCGATCGATAAATAATAGTTATTAATGTCAGATATTGGCCTCGGTATTTTTGTTTATTTGGAACTCGGCGGTCACTCGCAGCAGGTGGTATAGCGCCGCTTTTAAAGCGTCAACATAGTTTATGTTATTTCGAATAATAATTATGGAAAGGCGTCAAGTGGAACGAACTTGATTTAAAAAATGTGCGTCAAATTATGTTAACGTAAGTGGTAAAATAAAAACAGAAATTGGTATGTAATGATAATATTTTTAAGTAGATGAGAAAATTATTAAGCGTGTTAAAATGTATATTATATATGTCACACTGTTTTATGAGATAAACGCATTTTTATTAGGTACTCTTGGGTTCTCGTGCTCTCTGTAATAAACAGAAGACGGTATCATGGATATCTGTTAGATATATTTATCAGTGTGTGGTGAATTAATGTTTTAATCGTACCTAGTTGACCGTTTGAGTCGCACATTCTTATAAATCTTATAATATGAGTTGTTACATCAGGAAATGCCTTTGTATCATTTCAACCAGTTTACAAAATCCTTGATAAATTATATCCTTGCCTACCTAATAACTTCCTTATAAATCACTATATCTCAATAGATGAAGATAGAACGAATGTAAAAACCAAATGAAAATCCGTTCAGAAGATTTTAAGTTTATTGCCAACAGACAGACGCGGTGGAGGACTTTGTTTCACAATATTCTCAGACATCAATACTTTTTATTGAACACCACAAACCAGTACAAAACAATACAGAAAAAAGTCTTATCGCTTAATAGCGATCTCTACCAGCCAACCAATAAAAGAAAGAAATAAGTCGGAGACAGTTTTAGTAGGTGGCGGAAACAAATAGACAGGAGAAACGCAGGGATAATTAAACAACAATACTAACATGAATATTATCTATTTTATATATTAGTATCACCCTAGTTTCTTCCATGCTGGTCTGGGAGTAAAGAAAAAACATAGAATTTACCAGTTGCTTCTCTTCCCGCGCAGATGGTAAAAGCCCATCGAGGGAATGGGCGAAATTCTTAGGAATCATGTTATAGGCGATGCGGCAAGCAACCCATCACTATTTTGATTCCCCTTTCCATCCATACGCCCAAAATCATGCTAAATGTGAACTTTAGGTCTTGTTACCTTAGACTCTGTCTACCCCCTAAGGGATAAAGACGTGATCTATGTGTATGCGTGTGTATAGTTCGATACAACATTGAAAGACCGATACATACCACATGGCAGTGACAGTTAGGCCATATAGATCCGTGTCAATGACACTCAAGCGCACTTAAGCCGAACAAGTAAGGAATGATCGAAGTCGGTAATTGTTGGGTACATAAATCGACCTGTAATTAATGAAAGCAAATAACATTTATGTTCGTTTTTATTAATTGTGAAATACGAGTACAAACTAGGCGATAATTTTTAATCTTAGACCTCGTTTCTCATATTCAACTCAATGTCTACCCCGTAAGGGATAAAGACGTGATTTGTGTATGTATGTATGTATGTATAGGGCCAAATATTAGGCCACTAAGTAGGTATACTCGTATTATACCTACTTAAATGTTGGTGTTAGTATAAAAGAAAAGCTTTACATCCGGAACAAGGCTTACAGAAGACACACTTAAATCAAAAGCTTAACTACTAAAAACCGTGTTTTCAGACTGTTAATTATATACCTACCGCATTAAAGTAATTAGAAACGGAGTGAAAGCATCATAGGTCATAGTTATGAAATTAACGCGTTATCTTAACGTTTATGGCCGGCTTTATCTTCGTGGAAATCGTGAATGTTTGCTTTAGTTCTAAAGCGGCGCCGACGTGGTGTGGTTCTCCTTTACAACATATTATAATACCTATTTAAGCATATTACCTATATAAATTACTAGCTTCTGCCCGCGACTTCGTCTGCGTAGAATTATACATAAAAACCTTCCTCTTGAATCACTCTATCTATTAAAAATACCCGCATCAAAATCCGTTGTGTAGTTTTGAAGATATAAGCATACATAGGGACATAGGGACATGGGGACAGAGAAAGCGACTTTGTTTTATACTATGTAGTGATATCGTTTGGTGCAGAACTAAACATTATACTGGAAGATTCGTTACAAGTGTAATATTTCGTTTGTACTGCGATCTTGTATAGTGCACTAGATGTTCTAAATAATACATTTCCGGGATAAAAAGTAGCCCATGTGTTATCCCAGACTTTAATCTATCTCTGAGCCAAATATAATGCAAATCTGTCCCGCCCCTCTAGTGTGAAAGAGTACATACATACATACATACATAAATCACGTCTTTGTCCCTTACGGGGTAGACGGGGCCTTAGGTAACAAGACCTAAAGACCACGTTTAGCATGATTGTGGGCGTATCGATGGAAAGAGGAATCACAACAGTGATGGGTTGCTAGCCACATCGCCTATATAAAATGATCCCTAAGATTTTCGCCCAATCCCTCGATGGGCTTTTACCATCTGCGCAGGAAGGGAAGCAACTGGTACATTCTATGTTTTTTCTTTGCTCCCAGACCAGCATGGAACAAAAAGTGTGAAAGAGTAACATGCATAATATAATAAAACACACTCACCTGTTTACATTAGTATATTCCTTATCTAGGGCAACCATACAATACCATAATCTAGTACTCTTAATCCTAATATTCGTTTTCTTATCTCTAAAGTAAACCTCCCATCATCATCTCCATTCCCGGAATCCCCCCAAGCTAGCGACTGTCAAAAGTATATCGGCTTTGCCGCCAAAACCCAATCAGCAAGTGTTGCAAGCAGGCATAACGATTATTTGAGGTAATGTTATTCCAGCTTGCACATTAATGGAACCTAACACTAATATAATTAGTAGGAATGTAAAAAATCCGCTAAGTATTATGTCACCTTCTTTACAAAACTTACTTGGTTACACTAGTCTAAGCCAGGCGGTAATGTTGAGGGCGATACTCAAATGAATTACCACAATCGAGTGCCAAGAGGAACAAACCTAAAACCGGAAGCAGCCTAACCAAGTGACATAAAGCACCGATTACTTTATTATGGAATGTTAAACCAAGCGCAGGAAGGAGTAAATCTTTCCACGTCGCGCGTTCTCTAAATTTGTTCCTACTAGGAAACTAAAGCATCTTTTTTAAATGACTAGCCGTTAAAATAATATTTATTAGATTATAAGTTTGATGAACATTAGAGCGAGTTGGCTTAAAATTAGTGTAATAACTACTAATAGTGATAACTCGGCCGTACTATGCTTGAGAGTTATTTAAGTAACTTATGGAACATATTTTGTTAAGGATAAAACGAAAAATCATTTTAAACAATTTTTACTTAACACATAAATAAATAATACGTAACTTAAGCCAATATACTTGACAATTTCTCTCAATACCTACATAATTACTGTAAAATCACGACAGCAGTAATGTCTTCGTTTAACTTGTAACAGATGTAACACCAAATTAAGATATCGAGGAAAGTCGGAATAAACAGCGCTTAAAACGGCACCTGTTAAGTGTCGCAGGTTTTTGTAATCCACTGCAATTGCATAAAATTGAAATCCATTCATTGAGTGAGTCGAATCTAATTAGAAATTCATGGGTGTGATTTTTAGCATATTCGAAAGCTACCCCTGCTAAGTGAAGTCGTTGAACAAAATTTTAATACAAATAAGTTTTAGAAAGATCTCATAAAAGCTAGTTTGAAACTGTTTATACCAGCCATTTTGTTTTATCTATCGTTAAACTTGGCAACTTTGTTGTTAGAAAGTCTATAGTTTTCCGACTTGACTTCGTTGAATGGGCCGTTTTCCTTTGACTTTCCTGATGGAATAAAAAGTTCAAACTTAGCGACCACACCTAAAATATTAATGGGTACTTTTTAATTCGCCATTAATAGGCAAACCGTGACTGTGCACGTAGCAACCGTGGACTTATTGGCAAATATTGTCGTGGGAATACACGTTTGTGCAAGGTAAATTAAAATTACCTATATATAACTATCTCACATTCCTCCTATGCCATGACAATCGTACCATTCATTGAGAAATTATTTAAGAGCCCGATGGTTTTTCCCATATGTGAGTATGCTTATTTCATAAAAAATGATTTCATTGGTAATTTTGATCTAATTTATTTAATGACTCCCATATGATAATTATAATTATATGAGATAGGTACGCAAAAAAAGGATCGATCGAATGAAAATTCCTGCGAAGTACTCGCCACATTAAGAGGAAGCTATAAATTACTGTACATAATTAAGATTACTATCTTGAGATTAATCTTTATTGTTCACATAAAAATTTACGCCAATTAACTTTATCGTCGGCTCTAGCACTCACTTGTTAATATTATTAAAAACAATGTCTTCATTAAAGTGAAACAAATTAACCAAAAAAGGTATATTTAACAAATTTTATACTGTACACTGTCGAACGTATTATCTCAGTTTTGTAGCTAAAAAATAATTATCTCAGTGTCAGAGTGCATGGGTCGGCAAAAAAATGCCACTCAAGATTATAAACTAAAATTCACCAGCCACGCAACAATGATAACACACATTAAAATAAAAACGTAAAATACTCGCCACATTTGCATAATAGGTACAGGTTACTTGTCTATGAAAAAAAAACACTGGCCGGTTACAACATCCGTTCACAACCTTCGTTCTTCAAAGCGTTGATATTAAAACTTTTTGTCATCGCGATAATTTCTATAATCTCTGGTCTATCTAATTAAATCCTGGAGCGATCAGATCGCGTTTGCGGGACATCAAACATTACTTGCTTAATAGTGCAAAAAGTATAATACGTAGTACAGTATACAACACAAGTTATAAATTAATATGGCTGCGAAATTGTGTTAATTCGCCGACTGTATTACCTCGAAGCGAGATCGGGTTTTGCGGTAGCAAGAAACTTGAGACGTGAGATGATAACTTGGTTATATATGTTTCCACTGTAACTTGAAATTGTGTTTTACTTAGCAAGTTTAAACAAAGGATAGTTCACGTATTGTACACATGTCAAAAGTTATTTCTTCCCTAGTGGCTTTTTAGATATTATGTTAGGCTTTCATTATAGTTGACCTATCTTTTGTCTACAGAAATTTGAAATTACCCTGATTTTTCTTACCGAATGGTTACAACACTATTATGTCATTGATTAAAGTGTAGCCTAAGTTTCTTTCTCAATTGTTTGAATAACAATCAATAAAATGTTTCTCGTCGTAAGTAGTTTGTTTTGTCTTGGCTGTGTCAACAATATTACGCGATACAATCAACATAGAGCGTATAGTTTGCACTGTACAAGAGTCTTCTTCGCTGTTCACGTCGTTTCATTAGTCGAGTATTCGCGTTGCATTTCTTTCAATTTTCTCGTAAACGACTGAGATGGAATAACTGATACGTGCACACGAAGCACGCAATAAGGAGCCAGTTTTACAAATATTACGACAAGTCGTGTCGTGCTTGTTAGCCGAGCAAACACGGACGTCGTGCACTAGTTTGCACTCATTCATAAACAAACTTTTTTTTTCTGCACCGGCAATGATCCAATGCCAAACAGCCTTGAAATAAAGCCGGCATTCACGTTGCGACATAGACATGCCCAAATTAAGACCAGAACGACAGTGATTCGATGACAGATTACATCTTAATTAACGTGAAATTCTGTTTCACGACTAATTGGATTCTGGCCTTTATGTCCGGGTCAGTAAATTGCATTTAGATTGTGTAGGGTCGGGTTATTACATTATTGTTTGCCAAGATGGCGGCGTTAAATAAAGGATTAATATTCATAAAGCAGTGCGTAAATGTGCTTAAATGGAAAACTGACCACGTAACGGCGCTAATGATTATGGTGTTGTCGTTAAAATGTATAATGACCGAGCTAGTTTGTAGCTACCAGTGAAAAACACCATAAAGCTTTTAAAATGATATGAAAGTGATACATTCGGAGAAATGTACTCACTTATTTATAAAGAATATTTATCCAGAAAAATATCAACAAATAAGAAACACTGCATGTGGCTGAGATTAAAACTGCAACAAATCGCATGTCATGATCGACCCATACATGGGACGGACCGTTAATGCCTTTTATGCGGTCAGGCAACAACATTTTAAACCGAACTAAACCTTATTTTTTGAGTGTTTGAAACATTACTTCCATAACTTGACGGTAAAGCTTGTCGACAAATTGGGTACGAAGGAACATGGACCATGAAGCCTACTAATGGTTGCGATTTGGCTCAAGAACACACCTCCGCATATTAATTGTAGGCATTTAAAAGGAATGGGCGGATCTGCAGATTATATAACACCATGCTAATGTCACTAGCATACAATTGGGGTTTGTGCAAGTCCTAGTGAATCCGAACGGATGGTCCAACGTTGTTATTCTCCCACAATTAACACAACGGAAGAACCAGTTGCAACAACGTTGGACAGATTAGACCTAGTATCGGTACGGTCTTTCGTTTTCATCTATCTTTTTTTTTTTTTTTTATATGAATAGGAAAGCAAACGAGCAAGTGGGTCACCGTAAGTGATCACCACCCCCGGTGATCAACCCCGGAGGGATTGCAGATGCGTTGCCAACCTAGAGGACTAAGATGAAATGCCTCTTGTGCCCGTAATTTCCCCGGCTGTCTTACTCTCCACACCGGAACTTAGCGGCAGGATTAGCGAGTAAGATGGTTGGAGCGATCCGGACGACCCTTGCACAAGGCCCTACCACCCGCGAAATCTAATCTAATACCTTTAAACGAGCAATTCTTGATTATATAATCTGAATCTGATGTAATCCGAATCTCGGAAACTGCTCCAATGATTTTCATAAAATTTAGTATGCAGGGGGTTTCGGGAGCACTAAAGATTATTTTTTTATATAAGAGGGGGAAAACGAGCAGACGGGTCACTTGATGGAAAGTAATCACCATCGCCCAGGGACACCTGCAAGACTTGGGGAATCACAGGTGCGTTGCCGGCCCTTTCAAGAACAGGAAGGCTCGCTTTTTAAAAATCTCTAAATTGTACCGCTTAGGGAATGTTGCAGCAAGAAGTTGGTTCCAGATTTTTGTCGTACGGGGAAAGAAATTGCGTTTAAGCTAGGTTTCATTTTTAGAAAGCGTAAGTACCAAAAAAAACCTCCGGGTACTAAAAAATTAAATGAGCATCATTATTATATCAACAAATATTTCCTGAGAGGCATACTAGGTCCAGTAGGCTTATTGTCTAACTCGGTCGCAATAGCCATGATGTTCATTTTGACAGTTCTTGTATGAATGTGACAGCTAGCTGATTCCGATGTCAATTGTCAGCCCATACATGAACTGTCAAAATGAACACGATGGCGATTGCGATCCAGTTAAATAATAGGTCCACAGATCGAAATTGAGCACTTCCACTTACAGGTGCCTCAAATTTTACTGGCAGAGTATTTAATAGTTTGTGGTCTTTATGGCATGAATCCTGTTTTTTGTACATTTTAGATTTCATTTTCAGCTAAATTGTTACTGTTGTAGATATTACCCTTGGAATAACGGATTGCTTAGTGCTCATTATTTAATGAATTTTTTAAAAGGTATACCTAGGTATATTCAAAAAGTAACAGTATTCCTGAACGCAGCTGTATTAACATCAAAGGATTCAAAAAACCGATTCTTGACACCTCAATGTCCTATTCTTTGCTTTCTTTTGCGCATTTCCATTTATATCTTTAAGTCTCTCATGTGTTAAACCTTTATCGATAGAACGTTTTTTTCCTTAACACGTAGGTTTTGCAAGTTTCATTTATTCGTACTCTCGTAAATCATTTTCTTCAGCCCTAACTCGTCTAGACAATATCGGGCGCCGCACGTACGAAGATATGTGACAAGCAGCCATTACGGTCCGGCCAAGACTACGTGCGACCGGCAGCTTGGCAAGCGTTTTTTGTCCATTGCCTGGGCTGCATGGTAACAACTGAGTGGCATACATCTTTGCCACGCAATGAACATAGAAAACGCTTCCCGCGTCACCGCTCGAGTCTGGTATTGCCTGGGCCGTTACATATTCCTAGCATTTTTTCAATTGGCTACAAGCGTTTTTATCGGACAAAAACATTATGGACTGAAAGAGATGAATTAACATTGTTTAATAAGATTCTTTGCTACATACCTAATGTTTTCTGAATAGGAACTGTCGAAAACTCAACCTGAGAAAATCTTTAATAAGCATGAGTTTTTCAGTTGAATATCTATTGCGTGTGTGATTTTGATTCATTGTTTTTTACGCAAATGCGATTGCGTATTCTCATTCGTAATTTAAATTATCCTAACTAATATTAAATGCGATTGTGCGTTTGTTATTCACGCTTTCACGCTTTAAGAAATCAAGCGATAAATTATATATTTGGTGTAGAAATACTTGGAGACCCTGGAAAGGACAGCATAGTTTTCCCGCGGGCGCTCGATAAACTAATTCTCCGTAGACGAAGTCGCTGACAAAAGCCAGTTCAGAATAAATATCTTCATTGACTGTAAGGAAAGCCTGTTATTTAAAATAACTGGCGATGTGCTGTGTTCATCCAACGACAAATTTACATTTCAAAGCTTAGTCATGGCGTCGTCAGTGAAATCAAAAATTTGACCAAACAAAAAACAAGCGAAACTTTCCCACACGAATACTTTAAGTGATTGAAGGACGTCGGAACTAATGACCGTGTCGGAGGCTCCTTGAAAACCGTGACCGCGAACCAGCAAGAATTTAGCGCATAACTTGTTCTTACAAACTTTTGGGAGGCCTTTTTAATCAGTTTTGGCAGCCTTTTAAAAAGTAGGTTACGGTACAAAGTTTTTTAGACGAGACAGTCTCATTACGAATTAAGAAGAAATAATTACATACTGTTCTTTCTTACATACTTGTTTTTTACAGCTCGAATATTCTATTTTATGCATGATTCTGGGTCAATAAGGATCGTCTGACCCGCATGAAGATCAAAGGTCCACTAATAGAAAATACGAAGTAGCCCTAAGACACAGAAAAACTGTATTTATCAATAAAACTGAATGCATTCTACGCCCTTATTTTGATCTAAAAGTTTTTTGTGCTCAAACAGTTATCTTACAATATTTAAGGGCAGATACTTTCCAAGTTCTATAGTCGAAAACTGAATCGCATGCCATATTGCTTCCTAAAACCGTATCAGACTTAATTTTAAAATTATTCACCTCTTGTTGTTATGACTCTTATGACAGGTGTCAGAGAACAGTGAAAAAGTTCAGGAAATTTATTTAAAATCTTTTTGTATTTTACATTTCCTTATCTCCAAAGCGACGGACATAAAATAACTCTGAATTATCAATCTAGAAATTCTATAATTCTCCTTACGTAAACCGCTTGCACTAACGGAAAAGCAGCAGTCCCAACACTAGAATTAATCTATCACTCTAAACAATAAATTTAGTCCATGTATTTTCTACAATAAACACCGGTAACTGCCACTATTGGCGCTAACGTCTAGACTACTCTAGATGTTGCATATCAAAACAAATTTCATAATTTTGTTTAAGTTTTTGCCTGTTTTTTTGAAGAGAGATATAAAAAAAAACTTTTACTAATGAATGCTATACTATCCCGTAGTGACAAACCAAGCTTTATTATTCTTATAGTTATTTTTATTAAACCGTCATCGAAGGAACGAATACTTTTGGGACACTAGGACATTTTATGTTTTTATGGCTTTATACATTAATAAAGTATCGAGAATAGTAACTATAAACTGCCTTAAATAGTTAAGATATGTCCCAAAAGTCACCAGAAAAAGTGGATACATAATTTTGTCGCTAAATTGGGAATATTGTTTGGAGCATCTCCACATCCCCGAGGTATCTAATCGCCACTGTACAGTGGCGTCCATATACCTAAAATTTACATTCAAATAAGTAATTACATACGTGTCGGTGACACAAGGTTAATTTAATATGTCCAACACGCCCGACCAAAATTGAGATGCACTTAACATCATGTCTAATTTAGGACAGTCACATTGCCATGCGGTCAGACGTGTGGTGACATAATAATGTCAAAATAACTATTTCACATTATGGCAAAAACATATAACCTTGACATGACGCTCATTTAACAACCACTTTATTAGGTCTCCTATTTCAGAACGACCGTATGTTTTGATTGTTTCAAACGCGGGTCACGTTAGATTGGTTTATGGTGGTCGTTATTGGCCAGTCTGTTAGACCTTTTCATTTAATTTGCGTGTTCGAGTTGTTTTTATAATGCGCAGATCAAGATACATTGGTTCTGTTTACAGATGTTGCGAATGGCGTCACGGGGCGGACGGTCAAGCCGATAGTATGCTGGAACAATCTGCCGCAATTAAGTATGACGTGATCTTCACCGTAGCCAATAAGACTTCGTTGCAAGGTTGGGACTACTACTAGTAGCAGTTGTCATGTCTGTATTTTTAAATCTGAAACGTACGATGTTGAGGACTCTATGATTTTATCCACAAGGGCAAGAAAAAATAGGAATACCAAGTAAAACACCAGGAACTGCTCTTTCTTTTACTAATCATCAAAACACACTGACAATGACAATAATATAAAAAAAACTATTAAAAAAATATAAAAAAAAGGTATCAAAACCAAGGAGTTCGCTACATCCTCCTGGAAGTAAATATTTGTCTTCGTTTTGTTTTCCGATGGAACGAAAGGGACACAAATTAAATGATTTGACAGGAATCGTTTGGTAGCTTAACGTTTAATTCTTGCTCTAATTATTTGAGTATTATTTAGAGTCCAGTAGCTACCAGGGAACCAGAGTCAAGTAAGAAGCATTTAAACCATTGACGAAAATCGTCGAAGAATTACAAGTAAAATTATTAAGCATTTTTTGGACTTTTAAAGTCAACTTTGGCTAGGCAAAAGTAAAGTTGATGATGATTAATGTTATTTCAGTTCACTAAACTAAAACAGGGTTTAGCAGAGAGCGTACTTTCTATTTCAATACGAATCAAGAGGACCGTTTAATACATAAACAAGTTAATTTAACTTTTAGTAAATACCGAAGTGAAACCAGAGTGGTCTTAATTACAAGCCTATGAGCCCGCTGGCTGCCATTAAATTGTGCACACAGTAACTGTAATTTAATTGTTACTTTCATAGCAAAATTATGACTATGTTGTTTCAGACTGGTTTTTTGACGCTCGAGAAGTGAGAGCCTTTTGCAGTTACTCAACTTATTGTTAAAATATTAGTTTTTATGAACGTAAACATTTTCCTTACTGCGCTGCCACTTGGCACAGCTTGGTAGTGGAAACTTTTTTTGATCATCAATATGAACCTTAGCAAAGTAAGGCCTGATTCAATCATTCGTACCGATAAACGCTCGTCCAAATTATTTTGAAAAAAAGAAACATTAGTTATGTCATCGGGTTTAAATTTGAAATTACTCGAACCTTTGGAAGTGGATATCGGAGGAAAGTACTTCGAAACCGGACAATTCTGAGAACGCAAGAGTTCCGATATGTTTAGCTAAAATAAAATTTCCACATTTGTCGGTTCCCGAAAAACTCCAAAGACCAGTTGTTCGACATAATCCTTATTATCTTTTATTTACATGACTCTTTATTGACGACGTTCTCGTACAACGTTATTATTCGAAACTATACCTATTTATCTTCGGTTAGGTACCGTGCAAAGAGCATTTTATTGCCTCTGTCGGATTTTTGATCGAAGTAGTAAATATTACGATATTAAACTTTGCGTAAAGTGGTAATTACTAGAAGCTACCCATGGTCTCACGGATGAGATCATTCAGACATCCGTAGATCGTAATGCGCGTAAGAAATCTAAGTGTAATGTTAATTTAACACCAAATTAAGTTCTTTATCCGATTTGATTACCTCAGAATCTCCATTGTGTATGTAGTACTTACTCAATTGCCAAAAAAATAGTAGGGCAAGGCCTCGACTTACCTGTGAAAGATAAAATTGTAATTAGTGAGATGTTAACAAGGTTATAACTTATAACTACGTGGGTTTTGTAAGTCTGTTCAAAGGTTCAAAGGATTCGTGACAGTCTTACAATTGCGAAGGCCGTCTTAATGGGTTTAATATCGACATGTGAATGAATCCATTCGTTTTTATATACCTTTGTGAGTCGATCGACTTTGCTTCCTTAACGTGTTGAAATCTTTATTGCATAGTTAATTGTAGACATATGAAGCAGCTCGCCCGACATATGGTTCGTATAAAACGTTGATAGAGATGGAATTTTAATGTGCTGTATATATCGGTGACACATATTAGGACGGGAATGTTTTTGTAGTGGACTGGTTTAAGGATTTACTGTTTAAGCTGTTTTATTTTTGAAACACTATTTCGTAATCGTCTCATGCACTGCCGAAAACAATCATTACGAAGGCGGCATGTGAGTGGGTTTTACGTTTGGCAGACTTGCATCTCCTGTGTTTTTTCCAAAAATTTCGCTATAATTCAACAGTCGTTTATTGGTATTTGGAAGTAAGTATGAAGACGCATAACACGGTCATTGTACAGATATGTTGTACTTCGTCTTATTAACGCGCAGCTTGTGAACTTGGACGAAACCATCATCAAAATAGTGAGACCACTTTTTTAAGCAAAGCGCTTTCACAAACTAAATATAAGTCCATGGTCAGTTAAAAATCTTGAAGCCCTAAGTATTCAAGGAAAGATTAAATCGCGTGTGCTATGTAAATCCTGGGTTATTTTAAAAACCAGTAACGTCCAAGCCTTTTACTTAGCACCGGCGGTGTAAAAAGGCCGCAGAATGAAATGACCAGCGCTTTACATTGCGGGTTCGAGGAGCCAACCAGATACAAGTGACCGAGCAAGCGCCGCAATGTGGAGTAACTTTGCAGGAAATTAAGCGCATGGAATACTGCTCTTAAGGGTCGTTTTGGTTGAGAAGGTAATTAGAAGGAATTTGCGTGGCGGCAAACCCGTATCGTCGGCATCGCGTCTGGTCTGGACCCGATTGTGCCTAACAAAGGGGTTTGGTTTTTAAGCTAAGAATGCGAAGCGATAAGAAGTGTGTGTAATGTGTAGTTGGTCGTGGGATGCAGTAGTTTTGGTGCATAATAGGAAATCAATTTACCCAATTAATGTTTCTCTTCCGTTTGCTTTATAACTTGCGTATCGATGGCGGTTAATCTAGTTTTTGACGTAATTTGCTCAAATAGTAATGCCTAGAAATTATTTGCTAAAACCGTAAATATTTCTGGAGTGTTAAAAATCGTATCTTACCTAAATTACAGGACTAAAATTACACTTGGGATATTGGATATACGAATGTCGAATCTGAAAGTTTTTTAATAACGTTTGTGTGTTTGCCAAATAGCAACCCATCACTATTTTGTCCCCTTTGCACTTCCACCTATGTGCCCACAAACATGGTAAGCGTGGCCTTTAGGTCTTGTTACCTTAGGCTCTGTCTACCCCGTAAGGGATAAAGACATGATTTATGTATGTATATTTGCCCAGCAATTGTTGATAATAATAGAACTAAGTATAGGTTTATACTTGATTAGTAGAGACTTTATACATCTCTACTATAGACTAATATAATTTAAGGCTCGGAGACCTTAGACATCCCTTTTATAAATGTATTTAATTTAAGTAGAATTTGAGATGTAGTAGGTTAATGTATTTTATATTGAAAAAAATACTTTCTGCCAAGTTTCTTGCGACGCATTCTTCTCGGCAATGATGGTCTTTCCGAATGTGCTGGTAGTTTCAAAAAAGACATGTAAAAGAGCACTTGACGGCCAAATTGCAAATATAAATTTTAAATTTTGATTTTTTATTTAGATGCCTTACATTGTCGTCATTTATCAAGTTTTAATCTAACTTAGTCTACAATGAGGTTTACCAAACTTTTTAATAATGTAGATCTCTGTGAAATAGGTACAAAAAAAGTGTCTCGCTCGGCGGCTTTCAACTCGTCGCTGGAGAACACAGCTTGATAAACACTGGTCTAGACGCCACCAGGGGACTAATTAGCACTCCGTTGCACTGACACAATACCAGACAATAATGTAATACTTATAATACTTCAAGTTCCTCTGTTGCAGAATTTTATACATGGTTCCTCTCTTCATATGACGAAAGAAAAATAATTTATGATCACAATAGAAAAAAATTACAAAATGCTGTTAGGGTTACATTGACGACTTTTTGCCAAGTTTATTGCGGCGCATTCTTCTTGGCAATGATGGTCTTTCCGAATGCGCTGGTATTTTAAAAAATACGTAAAAGAGCCGTTGGCGGCCAATTTGCAAAAATACATTTTGAATTTTGAATATTTTGGTTTCAGTGTGGTGCAACCAATCAATGTACGACCTCGAAATGTAGGGTCTGGAATGGACGATCTGATAATTCTAGTACGTTTGATTCTTAAACAGTATACGAATTGTATTTAGTTTGCTCATTGGTTGCACCTTTTATGTGGAGTGTCATAATTTCAGTGCCATCTCCTGTTTTTTATAGTCTGAAATCATTAAATTTGACCTTAGTGATAGGTGCACGGAACCAGAATCTAGTACTCATTTTGAAGGTTTTTAGCCATATTGAGCCGTATTCTTCCAAGATGTTTTTGCCCAGGTTTACACAATTATTATTTTTAATAAAAAGTAACTCCAATCAGTTCGCTGGCTTTCAAATGTCAAAAACATTCCAATGCCCTTTCGTAGCCAGCTAAATTATTATTCGAGTTGAATTCAAAAGGAATAAAAACGCCAAATATGCCATACGGCCATAAACTTACGACATGAAGCCATCAACTTCACAATACGTATAGCACGAACGTCACTTTTGGACCGCTCTACATTTCGCTACTAAAAAAACTCATCAAAACAATGGCATCGGTAACAAAAACCGATCTTTATCTCACAACTGACAGATATAGCGTTCCAATTTGCCAGAGCAGTAAAGCACGCTTTCTCCACAAGGAAGTGAGAAGGGCATAAATATCTTTCGACACGAAGTCAGTACAGTTGTCAATGCCGACGGAGATTGGAATGTAATGCCCACGCGCATAATATCTATTTAGAGTGTGTATTTGATGCGGGGCTCGAATTCGAGCGAACACAATCACTATAGGTACCTACATAGTCTACTTACTTAGTTAATCAATGCACTTAGACAACTAAAAACGCAATTTTGTTTTACGCTAGGCTACCGACCGCCTCGGTTTTGCACGGTTGTGATTTGGCTGTGGCCTAGGGATTTTGGTCTGTGAAATTTTTATTTTGCGACCACTTGGATACAGTTCGTGAACTCTTCGGATGCCATTCATTGTTTTATTGTCTCCCTCACTCGGCCGATTGAAGTGTCAAATCCATAAGAGTGAGACAGCAGGACTAACCTTTATGGCATTCTATAGAGAGTTTACAGAAACTCAGTTAGGTTTTATCATAGGTATTATTGATGTTTGACACTTAACTCACAGGAACTGGAACAAAATATATTTACCTTTGCTACTCCGCTAAGGAAAATTTTTTTTGTTCATTGAAATGGACCTCCGCAAAGTAACGCCCGATTCAATAAAATATCTCAGGAACTTACTAGAAAGCGGTATAAGCCTTAAATAAATGTTGTGTTATTATTGAAATTTTTAGTTCGATTTACTATTTTACTTCTACAAGCACTCATCATTCGTTAAAATACGGTAGTTTGTAGCTATTATTTTCTAAGTTAAGTAATTATGCACATTTTATTTACCATTAAAAGCTTGCAATAGCTTCGGAAGCTTCCACCTTTATTACTCACTAGCTGTTGCCCGCAACTTCGTCTGCATAGAATTCGTTTATCGCTATCCCGCAGGAATTACGCAATTTTCCGGGATAAAAAGTAGCCTATGTGTTATTCCAGACTATAATCTATCTATGTCCCAAATTTCATCCAATTCTGTCCAGCCGTTCTGGCGTGAAAGAGTAACAAACATCCAAACTCACAAACTTTCACATTTATAATATTAGTAGGACTAGACCTCATAGAATTCCAGACGTTATTAGCTGACGAAGAACCTGTAATTGTGGGTTCAAACTTGCGAATCTTTACGATCCTACAAAAGGTACTCCACACATCACATCCAAAGGTCTAAACAACTGAAACCTTCAGGTTTAAACAGAGATGCAATTACAGAACGTAAACGCGTAACACTTTTTTTCCTAAAGTTCATAAAACACCACAGGCATCGCGTAATGTACCAGAAGCGCTACTCCGTTTTGATGGCTGTAAACTACTGCTAGGGCTACCACACGATTTAAAAAAATATAGAAATTGGATCTAAATGTTGCAATACTTTCAAGTGCATACGGTATTTCAGGAACTGATGTTACAATGGCAATTAGGTAGAACGGAGTAGTTTTAAACAAAGGTTTCATTACAGGGATTATTGAGTTAATTTGCGGGGCTGCCGGCAACCCTGAGTTCAGAGTGACTGTAATAGGGCAGCGTTCGTTACGTGAGGTGATTCGAAAGCAATATAAGCATCAAACTAGCGGCTCACTCCCCGTATTGGACGAAAATCACTTTGGAAACACGGGCATTCCACGTCCAGGTGTCGTAAAAAACTGTTTTATTGGAACCAAAATGTTTTAGTGAGACAGTAAAATAAAAACGGCGTAAAACACGCGGCATTGTCTGCTGTTTACGAGGCTGTGCGTTAAATTATCTATTTTAAAATGGCGCGGTTTCACATTCGGGTTAACTGGCCGCGCTTTGTTTTGTCACGTGTGGATCTTGGCACAGGGTATTCGGTGGCAGCAGGAAGATCCCGAATTCAAATAATAAGTCACATTTGTATTAATAAAATTAAAACCCCCCGCATTAATCGAGGAATCATACGTAAATAACAAGTAGTCACAATCATGCTAAGCGTGGCGTTTACTTAGGGCTTTTTACCCTAGGATCTGTCTAGCCCGTAAGGGATAAAGACTTGATATATATTGTACCTACTAGCTTCTGCCCGCAACTTCGTCTGCGTAGAATTATACATAAAAACCTTCCTCTTGAATCACTCTATCTACTAAAAAAAACGCATCAAAATCCGTTGTGTAGTTTTGAAGATATAAGCATACAAAGGGACATAGGGACATAGGGACATAAGGACAGAAAAAGCGACTTTGTTTTATACTACGTAGTGATGTAAAGATAATTCAATTTTATGCTAAAAATCTCTTACATAATTTTGGAAAAGAGCTCATCTCCAAACTGCTGGGCCGAATTTTACCAAACATAGAACATAGCTAAGAACGATCGCAAGGAAACTGGCTTTGCAGTTGCGAATGGTATTTTTATGGGTGTAATTTCAAAAATCGATTCAAAATTAAACCCCGGTAGCTTTCGTCTATTGTCGCTCGTTTTCATCTGTGTTGTAATCTTAACAACAGCCATACTCTTTGCCTATCTATTTTCAAACCCCTATTCCGCAAGCAAATGATTTATATGTAACAGGATCGGGAATGTTTGACGAGACATTACTTTTGTCAACTAGAAACAACTAAGAAATCATCTCATGGAAATGATTCGGTTACTAACATAAGAACGAAGGGCCGTAAAATTCGGTTTTTACGTTCGCAAGCGAGCCTTAAGGGATAATGTCAGCATGTTTTCGATCCTTTTATGGTAATTTATTGCGAGTGATCTGTCTTCCCGCATTTCACGAGATGAGGCGACGTTTAAATTGGTTTGCAAAAAAGCTGAGGGAAAATAAGCTGCAATTATAAAGCAATACTTTTACCTTTTATGATGGAAATTAGGCGTGGTAAAGCCGTAGAACGCGATGATCGTTGGTATCAGGCATGTACCGAACTAACAATACGTACATAGATACACATATACATAAATCACGTGTTTATCCACCATAGGGTAGGAGCACCCAAGGTAATAGCACCTAATGGCTACGTTTAGCATGATTGTGGACGTATAGGTGGAAAGGGAAATCAAAATAGTGATGGCTTGCTAGCTGCATCGAATATGACAGTCATTTCCTAAAATTTTCGCCCATTCCTCCAAAACTGAACTCCTCGAACTAATGCAGTGACGATATTATTTTTACGGGTACAATGTAGCCTATTTGTCCTACGGCTTCGGCTGTGGATCAGTGTGGATTGGGAACTTCACAGCCACCATTGAACTGCTTCGCAAGTAGGTGCGGCTTTCCTTCACCGGTTAGCTTAGAGAAATTTCTAATGTCATTTTCGCTAATAAATTCTGAAAAACTCGGATGAGCGAGCCCAAGAACCCACGACCCACTGTTTGAGGCCATGTAGGGTAATCACTAGCATGTCAAAATCATATTAAAAATGTACCTGTATTAGTTATGACAATATATTTTGATTCCATTTTCCATCTATACCTACCCCCACAATCTTGCTAAATGTGGCCTGTAGGTCTTGTCACCTTAAGCTCTGTCTACCCCGTAAGGGATAAAGACGTGATTTGTGTATGTATGTATATTATGATCAAGTGTTACTATAGTTCCTCAAGAGCTTAAAAAGGCACAAACGTGAGGGTTAGTTGTAGATAAACGCGATTTTATCGATTCCAATTAGTCGATACTTCCACACCGGCTCATGTCTAACAGGTATAAACGTGCTATTATTCCAACATTACGGGAACAATTTAATCGTGAGATAAACACACAAAATCATTGCATTTAATGTTGTCTGTCTAGTTACTAGACGTGTTATTATTGAAAAAGGCGCCAATTATAAGGCTTCGACGCAATCACTGTTAGGGTTACCAGCTGCTAAAATATAAATAAACAAACATATTTTTATACATTTTCTGCTCTTAATCATTTCATCTTCGGTTATAGGTCGCGTCATGTAAAAAGAACGCTGGAAGAAAGTGGAGCGGGGGTGCTTGCGCATAGGTACACTGTGAGCAGAGGGGGTCCTCTACTTCTTTCCAGCGTTCTTTTTACATGACTCGACCTATACGCATTATAGGTAAAACGAATAGATTGTGATGGTAGGTAATAAGTACCTAAAAGAAAAGTATCATTTTTTCCCGTTTAAATCTAAAACTTTGTTGTTTTCAAAACAATATTAAAACACAATAATTCCGTTTATTTCGAATTCGTATCCATATTAGGTTACATAAGTATAGATAGGATATATGCTGTGCTGTTTTTCAGAAATGTTTTTTATTATAAAACATTATCAGCCCTAATTACAGTAGCCGTTGCGTATTGGCAGGTCATCGAAGTCGCCATGCGCATACGCAGACGCCTACTTACAAATAGACATAAGTGAAAAATGCTCTTGTACAAAGTACGCGAGATATGCTATGCTGACGATGTTATGGAAGGCGTTCAGGGCTCATAAAACTAAAGCTAGAAAAAAAATGAAGGAATCGTTTTTAAAAGGTAAACAGAAAAAAAATCGTTCACTTGTCAAAAATTCGACCTTGAACCCCCATCGTACGAGATCAAGAAACGTCAGAGTGCAGCGCAGGCAAAAGTGTCACAACGAATAGCTGTCATTTTGTATGGCACACGTGTCGTATACGACTTTATTCTCTTAGATACCAAAGGCGACAGTCCACGTGATTGATAGACGGCGCCCGACACGACGTCGCTAGCAAATAAGTGGTCTTGTAAAACTATTAATATAACCATAGAATAATTGACGTTCGGTAATATATTACTTAGAAAAATCTGCAAGCAAGGTCAATTCTCTTGAAAGCAAGGCATTCCTTTATCAAATGGAAACCACAAATGCTTTTCAGAAAATATGCCATTTTAAGTGGTTCGCAAGAAAATTCTATGCTATGACTCTACGTTCAGGTATAGAACGTGCACGGCTTGAAACTTTCAAAGTGATAATTTATTTCAGATAACATTTATAAACTTTGACCTACTTGACTTCGTATTTTAAAATCTTCATAATCATTCGTAGAAAAAAGTTTGCAACAAACTTTTTATAACTTGACCTATTTTTACACATTATTATTGCACCAGACTGGCAACATTACAAAACATGAAAAAAAAACAAATAAAATGAACTTTGTCACCAGCCAGTAGCGACAGCGGTTTTTCGCTAAGCATCGATGCAACTCGGACCGCGGCGCCAACGAGACGCCTGAGTGGGATGGCTACCTGCGCACGAGTGAATATTTTACCCAGAAATAAACCAAGTAATTTAACTTGGCATAGCTTGATCTATTGGCAGGCCATTTGTCTTACGCTGGCTCCAGTTTAAGATAAATAATCTAAAATTTATACACGTTTTAGAATTTTGCATTTATGAAGATAGCTTCATTCCGCAGTTTGGAACTCACACGCTTCTTCGATTTAGGCTTAGTTTAATCCCAAAACAACGACAAACTTGGAAACAAACGTAGAGATCTAATAATAACTCTTGACTCTTAAACGCTACCTTAGAAAATTAACTAACTAGCCCACTCAGAATAAAAAGACCTAATTATGTATGTCATCTGTCCCGCTTACGGACGGTGTTACCATGTACGGACCAATTGACCGAACAATAATTACACGGTTACAATATCACACATGGCTCAAAATTCAGTCGCCATTCAAACGTCTGTACATTTTGTCAGCCATGCTTTTAACTTGCAACCATTTGTCATCCACCACCTTGGACCATTATACACTTGTCAACACAGACAATCCGTTACTGTTGTCGATTTATCAAAATTGACATATTTAAATGGCAATTCAAGTCGGAAATCGTGTGGCCGTGGAAATGTTAACGTAAAAAAGATGACAAAACATGCATACAAAAAAAAGCAATAGCTTGAATTATTTCCAAAAGGAATTGATTCGAAACTGTACCAGTTTGGATTGTTAAAAAAAGTTAATTTTGAATATCCCTTAGAAATGATAAAAAAAAACATTCATCTTGCTACTCCGCTCGCGCTTTGCGCTTTTTGTTCTTTAAGATTAGAACTTAGTGCGCTCCTACACTTATACAAGTTTCATGTTTCAATTGTCAAAAAATGACGTCTGTTAGATGAGTAAAGGGGTCAGGTGAGGTAGGCGGGGGTTTATTTTTGACACTTGAAGCTTTAAACTTGAGGTAGTGTAGGAGCGCCTTTAGTATAAACGTAAAATGATCGATACAGTTCGATCATTTCGAGTTCACCCTATTCCACGAGTGGAAAGTCTTGCCTTGAAATGATTATGTCATACGCAGCTAATCTGACAACGGGATCTGTTTTTGACAGCCGGTCAAATGGCGCAACGTGTGTGCCGCGGTGAAGTGAATCGTAAAATTAAAGATTTTTTCAATAAAATTGCAGTAAATACCGTATTTGGTCGGCCCGTAGGTGTCATTTATTGAAGCAACAATCTGTGCTTGAGCATTCGTGCATTCAATTGTTTTGGAATTGCGACCTCGAAATTCACGCCTTTATTGTCAAGATTTTTATATGTAGGTATACGTCCGTGTGCTACTTCCTTAGCATAATGCATATTGTATTATAAATTTAAATAATGATGATACCAGAATTTGACACCAACAAAGATACGTTTTTAGAACACGTTTTCTTTGCACGATGTTTTCATTATTTGCGCAAGTCGAAACAAATCTTAACCCCAACTCATTTAAAGTAAACCTGCACAGTCCCGTAACAGCGGGGCTGGGAATACAAAGCTGGCAACACCGACCACTTAAAGGCCGCATTCATTTATTGCCAGCGAAAATAATACCGCTATCGAACCGTTCAGAATTTGAGGCACGTCGCACGTTTACACCACCCTGTTTATTTTAAATAAGGTTTTCGCTAAGTAAAAGCAAACCCGAGGGGGCCTGCCCACTGAGCTGAATGAAAAATTAAGGAAAAATATTCCGATTATTCCGCTGCCGAGAATACCTGATAATTTTTCACCGTTGCCTTTTGGGATGCTTATCATAATTTTGAGACTCGTTCCATTTAATGGAATAGCTTAATGCCGATGGTTTGGCGACAAAATTGAGACTTTCTTTCGAAGATTTTCGACGTAATTAATGGTATTTCGAATGTTAAATGCGGTTAAATGTGAGTTCGTCGGGTGAGCGTAACTCTTCCTTATAGGGTTTTAATCGGCTCTTACTAACAGGACTTGCTTTACAAGAAGTAGCATCAAAATACTTTTATACGTGTATTAATGAGCATAATTAAGAAACAACAATCATTCCTTTTTCTTAACCTGTTATACAGTAGGACGCTTTAATATAAGACAGACTATATAGTAACGTTTAAAATTAAAGCTTTTCAAATAAACACTTTGATAGCAAAACCTCAGAAACATTCACTCCATTAATAAGGAAATCGCAAGTAGCAGAATACACGATTCGAAAATGAACAAGCTTTCATCGCGGGAACGTTGAGTAGCATTCAAATGTACAATCAGTTAGCGTTTCTTCCCTAAACACATTAATTATTCAATATCAATTCCTTGAAACCTGGTAACACCGTGCGAGACACAGACACAGTAGGCTAGCGAGAACAATTCTGTTACTGTACTTTACACAGTACAATTTATGCAAGTTGATGGGTTACAGAGGCCACAAGAAACAATGTGTTGTTTCACCGACTAATGACGAGTTCTAAGTAATTTACTACGAAAAATTGACAATAATTAATGTAAGTAAAACCTAATTAGTTGCGGTGTTTGTTCCGCAAGACCTATGGAAAAGAAAGCAAGAACTAACTAACTAACTTTAATAACAAAGCGAAACAACAACTATATGGTTTTTGGACATTTAAGAGCATTTTTTTCTCGATTGCTATTTTTTCGTTAGACCGATTCATATAGCATCGGTGCCGAGTATGCAACGGCGAAAGAAACGTATCTGTACTCATGACGCAAAAGCTGTGCTCTAGATAAATCTGTAGGTAAAGATAAATCTGTACTTGTCATAGTTTGATGTGATGTGATTTTAAAAGAGACAATTTAATGGTAAACGTAGCTATATGACCGTGTTTTGAACACTTTTGTATCCTTTTTGTTAGTATTTCTCTTTATGACAAACTAGCTTTTCCCCGCGACGACACACCCCATACATCCACTCATGTCTGCAAGTATAAGGTTTTTATAGCCTATCCCGTGGGAAATTCGGAAAATCCCTTCTTAGAGCACCTACAGATCCTCTAGGAATATTATCTACTAATTATAGTCTTAATTATTTACCTTGTGTTTTTATCCCGTGGGAAATTTGAAAAATTCCTTATTGCAAGTGCATCTTTATACTAATCAAGGAATAATGTGTAGGCATGCCAAATCTAATGTCTGTAGCTTTATTAGTACAACATTTCGGAATTTTCCAATCCCGCGGGAAAATCGTATCCTATGTCCGTCTCCTGGTCCTAAGCTACCTCGTTACCAATTTTCAGCCAAATCGGTTCAGCCGTTCTTGAGTTATAAATAGTGTAACTAACACGACTTTCTTTTATATATATAGATTTTGTCTGGTATTCGTTACATTTCTAGCGTGGATGTGCTGTATTTTGCTTAGCTACGAATCCGTACAGTTTCGTTCCGAAATTAGAGTTATGATGGGGTCGGAAACAATGAGGTTGCGTGCGACGCGATGATTGCAAATGGTCGAATTCATTAACATATCCCAGCGCCTGATACATTTACGAGTGCATTACCGTGCTACAATGTTGAGCTTGTGAATTTATAAGACGCTGGTGACTTGAAACATTTCGTTGTTTCTATTTAGAATCGAAATAACTTGACGACGCGGTTGGCCTAGTTGGTAGTGACTGCCTGCGAAGCAAGCGTCCTGGGTTCGAATCCTGGTCAGGGCATAAAGCGTGATAAGCACGAATATTTGTTCCTGAGTCATGGATGTTTCTATATATTTAAGTATGGATTTCGTTGTACCTATAACACAAGCCTAACTAGAGCTTACTTTGGGACTAGGTCAATTATATATTATTTATTAATTTAGATAAATAATCATAATAATAACGGCATGTTTACGTTGATTGTGCAAAATGTGAGGATCGCCATCTCCAATGGATCCCATGGATCGCAATCTCACTTTTCTGTTACTTGTAAAGAAAGTCGTTGACAATAAAGTCATTTTTATTGATACTATCACGTAAGTAATTTGCAATTTACCTACTTCTTTCAATCCACGCCTTTAGTTTCAACTCGTCTTCCAATCGCGCCACAATCTCCAATTTTTTTTCATTCTAAAGTCTCGCTCCCACTTCGTTAAAAATTAGCACCAACTTTGTACCTTCTCAAATCAGTTAGCAGTAATTAGTCATCCACTGTATAGTAGCTTGTCGGTGGAGAGGCACAAAGGAATCGATAGCTATTGTGCTCCCCTCGGCATTAAATTATATTCGGGGGTGCGTCAGACATCTGCAGACTATCGGCTTTACCTTTTATCAATATTTACCTATTCGATTTTTGAACGCGTACGAACCTTGGCCACGACATTGCAAGCAAGTTTCAATACAAGCGCCTTAACTGCCAGTTTTTAACTATTAAATTGTCTTCAGACTATGAATAAGTGTCAAGTCAGTTCTAGCACTGGAAGTGTCATATACTTGTGAGATTTGAATCAGGAATGTAATTTTAAAAACGAAATTCGTCTGTTAAGTCGTCGATAGAAAATCATAACTTGGTCTTTTAGTTCGTAAGTATTACACGGGGTCATGGTGTATCAGGGTGTATAAATATTATATTGTCGGTCACTGGAAATGCCCAATCGGTAGGACTGAACTTCATTGTCTGCATAGCGCCGCAATGACTCCACTGATGAAGTTATACGCGAATAACGCGAAGTGAAGTTGATCACTTAAAGGTTTGAATTTGCTGCTTTTGAAGAGTTTTTGAGAAGTTCGCGGCACTGGTTAAACGCTCTTAAACAAAACAAAGGTTTTCTTTCCACCTGATATAAAAGTCTGAATGTGAAAAATTTGAAGACAAATTTCGGGAAGCAATGCAAAAGTCATCAATTACTTTTATTCCAGTGAAGAAGAAGGCAAAAAACTGACCATGGAAGTAACGGAAGTCAGTAAGCAAATATATTCCTATTTTATTTATCTAAGCGTATAAAAACTCAGAGTAGAACCAGATTGTAAGCTGAAGCTAAAGATATGAATTTTCGGAAGGAAGGTCACAGTTTTTTATACACTAATCGAGGTTAACGACACCTCAAACGTAAGCGATCTGATCATAATAGAGTTGTAAAATTTAACCATCGAACAGATCGCAAATTATTTTAACATCATTTTTGCGTAACTTCATAAATGCTGGTGATATTAATCTGACATTTAAAGCAAGAAATCCAAATTTCAGATGCAACCTTTAATTATACGAAGAAGTTCATTAATTATAATAATAAGTTAGCCAGTCTAGATGATCAATTTTTTTTGAATAACACGCCTTATGTGGACATTGAAATTATAACTTGACGATTATATATTTAAATAAACTTTATAAATTGATCCCATATTTCCATACGGTAATTGCTATAAAAGAAGCGACGTGATATATTTCGTCGGCGGTCGATAAAAATGCAATTATGTCTCATATTTCTTTAACCTCGAACGTGAATGCAACTTCATGAGATTATTTATATCGATGGATAAATCTACACATCATCATTGAAGAATTTTGTTTTATTTCAAAAATGAATGGCATAAATGTCGTCATTCATGAAAATATTTAACGTCATTATACAACAAGACTTCGACCGGCGTCGACGTGTACGCAATCTTTTATTGCAGAAGAAAATCTTGGTACAAACAACTCGGGGACTAATCCCTTGAACTCCTGAGCCTACTCTAAAAACTCTTCCACTAACGAAAAGCTACGTTATCCCCGATATAGGCTATTTGTCAGATATACGAAGTTGCGAACAACATTAAGTAAAATATATTTTGGACCATAAGAGGCATCCAGACTCCTTTTAATCTGCCAGACCAGATACTTTCGAATCTCCTTATTACTATCCAATACTCTACCCTATCTTATCTTTTCGGGTATCTTACGAAGAACGAAGTAAATTTAATGCTGTACAATTTCATTAATTTTATTTATTCAGCATAAGCTACAGACAGCAAAGTGGGCCGCCTTCACCGTCAACAAATAAAATGACCAAACAAATTGATTGACCAAATCAACAACTTATAAAATACACAAAAACGTGACAGACAATTTGACAGGTTATAAGTTGGCAAACATACTTCAACGGTCACGTTTTTACACAACTTTACGTATAAGATTCGGAGATAAGAAATTTAATTAAGTCGTAACGTGGACATGTTTGTAGGAACATATATTATGTGCTTATTGAATTATTATCGGAGGCGTGGTTAAGTCTCCTATATCAATTGGAATTTTATTTACATATGTCATTGGAACGCCGTAGGATTTCAGTTTTATGGTTAAAAAAACGAAGAAAATGCCAATCGCGCTGAGGATCTGTTCCATCACTCTCTAAATATACAGACTTGGTTATCTTGCACGTGAGTAGCGGAGTAGCAAGGTCAATATTTGTTGTTCATTTCCATCACTCTCTGTTAAGTGTCAGATATCGATACCACCTTTATTTATACGAAACAGACAGATACGGCACATGCCCTAAGAATATAAACATATTGTTAACATATACGGATAACTAACGTTTTTACAATCGAGAATTTCTCATTTGTTTCGGACTATTACGAAGTCCTTCTCCCCTTCCAGGAGCGTTAGCCTTTGCGACGTCGATTGTAATTATGTGAGTTATCCGTATATGTTAACAATGTGCCAATCTTACGGTACTTTTATGCTGTAAACATATTTTCTACTGCAAATGATAAAGAACTTTGAAATTGAGAGTAAGTCATCTCATTACAAGTGTTTTATATGAAGTTAGTACAAACTTTTCTGCGGTTGAGTAGTTCTCGGAATGAAATGTTTATTTCGGTTCTTTATTTCCAAGAACACCAGTTATTCTTTATTCGTAATACACTGCAATACCGCCGCTCGCTGTTGAATACTTAATTAAATGAGCCCACCACACTCATGCATAATCGGGTACGAAATGTAAACGACTATGAGTTTCTTCATTTGGCGGCACAATATGGAAGGTTATGTCTTTATTATCACTATTCCTACATTATTAAGAGGCTGGAACTAGATAGATTGGGGAGAAGTTGCCGTGATCACCATGCTTGAATGGCGATCGCAGTAGGTACAACTTACGGCAAACTTCCTGAGCTAGGGCGACGAGGAAGGGGTAAGTTCGCGCACGTACTTTTGTACTAAAGAGACGTTTAATCCGCATCTGCGCGTTCAAGGTCAGGCTCAGGATGTTTGCCGAGAATTGCATTATGGTTTAGTAAGGACGCTGCTGTCTATCCTCTGAAATGGGTCCTTTGGTAGTAAGCAGCACACTTTAAAGCCAGCAAGACAGTGGTAGCGAACAGGACGGACCGTGCACGAGGTCCTACCACCCGCATTTGAATTCGCGTAGCTATCCTCAAAGCGTAACGTTTGTCATTTCCAAAGTAAAGATTAGTTCACTTTCAGTACTTTCACCCTCTGCATTTATATCGGAATCCCTATTGCTGACGTCATTGTGTTCGTAATCATTAATCTCCTTGACAATGGGCAGTGACGTCATCAAGGTACGGACTGCGTAAATTCTGACGTAAGGTAGAACAACTTTCGCAGCTGGTTTAAGGGCAGCTTCTGTTTCCGTGACAACCAGAACTAATTTATTTACGAACTTTATTTGGTTGATATTGTTTTGTATTTTCTTCAATCAAAGTCTCTTAGCGGACCATGAAAGGGCTCCTCGTTCCGTTTTTTTTCCGAATACAATTAGATAAAATTGTCTCCCATTTAAGAGTCTATGATTCCAACGAAACGTCTCAAGCGCTTATTATAAAAAAAACTTGCGTTTTTTTACCATACAGGTTTAGCTCAGGCTCTAGGTTAGGCTATTTCTATGGGTACAGTGAAAGATACGCACCACTGTAGAACCTTTTCATTGCAAATATCATAACGACTTACCATACACCTGCCAAAGAAATGATTGCAAAATTGTACGAGAAATGGTCCCACAGAGGTATGTCATTCAGTTTCTTCGACCGTACCTATACTCGTACTCGTATGTTCTGGATAATTACGAGAAACCAAGACAGTTCTCTTCAACAATTCAAAAATCCAAACCTCTACGTAAACAAATGTACCTATCTCAGCATTTCAGATACCCATTAATCACACTCGGCGAGAAGCTATTCTTTCTCTATATCGCGGCATTACCCAAAGCTCCAGATATTCCTTCATACAGTAGATTATGTTAGCTACTGGAACATTTCTTTTATAAGAGATTGCCCGGGATTACATCGGCTCAAACAAAAGGTCCTAATAGGCACTTATTGTTGTGGCGTATTAGCGATGTTCTTTTGTTTTTAATCCAGCGTCGGCATATTTGCAGCTATTAGCAGTTACCTCGTAGTTACTGAAAGAATGTACTTTTCTGTCAAAGTCCACTTGTCGAGTTTAAAATACATACAACTTTTTCAACAAGATGACAAAAGAGTGTGCAATTAATATTGAGCTCTTTGACTGTGTCAGTCTACTTCTGTGGGACCTACCTATCTAGTGACGTTTTCAAATCTTCAGATCGCTTGAAGACAGGAATATTGATAACTGGCGCATCGTCTATATAAAACACTCACTTTAAAGTAGTGGTTCCATACGATCAACATTCTAGGTAAATTTTTAAGCAGACTTACAAAATTCCATCCTTTAAACAAAATGTTCGTTGTTGCCGTTATTCAACTTTATCATCCTACCATCCCAGCGGTGGTCTTGTTTTCGCGTGCACTTTCTTGTAAATATTCTTTATTCTTTTTGATAAGGATTTATTGCATCGGCCAGATTCGGTCGTTATCAAGCGTGCCGCCGGCAAGATGCCAATTGCTTACCATGCACGTACAACGCTCGTAAATTAACATCTTATATATCTTTTATTTGTATGCTTTTATCAACATTACCATCACCACTATCGTCATAACTTGTTATATATTTTACTTGTACAAAGATGGTTCTATTGTCGTCATCATCATTTTAGTCTATACAATTTCCGTAAAGGTCTTTGCTTTCTAGTGGACCACAATAACGATACTTAACAAAAAAAAAGAGTTCATTTATTGAATGTGGCTTTTAGTACAAGAGTTTAGTAGAAAATTACATTCTGAGCTAAAGCTAGAAGTCCGTGTTCAATTGCAAACTACGATAAAACCAACACTAAATGTTTTGTACTTACGTGCCTAAGTTAGTATCTATGCCTATCTTTATACCATACATTGACGTGTACTTTCAAATCTCTGCTTAAGACATACCCAATGCTTGTAAGGCCGTATCTGCCGCCATCTAGCTATCATGCCATCTCCAATATTCGTATTTATAAGTATTTACAATGATTATGCTGATAACTATCTGGGGTCAGGTGTGACGATGGTTACATGTTGATTAAACAGCTGTGACCTTATAGGGACAGCATTCTACAGGCAAAACTTTCTTATAGGTGTCTGTTTTATTTGGAATCTTTAGTATTACGGTATTAGCTTCTATGCTGGTCTGAGATCTAAGAAAAAACATGGTAGTACACTCAGGGCTCAGCGACTTTAATTGTTGAGTATACATGGTACGCTGCCATAGTGAGGCGATTGCTAGTGGGTTTACAAACACGTTGCAAGGGGTTGGCAATGTTATTATGACAGCGGTCCAAAGAAGCTCAACGATTTAACTCCTTGAGTGCACAGGGAAATATATTCACGTACCACCATAGAACCTTGTCACAATTGACAGGCCGCCGTCACTCAAGCTTGAGTAATATGTTACCTTATTGCAATAGGGTTCTACATTCGGAACGACTATGACTAATGTCACCGTCAGAGGCGGGCCTTAACTAAGACTTACCTACTCGCAGTTAAACGCTCGCGATGTAATATTGCCATTAATATTTATGAGACTTACCTGAAAGAAAACAAATGAACAACGTTTATAATGATGTTGACCAGATGGCAACAAAGTAGCATCAATCGTACAGCTTACTCAGTGTACGATATGAGATATATGCAATGGCTAGGGCTAGATCAAAAAAGGAAGTCGGTACTATATATGTATACTATAAAGATACAGGTATTTACGAGAAATATGACACAGACACTTAAAGACAAAGAGAATTATGTACCTAATGTTGTTTGCAAATGTGATTACATTAGTGTGTGTAAGTAAAAGAACATGTTTACACACTTAAGTAAACATGTTCCTGGTTTGTCAAAAGACAACAAAAGAAAGCCTTATAAATAAATCTTTTCAAATGACACGTGAAATCCAAATATAATTGTTAGACGCGTTATTATAGAAACGATGGGCGTCCTCGTACTCCCCCACGAAATCATAATAATAATGCTAGAGGCATTTTCTATGGCAACTCAAAGGGTATTTATCCATTGTAATCCCGCACGTGTGTCGCCAACTTTAGCTCATGCTAATTTATTAGAATTGGAGCGCTATTGTGAGGCGGCTTGAGTACAAAGTGGATTAAGACGATAAACAAATCATATCGAGTTGCCAAGAAAGGAAAAACGGGGCGATACAGTAGTTCAGTACCTACGTTCCTATTTATTTACTATAGATAGACATATCTAAGCGTTATGGACTTAAGAATAAGCCCTTGGTTTGTGAGGTTTTTGAGGCGGCTATCAATTGAAGGCGTAACTTTAATTTCGGTGAATGTGCAAAGTTAATTTAAAAAACATAATAGCAAAAAATAGCAAAATACAACGAATATTAGATGAGACTGTCAAAGTCTCTAGGGAACACAAAATATTGACTTTATCATCAACCATTCCATATATCTCTTCGCTCTGATCAACAGAAATGTTTCGACGAAAACGTGAGGGCGAAAACCGACGAGGATTCACAATGAATTAATTATGAGAATCAAGGTGTAAAATACAAAGCGTCATCACTATCAACGGAAGATAAAGCGAAGCGTCATCGTTAGACGGAACTAGTCAAAATCTAGCAATTCTTCCGCGTATGGCTTGCGTAAGGTGCCTATATTTAAGAAGAAGATCGTCAACGTAAAATTTTGAGAATTTCAATCAATCTGTATTGTTAAATACGCATACGCGTTTTGGGTCCAGTATCGTATCTGGTGACTGCACCGAGGGACAAAGGGCCAGGCGTGGGGAGCAAACAATGCCATTGGAAGCGGGAAGGGCACATGTGTAGCATAATGGAGGGGCAGCTTTTTTACTTTTTGTCACGAACAAAAGAATAAACGAGCGAAGATCGTCGTGTTTTAAGGTTTTAAAAGATTGAGAAAGGTTGTTGAGAGGATCCGGATAAGTTATGCGAGTTTTAAGTTCAACATAGTTTCTGTAGGTAGTCATTTCAGGTATCTTTTCACTTTCCCCTTTCTTTCATAAGTTATCCTCCAAGTAATTACTGAACTTCTGAATCTGAACCGATGGCCTATTTCCTTGTCGCTTTTATAACGACGACACATGTTCCTAATACCAAGTAATAGGATGTTTAACTGTTAATTACAATGTGCGAAAAGCTCGAATGTTTTATTACTTTGCACCTTGTCGTCTTAGCCAGTAATATCCAGTTACGCCAGCTTTCATTTCCATATCTCACTCGCATTCTATTCATCAGCGAACGATTTAACAAGAGAACGAGCCTCATTTCCCGATGTCACACCATATTGTCATTTTAACCGGCTATTGTCTCCAAGATGTTTATCGCACTACCCTACTTTAAAATCATTTCGTATATCACGCTACAGCTACAACGGTAACCGTTGCATTGTCCGGCCTCATATAAGTTTAATATAATTGACACTTTTGAAGCGCGTAATGATTATTGAATTATAGAGGATTATCGATTTCGAAAGATATATAAATCTTCGTATTTTTGGTAATTCGGGCTCAGTTGGAATTAATAATGATTGAAAACGCATTGTTGCGATGTTGCTTAAGTCTTTTGAGTTACTTCACTTTAGCTTACATTGCGAACACGATTTCGCAATTCCCTTTAATCTAATTACTTAATTCGTTTTTTTAGCAGATCTTTCGATAGCTCATCTGGTGTTATGATGTTGTTTGTTGTTGTACAGGTCTACTCGTTTAGTTAACAATCTGCCATTAAGAGTACATTTTATAGCGTTGGATCATTATCAGCAAAAACAAATAAGACTTCATAGCTTGTATTTAGATACAGCTATCTTTGACCGTACCATTGTCAAGCAGTTAACTTTGTCCCATTCAAATTCTCACTTTATCCAACTTTTTCTTTGCTAAAGAAGGCGATATTTAAATTCCGCATAGCCTTTGTCCCGTCGCCTCCCTGTTGTGATTTAGACGTAACACAAAGGATTCGTACAAACATTTATAAAAAGTTAAACGTTCCGGGACTCTCGAGGTTCCCCAATTGTCTCCAAACATCTCCGATTGTCCCCGAACATTCCCGATTGTCCCCTTTAGGGCACTAGAAGGTGATTTGCATTTAATATATACCCGGGAACTTTATTTCTTGCCAATGGAAGACTTGGACGGTGTAATAGATAGGTAATGGATAGCGAAGTTGCGGATAGGCACTTACCATGCTGCGATGCTGTTTGGCGAGTATTAAAATTACACTTGGTAGTTTTGAAAAAGCCTTCAAAGATTATCGAGGATGTGTCTCGGTCTTGAGATATATATTGTTTAGTATCAGAGAAATATCAGGAACTTTACTTTTCATAAAAAAAAGTGTTTTGTAAGATGCATTATTGACGTCTTTGAATAACAATTTTGCATTGTCAAATAAATTTTGCGAGCGTAAAGAAATCGACAAAATTGTGTAAGTAATTAGAAAAAAAAAACCCTACACTAGCTTACTGAAACGCATGAACTTTTTCTTCAATACAAATAGTTTTTTAAAATTCATTAATTTCAATTTCGAAAGTTTATTAATTCAATAATTATAACCACACTTTGCCCATTTCGTGTATGTGTACAATTAGAAGTTAACAGGCAACTGCCGCATGGGCCAAAGATGGTCATTCATCCTGGCCCACTCGAACACGTATTTAGAAAAGGCAAGAGTAATAAATTAATCACGTTCACCGCTACGGCGCTGCACCGTTATCAGGAATCAGACATCAGCCTGCAATCATTCGCAATCACACCGAGGTGATTTGTAAAACTACTTGCTCCTCACCACACCTGTAATTGTATTGAATTGAATATTTTATTGAAGGTATCCTATCGCTGCAAGAGTATCCTTTCTTTATTTTTACTCCGATTTTTTAAGCTTACAAATAACAATAAACTAAAATGTTTTTATTAAATATCCTCTCCTAACTACTAGACCTCTACCTAACTGCTTCCACTACTTAAGCTAGACACTCGTACGTCATATTTGGCATAACTTGAAGAGGAGCACTAAGAAATATTTCGTAATTTCTCCGGGACAGAAATATAAGCTAGTGATGTTAAGAAAATGATTCTACACTTCATCAAATGTTGGCAAATTTATATAGATACATACATAAATCACGTCTTTATCCCTTACGGGGTAGACAGAGCCTAGGGTAACAAGACCCAAAGGCCACGCTTAGCATGATTGTGGGCGCATAGGTAGAAATGAAAAGAGGAATCAAAATATAACCAAATGCAAATGGCAAATATATCTACTCGTATTTAGCTAAAACTCTATATCTAAGTGAGTTGAGTAAAATGGCAAGATATTTTCACGGTACGGCTTAGCTCTACCCTATAACGACTACGTTCCTAGAGAGCAGATTAACTTCAAAACTTAACCGAAACTTTCCCTTCTCCGATTATATCTGCAAGCCCGTCCATCATAAAACAAATAATATTTTATTGGCTACGTTATCGTGTTTCAATAATAACAAACATGGCGCCTGGGGTCATTTCTGGCTCACGTGCGCAAGGCACGTACCATGCAAGACATGATATTTGCCGTGCGCCGTGCAAGGGTTATTTTGAAGGCAGTTGAAGAAATTCGTCAGGCATTTTGTTATGAACGAGCCAGTCTTAGTTTCTGTACAAAGTACCATCGTCAAAAGTAGCTGGGACTTGTTTTATCACCAGGTACGTACTTTTCATGTTCTATTAGTTTCAATAGTCTTAACGTGGATGGTTTTATATGATCGCTTCTTGCCTCTCATCACTGTGTTTTGTTCAGAAGCTGTTGCAAAAACCCATAGGTTTTTAACCTTTAAAGTAGAAAATTTAAATTATGATGGGAACTCAGTAAGTAATTTTATTAATGTCTGTACATTTTAATTAAATCGTTAGTCACGTCACAAACTATTCCATTATTTTGTATCGGTTTTATATTAATTAGCAAGTCATTCGACTACGATACAGTTTAAAATTCAGAATATTATTTCACAGCAAAAACGACGGTTTAATACAGATGAAATTAAATAGGAGTGAGATCGCAATTCAGCAATGAATGTCCAATTTATAACGTGATTCTTCCCTTAATGTTAATATTTTGATTTCAATCTAAAAAGTAAAACATGCCAAATCAGAATTATTCTTCATTTTATTTCATTTGGTACTCAACCAAGTAGGTTTTCTACTCCTCATTAACCGTAGATTATTAGAAAAATTAGGAGCTAACAATAAATAAGCATATGTGTGAAATTGATTTACTATATGAAGTTTATAGCTACTGTCAAATAAAAATCTAAACGACACTAAAAATTAGAACACATGAAAATCCGAAAAGTAATGCTATGGCCGGGAATCGAACCCGGATCCTCGTCATTCCATGACGCGTGCTGTACCCCTACACCACCCATAGCAGATGGGTAAGCCTTCGAATTTTTCTATCTGTTACTAGTTATTACGTGACCTTGTTACTATGCGAATTTTTGTCGCCAAGCGTCATCTGTTTGAATGATGTGTCTGTGCGACACAATTACCGTACGTAGTCCCGTGTTTAGTTACGGTAAAACCATAAAAGTAAACACAAAAAATTAAGAAGTAAAAGTTCTTGATTCATTTAATAGTAGCTACTATCAAAGTCAATTACTTAAAGCTTTCCACGTATGACATCTACTTTGGGCTAGCACCAGAGACAGTCGCGAATGATCAGTGTTAAGGTTCAAAGACGAAAACCTGGCTGGTTTTAGAAGGAGCACTAAATATTATGAAAGTTAATTAAGTCTTCCTTTTTAGCTATGTGACCCGTTTCTCGACCAATCATTCCAACTAATCCAATCCCAATCAATCATTGGTTGACCGATATTGCTAGTTTAGACAAGTTTAGACAAGTTTGTTGAATTGCAACCTGTAGCATAGAGAAACGGGCCAATGGTGTTTCCGAGTACCTGTTTGTTAATATAAGTTTACCCCAGAATTTTAGCAAAAAAAGAATGCTCGCACATTAATAGACTCATAAAATATTCGAACGAAAGCTACAAAGCAAAAGTAAAAAGCAATTCGGTATAGATTCGCCGCGAGCCACGGCTCGGATGAAGTAGTCCGGGAGGCAGAGGCTATTTTGAAAAGTGTTTTTATGCCGATCGTTACTTCAAATACAAGTAAAGAAGCTGTCCCTAATAAGGAAAGTGAAGGTCAGCTGACGCACCCGCGGGGGCGCTTGCTGTGAGACTCCATTGAACACGTAAAAAAAAAAAAAACCGAAAGTTATTTTATGCCACATGAAATTTTGTTCATGTGTAATTGACATTGATTAGAATTAAAAAAAAATAGTCAGCTGCACGGCAGACGGGGGATTGTGCGTCAGCTGAGCGTGCGAACTTGCAAAAAAAATAAGAAAATAAAGTTATTTTATGCCGATTGAAATTTTTTTACATGATTTTAGACATATACAGAAATGTGATATTGATAATCAGCTGCATATATAGTGGGGGAAAGACCGTCAGCTGGAGCTGGAATGTATCACTGCGCGCATACATCTCTACGACGCGCGGAATTTTCAATGCTCCGGCTGACGACTTTCCCCCCAACGTTCAATCAGCTGACGAATATTTTCTTTTTTCTATATATTAACACTATAATATTTATAAATTTCATATGGTCTTTCAACAATTTATCCAAGGTATACCTTATATAGTAAGTACACATTATATACATGCATCTTCAGTACTGTGGTATTTTATATTTCAATGGCTCGACTGATGACTTTTCCACCAACGGGCATTTAGCTGACGAATATATTCTCGTTTCTATATATATACTAGCCAAGGGCGTCGCCAGCCGATGGCGCAGGGGGGGGGGGGCAAGTTGACTTTACCTACTACAATTCATACTTTTCTCATTCTCTATGACTAGTCTAGGACTTTGGTTGCAATATATTTGGCAACTTTTTTAGAATCTCTAGGGGGGGGGGCAGCTGCCCCTCCCTGCCCCCCCTTGGCGACGCCCTTGATACTAGCTGACCCGGCGAACTTTGTTCCGCCTTAAATTTGTAAAATTCCTTTGTAAGTGCATCTTTATACTAATCAAGGAATAATGTGTAGGCATGCTAAATTTAATGTCTATAGCTTTATTAGTACAACATATCGGAATTTTCCAATCCCGTGGGAAAATCGGGATAGAAAGTATCCTATGTCCGTCTCCTGGTTCTAAGCTACCTCCCTACCAATTTTCAGCCAAATCGGTTCAGCCGTTCTCGAGTTATAAATAGTGTAACTAACACGACTTTCTTTTATTTACTGCAATCCATTGATCTTGAAAAAAAGAATCGATGGTTCGTTGTTCCCGCCCTGTAAAGCTGAACTGCAACAACATTTTCTTCGGACGGCATATATCGCCCACCTTTGGAGCCATGCTCACCGTTCCATGCCAACTGACCTGTTGCCAACTGAGTATGGATGGGAAGAATCTGCTGAAACATATTATTTTAAATGGTTTATGGGTGATCAATTGCCGCCATCCATCACTAGCATCACTAATCTCGACATGATCCCACATGGTATAAAAAAAATTATCTTCTCTTGATTTCTGACAAATAATATTTACCTACATGATTTTGTTAATTAATTGATTGATATTTTTACAGAAGACGACGAAACCGAAAACGATGGAGTGTGCGACATAAGCATTAACTGTGATGACGACAGTGATGCCAATGAAGATGATTCATATTAAGTTTTTTTTATTATAATAATAATAATTATTATTATTTTTGTATTAATATTGTTTTATTACTTTTTATATGAATATTGTAAAAATCTTACTTGAGATAAAAATAAACATACAATAATAATAATAATAATATCTTGGGACAATTGACACCAATTGACCTAGCCCCAAACTAAGCAAATCTTGTAATATGGGCACGAGACAACGGATAAACATACTTATATAGATAAATACATACTTAAATACATATTAAACATCCAAGGCTCGAGAACAAACATTCGCATTTTTCATACAAATAGCTATCTGCCCCGACCGGGGATCGAGTCAGGTTCTCTAACCACTGGGCCATCCGGTTTTATGTTAATTGTAATAAAAATAATTGAATTAAATTACGTTTCAATAAATCCGAGTATTACAAACTAATATGAATCATATTAATGATGTTACCGCTTCACTTCCATGAATCATGGATAAATTGTTGAAAGACCATATGAAATTTATAAATATTATAGTGTTAATATATAGAAAAAAGAAAATATTCGTCAGCTGATTGAACGTTGGGGGGAAAGTCGTCAGTCGGAGCATTGAAAATTCCGCGCGTCGTAGAGATATATGCGCGCAGTGATACATTCCTGCTCCAGCTGACGGTCTTTCCCCCACTATATATGCAGCTGATTATCAATATCACATTTCTGTATATGTCTAAAATCTTGTAAAAAAATTTCAATCGGCATAAAATAACTTTATTTCCTAATTTTTTTTGCAAGTTCGCACGCTCAGCTGACGCACAATCCCCCGTCTGCCGTGCAGCTGACTATTTTTTTTTAATTCTAATCAATGTCAATTACACATGAACAAAATTTCATGTGGCTTAAAATAACTTTCGGTTTTTTTTTTTTTTAACATATTCCGCAGCTTCCCACTCTCGCATCCACCGCAACTGGACCAGCTGACGATCGATTTCGTCATGAGCCACATGCATTCTCTTATCTATATTAACATCAGCCGGCTTAAAATGACTTGTTTCAAAAGCCTCTGCCTCCCGGACTAAAGGGCCCGAAACCGAAATTAGACTTATTATTTCCGAGCTGGCGAATGCATTTGCCTTTATTCGAACATTTCTTAGATGTGGAAATACATGACGTCGTTATATTCGGGTAGTTATTAGCTAATGTATTATTGAGGTCCAAATACGGATCTAATAATGAAGATTGCGACTGATTCAGAGAATATGAACAATGGTAAATTAACACCGCTTTTCAAGTAAGTTGAAGTTGTTGCTAAATAACTATAGTATTTATAAGTACCTATGGATTATAAATCAAATACATATATTTCGACAACTTTCGAATTCATAGCCAATAAAATTTTACTTTCCAAGAAAAAAAAAATCTTATCGCAAGCAAGTAAGTAGGGCAAAGCTTCAAATTGACCTTCGTGTTTCTAAACGAATGAAGCTTATCGTATAATTTACCACTATCTTTTCAGTAGGTACAAGAAAAATGCGTTTGGTAACATTGGTAACCAGCAGACGTGTCCGCTAAACATTTTATGTCAAGAAAGAAAGCTAACGTCCCGTAAACGAAAAGTTTATATTAATTACACTGCCAACTATTGACTAGCTTCAGTAAACTTTAACCACCCATTACAGTGGGTAAACCACTAGCCACAGTTCTTTAAAAAAATACTTGAACCATTTAAGTTAACAGAGTGCAAGCAATGGCCATTAGCTCTCGTTCGAAGTATTGTCCGGCCAGAGTGCAATGTAACGGAAAATTAAAAAGGCAATTTTCTTAACGAGTCCCTGGAATGGTGGCTGCCTGGGACTTTTGTAGTTCACAAGAAAGGGGTTAATGCGAGCTTAACACTCTTGTGCAACGCATGGGCTCTGGATATGTGAATTAAGAACAGGTAACGTGGTTTTTTAAGTCCAGTCCGTATTCACGCGTGGTATGGTCGTTTTAGTAGACTGAATTTTCTGGAATACTCATAAGTTTTTGGTAAAAAAAAAACGTTTTTTTACTGTAGTTGTGATGCATCCTACAGAAGCCAAATTTCAAGTCAAAAGGAATCCAAATAATAGAAATTAAATAAACGCTTGTAAAGATTAATAAGGATTAGAATAATCGGACATTCGTCAGTCTGCCGTTTAACTGTGGCTATGCTATGGCTGAAGCCTCCCCAGCGTCATAGTGATGTTCGTGCTTCTCATTAATATTTTTTTTCTCAATGTAACTTGCGTTAAGTTACATCACGTTGCATACGTACTACTGTAATATTGCATACGTACTATGTCGCTAAGTCGAGTCGAGGCATATGACGGCTTTCACGGGTTCGCAGTACTGGGTAATCAGAGGTGATATTGGTACGGTTATGTATGGTATGTAGTAGCTACTTTCCTGGGTTGAAGAGTATATTCCAGGAAATATAATTTGGTAGGTACTAATCGCTTCTATTTTTAATTTACGTTGGTAGAAAAATTGTAAAGATGTTTCTGATTGAAGTAAGCGGTAATTTGAGGAAAAATATAGCTTAGAATTATCAATTGTGTGTACATACTATTGTATAGTTTGTTTGCTTTAAATTGACAAATTAGTTGTTGCATATCACAGGCAGTGAGTCTGCCAATTTTTAAACTCTCTGACTCTATCAGGTTGAATAAAGGTCTGACCACACCGGTGCGTCAAAGATGTTGCCGGTGCTTTTACGCAACAAAATGTATGAAAAACGGTGAGAAAACGTGATGCCTACGACACGTCACAGCGTGCACGCGGCGCTGTGGTCGTTCCTTAATACTGTCTACTAGACTAATGTCATCTGTCATGACATATAGGTAGTAATGGCAGATCTACCAATAACTCTTTGTATAAATCGAACGCTGTCAATAATAACAAATGAAGGCGATTTAACTTTAATAAAGCACACCAATTACTCAACCTTGGAATTAAGCATAATTAATTGGTGTAATCTTTAACAAATATCGGCGTGATCTGTAAATAAATAGCCATACACCAGACAGCTCAAACAATCGGATAATTTACATAAAAGAAAGCGTTTAATTTGGTTAAGCTGCGGTTAATCAGTGGTTTAAAACTAAGCTCTTGGTCATTTGTACCCGTCGGTCCAATAATTAACTGAGACAACCCAGCGGTAAAACGGTTAACTGCCTTTTAAATAGCAGAATAATGAGATCCCTAACCGGATCCAAAGGTTAGTTGCGTTGCGTCTGCGTAAACGTTTTAGTTAATTGATGATATTAATTAAACGTCTCAGGTTTGTTAAGTGTAATATACACGCATACGGGAATCAGTTCGATTAATCAGTTGAGAGAAATTGTTATGATCTGTTTCGATGACTCACGTAGTAGGAGGTTCTTCCAGCTGCCGCCGAGCGCGCGCAGGCAGCGGTGCAGGCGTGGAGTAGGCGCAGGCGGCGCGCGCGGCAGGACCTGCCTCACATCCCCCTCCGAAGAACTCCTGGCCAGCAGCGAAGACCCACGGTCCCTCGACAAAGACCTACGCCTCCCAAACGGCGCCCCTCTAACCGTCGCAAAGTTTTCTTCGTTAAATGTATCCAGAGGAATCCCTTCAGGCTCCTCTCGTCTACTTCTAACTGAGAATGTTCTTCTAAATCCGCTAGCGAAACCTTCCATGGTTCTCCTTCTTGGCTTCGGAACTTCTTCTGAGCTGATGACTGTGATGTCATCTAAGTTTTGTGCCTCGTATGTTCTGTAAGTTCTCGGCTGTTCCAAGCCCGTGAGATCTTCGATGCCTCCGTGGCGGTACCTCAAAGGTCTTCCTCGGTCTATGATCCCGAGTTCGTCATAGCTTCTGTACGTGGAGGAGGCTCGCCGCGGCGCCGGCGGTCTGCCGGCCCGGTCTACCGTCATGTTAGCTCAACTCTAGCCAATTAGCTTGAACCTGATGGAAGAACGACTAACTTTAGATTAGAGACCAATTAAAAGCTGGATATCTTTCGATCTTTCGCTTTCCACGACGCACATTGTTTAAATCCTTCAGCTTTTACTCGAGGTTCGTGACTAGTGTTTCGTAAATCTATTCAAATTACTCCTTAAACACAATAAAACGTGGTTATGTGTGTATTAATTAAACGGAAAGTGTTAATTTCCTGTAACCTTGGCGGCTACGGGTCATAATTACACTTTCTAGGTTAGAATGGGACCTTTTGCCGGGGTTCCTGGATGGTTATTATTGTGAACACGAATATTTGCGTTCGCGTTGCGTGGGTAGTTGACATTCGGCGGCGGCCGTGTCGTAACCTGTCTAACTTCTGTGTAACATCGTAATGAAAATTGTTTACATCCCAACAAAGAGCGATAGGGGCATTTTTTCGAACAAATCTATTGAAGTCACGCGACACGTTTCAGGAATTCCCTCCACGCGACGAGCTTTGCGCCGAGAAATGTTGGCGTGATATCGCCGATGGCGATAAGGAACATTCCTTTTAATTAGTTCAAAAATACCGTATCCATTTCTAGCCTTATCTGCCAAAGTATCCAACTAACATAAAAGTTGGAACACTGACCAGCAACATTTAACACGTCAAGCGTCCAAGCGACTACAGTAGTTCCGAACTTTTTCGAGCGGGAAATGTCCTAGGGACTGCATTTATGCAGTCCCTAAAAAAAGTCCCGAAAAAGTTAAGGACTACTGTAGTCGCTTGGACGCTTGACGGGTTAATCCCGACTTACATCTCGTTTGTTTTTGGGCTAGTCAAAAGAGAGTATAGGTTTAATATCTTAATGATTTGCTAAGAAAGAACATTATTATCATGCAATGTGTCTGCACACTTACAGCAACACAACATAGAAAACAACAGCTATAGTACTATTAAGAGCCGCTAATGTTCTAGTCTGCAGCATCTAGTGGCACTTGACTCAAGTGGCTGATCGCGGACATGCAATTAGCTGATAATTGCAGCTTCTGTTCCCAAACCTATGCGAAACGAGCCAATAGGAGCACTCGCTAGCTCGCAGCACTTCAGCCGTCGTTAAATTGTTATGACTGGATCAGACTGAACGAAGAACGGTTAAGCTGACTTTTATTATGACAGCAAACAAACGTTTATTATTGTCTCACTCTTATACCCTTCACACAGGTAAAACGATTGTTTTTAAAACATCATAGAAAAAAAAATCTGAGCCTATTAATTTCTTGCATCCCAAGCGTACGGGTTACACTCGTTTGCAAGACATCGCGTTATCTAACAAAACTGAACTCAACAAACACCAATTCCCATCCGCTTATCAAGTTTCGATCAAACGTCATGTCAACGGGCATTGTGCAACTGGCGATCCATTAGACGTCGGCAACGGATTTCAAACAATTATCGAATTAGGAACTGTATCCTGCCAGTTAGTAACATCCGCGGAGTCTTGTTATCTCTCCGGAATTTCGAGAGCATCTCTCTATTAATCGAGTTTGGCCGAGTGGTCGCGCTGTTATGTTGTTTCATTGTTTTCTATGTTTTGAAGGACTACCAATGCGGTTGGACTTGGTGACAAATGTATCTTAAAATTATCAACCTCGTAGACAAGTCTCTGATTAACGAGATTTTATCGAAATAAGGGAGAATTAAATCTAAGATTCACAAACCAACAGGGACATTGTTAAAACTTGTGTGGTTAAATTCCACAAAGAAATGAAAAAGAGAAATTGTATGCCAACTTTCAATTTTAGATTGCATCAAATATTAGAAATTGATTTTGCAAAAATGATATCGATGTCACCGGCACCGAGGATTACACTAAGCTTACTAACTTCTCCAAATGGTTTAACGTGCATTAAGTTCTGAAACTTAACTAACGTAAACGAAACGTAAGTAACTATACATCATTTTGCGCCTTTGTTGCTCCCATAGCGTTTTGTTACGCATTTGTCTCGAGTGAGAGCGCTGGGCGACAAAAAGCTCTGAAGTGAGAATTAATGCCCGCAGGCGTTTTTGTTCAATTAACTTTGGGCTGTTTGCGCACTTTCTAAAGTCTGGATAACTTGTTTAAATTTTAATTGTCAAATGCGTCTTTGGAATAAGTATTAGGATAGAAAGGTCACGATAAGTAAGCTCCTCATCGTGAAAACAGTGAACGACAAGCAACATCTAAACATAGAAGACAACGTCAATCGACACGCGATTTCTTTTTTTTTTAATCAAGACCATATTTGAGAAAAATATGATACGCGCCTCGTATTCAATTGTTTGTCATTCAGTTTTAAACGTCGACATTAAACGCCTTTGGCTCGCCTGCCATTGTTTATGCATCAAATTACAAAAAAAATGAAAGCCTTCAATTGTTTTGAACATTTGTAGGTACTAAATAGAATGGTAAATACGAGAATTCGACGCATGAAGATATTAAGTAGTCTATATAGATCTGAAACCCTGAATATAATATGACGCTTGCCTAGTTATTGCCTGCTTCAGAGTATCAGCCGTCTTCTAGCTTCAAAAGATCGGATAAAACTCAAAACAGCAGCCTCAAAAGTGCAATCGACCGTAACACAATAAAGAAACGTACCACTGGCTCTGCTACTTTTTCTTATGCAAAGGGCCCTTACGCACGGAGATTTTTTGCTGATTGACGCCCATGCGTAAAATTAGCAGTATCGGCAACTTTTTCAACGCATAATAGGCTGTTGTGGTTATGTAAACAAGCGGTGGTGAAACTGTTAAGACTCGAGTTCTAGACGACGGTAATGAGCGCAATAAGCTTGCCAAGGTCGAAAAAATGTAAGTGTGGCGGTTTAGGGTGCGGCTCCACTGAGGCGGAGACGAGCGGAGCGGAGAGGAGACGTGTGGGGATCGACCAATCATATTACATTCATATTACATGAAATCCATATCTCGTCTCCGATCTGTAATATGATTGGTCCATCCCCACACGTCTCCTCTCCGCTCCGCTCGTCTCCGCCTCAGTGGAGCCGCAGCCTTAGTCCACTGTTTGAAAGTTGTTTGACGTCATTACAGATAAAGTTGCCGGCAAACTTCTTGTACGGTGTTGTCAACGTCAAAAGTAGCTCATCATTTTAGTGCTTTGTCGTAGTAAAGTAACCATACACCGACAGTTGAATGTGTCACTACAGCGACAAGGCTCTAAAATGATCTTTTTTGACGTAGGTACCTACACTGAAGCAACGTATCACGTTAAAGTAGATAAAGTTTGAAACGCATTATAGGTTCAAAAAGTATAATGCAATTTTCTCAAAAATTACAAGTAATAATTTTGTTGTAGAATAACCAAACCTAACCTAAACCTATCTGTAGATAAGGCGATCAAAAAAGTTTGTATAGCCAATTGTTTCACCGAAAATTGCATTATTTAGGACAATTATGTATTGCCTCGCATCCTTCTTGAACGTTGAGGGACATGGTGGGGGTAATTCTACATATTATTTACTCTACCAAAGTGACGTTAAATCCGCTTCTCGAATACAAGGTCAATATCTATATTACACAAAAATTTCGCCGGCAACGGTCGGAGGCCTGATTGTTCCAGTTGTAAGTACTCCTTAAGTCTTTTAAAGTGACCGTAAAACCTATTGTTATCATTGAGCGTATACCGACAAAAATGGGGGGTCAATAAAAAAGATTATTTAGAACATCCATCCTCTTGCATGTTTTTTGCCAATTGAATTCAAGGTTGTCAATAAAAACTGCATTGAAAGGTATTTGCATATGTAAGACCTTGGCAGTACCTACTTTAATGATATAGCAATTATTTGTTATTATTTTGTCCTCGTTCGATGAATGTATCTTCAGATGATCGTATAATTTATTGCCACGTCAAAATGCATAGACCACGTTATCATTATAGGCGGTAAAAGTAATGAACATTCCTTTTAAATACTTTCAAGTATTATCAACAGTACAGCGTAATGCTTAGATGTGTTATACTCAATGCACAATAGACTTGTGACTCATACTTTTATACAATGTCTCAGGTAAAATGTAGGTGTTTAAGGTTTTGTAAATGATGTTAATGAGTTCTTAGAATCTTCGAAAGCTTAACTGTTTTAGCTGTCAGATAAAATAAGTTAAAGGAACGTGGGGCTACGGAACTAAAATGAACGCGGCCGAACAAATGTTGGAGGAAGAATATAAAATAAAGTATTGCAACAAAAAGAATCCAAGTGAATTGAAGACCCAATAGGTATTACAGTAGTGTATTTATTTTTCTAATGAGTAAAGGCGTAATAGTAAAGGGCTTCTTTAATTATGAACCTTGAATGAATCTTTGCTACTTCGCAATCGCAACCACATGCACATGACGGCAACGTCCTGCAGCGCGGCACACATATTTGTCATTTTAAAAGTGCAAAAAATATCGCCTTATTCACACGTATCGCACTGCCTATAATCAGTCTAGTTATTTAGGTAGTATTTAGTAGGAACTTCCTTTACTAACATACTAAGGCATCGTTTCCTGTTTACAATTCATTAACTTAAAATAATAAGTTATTGAGTAGAGCGCTCAAATATTCTCAACTAGCTTACACATGTATATTTGAAATCGTTTTAGAATAAGTACCTCTCGAGACTAAACAGTGCTCAGATGAATGACGTGAACAAGCAAACAAGCTTGCAGGAAGTCTTAGAAGAATGGGAAATCCATTAAAAGCTGAGTGGCAATTGGTATTGGTGTCGGGTATTTTTAGGTTAAGATCATCAGATCTTCAGCATAAAGAAATAAAAAGTAAAGACAATCCTACCAACGAAGACTGCACGTAAAATTAAGCTTCAAATGCACAGTTGCATACACAATACACAGTTGCGTATTGCGTAGGTACACGTTTGCGTTACGGCTGATCGCTTTCTAGGTTTGAATGCATTTGTTTACGTAAGGCGTAGTTTTACAAGCCTCGCTTCACTGTTCGATTTTTTAATTTATATTTAGCTTTATTATTATTACCTACTGTATTTGATGTATTCGTTTATACTTCCTACTGACTGCACAAAACACACTACTGATTGGATGTTTGGGTCATTTTTCAAGAATTTATTTTCAAAATGAAACTTGATGAAATTAAATGAGGACGCTACTTTCTACATAACTGTCCGTTTTAACGTAAATGCACGTATATTCTTACAATTTCATACGATTTTTTTTATTTCTTCTTTCATCCGCTTTCTACTCTTGTTCGAACCGTAAATTATACTTATGTAGGTACAAACATTTTCCACTTCATTATAATATGCATAGTGAACCCTTCGAAAGGGAATCTTAAATTATCACTATATTTCAACGCTCATAATTATTTATCACTTTCCCGCTCCGCATTCCTCGAGACATTATATTTCCCATTATTCTTCCGCTTTGTTGAGTGATAATTTATAGCTTAAATAACTCGAGATGGTTCTGCGATAATTTCGAAATCAGTCCGGTAGTTCCGAGACTATTTTGAGCCCTGTTAAAAGGAATACGACTGTCAGTGCAGCTCGCGGCTTGTATGAATTATGCGACAGATTTTGTCTTCCCTACTCTCAGCAGAATTAGCAGCAGATAAGCAGATTATACCGCACCAAGCACTGCTCTTTCCCCTCGGACGGATCCAAAAAAGAACCGCAGCTCGCACCCCCAGGAATTAGCTGATACGCGAGATACATTATACCGCCATGAAATTCAAATGACAGGGCACGTATATGAGACAGCCGAGTAAAAGGGCCGTCTATAGCATATCATATATTTTCTGTACGGACATTTTTATGTATTTTCTATTGTTCTGTGACCAAGAGGCCAACATGAACGTGTCGGTCGTATGGGTTCGAACATGCTTTTATGCTGTTTTATGTTCTGCCACTCTGTTTTACGCGTTCGCTGGAGCTGCAGATTTGATTGCCACTAGATCCGGCACAGCCAGCACATCAATCGGCATCGAATTATCAACGGATGTAATATCAAAATTATGCAAGACTGACTCTATTTCCAAAGATATAATGCATTTCTTGGAATTTGGGCACATCAACTGTTCACAGTGTGGAATGTGAAATTCGATAAATGCAATTCAAATAACATTCAATTCAAAAATTCAAAAAATTCCACTCGCCTTAATCGAATAATACGTGAATAAAAATGTTATTAAATTTTATGCCATAAATGCCTCACATCGTTTGGGAAAAGAGCTGAATCAACTCTTCAAACTACTGGACCGATTTTAATCATACAACAAATAAGGCAATCGAATAATAATGAATTAATTGCCTGATGGTAAACCAATGGTTATGGGCATGCGTTCTCAGCTAAGCTAAAAGTTGAGTTCTTTTGTTTTTATTTTAGCCAACGATCATGATTTGGACATTGCTAAAAATGGCACACATGTTTTAAATATTCTTAAATTAGCGTTGGCACGTTTGAATCGCAAGACATTTCTCTTTCTGCTGAACCTAACACGAACCAATGAGCTATTTCGTTTTCGATTTATCATTGTTTGGTTACTATACATTTTTGGAGGATACTTCGTCTCCATTTCGCGCAAAAAGTAGATTTGTGTATTTTCGATTATCACGCAATTATCGCGATATACTTGTATTGAAAGCCACAGTGCATTACGACAGCGTCTGCAGTAATACATGAACTTTCGTAACCGCGTTCCTGATATGGGCACGACCGAATTACATACCAGGAACTGGGAAAACGTGGCATATTAAAACTGTAGTGTTGATTTAAAATTTAAAGTGAGATTGAATTTAAATATTAGCGAGAACAGACCTCAGACCATAACTCACAACTATACGACCCATGTGCGATTATAATAAACCATAGGTAAAATTTTTAAACAACACTGAAAATTGGAACACAGAAAAATCCAAAAAGTAAAGCTTTGGCCGGGAATCGAACCCGGATCCACATCATTCCGTGATGCGTGCTATACCGCTACACCAGCCATAGCATGTACGAGGCAGGGACCAAGGGGTCCGGATATTGTGAACAAAATTTTAACGAGGTCCAGAGAAAAACAAGTTTAGTATACCTAATCTACGTATTACTGATACTTAGAATATAGCGTGTAACAATCACCCGTACGATAATTCACTAGGTATATAACCATAGCTGTAGAAACTAAAAAAAAAATGGCGGTCCGAGGTTCGACCTTACTTCAAAAATAAAATAACACGCAGCAATCATAGTGAGCTATTTTCTATTCTAAGTACCTTCCTATTCTTAATAAGTTCATGATCGATGCGGTGGGTTCAGGAACGCAAATACACTGATGAGCAAAAATAACGGGTCACTTTTCATACAAAGTTCTATTGAAATTCAAAAAATCAAAATTTGTTTTTGCAAGTGGGCCGCTAAGGGCTCTTTTACGTCTTTTTTGAAACTACCAGCGCATTCGGAAAGACCATCATTGACAAGAAGAAGGCGCCGCAAGAAACTTGGCAGAAAGTTTTTTTTCAAAATAAAATACATTAAGCTACTACAATACTTAAATTAAATACATTTATAAAAGAGATGTATAAGGTCCCCGAGCCATCAATTATATTAGTCTCTACTAGTCTCTGCTGCTGCTGTATGTATTTAAGTATGTATTTATCTACATTATTATAAGTATGTTTATCCGTTGCCTGGTACCCATAGTACAAGCTTTGCTTAGTTTGGGGCTGGGTCAATTGGTGTAATTTGTCCCAAGACATTTATTTATTTATTTATTTACTGGTCTATGAAAAGCGACCAGACTTTATGCTCGTGAGTATAGTTGTTCTAACAGACTACATGTGTGTTGACACATGCACAGACCACTCGATTCGCCATAAACCTATAATATTCGATCGCGGGTGTAAATATTATTGCACGGCGGTTATGACTCAGCTTGTTTCAGAATTGCTAATATGCCTCAGCGCGCATAATTTTCGTCCGAGTAAGCAAGGCCCTTGTCACACTACGATGATCGCGCTGATAAAGCTGTATTTTTAGCTATTACAACCCGTAGCTTGGGTAGATAAGGTGTTATTAAAGTTGTAGTTTTTTACGGTTCGCGATTAGTATTCTATCTTTCAACATTTTGATTAATCTGATTAGATTGGCTGAGTGCGTTTCTAATATGAAGAGTGGCTTTTTGGCGCGTTTGGTTTCATTATTAATACGCTTTTCACGCTTTTGGAGCAATTTAGTAGGCTCTTGTTTCCATGCTGGTCTAGTAGAATGTACCAGTTGCTTCTCTTCCCGCGCAGATGGTAAAAGCCCATCGAGGGAATATGCGAAAATCTTAGTAATCATGTTCCTCCTATATGTAAGGGATAAACGTGATTTATGTATGTATGTAGTAGGTTGTGCTTTATTGATACCTTGACTTATGCACGTCAGTAATTAGACTACTAGTAACAAATGTTGAAATAACTTAGATACTTTATTAACAGTTATCATTAAAATATTCGCAATTATACTAGACAATGCTACAGTAATAACAATAACAATAAAAGCGATAAATTTGAAGAAAGTAATACACCTACGGCTTGCTACAAAGGAGTGTTGTCAACACATTATCATTAGTTGACGTAAACATTACTGACATTGTTAACCCTGTTGTGAACTTATTTATGCTTCTGATAGTGAGTGTACTGGAATGTGGCCATTTCTAGGTAATTTTATTAATAATGCCATCATCATCATCGAAGCTGGAATATCTGCTGGACACAAGGCTAAGGATGTTATGTGCTACCCGCAGCCAAAGATTTTTTCGTGATCTTTACCAGATCGAAGCCTACCAACTTCGCCCTCCCGTAAAATGGTCACCATTTCAGAATCTTAACTCCGCATTTCTGATTCGAACTCGCGGAGATTCTCCGTGCATAGTCAAGTGACCTTTAGATCATTGACAGTCCCACATTAATAATTTCAGAATACAAAAATCAACGTACAAAATGAATTTAAGAAAAAACTCTGTCTGTAATTGAAAACACTAATCGACGTCCACTGATACCATCACACGTATAGCTATTATGAATGACACCAAATCATCAATTATAATGACATGCAGATAGACACCAATAATAGAAATACATACAGAGTACTTGTGTATTATTAATCTGTACAAATACAATGATAATCATACAGTCTCGATAAAATCTTTGACGTTGTGAATGAAACCGTATCGCGTGATCAGCGACATGTAATACGGCAATCATTATGGCCACGGCACGCCATCAGACCATGCGGCGCGATGACATATGTGAGAAAACAAACAATACACGGCTACACTCACAAAGTTCACGAATAAAGGGACGCTATTAAAACGAAGATAAAGGTTTATTACAAGGAAGACAAAGGAAAGTTCAAGAGACAAAAAATCTCACGAAGATCGAGCACAAAACCTTGCTAACGAGACAGGGGCAGCGGCGCAGGCCATCCATCAGCCGCGGAGAAATCTGCCCGACTGATAGCGCCAAATTACCTGAACGTAGGGTGACCACCTCCGCAAGCTACCACACAATAACCTGACCTCAGTGAAAGTGACTATGCAAGTGATTAATTACTTACTCATATCCTCCGGCCATCCAATAAAGGATTACCGGTAATAACAGATCATATCGAAGCGTAATTGTAATATTTTTAATAAGATCCAACTGACAGAGCAATTGCCCGTCGCGAAAGTAAGAGCATTGATTTTACCGAGAAGCGTGATATGTAAATTCATATCCAGAGCGACCTTGTTGACACCATGATTGTTGCGACGCTGACACTTTAACGAGGGCCTTTTAAATGAAACTTCACGTAAACAAGACTGCGAAAGCGATGAAAGAGGAACGATTTGTGAAGCGCTCGCCGTGTCACGAGGTGTGAAGGAAGACGAGGGTCCTCGGGTCATTCATAAGCAGTGAAAGCGGAGCCCAATGATAGTCCTAAATTACCCCAGGCTATGGTATCCGTCGTGGCGCTCGCTACACTCGATAAGGTCCCATAGAAATGCAGGTGATACGTCAATAGCCGGTTGTAAGTATAAGACCTTAAATACAGGAGCGACGTTGACGTCCGCATGAATATAGATAGGTCAAACTAGACAGCTTTGACACTCATCCATTATGGACTCTTCTGGACGTTTAATGAAATATTGTATTACATTTTGCGGATACGGTGAAACAACGGTACGAAACCGGGTTTCGAGTGATGTCCATATTGAGCCGCCGAGTTGGCAGAGTTTTGGCAATCCCACTTCACTCGTTTGCATTTCGAGTGCACGACGAGCCTTTGTTTTATCTTGACGCGGGCAGATGTTTAATGAAAGTCATTTTTTTGTGCATTCCTCTCAAATTTTAACGAGATCCTCTGACAAAAACACGATGGCTTTGACAGTTATTTAAACATTCTCTTGTTGTTGGTTCGGGGGACGTTTTGTTTTATTTTTCTGGGGGCTTGCGTGTGCCTACTGCTGAATAAAAACTTTGCTGGGAAACGGTCGCTTTGCGATCTTGTTTCTTGGTATAATACGGATGCGGTATTTGACAGTGATGTAATGTTAACACCGAGGTGGCAAGTCCGCGTTGCGATTAGAAGCGAAGACGTGAGCTTGTTAACAGTCGTTAGCGAATCGATGTTACTCACCGGTTATCGGTTCAGTAACGGGACGTAATGCTTGCCTGACACATTTGGAAGGCTGGCATGGTTGCTAAGCAAAAGGTAAGAAAAAAATAGCTTTGTCGGTGACCATGCATTTGCTTTCAAACACACACAACAAATACAAAATCGTATATGTGTTTTACTTGTTTGTTCCACTGCTCCGCATGACGCCGCAGATTTTTTCAAATCGCCCGAAACCGCGCGTGACATGCCCATAATTATTGTACCGATAATCAGATATAGCATACACATGTATCGATTGGACAGGTACTTTCAAAATCACAAAGCTCGTATTAGAAAGCCGAATGCCAATAACGTTGAAATGCGTCTGGAGCAAGATCTCAGCCTGTTCGCAAATGTGTGTAGCATTAGCCGTCGGCCGTAATTGCGTATCATGCAAAAACGAGCCTGTCGGTCGTGCAAAAAACCTTTCGCTCCACAGAATCGATTGTGTGACGACGTGATTAATATAAATTTTATTTGCTTTGATTGTATGTGTCTACGGGCGTGAATCTACTTCGTCGGCCATTGGCATCGTATAAAAAGCAAGGCTTCACCTCGGATTAACAGTACCCGTAGTACTACCTCGTTTGATGGATTGGCCCGCCGCCCGGCTATAGGTACCTCTACATGCTATTCTAGCGCCCAATTTCGGAAAGTTAATATTTATAATGGGTAAACCAGATTATTTTTTTATTGACAAGCGAAATGATCGAAAGCTTTCGACGGTTAATTACTAAAATTGATCAGTTATCTTTCGTCCTAAATAAATAGGGTTAATAAACAAGGTTTCTAAACGAAACGGGTAGTTTGCATGCTCATTTATATAAATAAATAATGTGCTGACAAACAGGTTGGCAGATAGTATCGACAGTTAAAATATTCCAGCAGGCTTGTCAGGTTTTATATCGCCGTATCTGTCTATCGCGAACAGATCGAAAGAGACGGCTGTTGTGTCCATGCGTCTGCGCACACGGCCGAGAATCGATGGTAATCATTAGTTAGCGGTTGACACTATCGTAAGAAATAAATTGAGTGCCTGCGTTGATGTACAAGGCGTTATTCGAGTCGCACATAAATTGTTCGAGACACACGGTGATTAGGGCGTCATTGTTGACGTTCCGAAGCTTACGGAGGGATTTGAGGCTGCGGCTACGAACTTTGACAATTTGGATTATGAGATTAACTGATATAATGACGATGCCGAACTAAAGGGTGCGTGCGTGGGAAGTGACAGCGCCGACGCCATTAACGTTTACTTTGAGGTTAATGTTCTAATTAGCGTACTTATTTAGAGCCCATATGGGCATTGGACTCTTCAACAGGACCATAAATTGTACATAACTGATATAACCTACAGATTTAGTCCAAACTTTGTACTTGCGTGCAAGTTTCCTCCTAACGTAAATTTCATCTACGTATTTAAAGATACTTCATACTAGTTTCATTCCGATAAAATCATAGATTTGTTACTTGCTCTGGTAAGTCGGTCAAACAGTTTGGCTACCACAGCTTCGAACATTTTCAATTCATAACAAAAATAAATGTGTGATGAAATGAGTCTGACTATGTTTTTGAAGTCTTCCCGTTGTGAACAGTCATGCACAAATTATGTGATTAACATACCAAAGAACCGGAACGTGCCTGCTTGTCGTCATAACTCAACTTTTACCCACCTGCGCCTTTGTTGTTCGAAATATGAAATGGCGGGGAAAACTAACAGCGCTCCTGATTTATTTTAATGTAGAAACTTATTTTAATAGCTCCTGCTTCGAATCCCTTCTATAGAGTGGTTTAGTTATTTCTCTATGTCTATAAAATGAATATTTTAATTTTCAAGTAAGAGCTCATTATTCGTTAAATTAAATTAAATTAAAAGAACGATAAGCTATCTTTAAAAAAAAAGATAAATCACACCGCCGACCTAAATTACAAGAATCATCAATCAACCTAAAGAATAAAACAAGCATCAGATCACCCTTGACACTTAAGCGACCATACCATGCAGGTTACCGACCCGTGATAAACAAAATCCAAACAGTCATTAATTACAATACTCAAGTCGCCGACGCAGCTAGTGAAGAAAAACTTAAACTTAAACATGCAGTTAAACACATGTTGCCAGTAAAACGTGAACAAAGCGTACAATTAAACAATCAAAGCAACAAAGAGGATGATGACAGAGACGTAAATGGTGTTGAGATTACAGCCAGAGTTCTGCCGGATAAGGCTAGCACCGAACTGGGAGCCTTGACTAATCGAAACACGAGCGGACATAATGGGCACGAGGATGACACGGAGGAAACTAAAGAAAAAAAACTTTCTTTCTGGTGACGAAATTTTACTAGAAACTTAAAGCAAGATCCTTTTAGATAAACACCTTTACAAAATAAGGAAAGAGAGCCTTAGTTCCCGCTGAAGGATAAGGAATAGATGAGAATATAAAAGGTACTAGAGAAAAATGAATCAAGCTTTATATATCAATGCAGTCGGAGCTTTATCTCTCTTGGACCATATTCTTGTTTATCCAGTCTATGGATTAAAATTATCTATAACACAAACGGCATCTGACTTACATCAGCCAGTAACTTAAGTATAATCTTTAATAAGATCCCACATCGTTCAAGTAAACCGTAACTCTTGAGAGAGTTGTTTCTGGCTAGCTGCCAGGACGTTAATCGCTGAGGCCACCTGCGACTCTGATGAATCTGCGAGATTTAGATACTAGTGTCTGTATTGATAATTTGTTTGAACATGATGCTTAGTGCTTGTTAACGACTCCACCGTTCACACATAACAACATTGTGATGCTCTTGATTTTAAGGGCAGAACAGGCCTTATTCGTTTGTAAGAAGATGTAGTTCAAAAGATAACCCTACAAGTAAAAGATTTAAAAAAAGGATAAAAATGTTAACGACCCCAAAAAACTTTTGACGCGCCCCAGCAAAGCAAACAAATAGAGGAAATTAAAAAAGTCACAGCTGTGACTCGACTCAATCCTGAAACTAATTTATTCCAAACAAACAGGATAACAAAAAAGGTGCTGTGAGAAAACTCTAAAAACTTGTAAATAATATACGTCTCCGCTTGTGGCGTAAAAGATACAATTAGTAATAAGTACAACTGGTTTACATAAAGGAACAATTTTTAAACAAATTAATTAATGTTCTCAGACGTAATCTGTCACCATACTCGGGACAACTAAGAAATACGCCATGCATTTTCTACCTCAGACGGCCTTTGGACGCCTTTGAGTCACTCCTTCGCGCTTCGTAACTCGTAAGTAAGCTAGGCACCGCAGCAGCAGTTACTCGTTAATCCTCGAAACCGTATCAGAAAACATTTAATTAACTCCCGTCATTCATCAACAGTATTGGATTTGTTAATCCTGTGGCCATTCAGATTGAAAATCAAAATTTTCTACAAAGAATGGAGTGATTAACGACGTCACGTCACCGTCCCTCGTCAGACGAAGCAAGTCATGCTATATAATAGCAATATTGTAACGATACGGCGCGAAGTAAATTACCCACGGCAAATTAACTGGGTGTAACTGCGGTAATGTGAGTTTTAATTAACGTTTGTGATAAATAAAGACATTATGCAATTCAGATACACATGAGTGTGAAGTACCTGAACGCAGGCATGAGCTTGACAGAATCCAAAGAAGTGCATCATAAACATTGTACATTCATAAACACTTGTACGTATTAAACCTGCCGGTGTTATTATAGGAATACATAGAGTTTTTAATGTGTATAAACACATAAATGTCTTATTATACCCACTACCGAGTAATAAGTTGATAGTAACGGAAACGCACTCCCCTACAGGATATGGTAATAGCAAAGAAATTGAAGGAGCACAACGTTAGTCTATTTCAGTATGCTCCGAGTAAGGGCGATTTATTTTCAGTTCTATTTCCTTTGCAGCCGTGTTTGCCGGTGATGGAGTACTATTGGATACATTAGGCGAACTTATGAGGCAAGTAACAGGCAGGTCAGCAATTTGGGAGAAAAGGAACTAGTCATAATTCAGTAGTAAAGACAACCAATAGTGGGTATGTGTCTGAAATAGATTCCAACGTATATTATGTAAAAAAAAAAACAAGTATTGAAGATTAGACGTTTGCACGGCAGTAAGTAACATTAAAACTGAAACATCTGACTTTTTATCTTAATGGAATTTCTTCGAGAGGAAAATGAAAGATTATGAGTAGGATGAGACAAATTATATTAGAAATGTTCTCTTTCCGGACACTGAAAGGTCTCCGGTAACGTTTTAAGGAATTAATTTGGACGTAATAAGTGAATTCGTCAAGATTCCCCGAGTAAATTAATTTGGAACGATAATTCAGCGAGGCGTCCTAATGGAGAGTTCTTTATCAATTAATGAAATTAAAGTAGGTCAGGCACTAATACTTTGGGTAACATGCCATGTTTTGGAAAATAACGATTTCCAGGAACTGTGCAATAAACTTGCAACTTTGTGAGAAGAAATACGAGCTAATGAGAAACAAGATGTAATCTCGTTTTACATTACAGTAACTAAGCAACATTGTGAATCAGTAGTTGCTATAGTAAACCATTCCATAAACGGCTTGATATTTCGAGTAAGAAACAAAACATAGATTTAGATTACGATAGTATTAATAATAACAATATTGATTGCAGAAGGAAAGTAAGTATATTATGCTTCCACCTGGATCGATCAAAATGCGTGTTTAAAAACATCTGCGACCTTGTATGGTTTTGAGGGAGTGCAACGGGAACAAATTTGAGCGGGTGTAAAACTGAGCAGCTGTCCGGCAGGTGGCGTGGAACGTGCGCTTTAGTTACACGGATTCGTGTGGTTTCTTTTTTTTAAATTTGAAAATCGTTGTCAGGCAGTTACTGGCAATTTCCAGCCAATCTTCGTCGGTCATAACATAATTTTAAATTTTCATCTGCTACTGCCATTGTAACAAGTGATACGAATACGATCTTAAACTAGGTGTTTATTTTGATAGCTCCTTTATCGAAATAATCATAGTACAGACTATCGGGTATCGGTATCTTGTTATTAACAATACTCAGTAAATCATTCTTTTAAATTGGTTTTGCGTGATGTCATTGATATAATTTACAATCAACGCCGGTTTGCTAGGATTCTGATATCATATAGATAACCTTTACGTACGTACTACAATTAGTGCACAATATTCTTAAATAACAAAAGTTTTGTTACGAGAATGACTTTTAGAAATAACTTTTTCCATTCTGTGAAAGTTACTGACGTTATTGTTGCGCGACTCATATTTTGCTTTTTGATTTTCCACGGGTTTAGGGGAATTAATATTCATAAAGCATTCACGGCGATTACTCCAACTCGCTACACGTGGCGCTAAAGACTGTTTGTTTGAGTACAATGTGTTTTCTACTCGAAAGTACTACCAATGTTTCTGAGTGCAGAAGGTACTCGTATTGTTCCGTTTTTGCTTTAAGCTAGGGAGTATTAATAAGCAAGATGAAATTTTGATTAAACTCAAAACACTGATAAGAAAATTTTAGTTTAGCCTAGATCACTATAACATCTTAATCAAAGTGTTCATAAAATGCCAAGAAATACTTGCTCTGGCGGACTATTATGCTGCTTCAATAATTATCTATAAGTAAAACGTCCAGTGTGAGATGTCCCACATTACACGCCCAATTGCATTCAAATGGGATAGAGAAATTATGAAATCACCTAGAGAGTAGGCAGATAGTTATCAAGCCGTCGACGTCGATCCCACAGTTGTCAATAGAACGACTCCGTCGCAGGCTGCCGTACAAGGCAGTCACCGTAGAGACTTGATCATAATCGGTGGAAAAACTCCCCGAGCCGGACTTGACCTCTTTGGGATCTAGACGGCCATTGCAAATTCTGGTGTACTTTATGGCTGTCATTTTGGATTAAGCTGTCTAGATAACCTGATCTGATTTCTCTTAGTTTCCTGATTCCCTGAAACAGCTTTCACTTCCTAAGCGTGTTTTCATTTTTGATGTATTAACATTTAATATTTGCATTTCATTTTATTTCCATTAGTGGCAATAGTTCATATTCTTAAATATTTATTACGTTTAATATTAGTGTTTTTACAATGTGAAAGAAATTGATGCGAACAAACATCCACTCAATTCTTTGCGCAAACTGCGCTCCCCTAAGATTGTATGAAGGGTCTTATGCTTTGTTCCGCTCAACTGCAACATAATGGGGCTTAATCCTCAGCTGCAGTCACGATAAAGGATCGTGGATGCGCAAGCGCATATGGCGACCCACGTGCCGCCCGCGCAGGTTTCTCTCTAAACTTCTTACTTTTTTTTCCCGACCACATTCATCACGCGTCTATAATAACAGGGTAACCTAAGGTAATTCAATCTTTAATTAAATTTCATTCTCTCCGTTGGATTTGTTATTTCAGTTGCGTAGGCGTACGTTTATTATGGTTACTATTACTTCGTTCTTTTGTGTTATGGACGCTATAAATATTGATCCGGCTTCGAACTACATCAACAATTACAATTATAATTTTTACTTCTATGTTTTATACCTTCTTAGAAAGCTTATCATCGAAGGGCATTTTTCAAAGAGAGAATAATTTTAGTCAATCTTTTCCCAAACTTGTTTTGTGTATTGAATAGCGCTTTAATGGTGTCATCGATTGCGAGTAGAGTATCACCCTAAATTTGGTCAGCTTGCACATGTGGGGAGCTGTTTTTTGTCCGTCAACATCTGAGGTCTGTTCTGCAACATGTGCAAATTGTTTGTAGGGATTCAGACTCTTCAAAGGCTTTTAGTAGACAAAAACTGTTTATTTATACACATGCGACGGCTTAACACAATTCTCACGAAGCGTCTTAATATACCCTATGAAAAGCATTTCCGCGCTAGTAATGTATTCATTCATGTTAGTTCGGCAATCTAAGTATCAAAGCCAATTTCAAAGTTGTTGCCAGCCAAAATAAACGCAATACGTCATATTTGTCAAACTAGTCAAGGATTAGTAAATACGGCTACGTTACAAGGCGTTCTGGTTAACTTTGTTAGTCTACTCAGAAACGATTACAATTTTAAAGGTTTCTACGATTGAACAAGAGGCATGCTTGGCTCTGTTGTGTAACCTCCATGGTGGTGATTAAATCTCACCATTATTAACTGGCTCCATTCAGACACCCACTGCAGTTCGCTAGGCGGTTCGGAGCTATGCCGTCCACCCACTGGCGCTGGTCCCGTAGGCGCGACAGGGTCACACACACAAGCCTTTATTCATATTACATCGACTTCTAAACACACCATTATGTTCATGCTAACTCGAATTTACATTCGGAGAGTCAATGTCGTCTGTGACCAAGGTTCTCCATTGTTTTGACTGTTTAGGTGGTCCGGGAAACGTCGCGTTCATTTGTTTTTTTACAAAACCTTGATATACCGGTGTGGTGCAAACCTCGATAATGATTCCGTGCGTCGTGCAAACCAATCAGATTATCAAGATATCCAGCATACCAACATATAACACGCACATTCATGCAAAAACTTGAAGGACTTTACCATTTATTTTCATGTTACTATTCAAGAGGACCATCGGCTTAAGTTTCCAGAAACTTTGCTAATTAGTTTCGCCACAAAACACACATTTGTTATGGAACGTCACTGACACTGCACACTCAATCCAGTTTAGAGACGCGTCCTGGTGCACCAAGTTTTGTCACAAGTTTAAATTGGGTTCACGTCACACACTTTAACAGACGTCCATTCGCGTCGGAGGCGCGCGGGAAACTGAGTTAGTTGAGCCGACGTGCGGTGCGGCGAAAAAGCGATGCCGTCTTGAGTTGCCAAGTGACGCGACTCGCGCGGTAGCTGTTCCCCCTTTACTCTTCCGCCCGAGCATTGTACCCGACAAATCCAGGCTCGCTGCATCGGACTCGGATTTTATAGTTTTTTGGGTTCCCTATTTCTATGTTTATCGTCGTCCATGTTCGCTCTACGTTTGCAGCGTTCATCTCTAGAACGAGTCGGTAGCCGGTTGAATTGTTTACAGCACAAGTGTAAATAATGTATCAGACAGCCAGGAGGCAGTACGTTCCATTACAAATTTACCAAACATGTCAGATTGCGAGACAAGTTATAATTTTTGTAATTATACTTCGGAGGTCCCCATACAAAAACCGCAAATTATAGTTTGCTTTTTATCGCAGAAAATAATAGGGATCACTGAGATGACAAGTAAAATAGTAAAAATCTGTCAAATTAGAGACGAATTCGCGGAAGCGTTTTGCCCAAGGAGGAGGATTTATAACTAAAAATTAAGCATCGTGTGGCACGAAAACCGAAACCCTTGATGCACGTGCCCGACTCGTTCCTCACCATTTTTTGAGTTGCTTTTGATTTGACACGGCACGTTCGCGTGGGCCGCGATCCCCGCTCGATAATGTAATAACCCACGATTGTAAAATTTATTTACCCGCTATCCGACACTCGAGAGCGCGTGGTGAGTGCATAGATAACGTTGCGACACAGGCATTCTGCCGTCACCGCGCTGAATAGGTGCTTACGACTAACAACTGTTTATCAACACGTACGTTCCCAGAAGTTATCGTCGATAAGGACCATCGGGGAGTGCAACGGTGTCAATAGCTTGGTTGTCCAGTTTACTTTAAAACCCTTTCGTTAATGAAACGCTTTTGTTCATGTAACGTTTTTTACGCAGAATAACTAAGCGTTTGGCTATACCATCATGCCTAATGCTATGGGAAGATGTGGTCTAAGACGGAGCATGCCGGCCTAACAAATGAATTCGCCTTTGATTTGAAGATGGTCAGATTGTAGCGTTCAGGGAAAATATACATCTAATAGATAGTAATCTCTTTCCGTTGCAAAAACTTTCAATGGCATATAAAAACATCCACTTCCTGCAGTCCGATTTAATAATGTTTCGAAAGTGAAAATATATATTTTTAAATATTTCGAAAAGATTGTAGGCAGGCCGGGGTACAAATACACAACGCAAAAATGCATGTTGGGTTATTGTGAAAACATACCGGTTTATACAGTTATATCAATTTAGGCCATTAAAAATCAAACTTCAGCTTTCGTACAATGAACACTGGCTTGTGTTACGTTATTGCTAGGTAATTGGCAAAGGCATATTTAAGGTGTGTGGACAAACTATCCAGAAAGTAAGTTAGTATTGCATCAAAAGATACACCTAGTGATGTGCTATATGCATGTAGGCCGTATAATTTACACATGAATGTAGAATTAAAATAAATCTCAGCTTGTTAGACGGAAAGTTAAAAAATGCGAAATTCTCCGCCAAAATTAGTTAATTAATTTAACAACCTCGTTTGTATTCAGACCAAGTGTGAATGGTGTGGAGCAAAATTTTTCATCGAACCGAATTAAAATTTAAATTCAAACATTTCTCATCCACAGATTGTGGAGGCGGGGCGATAAATCGTCCAACTAGTCGGCCGATAAGTTTATAATAAGCTAGTAGCTTAACAGAATTAAACCAACAGGAGACGCCACCGACGGGTTATCATCCAATATTGAATCTAATATAACTAATATTACAAATGCGAAAGTGTCTGTCTGTCTGTTATTTTTTCACGCAAACCGCTGAACGAATTTAGCTGGAGTTTTGTATAGAGTTTCTGTCCCCGAGAAAGACTGGATAGTTTTCATCACGGAAAATTCCAGTTTAAGCGAATTCTACGCAGATGGGGTCGCGAGCAACAACTAGTACTCTAAATACACATTATATCGTACTTTGGTTATAGTGTTAAAATTCAAGTAAGCCTTTGACAATTTTGCTGTCTGCATGTATTATCGAACTGCAATGAGAATAGGATTGGAGCCGACAGTTATTATTATTATGCTTACGTCAAAATGTATAATGACAGATGTTTCAATTTTATTTAGGAGCCCAATTTTTGAAAGCGCGTATGTGAAAATACTACTCGAAAGCAAGAAATTTGAATACAAGCCTAGAATAAAATTACAGCTCTCATAAATCTTGTGAAATAGTAAAAAATTTGATTCGAGCTGTAGTTTTGAAGATACAAATAGTTTTTTACCAATATCAAGTGGTGTTTTTAAAAATCGGTCCCCTGATTGCGGTGTTATAATCTCGCCCCCAATGTCCGTTTCTTTGTTTGGAAGTGCGTATGACACCTCCGGTCGCCTCGCTCCAAGGCTAGTGGGGATATCAGAGCCGTCAATCCCTTTGGTTTTGGTTGTTTTCTGGGTTCTGGGAAGGTCGACGCTCAAGGTCGACCGGTTATTGGGATTCGCTCGTTATTATTATCAAATTAAAGCCTTTCTGATGAGAATTCTTTCGGTTCTCTTCTCTTTTACTTTTGCGCCTGTGAGTTATTGGAGCCTTTGTTTGAAGTGGTGCCGTAGAAGAAGTATTTGATTTAGGTATTGCATTGTATCTTGTGTCAAATTGCGGCGTAACACTTTAGTACATACATATATCACGTCTTTATCCCATACGGGGTAGACAGAGCCTAAGGTGACAAAACCTTAAGGCCACGTTTAAGATGATTAAGGATTTTTCCCCGTTCCCTGCAACTGATACATTCTAATGTTTTTTCTTGTTCCAGACCAGCATGGAAGCTACATTATTTAAAATATGATCATCATGTCAGCCGAAAGACGTCCACTGCTGAACATAGAACTCCCCAAAGGCTCGCCAAACAGATCGGCACTGCGCCATCCGCATCCAATGCGTTCCCGCTACCCTCACCAGGTCTCGAGAACCTTTCGTCAGTTCTACGGGCGATGTGCCCTGCCCACTGCCACTTAAGTCTAGCGATTCGATGATATCAATTAAATATTTTTTCTTAACGTTAAGAGCTAGGCTCTTGTTGGCGGAGCAGTTTCCATGTGGTCCTTTTCTAGGTCTATTCTTTGACATCCTAATAAGACATGACCTCTACTTTTTCGTTCACTTCCACGGTTAGCACGAGAGACAACCCGTCTTTATCTTACTGTTCGTTCCAGAAAGAGACGGGTAGTCTATCTCGCGTGCGACACAGTTCTCGCGCATTTGTGCTAGCAGTGCAGATCCATAAATGTTCTTCTAGTTCTTCCTCTCTTCCATTCAGAACAGAATGAAATATTTAAGGGTATAAATTGGTTTTTTCTAGTTATGAAAAGTAAGCATAAAAGATCGGAGAATACAGTGAATTTTTTATCGAAAACACTAACTTTAGTTAAAGTAGAGCTACCATTTTCTATGTCTCTACTATCTTTATGCGTAGCTCGTGAAGAATATCTTAACGTATTTCCCACGAGCTTCCACATATTTGTCTGGGTACAGTCAGCATCAGAAGTTGATTAAAGTTAAGTTAAATAATAAGAGGGTGGAATAAATAAATTAAAGGATATCTAGTCACAAATCCTCAGGTTGTAAGATAACATTAAAAAAAAACAGAAAAATAATACAAAATTAAGGAACAGGAGAAAGACTTAGCAGAACTACTGGTTTTCACACACCTTTGTTTCTCAGACCGAATAAAAGGTTAATACTCACACAGCGCTGTGAACGGCAAACTGGGGTCAATTTAAACTACGCCTCATTCGTAACTCAATTTAGAAACTTTTTAGAACCTACAAGTTATATGAACCTCTAATAAGTTCTGAGAAAATTCAAACTTCACCAGTTGTTGAAACTAAGGACTCACAAGGAAGGAAATTTGGTAAAATTTCTGTGTATGTAGCTGTAGGCACATAGCGAGACGTAGTGTAAATTGGCCTCACATTCCACCCCCTACTTTTTATTTTGACCCGAGCTTGGTACTAGGAAATGGAAATGTGCCTGATAAACTATTACTTGACTGGATATTCTTATTGTTTAATGTAAATCTTGCAGATACCACTCGAAAAAAAGATACGCTTAAGAGCCTCAGGTCCGATTCTTTGCAATCAGTTAATTAGCCAATAAAAACCGGTAATTTTCGAGGACGTTGCACCGCGCGCCAATGAAGAGGATACAGGCTACTGTTCGAATTTTAACTGAAACAGTTCGTGTTTTACTCTAAGTTACAGTTCTATTGGGTATCCATTCTAGCATACCTTGATAAAGGTCCACGGTTTGATCTGATACCTGTCAGGCATACTTCGGCTACAAATATTAACGTGAGCGACATTTTTAATAATAGCATAAAGTTTTGTCGGTAGAAGAGTGATACAATATTACTGTAAGTTTTTAATAAAATGATTTTGTAAATCAATTACCGCTACAAAAAAGCATTTAGGGCGTATATAATGTTATTTTGCCGTATTTATTGTTCATATTACAGTCAGTATCGTTTATCTAGGCTGCATTTAATCTAAACAATCGTACTCGGTTCCTGTAGCATGACTCCTACGCCCTAAGATGGCAAAATACAGTGCGAACAGCCGACGCACTCTGCGATAAAAGACGCAGACCATTTATTATACGTAGTTTAGTTTTGCTTATTATTCCATTACATATGAAACCTATCTGCATTAGCACAAGCATCTTTGATTTTAAATATTAGTGGCTGTAGTTATTTAGATGTTAAGTTTTGTATAAGACGTTATACAATGGAAATCTTGTTAGTATCTTAAGAAACAATGAGTATTAGGGCTCCAGTAAATGCTATTTGATGGACTCTACTTATTATTTTAAGGAAACTCTGAATATATATTATGTGCATACTGTAAGACTTTATTTTCATTAAGCGACAATGTCTATTTCTAAACAAAACTGTTGCTATGACACAAACCATAGACTTTTAACAGTACCAACAGGGACCTGATTTTTATTAGTGAAGAAAACGCAAGGTCAGAGGTTACCATTGGCAAATTAGCTACCTATGGCTTTAGCAGCGCGTAACTAATTGCCAACCATTCTCATACTATTTGAAAATGTAACACGAAGGCGTTCGAGACGGTTGTCACAAGAAAGAAAAACATGAAAAGAAAGAGTTTAGGAATGGCTAGTCCTCGAACGTAGTCTTTCGTAACTATTTCACCAATTTACCCTTGTCAATTTGAGCAAAATTTATAAGGAGCACCTAATAAAAAAAATGCCGCGCTAAGTAATTATTAAACTTTCTAATAATGTGTTTCTAAAAATACTGTTTAGTAGCATTTATTATTTAAATGTGTTAGATAAATATGACACTGCCCTGCACTGCAGGGGTTAAGAAACACTTCTCCAAAGCAATCTATAACCGCGCAGTTCTTTGCAAAATGCACAGGCTGTTCGTTCTTCAGCCGACATGGGCCCTTGTCAGCCTACGTTTAGATTTCCTGTGTTATCGTGTGTATCATTTTGTCTGTCTTCGTGTTAGGGCTAGGGCCAGCGCGGTTCATATCGATATGGAAACTTACATTGTTTGTAACTTTGAAACCCACCCACGGCCCCAGCAGATGAAGCTTATGTAGAGATAGGTACTGTTAGGAATTGGGTAGAATTACAAGCCGTGGTAACCTAGTTGTTTTGCTTATGGCCTCTCAAGCATAGAGTACTAGGTTCGAATCCGAGTTCGCACCTCAAGTTTTTCAGATATTTTGTGAGATGATATATGTGAAAATAATATGTACAAACGACAACTTTACTAAAGAAAAAATACTTTTATCATTAACGTCGATCAAGAGGCCATGTTTATCGAAACTTTAGAGTGGAACTAATGGTCTTTAAAATCGTTAATTTACTTTATTATAAAACCGAAGTGATCGAGCCACAATTAAGGATTCTTCTCAATTCTTTTTTTTCGTTTGCGCAGTCCGAGGAGACATTTTTAATTCGGTCTTAGGTTGAAAGTGGTGCCAGTGTCAGGCAAATTGGTGGGAAAGGTATTTAATTCAATTCTGCGACAGCTATTGTAATGATAAAGTTTGCAAAATGTGCAAATATTATTTTCACAAGTTTTGTTCAACTTGCAATGTATTTCTGCTTGTGGATAGCGGTCAGATTGGCCTGAAAAATAATAGTGTAAAGAAGATGACACTGACTGAAAGATGCAAAAGCGAAGTAAATGTGTACTTAAATTCAACTTGATTTTTTTTTGAAAACGCCCCGGAAATTCAAAGTCATCCCATTTTGTAGAACAGTCAACATCAGAAGTTGATATACAGTCGAAGAGCTTAAAATTAGCTACACACGACTCTATCGCCAAGGGAATAAGAGGCTATGTACGATTGTTCTTTTTGACATGTATTGATTTCTGTTGACATGTATGAAGTAATTTATTTGGTGTTATCTTGTGCTGTAAGGTTACACTGTATTTCAATGAATAAATAAATGTAGAGCATTTTGAGCTCTTCAAATATTTATCAATTTCTGATGCTGATTGTACTAAACCAGTGTTTCTTAACCTGTGGTCCGTGGACCCCTGGGGGTCCGCAGTCTCATACTTGAACCACTTGACAACTGTAAATAAATACAACTGAAAGTCTCGTAACAGCTACGCGCGATTTATTTTTTAATCCTCCTTTTAGTCCTTAAAAAATAATGCATTTAAAAATTGTGACAACTAAACAAATGATGCTAAACAGTGTTATGCAAGTTTTTTTAATTAACACATTTTCACACAAATAGAGTAAGAGATGTAGATCCCATTTAAACATCCGTTCTGCAAAGACCCTTTCTATGGAAAAGTCTTTTTTGCGCGGTAATTGTATGTCGCTGCCCTTTTATGCTAATTGAGTAGGCAAAGAGTGTGTTTTGTTTATCTGGTCCATATCCTTTGTTTTGGGGAGAGTTGGCTGTAATTTAAAAAGGTTATTTATTAGCATGAGGGTTTCCTTTAAACCGCAGTAAGTGCTTTTATTTTATACATATAAAATACTACTTTGTAACGAATAGACTACAGGCCCATGACCAAAAAATGTGAATCATATGAACCACCAGGTGACATATATAGGACGATATAAGAGCATAAAATAATAAGATTCAGCACTATGCCGTCACTTGTAAGCTGTCCAACTGAGTGCTGGTGAGAATTCAAAAGTGTAACCCTCGATTTTTTCCCCTTGTCGCATGATTTTTGTACGGCGTTGCGGAATAATGGATTAGAAGCTGTATTGAAACAGTATGAAACTGATGCCGTACAGAATGAAATGACCAAATTTACCCTGGAAATTGCCAGAAAATAAAAAAAAATGACCGACTTTGTGGCGCACCATTTGTACGGCATCAGTTTCATACTGTTTCAATACAGTAGTAAATATCTGAGCACTCATCACTACACAGTATAAAACAAAGTCGCTTTCTCTGTCCCTATGTCCCTATGTCCCTATGTATGCTTATATCTTCAAAACTACTCAACGGATTTTGATGCGGTTTTTGATTCAAGAAGAGTGATTCAAGAGGAAGGTTTGTATGTATAATCCTACGCAGACGAAGTCGCGGGCAGAAGCTAGTAAGAAATAAGGTGGAAATGACGGAAGACCGCGTGACTGGATTTGGTTTGATTATGTTAACAAAGCAATTATTTCTGTATGTATAACTAGTCAGATCTATATAGGGAGTGTGAATGGTGGCGTTGGAAGGGGAAGGCCTAGACGGACGTTCTGGGACCAAATAGGAGACGTTTTGATAAAAGGCCAGGTCAGGAGTACCCGAACCGACGAGCACGTATGAAGAGATTGATGAATGTGGATGAACCGAAAGAGGTATGTCAGAATCGTAGCAAGTGGAACAAAGTAGTCTCTGTCTACCCCTATGGGAAAGAGGCGTGACTGTATGTATGTAAAAGCTAAGTTAGTAGACACAGCAATAAGTACAAACTGATAAGTAACGCTGCCAACGAGTCTGCTAGGTCTCTGCGTCATATGTACTTTTATCAGTGCTTGATTGATTGTGCCACCAGTTATCATATCTTGGAAAATAACTTGGCATGCCTTTGAAACGGACTCAAAAACATTAGTAGTAGGTCAGGTGGATTAAGGAATGATAATGCGTTATCAATGCTGCACTATTATCAGCAGCTTGTGACGGGGAGGGGAAGGCCTAGACAGACGTTCCGGAACCAAATAGGAGACGTTTTGAAATATCAGGTCAGAAGTACCCGAAACCGACGAGTATGTATGAAGAGATTGATGAATGTAGATGAAGCGAAAGAGGTACGTCAGGATCGCAGCAAGTGGAACAAAGTAGTATCTGCCTACTATGGGAAAAAGGCGTGATTGGTAGGTATGTATGTGACGGTTTAACATGTCGGGCGAAAGAAGAAACTGATGAAGCTCGATCAAGTTTTGATCTAAAAGCTGTTGGAGCAGAAATTCATTTGAAAAACTTTTATAAGTAGGTATCTTTATGAAGAGATCTGATCGCGGTATTCAGCTTTTTTAATGAGAAAAACATTTATTGATTCAAGGGATATATTGATTTACTTTTAGCCACGCGTGAAGAAATGCAATAACAAAATTCAATCTTATTTATCATTTAGTATTGTTCTCAACAGCAGTATTGTCCTGTATGCAAAAAGTATGAGTATGGATATTTACGTTAGGAAATCGACTGTGCAGGTTTACTGAATAACTGCTAGTGACCGTCAATATCTCCGTATCTCTCGTTTCAATCATCCTTGTTTGTTTAATAAGAAGTTTTTGGCAATAAATTATTTTCTTCTAGAGACCAAATATTTCAAAACTTCCTTATATTACGCCAAAGTAACACCATGGGCACGTCCGCTACAAAAAACTGTAAAGGCCCGGCCGCTACCATGCGCGACTGACGATACGGGGGGCAAGTTCTCTGTTCATTACGCGTTTAACTCCGCTACCACGCATCAGGTAACTGGCTAAACACGCAATGTATCAAAGTATCGGGCGCTGCGCCGCTCACTGGTAATTCTATCCGTTCACCTCGACGGTAATTGCTACGGGATAGGGTTACGGAAGTAGGGGGACGAGCTTTTGGTAATTAAAGTAACCGATGCAGTTAAAATTCGTTTTAACGATTATTTGGGCGTGTATGAACAGCCAATAACATTAGGACAAGGCAGGAGCTGTATGAGTGTTAAGTAACTGTAGGCTATGATTTAGTAGATTAAGGGCCTTTTTCATCACTCTCTGTTAAATTCCAGTTATCTTAAGTGTCAGTCATCTATGATGACGTGTCTGCCTGTTTCGTAGTAATAAATAGAAACGGAATTTTAGACGACCGGATAGCCTAGTGGTTAGTGACCCTGACTACGAAGCTAGAGGTCCCGGGTTCGACTCCCGGTAGGGGCAGACAGTTGTATGATGAATACGAATATTTGTGCCCGAGTCATGGATGTTGTATGTATTTAATTATGTATTTATCTACATTATATAAGTATGTTTACCCATAGTACAAACTTTGCTTAGTTTGGGGCTAGATCAATTGGTGTAATTTGTCCCAAGAAGATATATTTAGATATTTAATCATAGATAACTGACAATTAAGATAACTGGAACTTAACAGATAGTGGTGGAACAGGCCCTTAGTGAAGTCACTTCATATATCACGTCATTATCCCTTCCGGGGTAGACAGAGCCTAAGGTAACCAAACCTTAAGGGCACGTTTAGCATGATTAAGGGCGGATAGGTGGAAAGGGAAATCTAAATAGTGATGGCTAGCCGCATCGCCTATAATATGATTCCTAAGGCTTTCGCCCATTCCCTCGATGGGCTTTTACCATCTGCGCGGGAAGAGAAGCAACTGGAAAATTCTATGTTTTTTCTTGAAGAAAAGTGAAACATGATTGAATACAGTAGGTATTCGTACCTACAGTCCGTGAGCTCTTAGAATGCAATTTGGGTATGTCTTCCTATCTCACTCACTGTTATGGGTTAGTTACTTGAATCGGCCGATGATACCCAAAAACCGAATGCCATTTCCAGATCACAAGGATTTGACAACAACATAGACAACAGTAATTCAGAAGGGTTGAGCTCAAAACTAGTAACGTTTATTACCATTTCTTGTTTTAAACAATAACGAATATCATAATCTGGGTTGTTGAGGTATTTGAGGTTGAATAAGAACAGACAATGAATCGCCAAGCGCAAGTTTATTTTTCTGTTCATGACGTCTTCTAGATCTTTCCTCCGCAGCCTAGCTCATAAACTTACGTAGATAAATAACCGCCCACGGCCGCGTCTTATTTCACGTGGGGCTATTACTTACCGGGGATAAGAATCGATTCACTAGAGATCATATCAAATGAACGTCGTCTTGTGTCGTCTTTACGTAGAAATATTAGAAAAATAAAAAATGGGGAAACAGACAAGGATAATTAAAATTAAATCGTCGAACTCTTGACCCAAAAATATGTTTGACATTGTGACCTTTTTCTACAATAAGTACGCAGATTTCAATGCATTATTGTTCGAAAATTAGAAGCATTATCATATCATTGGAATTATAATAAGATAAAATATGGATTGCACGGTCAGCGCCATCTCTTGAGAAGAGCAAAATGATTCGTTTCACAAATTATGCGTTTTGCTTCTTTGGGCTGGCTTTGTACCTGATCAAGCTCTGTGGCATGCAATGGGAGATGCCTACGTTGAACAGTAGACCGACACGAGCTGATAGTAAAATTCTTCGGGAAGAATTACTCAAATATGTATACAACAGTCAACAAGATCTATTGAGAAGTTACGACCGCAATATTCAATTTCACGAGTGCGTTTCGAGGATTGTAATCAAGTTAAACGAACACAATATGTTTATGTTAGTAACGCTGTAATTAATGGTCACCCTCGGCGGGTTTGCGCTATTTTCGTCAAAGTTATTTACATATTTAACGCTCAATTGATAGGGGTTGATCAATTTAGGGTAAGGCACGCCTCACTAATTACAATCAATTATCAGACAATTTGAAATAACCGGAGTTGATTGGTATGAATTTCAATGAGTGATCTGACGGAAAACGAATTGATGGAATGAAAATAAGAGTAACATTTAGGCATATTGATGTAGGCGTCACTGATGAGAACTCAGATTTTCGGAAGTCTTAGTAATTAACATGATTGATAGCAACTGCGATGTTTCACGTGATGAATGTCATATGGGTAATACGAGTAAATAATATCACTTTATAAAGTTAAATAAATATCAACCTATTGTAATTTTAACCCAATACCACATATGCAACAGAATACGACGATGGATACACGATTTTTTACATTGATATCCCGTTACACCCCAAGTTAACAGCTTGATGGCCCGTAATTATAAACTCTTCCTAAATATCGTTATTAACTGGGTGTTACATATTTCTGATATAAATAATAACTGCTTCTCCAACAGGTTCGAGGTATTCGCTAATTGCGCTGTATAATTTATGGCAACATTTAATTAAGCTAATTCGTGTTTTATGCTTTTACAGCCTAATGGCAGCCTTTCGGTTTACACTTCCAATTTAGTACTTTAGTATTAACACTTGTGAGGACTACTCGGTAATCAAGTTCTGTTGGAAATATGCGGCTCGTGCGTGTAAAAGAACAGGATATCCTGTAACTAATTTCTAATCCATCTAATATCACTAGATAGAAGTAGTGTACCTCAAGGCAGTGTCATTGGTCCTTTCGTGCTCCTAACTTAGGGAAATCAAAGCCTTGATCAAATCAAGGAGGCAATTGAGAATCTGACCGAAGTCAGCATGTTTCACATCATTTTTTTATGTGCATTATGTGAAGTAGCCAAAAGATAACAGTCTGAAAATGTCAGTTGTCTAAATAATAGTTTTGCCATTGCACAACAAATGTCATTAAAATAACTGCGTTGCAAAATGAACTCTGCTGAATAACTGATAACAGCAGAATACTCGAGAAAATCTGATTCTGGCAGAATCATTCTGCTACTCGAACAGTCAACTTCAATTTGACGTTCATACGTGCGATTTTCCGCTCATATGTGGCACGCGTCTCTCGTTTACATACCACTTCTAGGTTTCTCTTTCTTCTATGGTTAAGTAAGTAAGTTAGTTTATGCTTTATTATACAAATGTAAAGAAACAGATACAATACACAAAAAAATAAAACTAACATTAATATATGCACAAAGGCGAACGTAGTAGATGAGAGGAGCATTAAACGAGGGACCGACAAAGTTTGAGTGTGTCTTAAATCACCTAAAGAGAGAGAGAGAGATGGATGAAATTAGACTAACTAAACAGATCTAAATAGGGAGTATGAATGCGTAGGGAGGGGAAGGCCCAGACGGACGTTCCGGGATCAAATAGGAGACGTTTTGAAAAAGTCAGGTCAGGAGTACCCGAATCCAACGAGCATGTATGAAGAGATTGATGAATATGGTTGAAGCCAAAGTGGTATGTCAGGATCGCAGTAAGTGGAACAAAGAAGTCTCGGCCTACCCCTATAGGAAAGAGGCGTGACGGTATGTATGTATCTATGTATGTTAATCAACTAACCCAACCAATTGACGAAATATTCAGGAATATTAGACACCTTGTAGAGAATCCCATTAAAAGCGACGGAAAAAGAACTATCTCAGTCAGCAAGGCAACAACACGTGTGGTACGTCCCAATTATAATAATGGATATTATTTTTACGACACATCCGACCACACCGACATTCCTTCCAGAGGAAATGGGAATATACTGCCAAGTGGGAACGGTAAGAAAAACATTATAGCCGTTGTTTGTCGAGAATAAACGTCAAACGCGACATGTTTATTGTCTATGATTCGATATACACCGTCCGATAAGTCAATGTAGTGGTTCTAAATACATTCGGGGAACGATAGCCTTTTTCATGTCGTTATAAGTTATCCTGATAAATTATCGTTTAATTTATGAAAAAAAAGTGAAAAAATTGCGGAAATATCTGTTAACACTCCCCTTTTTTGCTGTCTTTTTATCGAAAAACACTTTTTAAAAATCTGTAACTGGAAAATATAAAACCATAACAAAACAAATCACAATATTCCAGGGATTTTAAATTACTACTGGCTATTATTTGTTTTCTAAAACTGTTTTTCAATAAAAAGACTTGACATGTTCATTGTTTACCTTTTTTTAATGCTATAAAAACGAAGTTTAGTGAATAAGAATTTGAAACCTCTAATACTTTTCAATGCTGACAAAGGGCTACTTTCAATAGAAAATATCCAATCCTCCCGAAATATTAATATGATCCTCAAGAAATATTTCTGCCAAATGCCAAAGAGGTTGTGCGTCAGTTATTTCGACAATGTAAAAGAAAGAAAACATCTATCTGAAAACAAATATTTTTCTTCTGCCTTTGACAAAGGTCAATTCATTCTTTAATTCTGGTTTACAAAACAAATTGAAGTTTTAATTTTATGCTTGCAATGAAAGCTTGGATACTTACTTAGTGTTAGCTTTCTCTAGAGAGCTTTGATGAGAAAGTTTTATTATTTTAAGATTATTGTTCTTTCCCTGTTTTCTAGAGAATATCTTCTATTTAACAATTTATTCATAAGAGTAGAAAAAGTTTGAACCGTCCGTCTACGATCTACGTCTTTTCAACAAAATATATAAAATTGATGAAAGTGAAACAAACACTCATTATGTTATTTGATTACTCTCCGCACATATTCGATTTGCGTGTCTTAGTTAAGTTTTCCTGTCAAAAATTCAGGTTTATTTGGTTATGTGCAATATAGTTACTGTATAGTGCATTGGGGTAAACTCAATATTGGGGGAATTTCGAAACTCGTGGATATCCACTAAACAGGGAACAATAATCTAGTCACGCTTACCTAGAAACTCCAATGTTTTTGGCTTCTAGATAAGTGTTGCCAGATTCTGGATTTTTTTTTCCGTTTAGTGGATATCCACGATGTTCGAAATTCCCCCAATTTCGAATTTACCCCAATGCACCTTACCATATTAAAGATTATTATGTTTATCTGAAGAACATAACACAACAGAAGTTAATACTGATAAAAGCATATCAATCTCACTGATAAACACAAATAAGATAAGCATTATAGTAGATTAGTTTAACTGCTACGTCTATTTAGGATTAAAAATAAACAAAACAACACGTGTTATAATTATAAAGGTCATTGAGCATCTGGTTATATCATCCACCGGGCAATGCACGCATTCACACGAGATTTAAATTTCATACAACTAGGCTAGCATACATACGAGTATGTAGAGTAACTGAGTCCCGTTTAAGCGACAAGCAAACTGTTTAATACACGCATAGCCTTAAAGCAGTCATGCTAAATGTGGCCTTTAGGTCTTGTTACCCTAAGGTAAGAGCCTAAGCTCTGTGTCCCCCATAAATAAAGACGTGATTTATGAATGTATGTGTGTAGCCTTAGAGTTTGTGTGAAAATTAATCTATTAAAAAGTATCTGTTGCAACTAGCAAGGTGGTTAGGTCAGTTCATTTCTATAACCTATTTAAGGGGATATAATATTTATATGATCCTGTTTTAAGACAGTATTTTCTACCAATACTAGTTTTCGTTTACATTCGAACAATATTGTCACGACTCTACGAATTTCTTTATAAGATTTATTAAGTTCCAAGCAAAAGCACGTTCCAACAAACGAACTGCCTATACCTAAACTTAAGCAACGTATGAGCAGGTTATTTATTTTCGTTAGCTTTCAAAAGCCAATTGAAAAAGTCAAAAGACTAAGGCACTTACAGTCTCCACATTGTGAGTTCGGGTGTTTACAGTGCATCCACACAAGTTTGTTACAAGTATTAATAGGACGCGAACGTGACCGGCACACTGCTATATACGACTCGTAATGAGACGTATTTCCATAGCTGTGTATTGAAAATACTGTCGTTGAAAATGAGGAGCATTGACGACATTTAACGGACGTAAGGTTGAATAACATTGAAGTAAATACAGTGTATGTTTATAAATTTGATCATCAACACCGATATTTAACAGGTATCTAACGCCTCAGCATAATGCTGAGCCAGCGACCGTTTCACTTTTGCGAAGACACTCATTACACTGATGATCTATTTTCATGTCTGGTGTTTTGTTTCATTTCTATACAGTTGTGTGAGCTTATGCTCTTTTAATGTGTCTTTTAAAGAGAATAAACGTCTTCTTTCTTTATCATGAAAGACGTGTTCTGCTTATATATAAGCAGAGGTAGCATGTAAGTGTGTAACAGCTGGGCAATTAAGACTGTTGTACTAGTCAGTTGCAGATCATCGAGAAAAGTATACAACAGATACAAGATTTAACACATCTTTCAGACCAAAGTCGGCATATTCACGCACTTTGAGACAAAAGCCTAAGTTTCTGTAGTGGTAAGCATGTGGAACAAAATAGCCGTGTGCACTACGAATTCTGCTAATATTCGACTACAGTTGACTCATCTGTCTCTGTCTTACGAACAAGCGATGTGAGAAAGCGCTGTACGTGTCCCTAAATCTGACCTGCCTGGGTCTTACAACAAGGTGCCAGCAACAGGCGGACTGCGGTTCGTACAGACCGCTGTTGGCAGAACTTTGCGCCAGTGTGTCATCTAAATAATGAGTATTTCCTCAGCTTAGCGCGGCACGCACTACGAATTCTTTGTATTCGGCTGCAGCTGACTGATACGGCAGTCGCCGTCAGCATACAAAACGTTTAGATCATTGGGAAACTTCACCGTGAGAGAAAACCTATTTTAATAGTCGCCTTTAATAGGGCTGTTAAAGTTGCTTTGAAACAGAATAAGGCGTGAGAAAGGATTTTGGTCCCATTACTGTCATTATTCTTATTGGTTTTTACTCCATTGTCATTCTTGTGAGTTTCACAAAATACAGATTTAACGAGCTATATTTCGATGCAGTTGCTTGTATTATGATCACGTGTATCACACACACAAATCACAAAGGCCTGTAGGTCTTGTTACCTTAGGCACTGTCTACCCCGTAAGGGATAAAGACGTGATTTGTGTGTGTTCTGGCATAAAACGTGACACACCGTGTCATTGACCCACAACAGCAATCAAAGTGGAAGTCACCGAACTCAACACAACATGGAAAATCGTCTTACACCATACACATGTAAGTCCAACGGGTCTCGTAAAAGCACGTCCCATACAAACAATCCGATTCGACTTCAAATCCGATAAGCCCGCAAAGGGTCCGTGTGAAAACATCCTTAGGAATTTTCCTCACCCACTAAACCATTTCGTAACTAAAGGCACTATAAATTCACATCATTAAGTCAAGAGCGAGGTACAAATGAGTAAGTAATATAAGGGCGTTATAAGGGAGTAAGTGAGCGCCGCCTAACCCCAGCAGAGGCGTCGGTATAATTTGTACTTCATACCTCTACCCACCAGCTTCTGAGCCTTCTGAATCAACACTCGTATACTCAACAGGCGTGAAACAATGACTTCAACCGCCAAATTGAAATTCATCCACTCGAAAAACGCAAAGAATGCAAAAATAAAACGCACTTCAGATACGCATCTTCTCACACGGGCCGGTGTAAATTTTAAATTGTGTTCGAACACTTGAGTTAAGGCGACGTTAGGGGCTTAACGGCTTTTAGCCGACTAGGACGCTACGGCGACGTCTCGCTAGATAAGTTTAGCCGAACCATTTCAAAATCAAAATCAAAATTTATTTTGCAAATAGGACGCCCAAGAGCTCTTTTACATGTCTTTTTTTAAACCATCAGCACGTTCGGAAAGACCATGATTGATAAGAAGAACGCGCCGCAAGCAACTTTGCATAAAGTTTTTTTTTTTTTCAATTAAAGTCTACTTAACTACTAATACAATTTATGCAAGGAATTTATACTAACTATTTTTGATTTGATCAAAGTAAAACAAAATAAAAATAATTAGATTCCCGACCCACCGTAGAACATACCACAGTAAACGTCTCATGATTTTTGTCAGTCACAATGACATTAACTGTTAGAGGGTTCCACAGTGGGTCAGAAATTAATTTGTGCAATTGTACGCACCCATCTTTTACAAATACGTTGTAAAACCGTCGCCAAGTGTGCTAGTGCCCTAGATGACAATATTTAAAAAATGATTAGTTACGGTACTTGCTGACGTCGCCATAGCGTCTCAGTGAGTGGGTTATACAGAGGAGTTATAAGACGTCATAACTGCTTTTGTATGTTAGATATGGATTTAAGTCGGTTTCCAACGCATTACTGCTGGGATCAAAATCATTATTTTGCATTTTCGTGACTTTAGCACAGTGACGATTTTGCCGTCTTTTCAACGGTGTGTGAAATATGTAAATAAATACCTATATAATTTTTGCTGACAGTTTTGATTAGTGAATTGTCATCTCTATCAATCGATCGATCAATTTTTTTAACAATATTTACAAATAACTTTACTTACTTTCAATTATAACCAAAAAATAATCAAAAACCTAGGCAACTTCGCCTTAAACATGAACGGCCATATTTTTGTTCGTGGAACTCAACCACACAAGTACCTTGTCCAGTACTTAAGTCTTTTGCAAAGTCATAAAAGACTTCCCCACTTCGGCTGCGACCGTGTTTATATGAGAATAAAACTGCAGTACCTGAAAAAAAAAAGAAAAAACACTTCAGTTACACAACATAAAAAAATTAAAAAGACTAAAAAAGAATTTGACAGCGGTGGGATTCGAACCCACGCCCTTTCGGACTGGTGCCTAAAACCAGCGCCTTAGACCACTCGGCCACGCTGCCTCTAAAGTCTACGATCCAATTTACAGGCAGCATTCCAAATATGGTTTTCCTCCTACGTTGCCCACATAGACTCCCACATAAAAGAGTACAATAACAGACGAATAAGGAACTAAATATTTCCTTCCAAATGATTGCCAGATACAACCACTTGACGTCAAAAATCTGCCAATTACATAGAGGCACCTTTCAGGCTAAATTCTACTCTTTTATGTGGGGAGTCAAAAAAGTATTTCTAAACAGAAGGTTAAAAGCATGGACATTTGTAAGAATACGAAGGGGGCGTGTTTCCGTGACACCCCCGCCCCCCCCCCCCCCTTTTTAGACCATCATACCCCTTTGAACCATCACTGGCTAATGCTTGACGCCCTGGCAGAACACGCACAGTCCATGAGCTCGTAGAATGCGATTTGGGTTTCGGGTATCATTGGCCGATTCAAGTATCAAACCCATTGGAGTGAGTGAGACAGCGAGACAGACCCAAATGGCTAAGAGCTCATGGACAGTCTAGGCAAAAGTATTCAATTGCTCAAATGAAATCCCTAATCATGATTATTTTCCAACCTACAAGGGAAGACAATACGGGTCAACGCCCTTTACCACTCCCGGCACTCTCTTTACTGCCAACGCATTAGGTCTCGAACAAGGCCTAATTCGTCGTGACGCACCTCATTTACACCGATCACTTGTAATAGCCACTTATCTTCGCGAGACGGGCAATCATTATGGATTTATGCGCGATAATAACTCGATCGTAGTGAGATACACCCACCTGGCTATGCTATGGGGTTATACATCGCAAACTGCCTTTTTCTTTTTACCCTTTGATAATAATAATTTACCGCAACAATTTTCCAACAAAATCTCATTTTAAACCTTAGTTCTGCTTAATTATCGACTCGTTTCCATACAATAAAAGCTTTAAACGCCCCATAATTTACTTGCAAAAGTAAAAATTATAGGCCGTTTCTAGAGCAAAATAAAACAAATTACATCCCTAGTAATAGTAATTGCGTTCCCACACAACACAATCAGGTGTAGGATAATTTCTAGGTTAGATATCGCGAGTGACTCAGCAAGGAACGATGTTTAAATTGCACCCTACCTACGCTCGGATATGGGATCGAATGCGCTGGTGTTTATGGGAGTCAAAGAGCAAATATACCTATAGAGTCATCTAATTATGTAATTCATAACTCATTTTCGCTAGTACTGTCCTAATACTAATAGTTTTTTCACCTTAGTTTTTGTTTTTATTCTCTGTGTTCCGAATCACATGGTAGGTTTTCAAAAATTACCTACTGAGATTTTGTAGCAACATTTTGGTTTAAGTGAATTATTAGGTTCATTATTTTTCTAATAAAATACCGCCATCAATGTATTGGGCTAACCTCACACACGCACAAATTTCGTCGTAATTATACTATACTTTTCGTTCAATTGTGCGAGATGTAAACAAACGGCCAGACCATTCGAAATTTAAATTAAAAAAAAGTAATTTGTCAAGTAATATTGAATCCACGAAAAACTGATAATAACCTATTGTCTACCAACATTACAAACAAATGGGCACGGCGGGAGGTTCGTTTTTTACAACCGGCCAGTAATTTCTTACCCTAGAAGCAAGCTCCTGCTGTTTCGAGGGGTATTCGCGTTGATCGATTATCAATATTATCATAACATATTTGCGTGAAATATTTCAATTTCGGATTCACTGAAAATATCATCGAACCCAATTATTTGCTTTTTGTGTAGCGGGTGAGGACTTTAGACATACAGATAAGACAAAATAAAACCAAATCTAGCTCCAAGTTAAAAAAAAACTACACAAAGAACCTATTGAACCAATAAACGAAAGTAAAATTATGACGAAAATAAAAATAAAAATACGTATAGTTCCCGAAGGGTTTCCAATAAAGATTTAGATGCGGCATAAAATCTATATCAGTCCCGTATGGGTCATCTTATCATTAAAAAAATATAGTAACATCCTCATTCTGAACACTTAAACGATGATATTGCATGTTTATAGAGTCGTAAATCTGAATACAGAGAAGATTTATAGTAAAGTGAGGCCACAAATAAAGTTCGACGTTTCGGGTCTGACCGAACGACTTATGTGATTGCCTTTGCGAATTTTCGAGGAAAGAATAGATGACTATCGTAAATTAGAGATGTGAAGTGAATAGGATGCTGATATATTAAAAGATTTTACTCAAATAGTTATCAAAACCGGTGATACTCACAACCCTCAGACCAACATGAAAAGACGTGATGCAAAAGCAGGGCGGAGTAACATCATTTTGATCTGCTCTAACTTATATCAGTAACAATGAGTTAGAAGAAGATTTACCTTGCTCTTTGCTACCACGTATGCAAGACAGAGAGCTCTATGATTACGCAAAATACTCGTATATAGTATTTGTTTTAATGCAAACCCACGCTCCTGTGAATCCAGTTAAATCAAATATATGTCACACGTACTTAACTATCACTGACACTGCACAAAAACGCTGACGCGTTTCAAACCCTGCACGAGTTCATCCTCAAAGCTATAAGAACACAGTCTACCGTGAGTACAACTGTTCAACGTGCCAATGACAAATCAGAAAATAAACGAAGAAACCATAAACTACCCACTTTTTTTTCAATATGTTCAAAGCCCGCCAGACGTATCTTTGCATCCTTTTAAAGCACGGATACTTTCCAAGTTTTTTATTAAAGCAGGATTCACAATAACATTCTATTATGACAGTCGCAGGCGGGGTCAACGGCCGAAAGGGGAGCGTCCGTGGACCGCGATAATCCCGCCTTCGCTCTAGGGTTGCCTACTTTTGGGAATACTTTCTGATGATGCCTTGTTTGAGGGCGAAACGCGTCAAAATGTTTAATGGTGTTGTTGTGAAGGCTTAGTTCGAGTGAAGATTGTACTAGCTTTTATGTGGCGCTTGTAGGTTTGTTCTTGATTGAAAGCGTGCGTTGCACAGACGTACAACACGACCGAGCTATGTATGCACCTCGCTGGAATGCGGCGCCCCGCCTGCTTCCCCGCTCATCTTCCCGCGATCGCCCTGTCGCGTCTGTACGGTTAGCATCTTTGTCGCCGATACTCGTACGCGTCTTATAAACGTCTCGTACGTGTCTCTTGTTTTTTTTCTTTCTTCTTTATTATAGTCTTGAATCTGTTGTCAACTTAACTTCTATCTGCTTATGTTTTGGTAATAAATGTTTTTTTTTTTTTTTTTTTTTTTTTTTAAATATTTGTCTTCATTTGTTGAATTTTATAATTTTTGAACTGTTCTTGTTAAAACGCGAGGTGAAAACTCAGCTCGCTCGCGTTGTAGAATTTATTTTCATCGCTGAAAATATTATCCATACTAAGAAATCTTAGAATTAAGATTTAACATGTCTTATTGAAGCTTTTAAGTATGGCACTATGACAGTGAAATTTTACAGTGGCAAACTAATGTACGTTAGATCTTCGGAACAGTATCACAAAACCATACACAGTCGACCAAGTACAGAGGTGCCTTGATACAATTGAATGAAAGTGATCACTTACTTTTGCTATTTACTTTACTAACCACTTATTTATGACAGTTCCTACATCAGAAAAAAAAAAGGCTAAGCTAATTGTTACGTTTGACTTGTATTGTAACTCATTTTTGATCTTCTAAGCCAGGGTGCGAGTCGGGTTACCTCCGCGTGTGGTCAAGAGTTGCGGTTCGTTTTTGGATCCGTCCGAGGGGAAGAGCAGTGCTTGGTCCGGTGCACCCTGGGCATCGGTTAATGATTTCCTGGCAGATTCTGAGGGATATGATTATCCGTTAGCTAAGAGCCCGACAGGGGAAGGGGTCTTTTGACCGTGTTCTACCGTACAACGTTGCCGACATTTTTGTCACAAGATTTTTGAATACTGATATTTATTACTTTGACATTGGCGAAGTTGTCGTCGCTATAACGACTTGATACGCCACAAATAAGAAAAAGAAGAAGAAGACAAGTATATATTTTAATATAAGAGGGGAATTACAAAAAAAATAAACTATGATAAAATCTAAAAGTTAACTAAATATACAAAACTTAAAACTAAACAAATATACCTAACTATAAAAAGAAAACACCATCTAAAAGGCCCTCCTGCGGCATAGACCCCAACACACTGGCGGCATTACCTCTCTGTACAGCCAGAGAAATTCGCTGGGAGACGTAAGCGCCAGCTCTGGGGTCTCCTGAGGTATCTATCAGAAGAAGACTATATTTATTGATAAAATGAAAAACGTTGTAATCTAGGCGCGTGCCACCCCTACATATGCCACTCGTAATCGACGTAGATACATTCTAATTTATTGGCCGTCAAACGCATTCGCACTTGTTTACGTTTGCGTTATGTTCTGCGTACACAATACTCGATGCGCGAACGCGAAACGTGGTTGGCGCTAAATTGTAGGTAAAGTCTGCCGTTTACGTAAACTCGTTGTACTTTTTTCTGATAAAAAGCTTTGCCAACGGCTGCGTGTAAATGTACATATGTATAGCTAAGCCACAGCGTAGGTGACTCCACCTAGTGAGTTGATTCATCTTCTACTAGATCGCTTTCCTCTAAAATTGTAGACTGTGCTTGTACGTTTAGATTCACAATAAGCTTGTCAAAAATTACATTTTGATTAAAAACTTTTTGCTAACTGTACTTGTTGGTGACTCTACTTGCATTATCATCCGTCTCAAAATGTGTACCAAATTTCAAGTCAATCGGGACCAACCGTTGAAGAGTTTCTTCCTGCGGAGACGGTCCTGACCGGGCCACCAGAATCCCACTAACAGATTATTGTATTGTCACCTGTCTTATTTTGAATAGCTCTTGAAAATAGACTCAAAAATTGTCTTAAGGGGCTTCCCTACGCCAGTGACTTTGAGCGTTTCGGCTCCACAACCCCCCGCACCTTTGCTTATGTACACGTTTAACGTAATACTCCTATTAAAGTTCTCGCCACCATCATCAGTCACCATTAAAAAAGGCAAAGTTCTAACGATACCAAAACCTTATGTAAACGCCAACAGCTAAAGTGAACCTAAGTAATACTGATAAAGGCAGTATAAGAACAAGAAATGGCTTCGCATTGAGCCATGAATGGCATAGACAAAACACGCTATAAAATACTAAACAGGCCGGCAATCAGATTGAGTACACCATCAAAAACACGCACGAATCCGGCATTCCGTATTACGTACTACGGATTGCTATCGCCCTCGGTATTCATCATTTCTCATCATAAAATCACCCGTCGGAATCTGTATTTTGTGACTAGGCATAAAGGAACCTTTATATGAATTTATTCGATCAGTGAAGAATAATGCGCCACAAACTTGGCAGGTCCCCACTTTGTTTCACTCTGATCGTACAACAGTACCGTCTGGTGCCCTTTAAGAGATGTTGATAGTGCGCATGCAAAAACGAGCAAAATGATCTTACTAGAGTATCAAAATAATTAGAGTTTAAATTTAGATAGACACAGCTAAAACATTAGATAAAGGTTTTCTCTAAAGGTTAGTCTACTCTAGGTCACAACAGGGGTGGGAACTGGTCAACGCACGAGTCTTGCGGCATGACTAACAACATAAGACCCCTGATTCCGTATAAAGCCTTGTAGAGAATGAGTCAAGTTATAATTGCATTCCGAGCGCAACAATGATCTTCGCGGGTTAATTTTACTAAACTAAACTGTAAACTGTTGCTTCATATTAAAATAAAGTCCTCCATCGCGTCTATCTGTGTGTTCACGATAAACTCAAAACTACTGGACGGTTTTTTTTATACGACAAGGAAGGCAAACGAGCAAGTGGGTCACCTGATGGTAAGCGAGCAAAACCACCTACTACCACTAACACTAGAGGATTGCAGATGCGTTGCCAGCCTAGACGGATAGGATAATCTTGATCCTTGATTTTCGGATAGTGATTCGTAAGGTAGGTTTGCGTATATAACTAGCCGAAGTTTTTTGTACCTTATAAGTTGAATATGACGAAAACTGTGGCAGTGCCGTGTTAGTATTTACACTGCATCCGTGCAAAGCCGGCCATTAAGAAAACAGACGGTCTGTACTCAAATAAATAAATGCCGTTTCACAGCGAGAGAGCTTATTACTTGCCTTGTAAAGCAATCCAAACGTCAGACCATAGCAATAGCGACAGAAACTCCAGATGCAGCCGGCAGTAATTAAAGTACGCTCTACTCCCTGCCACGCCCTGTCAAACACATTAGAGTCACAACAACGCCATACTCGCGTTACACAAAGCTTTTACAAAAGCTGGAGGCATTCTTGAAAGCACGGCACTCGAAGTGGTGTAGTTTGATAAAACTTTGGTCAATAAAGTTGCGAATGACATTGAGAAAAATACAAACATACTCGTGGACGATAGGTAAACTGGAGGTCCCGGGTTCGAATCCCCGTACGGCCGGGTTGGATGTTGTATGGATTGCTTTGTTTGGGACTATTTTCAGGGCTTAATTAAGAAAAAAAGTCGTATTAAGTTCTTGCTTTTAGGGTCATGCATAGAATTTTGATCCAGTGTTTCCAGTAGACGTGACAAAAGTTGAAAAATATTCAATATTTTTTTCAATTTCTTCACGTGCATAGAAGGCACCAGACTTTTAGTACAAATAAAACATAAGTTTAACGACTACAACTCACAAGCATTATGTGAACATTTCCTATCATTTTATTATTCTCTGTATGACTTCTCAATAAATGTGGATGATAATCCACGGCAAGAGAAAAATCACACGCACAACTTTTTTTTTACTTTTAAAAGATTGCCTCAAAATAAGTTCTTACTATAACAAATTATAACTGGGGCATTGTCACCATGACTCAGACTCGAACACGCATACCTAATTAACACCAAATCGATTAAACCCCGCAAATCTGTTACTAGCCGTTCCGTTTTGTCTTAAACCGTTCGCAAATCATTCTTTACAACAGGCATGCTATCAGTTACACGCGATTTACAATGGCCAGCATAACTTTACCCTCACTCAACAAAAAGCTCTTTAGTTAGTGAGGCTCCTTTGAGACTGGACTTCCTGTCCGACCGATAACGATCCATCATATCCTGATCTAAGACTCCCAATATATTCTCAGTGTACAAGTGTCACTGTACACTGGTTACGTAGCGTGGACAGCCATTTGTACTGTAATGATGACAGACGGCCGGGCGGTCGTGACCCTGTCTAATGTCAATGGGGTATAAACAAGGTACACAGCAGTGCAGCATTCCCGTTTTGTCGCCAAGTGTGTCCTTGTCTAGCACACGGTATATGAAAGGGACGCATAAAGCAATCGAGAAACTGTTTAATCCGGTGCTCTCATGCCCTAGTGCTGATACGATTTCGAATCGATTTGAATGGACGTCAATTAGAATTCAAGTAGGCTTGCAGCTGTTGGACTACCTAGAGACCTTTTGTTCTTTTGTACCTAAGTGTTAGCTGTTTAGAGGATTAAAAATACTGTCATGATCGTGATCGCCCACGACACAATTTCACTGATTGCACTTACAGAAATTCAGAGACTATGACTAACAATATAAATTTCTAAAGTTAAACTAACGTCAAATAGAAGGAATATAATCGCGACGTTTCAAGCTCTTTTTAGGTCACGACTAAACTTATTTCCATTTTCTTGCTTAGAACTGAAATGCGAGATGTTCATTACATTGCCTAAGACCTAGATGAGCTCAAGTGAAAATAACAACTTAAATTTTAGCTAGTTACATGTGCAATGTCTTGAAATTGGTTAAACAAACTCCAAAGTCCTTCGAAAAACCAGTGACGATCACCAAGGTCTCCAACAGCCACCACGGACTGATGACGGCTCAAAAATCTTCATCAAGATAGATGGAGCCAATCCCACGGGCCTCCAAACTATTGCTAGATCATTCCGTAGTCCGCTAAGTACCGCAGGGGGCGGTCGGCAACCGTGTAGGTGATTAATGGTCGACCCCCTGTAGGCAGATATCGGTCGTACGATTCCTCTTGATTGCCCCATATTGTTTTTGCTACCGTGTGGTGATCGCCTGATAAACAACCTATTTCTAGGCGAAAAAGTACCTAATAAACATGATTTTTCAGGCGCCTGTTGTTAGGAAGTTTTCTTGTGGTTGTTTTAAAAGTAACGAACATGAAAGAGTGCAATGGTGTGTTTCCGATCCGCAATGGGCCCGCGTGGGAACTGGGAACTACGGTCCAAATCTACTTATTCTATTCATTCTGAGAAGCTTGAGCCCTGCAGTGGGAGGTATATAGACTAAAAATTGGTTCTTCCTGTCATTCCTGTCAAATCTAAATATACTGTATGTTAGTACCTCCTAGTACAGCGTCAAGGAGTTAGGTATACACACATAATTGACTTAACAAGGACATAATAACACACTGACTTGATCCCACTTACACTTAGTCATTAATAGTGAAAGAGATGGTATGACGCTGACTTCGAATTTCGAATTTCGAACTTGGTAGTAGACCCCGGCTTTAGACTGCCAATACGAATTGGCACGGCCCAACTCGGATTACAGTAGGTGGCAACAAATCCTTGAACGGGACATACCTAAATGGATGTAAGCACTAGATTTTGTAGCTAAGTAAGTGCTATGGCGGCCGTCAGGACCGTCTTATAAAAAAAACTACGAACCATGGTTAACAATATAGACAGATACAGACAATATAGACAGATACAGACAATATAGAGTAGACAGAGGATGTAACAAGAAGTAAAGGCCACGTTTAGCATGATTGTGAGCGTATAGGTAGAAAAGGGAATCAAAATAGTGATGGGTTGCTAGACGCATCGTCTATCTGTATGATTCCTAAGATTATCGCACATTCCCTCGATGTGCTTTTGCGCAGGAAGAAAAGCAAGAAATGCAATGGTTAACAGGTGACTAGTTTTGATTTTTTTGATTCCCAAGGCGACATACCGTCTGGTTTGTGGTCCAGTCGAATAATCCTCATATTACCGATCACGCAGTCACGTGAAGCGTCGATATTGAAAGCGTTAAATTACAAGATGCCATCATAATTCTCGAATGTCTCGTTTGAAAAAACAAAGAATGGAAGGTTTTAGTCGAGCTCGTCCGTCTAACGTAATACCATAAGTATGCGCCTTATTAATTTTATTACCACGATAATCTTTTCCTTTTTTTTAGTTTCAGAGTAAAGGAGTTATAGTCCGTCGAATTTGTGTTAAATTACTTTAATTATTGTTTATACTCCAAAATTCTTATTTGTAGTGTCAATCAGGTCAGTTAAAACATAAACATTGGTTCACTTTTGAAGTGGACCTAGAAATATATTTTGATAAAATTTATGTTATAACCTTGTAGTGATACCCCATAGGTATAAGTACTAACCATTTCAAAAAAACAAGATTTCCTCTTAGTCCTTGAAGTTGTACAGACGGATAGGTCTAAGTTGATTCTCAACATATAAAAAAATATAGACGAAAATACAGCCTCGTCCTTCAAGTCAGTAAAATAACAAAAGACAACCGTGATTAAAACTTACAAAGACTAAAGTACACTTAAGATTGTCGCCGGCTGAGGGAATGTAAAAAAGTTTCCGAAGAATTTCTACTCGTGTTAGAATCACAACACTATGAGTAACGACCAAAGTTGGACTACGGGGACGTATACATTCTACGACAGAAATTTATCATAAGACGTCCCAAACGTTTTACTGAGAAGCGTTGAGAACAAAGCCACATACGCATATGTGCGTTTTATTGACCGCGAATTATCCTAGCCGCACTAAGTAGAAGTCGCGGAAACGTATATAGGCGTCGGTAGTGAATGCAATAAAACACATCGCAGAGATAAATGTTGTTTCTAATTCGAAAAAAATGAAAGAAAGAAAGAAAGAAGACATTTATTCCTTTTTGCAAGACACACAAATAAAAGAGAATATACACAATTTTATAGAACATAATCAAGACAAGAAAAACAGATCATGAGCGTTGTGTGTGTCTTCGCAAAGTGAAACGGTCGCTGGCTCAGCATTACGCTGAGGCGTTAGACACCTGCAGCACTGATTTTCAGCCAGAACCGTGGAAACCATGGAAATGGAACATACAAATATAAACGTCACGCTCCTTTCCCACAGGGTTAAGCAGAAACTATATACTTTATTCCACATGCTACGATCCTACAAAAAACATGGACTATGACCCGTAATCTTGGGTTTTTTCTTACTTTTAATTTATTGCTACGATAAAACAGATTTTATATGTACATTGCAGTTTTAGAAAAGCAGATAGAACAAATCGATGTTCCCAGTCTCATCTTTTCTATATCTGAACACGATCTACCTGGCTCCAAAGTTCGACACTCGATAAGCCATCTAGGTGATATAAATCATTTTTACGGCGACTGTACCTCTACTGTCTATGAGACAGGCTTTCACGGGGCATGAATGGGGCCCTTTATGCTCGAACGGCGATAGAACACCGCCAACTTAAATAGACCTCACACTTTACTATTAATGTGAATTCACGTGGTTCACTTTAAATTGGCAGAAGGTAGAGCACGGCTCGAAATGCCTAAACACGACCTATAAATATCGTATACGGCATATATTTACCTAGACGCATGTGTGCGGTGGTTTACGTGTGTTTAGATTCTGACGGATACAATCTGTTATCCAGGATATTTGCCAATGTGTGGGTAACATGGGAGGGTAAACATTTTGCGTTTGAAATGTTGTTTGGTGAAATAAGTAATTTGAGGTAAATTATGGGGATGGCGTGCTCAAAATAACAAACATGTAAATAAACGTACGTGTGACTCGATTTAGGTCATTGAACATCGGTAGATGCAAGGACGTAAGAACGTTATGAATGCGTTTAGAAACTAGGTCTTTCCATTAGCACTGCCCATCCTCGGGTACAGAAGACATGTATTTTTCAAGGGATGGCAGAGACGGTAATCGACATAAAAAGTAAAATATTTTATTCATGCGCCTAAGTCTTACGCAAGCCAATCAAAATCGATTCGTAACCCTCAGAGACTAAATGCACAAGTCTTCAAAGGATACACAGACAATCTTCCAGACTCCCTACTCTACATAACTACATATGCACACTCGTAAGTACATGTTCGATTGGCGCTCTCTACCTTTGATTTCCCTCTGTTATGCAGATTAGGATAGAAACGACAGGGGCCGGGTAACTAAAGAACTGACATCTAGATATCTAGATGGGTTTTATGCCTAATTAGGCAGTAGGGACATAGAATGCTTAACTCAAGTGGTTTGGGTGTGATATGTCTACCGAATGCATCCAGATGTATAGGTAAAAATCACTACCGATTGTGTTCCATGCAATGGACACCGGAGCAGAAAGATGGCGGAATCATTTCGAATATTTTAAGAGAGAGACAGGTAGAGACGGATAGAAAGAGAAAGGGGAAGCCTTTGTTCTGCAGTAGGAACACCGAATGCGCTGTTTAAAAAGCTGCTGTATTTCTTGAATCAAACACAACTTGATAATGCGTTTAAGCGGCAATTAGACGCGGTTTACAACTAATTCTGTGTGCCAATTTATTCTTATTGCATACACATACACAAATCACGTCTTTATCCCTAACGGGGTAGACAGAGCCTAAGGTAACAGGTACCTACAGGCCACATTTAGCAAGATTGTGGGCGTATTGGTGGAAAATGGAATCGAAATAGTGATGGGTTGCTAGCCTCATCGTGTATAACATGATTCCTATGATTTTCGCCCATTCCCTCGATGGGATTTTACCATCTGCGCGGGTAGAGAAGCAATTGGTACATTCTATGTTTTTTCTTTGCTCCCAGACCAGCATGGAAGAAATTTATTCTTATTGGGTGATGATATATGGTAGTTTAATTTATAAATTGTTTAAGTGTAACCGTTAAATGGTTTCTGTATGATAACATACGTTTGTCTCACACACGTCGCTATCTCGCATTCACATAGCGAAGTAAAATAATTTACTTTTGTATAGGTAGTTTTCTTTGTGTCAAACTTCCTTTGCGCGAACAGATTCTATCGTTTCACCTTCCGTGACCAAATATATACAAAACAAACGCCACGAACTCGTTTTTAAGCTTCCGAATTAAACAAAAAAACAAATGAAAATTTAAAAGCTTAGCCGAGTCCGAAATACCGAAAGCATTGTTTAATTCACAACTGCAACTTGAACCGCGGATTTGAAGCTTTTTAACACGTCTGTAGGACACAAGAAGGTCTACTTTTACTGGGCGATCCACAATCACAGTGGAAGCTACCGCGACACGCTGTATATTTGTTTAGGATTCGTATATACATACGTATATCCCCCTCATTAACATGGAGCATTGACAAGTGAGCCAAATTGAATCCTAATGTGAGTGCAGTTGAATTCAAAGTTGTCGTTCTATTTGTGTATGTGAGATCATTTTCATACATAAGCAACTGTGGAGGTATTTTCAATGCAAAGCAACTGAATTAAAATCTAAGCTTTAGTTTAACCCAATGTCCCCGAAAAGGAAAGCTAAGAAATGCTGTTGTTAGGCAAATTAACTAACTTAAATCTTTGTTAAATGTTGTTGCTCCTGAAGCACGGGTGATGGTAAGTGAGCACCACCCATGTACACGGCAATATAATCAGGTAAGCACCTACGCACGCTCGCGCCGTATCTATCCTGCTTACCGAATAGCTTTGCTGTGTGTACATCCGAAACACTAGAGGGTTGCAAAATGTGACTACTCTAAGGGCCTGTCTCACCATTTTCTGTTAAGTTCCAGTTACCTTAAGTGTCAGTTATCTATTTATTACTACGAAACAGACAGAGACGTCATCATAGATAACTGATACTTAAGATAACTGGAACCTAACAGAGAGTGATGAAACAGGCCCTAAGCAAAAAAGCATAATGGCCTTATTTTAACGCTTAACATTGACCTCAAGTGCTGTAAAACACCGCCCGGCTAGCACAAGGGTGCGCGAGATAGACTCTGTCTTTTTCTAGAACGAACAGTAAGAAAGGGACGGGCAATCTATACCGCGCGCGACGCGACTCTTGTGCGCTCTCTTGCTATCTGTGCCGACGGGCAAAGGTCCTTTCAAATACTAACTTATCTTTTGTACACACACACAAATCACGTCTTCATCCCTTACAGGGTAGACAAAGCCTAAGGTAACAGGCACCTACAGGCCACATTTAGCAAGATTGTGGGCGTATAGGTGGAAAATGGAATCAAAATAGTGATAGGTTGCTAGCCTCATCGCCTATAACATAATTCCTATTCTAATCGCCCATTCCCTCGATGGGCTTTTACCATCTGCGCGGGTAGAGAAGCAACTGATACATTCTGTGTTTTTTCTTTGCTCTCAGACCAGCATGGAAGATCTTTTGTAACTGGCATAAAAAAGGTTTTCATTCTTATTCACGAGTAGATATTTGTCAACAACCTTAAAAAACTCAATTAAGACGTCGACAAAATATCCGTTACCAAGTCAAGTGAAGTGTCAACTGGGAGACAGCGACTGCGGAGATGAAATTTTAGATTCATGCCCGTAAAAACACCTTTTATCTCTAGGGCTGCTCTACCAGAGACCAACTAGGCTGAGGGGTCTACCAAGTCCGAAATTCAAAGTTCCTACCACACCACTTGCCCTTTTCACTCTCTTGTAAACTATTACTGTACTCAGAAACTGTTTTTATAATTAGTCTTAAGATTCTAACCTAAAATATCGCTCTTTTTTCGCCAAATCAGTCCACTAAAAATAAACCAAAGTAACATTGTAGGCATTATGAGTTCGATTTGTTTTATTTCAGACATAATAAGATTTGAGAACCAGAAAGTGGAATTTTAGGTTAGATCGTCCATTTGGATCGTTTATTTTTATAGCTTAGCTTAGCGTTGGTAGAAACGGGTAAGCAGTAAAACAGAAACAAAGGAACCCTAATTAGTGGGTATTATACGCACGCTTAGCGCATCTCTGGTGGTAAAGCACCCTAATCCTGTAAGATTTTTAGGTTCATAGCGGCCAAGTGAAACCAAGTCACTTTAATTATTTTAAAGTTGAGCCTTTAAGATTTTTGAGGAAGAATGTATCTGCTTTGATGTCGTTCATTATTCCAACGAGATTTTAACCGGAAATTATTCGTAATAAGAAATAAAGTAATAAAAAAAAGATTTGTGAGGATTCTCTATGTATCTAATAGTCTAAAATTTTTTAGTCAACCAAACGCAAACACGTATCGAAAGCGACTATGCATGCTCCTCCGCGACGTCAGCGCGGTTACGGCTGAGTGACATCGCGCTTGCGGCGAGGTGGTGTGGTAGCTGACTAAGGGACAGCCGTCAAAACGGCTAGACGCAAGCGCGGCGTCAATGCGACATAAGCGGGGTAACAGTGAGTTATCCAAATGCCGCTTGCTGTTCACTACCTAAAAAATTACGTCGCTTATGAATAACTTTCTGTGTGAAGTTTTATACGTAAAATACTGAATGGCAAGGGATGATGCGCTGCCGATTCCGCGCCGAGTGCCACAGAAAAGAAAGAAAGAAAGAAAAGGTTAATTTATGATAATCACAAAAGTAGTAAACCTATACTTACCTATAAACCTTGTTAATTTAATTAAATTACTGTTCGTAAACCTACATTTTATTCCGCAACTGTACAGCATCATTTCATTAGGAAAATTCAGATAAAATACACCCACTATGGAAATAAAATAGCCACTTAAGCAGAAACATTGAAATTTAACAGATACGGCACTTAAAAGTTTTACGCGTTCTCAGCAAGAACATTTTCTCATCGTTTGTTACCGTCAACTCTCTTTAAATTTAAAAAATAAGCAGGTAGACTTTTCTGAGATCCAGAAGTCCAATCTAAAGTTAACTAGCCTGTACTTGTATTAGTTAAGTCAATCTAGTGCTAGCGGCACACCCCGAAATTCAGTAAAACTAATCAGGCAATAGAAAGTGCGTGTGGTTTTTCGAAATTGGGCCTAAACCAACTAACAAAAAGTAACTTGAAAAATAAAACCGATTGTCTGCAAAGTCGGTTTACTGCTAACTGCTAGCTCTGACGTCACGCGAGAAGATCGTGCCTCTATGGCTTGTTCCGAGCTCTCGCTTGCACACTCTGACGTCATGCGGAACGTAACGCAATAAGTCATTCTTTTTCGTGAGTGCAGCCGGCGTTCATCGATTTATATGGCGTTATCACGTCAAAACGTAACTGATGTTCTTTGTAGGTACCTAATACTACAAGTATAAGGATAGGTAGGTAGGTATCATTACCAACAATACGATCAAAATCGTCGTATTGAAAGAGACCTTTTCAATTCCAAGGGCTCAGACATCAAGTTCAGATATTTACTCTACAAATGTATGACTTAGAAAAGACTCGCATTTCATTTATGATCTGCTGATAGTATTTAGTACACGACCTTATTTTAAAATAATCGTCCTCCAGACATTAAGAAGGGCTTAGTAAGTCAAGCAAGTTCAAAATGTCGAGTAACTTTAGCATTATAATGAACTAGCTGTTGCCCGGGGCTTCGCCCCCGCTGCAATTTAGACATTTTTGTCAATTCCACTTTTTTTTCTCATCTGTGACTAAGATACCTAACTGCTGTTGCCAAAACTCATGCCATTTCCATTTCGTTTTCGATCCATGTCCCCAAGTCCATGTTATTATTAGAACCTCCTGTATTTGTAGGTAGGTATATCAAACTTTGAAGCATTAAATACTTTTATTAAATAAACAAACATGGCAAATTAATTTTGACATAATAGAGCCCAATAAAAAAGAAGTTAAAAGTTGACGCAAGTCATTCATTGTAAACAAAGAAATCGTAAAATATTTTTTGTATTTTGTATAATTATCTTAATACGTAAGTGTTGCGGATAAAATCTGGTCGACTCAAAACAGATATTTTCTCATGCTGAACAACTTACAACATGTTTCAGTCCAATACATGTTATTTTTATTGTGTCATCTCACGTCAAAACACATGACACGGGTCACATTATACTGGCTGGACGGGTAGCGCACAATAGTTCATTAAAATTAATTTTTTAGTGGTTTTTCGTAAAAAACTCTAAAAACGAAGAGCAGTTTGCAACTCTCCAGCATGAGACGAATCTAATGACATATAATTTATCAAAATCGGACCATAACTGTAGATCTGATGGCTTGTACAAAAATCGGCCTCGCGTATTATATATATAGACTAGCGACCCGCCCCGTCTATCAATCTATACGTATAAACCTTCTTCTTGAATCAATCTATTGAGACCGCATTTAAATCCGTTGCGTAGTTTAACCTGATAAGGCCCAAGATCTTTTTAGGACTTTCTAAACAACACTGAAAACTAGAACACGTAGAAAACTTCGAAAAATAAAGTTATGGCAGGGAATCGAACCCTTACAGCACCCACAGCAGGTGAGTAAGCCTTCGAATATTTCTACCTATACCAGCTGTCACGTGACTTTTTACTAAGCAAATTTTTGTCGCCAAGAGCCATATGTATGAAAGATGTGTCTGTATACGGCACAATAACACGCTCACAAATTTAATTTCTAAAGGGTAAAATAATAAAAAATAAATAAATCACGAAGCAAAATTTTTAATTCATGGATAGTACCTATTTTAGTACCTACGTTTATTATAATACTTCCATGCTGGTCTGGGAGCAAAGAAAAAACATAGAATGTACCAGTTGCTTCTCTTCCCATGCAAGTGATAAAAACCCATCGAGGGAATGGGCGAAAATCATAGGAATCATGTTATAGGTATAGGCGATGCGGCTAGCAACCCATCACTATTTTGATTCCACTTTCCACCTCTACGCCCTCAGTGTCTTGCTAAACGTGGCCTTGTAGGTCTTGTTACCTTAGGCTCTGTTTACCCCGTAAGGGATAAAGACGTGATTTGGTTATGTATGTGTTATTATAATGACCCAGTGTACTAATTAAAGGCACGTGTATAGCGGCCCAGACCTTCTAATTGCTATCAAATCTGAAAATGGCATATTTAGAGCTGTAGCCCGATACCCGCCAAATTCAAGGACCGATACGTGCTTAAAATGTGTCTACTTTTGCTTTTGGCCTTTGAAAAGTTTGGATATTTGTTTGGGCCGGAAGGACTAGATTTCGCAGTCCTAAAAATAAGACGTAAAAATTGTACATACAGACAGATTTTTTCATTTGGCAAAGTACACGCACGTGGCAAGGTGTAATTTAAACTGACCTCAGCCTCTAGCATGTATGTGTACCAACGAATATAAAAGGAAAACTTAGCTGCGTAGGTTCTGCAAGGCATACTTGCCCAAAAATTAATATTTTGAATATCTACCGTTGCCGCATACTAATTAGTAGGTACGGAACCCTACACTGTGGTTGGTTCGACAGTCCAACACGCACTTGGTTAGTTTTTTATATATATTTACAGCAACATTAGACACCGCCATCCAATTAATAAGGATAGTCTTCGAGAAATAGTCCTCTGTCACGAAACGAAACAAAGGACTGTATTAGTCATTTTAAGGCGTAGATTTTTTATGACTAGTTACAAAGGAAATTACTTTTATGATATATCGTTACAAGCAACCGAACAATAGTTTTAGGTGATTGATGATACTTTTGTTAAGGACACGGAGAAAGAAATAATTGGGATTGAAAGATACTGACTGATTGAATTATATTTACAAAATCAAGCTTTTAAAAAAAATTGAAAATTATTTGATTCAGTTATTTTTTAGTATCACATAACATACACACATACACATACACAAATCACGTCTTTATCCCTTACGGGGTAGACAGAGCCTAAGGTAACAAGACCTACAGGCCACATTTAGCAAAATTGTGGGCGTACAGGTGGAAAATGGAATCAAAATAGTGATGGGTTGCTAGCCTCATCGCCTATAACAAGATTCCTATGATTTTCGCCCATTCCCTCGATGGACTTTTACCATCTGCGCGGGTAGAGAAGCAACTGGTACATTCTATGTACCACATAAGCCATAAAAAAAACATTTGTATTACTAACTGGCGCAAATTACGCCTGATTGATTAATGACAAAAAAAAATATCCAGAGCACGTAAAGTTAATGCACTTATAATGTTTGTAAGTATGGTAATATTATAAGATAGTTTCGTTAAGATTTTTAATACTCAACCTTTGCTTTTCGTAATTTAAGTACCTTTTTAAAGCGCAAATGTTATCACAATACCACGGATATCAAACGAGATGAAGACTGAAATGTCAGTTCTATGAGATTCCCATTTCGACTAAGGATGATCCAACCAGGTATATATCCACTTTTTACTTTGAATCTTGAGTAAGAATTAAAGGATATTGACGACAAAATATAACGCGTTAAAGCCCTTGGACACTCATCTGTAACCGGCCACAGTTAAAGCCCGCACACACGCTCCGGCATGGAGCGTTCACGACCGGCGCCGGAGTCCGCGTCTGCTTCCGTTCGCCGGCACTTCCCCTTCGTTACCGTACCTACCGTGGTAGTTACGCAAATCTAGTACTCTAAACCTGGCGTAAAACCTCGTGTAAGGCCGTCTTTAGCTTACATTATAATTTTCTCCATGTACCATTTTCTGTACGTAATTCTTATTATAAAGTGTTGTTTAATGTTCAGGGATCGGAAAAGGACTGCATTCACTTTACCGACTAAATGAAATGACATTGTGTGTTAAGGTTATAGGTAGTTATATTATAACCCTCCTCTACCTATCATTTTCAAGTGTCAAAAAATCACCCCCACCCTCCCACGCCACCCAAACGTCCTTTTTGGCACTAACTCGAAACTTGAAATAAAGTAAGACCACAATTCGGGGTACCTCCCATTAGTTCTATGGAACTGTGACGTCATAGAACTGTTAACATTTTTCTTTCCCAGCAGTTCCATGGTAGAACTATTGAACCAAAAAACGTGCTATTTGTTCTATAGAACTAAAAGCACCTCAAGTTTCCCATCAGTCCTATGGAACTGTGACGTCATAGAACTGTTAACATATTTTTTTTCCCAACAGTTCCATGGTAGAACTACTGAGACAAAAAATTTGCTATTTGTTCTATAGAACTAGAAGCACCTCAAGTTTCCCATCAGTCCTATGGAACTGTGACGTCATAGAACTGTTAACATTTTTTTTTTCCCAACAGTTCCATGGTAGAACTACTGGGACAAAAAATGTGCTATTTGTTCTATAGAACTAGAAGCACCTCTAGTTTCCCATCAGTCCCATAGAACTATGACGTCATAGAACTGTTGCGATATTTTTTTTCCCAGCAGTACCATAGTAGAACTGTTGAAACCAAAAATATTTTTTTAGTTCCATAGAATAGTTGCTCTTGACCTAAATTATAATTTAAAATAAAAACTGTAAACTCAAATGATCTCTTTAGAACTCAATTTAAAGTGATTAGAGAACAATTAAATACAAAATATTTATTGATCTTACAGTTTTTATATTAAATTGTAATTTAGGTCAAGAGCAACTATTCTATGGAACTAAAAAAATATTTTTGGTTTCAACAGTTCTACTATGGTACTGCTGGGAAAAAAAATATCGCAACAGTTCTATGACGTCATAGTTCTATGGGACTGATGGGAAACTAGAGGTGCTTCTAGTTCTATAGAACAAATAGCACATTTTTTGTCCCAGTAGTTCTACCATGGAACTGTTGGGAAAAAAAAAATGTTAACAGTTCTATGACGTCACAGTTCCATAGGACTGATGGGAAACTTGAGGTGCTTCTAGTTCTATAGAACAAATAGCACATTTTTTGTCTCAGTAGTTCTACCATGGAACTGTTGGGAAAAAAAATATGTTAACAGTTCTATGACGTCACAGTTCCATAGGACTGATGGGAAACTTGAGGTGCTTTTAGTTCTATAGAACAAATAGCACGTTTTTTGGTTCACTAGTTCTACCATGGAACTGCTGGGAAAGAAAAATGTTAACAGTTCTATGACGTCACAGTTCCATAGAACTAATGGGAGGTACCCACAATTCGCAGTTTTCCAGCCGTAGGCTTATGTTATGAGGACTGGAAAATATGTTTAAAAAACCTTAACCCGAACTTTTTTATAACTACGAGTAAAAACTGATCCGCCATTAACTTCTCTTACAGGCCAAAGGTATGAATGACTTACGGATTCTGTCCAAAATACAGATGGTGGGGCGAATTCCACAGGTACAGCTCAGGCTGAAACCGCTGCGCCCTTTTTTTTCTGAGGGCCTCAGCATCTCCCCAGATATGTAACTTCAGGCAGCACCCCTGGGGCACCCTTTGAGAACCAATATCAAACAGTGGAATTCTTAAAGAACCCATGATGACATTCTAATTACGTATAAGAATCGTAACTTGTGAATAAATAAATAAATATAAAATAAATACCTTGGGACAAATTACACCAATTGACCCAGCTCCAAACTAAGCAAAGCTTGTACTATGGGTACCAGGCAACGGATAAACATACTTATACAATGTAGATAAATACATACAACATCCATGACTCGGGCACAAACATTCGTATTCATCATACAACTGTCTGCCCCTAACGGGATTCGAACCCGGGACCTCTAGCTTCATTGTCAGGGCAATAAATTGCGATAGATGTCGCCACGTGCCACTAATTAGCGTATGCAAGCGTAAAAGTTTTTCGGAAGTTTGGTCGAGAGTCCCAGTGGTCTAGTTGGGTTTGAACTCCCTTCCGACACTCAAGAAATTTTTTCGTTTTTATAAACTAAGGTTTCGCTGAGCAGGCGCAATGCTATAAAAAAATTCTAATCACATTTGCTAGTCGCAACTATTCAAGCGCAAAATATACATCCACCTATAAAACCGCAGTTAAATTGACAGAGCATTGTACAATCCTTATTGGATCCAGATCGTTTTGTTCGTTGGATAATGCGTCCGTTGAACCTTTTCTCATTGTACGAAGGCTAATTTTTGAATGGATCTGCATGGATGTCCGAATGCATAAAAGGTGAAAACGCTAGGTGCGTCGCATCGTATTGAAATTTAACGGCTGATTGTTGCCGATTCCAGTGTATTTGCAGGATAGATGAGTTAACCGATAGAGGGTAAACACGGGCTATATATATATATATACGGGTAAGTAAGCTTACCAGCTGTTGGCGCGACTTTGCGTAGATTTAAATATAGCCTATAACCGCAAATAATATCGCTTACTACTGGTAAAAGAATCTCAGAAATCGGTTCAGTATTTCCAGAGATTACCCCTACAACCTCGCAAACTTTACCTCAGTATAGATAATAGCAAGTGGAACAAAGTAGTCTCTGCCTACCCCTATGGTAAAAAGTATGTATATAATGTTATAACGTGCTAGCATCAAACAGTCAATGACGACCAGTATTGCGTTAAAATATCAAATAACATAAGAACAGTTTGTTGCCGTTTCGATCCGCAAGTGGCGCAGCCAAATTATTCCATTGAGACTTACGTGAACGCGTTCGAGATGTTTTATATGCGAAAACTTACACTAGAGGCTCAGCACCCATGGGCAATTGCGACACTAGATTGTGGATGCATTACCAGCTAAGAACACCTCATGTGCCTATAATTTCACCTGTTGTGTCTCTCCGTTAGAACACAGCAGCGCTAGCAAAAATTTGTTCAGCAGTTTGAAGAGTATAGCTCTTTTCCAAAATGATGTAAGTCATCAATAACGTTTTACATTCGTCGGGAGTTCCTTTCAAAGTTTTCAATTTTGCTTTTAGTTATTGCTTTTGAGGTACGGAACCCTGAAAGTATTCCTAAACCAAATAAGTTAATATTTAACTGGCAGCCCTACGCAACACCAGAGTGCGCGTGCACCTAAGTACAATTATTATAATTGAATCAGGAAACTGTTCCCGCCAGTAAAAGGATAAATAAAGCGCCGTCTGACCGGCGGTCTGTTTGTATAAAGCGACTGTATTTACAGTTCGAGTAAAGGGGTTTTAATGAATTGAGAGGTAATGGTGATATTATGACCACAGGTATTAGGTTACTTCCCTGCAGTATGTTTATTGTCTAACTCGCTCGCAATGGCCATCGTGTTCATTTTGACAGTTCTTGTATGAATGTGACAGCTAGCTGATTTCGATACCAATTGTCAGCCCATACATGAACTGTCAAAATAAACAAGATGGCAACTGCGAGCTAGTTAGATAATAAGCCTACTGGTCTGGGAGCATAGGAATAACATAGAATGTAACAGTTGCAGTGTGGGGCTAGTCTCGCTAAAACTCTCCGCCAGTTGCTCGGCTCTAGTCTTTCGACATGCCTACACTTGTCAAGGCCGCTTATACTGAAAATCACCCAGACCCCTATTTTACCTAAACACTTGTCAGTGACAAACATGAAGCTCTCCGGCTTAGATTCTTGTCGAGTTTGTAATGTACACATAATAACAGAATTGACACTTGCCTCCAACGATTGTGTTGATAGCTACATCAGGGTCCTTATTATTCTGTCATCTCACACTCACGCGAACACAGTGAAGCAGATTTGCGCGAGCTCATGACACGTTAAACAGCAGTCTCGAGGCTTCTTTAATTTGTTCCCGTCAGTTTAATACCGCATAACTCCGCACCTTCCCCGCAAAAAGGACTTCGACAGGTTGACGTATAAAAAATCCGGCACGCCACCTGAGGCCTCCAGACACAATCATTATTTATCCCACACGGTGTCAACGGTCGCGTACAAAAAGCGGATATCCGCGTAAACAAACTTACGAGGGCGGAAAAAAAAGAGATGCGGAAGGGAACGGTCGGATTACGCAAAGGGTTTATTACGTTTATTTATCTTTTAATTATTTTAGGAGGATTTATCTTTTAAGCGTGACAGTGATAAGTACCTGTATACTGGGGTGCCAGAGCGGCAATAACGCTTCATATTATCACCCAATAAGAACCACATAAAACCCAAAGAAGTACTTATTACTGGAACAAATGTTCTAAATACAGAGACAGCTCTGTCATAGCGGCTGGAGATGACAACCGAACTTTGATACACGGACATTTCTTCTTCTTCATATAACAATCAAATGGTTCGACCCACGGAACAAGCCGGATCCTCGTTGTGCTCGCCGAGACAGCTGCATGAGGGACGATTTCATTTGACATAAGCCTCAAAATTCATTTCCTATTATGTGATATGTAAGAACAGACTTCAACTCAGGCGGCTACTCCAAAGTTCGTATCCTTCCAACCCTTTCATTCTCATTTTAACGACTAACTAGTAAGCGAGACGCCACAAAACTATCTTTGAATTTCAAATTTCGGAGCAAATAAGGCAAAGGTAGGTCAATCGCTTTCATGAGTCGACACTTCAAACGATCACTGATTAGTAATTTCACGTGTCTAAGTACCCGTAATAGGAGACCTGAAGTATTCAATTAAATAATACCTACGCATTTGTCTTAATTCCGTTGTATATAAAACACATTTGACCTACAAATGGGTAATATAATCTAATGGAAAACAACGGTAGAAAGCTTCGAATCTGTTTTGTAATGAGATTAGCTTGAATCGAATACGGTACCGCCATAAATATCAGTACGCAGTTGCGTTTAGTACTGATAGTTAAATATTATATTTATGACGATAAAATACACGAATATGCACAGTTAACAGTGGCGCTAAACGAGGCTTGCCCAACATTAGGACGAGAGCAAAGGTCACTAGGCAATCCCCGAGACCAATGGCCAGATGACATCTGGAAGTCCGCTGGAAAGCTGTAGATGAGACTGGCACAATTGTGTTGATATATGCTGATTTGATCAATGATTGACAAGAATCGCACTCTTTATTATATTTTGAAAAAATAACTTCCTGCCAAGTTTCTTGCGGCGCATTCTTCTTGGCAATGATGGCCTTTCCGAATGCGCTGATAGTTTCATAAAAATACATGTAAAAGAGCCCTTGGCGGCCTATTTGCAAAATAAAGTTTTTAATTGAAATTTTGGTGGTTGTTACTCTATTTCTAGGTGCGTATCGACGGGCATCTTTTTAATTAAGTCCATCCAATAATGTGTCTAGTAACTTTCTCTATATACCTATTTTCTGTATTTTTTATAACGTTGTGTTCAATAAATATACAGTGTTGTATATGACTGCCAATGCATTTATTTCTGTCATACCATTTCACTGTACCAAAATGTCAAGGTCTTATCATACACGCCTCCCTATATGGCTCAAGTTTACCTATACTTATACACGGCTTGTACACATTGTGTCGATATTAAGTTTATGACAGCCTTTAATACAAATATAGTATGGCGAGAAATTTTGTATCGGCAACTTTCGCTGACGAATATGGCGGCTGGTTTCGCAAAATCCCATCGCCTCATATCGATTGCGCAAGAACATCTTTTAATTGTGAGATTGTAACCAAACTAATTACCTCAAACTTACCTTAAAACAACAGCGTAAAGCTGACTGTTCCGTTGTTTTAAGAACGCTTAAGCACTCTCGTTCTCGATATATTTTATACGAAAATCGCTGTGTCAAAATCGTAATTGGCGTATGACTTTTCTGTCAAATAATTAGAATGGATACTTTACGGCGACTGTATAGCGTTAAATAACATTTTTATTTGAAAAATTGTGATCTGTGAAGCCAATTAGGAAAATAATGTTGAAATAAGCCGAACTACGTGTAAATACAATCTGATTTTATAACGATTACGAAAGAAAACACACAGATTAAACTGTATCGTTACATTTGTTACAATTCTGAACCAATATTATCCAATATATCATAGTTCATTTCATTCACGTCTAGTTGAGGACTGAAGTGACTGCGTCGTTGGTCTTTCTACCCAGATTTCTGAAGCAGGCATACCTGAAACAAGAAGAAAGTGGAATCAGAAAAAAACTCACTGTATTGAACAAATCAATGAGGAGAATGTATTAATCAATACCGTGTCATTTCTGTGTCAATAAAGATTTTTGTATTTTGTATTTTTTTTTTGTATTTTTTTCTAGTCAAAATCACATAATGTAGGTACCTACTTAGGTACGCTAACTGTTAATGACATCGCATGAAAAAAACATTCAAAAATATCTAGTATGATTTTACTGCTACAGAAATGGAACAGAGTTACATTAAATATTTTTGTGTGCTTTGTTCTCTATAATATTATTGCCGGTGTCTACCTACTCACACGTTACCTATATATTATGGAATATCGTAAACACTGGTATTTAAAAAAAAGACAAGTAAGAGAGCCCTTATTTACAAAATAAACGTTTTTGATTTTGACTACGATTGTTATTTTTTTCAGTGCGTAAAAATATAATAGAGATCTGTTTGTGGACATGGCCCATAACCTATTAAAATCCATGCAATGCTTAATTTTATCGAACAAACTGACCAAGTCATGCGCAGATCAAACATCCTAAATATAAAGCCCGTTAAACGACGACAGCTCATAAAGATTTATGAGGAGTACCCTCTATAAATAAATATTTAAGCATCGGGAACTTTCTATACGCCCTCAAGAGTTGTTGTAATGTATTCGGATATTGGCGGGAGATGACAAACTGTATGTAATGAAGGCAATCGATATTAACTTATGTAGTTAATACATTTCAAATTCAAATCATTAGGCAAAGATTTAATTTTAGGCTATATTTCAGATTGCATATTACGACAGAAAGATATTGACTTGGCGAACCATCCATATTCCACCTATAACTACAAGGCATATAAGTATTTTATAGAATAGGGTACTTCCGTACTGGTCTGGAAGCAAAGAAATAACAAAGGTGCAAGCCCGCCGAGGAAATGGGTGAAAATCTTAGGAACCATGTTATAGGCGATGCGGCTACCAACCCATCACTATTTTGATTCCCCCTATACGTTCACAATCATGCTAAACATGACCTTTACAACTTGTTACCATAATCTCCGTCTACCTCGTAAGGGACATAGACGTGGTTTGTGTACGTATGTATAGCTTGGGCGATAGTCATTGTCATATTTTGGGGTTAGTTACGCATCTTTTGTTATATTCATGCTCTGTATAATATTGTGGACAAATTATGGCGATAGCAACTGGAAAAAAGCGTAATGCGGTTAAGTTAATTTTGAACCCGCAGCGTCTCGCCTATAAACATATCATGATTTTAAGTAATGTTTTGCATTATAGCCTTACCATAATTTTGTGTGATGTGTGATATTCCAGTTATTTCCCACTTACGAGGCTTGTGGATATAAATAAAAATAATAACATGAAAGGATTTTAACTCAAACAAATGGCGCGTTAAGCGATTAGTGAGCCCGTCACAGCCAGCAGTACGTCTGCAGAATAAGACTAAAAGAATACAAATTACATCTTTCAACAGGTCTTGAATGAGTGAGTTTAAAGTTGAAAATGTTATGGCTCAAACGCAACGTGATTATGGCGTACGGATGAAATGGAAAATTATAATTTAATTTTAATTTAATTCTGCAAGGTTACGGACTCTTGATGCCTGTAGCAATACTGTATGTTGTAGTTTCGTTTTTATTTTTTTTCTGAGAATTGATAAATCAAACCTGTATGTTCGATTCGTTTGGGGCGACTCAAATCTATATGATTTAAGAAGAACTTCGTGGGATTCCGCATCTGTATTATGTTGTTTGAATACGCCCAACGTTTTAAAGCCGGCACTGCACTCAGAAAGAAATGTTAATTAAATAAATAAATATTTTTACGATTTTGTATTACATGAACATATTAAAAACAGAATTAACATCGTTAAATTGATCTGTGGTACCGCAGGGGTGTGTTTTAGGGACTCTACTTTTCAATGCCTATAAACAGTTTCCCACAAAAAGCATACCTACTCAATATTAAAATTTAACAACTCAGCAGCATAGTTGCCCTCATTTCATTTATGTAGCAAGAAACATATGGCGTAAATGTAGCAGACATGTGCAGCTAAAGCTATATAGCTTATGTAATAGGTACTGAAAATGGCCTCATTAAGGATTCTAGTGCCTCGTCGCACCACTTTCCCTAACTAATATCAGTTAGCGGGAACTCTTGCTTTATACATGTAGGTAACACGCCTCTGCAGTTATGCAAAAGCAGTCGGTAATTCATTACGTAACTATATCGAGAAATAATTAATGATCGAGATCCTTTAAGTTTTTTGTGCCGTTCGTTTTTCGTTTGTGCTACTGTGAAACGAAAAAAACGCACTAATGAAGAAAATCATAGAAGTTTTCAAGAGGATCTAAGTGGATTTTTTCGTATCAACTTTTAACTTGTAAATATGTTTGTTTCGGTATTTTTATCATTTGAGCTTAGCATGTGTTTGTTGTGAATCAAAAATCATCAATACATTGCAAGTGAAAATAGAAGAAAACGAAATGCTGAGTCATATCACGGAAAATACACAAGAAGAAGACATTCAGTCAGAGCCAATGGATATCTGAACTGGAAATAATACAGTATCTCACAAAATTATTACGCATTTATTTTTATTTTTTAAATGGCGGTGGCGTTTTCTTAGTGCATCTCTATAATGATACTGAAAGAGAATGTCTGCCAAATTTCAATTCTGTAGCTGTAGCGGTATAAGCGATATTTCAATACCGTGGGTAAGTTGGGATAAAAAGTACCCCATGTATTATTCCTGACCTGACCACCAGCTATTTACATACCAAAATCCATACAGCCGTTTTAGCGTGAAGGATATAACACATCAACTTTCACATTTATTATTTAGTACAATTTAGAGCTAAGTCTCAACCAGACACATCTTCGTCTAGTCAACAGAACGAAAGAAGCGAAGGTTACATCCATAAACGAGCTTTTTCGACGAACCTAACTTTTTCTGGATAAAAGAGAAAAATCGAACCGCGAAATATCTTTAGGGGTCGCATTAAATCCTTTCCGCTTTAATCAATTCTACTGAGATAGGTGCTACCGTGAAGAAAAACCCACTCGATGGAGCTCCTAAATCCAGAGTGTGTGAGAAATATTTATTTAAGGTTTATTGAGTTGGGTTCTGTATGAAACCTTCTTTTGAAATGTTAACTGTCGTAGTGTAGAGTAGAACAACTAAACCAAATCACTCAATGTGTATTGATCATTACTTTCATTACCACCACTACTGCTAAAACATCAAAATCTAAATCTAGGTCTCACACAAAGTTTACATTTTTCGCAGACTTAATTCAAGTCACTCAGAGGGCTATGGAACGAGCTATGTTCTATTAGGGATTTCAATCAGGAACACGGAGATCCGGAAGAGAACAAGACTGATCGACATAGACTATGTGATCGCCAGCAGAAAATGGAAGTGGGCAGGCCGTATATGCCGCAGACGAGACCACAGGCGGGGTAGACGGGTGCTGGTGTGGAGGACGAGAGTGGGACACCAAAATGTGGGCACTGGGCAGGCCACCGATGCGTTGAAATGTTTAGTCGCCCAAGGGACAATTTTTGGTCCATTTCTTTAAAAGACATAATTCAACGGACCCCCGAAAACTCAATGGAACCGAATGGAAAAATGTGATTCGCTTATAACTCTTTTAGGCCGCTGTGGATTTATGCGGCAGCACTGCTTTCTCCGTAAATCATTTTCACATCGCGGCGCTAAAGGCGCCCTCGGATAATGCTTACGACTACTCTACAGATGGGGTGGGCAGAGAAACTATGAGCTTACTTTTTTGTGGTAGAAGTCCTTGGTCGTGGCTAATAGTAACAACCATCTGGTGAAGTTATGCCACGAACCAGAACGAATTCACTTCTATTCAATGTTTTTGACGTAGTTACCGGAGGCGAGAGATCCATTTCAATTGCAATCGACAATAATACTTAAATACAGTAAGTATTTACATTATTAGGCACTTTAGCAAGCCATATTGCGATAGTGATAAAGTTATCATAAACGAAATATTTTGTAGTAAAGTCTCAAGTCTCATTTTTATAGAACCTGACAATGTCATGTGAACCTGAACTGAATCAGTCTAAAATATAGTGAATATAGACTCCATTTCATCATTAATCTTGCCCAAATCTTTTTACTACATATAGTCACCCACAATGTACGTGATCAAAGCTTTATTTGCCTCATGCAGTTTTTTTTCGAATCATTGAATACAGGGTGTGGTCCCTTACAAAAAAACTTCACCCCAAAGAGGGTTGTTGTTCTAACGTGTGGTTTTCTTGTTTATCTCGATACTACTGCGAAAGGGCGGGGTCAATTTCAAAAGATCAGTTATTTTTGCCCTGATAATACTTTATTTTATTTGGTGAAATAACGTTGGCTTGATGTCATATAGATACTCGTATATTAATGTTTATTTCAGTTATTCTTTTCATGTTTTTCATAAAAGCTATGTCACTTGCATAATCCACCAAAGGAACTTTATACTTAGCAGGAACCTACGCCACTTGGACATTCATGTTGCCCTTTTTAATTGCCAGATTGAAGATATCTAGCAAGTTTTCTTCGATAAACATGTACATTTTCCCGCGAACATTGATCCACTTCATTATAATAATGTATCGTCAATACCGCCCACTTTTCTTTGATCATATTCGTTAACGTGTCGCAAGCCGGTCACCCAGGTTAGTTAGTCCATTTCCATTTTCCTGCACTTTCTTTCAGATTGTAATCACGGACAGCGGCTATGTTTTTAAAGTCCGAGCAGGGAGCGGTTGTATAAATATTCAAATAGGCTTTCCCTTCATAATTATTACACCGTAGGGGATTCGAAGTAGTTCCTTGAGTCTTATAAACTAATGGATTAAGGTAAACCCTTAACAGGTATTGGAAATGAATCAATTTCACGGACATTCTGTATTCCGACTAGTGTGAAAGCTCTTGTAGCGGATATTAATTAAAACGATTTGGTTAAAAGAACGTAATTACGGTTTATACGCAATGAAGTTGAACATAAACTCGAAGTTGGTAACGAAATTGACAAAGCCGTAGTTTTTATTACATTAGTAGAATGTAATGGTGTATTTAATTGTTGTAGTGAAATGTAATGACTTAATGGAGTGATTTGATCGTGTGAAACGCCGAGGGGCTATGGGGATGTAGTCTTTACGACGATTAGTTGTATGTGCGATAAGTGAAGACTTAAAAAACACAGTCGAAGAACGCACTTTGAGGATTCAACTGACCACATGACTTGAAATTTGGTACACACTTGCATTTCTGCGACCAAAATACGGACGTAACGTAAACAAAATGAATTTTCATTATAGCGGTTAATCTAAAACCAGTTCCGAAATTTAAAACGTGAACTAAGTTTTGATTTACTTACGAAATATCAATTCAAGTACGTATAACTTAGCAATTCAAATTCAATGTTAAAAGAAAGCAGCGGAATTTATCAAATGAAAATGCAAATGAGATAAACAATAAAAAGTCAGATCTGCATTAAGGGACAGATAAAAATTTATCACAAATATCAGCTGAGTTGAGCTCAAACCGAAACGAAATGGATAAAATTATACTAGTAAAAGATTATTGCGAGAGAATCCAGCGGCAAAGCATAAACGAGGCTATCGGATGTCTCCTGCTTTATATTAAAATCGATAAAGCTTTCTCAGAAAACAGCTTACGCAATTTAAAACTAAAATCTTGTTGGGCAAAATCTCGTTAGAAGTTGAGGACTTGTGTCGGCCACAATTTGTTTACGCGATTTATGTAGTATATCAAAGTGGAGCACGCGCGCTGTTTTCTCACTTATCTTTTTGTACGTCCTTCTCAACTGGGTTAATCAGAAAAGGACGCCATGAGCGACAAACCGGTGAGCCTCTGATCTCTTTTCACGAACTATCAACGATTCAATGCGATCTAAGACTGTACACAATCCGTGAGCTTTAAAAAAACGCTAGACCTTATGTATTACTTGCCTTTTTAATGAAACGATATGTCTCACCATACTCCAGGCTGTCTCTATTCCAACAACAACAATATAACTGCTACGACTCTACACAGGAAATAAACAATTGCAGACTACTTCACTAGGGGATGAACCCTCGCTCTTGTTCATCATATCATGTGAAACAAGTACAGAGCGATGACAAGCTCCTGATGACTGTCGTAATTAGCATGACTAGAAAGATATTAATGAAAGTGAGACTAAAAGTAACTTTTGTGGGCGTAAGGATAATTACAATGATGTAAATAAAGTGATAGTCAATGATTAGACGCTGTTTGATTAAACTAATCACAGAATGCATTCAGACAATATTATGAATAGCGCTCCATTTCATCAATGACACGAACATTGAAAATGAATCAAATAATAAGACAAGTACAGTTGTAATCATTTTACTTCCAACGATCAAAATTTCAAGTAATATCGTGATAAACCGCTCCAGAATGAGTCGCATCAAAGAGAGCACATTAAACAGGGAACTCGACATTTGTTAGAGCGTCGAATTTCTGGCACCCCCGCGACACATGTGCGTAATGATATGTCGCCCTCGCAGACGTTAAAATGACGGCACTTCAAACGAATACCCGCCGTGTTGCCACCCTTGTATGTGGCGCAAGGAACTAAAAGCAAGAGCAGACAACGAATAAAGATGAATATAAAAATCACTCCAAAATTATAACCGTGTTTCAGAGTCTTACGATGTAATGTGAGTGCAGATTTAGTAACTGGTTGGTAAATAAATGGATTGGAAGTTCATTCACTGTTTATCTAAGACATAGCTTGACGATAAAATACCCCAAATGATAATGTACACAAAACCTGCAAACCAAGATACCTAATACCATGGTGACACTTACCAAAGCATGTAGGGAAACAGGCGTTATTTTGCGGAGGTCTGTATGGTCAAAAAACCTTATATTATCCGTTTTGCCTGATAACCAACTAGTCTCTGAAGGAAAAATAAAGGTGAAGTCAGATTTTGTGGAAAAAATAATAATCTATGGATTAATGAATACTGAAACGGATGATGCCGTTGCTAACATAACTCAATAGCCAGCATTAACTAGTAAAAAATTGAGCATAGAGCATTTCAGAACCACGACTCCATTCAATACTATTAACTTTATCGCTCCTCACTCCTTCATTGTGCCACAAGCAGCGAATGCATTTAGGTGCAGGTGCCTACTATTTTTCTTCTCCTACAAATTCGGATGGAGTAGCTCAATCTTACTTTGTACCCAGAACTTGGTACATAATGTCGACGGGAGTTCTTTCATCCACTAACGTTTCAATTATGTCATTTCTTTTGATAGATGTCTCTATTGGTGCATTAATATTATTGTCAGAAATGCTGTGCACTTTCAGTGAATCAGAGCGGAGGGGACACGTGGTAAATCGAACAATCGTTTTTATTGAAATCCATATACATAACATTATATCATATTGTAAAGAGAACTTAACGAGACGTGGATACTGCACGTCTGCGCTTCTGTTGCAATGGAATCGAACCCATTGCTAAATACTTTTCACTAATTTTCGATTTATCGTCGCATCTTTGTTTGTTGGTTTAGTGACAAAAATTACAAAATAAATGGCTCAAGTCACATATATACTGACGAACTACTTCAAGTAGTAGACGAAGTGAGTGCGTTAACGACGGAGACGCACCCCGCACTAGCGTTCTTTCGAGCCGCCGTTGCGACCATTGACTTTGTAGTTTCTATAATTATGTCTCACGAAAGTGTACAATACTACGATTTTGCGATGTTCATTTTGAATTACTTAATTACTTTATATTTGTTTTTCTAAGCCAGCTTCAGCTTTATTTAGCTAATCTCTATTAAGACAATAATTTGGTTTCCAGCTTAAAACTTTTTTGTTTACTTCGGTCACGGACCTTCTGCGTATCGTGTCGACAACTTCTGTCTGTCAAGACGGTTTAAAAATTCATGTTAACACGGCATGATCACTTTTCATGAATAAATTAGACCCAAATAAACATGAGGCGAGTTATTTTTTGAGAAAAGCTCGCTTTGCGTGGCGGCAAGGAAAATAGAGAGTTTTATCTGAGTTAAACATTATACCTTTGTAATTACAAGGAGACACAGCATAGCTGCTAACGACTGATAGTTATCTTTTAGGTTTATTTCTAACACCATAGTTACGCACAATTTTACAAAATTATAACTGAACTAATGGAATCTCAATCAGTAAACCTATAACGTAGAAGAACGTAGACAGAAATGACAATCAAACTAATAACATGAAACAATGTGACCCAACGACTGTGTATACAAGCAAAATCCTAGTATCCTACTAATATTATAAACGCGAAAGTTTTTAAGTATGGATGGATGTATGTTACTCTTTCACGCCAGAACGGCTGGACAGAATTTGATGAAATTTGGAACATAGATAGATTATAGTCAGAAATAACACATAGGCTACTTTTTATCCTGGAAAATTGCGTAATTCCTGAGGGACAGCGATAAACGAATTCTATGCAGACGAAGTTGCGGGAAACAGCTAGTTAGTACTAAATTAGTACCATCCAAGAGTTCTAAAAACAAATTTCCTTCCCGTGACTGTATGTATGTATGTGAGTAAACTCTTTATTGTTGTTGTCTTTGTTGTTATTGTTGTTTCTTTATTGTTCTTTATTCTTGACTGTTAATTGAAAATTAAACTCAGGAATTGGCTTCTCGAGCACACATTCTATACATTCGACGAACTCTTTTCCTGGCAGTCAAAGCCTACAGCTTTATGATTAAAAAAAAATGTTTTATTATTTTATTGGTGCTCCAGTTTTATTAAAATTGTAAATTAAAAATGACATGTAATAACTATAAGTATTACGAATAAATGAGTATGAGTATGAGTATGTTGTTGCAAAACGACCCGTTTAATAAACCAACTAGTTAATATGAAGTACAGTTACTTAGTTTAATATTAGCACTTAATACATGTATTGAACCACATATAGAACACACTGTTCCCTTGCTTATAAGCGAATTGCTGAAGGCCCTTGGTCATTTCCTAGAGGGCCACAATCGCGACGAAGCACGCGTTATTAAATTATGATTTAGCGCCGCGTGCCTCCCTGAGATACGCTCCTTACTGTTTTTATCAATGGCTTTCCAGATTAAGGATTTTATTATTAGGTACTTTGCTTTTATTTAGTTAGTTAGAGCGAATGACGGATCGTATAACTTTTGATGGCAGGTATTCACTCACCGGCAGGAATTTTGCAGGAGCTTTACTGAATTGGTGTGTTATTCTAAAGATTTTTTTAGAGGTAAGCATTCATACATTTCTAGAATCCAATAGATTATTCTAAGCAGTTTCAAACTTAATAATAAAGTCATCTTGACTCTGTCGGAAGACATTACTCGGTTGTGTATTCAACATTCTTACCATGAAGCTCCTATGTGCAACAATAGTTTAAAACAGTAATTTATGATTTACAACACATTTTCTTAAACCATTTATGCGCATTCTAAGACCATTACTTCTGCTACAATACCTAAGCTGGGAAATATAAACGTCATTCCATTTCAGACCAGCACCGCAAGCATAAAACTGTCACCATCTCCCTCCTTTATTTATTACACGGCATCCATTCCTTATATTTTACATTTTACTGTTAAATGACAGCTTCTGCGCGATATCATTTCAAATACAATTTTCAGTTGCTATTATTTCTTTGCTGCGGAAGCACAATAACACTAAAAGAAACGAGTATAGCGTTTAATTCAACGGAATGAATTGAAAAACTAAACACAAAGAAATAAGGTGACTCCTGTGTATACATTCTGTCATAGTCTACTTTAAACAGTGCTTTCATGTAAATTCGAAATTAGGGGGAATTTCGAAAATCGTGGATATCCACTAAACGGTTAATTATGCTTTGGCTACTCTGGCTTTAAGAGCTGCAAAAATATAAAATAACTTACTTAACTGAAGATTGCTTAATTATAATATCTACGAGGAGCTGCATTATGAAATTAATAGTGACAGCCGTTGGTACAGTAAAGCAATTTACTTTGTACCAACACGAAAATACCCGTAACGTATCCCGAGAAATGCGAAAGTCTAAATGAGCAAATTAATTAACTACAAGTGCTACAACAGTAATTAGCCTGCGCATAGAACAAAGGTGCTCGGAACAATTAGTATCAGAGCACTAGACGCTTCAGCGGCGGTTGTTTAATATGGTAATGAACGTCTGAGATAAATCTACTGGTGCATTCAGATAAATTGATAAATATTGCCGTCTCCCTCACTGGGTTTGGTTAAAGTAGGAGTGAAAGGGATCGAAGTATTGAATGGCTATTGATAGTTTCAGTTACGATGTACAATTTAACATCTGTTGGTTCAGTTGCTTTTTTTGATTGTTGTATTAGCTTCGAACAACTCGAACCTTAAACCTGATAAGTTATTAGTATTCAACTAGAGAGTTTTCTGGAAATCCCATCGTGCACCTTATAATAACCTCAAGGAGCATGTCTGCCAAGTTTCAAGCCTCTAAATCAATTGGTTTAGTTAGTGTCCGTGAGATTAAGGGCTTGTTCCACCACTCTCTGTTAAGTTCCAGTTAAGTATCAGTTATCTATGATGAAGTCTCTGTCTGTGTCGTAGTAATAAATAGAGACGGTATCATAGATAACTGACACTTAAGACAGCTGCAACTTAACAGAGTGTAAAAGGCCCTAAGACTAGTAACTATAGTTTGCACATAACCAAGCAAAAATAAATAAAATAATGTCAGAGAATAGGAAAAGTGATCTTAATCCTGAAAAGGGATCTCTTCCAGTTAACTTGATTTAAGATCTCTTGATGCTATTTGTGTAGGTACCTATTAATTATTCATACATTTTAATTTCTCCGATATCACGTGGCGTTGAACATGTCTTACATGAAGTCTTTGAGAGCAGATTTTTCTATTGATCAGGTTCAACGACCGCTTATCAGAATCGCAAACGGCCAGGTTGTCTAAGCACTTCACTTTATCTAGACGACTGGACTAGATAGGAAAAGAGATCGCCTTGTTATAATTATCAGTAAAACTGTGTTTCTTAGCAACAGTTTGATCTGGAAATGGTTTCTAGTTTGGTAGGTATATCACGTTACAAATCAAGTTTAAGTTAAATTATAAGATCATCAATATTAGTTTTGCAATGACGTAGGTAGCTTTTTACCACATACGTTCTAATGCCTTTATTAGTTTATATGAATTAGCATAGTAGTGCAAATTTGCAACATTTTTTAATATTATCAATTAACATGACACTAAAAGGGATCTAGGAAGCAATTATTTCTAAATTATTCATAGTAACAAATTACATCTATTAGGTACAAGTAAAAGGATATGCATAGCGTCCATTTCTAGAAAGCTTACCTTTTTTCATCACTAATTGCATCAAAATTAAACTTAATTTGAAATTCGTGTTTAATCTTGTAACACATTGAATCGTTAGGTATATTTATTTAGTTTTAAGTTTTGTATATTTAGTTAACTTTTAGATTTTATCATAGTTTAATTTTTTTTGTAATAAATACTTTAATATCGATAAACATTGAATCGTGGATTTCCGAATTATCAAGTCCGATACTCTTTGGCCCAGCAATGTAAAGCTTCTCATCGGCTTTTGCTCGTTTAATGTGATCAACGCTTAAGCCAACCTTTTTGAATATTTAATGTCATCATCGAATACTGGCCGCAAATAAACCCTAAGGTTTTGTTTGCGTCTCAGAAAAAAACAAGTTCATTGCACTCGAATCGCTGTTTGTCGACGTATCTTCTCAATGTTCAATATCTCTTTTGTTTCATTTAAATAGTAACAGTAGAAAACATGAATATTGGAATAATAGACTTAGCCAGCGATTCACGTCTCTCGGCCAACTATGCATAGGTATGTACTCATAAGTGGCGACGCGAGTAGGGGTAATGCTGAAATACTTGGTATATCATTCTCGCGAAATGTTGGAATTTAGTTATCTGTGACACTCCATTAAAAAGGGCAACGTTTGTATACACAATAGCATAAAGGAAAGAGTTGAATCATATCTACTTTTTCTTCTCAAGCTGTCGTCTCTGGCGTGCTAAGGCGTAGTTTAAATCGGCATCAATTTGCCGTTAGCAGAACGTTTTGACTTTTTGGTGTGAGTTACGATAACTCCATTAACCATCGTATAAAACCATCAATGTTACCGACGGCTATGCTTGATTCATTGGCCGATCGAACCTGTACTTTAATCTTAAGTACGTGCCTGAACATATCCGTAACATCTTATGTCTTCTTTTTTATTCTCAAAACAAAAAGTCCATCTCACATTCGATTCGACCATAAACAAGTAACTATAAATTTGACGCGCCACGTTTATTCGAGATCGTTGCACTCCCTCCACAATTCATAGACAATAAATTGAAATCAGAGGCACACTAGGGTTTATCAGACCTATAGCATCTATCCCTTTCGCACACGCATACTTCTTAGAAAGGGATAGCTTGTTCGCGACAAAAACTTGTGCTGAGCGCACGGGGATGCAGATCGTTATTTGTTATTATAGTAATTGTATTAAGAATTAATTCAGTCTATCATGAGATAGACATTCCTCTACGTAATGTAGTGGAAATTTGCGTCGTAATTTTTCATTTCGGGTTACTGAGGACAGCCAAGTATGTTCAGATCTGTCCACAAGCGAAGGCACCCCTACACATTTTCTAATTCGTAAATCGTACTTACCTAAACTATTTCGTCACGTCTATGTGTGCGTAAACGTACCACGGATGGACATCTTCGTCTTCCTATGTACTCGTAGGTACCATAGTTACGCACACTAAGACATCTTGTTGGCACAAGCTTTACTTAAACTAGCACATTAATAATTTGGTGCAGGACGTAAGGGTACGCCTTTCTGAGTGAACAGGTAATATTATGTAGGTAGGTAGTTACCTACTCCAATTAATTAATAGGTAGGTAAGTATCTAAACAACAGATAATGTAACACCGGCAAGCCAAGATCGGAAGAAATAATAAACTGAATTAGCTATATTACCTGTGTACATACACATTTGGCATATTAAAAAAGTAAATTCAATTCAATTTTTGGGAATATTATTAATAAAGTCAAAACATTTATATTTGTGCTTATTATTTAACTCTGTAGGTACTTAAAACAGAAATCTCATTCTACCGTCAATAACAAGCATATGGTTAACGTGTTTACATTGGCAGCAATTTGACAGCTGTCATCCGCACTTAACACGGCGTCAGTAACAGGAGAGTATCCGCGTATCGTGTCCAATGAAAATTAGCCCTGAATTTATTGTGAAAAGGACTTATTTTGTTAAACTAGAGTTGAGACTTAAGACCTTGTCAATTCAGATTATTCCCGATCTCAGTTTATGAGTGTACACCTGCTGCAATTGACAGGAGAAAGATAGCTATAAATAGCATAGAACTTCATATCAGGGACATGGATATTATTGAAACGTTATTGTGAAAAATATTCGTTAAAATGGAACTCCCCAAAGTAACGCTTGATTTGTTTTTAAAGAAAGAAAAAAGTAGGTAGGCATTTATTCCTTTTTGCAAGACACAAATATAAGAGAATATACACAATTTTATAGAAAAAAAAACACAGACATGAAAAATAGATCATAGCGTTGCGGGATAAAGACGTGATTTGTGTGTGTGTGTGTTTGTGTAAAAAAAGGTTCATAAAATTAAATTCCGCAGAGTATCGCGTAAATTTATTTTTTACCTACTCTTGACTCTGGTATTTCAATAGATTTTTTTCCAAAATTAAATACAATGCAATACAATAACTTTTTATTGAATTACATACTTAATACAGAAAACGGATACAGTATATTTACTGCATATTTCCATTACCATGATGTTCATTATTCACAGTACAGTCAAGGGCAAAGATATATATGCAAGTAAAGTGAAAGAAAATAAGTAATCATATAAAGTTAAAAAGATATATACTCATTCAAATGGTAATAAATATGCAAACTACACTGGCAACATAAATATGTACCTAGCATGTCCAAAAACTTGTATACTATCAAAACTCCATTATTAGTATCCTGCAAATAATGCAAAATATTATAGTCATACTTATGTCATTAAATATAGATTCAGTAATTGCCACGAAAATATGTATACAAAATGTAATCTGCGAATATCAACTTTACGGCCTAGTCACACGAAACAAATTTGTAAAGTATGTTTTGACAATTCACGAAAACAGTACAGACTTGTCATTGCATATGTTTGTCGCATGTTTTGACCTGTCACCACGACGTTATCAATCGGCATGTTTAACAGATTTTACAGATTCAGATTTCGTTGATTTTGATTGAAGATGCCAACGCTAGGTACATTCAGGGACAAAAATAAATATATACCCAAAGTATCGAAATATGTATACATAAACTCAAGAAGGCTTGTGTTATGGATACTAGTTACGAGTAGATGACGATATACATACCTATATAAATAAATACATACTTAAATATATAGAGCATAGAATGTACGTATGTATGTATGTATGTGTGAATGTATGTATGTATAGGAAAAACATAGAATGTACCAGTTGCTTCTCGTCCCGCGCAGATGGTAAAAGTCCATCGAGGGAATGGGCGAAATTCTTTGGAATCATGTTATAGGCGATGCGGCTAGCAACCCATTATTATTTTGATTAATTTTTCCACCTATACGCCTACAATCATGCTAAACGTGGCCTTAAGGTTTTGTTTCCTCAGGCTCTGTCTACCCCGTAAGGGATAAAGACGTGATATATATATGTATGTATGTATGTAGAACATCCATGACCTAAGCACAAATATTCGAGTTGATCACACAAACATTACCCTGAACGGGTTTCGAACCCGGGACCTTCGACTCAGAAAGCGGTTGCTTCACCACTGAGCCATCCGTGTCGTCAATATCAAATCATACAGTAAAATATTGGCGATTTACGCTATTTTCCAATTTTTTTTTACTTAATAAAAGGCAAAGTATACTTAAAATAACTGTATAATAAAGAAAACCACTCCTTAAACTTACGACAAAGTGATTAGAGAGTAATATTTTCTATAGTACGTTATTGTTAACATGTTTAATATTTCTTACCGTGATGCCTAATTCGTCAGCAGAGCTATATCAGGCACGGATATACCTTCCTCGCATAAGGCAACAATCCTATATTTTAAATGATCGCTTATACGATTCATTTTCTCCTTCAAAATTAATGAAAAGCCGCAAGAAAAACCATAAGAAACGGTAAGTCAAATGGAATTAAAAAATTCAAAAGTGACACATGACACATGCACAAGCACAAATCACGTCTTTATCCCTTACGGGGTAGACAGAGATTATGGTAACAGGTACCTACAACCTACAGACCACATTTAGCAAGATTGTGGGCACATGTCATGATCACTACATAGTATAAAACAAAGTCGCTTTCTCTGTCCCCATGTCCCTATGTCCCTATGTATGCTTATATCTTCAAAACTACACAACGGATTTTGATGCGGTTTTTTAAAAAGTTAGAGTGATTCAAGAGGAAGGTTTTTATGTATAATTCTTCGCAGACGAAGTCGCGGGCAGAAGCTAGTTTAAAATAAATAGAGTAATTATCAGTTAAAGAGTTTGGAATAGCAGTTGTTGTATACGACTTGAAGCTTCAAGTGGCTGGCTGATTACATTAAGATTACAGAGTTCGATGTTACACAAATACGTTCATATGCTCCTGACAATAGAGTTGTGTTAATAGAATTTTGGATTGTTTACATATTTTTGGTTATCATATTAGATACATAATTAATGGTTAAATAGTGTATACATATTTTTGAACGATACGGTGTTTCTAAGTTTATGGCCTAATACATGAGGACATATTATTGCAAATGTTGTATACATAGTTATCTCTCAAATCATGTATACTAATTTATGTACTTTTATATGTTGCCAAATTTATGACCATTTAGATGACCATGCTTTTTGACACTCTGTGGTGTATACATATCTTTGCCCTTGACTGTACAAGCGCTCACAACAAGATGGTAACTCGTGGCTCCAAGTTAATAACAATAACTTTGGTTACGATTTCTAATATTTAAAATGCGAAAGTCGAGACAAGATTGAATTTCTAGTAAATATTTAGTACACGAGAATTAACATACATTGTGACAATGAATAATATGAATGACACTATATAATATTGTACAACCTATTAAATAACTTTCAGTTGAACTAAATGTTCGTTTTCATATATTAACGATCATATTACGAGCATAATATTATGATTTACTTGTGCCAATAAAATTTATACTTACCTACATGTTGGTGTAATAAATTTTACAATACAATACAATACAAATACTCTTTATTGCACACAAACTCTTTATTAAACATTACCTGTCAAAATCTACATACCACTGTAGCGGCATTTAGGCATATCAGCTAGTCTATTTTATATAAATAGCCTGTCAATAAAAACAACAACTCAAGCCTTCATAATTTTAAATTTTAAAAAAGACTTTTTGGAGAGGCCACTGAAAAAAAAACTTAAGCTGGCTGAAAAGAAGTTGGCGCTGATTATTAAAAAAAACCCCGCTAAGTACATAATATTCTTTTCTCAAACATTGTCGTAAATGTCGTCATTGTATTCTAAGTAACAGAACACGAAGGGCCTTGTTGACGGCCGAATTACATTGCAGGCGCATTTTTCTGACCATAAATCGGATTGCTGGACTGTTTTTCTTTTGTTTTTAACTTTTTAAAAAGTCAAAGAGACTATGGAATAATAAACAACAATGTCATACAGCCTAGTCGATGGCCGAGGAGTACGCGTTTTGTTCGAGTCCAACGTTTTTATCAATGTTTCAAATAGCTTACGGTGACAGATGACATAAAAAAAACTTGAGAAAAAAGGCGGGAACGTGAAAACCACCTAAGTTGCGAGGAAATTTTATTGAGAGAAAAACATTATATCTTCCCAGGCCTCGGCATTAATCTACTATTGCGGTCGCATAGTTCTTGCTAATAAACGCAACCATTCATTTAAACAAACAGCCACTACGATTAGTCGCTCCAGCAATCATATCTAACCGCGAGTTGCTTCCAAACACATCAAAAAGAGCGTATGTCCATCAAATTTGAAGGGGCATGTGCTCTTTTGTTTGTGAAATACGCGTTCGGAGACATTCGTAAATAGCCGACGACGATGTATTCAGGAATTTTGTCCACTATTTTATGGTGATTAGGTATTTGTGTTCACGGAAAGAACGGTTGTTTTAGGTAGTTACGCTATGTCATAAAGTTTAATTTGTTTGGTGCTATTTTAGAAGTAAAATAGTGCTATTTTAGTGTTATTTAACAAAGTGACACTGTTATTTATAAATTTAACGCGTTCTAAGAAAAAGTTAAGTTTAAACTAACATATAGTAAGTACACGCGCGTTTAGCGAGTAGCGATACAGGGGGGCAATTTCGAAATGTTCATCTAATTATACCATTCCAAAACTGTATTGAAATTGAACTGCGAGTAGAGTAGTAGTAAATATTTTACACGATATCATCAAGTGACTTTGGCAGGGGATGTCTGCACCGTGGCTTTCAAGTGTTCGAAAGTGCTAGAAGAACCAATTGCATTTTTAAAGGAGCCATTTATTGACAAGGGTCGGTGTGTGATTTTTTTAGGAATTTCTTCATTAATATTAACAGTTACCAGGAGTACCGAATAAAACTCTTTTACTAACCTTGGATAGAGCTCTACTACCTATAGAGTCCTTTTTCGGTGTAGATACATCTGCTGCTTATTGACCATACCGAGTGCAGGATTATCTTACTAGGGATAAGGTCATTGTTACGCTGAGTAAGTTTTTATGAATTAATAATAAAATAAATCTTACTAGCATTTCTTGTTGAATACTTCAGGATTTTAAGCTTCTGACGAGATTGCAGACAGATTTTTAATACCTGCTTAATCGGATAATTTTTCAATATTTCAATAAAGTGGAGTAGATTATTCAGAGGTTTGTATGTAGAAAGCTGCTAACAACGTATTTTTCTAATGAATGCAATATCTGACAGTTAAGTTTCTTCCTAGGACTTTACAGTTGTTTTACTTCTGCTTTAGGCATAGCCTTCTTCTTATAATACATATCACGGAACATATACACAAACTAAGCAAAGGTTGACACTACGCGTACAACGAATAAACATTATATATACATAGAATATGGACAAATGTGTGATTTATGTATGTATGTATGTATATAATAAAGCTGAAGAGGGTCGAAAGTCTGTACATGGAAGATATTAAAATAAAATTGGCTGGGGATACTTAGAATCGATAATAGAACACGTTCCAACAGTTTTTAGAATTGTTGTCTGTTTGTCTGTATATTTGCGAGCGCATCACGTGAAAACGGCTGAACGGATTTTGATGAAAACTTTGCTAATCCGTTGAGAAAATTACCGGCCAGGCTACTTTTTATCCCGGAGAATTGCATAGTTCCTGCGGGGTAGCGATAAACTTGTCAATAGCTAATTCTACGCGGATGAAGTCGCGGGCAGAAGCTAGTTCACTTAAATACACACTTAAATACATACACCACCCATGACTCGGGAACAAACATTCGTACTCATCATAGAAGTGTGCCCCTACCGGGATTTGAACCCGGTACCTCTAGCTTCATAGTCAGGGTCACTAATCACTGGGCTATCCGGTCGTCTTACGGAAACGATCTCGAGCTCACTTTCATTGCTGTAACTACGTTAGTATGTCAAGCAAGCAGCAATTAAGCCAAGTGATTTGTGGACGGACGAACGTGACGGCGATGCACTTTGGATTGGCTCTCTAAGTGCACGCAAGTGATAGCGAACATAAAAAGGCCGATCAAGTGTTAGTCGATTTCGCACACTGAGATTCCACTGAGATTTGAAAAATAAAATGTATTTAATTTTTCAATCTCTACGTTTGCGTTAACTGTAGTATTTATTTGATAATCTAAGTTTTCGAACCCGATGGATACCTTTCTTCAGTCAAAAATATGCGGCACAGATGTTTTTTTTTTGTATGAATTGATTATAAAGGTGCATTGGGGTGAATTCGAAATTGGGGGAATTACGAAAATCGTGGATTTCCACTAAACAGGAAACAATTTCATAGTCTGGCAAGGCTTATCTAGAAGCCAAAGACATTGGAGCTTCTAGGTAAGTGTTGCTAGATTATGTAATTTCGAATTTACCCCAATGCACTATAAGCTAAATAGTACATGGATTCACAAGAACTCGTTATCAAAACCTATTTAATGGATATTATACACATTTTTTTATGTAAAGAAAATAAAAACTGATGAATATCAAAAGTATTTTAAGTGGATTGTGAACGTAAAGACGCATGTCTTTTACAAACGTTGTAATAAAATAGTTATTCAGAGAACCAATCTCAGACAACCCGCGAGCGCGGTGAGCATATTTCTGTATTAGAAAGGTTGTATGAAAAGCAATAACCCTTGTGTCCAATACCAATACATTCTGAGTAAAACTGTCGCGGTGCACTTTCTAGCCTGCCGCTATTATTGTACTAGTAATTGACAATATTCGTGTAGCTGGGAAAAGCTGTTGCTAGCTTAGCCTGAATACTGTTATGAATAAATTGTATTTTCGGGTGGTAGGTTAAATTTTACCACCATCATACTCGCTAATCTTACCGTTAAACAAAAAGAGGCTGCTCCAAAATTCGAGATAGCAAATAAGACGAATTAAAACTTACGCAATGCACAAGTTACACTCGTAAATAGATTAAGAAGGATAATTTCGCACTCAGTGTCAATATCTTTGGTAGTATAGTGGTAAGTATCCCCGCCTGTCACGCGGGAGACCGGGGTTCGATTCCCCGCCGGAGAGAATCTTTTTGCATTTTTTTCAATGTATCATTTTTTTGTTTTACATCGTCGATTTGACTTCCTGCAATTTTTACCAATAAAACACGACCATGCTTTAATAGCTTTAATTTCAAGTGAATACCTACTGAACAACAATGGTTCACGAGGCACTCGCTCGTAAACACTACAACCACAGACATTATAGTATCTAAGATAGACAAAGTAAGTGCAAAAAAACTATATGAGAACCGAATGTGAAACCATTTAACTTTACGGGAATAATTTAGAGATTGGACCCTCAAACCGCGCGAAAGATTCATCCCCTCTGCCAAATTTATTGTGTGGAGCAAAAATAACTGGTCACTTTCCATACAAAGATAAATAAATAAATAAATTTGATAGAATGAGCATTCGCTCGTTTGGTCTAACTCCACCTTCATATTATGGCAATGTGTTAGAGCACATCAATCACTACATAGTATAAAACAAAGTCACTTTCCGCTGTCTATCTGTCTGTCCCTATTTAAGCTAAGATCTTTAAAACTACGCAACGGATTTTGATGCGGTTTTTTTTAATAGATAGAGAGACTCAAGAGAAAGGTTTATATGTTTATATATTCTACGCAGATGAAGTTGCGGGCAGAAGCTTTATTATAAACTAGAATTAGCCACATACATTAGAAAATACGCATCGAGAGTCACATACACATACAACGAGACGAGAAACGGGGACGAGAGTTGCAAAGGCAACATCAAGGTTGAAATGAGCGGTGTCGAAAAAAGTGTTTTGCTACCTACCAGCGCGCTTAAAAGGGTCACTTACGTTGTCTATCTGGGTAGTCCTTCTGTGTTCACTAGGTTGGAACTAGAATTTCTAGCACTTACCTAGACCTACGACTATAATAACAATGAGGAGAAACCTAACGACCATGACCCTGTGGTAGGCTTATGAAGACCACAAAACAGTTCCCACAGCGAAGCTCTACACACAGTTGGGATAAAGTATACTTTTGTGTGACAAGAGTGATTTTTAAAGTGGCATTGTTATACATTATTTTGTATTTTACTCAAACATGAGTGGATCTATTGTACCTATTAGAAATTATGGTAGAGATAAAATAAAAGTAATCTTCTGTTGGCAGACGACGGATGTGAAATTTTAGTTATACCTTTAAAATGTCTCGCAACATAAGGTATATGCATATTTTGTTAGTACGAACTGTGGTGTTAACTGCATTATAATCTCTTAGAAGCTGATTCTTTTCAAACCGAAAATCTCATAATTACAATAAAAATGCAGACGAAATCGAGGGAAACAACTTTACACACTAGTACACAACAAAACCTATATTCTCAACCTTCGTGCGAAACAGCATGCAACAAATAACATAAATTAATATTTTCTGGCAGTAAATCTTCGGAACATAATGGCGTTATAAAGGCAATAGAAGCCATAAGAAAACCCCTTAGCCCATTTACGAACTTGACCTTTACTAACAATTTTATTAAACCTATAAATCCTTGCCCACGAAGCTATTCCTAAATATTATACATACAAAAAACCTATATACAGGTACTTGTAAAAAGTCTCACAAGATTGTTCCGGCTTTATAAGTAGACAACGTTTTTTTTTGTTTGATGCTGGCACAAAATATTTCCAAATCTCAAAAAAGAACAAATCATTTTTCTGATTGCATCATTCGTCACTTTCGCGCCCACTCACTTCCAATAAACCCGTCTCGCTTGCTCTTAGATTAAAAGTAAAAGCGTGTCCAGGGATTTGTGTGCGGCCAGTTCGACTTTTACTCTAATTAATCCAAGGGGTGTTGCCAGACGAGTGGAGTAATTACCCTACGGGCTCGCCAATCGATACTTGCTTTGCGGTCTAAATTGTTTGCTAACATTCGGGAATTTAATAACTATTGAGTATTCTTGTTTATGGAACACGGAGAATTTACTGCATTGTTGCTTTGGTATGATGAAAGTTGCCAATACTGTTTTAAAGCGGAATGTTTCATGTAAGTTTTATAATGTAATGTGGATTTGCGCTTAACTTTATCTGTGGTAGCACCCGTAGCATACGTGCGTAAAGCATTCGTCCCTTTCGGAGATGCTTAGAACGCGATAATTTTTGCTTTAGTATATTCAAAAACTTAGCGTGCTAGGCTCCTTTAACAACAGAACCAGTGTTGCCAGACAACAATAAAGCTTTGAAGCGTTCTATTTTATTGACATTATAAATTATTGATTTATGATCAGCTATACCAACTGCTCAGGGTATCGGCTGATGGACAAATTGGCTATTTGCAAGTAGATATTACTTGTTAGCGGACGGAGCAGCCATATTCAATTTATTGGAGGATGCTCGTACACGGTTTGGGTCAGGCTTGTTTACAGATATTGATTGGTACAGATTCTTAACTTGTTCGTACAATGTACGGCTGGTTGATGGAGATGATAATATTTGTCATGTTGTGAGGACAAATATTGATAATGTAACTTGTATGAAATGAGTCCACCTATATGTTACTGACATTTTTCTTTTTTGCCGACGAGATGATTTGACTAAGATTTCTTGCTTAGTTGAAAATATAGCCTAGTATTTAATGACCCTGACTATGAAGCTAAGGTTTCAGGGATAACATTTAAACGATGAATACACCATGTTTGTAGGTCTATCTCACTAGTTAAACTGTATACCTACATTAAAATAATTTATATTATATATGAAAATAAATTGCCGTTCGCTTGTCTCGCTAAAACCTGAGAAACCGATTTGAATAATTTTTGTTTTGAAACATTAAACGTTCAGGCTTAATTGGTGAGAAAATATGAAAAAAACAAGAACAACGGCATGGCCGTGGGGTATCTACAGCTAGTAAATAAATAAATAAATACCATGGGACAATTTACACCAATTGACCTAGTCCCAAACTAATTAAAGCTTGTACTATGGGTATCAGGCTACGGATAAATACGTGACTCGGGCACAAATATTCGTATTCATCATAGTTCCATATTCAAATCCAATAAAAAAACGATCGGGAGCAAGCTATTGGTAGTTAAAACCCCTCCGCCCCGCCCCTTTCTTTACCACCACATCGCCTTTACACCACACGCGTAATAACCAATACCGAATCATGACTCCACAAAATCATCAAAGACTACAATAGCTCAAACTTATTTCCAGACACGGGCCTTCATCAAAAGCCGCTACAAAACTGTCAGTTTGTCCCATAAAAGCTCCGAAGCTACAATAAAAACTGAGATCAAATGAAATTCTCTCGACAAAAGATTACATTTTAATTCAGCGATAAACTTTCTCGGTGCAGCCTTAACGGCCCGGCCACGACTGTGTGCGACCGACAGCGAGGCGAGCGATTTCTCTGACCCTTAAGCGGCCTATTCAAAGCTGCATGCAGCTTCGAATAGGCCGCTTTAATGTAAGTTTTGCTGGTGATAGGACAAGCAGCAGTGCATACGCTATTCTGTTCAAGCGTGGATAGCTAGCAAAATTTATGGCACATGCATTTGAAGTGTTCTATCTTAGGACTCTAGGCTGACAACGCATCTGCAATGTGATGACTTACCATCAGGCGAACCACTTGCTCGTTTGCCTTCCTCGTAAAAAAATGTTTCAGTAGCAACAAACATCTGGAGCGTTCGTGATGAAGCGAAAAATGTTATGAGATCGGTTTGTTGCGCCGCCATTGGCGTTGCACAATTTCATTTTTCTTTTCAATTTGCCTGTTCTAAGCGTAATTATTTACTCAAACAAAGTGATTAAGGTAACAAAATTTATTAAATAGTATTATGTAGATGCATCGCAACGACTTCTTAATCCGGTAAGATACGCCCAGTTCAAACATTAAATAAAGGCTACGTTCTGGAAAATCGCTCGTAGCGCCCGCCGCCAGTCGCGAATAGTAGTGCAAGGCCTCAAAAGGGCTTTACGATGCGGTAAAGTTTAGGGTCTGATCTCGTACGTATAAATTCGTGACATAACATTGTTGTCGGTGTGAGAACTATGGCCATATTATACGGAAGCTTGAACGCTGGCTAAGTGTTAGATGTGCTGAAAAGACAACAGACATTTAACAGTTTAATGGTGAATTATGTCAAAATTTCTAAGTCCTTTTACACACTTTTATTAAGCTGTAAGTGTAATTTTGATTGTAGTTGACGAATGACAGTCTCAAAGGACGATAAGATTAAAAGATAGAACTTTGTTTTACTTCATCGCTCGGGAATATAAAACGCTATCATTTTTATTGCTCCATTTAAATTCGACGACAGTTAATTAATTCAGAAAATTATGTTCATTTTATTATATTTGAAACTGTTTAAGGAACGAGGTACTCATTTATGAGTCGTTAATACCTAAGCAAAAAAAAACAGCGTAGAACGCATCTGCACAAAAAGCATTTGCGGGCGTGTGTTGGTAGATTTATTTGTAAACTAGCTGTTGCCCGTAACTTCGTCTGCATAGAATTCGTTTATCGCTATCCCGCAGGAATTACGCAATTTGCCGGGATAAAAAGCAGCCTTCTATCTATGTTCCAAATTTCATCCAGATCTTTCCAGCCGATCTGGCGTGAAAGAGCAACAAACATCGAAACATCCATACTCACAAACTTTCACATTTATAATATTAGTAGGATTCGGGCGACTTGAGATATTACCATTTTGTGATAATATATAATATGTGAGTTAATACTCATCTTTAGAAACCAACGAAACTTGTGTAAAATCGCAACTTGGGCTAACCAGTTCACAACGTATGTAACAGTAATGCTCAAGAACGTGTAATGTTGCGGATGGCATGAAATAAATGACCTGCTTGCTGTATGTAGTAGTGTACAGAACTGATATGGGATTTAGTTCATTTTTCTAATTTGGAACGTCAATTTGTCTATTCGCACACATTACTCACACATGCAACAGGTAATTTACTTAATTTTTTCACGTAACTCACTTGGACGTTTTCCTTCAGTAAGAGATTCTAAGGAGAGAGAAGCCATGTCTCCCTGAGCCAAAAACAACATAACATAGTCACCTGCGAAACTGTGCAACTTCGGAAGTGCCAACTTAAAAATTCATGCCTCCTTGTCCAAGTTTTTTTATGATAATCTGTTTTGTTGGCAAATTACGGGAAGTCGTTATTACTCGCTCAGTATTATGTATTTTGTTGTTTTTAAGTTAATAAAGGTTTTGTACATAAGTGACAGAGACGACGTCATAGGTAACTGACACTTAAGATAACAGAACCAGGCTATTTAGTCATACCAACGCCCAACCACTTGCTGAAATACATACAGTGGTAGGAAGAGACTACTTGGTTCCACTTGCTACGATCCTGACATACTTCTTTCACTTCATCCGCATTCATCAATCTCTTCATACATGCTCGTCGGTTTCGGGTACTCCTGACCTGACCTTTTTCCAAAACGTCTCCTGTTCGGTCTCGGAACGTCCGTCTAGGCCTTCCCCTCTCAACGCAACCATTCACATTCCCCATATAGACCCATACAGAAGCTAAAATATAGCGGAACAATTTCAAGAGACCCGGTACATTTGTACAAATATTTGTGCACATACTTGCAGCTGGACACCTGTTTCCAAGGGTATTTGCTTCTATGACACCCGTACCGAGTACCTACATATGTGGGTAACTACTTCAATGCGCCTGCGGTGCTTAGGCCTAGTACTTACGGACCGAAGGAAGTGCGGGACCGCAAACCGCAAAGCAATGTGCGGCTATATTCGGTGGCAGGACTATAATAACCGATTGTTCACGTGAACAATTCAAATAACGAATAAATAATAACAATAACTACATTTTTTACGAAGCTCCGCTAAGAAACACTGCAATTAAACTAGGTTTCTAGCAAAAGACACCACGTTTTTATTAATCTATGCAATTGGGAGGTACGGTTGGCCAAATAAGTTTAGTGGTCTATTACTTTCATCATATATAGCAAATACTTTTTCTAAAAGCGGAAACTATTCAGGATTTATTTAAGAACTGTCCTGTAGAACCCTATAGATTAGGTTAGGTTTGTTTTATAAAAATCATGAAACAATTACAGTTTCAGAAAAAAAAACATACGTCCATAAATCACATCTTTATCCCTTACGGGGTAGACAGGGCCTAAGGTACCTAACAATACCTACAGGCCACGTTTAGCAAGACACTGTGGGCGTATAGGTGGATAATGGAATCAAAATAGTAATGGGTTGCTAGCCGCATCACTTATTGATTCCTATGATTATCGCCCATTCCCTCAATGTGCGTTTACCATCTGCGCGGGAAGAGAAGCAACCAGAGAAAAGCAGACCAGCATGGAATTTTTTTAGCCATGAATCATTTGGGAACTGTCTAGCACAGCTCTTTCACAGAGCAAATGGTTATACACAATACCTTTTAACTGGTTGTTGAAAGACAGCAATCCACTTCTTAATCCAGTTTTCACATCACATAACCATCAACATTATCTTTGGACGAAAAATATTTACCTGAAACAAAACAAAATAATTCATTAGTGCTGCAGGTGTCTCACACCTCAGCGTAATGCTGAGCCAGCGACCGTTTTACTTTTGCGAAGACACACAACGCTGATGATCTATTTTTCATGTGTCTATGTTTTTTTTGTTTTACCTTGTTTATTTTCTATAAAATTGTGTATATTATCTTATATTGAATGAAAATGAAAATTTATTTTTGCAAATTGGCCGCCAAGGGCTCTTTTACATGTCTTTTTGAAACTACCAGCACATTCGGAAAGACCATCATTGCCAAGAAGAATGCGCCGCAAGAAACTTGGCAGAAAGTCATTTTTTCAAAATAAAATACAGATATATGTGTGTCTTGCAAAAAGGAATAAATGTCTTCTTTCTTTCTTTCTTTCTTTCATTAGGTTACGAACAACTAGTTACCGTTACACCGTTCTCCTTTGATAGGTATAAGTTTAATGATTAAGAATTATACGTATACCTCGTGATGAAAATAAATAAATTCATAGCTCCATGGTCTTATGGAAAAGGCAATTGAAATTTTGTAACGCCTATACGTTGTTTCGTCTTGAAAAATAAAAAACGTCAAACGTTCTATGCAGTAGAAACTATTAACATTTTCATGTAATGAGAACCGTGTCGGGCTAATTCAATAAAATAATTAACTCGCAGTCAAATTAATTAAGACCACGTGCGGGCAAATATTGGAAAGACCGGCTGCGGTGAAATTTTAACCTGTGTATTAATTATGGAAATTTTCGAGTAAAGTTCGCTGTTAAACTTCGGAGGTTAAAATGAAATAATTAAAATGTAATAAAGACTAACCCCATTGTTCATAAAAAGTTACAGATTCGTTATAACAAAAAAAGTTCCGTCTTTTTCTGGCGAAAGCTAACAATGTGGCAGCGAAAGACAAGGCTAAACAACATTCATACATACATAAATAATTGCGTCTTTATCCCTTAGGTACAAGGTAAACAGAGCCTAGGGCAGGGATGGCGAACCAATGGCACGCGTGCCACTGTTGGCACGCCTATAATAAGCAAGGTTTATTTTTGTATATTAAATCACCAACTTAAGATTCTTTTATTATGAAATAGGGCGGAAAACGGGCAATGTGGTCATATGATGGTAAAATAACAACACACTCTTAAGACAACAGGGTCTTTGATTACAGGTCAGAGCCAAATATTACTTTATTTGTGAAAAAATGGCACGCCCACCAAAAAAGGTTCGCCACCCCTGGCCTAGGGTAACAAGACCTAAATGCCACGTCATCACGCTAGTGGTTGTGGAAAGAGGAATCAAAATAGTGATGAATTACAGCCACATCGTCTATAACATTATGGTCCCTAAGATTTTCGTCCATTCCCTCGTTAGGCTTTTACCATCTGCGTAGGAAGAGACAGCTGGCACATTCTACGTCTTTTTCTTTGCTCCCAGAGCAGCATGGAAGGCTAAACAAGCTTGTATGAAGGTGGTAGGAGTCGGAAAATTTCTCGAAATCTATCGCGATTTTTTCTATGGTATGTTAGGAATTTGGAACAGTCGTCAACACCTTTTCAAGAAACAGACCAGTCGGCTCCGTCAAAAGCTTACATTGCGGAAAATGGCCTGCCAATAAAAGGAGTGGAATTCTCGCTTCCACGAAGGATCGCAAGCGGCGTGACCATATAACGCCAACATCACTCGACGGAAATAATTATTGTAGAAAACAGGACTTCACGTCTAATTTACTGGTTTAGGGCCGGCGTTAAAATGATCAGAATGACCTTTTCTTCAATATTGTTTCGAACACAATACAATTACTTTTTTTCATTAGTGAAGCAACTTCAAAGGAGCGCAGATACATTGCTAGGCCTCAAATAGGATGAACTTCATTGTGCTAGTAATTTCACAAACCGCACCCGGGACCTCATCATAGCCGGATTCTACTACTAGGCTATCCGGTCGTCACAAGAACTCGAAGTTCTTAAGTGTATCTAAAAATGCAATTTCTAACAGAGCACATACTTGACGGAAAAGTGGGACAAACTCGAGTTTACGAAAATCCAAGATGGTGCTTGTAAGAAAAGCCGGGACACTCGAGGCCTCTTCCCGCATCCCGCTGAGACACTGATGAAACTTTAATACATTTTCGAGCTGACGTTGCTTAGCTTTATTAGGATATTAAAACAGTATGACATTATTCACATACTACATACCTATTCGACACGCTTTCCACAGTATCGCAAGTATGCAGTACGATATTTTAATATAACGACCTTCGTCGTGCTGTCTCACTCACTGTCTGAATACCTGAATCGACCGATGTTACCCGAAACCCGAATCTCGTTCTACGAACTCACGGACTGTACGGTCGGTTCCCTAACTTGTACTTCGAGGGCTGTTTTTCGGATACCGATCAATGCCAAATTGCATCAAATAAAATAGATAAAATGACCCGAATCTAAAAGATATTTGACGAGAAAGATAACAAAATATAGGCAGATGATCGCATTATTGTTCACCTAGTTAAAGACGATACAACAATATTATAGAATACAGTGTGAAAAGGACAAAGGAAGTAAAGACTCGACTGCTAAATGATAGTTAGTGGATAGCGGGAAACAGACCAGAATAAAGTCAACCAACACAACGTTTTTGTTCCGTTGTATTTTATAAAGCAAGAATTTGCCAAACGTTTAAAAGGTCAAAGTCAAAAGCTTTTAATACGCACCTTCGAGTTATAAAACGAAAGTAATACATAGAAACAAACCGCAACAATTCGCAACCCTGCCAGCGCGATACCCAAATAAAATGTGGTTCCCTAACTTATATCAGAGTTGTATTACACTACTACATCAGATGCTATCGAACTATTCGAATAGTAAAACGTCACGGTGCTAAGTTTTATAACAGTAAGTACGCGTTATCCTTGTGGCCAAAAAATGCAAATATTTATTAAAAAAAAATTGGAAAACAAAATTGTATAAACTACTAGTTCATTAAAATTTGGCTGTCAAACATCTCAGTATCTACAGTGAGTACTTCAATAAGCAGTGAAGTGAACACCCTAAACTGTATATGCGAGGATCAATAAAGACAGTGGCCGAAATGTAGAAACGGATAAAACTCTAGAAAAAAGCGTATTCGGTGTACACCCACCAACTTTAATTGTTAAACCAGTGAAAGTCAATCAATCTTCTCCCTCACAACGCTCCGTTCAACAATATACTTCTGTGACCGTGCGTAAGCGTTTATGTACGGACGAAGAAACTGAATTTACTTCCGTGGAACCTTTTCGTATACGATTTCGCGATAATTTCTTTGCCAGATGTATGGTAAGTCATTATGACATTTGCACTGACAAGGTTCTACAGTGGCACTCGATTCAGTTTCTTTCACTGTACGTATAACATTCGTACTGTTTTCATCAAGAATGCTGCACGCAAGGTGTTCCGGGATGCGATAGGAAAGTTCCCGGCACCGAGTCCCGGGGGAGCCATGATTTGACCGCACTTCGGCAACTTTCCCCGGTGTTTCGTTACTCCACGATTCTATCGCACAGATTGCTGATTTTTACGACGGATCACCTTTCTTTTGGCGTATTAAATAAAGAACAAGTTTGCGAACGTTATGTTGGTGTTTTAACGCGTACATACTGCTGCTTATTCTACTTCCGTTTTGCTTGCTTTTGAAAGGCGTGTTTTGATTTCGATTAGGACCATGCTATGATCAGTGTTGTGATTCTAAAAGATTCTCCTGTATAACAAATGAACAGAATATTATTAATCTTGATTACGTTTAAAATCTCGATCATGATAATTATTGAAAGGATACGTACATTGTCATTACTTAACATAATTACACAAAGCATAACACCTGTGCAATACTCGTATTTATCAATATCAGAAATGATACTCTTGATGACTAACTGGCATAACTTGTGGCTGCAAAAATAAACACACCCGTAGAAAACTTACACTGATTTAATATAAATGATACAATACAGTTTCTCACGATATCTGCATAAATATGCATCAATTTGTATCAGCTATCATGAATCAAACGATACAAAAATTTAAAAGGTACCTACTGTTTAAAGGATTCCTAAATATAGTCAGCAAAAAATCTTGTATCAAAAATGAAACTATTGACAGAAACTTATTTGGAACTCAGAAAACAAACACCCATGCATCGTGTTCTAACTGTAAGTTTTATAGCCTTTCAGTTGGTGTCAGATACCGCAATTGCTAAACTGTAATAAAAGTCAGGCTAGATAACTTTGCGTTTTTATAAAAAAACAGGATGATCCACTTATCGTGCTATCGTACAATAATGAACAATTGAATCGACGTCAATTGAATATTGTTTTTCCGAAGACTTTTTCCTAAAATACTTGGTTACGCAACATTGGGAGTTTACAAATAAATTAGGTAAGGAAAGAAATATTGGAGCGGAGCCAGAGGGGAAAATCGATGCGAATTTGACGCAGCCTGTAGACGTTTACTTCAAGAGGAATTACACAAGTTCGTGAAATATTTAATGTTCACTGGCTGTTACATTAGTTTAGAAATTAGTATTATTATTATTTACCGTTTACCTATATAAACTAATTGCAAGTTATGGTCACATAAGTGTTAACTTTATGTTTTAGCACAGGGTTATAAAAGTCGCAGTTTTATGTAATGATAATGATCAAAATTGTGATGATGAACAATTAAAATTAATATCTTCCATACATATTTTCCATACATATTTCGGGGATCGAAATCATGATATCAAGCTTTGTAGTCAGATTATCTAACTACTAGGTCATCGCATCTAAAACAATCACAATTGCTCGTTTTCTCACGATTTATTTTCTTTTTGTCAACTTAAAATCTTGTTTCACTCACAAATATCCGAGTAAACCTACCCCGATTTCCCAAATATCATAAAAAGCCGCAATGAACTTTGTCGCTACTAATTACCGAAGGCAAAAAGGACGGCGTGCACTTACTACATGCTTCTTTTATTTATTACACCCAGAGAAGGCGTTTTGCCTTCATCAACCATGATTGGGTATTACATTTTAACTAGCATCGACAAACGCACACTTTCCCTCTGTTTATGAATGTTTAAATTACTCATAAATAAACTAACTTCACGCAGACTACTTAGTACGAAACGTTGATTCCGGCTGATTTCCGTGGGAAACGTATAAAACTTTGTACAGCTCTCACAGTTTATAGCTCAGCTATTACTAAAACCTTTCCGCTCCGCAGTAACTATCATGTAAAAGGGTCATGAAGCATTTTCTCTAGCGTTCAAAAGTACCTCTGCAACTAAAAGAGCTTACCTTTGGTGATCCGCTTCTGACAGCCTCGAATAAGTGCTAGTGACGCTTATGGCTTTTAGACGTATGGGGTATGGGACATCCTGTATGTAACGGGGATATAACAAGACACCAATAATCATTTGAAAACTAATAGAATAGTAATTTTAAAACCAAACTTACTTTAAGTAGATGTAAAGTTTATGTACTCGTAAGTATGTAATGTATGTGCAAAATAAACATTTATTTATTTATTTATTAAAGAACATAACACGATCATAAAACGAATACAATCGACAAACGCTGAGATACATGCACAAAGGCGGACGTATCCCTTTATAATAATGATGATGTTTATAATAATGATTACATTTCGAATTTAGACAGTTTAATTATTAATAAAGGTGCGTCTTGCAATCTGAGTTAAAATAAAAATACGTTATGTCATCGAGAATTTGTGTGAATTTTGAATTCGTAAAAGCCCTTCAACGCCAAAAGTGGGGAGATAGCATTTGTTTTTATAATATAATAAGTAAACATTACAAGTGAATGTAAAATACTTGATGGAAATAATATTGAAACCTAAACCTAAGCCTTTTACGCCTGTACTCACTAGCCGTATTAATCCAATAATAAATTTAAAGCTAGAGAAACCATTTGGTCATTAATTTTCACTCGAAATGAAACTCATACGGATACTGATAGTAAAAACTAGTACTTAACATAGTTAAATGGCCTTGTAAACAATGGAGAACTTCATAGCATATTTTTAATTGAACACCACAAATCAGTAAAGTGAGATAGCATAAATAAAAAGGCAATGTTCTCGCTTAAAACCGATGTCTACCAAAGAATCAAATATAAATTGAAATGAATATGTATTCAATACAAGTTTACTACAGTATCTTTATCCATAAATTGTTTAGATAATCACTCTACATCGGATTGAGGTCGGTAGTTAGGACACAGTGTATGTTTGGATTAGTAGATCAGTTTTACAGAATAATACATACATACATATATCTCGTCTTTATCCGTTACGAGGGAAACAGAGCCTAAGGTAACAAAACCTTAAGGCCACGTTTAGCATGATTAAGGGCTTATAGTGTATTACTTCAGGTTAAAAACTAATTGTGTGCCAAATTTCATCGAGATTCATCCAGATATTTTTACGTACAAAGGAACAACATTCACATTCACAAAATTTTATAAAATTAATAATTATTAAATGTAGGATAAATAACATTCGCTAATCCGAGCAAATAATATTGTCATAGTATTTATTGCCTTACTGTTACAATTAGTTTACTGTGGTTATTGGTTCACGATGGTTTAACTAGGCAAATTGACTTAATCTGTTACAGAATCAAAGATTACTTGTACTTACACTCATTAGAATGTCGTAGTATTAATTTTAATTAGGAGTTGGATTAAATTAAATAATGGCTTGCATTACGTCTGGTTTGGTTTACTCGTTTTGGCACTTATATACACTTATCTAAATTGCTGCGTGAAGTGACCTGTATCCGCCCTCACTTGTTTTAACTTCCACCGTCCGGTCATTGACTGGATATTGAGGATTCTTAATTGCACACACACATACATAATATCATTAAATAGAGCCAGTGGCGTAACTATAACGTTAGGGCCCGCGGCAAATTCGTCGGGCTCCTTCCTCAATATAAAGAAGTGCATCAGCGTCCCTTCTGTGCTCTAAACCAAGCCGCCGTAGAGCTAGGGGCCCGTGGCATTTGGCCACTCCTGCCACCCTATACTTACGCTGAATAGAGTTGAAGCTGGCAAGAGAGACCGTGCAAGGTTGACCTTGCTAGGCCGTGATGCGAACGGGTTAGAAATAAAAAAAAAAAGTCAAAAATTTATTTTGCAAATAGGCCGCCAAGGGCTCTTTTACGTGTCTTTTTTTAAACTACCAGTGCATTCAAGTGGAGAGGCTTGGATGCCTATGTCCACCAGTGGAAGTCTTTCGGGTGACATGATGATGATGATGATGAGATAAACAGATAAACAGACAAAAACTCTAAACACTGTTTTAACGCGTTCTGTTATTAATTCTAAGTATCCCTAGCCAACTTTTTTTCGATTATCTTCCACGTACAGACCTAGAGCCTCTTCAGCTTTATAAGTATACTAGCTTCTGCCCGCGACTTCGTCTGCGTAGAATTATACATAAAAACCTTCCTCTTGAATCACTCTATCTAGTAAAAAAAACGCATCAAAATCCGTTGTGTAGTTTTGAAGATATAAGCATACATAGGGGCATAGGGACATAGGGACAGAGAAAGCGACTTTGTTTTATACTATGTAGTGATGACGTATATTAGTGTGAGCGGAACGGCTTGTTAATCGAATTTTGGAGTATAAGGCCGGTTTTTTACAATTTATGTTTAAAAGAATACAAGAAATAAGATAAGAAAGCTCAGAAACTCAGTATGTTTAAGCTGAATGTCATTTACACGAATGGGTCGATTCTTGAACCGGCTCCTTAAAAACAAACATGGCTTAAACTTCTGTCACTTTCACTATATTCACGAATCACACATTATTAAGATGAAGGAAATGTAAACACTTACTTTATGAAAATAAATTATATTAAAACTCGAATGTGCTACATATGTACGTAAATACATTACTCACGTCTTTATCCCTTACGGGGTAGACAAAGCCTACGGTGACAAAACCTTAAGGCCACGTTTAGCATGACTGTGGGCGTAAAGGTGGAAAGAGGAATCAAAATAGTGATGGGTTGCTAGCCGCGTCGAAAATAACAAGATTCCTAAGATTTTCGACCATTCTCGCGATGGGCTTCTACCGTCTGCGCGGGAAGAGAAGCAGAAACATTCTATTTTTTTTTTCTTCTAGACCCCCATGAATAAAACTAACGTTCAGAATGGACGGTGCTAATGATGATATATTACTTATTTATTTATATTACTTATTATTACTATTACTTGTGGAACCTTTTCACTGCAAATGTCATAATAACTTAAGTACACCTGCCAAAGAAATTATTGCGAAATTGTATGCGAAAAGGTGGCACAGATACACGTGATTCAGTTTCTTCGACCGTATGTTGATTCAGCGATTGAAAGGGAGATTTTGTGTCAAGACATAATATATTATGTTTCACATAAACGTAGCTTGCATGTGGTGGTAGAGAAACAATGTATAATAATATGTTTTTGTATACATATTCAATTCATTAAAATAACAATATCAAAAAATTTAATAATAAATTGAAGGTAGTCCCGAAACAAGGAACGCGTATTTTCGGGACGGTTGTACGAAACCCCTCGAACACCGGCTGATTAAAAACAAGCAGTGTCTTCTTCAACCTCGACATTGGCAGACTCATCGATAGTATCGATGGAATTGAAAACCCCTCGTGTCACCTCCGACTCGGCCTTAGCCGGTTTTAATTAAGATAATTCTAGCCTGCCTGCCAGTGGTATACGTGTCGTATACAGTTCCAATCAACTTTAATGCAAATTTCAACAAAAATAGCTGGAAACAATACATCGTTGCGTATATATTCAAGATAATAATAGGCTCTCACTTCAGACGTCAAAACAAAGCCACAGTAATCACATACAATTACATTTGACCAACCTTTTAAAGAAGTGGTTACACTTCTCCACTTTGTAATTTAAATAACATTTCTTTTTTTGTTTTCACAGTTCAAAACTTTCATTACCGCGTGGATTGACATAAGTTATGACAGCAAACCAGACGAACGCAACAGATACGTCGTCCTTTATCAACTAAACATTATGTACCTAAAAAACAGTAGGTACCATCATGGACTGACTAACTGATAGAGACAACGTACAGCCTTTAGGCTCTAAACCATTTAAATTTCGAGAGACATTATGTGTATGCACGTATCATAGAGGTGATGCTTTTAAGCGACTCACGGTTATGCATTAGACAATGTTATTCGGAATATTGACATCATCAGCCTCCTATAAACATCCCGCTGCTGGGCACAGACTTGGGCTGTTTGTCACCATAAAGGCTCAGTTTACATTGGAAACTTTACACACACCATTATACTGTTCCGAGTGTGAGCATTCGTCACGAAAAATCTCAAGGTAAACATACAAACTAAACGGATCTTAATTGTTTATAACTTTTTATTATTTAATCTCGACGTTTCGAACATGCTGCAACGTCCACAGTCTCGAAGGGGCTAAAAAGGCAATCTCTATCTATCAATATCTTAGAACAAAATTCCGCAAACCTCAGATATGCTCGGTACGAACGCACGATCCTTAGTTGGAGATACGATAAGTCTAAATAGCATAATCTTCGAGTTCCCAACTCCTTAAACGAGAGCACTACACGCCGCACGCATCTGACCGTTGGACATTTTTGCCACCGCGTTCACAATTCAATTACCCCAACTTCCCGCTAATCACAGGTAACCCTCATAAGCACCCATCCCTAAGGGAGGCTGTCACGGTCCTCAATTTAAATTCACCCATTGTAGTCCACACATTGTCTCGGGCCTTGATTAAACCTTTACACCAGGTATAAAGCATGAAATGAAGCCATGATTGGATTTTACAATGATAAAGGGACCTCCGTGGAAATCTTTTGTTCGAAGTGCTTGCCTGATGCCGTCAAATTTTTGAGGATACGAGCACTGATAAGTATTGCCCCTGGTGTATCAGGTGACACTTGACGCTAATTAGGCTTTTGTCTCATAGGGGAACGCAGTCGCTTCTAAAATACTTCTGATGACCGTGATTGTCTTTTCTAACACTCTTCATCCCGAAAACGACTACGGGACGTTGATTTTGAATTCACATGGAACCGTCCGGGTCAGGTACCCACGACCTTGACGCTGTCCCGTTTCACACAAAATTATGAACATCATAGGGAAGGAAAATGTATGTTTTGCCTGTGTCTAGCAAAGATAAATTTCAAACTAACAGAAACAAAATAGTGAAATTGTTAAAGTCACCCCGGTTAACGGCAATCGTACTCACCACACAAAAAATGTATCTTACCAGGATTCGACCCGGGTTCTCTTCGCAGGCAGGGTCACTACCAACTAGGCCAACCTCGTCATCAAATGCTAAGCTTACCAAGCCTAACTAAAAAAAGCTACCAAAGTTAACTTTATGAATAAGGGGAAAAATCTTTTAATTTTTCTTTTGGTACCTCCATTACTCTTAAAGGAAAGTTAATCGTGCGTGTCTAAAGTTATACAAGTCAATTGCACACATCGCACTTTTCCATACCTCCAATACTTCGAACTCCAAAATGTCATTAACAAGATCCGTTTCATTATTCATATCAGGTAATCAATATTCACTAAACACTTCACACTTCGCGTTTACGCCCCCGTAATAAGACTTATAACAGCATACTAGGACGTACGTGCAAGTTCACACGGGGTATATTTATCATTGCAATGATATATGGGGACGACGAACCCTCTGAGACGGTTCCATCATTTAGGTAGGTATTGAAATTTGCGGTTTTTGGCACCTTCTGTCGCCACGTTTCGTAATATATTGCGGGTAAGCATATTGGATGTGAATTGCGGCTTCTGACATATCGCATATCTACATCTAGTCGCGGAAATAACTACTAGAGTGGGAATGCATACAGTTTATATCCCGGGTGGCGATTGATGTACTCAAATTGACCGCGACCTTTGTCCATGGCCACTAGAGTTGGGCAAGCAGTTATTACAATCGATATGGATTAATATTTGTATGTTATGTTCCATGCTGGTCTGGGAGCAAAGGAAAAACACCAGTTGCTTCTCGTCCCACGCAAATGGTAAAAGCCGAAGGAATGGGCGAAATTCTTAGGAATCACGTGATGCGGCTAGCAACCCATCATTATTTTGATTTCTCTTTCCAGGTGGAAAGAGGAGGCCACGTTTAGCAAAATTGTGAGCGTATAGCCTAGGCCTGTAGGTCTTGTTACCTTAGGCTCTGTCTACCCCGTAAGAGATAAAGACGTGATTTGTGTGTGTGTCTGTGTGTGTGTGTGTGTGGTGTTGGGTGGCACAATGAATTAAATTCACTTAACTTTTATTACTCATTTTCACTTTTTGTTCGTCGTTTTGTAGGGTTCCGTACCTAAAGGGTAAAAACGGGACCCTATTACTAAGACTTCGCTGTCCGTCCGTCTGTCACCAGGCTGTATAGGCAAGCTAGACAGTTAAAATTTACACAGATTATTATTATAACAAACTAGCTTTTGCCCGCGGCTTCGCACGCGTGAACCATGAGCATTTCAAAGAAGCTAGCAATTAAGCAAGCGAGCACCCAAACCTGCAAGCATGTAAATATGCAAGCAGGCATGCAAGCAGGCATGCAAGCAGGCAAGCAAGCATGCAAGCAAGCGTGCAAGCAAGCATGCATGCAAGCAAGCGTGCAAGCAAGCATGCATGCAAGTAAGCACGCAAGCATGCAAGCATGCATGAAAGCAAGTATGCAATCAAGCATGCAAAGCAAGGACTCAAGCAAGCTTGCAAGCTAGCCCCCGCATTGCCCCGCTGCCTTAATTTTTCTGAAACTGTAAATATTGCAGGATTTTTATAAAACAAACCTAACCTAACCTAAAGGGCTGTCCTAAAATATACTTACCCCAAATAGCTTTTGCCCGCGACTTCGTACACTCTAAGATGTAAAACGAAAAAATAAGTTTTTTCCCGTTTCCGTGAAAATTTTGGGGAGTGCTTTCGGAGTACACTAAAGCCTTTAAAGAAACACACGTTATAAATGTTAAGTCTCCTTCTTCCGCTGTTTCGTCTGGAAACGTAAAATCCCGTTTTTTCCCATTTTAGTGTTCCCCTACACTCCCGAATAAACCTACGTGACAAATTTCAACTTTTTATGTCAAGTAGGTAAAACGTAAAATCCCGGTTTTTCCCGTTCCCGTAAAAATGTTAGGAAATCCTTTGTTAATGCTCCCTTACACTCCCTAAGGAAGTTAAATGCTTAATTTCATCTTTCTACGACCAGTAAAACGAAAAATCCCGTTTTTCCTGTTCTCGTGGGAATTTCTGGAAATCCTTTCTTAGTGCTCCCATACACTCATCAAGGAAGGCTCTTACCAAATTTCAGCTTTCTACGACCAGTAAAACAAAAAATCCCGTTTTTTCCCTATCCCCTGGGAATTTCGAAAAATACCTTCTTAGTGCACCTCTAGGATACTCAAGGTATATGTGTGCCAAATTTCAAGTTTCTAGCCATATTATGCCTACCGCAGTATTTCTTTGTAAACAAATATTTTTCCCGTTCCCGTGGGAATTTTGAAAAGTACTCTCTTAATGCTCCTCTACACCCCCGAAGCAACCTACATGCCGAATTTCAGCTTTCTGCAACCAGTAAAATGAAAAGTCCTGTTTTTCCCGTTCTCGTGGGAATTTCTGGAAATCCTTTTTTTTAGTGCTCCGCTACACTCCCCAAGGGAACTTGAAGGCCAAATTTCAGTTTTATACGACCAGTAAAACGAAAAATCGATTCCGTGAACTGAATATATAAATCCCGTTTTTTTCCTTATCTCGTGGGAATTTCCAAAAATCATTAAAACATTATTTTACTATTATAATCACTTACTTCTATGCCAAATTTGAAGAGTCTAGTAATTATAGTTCACAGGATTTCGTTAAACTGAATATATAAATCCCGTTTTTTTCCTTATCCCGTGGGAATTTCCAAAAATCCTGAAATTAGTTTCTTCTTTTTGTAATCACCTACTTTTGTATCAAATTTGAAGAGTCTAGTTATTATAGTTACTGAGATAGCGTCACTCGGAGTCGAATATATAATTCTCGTTTTTTCCTTATCCCGTGGGAATTTCCAAAAATCCTTCCTTAGTGGATGCCTAAATTGTATAAGGTATCTATGTGCAAATTTTCAAGTCTCTAAGTCCAGTGGTTTGGGCTGTGCGTTGATATATAGTTAAGTCAGTCAGTCAGTCAGTCAGGACTTTGAATTTTATATGTATAGACTAGTATTTCGCGTGGGGGCCGCGGGCCCCAAGGGCCCCGCGGAGGTCCCGTGCCACCCTGTTTTGTTTTAATAATCCTAACCTTTTTTTTTACTATATACTTTGGCCAGCTTTTTGAAACCGGCACCTTCGAAAAGTGATTCGTACTATACCGCCCTGTTTTTTTTCAAATATTTCTCACCTATTTTACTTTATTCTTTGGCCGCCATCTTTGGAAAAGCATTTCGCACGGGGGCCGCGGGCCCCACGGGACCCGCGGAAGGTACCCTACCATCCTGTTTTTTTTTTTTATATTTCTAACCTTTTTTACTTTATTCTTTGGCCGCCATCTTTGGAAAAGCATTTCGCATGGGGGCCGCGGGCCCCACGGGACCCGCGGAGGGTACCCTACTATCCTGTTTTTTTTCCAATATATCTAACCATCTTTTTACTTTATTCTTTGGCCGCCATCTTTGGAAAAGCATTTCGCATGGGGGCCGCGGGCCCCACGGGACCCGCGGAGGGTACCCTACCGTCCTGTTTTTTTTTTCAAAAATTTCTAACCTATTTTTACTTTATTCTTTGGCCGCCATCTTGGGAAAAGCATTTCGCATGGGGCCGCGGGCCCCACGGGACCCGCGGAGGATACCCTGCCAGCCTGTTTTTTTTTCAAATTTTTCCAGCCTTTTCTACTATATTCTTTGGCCGCCGTTTTGAAACCGACACCTTGGAAAAAAATTAGGTTCATTAGATTACTCCTCCCACCTAGAACAACACTTGGTACAACCCATCTATCTTGACTGGCCACTGAGATATTCGCGTTTCAATTTTGTATGGCGGCCATTTTGTTTTCGCAATTTAAAAAAAAAAATACCGGTTCACCCATAGGCTGGCTGTTCTGAGCGACTTTAGTTCTGGGCAAACTCGATAGGGCAAGTCGTTGCGGAGAACTGGCCCATGTGTCAGGTCAGTTTCCACGTTAAAGTCGGTTTTACATTTTTTTGTACTTGTGATAAAATTTCTTATGCGATGGTGCATAAAATCGAACCCCTATTTCTAAAAGCTGCTATACAACACAAGTGAGTCTATGAGTCTGACATTACTTTGTATGGCGGCCATCTTGGAAAATGGCAGAATCGAAAAATTAAGTATGGCGTTTGAATTTGTGGTCTCGAAGAGCCCCGGATGCAAAATTTCAATCGGATCGGAGTAAAAGAAACTGGCCGCCATTTTGAATCCGCCATTTTGGAAAAAAAATTAGGTTCATTAAATTACTCCGCTCACTTTGAACGATATTTGTTTGAGCACCACCCACCTGTTGCGACTGGCCTCTGAGATATTTGCGTTTCAATTTTGTATGGCGGCCATTTTGTTTTTGCAATTTTGAAAAAAAAATACTGGTTCACCTATTAGCTGGCTGTTCTGAGTGACTTTTGTTCCGGGCAAACTCGATAGGGCAAGTCGTTGCGGAGAGCTGGCCCATGTGTCAGGTCAGTTTCCACATTCAGATCAATTTTTCATTTTTTGGTACTAAGCATAAAATTTCTAAAGCGACAGTGTATAGAATCGAACCCCACCTCTTATGGGCTCTTCAAAATAACAGGTCAAAGATACAGAAATTATTTTGTATGGCGGCCATCTTGGAAAATGGCGGAACCGAAAAATAAAGTATGCGGTTGGAATCTGTGGCCTAAAAGAGCCCCGGATGCAAAATTTCAATCGGATCGGAGCAAAAAAAAATTTGGCCGCCATTTTGAATCCGCCATCTTGGAAAAAAAATTGCTTATTCAGATTTCCCCCTCAACTCTGAATGACATTTGGTCGAGCACCACCCGTCTATCTCGACTGGCCTCTGAGATATTCGCGTTTCAATTTTGTATGGCGGCCATCTTGTTTTCGCCATTTTGATAAATCTTGGACCGGCTTACCCATTGGCCGGCTGTTCTGAGCGACTTTAGTTCCGGGCAAACCCGATAGGTCAAGCCGTCGCGGAGAACCGCCCCATGTGTCAAGTCAGTTTCCACGATCAGGTCGATTTCGTATTTTTCTAGTGGTCACGGAGGCATTTCTGATGCGATGGTGTATAGAGTTAGGCCACACCTCTTACGGGTTCTTCAAAACAGCATGTCAGTCAGTGAGTGAGTGGGTATTCAGCTATATATATTATAACTAGTATTTCGCGTGGGGGCCGCGGGCCCCAAGGGGCCCGCGGAGGGTCCCGTGCCACCCTGTTTTGTTTTAATAATCCTAACCTTTTTTATTTTATTCTTAGGCCGCAATTTCGAATCCGCCATCTTGTGAAAAGCGTTTCGCGTAGGGGCCGCGGGCCCCACGGGACCCGCGGAGTCACCCTGCCACCCTGTTATTTATCAAATATTTCTGACCTTTTTTTACTTTATTCTTTGGCCGCAATTTCGAATCCGCCATCTCGGGAAAAGCGTTTCGCGTGGGGGCCGCGGGCCCCGCGGGACCCGCGGAGTCACCCTGCCACCCTGTTATTTTTCAAATATTTCTGACCTTTTTTTACTTTATTGTTTGGTTGCAATTCCGAATCCGCCATCTTGTGAAAAGCGTTTCACGTGGGGGCCGCGGGCCCCGCGGGAACCGCGGAGTCACCCTGCCACCCTGTTTTTTTTTTCAAATATTTCTGACCTTTTTTTACTTTGTTCTTTGTCCGCAATTTCGAATCCGCCATCTTGGGAAAAGCGATTCGCGTGGGGGCCGCGGGCCCCACGGGACCCGCGGAGGGTACCCTGCCAGCCTGCTTTTTTTTCAAATTTTTCCAGCTTTTTCTACTATATTCTTTGGCCGCAATTTCGAATCCGCCATCTTGGGAAAAGCGTTTCGCGTGGGGGCCGCGGGCCCCGCGGGACCCGCGGAGTCACCCTACCACCCTGTTTTTCTTTCAAATATTTGTAAACTTTTTTAGTATATTCTTTGGCCGCAATTTCGAATCCGCCATCTCGGGAAAAGCGTTTCGCGTGGGGGCCGCGGGCCCCGCGGGACCCGCGGAGTCACCCTGCCAGCCTGCTTTTTTTTCAAATATTTCTGACCTTTTTTTACTTTATTCTTTGGCCGCAATTTCGAATCCGCCATATTAGGAAAAGCGATTCGCGTGGGGGCCGCGGGCCCCGCGGGACCCGCGGAGTCACCCTGCCACCCTGTTTTTCTTTCAAATATTTGTAGTATATTTCAATTTGGTATGGCGGCCATCTTGTTTTCGCAATTTTGCAAAAAAATTACCGGTTCACCTATAGGCTGGCTGTTCTGAGCGACTTTAGTTCCGGGCAAACTCGATAGGGCAAGTCGTTGCAGAGAACTGGCCCATGTGTCAGGTCAGTTTCTACGTTCAGGACAGTTTTGCATTTTTTTTGTTCTTGTGATAAAATTTCTTATGCGATGGTATATAAAGTCGAACCCTATTCCTAAAAGCTGCTTTACAACAGAAGTGAGCCCATGAGTCTGACATTACTTTGTATGGCGGCCATCTTTGAAAATGGCGGAATCGAAAAATTAAGTATGGCGTTTGAATTTGTGGTCTCGAAGAGCCCCGGATGCAAAATTTCAATCGGATCGGAGTAAAAGAAACTTTGGCCGCCATTTTGGAAAAAAAATTAGGTTCATTAAATTACTCCGCTCACTTTGAACGATATTTGTTTGAGCACCACCCACCTGTTGCGACTGGCCTCTGAGATATTTGCGTTTCAATTTTGTATGGCGGCCATTTTGTTTTTGCAATTTTGAAAAAAAAATACTGATTCACCTATTGGCTGGCTGTTCTGAGTGACTTTTGTTCCGGGCAAACTCGATAGGGCAAGTCGTTGCGGAGAGCTGGCCCATGTGTCAGGTCAGTTTCCACATTCAGGTCAATTTTTCATTTTTTGGTACTTAACATGAAATTTCTAAAGCGACGGTGTATAGAATCGAACCCCACCTCTGATGGGTTCCTCAAAACAACAGGTCAAATGTACAGAAATTACTTTGTATGGCGGCCATCTTGGAAAATGGCGGAATCGAAAAATAAAGTAAGCCATTTTAATCTGTGGCCTTGAAGAGGCCCGGATGCAAAATTTCAATCGGATCGGATTAAAAAAAAATTTGGCCGCCATTTTGAATCCGCCATCTTGGAAAAAAAATTGCTTAGTCAGATTTCCCCCTCAACTCTGAATGACATTTGGTCGAGCACCACCCACCTATCTCGACTGGCCTCTGAGATATTCGCGTTTAAATTTTGTATGGCGGCCATCTTGTTTTCGCCATTTTGAAAAAACTTGGACCGGCTCACCCATTGGCCGGCTGTTCTGAGCGACTTTAGTTCCGGGCAAACTCGACAGGTCGAGCCGTTGCGGGGAACCGCCCCATGTGTCAAGTCAATTTCCACGTTCAGGTCGATTTCGTATTTTTCTGGTGGTCACGGCGGCATTTCTGATGCGATGGTGTACCGAGTCGAGCCCTACCTCTTGTGGGTTCTTCAAAACAGCATGTCAGTGAGTGAGTGAGTCAGTCAGTGAGTGGGTATTCAGCTATATATATTATAACTAGTATTTCGCGTGGGGGCCGCGGGCCCCAAGGGCCCCGCGGAGGTCCCGTGCGTTCCTGTTTAGTTTAAATAATCCTAACTTTTTTTTTTTACTATATACTTTGGCCGCCTTTTTGAAACCGCCACCTTTGAAACAGTGATTCATACCCTACCGCCCTGTTTTTTTCAAATATTGCTAATCTATTTTTACTTTACTCTTTGGCCGCCATTTTGAAACCGCCACCTTCGAAAAGTGATTCGTACTATACCGCCGTTTTTTTTTCAAATATTTCTAACCTTTTTACTTTATTATTATATGCGTTTGTTTGTTACCAATTTTACTTGTTCCGTTCGAAGAGCAGATTATTGCTACTGATTGGAGCTAAAAATGAAACCACAGCACAGCGTGCATCGACTATAGCCAAATATCAGACAGCTCGTGTGTTGCACATGACAGTATGTTCCCAGTATGTCCCAAAGTCAAAACAGATTAGTTTCAGAATGTCTAAAATTTGTTTACAGCTACTTCTTAAAATACCCGACTCTTGATAAGAAAATAATTCTGATTGACTTAATTGTGTTTTTATTAATTTTCAATTCAACTACGTCCAAAAATGTCTTAAACTCAAATTAATTTCAAACTTATTTTCGGTAAAAGGTAAAGCATTTTAGTAACCAATGTTTTAAATTTTGGTAATTATAAAACTAATGAATTTTCACCTTCAGCCTGAATTTAATTCAGTATTTTAATGAATTATGTACTTTTTAATAACTGTGCAATTTAGATAATGGATGTAACTAATGTATAAACGTCATTAAAACATTTAATTGTATTGAAAATATGTCTATTTGAGATTCTGGTAAATTTGGAACAAAGACAATTAAAGATGGAGTCGGGGTACGTATTAAAATACATAAAATTTAAAATGTATAATGGGTTAAATTACATAATGGTTTATAATATATAATGCGATTTTCTAAGAAAGTTACAAATTAACAGGATTGTTATAAAACAAACCTAACCTAACCTAAACCAATCTATAGATTACGATATCAAAAAAGTTGATTTAGCTAATAGTTTTACAGAAAATTGCGTTATATATTTTGAACCATTATGTATTTTAACCCATTATACATTTTAAACTTTATGTATTCTGATCCGCTCCCATTGAGTCAAAATATTATGCGTATTTGATAGTATTAAACCGATTCCCTTCAAACAGAGCAGAGGGTAATAAAGAGAAATCTGACTTTAATTTATAAGATTAGGTTTTGAAATGTGTTACGGGTGGTAGAACCTTGTGCAGCGCCCGTCCTCGCTACCACCATTTTACTCACTAATCCTACCGCTAAGCAGCAGCGCTTGCACTGTTGTGTTACGGTGTGGAGAGTAAGACAGCCGAGAAAATTACTGGCACAAGAGGCATTTCATCTTAGCCCTCTAGATAGGCAACGCAACTGCAATTCCTCTGGGGTCGCGGTTATCTATGCGCAGTGGTGATCACTTGCCATTAGGTGACTCACTTGCTCGTTTACCTTCCTTATCGTATAAAAAAAGTTGTATTTTAGATTGTTTAGAGATTGAATTGATTAATAAAAGGGTAGAAATAATAAAAAGTGAATAAATAATAAAAAACTTTTATTTCAGTTTTAACAGACATAGTTTTGGTCTACTCGCAGCCCATAGCTGTCCTCTTTTTCGAATACAAACATGAGGCCAGCACAACCCTCACTTAAGGCATGGATGCTGGACGAATCTCTTCTTCCTTCTCATTGATGGTTAATGTGACAGTGTTGGCCTTATCCCGAACGCGATGTTCCTTTGTTGCCTTTTAATTTCCTCATAGCCAATTGATGTGTCCAAGTATGATTCCATCGAAGACCTTAAACAATAAATACAGTTTATTAAGTTTACTTGATAAAAAACAGAGAACTGTAACCTAGCCTTTTTTTAATTTACTGGTATGCGTTCGTTTAAACTCTTTTTTTTGGTGTGGAAAACGCACCTTAAGTGCATACTGCGGTCGGGGCTCCGGAGCGTATGTAGGGTTACGTGTTGATCATAAATTATACTTACTATATTATGCAACATTACTACCGAATGTATCAATATTTGAATGCTAAAGTTCTGGATCTATTTTATTACTCAAATAAAGTTATTTTATAAACGAATTCTTAAAAGGAATGTTTTTTTTTTCAAATTACATTATTTAATTAATTACCTAGCTGATCAATTATATATCATAAAAAGAGGATAAAATGTAAACAACAATTAGTCAAGAATAAATAAATACCTTTGTAATGAATACATGCAGTGTTGTATCGGTTGAAAGTGTGCCGCATCTTCCTTTCTTTGGTAATTTCCAGTTTCGCTCCAAGTCATCTGTGCGACACAATAAAAACACATTACTGGAAAGTTTAGCAATAGATACCGCTCATTTAGCACCACCCAGGAGGCACGTGTAGGGCAAATGAGCGTGGACACATCAACCCGGAGTGGCGCCGCCCCACGCTGGCTTGCGGCGCACCCGATCGGTAATTGATAATGCTAAGTTACGCTAAGTTCGTACGTGTTAGTGCAAAAAACGGGTAACTTTCGCTGTTTTAGTGGAGCTGAGCCTCTAGTGTAAGTTTTCGCATATAAAAACGTCTCGAACGCATTCACGTAATCGTCTCAATTACGATGGAAAAATTAACAGCGCCAATTGAGGATTGAAACGGCAACAAACTGTTATCATAGTATTTGACATTTTAACGCAAATGCGTTCGAGACGTATTTTGTGACCGAAAACCTACTCTAAGCATACTGTTACCCACTGCCTGTTAACAAATTTAAAATTTAAAAATAGATGTTTGTAGAGTGAATCGATTAAAAGAAGTAAGTCATATTTTAAGGTTTACTTTTGCAGATGTAGCCTAATAAAACAGTAAAGGATTGAAATAAAAACACATCTTTATCAAATTGTGATAATGCCAAAGTCAACCTTTTTTTTCACTTATACGCATGAACTTAGCAACAGCGCAACGTAAACTGCCGAGCGGTGTGCCGTGAGCCGGCGCGGTGCACCGTAGCTGTCTACACGGTAACGTGGAACGGCAGGCCGTCGTGTCGTTTCATGGTAGCGGCGTCGCACGGTGGTGATGTGTCCGCGCTCAATGGTAAACCCACGGACGCGAGCGGCGTTACCTCCCACTACGGTCCTACTACGTGTAATGTTACTACGTTTAATGTGTAAGCGAATGTGGGGATAATGCATGTCTGAAAAAGACCAACTACATACAGCGCAATTCAATTTATTCAAATAAATTAATACAAAAATAAAATAAATATAAATAAATGAACAAACCTACATAATATTCTGAATCTAATTATAAAAGCAGTCTAATTAAACTAATTAAATAAAGAATATAAATAAATAAATATAAATAAATGAACAAACCTACATATTCTCTACCTAATTATAAAAGCAGTCTAATTAAACTAATTAAATAAAAATTAAAAATAAATATATATATATTTTATGTGCAATAAACAGTTTACATACAAAAATACATATTTTAAACCTAATTAAAGCAGCCTAATTAGACTAATTCAACCTAACTAAACCTAGAACTAATTAACTAAACTAACTGCAGAAAACCCAAAACACGATAACTGCAACTACCTACATTGAAGAATGAAGTGTTTTGCATGGAAATGTAAATATTTAGGTAGTAAAGGTGTCTTAGGGTGGCGTGTATAGAATTAAATTTCAAAATCTATAATTCATGTAGCAATTGCATTCTCGCAAAAATGCTCGACTTTAGATTAACAAATAAAGTGTAACAAATACCTAATAAACCACCTACCAAGTATTGCCGCATACCAAAGTGTAACATCGTCATCGATTAAACGTTTCGTGATCGTTGCTGAAGGTAAGAACGGTCGAAAAAGTTGGGTTAAGCACATAAGAAATATAATAAAGAGTCGAGAACTCTGCAAGTTGAAGGGTAATAAGGGTGGCTGTGCGTTCAAAATGATAACAGTATGGAAGCGAAAACGGATGGATTTTAGAGGCCATCAACGATTGCTAGGTAACACTGGGGACAATCCAGCCATCGAGTTGACGAATCAACCGGCCGGATTGGTCAGCTCGGTATGAGATCAGTTGAGCAGTCGTAGTTACCACTGCCAAATCGTCGACTTGGGATGCAAAGGTCGAGTCGGTGTCCGGAATGACTGCGAACGTTGTATCCACTCTGCATTTCGTGGTTGTTGAGCGTGTGGTGGTAGACATACCTTGGTGAATGTTATGTAGGTAAGGAAAAAAAAAGTAAAAACAAAAATCGAAGTCAAAATCAAAATATCGATTCAATTTGCGCTCTTTAAAAGCACTTACGAATGTCATGTTAAACAATTACCACCGATTCGGAAAACGCTACTAAGAGAGAAGTCGCCAAGAAACTCAATGACAATTATATTTTTTCAAAAATTGGAAGTACACATTGCCAGTCACAATATTTCAGAGTTACATCACAGTAGGCGCGCTTATTGGGATCACACACAAGTGCTGGTCGGAATCATTTTTCCAACAACCCTATCTCTTCATCATCCTCTTGCCCTTATCTCATTATCTGGGGTCGGCCCAGTACGGCTTTTTCTTCCATTCGTCTCTATCTTTCGTCAGCTCCGCATTCACGTCCTTCACACACATATAATTCTTCACACGTTGTACCCTCAAGGACTCGGAAAAAATCAAGTTGAAGACGATTTAAGACGATCAAGACGAATAAATCAGACGATATTACCACGAATATAAATCGAAAATATTAAATGCCGAAAGACTCCAGACGCAACAGCAGACAAGCGATTTTGACGACGTAAGTGTTGGAATATCGCGAAGTTAAGAAAAGAAAATGTTGAGATATACGAAGAGCCGTGAGCTAGTGCTATATGTATGGATATGTAGGTCTGTATGCATGTGTAGGTTAAGAACAGTCGGGTATTGTCACCGGTGTCGTTTACCGTGTTTAATTGTGAGTCTAAGTTATGTCTAATAAAACGTGCTAAACTTTGATTATAAACTGGAGTTTATTTACGCCCTAACAGAGGAAGAAATGTTTATTGAAGAAATCATTGTATGGTTTACGTCAATCAGGCTTGCAGTGGCATAAAGAATTAGTAAGTCAGTTGAAAAATATAGGCTTCGAAGCATTGCATCAAGAACCATGTGTATTTGTCTCAGAAAAAGGAGAAAATATTATGTTAATTGCTATCTATGTTGACGATATTATATTAGCGACAAATGATAATGCATGGCTGAGTGATGTGAAAACACAATTAACACATATATTTGATATGAAAGATCTAGGGAAAATTAGTACTTGTTTAGGTATCGAGTTTGATTGAGATAATAAAAATAGTGTATACTTGAGTCAAAGATCGTTTTTGGAAAAGATTTTAGACCAATAATATATGGTATGAGCGAGTGCAAGCCTGCGATGACTCCGATGGATGGTCTTGTAAAGTTAGAGAAGCCTGAATGTGTAAATACCGATGTTATGAGGCAATTTCCGTACCAAAATTTAATTGGTGCATTAATGTATCTGTCTGTTTCTACAAGGCCTGATATCGCTTATACTGTAAACTATCTGAGTCAGTTTAATACTAATTATGATATTCAGCATTGGAAAGCAGCGAAACGTGTGATGAGGTAACAGAAAATTACTTCAGAAAATAAAGGAGAGCACTAAGTACAACAAAGGGGACTTAGTTACCATCAAAAGAACCCAATTTGGGGTTGGAATGAAGCTAAAATTAAAATACGAGTACTTAGGTCCGTATGAAGTCGTTAGAGCTACTGGAAGAGACAGATACCCAAGTCCAGAAGGTTGATGACTCTGCCGAAGGTTCTAGAAACACCACTACCTTCTGTGAACATTTCCTCCGCATCACACGCCCATACCGCGCTAAACGATTTCCTCTCAACTTTTCGGGGTACGCAGTCATAGGTTTTTCAAGGTCAACGAACACCATGTGCAGGTTTTTTTGTACGCGCCTATATTTTTCGCACAGTTGGCGAAGGGCGAAAGTAGCAACTACTTTCGCCCTTCGCCAAGTGTTTGAAAAATATAGGCGCGTACAAAGAGCGTCGGGTACGTGGGGTCGCTACTCCCCAACAGCCTCGCCACAAGCTGCCCTGCGTTATTTTATTTTCTTAACTCGACACTCACTTGAAAAGTCAAAAATGAATGCGAGTAAAAAAAGAGAATTTAAATAAACATAAGAAGTCTAGTTATTCATTCTATACTTTATTCTCAGAATAATAAAACCGAAGTCCAAATATGAAAAAAAAACCATAAAGCTTACATAAAACCAATCCATCAGAAAAAAAAAGATTATTTGGATTTTGATAAATGTGTTTTCGAAAACAAATGTGCCCTCGTGATTGCTTGCTTATAGATGATTGAGAACAGACCTAAGCGATCTTCGCAACTGAGAACATATTTTTCATCTCCATTAGCGGTTACAAATGAAACTAAGTAAGTAAACAGACTTGGTTAAAAATCTTATTCTATTCGTTATATAAAATTAAAAATGTGGTGTTGCAGTATGCAGTTGACTATTTTGATTCTTTTTTTTTTGTTTTTTATTGATTTTTTTGTACTTTTTTTCTGTTCATTTTTCTTTCTGTTCTTTTTTTTTGCTTTTTTTAAAGCTTTTTTTGTTTTTGTTTTTTTACTGCATATTTTATTGTTACAGAAGATGATAAGATGTAAAAAAGGTCTAAACATAAAACCTGGTTGTGCACAGTAAAATTGCTATGAAATTATAACTAACTAAAAAATTACATTACCCATTGTATTAAAGGAAAACCTTTAGAATTACTCCATTTCTATTTTTGTTTTTTCTTGTCTGGAATCTTGGCTCAGAATTTCAGTCTTCATCTAATTTCATTCAAGTTCTTCGAGATCTTCGAGTCGAATTTCGGCAGCCGTTTGCAATTGATGAGACAACATAGTTTTATGTAAAATCTTTAAGCTGTTTGAACTGGCATATCGCCCAGCAGCTTTAACGGCAGTGTATCATGTACATTTTTCGTAAAATAGATGTGCCTCTGTTTTTTTTGGTGATGAACGAAGTGTCAGGATGTCTTCTGTTACTTGATGGCCTTTCGTTAAAACTTCAGCGACATAAGATACGAAAGGCATGTAAACGGATTTATTCATACAAGATGAAAAAAAATAATCTGGCAACTTAAATTACGTGAAAAATTAACGTTCTTCTCCGGAAAGCTTTCGAAAGTCGTCTTCCGTTGCCGCCGTTAAGTCTTCAGCGAAGTAACACTGGGTTATGGGTTATGAAGTTTGCTGTTTTCATTTCTTCATATCGTGATGACTTCAACATTAATTTTACGATTATTTCTCCGCTTTTCAGAAGACTTTGTCAAGTATTCAATTTGCGGGCTGCCGTTAAGTTTTCAGTGAGATAACACTGGTTAAGGAATGTTCTATGTTTTACATCTTGCATCTGGAGAAGAGTCTGAAGTTTGCCGAGTTTTCGTTTCTTCATATTGTAGTGATTTTAACATTTTTTCTTAAACTTATGTGCATATAATGCGTATTTGTAGAGCATTTAGTACATATATTCAATAAGATAGAATAGAAATTCAGTTGATGGCTAGTGTACTTTAAATAGTATCCTTATACAATCGTTGCCAAATAGTATTCTTATACATGCATAGAGTTTTGATGATACAACAATCAAATAAGTTACAAAAAGTCGTCAAATTTTGTTATATCATTACTAATGACAAATCAAGATTTCCTTAAATTTGGAAAGAGATGTGTTGATAATATAAATTGTACAGAATTAACAAATGCGTTTAATGAATGAATTCACAGCATATTTTCAATTCGTAAAGGGCACATGAAAACGGTCGGACATAATAAATCTCATAAAAGAAAATTTCATATGAGGACTTCGTGATTAATTATTTTATTATTATTCACGATGATTTTTAATCGGTGATCAGGTACCAATATTTCTAAACAGTAATTGAAAGAGGTCACGTTAAAATCGCAGTTACTCAAATAATACTTTGTCTTTTAATATGTTTATATGTCTAGTAATTATTTATAAAATGAGCATAATAAGGAATGACAGGTTTGTGAAATTAATAGTTTGTAAATCGTTGTTTGTTAAGTGATTGTTTGAGAAATGTTTAGCAAATGATGATAACCTGCGGGTACATACGTATTGCAATGTCTAAAATGAAAAAAAACCTAACGTAAAATAACCTACGTTAAAAATCCCTAAAATCTAAATACCTAATGTTTTTAAAGCTTAAAATGCTTAATTTTCGGCAAGCGAGCGAAGCGAGCGGTCAAGACGGTTCGGGGCGGAAGCGACTCGGAATGGTTAGGTTCAAAGGCTAAGGCGGGTGTCCTTACCTTGAGCTCTGTCTACCCCGTAAGGGATAAAGTCGTGATTTATATATGATATCTCCACTACGGGAAAGAAGAGGAATATAGAATGTTTATTATACAATTTGTACTATAAATAATAATAATTGTAATTTATTTGTAATTGTAATTTGTATGAATGTCTTCTTTCTTTCTTTCTTTCAATGCCCATTTTATTTGCTAGCAATACCGGGAGCTCTACTGTATCTATCCCTTCTCTCCGATAGGAGAAAAGGTGAATAGATAACAAACAGTTAAGACACTCCCGGTAATGTTAGCAAGTAATTACTTATTATTTGTTACTGACATTTTTAGCAACAAACAACCTGTTCTTCGTCTCCTTTCGCGAGAGAGGATGGTTGTAAGAAAATTCAGCGTTGTTGCTAGAAATATCAGTAATTAGTAACAAAACGGGCATGGCGTCCTTAAACTCAGTATTAACTCTTTATTTTATTTTATTTGTATTTGTTTCTTTATATTTGTACAATGCCCATTTTATCTGCTGGCAATACCGGGAGCTCTACTGTATCTATCCCTTCTCTCCGAAAGGAGATAAGGTGATTAGATAATAAACAGTTAGACACTCCCGGTAATGTTAGTATGTAATTACTTATTACTCGTTACTGATATTTTTAGCAACAAACAACCTGTTCTTCGCCTCCTCTCGCGAGAGAGGATGGTTGTAAGAAAATTCAGCGTTGTTGCTAGAAATATCAGTAATTAGTAATAAGACGGGCATGTCGTCTTTAAACTCAGTATTAACCTTTTTTTTTTGTTTCTTTTAAATTGTATTTGTTTCTTAATATTTGTACAATGCCCATTTTATTTGCTGGCAATACCGGGAGCTCTACAGTATCTATTCCTTCTCTCCGAAAGGAGATAAGGTGATTAGATAATAAACAGTTAGACACTCCCGGTAATGTTAGTATGTAATAATTATTACTTGTTACTGATATTTTTAGCAACAAACAACCTGTTCTTCGCCTCCTTTCGCGAGAGAGGATGGTTGTAAGAAAATTCAGCGTTGTTGCTAGAAATATCAGTAATTTTCAACATGAAACTACCGTGAGACTTAATCATTATTACACATAAACGGATAACTCACGTATAAAAAGTCGAGTGATGCTCAACATGTTTCGGACTATTTCGAACACACATGTCGAGCATCACTCGACTTTTTATACGTGAGTTATCCGTTTATGTGTATATCAGTAATTAGTAACAAAACGGGCATGGCGTCCTTAAACTCAGTATTAACCCTACAAATTTTACAACAAAACGTACAGATATACATACATACATACATACATAAAAAGGTGAGAGAACGTGACGCGTTTTAAGCTCAAGGTATTTTGAATATAAGTGAAAAAGCATTAGGTATTTAGATTTTAAAGAACGAAGGTGATGACCAAGAAACTTAAGTTCGACACCCCAAGCCTCACCATGGGCAGAATCGGCATTGCCATATCCAATAGGGATACCGCACAGTTTCGCTGAACTCGGCGTTAGTACTGGCTAGATTGAAGAAAAAAAATATAAATAAAAAAAAATTACGAAATGGCGAAGATGTCACATATTCATCGGTAAAATGGGCACAAGATATTGAAGATAACAAGGATATTTTTGGTTGGACGGCCCAACAGAAATTACTTATAGCGAGGCGATCGCTTACCGCCACGGCTGAACATGGCCGAGGTCCGAAAACGCATTTAAGACCTACGAAGAACTTAAAGCAGCTGTCATAAAAGAGTCTCTGCAGTCTGAGGACAGACAGCTGCAGGATGGCCGATTTGTGGGAGTGAGCGGAATAACAGAATGAATGACTGAAATGGAAGAATGAGAGTGAATATGGAAAATTGTATAATTTGTAGGGTTAATACTGAGTTTAAAGATGACATACCCGTTTTATTACTAATTACTGATATTTCTAGCAACAACGCTGAATTATCTTACAACCAACCTCTCTCGCGAGAGGAGGCGAAGAACAGGTTGTTGCTAAAAATATCAGTAATAAGTAATAAATAATTATATACCAAAAATACCGGGAGTGTCTGACTGTTTATATCTAATCACCTTATCTCCTTTCGGAGAGAAGGGATAGATACAGCAGAGCTCCCGGTATTGCCAGCAGATAAAATGGGCATGTCGTCCTTAAACTCAGTATTAACCCTACAAATTGTACAACAAAACGTGGAGATATACATACATACATAAAATAAAGGTCCGGCCACACCAATACGTAAAAGACACCGACGGTGCGTTTACGCAACAAAAAGTATGAAGAAACGGTGAGTGAAGGTGACGTATTTTAAGCTTTAGGTAAGGATAACAAGAAAGATGGAAATAAAAAACATCCGAACGCAGTTCATGACGGGGCACGGCGGGTTTTCAGAATACTTGAACAGAATCGAAAAAAAAAAAGAAAAAATAAAAGAGTCTGCAGTCTGAGGACAGACTGAGCTGCAGGATGGCCGATTTGTGGGAGTGAGCGGAATAACAGAATGAATGACTGAAATGGAAGAATGAGAGTGAATGTGGAAAATTGTACAATTTGTAGGGTTAATACTCAGTTTAAGGATGCCCGTTTTATTATTAATTACTGATATTTCTAGCAACAACGCTGAATTATCTTACAACCAACCTCTCTCGCGAGAGGAGGCGAAGAACAGGTTGTTGCTAAAAATATCAGTAATAAGTAATAAATAATTATATACCAAAAATACCGGGAGTGTCTGACTGTTTATATCTAATCACCTTATCTCCTTTCGGAGAGAAGGGATAGATACAGCAGAGCTCCCGGTATTGCCAGCAGATAAAATGGGCATGTCGTCCTTAAACTCAGTATTAACCCTACAAATTGTACAACAAAGCGTGGAGATATACATACATACATAAATATGAAATGGTGAAGCAGAAACTGTGCAGGGCGATGGGGGTGATCCTAGGGTAAAAGGCGGAAACGTTCGGAGTGTACAGCGATTCTATGGTGGCCCTCTTGACCATTAAGAACCACGGCTGCTTTCACCCCGTGGCGGCGGAAGCTAGAAACAACTTGACAACATTGTCCACCCAGGGCAAGGTTGTCAAGTTGTTCTGGATTAAAGCACACGTGGGGCTTGAGGGGAACGAGAGAGCCGATGCTTTGGCCAAGGAGGCCGCCATAAAATTAAAGCGGAAGCCGGACTACGACGTGTGCCCGGTCTCAAGTGTCAAGCGATCCATTCGTATGGATACGCTTGACGAATGGTACCGGAGGTACGTGACCGGCGACATCGCGGCTGTCACCAAGTTTTTTTTCCCCAACGCAGTGGTGGCATACAGGACAACAACTAATGACGGGATATGGCGGGTTTTCCGAAAACTTGAAAAGATTAAAAATAGATTAAAGAAAGAAAAAAAAAAAAAAAAAAAAAAAAAAAAAACCTGCACATGGTGTTCGTTGACCTTGAAAACCCTATGACTGCGTACCCCGAAAAGTTGAGAGGAAATTGTTTAGCGTGGTATGGGCGTGTGATGCGGAGAAGATGTTCACAGAAGGTAGTGGTGTTTCTAGAACCTTCGGCAGAGTCATCAACCTTCTGGACTTGGGTATCTGTCTCTTCCAGTAGCTCTAACGACTTGATACGGACCTAAATATTTTAATTTTAACTTCATTCCAACCCCAAATTGGGTTGTTTTGATGGCAACTAAGTGGCAATTAAAAACATAAAAGTGGAAAAAGACGACAAAGTATTTAAAAGCAAATTAAAAAGCCTCCTTATCGATAAATGCTACTATAGGATCGACGACTTTTTAAGTGACAAATTCTGACATAAAAATTCCAACATCAATTTAGTGTATTATTTCGCTGGTAAAATGTAAAATAGCTAATAATTTTATTGTAGATTAAGAAAATCGTCATTGCCTTTGTATTGTATTATATTGGATTGGATTGTATTGGAAATGGCGTTTCTGCAGAAATTTAATAGTAAATCGACACTATCACTCAAGTTATTTATCTACTCTACAATATAATCTTTAACATTTAAAATTGACATTGTATTGAATTAATTGAATTGCTGTAAAAATGCTATATATATTATTATTGACATGAAATATGTAATCCGTAATTAATGAGTAAATGGCTGTAATAGTTTTAGTTTAGTTTATAGCTTTAGTATTGACATTGTATACCCTGACAGGGTGTCATGTACCTACCACCCTACCACGTAACACCGATAGCAAATGAACATGACTTAAAATGTGTATGAATAAATGAATAAATGAATAAAACACAAAAAAAAAAAAAAAAAAAATCTTCGCGATATTCCAACACTAACGTCGTCAAAATCTGCTTGTCAGCAGTTGCGTCTGGAGTCTTTCGGCACTGTTAATATCTTCGATTTATATTCGTGATAATATCATCTGATTTATTCGTCTTGAATCGTCTTCAACTTGATTTTTTCCGAGTCCTTGAGGGTAATCGTACAACGTGTGAAGAATGATATATGTGTGAAGGACGTGAATGTGACGAAAGATAGAGACGAATAGAAGAAAAAGCCGTACTGCGCCGACCCCAGATAATGGGATAAGCAAGTGGATGATGATGAGATAGGGTTGTTGGAATAAAAATGATTCCGACCAGCACTTGTGTGTGATCTCAATAAGCGCGCCTACTGTGTTGCAATTCTGAAATACTGTGACTGGCATGTGTACCTACTCCCAATTTTTGAAAAAATATAATTGTCATTGACATTGAATTTCTTGGCGACTCTCTTAGTATTAGTAGCGTTTTCCGAATCGGTGGTAACTGTTTGACATTCGTAAGTGCTTTTAAAGAGCCCAAATTGAATAAAGATAAATTGATTTTGACTTCGATTTTCGTTTTTTTTTACTTTTTTTTTCCTTACCCACAAAAACATTCACCTGGGTATGTCCACCACCACACGCTTGACAACCACGAAATGCAGAGTGGATATATCAACGTTCGCAGTCATTCCGGACACCGACTCGACCTTTGCAACCCAAGTCGATGATTTGGCAGTGGTAACTACGACTGCTCAATTGATCTCTAACCGAACTGACCAATCTGCCGGCTGGTTCGTCGACTTGGTGGTTGGATTATCTTCAGTGTAACCTGGCAATCGGTGGCCTCGACAACCCATCCGTTATATCGCTTACCATAATGCCATCACTTTGACGCTACAGCCTCCACAACCTCCCTCTAACCCCCTAACCGTCCAACTTTTAGAGTCCATACGACGGATAAATCATACGGTCTCATGTGAAAATCCAACTGTCTCAACAGTTCTTACTTCGTCAACGATAAAGAATCGTTATTATCAATGAAAAATGTACACAAGGTGGTACACGCCTACTTGGAATACGCGATTTACCATTGATTTGTGACGCAATATTTAATTATCTAAATCATAACACTCTTTTGAAAAAGTCAATTGTATCATGACTATAGAATGAGAATTAAAATCCTATCCTGTTAGTGTAGTGTATGAAAAAGTGTCTTGTGTGTACTACAAAAAAATATATAAAAACTCGCATGAATAGCCATGTCAACATGATTTTTTGGAATATTCTAACCTAATAAAACATGATTACGATTGCCATCCTATATAATAGAGACGAACAATTCAACTTAACAGGAAGTGCTAAAAGATCTGATTATTTAATGATGGAAGTTAAAGCAATTCAGGAATCACGACATTTATCGCGCAGGGTCTTTGATTTTGTATACGATCGCGGTGCACTAAAATTTTAAGATTATTTAATTCACGTACTCTTCCCAGCGCGACGTACAATTGCCCGTGACTAAAGATGTCGGACCTCAAGTCTACTCCGACGCGACCGATGGTTTGCCCCTGACTTTTGTGAATAGTCATCGCGTAACTTAAACGCAACGGGAATTGACGGCGACACAATTCGAACGGGTTTCGCGGATCAATTTGCTGTTTGAAAAGAATACGCGGAATTAGAAATTCATCCGACGATTCGGGTTTTCGTACCGTTATTAGCCGAGCCGAACACCTAACGATTATAACTTTGGTCCCGTTCACCAACCCATCTTCAAAACTAAGGTTACGCATAATCATACATACACATCCTACTTTTAACTTTAGCTCGTGATGTGGAACACCCGTGATCTCGATGCGATTTAATGCGTCAATGCCATAGAAAACTTGGTCGACATTATTATCGTTGTCTACTTTGTCGCAGGAATAGAATCGTAACACGTCTCCCGTAACCCGGTCTAAGATGGCATTATTTATATCATTCACGGCATCATTACGAGTGCAGAGAATGGCTCTACGCGCGCATTCGTCGGGCCTATTGATGGTTTCTGACGGGAACACGAAATCAATCAGATCACTCAGTTCTGTTACGTGATCAATCAAACTTAAATCGATTAAATTTTTAATGTTACCGTCAGAGACAGAAGTTAAGCGGTTGGAACCTAATTCCAACAGAAAGTTTGCAAATACTGAATCTACTCTACATCTTTGAGACGTTACCAAAGAAAATAATTGAAGCCTTTGCCACACGGGAGACGATTTTACCGAGCAATTAAATATGTCCGAATTGCTTCGCGCATTAGAAACAACGGGCGGAATTTGGCGGAAATCACCAGCAAAAATTATAATTTTTCCACCGAAATCTTTGTCACTTCGCATTAAATCACGCAACGAACGATCTAGCAAATGAATTAAATACTTGTGAGCCATTGGCGCTTCATCATAAATTATAACTTGCGCGTTTGCTATCAATTCAGCTCTCTGAGTGCCGTTGGTAATGTTCCAGTAACCGAGGTCGTCGACTATGTCTATCGGGTATCTAAACATACTATGCGCAGTAGTTCCCCCTTCGTAGTTCTGAGCGGCGATAGCAGAACTCGCAGTACATAGTACGACGCCCTTCAAAGCACCACGCACGTGCGCTGTAACGACGTTGAGTAATAGGGTTTTGCCGGTGCCCGCGGGACCATCGATGAATATCGCGGAATTTGCTGTATCGCGAAAAGAATCATCAACGCATAGCCTATTGATGTAATCGAAAACAACGCGTTGGTCAGATGATAAACGCGGCAGCCACTCGTCGACGTAGGCTTCGAGACGGTTCGTACTGTATTCAACGCGTTCGCGGCTCAACTCTGTGGTAAGATCGTGCACTTGCGGCAAACCGTGTTCTATAAGCGAACTCCCGTGTTTTCGGAGGATTCTATTAACTTCCATCAACGCTAAATTATACGCCATATCAGCGTTTCCCGGATTCCGGTGAAGAAAATCTTCACTAAGTTGGTTTTTAAATGTGTCCCACAGTAGCGCAACTGGAGCACCGTTACAAGCTAAAAGTACGAAAAAGCTACGAAGGCGTGGTCCTGTATAGAAAGTTGAAGCTTCCAACATGGCCCTTTCGTACTCTACTTCGTCGTCCGCGAGTCCAACAATTTTAGCAGCTTCCTGAAAAGTGCTGCAATTAGGACCACCAAGACTAATTAGTTCCGCGTAACTTCGAGCCGGGTAAGACTTTAACAGAATTCTTAAGTAGAATTGTTCACCTCTATTAGGCGCGACCCAAAATAGACGCGCTACAAGCTCTCCGCGTTGCCGTTTCGTCACAAACCTGTTGTTACCGGTTTCGTAAATTTGGGTATTTTTTGTATTTGGTCGCGACGCGTGAACTAAATATTGTTCATAAAATTGGCAATATGTTAAGCGGTCAAACTCTTCACCGGCGGGACGGTTAAAATATGTGAGCAGATTAGACGTTGATTGTTGCGCGGATTCTACTTCAGTGCCTGGTCGAAAATAAACGTTGTGACGGTTTTCGAGATGCACGGCCAACTGTTTGACGTTAGGTTCGCGGGCCGTCACGTCAAACTCTAAGGTCCTCCACGCCGCCTCACCCGATCCTAAATATCGCTTAGTGACGTACTGTTCTACCTCGTCATTTAAATGCTCCTCGGACACAACAGCTACTCGTGATTCGTCCGGACCTTTGGTCATATACTTAAACAGATATTTAACAATCGTACGCTGCGACGAAACCTCCAAATTCATGTGGGCATCGTATTTTAATAGAAGAGCCGCATTGTATGGCACGACCCATAAATCGCTCACAACCAATTCGCGCCTGTTATACGTGATCGTAGCCTCGTTCTTACTGTCGCGGCGTAAGTTTACAAAACCTTTATCGTCAGCAAACGTAACGGCAGTTTCGCATTTTGGGAAAAATTTTGAACATTTGCGTAGCTCTTTATCCCAACACGGTAAATTTTCCCTATGTGGAGGACCGCACGGACCGTGGATCATGTGTTTCAAAACCGTCGTTTTCAATTTACCGTCAGCTTCCGACGAGTTGGGAATATCCGCTCGAACTACTTTATCTATATCTACATTGTGTATCGGGCCGTTCTCTACTTTAAAACAGATATGCGCATGGGGCAAACCGCGTTTCTGAAACTCAATTACATGAAACATGTACAAACATTTGCCAAACCACCGACCGGACCGGATATCGCGTAAAAGTTGCGCTAATTTTAAATTAAAAACGCGAGCACATATAAGTGGGTCTGCCAGCTGACCTGCTTCGAGAGATTGTTTAATTTCAGGCCAATTGCGATTACATGTAAAAGTTAGGAAATACGTGGGAGTACCCAACGTATTTACTATTGCAATCGCATCCATGTACTTCACTTTCATATATCTCGGACATCCCGTGAAGCTATAAGGCAAATATATGCGACCCGGGACATAACCCTCCCCTTCTATGGTCTCATCGTTGCGAATCTGTTGTACACTAATTTCTATTTCTTCGAGTGGAGCAGTTCTTAATGCATGATTTGAATTTTGTTTCTGCATGTTGGTGATGTAGCGGAGACGCTCTTCACAAATTCTACAATAAACATCTACCAACCACTCCTCGGACAGTCTACCCAATTTTGAAAAACGCGTCTCCGACAGCAGTAAGCACCGGATATATTTTACTTGAGATAATTTATTTTGATTATTGTCTAATTTATTTGGACACCAACCCGCATTACCTTCGGGGTAAAGCAACGGATATTGAAAAGCTTCGTACAATGGATTCATAATATCAACAGTGTGAGGTTTCTTATGACCTACTTTCCAGATGGCTATACAATGAGGTTGGAAAGTTTCTCTCTCAGTGCTTATTATGGCAGCCACTTCTGTGCCTAAAGGTAAATCGCCCAAAATGTTACCGTGCGTTGCGCGTGTGGTTCTTTCGAACCTTATGTACGCTTGATCGGACGTTTCCCGACTCAAGCGTTTGAAGCATTCTATAAACGGATTGACATTATGCAAATAATTAGTGATGGAAACAATAACATCCCTATTGAGCCGTTGACTTTGTGCTATACTATCGCGTTCGTTATTATCATTAATGTAAAGCCCGATATTGTTGGTGGATTCCTCATATGAAAGATCGAAAACGCGGTGGTAAATACGTCCTTGAATTTTTAAAAAGGATATACCCTGCTCGGGATGCTGATAACCATGAGAGACGCCTAAGGCACTGAAGGCAAACAAATTATTGTACGCTCGCGGTGCACGCAAAAACGAGGGATCGAAATAGAAATCTTCCGACAAAGGCGAAAACTGTTGAACGTTGTACGCTCCGGACCCGCAACACCACTGTTTACGACCCCGCTCTTCCTCAAAGAGACGCGCGTTACAGTTCGGACACGAAAAGATATCTGCAGCCAGCAAAGACGGCTTTTTTAATGTAAACAGTGGCATATTGGCAAGTTCCGACTCCCTCCATTCCCCAATTAATTTTGTTGACCGCCGTAATTCTACTTCGACATCACGACTAACTGTGGTATATCTCTCAACAGCGGCACGGTTTATGTCAGGGTTCCGTTGCGAATAATTTTCGACTGCGACGCGGTTTACCTCCGGGTTATTTTTTGAATACTTATCGACTGCGGCGCGATGAATTTCGGGATGGTTTTCGTCGTATTTTTTAACCGCTTCACGATGAATTTCGGGATATTTTTCGACGTACTTTTTAACCGCTTCACGATTAATTTCGGGATGATTTTGGACGTATTTTTTAACCGCTTCACGATGAACGTGAGGATTTTTCTTTGCGTATTTTTTGACCGCATCTAAATGAGCATTAGTTTTGGATTTTCGTGTTTGTTTCTTGGGTCGGCCCCTACCCCTGTTAACAGTTGCCGTATCGACATTTGATTCGTTTTCATCTAACGGTAATTCCGAAAACATATTGTGGACGATGACAACAGGATTTAACACGTACAATTTAAAATCTTCTACTCTATCGACTACAACCACTGGATTAAAGTTCGTACGTTTTGATTTTGTTTGGGGTTGCGCGGCATCGACATTTGTCGTGGTTGCAGAAGTTTGCGATACGGAATTGACTCGCTCACAAGAATTCTTCGCACAAACCTCGGCATATGTGGGCGAACGTGGCCGAGATACATCCGACTGTGATAGCGACTCCGTGAATGTAGGCGATAGCACCTGAGTGGCAGGATGCGACAATGAGCTGATCAGCGACGACGCTGTGAACGTGGGAGATGATGGTGTGAAAGTTTTCACACGAATTCTGTGCAAGGAGTATTCCGTATCTCGTATATTCTTTGGAAAGCGACTATTCGTGAAAAGATAGTCCACCAGCTTTTGCACCGAATTACATTTAAACAACCGCGCACATTCGTCTGATGTACGATTATTAAAATCTACCCCGTGACTATTGAATAAGTAAAATGAATTCTGATGTCTCCAGAACGAAACGGTGTAACTTTGACCGGTAAAAAGGATACTATCGGTTGCATCGATATGATCCGATGTAAAAACTTGCGTCTGAAGAATATTCACCAGATCTCTCTTTTTTCCATTAACGTTATGAATATTTACTGGATATAATCCATTAGCGATCCAATTGTTGCCATCTTCCATTGGTTCTATTTCTGCCGAAAAGTTCCCGGAGCGAATATGGGATGGCAATTGTTCTGGCTGTAAATATATTTGATTTTCTCGTTCTAACATAGGTAACAATTGCATGTACAATTCGTCGCCACTCTTAAGTATGACATCAACGTCAAAATCGCGATAATTTCTAGAACTACAGACCGAGTACACGCAAGCACACGCTGACATGGCTACGCATTGCGAGTTGTTACCTCTAAAAACTGATGCCCCTTGGTGCATCGTGCCTATCAAAATAAAAGATAATAGTAGTGAAAGAAAACGGTATTATTTATTGTTTTAAACGGTTTGTATTGCTCCCAGTTATCTCTGATTAGTGTTCAGTTTCTCTTCAGTAGTTGCGTTGCGTTTTAAATTTAAGTTTCAACTTCAGGACAAAGGTCTAATTTACGACATGGATTCATTTTGTGAGAAAAGTCATCTAATTTAGATAAATGTAAAGATAAAATGTGTTAAAAAAGTTTTTCATTTAAACGCTTTAATTGAAAAAAAAAAAAACCGGCCAAGTGCGTACCATTATCTATAAATATCTATAAACCAGTGTAAGCAGAGACCTGCTCCAACCTTACCTTGGGCAACGCAGTAACCGGCTGGTTCAGCGCCGTCTCCGTAGCTCTCGCCCGCTGCAAAAAAATATTTTTGAACATGAATCTATGCATGTATGTCTCATATCTTTTACATGTCTTTTTTGAGTTTACCAGCGCTTTCGGAAAGATCATCTGCCAAAAAAGAATGCACCGCAAGAAACTTGGTAGAAAGTCATTTTTTCAAAATAAAAAGCAGTACCTACCTATACTTATAAAATTAACCATTAATACAACTGACCTACTGACCAAAATAACAGACTTGGTTAAACATCTAATTTAAATGTAGCCTAAATCCGCCTATAGATTTCATAATAATAATAAATTGTATTAATTACGCTACTTTAGAAATGTCAATTTACAATATTTTTTGGTTTACTTATTTATATGTTTGACGTCGGTGCCTCAGCTCAACTCGCGCCATTACCCACACTTCCATCATAACATCGTTATGTTTATCTGTGGCATACGTGGCAGAAAGGGGCCATTCAAGTATTACGTAAGCAGATTAGCAAACCCCTTACCCAATGCTTATGTAATTATTGGTAGGTACCTATATGCATTATTCTTTTAATGGATTCTGTTTTTTATTGATTCGTGAGCAGCAGTTCGAATCGAAACTGCTGACGTAATCACGTAAGCAAAGACCTCCCGCCCCCCTCAAGCGCTTACGTAATACTCAAACGCCCCCAAAGTATCTAGTCTATGTGCCTATATAGTACCTATATTATATATTCGGCTTAGAACTATTTGAGCTGAGGCACCGACTTCACACTCCACACGTATAAATAAGCACATACATACATACATACACACATACACAAATCACGTCTTTATCCCTTACGCGGTAGACAGAGCCTAAGGTAACAAGACCTACAGGGCACGTTTAGCAAGACCCTGAGGGCGTAGAGGTGGAAAGTGGAATCAAAATAGTGATGCGTTGCTAGCCGCATCGCCTATAACATGATCCCTATGATTTTCGCCCATTCCCTCGATGGGTTTTTACCATTTGCGCGGGAAGAGCAGCAACTGGTACATTCTATGTTTTCTTTTACTCCCAGACCAGCATGGAAGTATTATAGCTGGATAATACACACACACACACACACACACACACACACACACACACACACACACACACACACACACACACACACACACACACACACACACACACACACACACAAACACACACACAAATCACGTCTTGATCTCTTACGGGGTAGACAGTGCCCAAGGTAACAAGACGTAAAGACCACGTTTAGCATTATTGTGTTTGAATAGGGGAAAAGGAGGAATCAAAATAGCGATGGGTTGCTAGCCGCATCGCATTAAACACGACTCTTAAGATTTTTGTCCGTTCCCTCGATGGGCTTTTACCATCTGCGCGGGAAGAGAAGCAACGGGTACATTCTATGTTTTTTCTGTACTCCCATACCAGCATGGAAGTATTATAGCTGGATAATGACTGCCTACCCCTTTAAAGATACTCGCGTGAAAATATACATACAAACATACACACTTACACAAATCACGTCGTTATCCCTTAAGGGGTAAACAGTGCCCAAGGTAACAAGACCTAAAGACCACGTTTAGCTTTATTGTGTTTGTATAGGGGGAAAGGAGGAATCAAAATAGCGATGGGTTGCTAGCCGCATCGCATAAAACACGACTCTTAAGATTTTTGTCCGTTCCCTCGTTGGGCTTTTACCATCTGCGCGGGAAGAGAAGCAACGGGTACATTCTATGTTTTTTCTATACTCCCATACCAGCATGGAAGTATTATAGCTGGATAATGACTGCCTACCCCTTTAAAGATACTCGCGTGAAAATATACATACAAACATACACACTTACACAAACCACGTCGTTATCCCTTAAGGGGTAGACAGAGCCCAAGGTAACAAGACCTAAAGACCACGTTTAGCATTATTGTGTTTGTATAGGGGGAAAGGAGGAATCAAAATAGCGATGGGTTGCTAGCCGCATCATCTATAACATGATTCTTAAGATTTTTGTCCATTCCTCGATGGGCTTTTACCATCTGCGCGGGAAGAGAAGCAACGGGTACATTCTATGTTTTTTCTGTACTCCCATACCAGCATGGAAGTATTATAGCTGGATAATGACTGCCTACCCCTTTAAAGATACTCGCGTGAAAATATACATACAAACATACACACTTACACAAATCACGTCGTTATCCCTTAAGGGGTAAACAGTGCCCAAGGTAACAAGACCTAAAGACCACGTTTAGCTTTATTGTGTTTGTATAGGTGGAAAGGAGCAATCAAAATAGTGATGGGTTGCTAGCCGCATCGCCTATAACATGATTCTTAAGATTCTTGTTCATTCCCTAGATGTGCTTTTACCATCTGCGCGGGAAGAGACGCAACGGGTACATTCTATGTTTTCTTTTACTCCCAGACCAGCATGGAAGTATTATAGCTGGATAATACACACACACACACACACAAACACACACACAAATCACGTCTTGATCTCTTACGGGGTAGACAGTGCCCAAGGTAACAAGACGTAAAGACCACGTTTAGCATTATTGTGTTTGAATAGGGGAAAAGGAGGAATCAAAATAGCGATGGGTTGCTAGCCGCATCGCATAAAACACGACTCTTAAGATTTTTGTCCGTTCCCTCGATGGGCTTTTACCATCTGCGCGGGAAGAGAAGCAACGGGTACATTCTATGTTTTTTCTATACTCCCATACCAGCATGGAAGTATTATAGCTGGATAATGACTGCCTACCCCTTTAAAGATACTCGCGTGAAAATATACATACAAACATACACACTTACACAAACCACGTCGTTATCCCTTAAGGGGTAGACAGAGCCCAAGGTAACAAGACCTAAAGACCACGTTTAGCATTATTGTGTTTGTATAGGGGGAAAGGAGGAATCAAAATAGCGATGGGTTGCTAGCCGCATCATCTATAACATGATTCTTAAGATTTTTGTCCATTCCTCGATGGGCTTTTACCATCTGCGCGGGAAGAGAAGCAACGGGTACATTCTATGTTTTTTCTGTACTCCCATACCAGCATGGAAGTATTATAGCTGGATAATGACTGCCTACCCCTTTAAAGATACTCGCGTGAAAATATACAAACAAACATACACACTTACACAAACCACGTCGTTATCCCTTAAGGGGTAGACAGAGCCCAAGGTAACAAGACCTAAAGACCACGTTTAGCATTATTGTGTTTGTATAGGGGGAAAGGAGGAATCAAAATAGCGATGGGTTGCTAGCCGCATCATCTATAACATGATTCTTAAGATTTTTGTCCATTCCTCGATGGGCTTTTACCATCTGCGCGGGAAGAGAAGCAACGGGTACATTCTATGTTTTTTTTACTTCCAGACCAGCATGGAAGTATTATAGCTGAATAATGACTGCCTACCCCTTTAAAGATACTCGCGTGAAAATATACATACAAACATACACACTTACACAAATCACGTCTTGATCCCTTACGGGGTAGACAGTGCCCAAGGTAACAAGACCTAAAGACCATGTATAGCATTATTGTGTTTGTATAGGTGGAAAAAAGAAGGAATCAAAATAGTGATGGGTTGCTAGCCGCATCGCATAAAACACTACTCTTAAGATTTTTGTCCGTTCCCTCGATGGGCTTTTACCATCTGCGCGGGAAGAGAAGCAACGGGTACATTCTATGTTTTTTCTATACTCCCATACCAGCATGGAAGTATTATAACTGAATAATACACACAAATACACACAGACACACACGCACACACGATCACACACACATACACATTCTAAGTTTTTTTTTACTCCCAGACCAGCATGGAAGCATTATATATAGCTGGATAATGACACCCTGAATAGCAAAAAAAACTTATTTTCGATTTTATAATCGAAAGTGTATTAAAGATGTTTTATATCGCATGGAAAAAAGACTGGACTACTTTAACAGGTATGCCAAATATTTATTAACAAACTGGGTGGTTATTGTAAAAGGATGTAACAAAAATGGTAACTTAAAAAATAACAATGTAACGTTTAAAGAAAAAACATCTGCTGCTGTACCTACCCCTTTAGAGATACAGGCGTGAAAATATAATAACCAAATAATAATTTATCTAAAATAGTACCATTGAATTTATAAATATTAACAAGCTTTTTTATTAACTTGCAACATATGTATGTATGTGGAACAAAGTAGTCTCTGCCTACACCTGTGGGAAAGAGGCGTGACGGTATGTATGTATGTATATTTGTCCAGGTGGAATCTTGCGACTTAATTTTGAAACAAATATCTTCAACCGATTCAGCTGAAATTTTGCATACTTGTGTAAGTCAGATGACAATACAATAATCTGGCAGTAAAATTCTGCTGGTAAAGCCAGGATTGTCTCCGCAGGAGGGAACTCTTTAACGGTTGGTCCAATTTGACTTGAAATTTGTACACATATGTAGAATGGATGACAATGCAAGTTTTGGTTGTTATATGTGGTATTCAATAAAGAGTTATTGTATTGTATTTATTATATTATAAATAAATCAAGGGTCCTTACTAAAACTCCATTCATCTAACTAACCCGATGGTGAAAAAATTTCAACTGTCTAGCTATGTCGGTCAGTTCATAAGACACAGCCTGGTGTTGGAGACAGACAGACAGACAGACAGACAGACAGACGGACAGACGGTGAAGTCTTAGTAATAGGGTCCCGTTTTTGTTCTTTGTGTACTGAATGAACCCTAAAAAGGTTCATTAGGTTATCAGTTCAAAGCACACCAACACAGAAAATAAAAATAAAATACATCTGCATGTATCAATGTCGAGCATATTATAGGTTTGGGAAAAACATTGAATATTCTTAGTAATAAGCTATCGTCTAATTTGGTACCACATACAATGAATTCATATGCGAGAGCTTTCATTGCTACAACATGATTCCCTTGGAAGTTTCGAGAACAAGACAGAATAATTGCCAATTTAAATGTAATGTAACACTTACAGGAACGTCTGCGAACAGCACGCTGCACAGTAATAATCTCAACACCTCGTTTCATCTGAAAATAATAAGTAATATGGTTAATTACCAAAGTGTACATGATATCATTCGCCATTAATGTTTACGTTAAAGTTATATCTTAATTTAGGATGTACAACAGTTCCTACCGGCCTACTTTTCAGCCAGCGTTAGTTTTGTAAATCATTACACACAATGGCGTCCAATAATGCCATTAGATTTTACACTTTTCATTGAAAACTGTTGAAGTAGGTAGTAGATATATGTACTTATGTTAAATTAAGTTACATAGATCATAATAAACTATTGTATTATATCTATGTACTGTTTTTTCTCGAAATAAAACAATAAAACGCTTACCTTGTCGGGATTCAATAACACGTCTTCACTCTTCACTTTAGTTAGTTAGCAATTTGCCAATTTCGCGGCAAAAGTAACTGAACAAAAGACAATCACCTTTTTTTTTTTCGTCAACGCGGCCAGTTATATTATAATTTTATAAAAAGTCATTCCATAGAAAAGTGAATTATTATAAGAAATTAATTTTGGTATTTTCTCATATAATTCAGTCCTTTAATTTAAATTAATTTTTGAAAATATTTTGGCTAGTGACTTCAGAGTTTAATCTGGCTCGTCTACAAAGCAGCCTTTGGTTAGAAAAAAAATGTATTTTTTGATATTTTTTTCTTACAGCTCAGCCCAATTTGAGAAACTTATTTGAATATTTTAAAAATTGGCCACGTACTTTTTCAAAATTGAATTTGTTAATTATCGGATATGGTCGACTGGATATACATGAACAGTGGCACGAAAGTCTTGATTTCCTTTGCCCATCTGCTTAGAGAAAAATACTGTCATCTGTCATTCGTACGTCAAAGTCATCATTTTTTGTCATTTGATCCGGGCAGTTTCTTTTTAAGTTTCTAACCTCTGAAAGTCTATTTTTCCACGATAATTTTTGAAAAAAATGCTTACCAATGGAGACTCCGGTGAAAAAATAGTCAAGGCTGACACGCTCTGTGACACGAAATGTGTCTATTTTGGAGTACATTGCATTGCCGAAAAAAGGGGGCTAAGATGCTAATGTGAGTATTTACCTGTTCAATCATCAACATTAGTGCTTATATATTTTAATATTCGCATACTTGATACAATAGTTACTTATTATCTTTTCATTTTGTTCTAGGTGGTTGTAAGAATGTTCTATTGCTTCTGTTTTGGCTGGTCAAGAAAAGTGAAGAAATCTTCATCATCCATACAATGCTACTGGACAAAGTCAACACCGAGTGTGATTGTTTTATGTAGCAGATCCTAGCTTCGAAAGAACCAAAAAAGTCCACACGTACCTACTGGAGGGATGGGACTACAGGACAATAACGACAATGATTGTAGAATATGCGGCGAAGAGGTTGAAACAATGGAACACATTACGTGCGACTGTGATGCCCTCGCCAGACTAAGAATGAAACTCTTCGGCATCGGATACCCTGAACCAGGAGATTTCAAGGCACTACCACTACACCCAATCACCCAATTCATACTGGAGGGATTATGATGAGGTTAATACTGCGAAAATGTTTATATTTCTTAAATTGTTAGTAAGTGCTAGAAATAAATAATTACAAATTGTTTGTTTTTTTTTATTATTTCACCTTGAATATATTAATTATAGGGACGTTAGGGACGTTGTGGATGAATATATTTACAGTTTATTATGTGATTTAGGTATAACAAGGAAAAATAAATGTCAAAGTCGTTTTTATATTGTGAACCAGTTAATAAAATGTTAAAACATTATTTTCCTGAAAAACAATACAAGTAATGTGATGAAGGTTTAATAGAAAAAGCAAAGGAGTCATAAGGAACATTATGTATTTTATTAGGTACTGATATTACAATAATAATGAATAAAGAAATATTTGCAGATGCATATTCATTTTTTTTTACTATGAAGTGTCTGTGACATAACTTATGACTTATGACTTATGTGGCTTAGTGGATATGGTAGGCTCTTAATTCAGAAGTTGCGGGTTCAATACCGGGCCGGGCCTGTAGGCTGAGAGGAGGAGAGTTGCCCCGTCAACGGGGACATATGCGGTTGATGATGACTCTTTATTTTTAAATATTGGGGGCTGTTAATTTACCAATACACAAGAGTTTTTCGATTTAATTCATTTAAACAAAGTAGACCATTGAGGTTGGATCGGTCGGATAATTTGCAGACTGATTAATCTTGTTGGACGGTTGTTTAAGAAGTGTGATTCATAAACGCTTGCTAGACAGCAGTCTGCTAGTTGTTGAGCTGCTGATAGATGGATTAGAAGAGTTATGTTGGCCATCCTGACAGCATAGACCAAAAATGGCCTCGTCATGAATTTTAATTTAAAAAAAACCGACCAAGTGGGAGTCGGACTCTAACATGAAGGGTTCCGTACCATTATCTATAAATATCTAAATCCAGTATAAGTAGAGCCCTGCTCCATAGCAAAATGCACCCGGTGTGGGATATGTACAGACATACATACATCCTTTTCTGTTGTATGGCCTTCTTATTTTTCATTGTTACATTTTCACATTTTTTAATCTTAAGTATTATAACTACAGTAATGTTATGTGTGTATGTATGTATTATTTTATTTTATTTATTTACCTATGTATTATATTTATGTTGGTATTGTTGTTTTTATTATCCCTGCGTTTATCCTGTCTATTTGTTTCCGCCAGCCACCTACTTAAACTGTCTCCAACTTATTTCTCTTATTGGTTGTCTGGTAGAGATCGCTATTAAGCGATAAGACCGCCTATTGTCTACTTTGTTCTTTGATTCTGTATTGTTTTGTACTGATTTGTGGTGTTCAATAAAGAGTATTTGTATTGTATTGTACATAGTTACATTATTCTGGTTTTTTATATTGGTAATTAAAGCGGTAACAGACATGCATCATTTGTGAATATTTCAAGCGTCTACCTGGTGCCGTTATTAACATCGAGCAAAAAACGCAAAAAAACCCGTTTGTGGTTAGTATTTATTGTTATAGCGGCAACATAAATACCATCATCTGTCTAGCTATCACGGGGGACAGACAGCGCGAACCTCATGAATAGGGTTTCCGTTTTTACCCTTCGGGCGTAACTACAACGTCAGAGGTGGCGTAACTACAAATTCATCAGATGGAGCCCTTCCTCACTATAAAGAAGTGCATCATCTTCCCTTCTGAGCTCAAGGCCAGGCCAGTTCGGGGTCCCGTAGAGCTGGGGGCTCCTTTCATTTTGCCAGCCCTACCACCCGATAGTTACGCCGCTGCTTTCGAGTACGGAACCCCTTAAAATGACAGCAATGACAGCGAATTAGCGGGAAAACGTAAACTTTTACGAAGACACGAGCTTAGTTTAGTTTATATTTCTAATGATTTTAAAAATGAATATACCTATACCACCATGTTCTACTTCATAAGTATAGAGTTATGTTTATTTTCGAAAGAAAATATTGTGTATTCTTTGCTTATTTTTATTTCACTTTTACTTTTCGCAAGCTTAGTTTGGTTCTGGCGCTTCGCCGGCCGCTCCCGCGGCACACTCGCTGCGCTCGTTCGGCTCGCGCAATGGGGTCGCAAAAACCTAACCCTCCTCCTCGCTTTGCTCGTCGTCGTACCTAACTCTTCTGACTCTTTTTCAAATTTATCAGGTACTTACTTTAGAAACAAAGTATATCACTTAATATTAGCTATAACATGTTAATTAATCTTATAGTTATAATAATAATAATATAATTATTTATTACGTATTATAAACGGTACACTTTATGTGTATCATCACTACACGTAGTATAAAAAAACAGTCGCTTTCTCGCCCCGGATGCTAAATTTCAATAGGAACGGACTCAAAAAAAAATTGGCCGCCATTTTGAATCCGCCATCTTGGACAAAAATTTGGTTCATTAGATTACCCCTCCCATCTTGAACGTCACTTGGTCGAGCACAACCCATCCATCTCGACTGGCCTCTGAGATATTGGCGTTTCAATTTTGTATGGCGGCCATCTTGTTTTCGCGCTTTTGAAAAAAAACACTGGCTTACCCATTGGCTGGCTGTTCTGAGCGACTTTAGTTCCGGGCAAACTCGATAGGGCAAGTCGTTGCGGAGAGCTGGCCCATGTGTCAAGTCAGTTTCCACGTTAAGGTCGGTTTTGCATTTATTTTGTACTTGTGATCAAATTTCTTATGCGATGGTGTAAAAGCTGCTATACAACACAGGTGAGTCTATGAGTCTGACATAACTTTGTATGGCGGCCATCTTGGAAAATGGCGGAATCGAAAAATAAATTCTAGCATCAGAATCTATGGCCCTGAAGAGGCGCTGATGCAAAATTTTAGTCAGAACGGACTCAAAAAAAATTTGGCCGCCATTTTGAATCCGCCATCTTGGAAAAAAATTTGGGTCATCAGATTACTACTCCCACCTTGAACAACATTTGGTCGAGCACCATCCACCTATTGCGATTGGCCTCTGAGATATTCGCGTTTCAATTTTGTATGGCGGCCATCTTGTTTTTGCAATTTTGAAAAAAAAATACCGGTTCACCTATTGGCTGGCTGTTCTGAGCGACTTTTGTTCCGGGCAAACTCGATAAAGCAAGTCGTTGCGGAGAGCTGGCCCATGTGTCAAGTCAGTTTCCACGTTCAGGCCGATTTTTCATTTTTTAAGTACTTTTAATATAATTTATAATGCAATAGTGTATAGAGCCGAACCCCACCTCTTATAGGCTCTTCAAAACAACAGTTCAAATATACAGAAATTACTTAGTATGGCGGCCATCTTGGAAAATGGCGGAATCGAAAAATAAAGTATGCCATTTGAATCTGTGGCCTCAATGAGCCCCGAATGCAAAATTTCAACCGGATCGGAGTAAAAAAAAATTTGGACGCCATTTTGAATCCGCCATCTTGGAAAAATAATTGCTTAGTCAGATTTCCCCCTCAACTCTGAATGACATTTGGTCGAGCACCACCCATCTATCGCGACTGGCCTCTGAGATATTCGCGTTTCAATTTTGTATGGCGGCCATCTTGTTTTCGCCATTTTGAAAAATCTTGGACCGGCTCACCCATTGGCTGGCAGTTCTGAGCGACTTTAGTTCCGGGCAAACTCGATAGGTCGAGCCGTTGCGGAGAACCGCCCCATGTGTCAAGTCAATTTCCACGTTCAGGTCGATTTCGTATTTTTCTGGTGGTCGTGGGAGCATTTCTGATACGATGGTGTATAGAGTCGAGCCTTACCTCTTACAGGTTCTTCAAAACAGCATGTCAATGAGTGAGTGAGTCAGTGAGTGGGTGTTCAGCTATATATATTATAACTAGTATTTCGCGTGGGGGCCGCGGGCCCCAAGGGCCCCGCGGAGGTCCCGTGCCACCCTGTTTTGTTTAAATATCCTAATCTTTTTTTTTTCTATATACTTTGGCCGCCTTTTTAATCCGGCACCTTCGAAAAGTGATTCGTACTATACCGCCCTGTTTTTTTTTCAAATATTTCTCACCTATTTCACTTTATTCTTTGGCCGCCATCTTTGGAAAAGCATTTCGCATGGAGGCCGCGGGCCCCACGGGACCCGCGGAGGGTACCCTACCGTCCTGTTATTTTTTCAAAATTTTCTAACCTATTTTTACTTTATTTTTTGGCCGCCATCTTGGGAAAAGTATTTCGCATGGGGGCCGCGGGCCCCACGGGACCCGCGGAGGGTACCCTACCGTCCTGATTTTTTTTCAAAAATTTCTAACCTATTTTTACTTTATTTTTTGGCCGCCATCTTGGGAAAAGCATTTCGCATGGAAGCCGCGGGCCCCACGGGACCCGCGGAGGGTACCCTACCGTCCTGTTTTTTTTTCAAAAATTTCTAACCTATTTTTACTTTATTCTTTGGCCGCCATCTTGGGAAAAGCATTTCGCATGGGGCCGCGGGCCCCACGGGACCCGCGGAGGATACCCTGCCAGCCTGTTTTTTTTTCAAATTTTTCCAGACTTTTCTACTATATTCTTTGGCCGCCGTTTTGAACCGCCACCTTGTAAAAAAATTAGGTTCATTAGATTACTCTTTGCACCTAGAACGACACTTGGTCGAGCACAACCCATCTATCTCTACTGGCCACAGATATCCGCGTTTCAATTTTGTATGGCGGCCATTTTGTTTTAGCAATTTTGTAAAAAAAATACCGGTTCACCCAAAGGCTGGCTGTTCTGAGCGACTTTAGTTTCGGGCAAACTCGATAGGGCAAGTCGTTGCGGAGAACTGGCCCATGTGTCAGGTCAGTTTCCACGTTCAGGACAGTTTTGCATTTTTTTTGTACTTGTAATAAAATTTCTTATGCGATGGTGTATAAGGTCGAACCCTATTCCTAAAAGCTGCTATACAACACAAGTGAGTCTATGAGTCTGACATTACTTTGTATGGCGGCCATCTTGGAAAATGGCGGAATCGAAAAATTAATTATGCCGTTTGAATATGTGGCCTCAAACAGCCCCGGATGCAAAATTTCAATCGGATCGGAGTAAAAGAAACTTTGGCCGCCATTTTGAATCCGCCATTTTGGAAAAAAAATTAGGTTCATTTAATTACTCTGCTCACTTTGAACGATATTTGTTTGAGCACCACCCACCTGTTGCGACTGGCCTCTGAGATATTTGCGTTTCAATTTTGTATGGCGGCCATTTTGTTTTTGCAATTTTGAAAAAAAAATACTGGTTCACCTATTGGCTGGCTGTTCTGAGTGACTTTTGTTCCGGGCAAACTCGATAAGGCAACTCGTTGCGGAGAGCTGGCCCATGTGTCAGATCAGTTTCCACATTCAGGTCAATTTTGCTTTTACTTGTACCTTTGATATAATTTCTAATGAAAAAGTGTATTGAGTCGAACCCCACCTCTTATGGGCTCCTCAAAACAACAGTTCAAAGATACAGAAATTACTTTGTATGGCGGCCATCTTGGAAAATGGCGGAACCGAAAAATAAAGTATGCCATTTGAATCTGTACCCTCAAACAGCCCCGGATGCAAAATTTCAGGCTGATAGGAGAAAAAAAAAATTTGGCCGCCATTTTGAATCCGCCATCTTGGAAAAAAAATTGCACAGTCAGATTTCCCCCTCAACTCTGAATGACATTTGGTCGAGCACCACCCATCTATCAAGACTGGCCTCTGAGATATTCGCGTTTCAATTTTGTATGGCGGCCATCTTGTTTTCGCCATTTTGAAAAATCTTGGACCGGCTCACCCATTGGCCGGCTGTTCTGAGCGACTTTAGTTCCGGACAAACTCAATAGGTCGAGCCGTTGCGGAGAACCGCCCCATGTGTCAAGTCAATTTCCACGTTCAGGTCGATTTCGTATTTTTCTGGTGGTCGTGGAGTCATTTCTGATACGACGGTGTATAGAGTCGAGCCTTACCTCTTACGGGTTCTTCAAAACAGCATGTCAGTCAGTGAGTCAGTGAGTGAGTGGGTATTCAGCTATATATATTATAATAACTAGTATTTCGCGTGGGGGCCGCGGGCCCCAAGGGCCCCGCGGAGGTCCCGTGCCACCCTGTTTTGTTTTAATAATCCTAACCTTTTTTTTTTTTTACTATATACTTTGGCCGCCTTTTTGAAACCGCCACCTTGAAAACAGTGACCCTTACCGCCCTGTTTTTTTTTCAAATATTTCTTACATTTTTTACTACAATCTTTGGCCGCCATTTTGTATCCGCCATCTTGGAAAAAGTATTTCGCGCGGGGGCCGCGAAGGGTAGCCTACCATCCTATTTTTTTCGCATGGGGGCCGCGGGCCCCACGGGACCCGCGGAGGGTACCCTGCCAGCCTGTGTTATTTTCAAATATTACTACATTCTTTGGCCGTCATTTTGAAACCATCACCTTGGAGTATTTCGCGTGAGGGCCGCGGCCCCCACGGGGACCGCGGAGGGTAACCTACCAGCCTGTATTTTTTTCATATATTTGTCACCTTTTTTTTACTTTGTTCTTCGGCCGTTATCTTGGGAACAGCATCTCACATGGTAGCCGCGGGCCCCACGGGACCCGCGGAGGATACCCTACCATCCTGCTTTTTTTCAAATATCTAACCTTTTTCACTTTATTCTTTGGCCGCCATCTTGGGAAAAGCATTTCGTATGGGGCCGCGGGCCCCACGGGACCCGCGGAGGATGCCCTGCCAGCCTGTTTTTTTTTCAAATTTTTCCAACTTTTTCTACTATATTCTATATCTTTGGCCGCCGTTTTGAAACCACCACTATGGAAAAAGTACTTCGCGTGTGGGCCGCGGACCCCGCGGGGCCCGCGGAGAGTAACCTACCGCCCTATTTTTTTTCATATATTTATATCCTTTTTTACTTTAATTTTTGGCCGCCATTTTGAATCCACCACCTTGGAAAAAATTAGGTTCATTAGATTACTCCTCCCACCTAGAACGACACTTGGTCGAGTACAACCCATCTATCTCGACTGGCCACTGAGATATTCGCGTTTCAATTTTGTATGGCGGCCATTTTGTTTTCGCAATTTTGAAAAAAAATACCGGTTCACCCATAGGCTGGCTGTTCTGAGCGACTTTAGTTCCGGGGAAACTCGATAGGGCAAGTCGTTGCGGAGAACTGGCCCATGTGTCAGGTCAGTTTCCACGTTAAGGTTGGCTTTGCATTTTTTTTGTACTTGTGACAAAATTTCTTACGCTATGGTGTATAAAGTCGAACCCTATTTCTAAAAGCTGCTATAAAACACAAGTGAGTCTGTGAGTCTGACATTACTTTGTATGGCGGCCATCTTGGAAAATGGCGAAATCGAAAAATTAAGTATGCCATTTGAATATGTGGCCTTGAAGAACCCCGGATGCAAAATTTCAATCGGATCGGAGTAAAAAAAAAATTGGCCGCCATTTTGAATCCGCCATCTTGGAAAAAAAATTAGGTTCATTAAATTACTCCGCTCACTTTGAACGATATTTGTTTGAGCACCACCCACCTGTTGCGACTGGCCTCTGAGATATTTGCGTTTCAATTTTGTATGGCGGCCATTTTGTTTTTGCAATTTTGAAAAAAAAATACTGGTTTACCTATTGGCTGGCTGTTCTGAGTGACTTTTGTTCCGGGCAAACTCGATAGGGCAAGTCGTTGCGGAGAGCTGGCCCATGTGTCAGGTCAGTTTCCACATTCAGGTCAATTTTTCATTTTTTGGTACTTAGCATAAAATTTCTAAAGCGACGGTGTATAGAATCGAACCCCACCTCTTATGGGCTCTTCAAAACAACAGGTCAAAGATACAGAAATTACTTTGTATGGCGGCCATCTTGGAAAATGGCGGAATCGAAAAATAAAGTATGCGGTTGGAATCTGTGGCCTAGGAGAGCCCCGGATGCAAAATTTCAGTCGGATCGGAGCAAAAAAAAATTTGGCCGCCATTTTTAGTCAGATTTCCCCCTCAACTCTGAATGACATTTGGTCGAGCACCACCCATCTATCGCGACTGGCCTCTTGAGATATTCGCGTTTCAATTTTGTATGGCGGCCATCTTGTTTTCGCCATTTTGAAAAAACTTTGACCGGCTCACCCATTGGCTGGCTGTTCTGAGCGACTTTAGTTCCGGGCAAACTCGATAGGTCGACCCGTTGCGGAGAACCGCCCCATGTGTCAAGTCAATTTCCACGTTCAGGTCGATTTCGTATTTTTCTGGTACTCGGGCAAGCATTTTTGATACGACAAAGTATAGAGTCGAACCCCACCTCTTACCGGTTCCTCCAAACAACTCTGGGGTGAGTCAGTCAGTCAGTCAGTCAGTGAGTGGGTATTCAGCTATATATATTATAACTAGTATTTCGCGTGGGGGCCGCGGGCCCCAAGGGCCCCGCGGAGGTCCCGTGCCTTCCTGTTTAGTTTAAATAATCCTAACTTTTGTTTTTTTTACTATATACTTTGGCCGCCTTTTTGAAACCGCCACCTTGGAAACAGTGATTCATACCCTACCGCCCTGTTTTTTTTCAAATATTTCTAACCTATTTTTACTATATTCTTTGGCTGCCATCTTGGGAAAAGCATTTCGCATGGGGCCGCGGGCCCCGCGGGACCCGCGGAGTATACCCTGCCAGCCTGTTTTTTTTTCAAATATTTCTAATCTTTTTTACTTTATTCTTTGGCCGCCATCTTTGGAAAAGCATTTCGCATGGGGGCCGCGGGCCCCACGGGACCCGCGGAGGGTTCCCTACCACCCTGTTTTTTTTTTCAAATATTTCTGACCTTTTTTACTTTATTCTTTGGCCGCAATATCGAATCCGCCATCTTGGGAAAAGCGTTTCGCGTGGGGGCCGTGGGCCCCTCGGGACCCGCGGAGTCACCCTGCCACCCTGTTTTTCTTTCAAATATTTGTTAACTTTTTTTTTAGTATATTCTTTGGCCGCCATCTTGGGAACAGCATTTCGCATGGAGGCCGCGGGCCCCACGGGACCCGCGGAGGGTACCCTGCCAGCCTGCTTTTTTTCAAAATTTTCCAGCTTTTTCTACTATATTCTTTGGCCGCCGTTTTGAAACCGCCACCTTGGAAAAAGTACTTCGCGTGTGGGCCGCGGGCCCCACGGGACCCGCGGAGTCACCCTGCCACCCTGTTTTTCTTTCAAATATTTGTAACCTTTTTTAGTATATTCTTTGGCAGCCATCTTGGGAACAGCATTTCGCGTGGAGGCCGCGGGCCCCACGGGACCCGCGGAGTCACCCTGCCACCCTGTTTTTCTTTCAAATATTTGTAACCTTTTTTAGTATATTTCAATTTGGTATGGCGGCCATCTTGTTTTCGCAATTTTGCAAAAAAATTACCGGTTCACCCATAGGCTGGCTGTTCTGAGCGACTTTAGTTCCGGGCAAACTCGATGGGGCAAGTCGTTGCGGAGAACTGGCCCATGTGTGAGGTCAGTTTCTACGTTCAGGACAGTTTTGCATTTTTTTTGTTCTTGTGATAAAATTTCTTATGCGATGGTGTACAAAGTCGAACCCTATTCCTAAAACCTGCTTTACAACACAAGTGAGCCCATGAGTCTGACATTACTTTGTATGGCGGCCATCTTTGAAAATGGCGGAATCGAAAAATTAAGTATAGCGTTTGAATTTGTGGTCTCGAAGAGCCCCGGATGCAAAATTTCAATCGGATCGGAGTAAAAGAAACTTTGGCCGCCATTTTGAATCCGCCATTTTGGAAAAAAAAATGGTTCATTAAATTACTCCGCTCACTTTGAACGATATTTGTTTGAGCACCACCCACCTGTTGCGACTGGCCTCTGAGATATTCGCGTTTCAATTTTGTATGGCGGCCATTTTGTTTTTGCAATTTTGAAAAAAAAATACTGGTTCACCTATTGGCTGGCTGTTCTGAGTGACTTTTGTTCCGGGCAAACTCGATAGGGCAAGTCGTTGCGGAGAGCTGGCCCATGTGTCAGGTCAGTTTCCACATTCAGGTCAATTTTTCATTTTTTGGTACTTAACATGAAATTTCTGAAGCGACGGTGTATAGAATCGAACCCCACCTCTTATGGGCTCTTCAAAACAACAGGTCAAAGATACAGAAATTACTTTGTATGGCGGCCATCTTGGAAAATGGCGGAATCGAAAAATAAAGTATGCGGTTGGAATCTGTGGCCTAGAAGAGCCCCGGATGCAAAATTTCAATCGGATCGGAGTAAAAAAAAAATTGGCCGCCATTTTGAATCCGCCATCTTGGAAAAAAAAATGTTCAGTCGGATTTCCCCCTCAACTCTGAATGACATTTGGTCGAGTACCACCCACCTATCTCGACTGGCCTCTGAGATATTCGCGTTTCAATTTTGTATGGCGGCCATCTTGTTTTCGCCATTTTGAAAAATCTTGGACCGGCTCACCCATCGGCTGGCTGTTCTGAGCGACTTTAGTTCCGGGCAAACTCGACAGGTCGAGCCGTTGCTGAGAACCGCCCCATGTGTCAAGTCAATTTCCACGTTCAGGTCGATTTCGTATTTTTCTGGTGGTCGTGGAGTCATTTTTGATACGAATATGTATAGAGTAGAGCCTTACCTCTTACGGGTTCTTCAAAACAGCATGTCAGTCAGTGAGTCAGTCAGTCAGTGAGTCAGTGGGTGTTCAGCTATATATATAGTAACTAGTATTTCGCGTGGGGGCCGCGGGCCCCAAGGGCCCCGCGGAGGTCCCGTGCGTTCCTGTTTAGTTTAAATAATCCTAACTTTTTTTTTACTATATACTTTGGCCGCCTTTTTGAAACCGCCACCTTTGAAACAGTGATTCATACCCTACCGTCCTGTTTTTTTCAAATATTTCTAATCTATTTTTACTTTACTCTTTGGCCACCATCTTGGGAAAAGCATTTCGCATGGGGCCGCGGGCCCCGCGGGACCCGCGGAGTATACCCTGCTAGCCTGTTTTTTTTTTTCAAGTATTCCTAATCTTTTTTACTTTATTCTTTGGCCGCCATCTTTGGAAAAGCATTTCGCATGGGGGCCGCGGGCCCCACGGGACCCGCGGAGGGTAACCTACCATCCTGTTTTTTTCAAATATTTCTAACCTATTTTACTTTATTCTTTGGCTGCCATCTTAGGGACAGCATTTCGCATGGGGCCGCGGGCCCCACGGGACCCGCGGAGGGTTCCCTACCACCCTGTTTTTGTTTTCAAATATTTCTATAATTTTTTACTATAATCTTCGGCCGCCATTTTGTATTCGCCATCTTAGAAAAAGTATTTCGCGTGGGGGCCGCGGAGGGTAGCCTACCATCCGGTTTTTTTTTTCAAAATTTTCTAACCATTTTTTTATTTTTATCTTTGGCCGCCACCTTGGAAAAAGTACTTCCTGTGGGGGCCGCGGACCCCGCGGGGCCCGCGGAGGATAACCTACCGCCCTATTTTTTTTCATATATTTCTAACCATTTTTACTTTAATCTTTGGCCGCCATTTTGAATCCACCACCTTGGAAAAAAATTAGGTTCATTAGATTACTCCTCCCGCCTAGAACGACACTTGATCGAGTACAACCCATCTATCTCAACTGGCCACTGAGATATTCGCGTTTCAATTTTGTATGGCGGCCATTTTGTTTTCGCAATTTTGTAAAAAAAAAACCGGTTCACCCATAGGCTGGCTGTTCTGATCGACTTTAGTTCCGGGCAAACTCGATAGGGCAAGTCGTTGCGGAGAACTGGCCCATGTGTCAGGTCAGTTTCCACGTTCAGGACAGTGTTGCATTTTTTTTTGTACTTGTAATACAATTTCTTATGCGATGGTGTATAAAATCGAACCCTATTCCTAAAAGCTGCTATACAACATAGGTAAGTCTATGAGTCTGACATTACTTTGTATGGCGGCCATCTTGGAAAATGGCGGAATCGAAAAATTAAGTATGGCGTTTGAATTTGTGGTCTCGAAGAGCCCCGGATGCAAAATTTCAATCGGATCGGAGTAAAAGAAACTTTGGCCGCCATTTTGAATCCGCCATTTTGGAAAAAAAATTAGGTTCATTAAATTATTCCGCTCACTTTGAACGATATTTGTTTGAGCACCACCCACCTGTTGCGACTGGCCTGTGAGATATTTGCGTTTCAATTTTGTATGGCGGCCATCTTGTTTTCGCCATTTTGAAAAAAAATTACCAGGTCACCCATTGGCTGGCTGTTCTGAGCGACTTTTGTTCCGGGCAAAGTTGATAGGTCGAGCCGTCGCGGAGAGCTGCCCCATGTGTCAAGTCAGTTTCCACATTCAGGTCAATTTTTCATTTTTTTCGTACTTATCATATAATTTTTGAAACGAAAGCGTATAGAACCAAACCCTACCTCTGATGGGTTCCTCAAAACAACAGGTGAAAGAAACAGAAATTGCTTTGTATGGCGGCCATCTTGGAAAATGGCGGAATCGAAAAATAAAGTATGACGTTTGAATCTGTGGCCTCGAAGAGCCCCGGATGCAAAATTTCAATCGGATCGGAGTAAAAAAAAATTTGGCCGCCATTTTGAATCCGCCATCTTGGAAAAAAAATTGCTTAGTCGGATTTCCCCCTCAACTCTGAATGACATTTGGTCGAGCACCACCTACATATTGCGATTGGCCTCTGAGATATTCGCGTTTCAATTTTGTATGGCGGCCATCTTGTTTTCGCCATTTTGAAAAATCTTGGACCGGCTCACCCATTGGCCGGCTGTTCTTAGCGACTTTAGTTCCGGGCAAACTCGACAGATCGAGCCGTCGCGGAGAACCGCCCCATGTGTCAAGTCAATTTCCACGTTCAGGTCGATTTCGTATTTTTCTGGTGGTCGTGGGGGCATTTCTGATACGATGGTGTATAGAGTCTAACCACACCTCTTGCGGGTTCTTCAAAACAGCATGTCAATGAGTGAGTGAGTGAGTCAGTGAGTGGGTATTCAGCTATATATATTATAACTAGTATTTGCGTGGGGGCCGCGGGCCCCAAGGGCCCCGCGGAGGTCCCGTGCCACCCTGTTTTGTTTTAATAATCCTAACCTTTTTTTTTTTTCTTCATACTTTGGCCGCCTTTTTGAAACCGGCACCTTCGAAAAGTGATTCGTACTATACCGCCCTGTTTTTTTTTTCAAATATTTCTCACCTATTTTACTTTATTCTTTGGCCGCCATCTTCGGAAAAGCATTTGGCATGGGGGCCGCGGGCCCCACGGGACCCGCGGAAGGTACCCTGCCATCCTGTTTTTTTTCAAACATTTCTCACCTATTTTACTTTATTCTTTGGCCGCCATCTTTGGAAAAGCATTTCGCATGGGGGCCGCGGGCCCCACGGGACCCGCGGAGGGTACCCTACCGTCCTGTTATTTTTTCAAAAATTTCTAACCTATTTTTACTTTATTTTTTGGCCGCCATCTTGGGAAAAGCATTTCGCATGGGGCCGCGGGCCCCACGGGACCCGCGGAGGGTACCCTGCCGTCCTGTTTTTTTTTCAAAAATTTCTAACCAATTTTTACTTTATTTTTTGGCCGCCATCTTGGGAAAAGCATTTCGCATGGGGGCCGCGGGCCCCACGGGACCCGCGGAGGGTACCCTACCGTCCTGTTTTTTTTTCAAAAATTTCTAACCTATTTTTACTTTATTCTTTGGCCGCCATCTTGGGAAAAGCATTTCGCATGGGGGCCGCGGGCCCCACGGGACCCGCGGAGGGTACCCTACCGTCCTGTTTTTTTTTCAATTTTTTCCAGCTTTTTCTACTATATTCTTTGGCCGCCGTTTTGAAACCGCCACCTTGGAAAAAGTACTTCGCGTGTGGGCCGCGGGCCCCACGGGACCCGCGGAGTCACCCTGCCACCTTGTTTTTCTTTCAAATATTTGTAACCTTTTTTAGTATATTTCAATTTGGTATGGCGGCCATCTTGTTTTCTCAATTTTGCAAAAAAATTACCAGTTCACCCATAGGCTGGCTGTTCTGAACGACTTTAGTTCTGGGCAAACTCGATGGGGCAAGTCGTTGCGGAGAACTGGCCCATGTGTCAGGTCAGTTTCTACGTTCAGGACAGTTTTGCATTTTTTTTTGTTCTTGTGATAAAATTTCTTATGCGATGGTGTATAAAGTCGAACCCTATTCCTAAAAGCTGCTTTACAACACAAGTGAGCCCATGAGTCTGACATTACTTTGTATGGCGGCCATCTTTGAAAATGGCGGAATCGAAAAATTAAGTATGGCGTTTGAATTTGTGGTCTCGAAGAGCCCCGGATGCAAAATTTCAATCGGATCGGAGTAAAAGAAACTTTGGCCGCCATTTTGAATCCGCCATTTTGGAAAAAAAATTAGGGTCATTAAATTACTCCGCTCACTTTGAACGATATTTGTTTGAGCACCACCCACCTGTTGCGACTGGCCTCTGAGATATTTGCGTTTCAATTTTGTATGGCGGCCATTTTGTTTTTGCAATTTTGAAAAAAAAATACTGGTTCACCTATTGGCTGGCTGTTCTGAGTGACTTTTGTTCTGGGCAAACTCGATAGGGCAAGTCGTTGCGGAGAGCTGGCCCATGTGTCAGGTCAGTTTCCACATTCAGGTCAATTTTTCATTTTTTGGTACTAAGCATGAAATTTCTAAAGCGACGGTGTATAGAATCGAACCCCACCTCTTATGGGCTCTTCAAAACAACAGGTCAAAGATACAGAAATTACTTTGTATGGCGGCCATCTTGGAAAATGGCGGAATCGAAAAATAAAGTATGCCGTCTGAATCTGTGGCCTCGAAGAGCCCCGAATGCAAAATTTCAATCGGATCGGAGCAAAAAAAAATTTGGCTGCCATTTTGAATCCGCCATCTTGGAAAAAAAATTGCATAGTCAGATTTCCCCCTCAACTCTGAATGACATTTGGTCGAGCACCACCCATCTATCGCGACTGGCCTCTGAGATATTCGCGTTTCAATTTTGTATGGCGGCCATCTTGTTTTCGCCATTTTGAAAAATCTTGGACCGGCTCACCCATTGGCCGGCTGTTCTGAGCGACTTTAGTTCCGGGCAAACCCGATATGTCGAGCCGTCGCGGAGAACTGCCCCATGTGTCGGGTCAATTTCCACGTTCAGGTCAATTTCGTATTTTTCTGGTGGTCACGGAGGCATTTCTGATGCGATGGCGTATAGAGTCTAACCACACCTCTTGTGGGTTCTTCAAAACAGCATGTCAATGAGTCAGTGAGTCAGTGAGTGAGTGGGTATTCAGCTATATATATTATAATACTAAAAACAGAATAAAATTAATATTTAAGGGGGGCTCCCATACAAAAGACATGTTTTTTTGGTCGTTTTTGTAGACAATGGTACGGAACCCTTCGTGCGTTAGTCCGACTCGTACTTGACCGCTTTTTTTATGTGTATGGAACGTGACATACAGAAAAAAAACCACAGTAAAATCAGGGACTCATTTTGTCTTGTATGAGAATCGATAGAGTAAACGATTCTGAGTAAGAAGAACTCAAAATAGATAAATTCTAGAAAAAATGATTAAATAGACTTTTTTTGGAAAACGTTCAAATCCCTTAGGTACCTCTTTATTTGTATAATGTTTATATAATCTATACTATCTATACTAATATTATAAAGAGGAAAAATTTGTTTGTTTGTTTGAATTGAATAGGCTCCGAAACTACTGGACCGATTTCAAAAATTCCTTTGTCGTTGGAAAGCTACATTAGCACTGAGTGACATAGGCTACTTTTTACCGCGGGAAAATACCTTTTCCAACGGGAAAATTAATTTATCGCGGGCGAAGCTGCGGACGGAAGGCTAGTGTTTATATAATTTAGAGTGTCGTAAAGGAAGTAAAGCCTGTTCAGTAAGCAAGCGCATGCTGTCACGTTACGATCGAAATTTTAAATAAAATAAATATCATTTCAGACTCCATAATCCGTCAGTCAGAAAGTAAGTCAGAAAGAATCCATAATTATTATAGTTCTGGTAAAAAAATTGCTTTTAACTCAATTTTGAGTTACTCTACTTTTGCGCTGTGCACACTGCTTGTCAATTAAACTAGCAAAAGCGATTTTCAATATTGTGATGCTCTATGGTGTGTAGCCTGTTACCGCTAAAAGGCTTTATTAATCTGATTTTAGTTCCATGGATGGGACCACAGGATGGCACGGCACGCATGTAGTCTATGTCAGCACGAGACTAACTTTTTCAACGTGTTTACAGATGGCTTTGAAGCAGACCTATGCCTTTGTGCAACCAGCCAAATAATAAACAGGCTCAAGTTTTTTAAAGAGAAGACAAAAACAATCGAAATAACTTTCCAAAGCAAATACCTCTGTTTTTGCAAAGTTCCAGCAGAAGAGTTCAATTTAATTAGTATGCGCCAGTCAAAGGCGATACCTGCGCTACGCAAAGAATAAAGAAAAAGTCTTATCCTTAGCAGATGCAAAAGAAATGCAAATGCTTAAAAGGCGAGGGATGTCCGAGACTTGGGGATTGCGTACAAAAACTTTCTCCTGCTGCGAAAAATGTCGACATCCCATATAAGGCAACTGGGTCTTGTCCAGCGGATGAGCACGCACTGTACCTGATTCAAAATGTTTACTTAATATCGACACATTTAATTATAATGACGTCCATTAAAAACTTAATAGTATCTTGAAAGTTCGCGCATTTTTTAAGGATACACTGTCACCTGTACTTTCGATGTCACCAGTCGTTTTTTTCCGTATCTACCACAACAGAGTTTAAGGACTTGACACAGCTTGTCAAAGAAACAGTACCTGCGCTCGCTTGTTTACATCGTTTTGGCTTTCTAAGTTTCGGAATTTGTCCGATGCAGGTCTAGAAAGTTTTCAAAGGCGGTTTCTGTCGCGAGCAGGGAACGGATAGGTACAAAATCTCGAGCTGGGAATAGGTACAAAATGTACAACATTTGTCTAGCTAGACTTTACATGGTGCTTTGCATTAGTTTGAGCGACTCTTGGAAATCTTTTACCGTGCTGAACGTTTGCGGTGGAGCATAAATTGTACAGATTACTTTCGGAATACCTTTAGCGCTCAGATGCAACACTGTAAAGCTTGTAATACATTTCAGAGGACAGATATAAAAATATGTATACTTAGTGCTGGTTTTTAACTGACTTCATTTAGATATACATTGCAGTATAGGAATTGCTACTTAAATCCTGGTAGGTATGCCCTGCAAAAAAAGAGATTCGAGAAAAAAACATCCGTTTCCAATAATAAAACCATAGGCGTGCAGCAAAATGCACACACGAACTCCAAGGCATTCCGCCGCATGTGCGTTCTAGACAACTCGTTGTTAAGACTAACATCTATCTTCCCTTTAAAACGTCCCAGACGCAATAAATATTCCCGTCGTATTTGCCTCAGATTCCCTCACTAGCGTGGATGTTCGACAAATCACATTTTCGATAGTTTCTTACGCGAATGCTTTACGTGCGAGGTGAGTTCAATGGTTCGATGGCGCCGACAAATCCAATAAAGAGACGCGCCTGGAAGAATTTATATTATTGACCGGATTATACTGAGTGACGTGCGAGTGCCTGAACCCAACCGACCACCCTTAGCAGACCTTACACACTTCAAACAAAACACGCGGATTGATCACGCCGAACTGGAGGCTTACGAGAAAGGAAGGCTCAAGTATTTTGGCGCTATTGATCGTCTCCGCCATACGCTTTATTCGCCGCGTCAGCAAACCCGACACCCTCCTCTACATATGTGCTAAACGGTTCCGGATACGTGTCATCATCCACAAAGATTTATTTCCTTGTTATGTAAAATACGCAGTAGGTTCGTCCAAATATTTTCTGCTAAATTTCCAGTTTAATGCGGGCACCGGAGCGGCCCGGTCCGGTGAAGGGTAAAAATGGAGATTGCTTTCCTAATAAAATTGGCTGACGTAGGTTAAACTTTAAACGGCCTGAAGTAAACCACGCGTGCGGGACACTCATGTAGCAAAATTACAAAAAAACCTTTTTTAATTCTATAAATTACATCGTCCCTGCATACATACACAAATCACGTCTTTATCCCTTACGGGGTAGACAAAGCCTAAGGTAACAAGACCTACAGGCCACGTTTAGCAAGACACTGTGGGCGTGTAGGTGACAAGTGGAATCAAAATAGTGATGGGTTGCATCGCCTATAACGTGATTCCTATGATTTTCGCCCATTCCCTCATTCATTTTTTTATCGTCTTTACATTTTTTCTAAATCATCTTGAACCTCAACATTGGATCTATTAGCTATTACAACATCCTGTACGCACACCTAAGGTCGATCAACCATTTTCTGACCTCTAAACTCTAGTGCGAGTAGTTTTACGATCCCCCCTGAAAATAAAAACATAGCGCCAGTGTTTTTACGTTCCTACGTCCAAACGCACACGCCGACATGCTTAACCAGAACCAATAAACCACAGCACACCTAGTTCCTAATGATAATTAAGATTACAACATTATTTTTCCCTTTCATCGGTTTCCGGGCGTATGGTTTATATCCGGGTCGCCGTAAATCTATCCGCTTTGATCAGCCCGTGGATGGGTCCCGGGAGACGTGTGCATTAGAGGTGGGTCACAATCGTATTCCCCATCTCTTTCCACCACTATCTTATACCGTTTGAGAGAAAGAAACGGTGGAGTGCGAAGACTATTGTTTATTACGGACCTCCAATACGGAGTTGGCTTGAAGTTTTTTTGGCGCTTCACTTTGTTAAGGTCAGTTTCTATAATCCTCAGGTAGGAACGTACCTATATACATATTATTGTCAACATGTGGTTTCAAGATGGTTACTAAATGGTTTAGTTATCAAACTCTCCTAGCTAGCTTTTTCACAGAGAAATAGGGGGTACGTATTAAAATACATAAAGTTTAAAATGTATAATGGGTTAAAATACACAATGGTTTATAATATATAATGCGATTTTCTCAGAAAGTTACAAATTAACAGGATTGTTATAAAACAAACCTAACCTAACCTAAACCAATCTATAGATTACGATATCAAAAAAGTTCATTTAGCTAATAGTTTTACAGAAAATTGCGTTATATATTTTGAACCATTATGTATTTTAACCCATTATACATTTTAAACTTTATGTATTCTGATCCGCTCCCAGAAATAGGGCACTAAAACATTGATTAAATCGAAAACTTCAGTTCTTTTTTTCAAAGTTAACGCAACAGAACTCGACTATTTGATTACAGAAGGCCTAAATGATAATCATATGAATGAAAATTGCACAATAAATATCAAAGCGCCGTGATAAGTATTAAGATAAGTCAGTTCTGTGAGTGCTAATTTAAATGTCATCTGATTTAATACAGCCAGTGGAGGCCATAACTGAAGTAAGACATTTAATAATTCAATACAGCTTCATTTATAATACGACGATACTGATACAATTTAAAACTTACATACATACATATACATTATACATATAAATCAAATCTTTGTCCCTTACGGGGTAGACAGAGCCTAAGGTAACAAGACCTAAAGGCCACGTTTAGCAAGATTGTGGGCATATAGGTGGAAAGGGGAATCAAAATAGTGATGGGTTGCTAGCCGCATCGCCTATAACATGACTTCCAAGACTTTCGGCCATTCCCTCGATGGTCTTTTACGATCTGCGCGGGAAGAGAAGCAACTGGTACATTCTATGCTTTTTCTTTGCTCCCAGACCAGCATGGAAGAGATTAAAACTTATCAACAACCTAAATGATCACAGTCTCGCAACAAACAAAACTCGAGTCGCAACACCGTTTAAGCAATCACTCTAAAACCTAGTATTTTGCCCAATTAGTGTTGCCAGGATTGCTGTTGATCGATACGCCATCGTGACGTAAGCTGCTCTATCACGACAACGATTACGCGATGTCAGACGGACAATCTTTGACCTGCGCGGGCGGCAGTCGGTGGTGCAACCAAGGAACTTAAGTCAATATCTAATTCCCCGACTATTGATGACTATTGACAAAACGACAGGTCAAAAGAGGTTAAGACCCACCATACCCCTGGAACTAGTCCTGGGGGTAGGGTAGGACTGAACCATACCACCGCAGTGCTGTAAGCTACGGGTATTAGGTAGGGGTTAGGTGGGTTGGAGGTCTAAAGGCTCTCCTTCCTATGCCTATGCGAGGCCTATGTCCAGCAGTGGACTTGTAATGGCTGAGATGATGATGATGATGATGATTAGGTAGGTTAGGTTAGTTAGGTAGCTCCTTAAGCCCGAAGGGTAAACCACACAGGAAGGGGCCAAGAGTACCCTAAACCGACGAACATGTATGAAGAGTTGATGAATGTGGATGAAGCGAAAAAGGTAGATATGTCAGGATCGCAGCAAGTGGAACAAAGTAGTCTTTGCCTGGGGTAAGCAGTAGAGGTACGGAAAAGAGTACAACTTCATTTCTCCAGCTCCCTTCTTTCATAGGTCGAACAGACGTAAGCAGGAATACACTCTAGTGTAGTTAGCATCCCTAAAATTCATACAAAACGGTTCCACACGTCCTTTATTATTCAGACAGCTGAGGAATGGAATTCTCTGCCAGCGTCTGTATTCCCTGAACGCTACAATCTGGCCGTCTTTAAATCAAGGGTGAATAGGCATTTACTAGGCAAGCGTCCACCCTATCACATCTATGCTTTCCAACAGGCGTGATTATGATCAAACGCATGCTTATTTCACTTAAAAAACACACACGTTACAAAGACACAAGACGATTCAAAACAAGCACCGACGCTTGGCGGTGATATTTAGATCCGAAGGCTCCCGTTATACTGTACCAGCTTCTGCCCGCGACTTCGTCTGCGTAGACCTTCCTCTTGAATCACTCTATCCTTTGCGTAGTTTTAAAGATCTAAGCATACATATATACAGTCACAGACAGCGGAAAGCGACTTTGTTTTATACTATGCAGATAGGCGTGATCGTGCGTTAGTGGGGATCGTTAGGGTAGGTAGCGTGTACAAATTACGATGCGTCACCTTCACGCTGACTATCCTGGCCACCCCACTCCACGCCACAGTGTTAACAATGTTTGACGTTTCATAATGCTACTATTTTAATTCAATATCAAGAGCCGGATCTAAGGTTCACGAAAGCGAAGTCGCGGATAAAAGCTTGTATTTTCTTAAACTGTAACTTGTAACAGATCTACTATTATTCATAAACGCTCTGTAGGCCTCTGCTAACTTAGCAACTGTTTGTCCTTTTCTGTCACTTTGACATTTACCTTACACAGATAAGGACAAACGATTGCTAAGTTAGCAGAAGCCTTTATAGCGTTTATGAACAAGGGGCTATTCTCCAATCTAACTAAAACTATTAAGTTTATTACGTAGGTTGTCATGTAGACGGAATTTGCATAAATAATATCAGTTATGCAGACGACATGGTGCTGCTGGGCCCCTCGATCGGCTCGATTAGGAGACTGGTAGCCATTTGCGTGCAGTATGTGGAAACGCATGGGCTCAAGTACAACTCTAAAAAGAGTGAAGTGCTCATTTTTAGGGCTAGTAAATTTGACCCTACTAATGTGCCTTCGGTTGTGCTTGGTGGATCTGTTTTGCAGGTGGTTAACAAGTTCAGGTACTTGGGTCACATTATCACTGATGACCTAAAAGATGATTCTGACTTGGAGAGGGAGCGTAGAGCGTTGGCAGTGAGGAGTAATGTCCTGGCCCGCAGATTTGCTCGTTGTTCGGATGGAGTAAAAGTAACTCTCTTTAAAGCTTACTGTACTTCTTTTTACTCCAGCGGTCTGTGGTGTCGGTACACGAAACAAGCCTACAACGCTTTACGTGTGCAGTATAACAATGCCTTCAGGATGCTGTTGGGGCTACCGCGCCACTGCAGTGCGTCTGGAATGTTTGCTGCTGAGCGCACGGATGGCTTCCACGCTATCATGCGGAAGAAAGCCGCCTCGCTTCTCCATCGTGTGCGCGGGAGCAGCAACGGCATCCTGAGGACGCTCGGGAGCCGTTATGACAGCTCTCTCTTAAGGCATATGGTGAAAATTGCTATAGGTGTCACTAATTTTAAGTAATTTTAAAATTTAAAATTTTAAGTAATTACTAACATAGTAGTTAAGCACTAATTGTACCTACTAACCAAAATATAGATGATTGTAAAAAATTATCTGAAATAAATATATTATTATTATTATTATTATTATTATTACACCTTATAACATAAGATCCATGCTGGTCTAGGAGCAAAGGAAAAACATAGAGTGTACCAGTTGCTTTTTATCCCGCGCAGATGGTAAAAGCCCATCGAGGGAACAGGCGAAATTATATAGTTACAGGCGATGCGGCTAGCCACCCATCACTATTTTGATTCCCCTTTCCATCTATACGCCTCCAATCATGCCAAACGTGGCCTTTAGGTCTTGTTACCACAGGTTCTATTTGTGTATGTATGTATGTTTATAACATAAGATGTTATTACATCCTGAATGTTGGCCACCCGACCACCGTGATAACGTTTTATTATCCTTTATAAATAATGCATTTAATCATCGATATAGGTTAAATTATGCGATGTTAATGCTAGCCGCGCCTAAGAGAGACAATAAAGATAAACGAATTATGATCCTATGGCTAAGTAGATATAGTGTTGTGATCGACTATCGATAATTTTGGAGGTTCAAAATGCACTGCTCAAAAGCGTTCTTAAAAAAAACTGTCCTCGCATTTTTTTTGTACTTGTTGCTACAGAAGTATTTGCGAACCTGTATTACATTACATACATAAACATATCACGTCTATATCCCTTACGGGGTAGACAAAGCCTTGTTACGAGATAACAAGACCTAAAGGCCACGTAGAAAGGTAGTAAGGGGAAGCAGTAGAAAGGGGAAACAAAATAGTGACGGGTTGCTAGCCGCATCGCCTATAACATGATTCCTAAGATTTTCGCCCAAATCCCTCGTGTATTACATTACAAGCACAACAATATGCCAAAAATGCCACGATTGTTTATTGAAGCTGCAGTTGCAATAATTACCTACTTTACTATAAGCTCCGTTCCTACTGTTAGTTGGGAATATACCTATCATTGATTGTTATCATTCAAATTTTAAATTAATAGAATTGCCATTCTTTCAACGTTATTTTATTATTGTAACCCGTTTTACCCTTTTGTTTTCCAGGAATTGATTATCGATTGAAAGTTATCGATGCTCGAACAACACTAGTACAGCTTATTTTATTAACATATTCTTATTCTTATGTAAATTCGATAATTGCTTCTTATAATATCTTTCATCATTTATTATTGAAAGCTTAATACGATGTTGCAATAAACTTCAGAAATTATTTGATGTAATCGCAAATTGTAGTTAAATGTTCGCTATCAGACTAACCCCCTTATATAGTGAGTGTCAGAAGCAGCATTTAAGATATTTCAAAAACTCGTTAGATTAGCTGAGCCTCTAGTGTAAGTTTTCGCATATAAAAACGTCTCGAACACGTTCACGTAAACGTCTCAATTACTATGGCATAATTGGCAGCGCCACTTGCGGATCGAATCGGAAACAAACTGTTCTCATAGTATTTGACAGTTTAACACGCGTTCAAGGCGTATTTTGTGACCGAAAACTTACACTAGGCATACTGTCTGGCACATTTTTTGCTAGTCTGGGAGTAAAGAAAAACATAGAATTTACCAGTTGCATCTCCTCCCGCGCAGATGGCAAAAGCCGAGGGAATGGGCGAAAGTCCTAGGAATCATGCTATAGGCAATGCGGCTAGCAACCCATCACTATTTCGATTTCTCTTTCCACTTATACGCCTTTAATCATGCTAAACGTGGCCTTAAGGTTTTGTTACCTTAGGCTCTGTCTACCCTGTAAGGGATAAAGTCGTGATATATGTTTGTATATATGTATCACTTTAATAAACATAAACTTAGAAAAGAAGCGTACGTGAGAAAGCACATGCATTACGTTTCCTACAAATCCTTGCTCGTCAATAATGATCAATATTTCCCTTATCGAAATAATAGACTATACTTTCCTTCCACATAACCCTCAGTTCAGATGAACTTTAAATCAAGGTGAAAAGGTTCTATGTGGAGTGACAGCACAGTGCCACACCTTTATGATATGAAAGCGATATCGTATTGTTTTCATATAGATTATCGCTATCGCATATCTTTGGAGCACGCGGGTGTTCTCCGATTTGCGTACATTTTAATCAGATGATTCATATTTGGAGTTCAAAGTTAACTGCTTATTTGCATGGTGGTCTGGGAGCAAAGAACAAAAAAAGGCACCAGTTGCTTCTCTTCCCGCGCAGTTGGTAAAATCCCATTGAAGGAATCGGCGAAAATCTTAAGAATCATGTTATAGGCGATGCGGCTCGTCACTATTTTGATTCCCCTTTCCACCTTTACGCCATGTTGTGGGTGCCCTAGGTTTTGCTGCCCTATGCGGTCTACCCCGTAAGGGAAAAACACGTGATTTATGTATGTTTGTGTGGTAAAAACTACGGTGCTGTTACACAATTTGCACCACTTACTTAAAAAAGCTAAAACCTGGTATTAATTAAAAATGTATTAGTTTAACACCAGAACATAATTATTGTACACTATGAACGATTTTCATACCAGAGTATCACAATCTATACATATAATAAAGCTAAAGAGGCCCGAAAGTGTGTACATGGAAGATATTAAAAAAAAAAAAACAAAAAAAAAACAGAACACGCGTTCCAATAGTTTTCAAAAATTTTATCTGTACATTTGCGAGCGCATCACTTGATAACGGCTGAACGGATTGATGCAAACTTTACTAATCTGTTGAGAAAATCACCGGCCAGGTTATAGGCTACTTTTTGTCCCGGAAAATTGCATAGTTCCCGCGGGATAGCGATAAACATGTCAAAGGTCGCAGCTGCCTAGAGTCGCAAAGTAAATAAATGTTGCTTCAGTGTCATAGAGGTGCACTAAAGAGGGATTTTTCAATAGCGGGATATATAAACATGGCAATTGCTAATTGTACGCGGGCGAAGTCGCGGGCAGAAGCTAGTTTTCTATAAATTAATTAAACACGACTAGAACAAGCAATTTCTACAAATTAATTATTGAACGTGAGAAATAGTATCCCATTAAAGGGGAAAATCTCAGTAGGTGGCCAGAGGGCAGGCGATTAATAACTTAATTACCCTGCCCTTAAGGACCCTAATGGGTTGACCCCGGGTGTCGTGTGCCGGCCATAGACGTCGTGGGAATGATATAGTACATATTAAATTAATTACTATAATTTTTATATCTTAAAATTATTACATACATACATAAATCATATCTTTATCCCTTACGGGGTAGACAGAGCCTAAGACAAGACTTAAAGGCCACGGTTAGCACGATTGTGGGCGTATACGTGGAAGCGGAATTAAAATGTGATTGGTTGCTAGCCACATCGCCTATAACATGATTTATAAGATTAATTAATTTTATATGGACAAATTTTGGAGTCTTATCTCGAATTTTCTATTTTTTTCTTAACTAGCATGACGGAACTCTTTATGAAACATATCGAAAGTAGCTTGTTTGATATCTTAGTGTAAGTAAAAATCAAGGTTGCTACAGCGGCTTTACCGTGAAGAGATAAAAACTTGACTGACAAAGTAACTGCCACATTAAAATATTAGGTATTTGAAGTGAAAGTAACTACGGAGCTATTTAGTTATTAAGTCATTAAATCGCCATACACAAAAATACCTAACAATAAGCGGACTGTTGCCTACTATTATATAAAATTTAACTAAAAGACGTTAGTACTCACACACACACACACACACACACACTCCATAAATATTTACGCATCTCGCTCGATTATCATAATCTGTTAGAGTCTAAGGTCACACCGCATTCTGCCATTAATTATCAAGAATCAATGAACAAGACGTGCGTGATGGGCATTGAGATATACAAATTAAGATTAGGTTGATTTGTGAGCGATTTGTCTACTAATGATGAAGTGTTAACGGAATCTATATATATAAAATTCAAAGGTGACTGACTGACTGACTGACTGACATAGTGATCTATCAACGCACAGCCCAAACCACTGGACGGATCGGGCTGAAATTTGGCATGCAGGTAGATCTTATGACGTAGGCATCCGCTAAGAAAGGATTTTTGGAAATTCCCACGGGATAAGGAAAAAACGGGAATTATATATTCGATTCGGAGTGACGCTATCACAGTAACTATAATAAGTAGACTCTTCAAATTTGATACAAAAGTAGGTGATTACAAAACTAAGAAACTAATTTCAGGATTTTTGGAAATTCCCACGAGATAAGGAAAAAAACAGGATTTATATATTCAGTTTAACGAAATCCTATGAACTATAATTACTACACTCTTCAAATTTGGCATAGAAGTAGGTGATTATAATAGTAAAATAAAGTTCTAATGCTTTTTGGAAATTCCCACGGGATAAAAACGGGATTTATGTATTCAGTTCTACGGGATCGATTTTTCGTTTTACTGGTCGTATAAAATTGAAATTTGGCCTTCAATTTCCCTTGGGGAGTGTAGGGGAGCGCTACAAAAGGATTTCCCGAAATTCCCACGGGAACGGGAAAAACTGGACTTTTCGTTTTCTGGTTGCAGAAAGCTGAAATTCGGCATGTAGGTTGCTTCGGGAGTGTAGAGGAGCATTAAGAGAGTACTTTCCAAAATTCCCACGGGAACGGGAAAAAAACAGGATTTTACGTTTTACTGGTCGTAGAAAGCTGAAATTTGGCAAGTGGGTTCCTTGGGGAGTGCAGAGGAGCATTATGAGATAATTTCCCAAAATTCTTCTTCTTCGTTCCCGTAAGATATTCGGGAAATGCTTTATTTGGCGAAATTCTTACGGAAACGGGAAAAACGAAAAGCGGGGGAACGTTGAAATTTGTCACGTAGGTTTATTCGGGAGTGTAGGGGAACACTAAGAAAGGATTTTCCGAAACGCCCACAGGGACGGGAAAAAACCGGATTTTACGTTTCCAGACGAAACAGCGGAAGAAAGAGACTTAACATTTATAACGTGTGTTTCTTTAAAGGCTTTAAGTTTAGTGTACTCCGAAAGCACTCCCCAAAATTTCCACGGGAACGGGAAAAAACTTATTTTTTCATTTTACATCTTAGCGCGTACGATGTCGCGGGCAAAAGCTATTTAGGATGTATTTTAGGACAGGATGTATTATAGGTTAGGTTAGGTTTGTTTTATAAAAATCCTGCAATATTTACAGGTTCAGAAAAATTAAGGCATCGGGGCAATGCGGGGGCTGGCTTGCATGCTTGCTTGAGTCCTTGCTTTGCATGCTTGATTGCATACTTGCTTTCATGCATGCTTGCATGCTTGCTTGCATGGGTGCTTACTTGCATGCATGCTTGCTTGCACGCTTGCTTGCATGCATGCTTGCATGCTTGCTTGCATGGGTGCTTACTTGCATGCATGCTTGCTTGCAAACTTGCTTGCATGCTTGCTTGCCTGCTTGCATGCCTGCTTGCATGCATGCTTGCATGCTTGCTTGCATGGGTGCTTACTTGCATGCATGCTTGCTTGCACGCTTGCTTGCATGCTTGCTTGCCTGCTTGCATGCCTGCTTGCATGCCTGCTTGCATGCCTGCTTGCATGCCTGCTTGCATGCCTGCTTGCATGCCTGCTTGCATGCCTGCTTGCATGCCTGCTTGCATGCCTGCTTGCATGCCTGCTTGCATACTTACATGCTTGAAGGCTTGCATGCCTGCTTGCATACTTGCATGTATGCTTGAAAGCTTGCAGGTTTGGTTGCTCGCTTGCTTAATTGCTAGGTTCTTTGAAATGCTCATGGTTCACGCGTGCGAAGCCGCGGGCAAAAGCTAGTTAAACTTATAAAGCTTTATTCTTAATGATTGGAAATAAAATGGTAAAGGAATTGCATACCATGCAGACAAAGAGTCATAAGTCATGAGTATACCAATACTTCAAATCAATCCGACCACTATAGAAGTGGATTGTACTTGACTTGCCAGAGTTGAGCCCAAAAACATAATGTACAACATAAGCTTACAAAATATCTTAAACGTCTTATGGATATAAATTTAATTGAAGTCTGAGACCTGACTGCGGCCTGCAATTCAGCTTTATTATGTGCTATTGTTACTACTATTTAAATCGCAACCCTTCGTAAAACGTTCTAAAACTGACGCATTTCGTTCACTACTGCTACACTTAAATTAAAATCAAGAATCAAAAGTCAAACCTCACCTACAACCTGATTCATTCTCAACACTCATCTAGCCGACAAATATCCACTCATCGACAAATTGATTCCCAATCGATAAAATTCTTCACTCTAAAACGTCCGGTCGCCCATAATTACTGGGATATCTCGTCACTTTCTAAAGAACAATTTATCGCTTTATAACTGCTGTGTAACCATATCTACTGTTTATACTTTGATTGGGAGCTCGGAAGTTAATAGTTATAGCTTTACAACCACGTTAATGGTGCTCTAAAGACGCATGGTTTAAGTAATATGATGGACATTTTAATTTCTATGTGGGCTGTGATTAGAACTGGTGAGATTTCCGTGAGTGGATGCAGCTGGGTACTGGTTTCATAGACAGGTCGCCGTATAAAAATACGAGTAAGGAGAAGTTTGAAATCCGAACGAACAGTATTCTTTTTACATTCGGGATTAGGTCTTGAAAAAAAAAAGATGCTGTTGAAAGACCTTTCATGGCTCATGTCTTAGTGTAAAATGTCCGCAGTTTTTCAGTAACATATTATTAAAACGTTTTGTGTGGTAAATTTACCAGTAATACCATCCGCATTATTGAAGGACTATAGGTGTGGTGTAGAATTGATTCATGGCTTCAATTATGAAATGAGGTACTAGTAGTTAAAAAATAATTGAAATTTTATCCAAAAATAAAAATATTATTAAGTATTTAGTTTTATTTATCCCATCTTACATAAAAATCATCAAATCGTCGCTTGTAGCTGGTGTGATGGTAACACGCAAGCCCTTCCTAACAGGGAAGTGTCAAATCAGTGAGCGCGGCGAATCCTGCGCGAGAGCATCACATATTGGTTGGTGAAAGCGCGGAGCCAATCGGAAATTATCCTTGCTTCTCAAAGCGGCGCAATTTATGCGCTGACGCAAAAGTATAGTCTTTACTATTTTGTACTGCGCTTATCCTATTACGAACATAGGCACTATTTATCTTACTATACTAAAAAAAAAAGGTACTATTTATCTGGTTTTGCAGCTGCATCTCGTCCACAGATCCATCATGTCAAATATATCCCACCAAAAACATACTGTAAAAAACTAGCCTAGTCTCGATGGAGCTGCTTGTTTATCTCTAAAAAGTAATGAAATCTAGACAAAGTCGTTCCAAGTCTAAGATTGCTTACTGCGATTTCTTTATTATTATAGGTAGTTAATATTGTGTGACTTGGCCGTTGAAGGGTAGGGGTACACAAGGGTACAAAACCAGGTTCATTTTCCATCGTCAATGGGTAGCGGTTCTGGCGACAGATTGGTGCAATGGTGTCATGGAGCACGGTTTTGAAGTTCCAGTAAAGGATGGTACGGCAGTGTTTGCTTCGCGCTCGACTTGGCGCGGGCACTGCCGTGCCTCCAGATGTATCACCGACCTTATTGTATGTGGCATAAAGGTGTATAAATGTTTTTGTCGTCTTGGTAACGTGTCTAATATTTACGCCCTTGACTGTGCCAGTTGATTCTTGTCCCGCGCAGATGGTAAAAGCCCATCGAGGGAATGGGCGAAAATCTTAGGAATCATGTTATAGGTGATGGGGCTAGCAACATGAGTAAGTAGCGGTGAAAAATATTACGCCCTAACCAAGCGCAGAAAATTATAAAATGACAGATCGTGACGATGCGTGGTGAAAGCTTGTGGCCGACAGCTGACACCAGAACGATAGAAAATATAATGTTAGCTCAAATAAAATAGCTATCATAATCTTGGGCCAAATGAAATTCAACATGAACAAAAGCAGTGTTCTTGATATTACATAAATACATGTCGAATAAAATGAAATGTATTAAGTTGTCCCAAATGTGTGTCAGACACTAAACGGCTCGATAAGAGAATGCTCTCCGCAAACATTCGACATTTATTGCTTGAGAGCACCAACTTTTATGACCCTTTTATCACTTTATTAGCGCTGAAGGAGGTCGAAAAACTGAGCGTGGTCAAAGAATTGTACGATTAGAAGTGGAAATAATACAAAAGAGTACTTTCTACATCTAGTAAATTATTAAGAATAAGCAGTGAAACAAGACTAGGTACAAAATAAAAAATCTTACGGTGATGGTATCATGTTGGACATTTTAAGCTGAAAAGCACCAGAACGAGTACACACTTGGATACACATTCTTAGTTTAAAAATAATATGGAAAAAATGTACACTTTTAAAATAAATTACTATCCTATACTTCTTTTAAATAAGAGTTATTGTGCATTTGTTGAGACACTCCTTTTTCGAAGATGAATCCGACGGTAATCTAGTAATTTTCATTAGCCAAAATCGACCAACCCGTTCACGCTGTAGCAGCGAACATAAAAGTCATACAACTAGACATAGGCACATACAAATATGTTAAAAATACTTACTCCAACCCAACGTTTGGGTACCTACGCAGTCGGGTAACATCGGAAAATCAATGGTTATTTTTATGACCTAACTCATTGCTCAGAACCTCACGGCAGTGCCTGTCAACGTTTCAGCGTAGCTTATCCTCTATCTAGAAACTGCCAGGCTTTTATTTTGCTAACATTTGCCATTTTCTCTCTTCTCTCTTTCTCTGTTGCACTTACTTCAACAATGAACCTCCACTCGTAATTCTGTGATGATTTAAGCACATGTATGTGTAGTGCATACTGGATATTATGACACAGCGTCGCTAAATCTATTTAGATTGTCTAGTATACCCAGTTTGAAAATTTTACTATTTGCGCTATAAAAGATTACACGCAGGAGTTAACGACTTCGAAGCGATCTTTGAAGATTTGCGGGAAAAAAAGACGTACCATAATTTAGTCCCGGGTCTTGGTTAATCCATATTGAAAGGTTAAGGTACTCGTAACATTTGGTATGAACCGTTTACCCTTTAGAAACCCAAAAACTCACAACTTTCACGTTAAATTTAGTACGATAACGCCTCAGACCGTTGTCCTAAAATTCCACACGGCGAGTACTTATAGAGCTTACTCTCTCGAAAGGTGCGATCGAACAAATAATCAATTAACAGCAACTCCTGTCGTCCTGAAATAAGCTCTTGAAACACAGTTACCGTCTCTCTCCAATACAGGCTCGAAGCCGCTTGTTAAAAAGAAAGGTGTTGATTTGAATTATTCGAAATAGAATTTATTAAGGCCGGGAGACTGTCAGAGCCCATTTGTGGATAGAGGCTATTCTCTATGGCGAGCACGTCCGGGTCACGGGCTTGTATCGCTGTCGGCAAAAGCTTTGACAAGCCGGCCGAGTACAGCCGAATGCAGTTCGGTTTTCCTCGTTAAATGTTGGTAGCGCAATTGGTTGGTTTTCAATCCAATCTCATTCTTCTTGGGTTTAAATTTTTGTATCTAGAACGACATGAATTTAAAACAGTGTATTTAGAAAGCAAAGCAATTTTAAGATTTTTAATTTGATAAGAAATTACATAGAATTTAATAGACACTGGCAGCATGAAAATCGGAACGAAATCGAGAAAAAAAACCTTATTTTAACACCATTTGCAGATTTTTTCGGCGTACCGCTAGCACTATTCTTTCGCACAATGATAAAAAATCTACCGAACAATGTCTAAATAAAAAATGCGGGTGTTTTCTTCAACCTTGACGTTAGCGTAACCATCGATAGTTTTAACAGCGATATATTGTTGAAAAAAAAAACAATTAAAATTAATAATATCTTTTGTCGCTGCCAGTACCCGGTTTGTGCTGAACGGTTCCCATATAAGGATTGGATATGTTTTACGATTCGCCTATCTACGTAGTACATTGAGCATGCCTTATGAGTTGTGTTGTGATTGATTTGGCGGGAGGCAGTTGGTTCTCTTTTTATGAAATCGTGAAATCAATTTTTTCCTTCCATGCTGGTCTGGGAGCAAAGAAAAAACATAGAATGTACCGGTTGCTTCTCTTCCCGCGCTGATAAAAGCCCATCGAAGGAATGGACGAAAATAGGAATCATGTTATAGGCGATGCGGCTAGCAACCCATCACTATTTTGATTCCCCTTTCCACCTATACGCCCACCCACAATTATGCTAAACGTGGCCTTTTTAGGTCTTGTTACCTATATCACGACTTTATCCCTTACAGGGTAGACAGAGCCTAAGGTAACAAAACCTTAAGGCCACGTTTAGCATGATTAAGGGCGTATCGCTGGAAAGGGAAATCAAAATAGTGATGGGGTTGCTAGCCGCATTGTCTATAGCATGATTCCTAAGACTTTCACCCAATCTTACCTTAAGCTTCACTTAATTTTGTACAGCCATTATAAAGTAAGTAAGCATTTTATTCGCTTTATGGAATACAAAATTAATGACACAAAACATTTTCACGGACATTGCCTGCGCCTGTAATAATTCTCTTTACTGCAATGCATGTCGCCATCATATAAAAGGGCATTTGCCATAGATGCTTTCATTGTTCATACAAACAGGGACCAAGTTGCCAAAGGCTCTAAGAACCATCACTGCAATATTGCTATTAAAAACTTATGCTACGGCAGATACAGTTGCTTTTACACTAAATCTGCCATTGCAGTTGTTGCTATTGAAAACGACTCATGACCTTATATATATATGTGATTTGTTGCTCGTGCTAAGAATAATGCGATATTAACACATAATTGGGAATCTAGAGGTTATACGGCGGCTATCAAACTATAGTATAATAATTCTATACTGAAATTATACTATCAGACACTTATACACATAATAGTAGTACAAGCGGTCGTAAGCATTGAGTTAAAGATATTTTATGCATACATACATACATAGATATATCATAATCTTTATCCCTTACGGGGTAGTAGGTAACAAAACCTTAAGGCCACGTTTAGCATGATTAAGGGCGTATAGGTGGAAAGGGAAATCAAAATTGTGATGGGTTGCTAGCCGCATCGCCTATAACATGATTGCTAAGACTTTCGCCCATTCCCTCGATGGGCTTTTACCATCTGCGCGGGAAGAGAAGCAACTGGTAAATTTTATACTGGTATATTTTAGTCGGTGATATTTAATTTTACTTGTTTATTATCAGTTTATGTTAACAAATATATCTGAGAGCGCATAGAGATGAGGCGTTTCATGAATATTGCCGTTAGACAGAGACATCTGCAGTAAAAACACCTATCAGCGAAGGCTGATGAAAGAGTGAGAAAGAGAAGTCTGGTAGAAGGAAACCGTTGGGAAACGAGTTGTTAGCACAACACGTCACTGACTTGAAAATTTGAAGCGAAGCTCCTTTAACCACCCTAATCCGACCCTGGCCTCGTACTGTGAAATTTGATTTTCCAAGTTCGTTCGGTGCCGTTCCGCTCACACTAATAGTCATTAATTTAAGACTGAGAGGGACGGTACGACATGAACTTCGAAAATCGTTTTTCGGAGTAGCCCGCCGGTCGCCACATTCTTTTTTAGTGGATGCCTACGTCAAAATGACTATTTGCGTGCTTTTTAGCGCAATCTGTTCTGTAGTTCGAATTGGACGTTGATAGATCAGTCACGGTTGCCTTTTTCATAATAATTTAAAAGGTATTTCAGACAGTGTAAAACCTTGCATAATGCCTCTTTTATTACGTCTATTTAGACGTAATAAAAGAACACAGGTTTGGAATAAGACTAGCTTTCAAAGACTAGCTAGTTCTTGAGGGTGTATCTGGAAGTCTAACCTGCACCATAAGGATATGAAGACAGCTAAAAATACAATGAACGCCATGAAGTTTGCAGATCCCAAAGGAGTATACCGTGAAGTCGACTCTAATTGTAATTTAACTCGGAAGTGTCAAATTACTTGAAGCAGTAGACAATTATAAAGTTTGGCATTTATAAGTATTCAATCTCGGTCAATTTGAAAAGTTCAGGGAACGAAGTAACGGGTAAAGTTTAGTTGTAGACCGAATCCGTTTAATATTTAACACAAACAGAACTTCACCCTGACGCCCATGTATTAAGGACTCCATTTGAATCCGCCAATAATAAACATGGGAATAATGACTCGGCGGATTGTACGATTGATTGATTCGTACGCTTGTTAAGCTATTTAGCAAGTTAATATCAGTTTTTATTTATTTACCACTTTCTCCTTGGTAGAGCCAGAAAGAATACAATTTAACAATGAAAGATCTGTAACTTTAGAATAAACAGATAAAGAGGAGGCCTTTCTTCAACAGTGATGATGATCAAACTCTCGCTGCCCGCGAGACCCTAAAGCGTGAGACCAGGGGTAAGGACCCTGACTTAATGCGATTCAATTCCGATTCAGTTTACGTTCGCTCACTGTCAGATCCATACTAAAAATGATAGCTAAAACCTCAACTGAGTCGGAATTGAATCGCATTAAGACGCTATACACGCATAACTCACGTCTTTACCCTTTATGGGGTAGACAGAGCCTAAGGTAACAAGGTGTATTAAAATTATTCTAGAATATTTTAACAAGTTTAGTTTGATTTAACGTAGTAAAGATTTTTCATCTTAATTTTGAATTCTAAATTAAATCACCACTTTGATGGCGTACACTTTGAACATCGACCAATGTATGGGCAAATGAAACCTTTTAGCCGCCACGTCAAATACAAGAGGACACGTCACCTATACGCCAGACTTCTTTATTGCGATGCCTTCAGTTGAATCTAAGCCCAATGTCGAAAAGGTTAAGAACAGTTAAAAAATTCGGAAAATTTTTTACTGGGGTATTTAATCACACTAACCCAACCACCAGCTGCAATATTCTAAATTAATTCTTACACACGTTGTATACACAGCGTTCTGTCACATAATAGTGTCACTCGCTTTCTTATGCGACTCTATATTTTGATACCATAGGCAAGTTGAAATGAGTACCGAAATAAAAACAAATGACTACTTCCTCACGCTAACAGAAACATGAAGGGCATCCTTCAATCTTCGTGCGAACATCGCTCCCTACTTGACACATCCGCTAGCCAATGGGAGCCCCGCATTGACCTAGGGTCATGGACATTATTATACCAACCGCACTAACCAAAAGCAAACCTTAACTTATAACGATACGGGGTATACAGTGTACACTGTTCTAAATATGAAAGATAGAACGGGAAGGACTTATAGAGGAAACCTAGATGACTCTCGATGTGTGAATATTAACTCGTGTCGAAATTTCCGCTGGGAAATAGGGTTCAGGGTTGACCGTTGAACTCTGGTAACTAGGGTCGTGAGTTAAAGGTTTCAAGTTGCGGATGGGCAGCGGTCATATGTCATTTCTTTTATTATGTTGATAACTAGCGACCCGCCCCGGCTTCGCATGGATGTAATCAGTGTTTCTCTACTATATTATGCATGTTTTATACAAATAAATCTTCCTCTTGAATCACTCTATTTATTAAAAAAACTGCATCAAAATTCGTAGCGTAGTTTTAAAGATCTAAGCATACACAGGGACAGACAGACAGTGAAAAGCGACTTTAGTTTTATACTTGCTCGTTTGTTTTCTAAGTTGCATAAAAAAAGGTTGACATAGGAAAGATAAAAGATTTTTTTTCGCTTCGATTTGTTCTATATATGTGTACCAAATGTCAAGTCAATCGGACCAACCGCTGAAGAGTTCCTCCCTGCGGAGACGATCCTGGCTGGGTCACCAGAACTCCACTACCAGATTAATATTATATTGTTTCAGCTCAATCAGTTGAAGATATTCTGCTTTAAAATTGAGTCGCAAGATTCCACCCGGACAAAACATTCATTGTAAGTTCAATAAAAGTTTGTACTAAAAAGTTGACCCACTATGAGCAAGACGTGTAAGATGTCTAGAACTGCTGTCCAACACGACTCATCGTGTCCGACGATCACTGACGCGTTTGTCAACCCTTGGGTTGAGGTCGGCACTGGCTGCCACGAAAGTGTAACTGACAAAAAAAGTTTGCGTATAGGGTTGTCAACTTGTTTGTTTGTAGCCTATTAATCTCACTATCTTCCATGCTCTTCCATGCTGGTCTTAGAGCAAAGAAAAACACAGTACGTGCCAGTGGCTAGCTATCCGTCACTACCTATTTTGATTCTATTTTCACCTATACGCCCACAATCATGCTAAACATGGCCTTAAGGTCTCGTTACCCTAGGCTCTCGACTATTATCCCCCCCGACGTGTACCCACCTTGCCGTGGTGGGGGGGCTCACCGTCGCATGCCACGTGTCCGGCCTGCGGCGGTGCCAAGAGGCACTGGGTGGTGGGCCACTTCCAGTACTCCTCTGATCCAGCAGAGGAGACATGGAAGTGGCAGCGCTTCGGCGCGGGGGTTGCTCCCTTTGGGCTTGGAGGGCGGCCATGATGGCTGTCGGGAGTACGGTGGCTCTGAGGGCCATCGTACTCCATAGGGTTGGTTCGCGGTGGAGCGGAGGGGACTGAGCGTCGGCGTACCCGCTCGCTCGGACACGAGTTCCCTCAGGGAAGGGCGCGTGGGCGCGTGAGGGGTGGGGTGGCTCCGGGGGCCTCCTGGAGGAAAAGTATCCTGGGGACTGAGTTCCCCGGGTGGCCGAAGGATTGATGTCCTTCGGTCTTTTCCTGGCCTCAGTGAGGCGAGCTATCCCCGCCCCCCACATCGAGGATCCGACCGGGTGTCGGATCGGAGGAGCAGGCGGCAGTCGCCGCTGCCCTCCGTAGTGGTGCCCGCTGGCGGGGGATGGGGATCCCCTGCCAGCCTGTAAAGGCCCACGAGTCTGGGGGGGGGGCAAGTATCCCCGGCCCCCCTCTCTTGGTGAGGGAACCCCGGCGCTTGCGCTGGGGCGGCCGGAGGGGCGTGCGTGGTGACACTTTTATGCTCTCACGGCGCCCCCCCAAATGGCCGAGAGGGAATACCGGTGAGTTTTTAAGGGGTAGGCCCCCCTAGAGCCCGACTAGGGGGGAGAGTCCCCTACACCCCCCGCGTCGTCCCCCTAAGGCTCTCGACTATTATCGACTGAGTATCGACTGGGTAAGGAAGTCTTACAAAGAAGATTGATAATTTACACACACATACACTCACACCATATACGCCTACGGATATGCTTCGGAATATGTGTGTTCAAGTTTCCCCATCTTGTTTTCTAAGCATACTACACCACGCGTATTTTAAAGCAGATTAAAATTTTAGTAAAATAAAACTATTGTTAACTTCACGCTCCGACCTTCCAGTGACACCGAACATTAAAATGAATGATAACGGATAAAGAACTTGATAACACTAATGAGCCGTTGGTGTCATGGCAATTGTGAAGCTTGTTCAGGTACATAAACAAGTTACATAACCGGCACTGGTAAAACCAATGTAGGATGATTAATTTGGATTAATTAGATGCGGCGGGGGTGGCCCTTGGGCCAACCCTAAGCCGCGAACATGTTTGTTTTAATTTAGAAATGGTCTTTATTTTACCTTAGAATATCCTGGCAATGTAAAATAGTTATGTACGGGTAACAAGCGAATTGTGATGTTATTGAACTAATTATCATTTTATGAAGTTCCGTTATCAACAACTAGCTATTGCTACATGATTAAAATTTGTCTCCCAAGCAGCTTGACTTTCCCGACACTTCAAACAATTATCATTATTTTCAAAAAAATCCTTGACAAATTACATACTTGTTTAAATCTTCCTCGTGAATAACGTTATCGTTTGGTGAAAACCGCATGAAAATCCGTTGAGTTTATCGCAGACAGGCAGACAGACACGGCGAAGGACTTAGTTTCACGATATATGGAGTGAAGTTGTACATAAAATAGATATATCGAACCTTGATTTAACCGAATATATCTAGCTAAAAACTACTGCGTCTCTTTTCATTACGCACCAGCTTTAGAAGATTATCGAGAAGTCTAATAAATCATCTGAAATACTCTATAAGATTAAAGCATCCAAGTGCTGATAACTTTTAATATTTCTTCATTCAATTGTATATTTTTTACGTCCTGAAACATCCAATCGATCATTTCTTTAGATTCCGTCCTTGAGCCGACAAAAAACCGTCTGCGAATAGACACCGAAGCTACGCTCCAATAACTTTTTAAGAATACTTACCTGCGCCTTGACGTTTTTCTATTCAGCCAGTTTTTATATAACTTTCATATTTCATCAGCGGTACCAACCTGCAACACAAAAATCATCGTTAAAGACGTGTTCACACACTAAAGCTAAAGTTTCTGAATGTTTTGAAGATGCGTTAACATCTTAAATGTAAAGTTAAATACGATTACGTGTAGTTTATTATTTGAAAATCCAATAACAGTCATAACACGCCGTAAATAAACGCTGTCGTGTTCTCGGCTATTAGACCGCATTAAAAGTATCATTTTTCAATCGGCTTATAAATACCTAATCAATAGTAATGTTGGAATGAAACTATATCCTAATGCATAGCTTAAATAAACAGAGGTCGTATTTCATAAGAGAGGAATAACGTTGTGCCTCATTAACAACTGTTAGGTCAGTTGAGTGATCTTGAGTGTTGACCTAGCTACAACAAATGCGAACATGAGGGAAGTCGTATTGACAGAGAAATAAAGGTAATTAAATACAGAACATTTTTCTTTTAGGTAAGTAATGTAAAATCAAATATTATTGCAACAAAATCCCTACTAATATTATAAATGTGCAAGTAACTCTGTCTACACTTAAAACAATAGTTATACTTTCCGCAGTATGTTAATTACTTACTTCATCCAATTTGTCTTAACAAGAAATCATTTAATTTTTTAATCTGGTTTTTTGGTCCATTGCCAAGTTTGGTGTAACCAAAGAATTATTATAAGCTCTTATATCTTTCGCTCTGCGTTTAAGTGAGCTCTATGGATCCGCAAAAATATATTTTAAACTACATATTATACTAGAAAGGATTAGGTAGTTAACTAAAGGTAAACAATATTGACATGTCTTTTTATTGTAAATATCTAGGGGACAAATTACACCAATTGACCCAGCCCCAAACTAAGCAAAGCTAAGCTAAGCAATACTTATATGATGTAGATAAATACATAATTAAATACGTACAACATCCATGACTCGGGCACAAACATTCGTATTCATCATACAACTGTCTGCCCCTACCGGGATTCGAACCCGGGACCTCTAGTTTCATAGTCAGGGTCACTAACCACTAGGCAATCCGGTCGTCGGTATTGAAATATACACTTTACGAATTAATTAGGAAATTACATTCTTATTACATAAGTAACCCGATAAACACAAGCATGAAGTCTATGGTTTACACTTAAACTAACGCACTTGGCTTTTTAAACTTAAATGTGACGCAGAAGCCATTAAGAATTATGTTGCGTGTGCTTAGTAACAGACAAGACTACCTATCAACCATAAACAATTTTCCAGAAGAATATTTTTTTAACAGCATAAAGGGTTGCCATTAACCCAGCCCCTTTGAATCCCAAATCCATAGAGAATCCTTCGGGAAAATAAATTAAGTCAACGACACTTGAAATGGCGGGAAAATCGCTGGCAACACTGGATAGCGGAAACTATTATACAAAATATATCACTTCATAATGGGCTCCGTAAGATATGTTTGCTGTAGGGTTTCATAATATTGTCCCTTTAAGATTTAGTGGAACGCTTTTGACCTAGATTTGGATACAAACTTAATACGGAAAATGTAATAAAATACCTACTATACCATCCAAATTTATGTAGGTACTTACCTAGTACAATTATTGTGTGCAATTATAAATAAATTCTATTTATAGGTATCCTATAACTGTAAAAGACAGTTTAGAGAATTGGCAGACAGTCTCGCCTTCATGATTAGTTAGACTAAATAATTATGATTACAAATATTTATCAACTTTATAAGAGGAATTGGAGAATCCGATTCAGTTTATTTCAAATCGCACACTTACGAGTAAAATAAACTAGCGCACTCCATTACTTTGAAACTAGAACACGTTCTCTTTCAAGCTAACAATACTTTTGTTAAAAATATTTAGCTTTTCCTCCATTTCTTATTCTTATTTCTACGTTGCATTTTTTGCACCAAACAATAAGGCCCGTTGCACATAAACCTTTTGTCCACCGGCCACGCTAGCGGTTCTTTATTAACTTCCTGAAAAGGAGCTCGCTCGTGTACTCACTGCTTAAATTTATCTAGACCATGCCAAGTAATAGCGAAGTCTTGTTTTATAAATACAGGTGGAACGGTAAATGGTCGGCTATAATAAAGTGCATTCATGTGGTAAAAAGGAAAATTCAAATGTGTAAAATGCAAAAGTGGCGGTGTAAATTTTTAACAGAACCCTTAAGTGTGAGTTCATTATGTCGAAAACTCTGGTTATGTTTAAAGTTAGTACCTAACTAAAGTCCACGCTGGTCTGGGAGTAAAGAAAAAACATCGATTGTACCAGTTGCTTCTCTTCCCGCGCAAATGGTAAAAGCCCATCGAGGGAATGGGCGAAAATCTTAAAAATCACGTTATAGGGGATGCGGCTAGCAACCCATCACTATTTTGATTTCCCTTTCCATCTATACGCCCACAATTACGCTAAACGTATAGGTTTCATGCCTAATCCGCTGAACCGGCTAGTGAAATTTGGTACCTACGGAGTTAGTTTTCGTCAAGGGGAAGGATATAGGATAGTTTTTATCCCGGAAAATCGCATAGTTCCCGCGATATAGCGGTAAGAGAATTCTGCACGGCTAATAAAAAATAAATGTTGAAGAGTAAAAGAGAACCATCCGCTTTTAAAATTCAGTGTAATTTATGTTACTGTCAGCTTTCAATTTACAGTGCATTTTTTTTAATAGTGGACTTTACAATTCCAACCTGCCAGCTACATTTTACCGCGGTCACGAACATTTAAAAAGAAATCAATTCACATGCCATTTTTACCACAGAATTCAATTTTGTTTTTCATAGTTTTTTTTTTAGCAGAACGTGACAAATGTATTGTAGTTTTGCATGTTCGGTGCGTGAATTTTTAGGAACAACTTAATATTTAACGGACTCGTTAGAGTTATTCGAAACCCTTTTTTCTTTCATTACAGATCTATTCTCATGTTTTGTTCCATTTAATTTCCAAATATAAAGCCGCGCCAAATACACGGTGACTTTGAATCAGTAGACAGGAACCAATTTAACTTAATGTGTTGGCAAAATTAAATCTATCTTTGCGTACCTACGTTAAATTAATTAATCAATTCCTGAGTTATTTAATGAATAATAAAGTGATAAAACATTATGTATACACTAATAATATGGTCACCCTACATTTCTTGACAAGCATACGTCTGTGACAGTCATAATTTTGGTTTTAAATTAAATCCTAAATAAAAAAAAGGATTCTTAACGTCATGTTTGTTTTACGAACTTTTAATTCAAATTTAACTGCTGTCCACTACTGTGTAAGAAAAAATTGTTCCTGAATACTAAATCAAAGTCATCGTGTATACAAAATAAAGAAAAGTGACACTAAAGGACCTCATGTTTAGTACATCATAAATAGCTAGCTTCTGCCCGCGACTTCGTCCTATGCCTTGAATAGAGTGATCTATCTATTAAAAAAAACCGTTGCGTAGTTTTAAAGGTCTAAGCATACAAAGGGACAGACAGGCAGCGGAAAGCGTCTTTATTTTATACCATGTACTGATACAGTAGGTACTATAAATTAAGTAATTAAGTAAACATATTATAAACGTAAAGGCAAAATGTACAAATTGGCAACAAAATCGGTTAATCTCACTCTGAAACCCACTACATACCTACTATTCAATGCACACAGTTTTTATTGTTCTCAGTCTGAAGACTGAAAGTAGGACGCCTCGTAATTGCGAAAACGGGTCTTAAAGTTTTCCTTCTATAAGGCATATTGTATGTATGTATGTATGTAAACTCTTTATTGCACATAAAAATATATATATATTGTATCTGCCGCAACTGTTGCTGCTTCTCTCTAGGTCAAAACCTTATTAACTCAGTTCGTTGCCATCGACCACCAAGTCAACACACAAGCTTCAGCGAATTCAATCATCCAGCCAACAATAACTGGCCACAAAATATCCAATTCCATATTCAAATAACCCAAGCAAATTAATATTCCGAATTCAAGTTTGGAACATAATCGAAGTTAATAACGGGCAAGGAACCCCCCCTTTTCCTGTCGGCGAAGTTTCCCGGGCATCCTTTGACCGTACTCAGTAAATAGTTTCTTGGAAACTACCGCCATTTAACTAAATAAAGGGTACGCGTCGAGGAGATAAATCGAATAGTTTATTGCTCGAATTGAGGGGAATGGGGACGTTTTTGAAAAGTTTCCATTGTGAAAATTTAATGGCTGGAAAAATTCTAAGTTTTTTTTAAAGGGATGATAGCAGTCATTTCCTTACATTCCGTTGCGATCAAAATACTCAAATGTCAAAGTAAGTAAATAAGGTGTTCACATACATAATATACCTATATACTAAACTGTACAAAATGAATTTATTGTCGTGTCTCCATTGATACGGACATTTACAACACCAACGTATCAGAGACGTATCTAGTAAAAAAAAACATATGGATTAGACTCTACACTACCATAAATACTTAGACAACTTGAATAAGTGATTAACTTACGTCAGTTTATGGCAAATTATAGTTTAATTTGAGCTTTTTTCTTTGACGTGTCTTTTTCTCTGAGCTCGAGGAGGGCAAGCGGACACAGGGCGGGCAACTCCTCAGATACAAGGATGTTCAGAAACGACATCGAGCCCTCTCACTGGGAAGATTTGACATACATACATACACACATACATAGCCAGTCAAAATCATAACGCTTTGCGGTAGTCGGGTAATAAGTATATTTCGTCTTAATATAGAAATTATGAACCAAAACCAGAAGCAGACGTTTGAAGGATGGCCCGCGCTTTTCAATTGTTTGTTCGCGTGACGCGCCGCCGTTCGCTGCGCGGGCGCCGATCAATCATCGAGATCGTTTGCCTGCTTGTGCAGTAAAGCATCGGTGCTCAAACTAGGCCTACTACGAAATTCGGTTTTCGAAGTTCATTTCGTGCCGTCCTACTCACACAATTTATCCCTCCACTATAAACGGTAACGGTAACGGGTCAGTTAGTAGCGGAGTAGCAAAATAAATATTTTTTTGTTCTTTGAAATGGACCACCGCAAAGTAACGCGATTCAATAAAATATTAGTTTTAGAGTGAGAGGGGCGGCATGATACGACCTTGGAAAATCCTTTATAGTAGAGATCCTATCCCTATATTATCCTTATAAGCGAGCTCTACCAGTTAACCTTTGAAAAGATGAGAGGAGAATTAAACGAAGGGCCGACAAAGAGCGAGTTAAAATTCTAGATAGTGAAAGCCACAATAGAGCGTACATCTCTAAATGCAACAAACAATTCATAAAATGAACTACTAAGAAGTCAATATAGTCTTTAAAGTTTGAGCACCACTGGCCGCGGTATCGAAGTTTTATTGAACGTTAATTGGTGTATGCGGGTCAGGGTATGATGCCGGTACAGTCAATAGCATTATACCATCGTAATTGCTTGTAGCGAGTAAACATTTGCGTATGTAATAACGCCGTTACCCTAATTTTAGGGTAAAGTTCTAGGCCGCTGCAATTTAGGAAGCAAAAAGTTGCGTTGCGTACAAACTATTTAACCTTTTCGCCGCCACGTCAAAATACAAGCACGTCATCCGTACGCCAGACTTCTTTATTGCGATACCTTAAGTTGAACCCAAAACCAATTGAACGAAGGTTGCTTTTGCATTGAAGTAACGGACGTATATATAGGTCGTTGGCGTTGAACCTGCGGTGCTGATATCTGTCGTTGACGTCGAAAAGGCTAAGGATGTCAATGTCTCAATTCGCATTGTTCATTTTTTTAGTATGCTCCAATTCGAAAACCATCAATTATCCGATTTATCTTGTCCGATTTCAAAAATACTTTATGATTGCAGATATTTTTGTAAAAGTACTTTGAACCTTTGTTTGACCGAACGACGGGGTTTTTAGACAGAATCCAGCATCGAATGTTTGCCACAAAAATGAAAAAAAAAGTTTGGCTACGGCAACTGTCACGTGTCACTGTCAAATCTACAAAACCATAGACAAAGCCGTTTTTTTACAGCCAGCCGAACGAAGGCGATTGGGATTCTGTCTAAATTCACGAATTATCAAACAGCGAAAAAATATTTATTATTAATTAACAAAGCTACGTAAAAGCATAATATTCAAATTAGTTGCTTGAAATAGTCCATTTTATCAAATAAAGGTGTTAAAAGCACAGCTTAAAAAAAATGAACAATGCCAATTGATCATGTCCAGAAAGTTCCATTTCAAAGAATCAAAGATATCAAGTACAAGGTGTCTCAGAACTTTGCTGGAATATTCCAGCAGGTGGTTAGCTCGACTGAAGACCCCTACAAAAAAATTTCATTTAAATATTTATTTTTAAAATTTGGACCTGCCCTTGATGCTACTTTGAACATTGATCAATGTAGGTATGAAAACGTTTCTCAATCGCACCCTTACAAAAATCTATACTGTAATAACATTAAAGTACAGATTTTACCTACTACCACAGACAAGACAGTGCTACTGAACATCCCTACAAAGTACTATCAAATGAATCAAGAATTTTTAGTTCTTGATTTTTATGTTTACTTTTCACAGTTTTACCGTTAGAAAGGAAACCTGTAATTTGCGCCGTCTCTCGTCCTTGGTGAGCAGTAGATATTCCATGGGAATTTGTAATTGTGTCGTACAGACACATCATTCAAACAGATGACGCTTGGCGACAAAAATTCGCATAGTAACAAGGTCACGTGACAGCTAGTAACAGATAAAAAAATTCGAAGACTTACCCACCTGCTAGGGGTGGTGTAGGGGTAGGTACAGCAGCGTCACGGAATGACGAGGATCCGAGTTCGATTCCCGGCCATAGCTTTACTTTTCGGATTTTATGTGTTCTAATTTTCAGTGTCGTTTAGAAACCCTTACAAAAGTTTTTCATTTCAATTTTGACCTCAAAATTTTGTCCCGCTTTTGACGCGCTTCACTCGCAATGCAAAAATCCTCAAAAACATTTACAGGGGTGTTTAGACTACTATTTGCTGACCTTTTTTATCTTTATAATCTTCAAAAATGGAGTAAATATACTCGAGAGCAAAAAAAACCGGATCACTTTCCGAAGAAAGTTGAATGAAAAATGGCCCGATTTTTGCTCCCAAGTATAAATAGCAATGTTGTCTCCAAGTACACTACAGCTAGGCATTAGCCTTCACTCAGATGAGGCTGTACCAAAAGGTCTAAGAAATGTGTAATTAAATTATATTTGTTAAGCCATTTTGAGACGTAAGAAAACAAAATAGTAACACAATAAACATTTTAACGCGAATAGGTAGTTTTCCAGCAAAGTTGAAGAGAATTTTTCACATAAATAACTTAACATTTCATCGTAAACATTCTTGAATAAGATTCTGTAAGCGAACTCTCTTCACTACCTTAAACTTGGAAACCGATTTTAAAAACTTGAAAGTATTAGAAAACTAAAACTTAGCTTTCAGGAACGCGATTCCTTATTCTTGTGGCAACTTCTCACTCTAAAAGAGAACTAGAATAAAATGAGTTGGAAAATGCATACCTATATTTTACTTTGGGATTGAGTTGGTGGAAAAGGTTGTACGGTCCAATACAGCACAGCAATTCGCTCTAACTCGCGTCCTACTTTTGACATGCGTCATACCGTTGACTATAGGAATATTGCGCTAATATGAACAAATCTTTAGGATTACTGCGTTACTCTAAAAACAAACGTTAAAGATACGGCCTAGCTGTACTAGTTGTAATCTTTATACTATGAAACAGTCATAACTTTAACCTATCAACTTTATCTTATAATCTTCAACCAATGAGCCATAATGAAACTCGGTAACGGCCTTTAAAGGTCAATGTATACGTTCTATATACAACAAACACAAAATTCGCTTAGCTGCCTAACTATAGGTGGGAAATGTAAATAAACAATAAAAAAAACTCAATGTGTTTACTTTTTTTCTACATGAGACACAACCAAGGTCGGAATATATGGTCCCTTTTTGTCCCATAATTTTCATTGGTCATAATAATCGTTAGTCATAACTGGTCATAACACATGAAATCGTCCATTTTCAGATATTTTGGAAAAGTCACCAGAATGTAGTAGGTTAAGTACTTAAGTACTGTTCCAGAAATAAAACTCTTTATGACTAACGAAAATTATGGCAAACCGTACATTCAGAACTTAAATTTTATGGGACAAAATATAGTACAAACTTTTGTTTTCCATGCATTTCTATAATAACTTCTCTAGTTTTATTATGTAGTACGAAAGAGCTTATAAAAAGACACTAAAGAAACAGAATAAAATGAGAACTCGATTCTGATTTCACTTGTTCACAAATACAGTTGTTTCAAAGCCAATAGCTCACGTAACGAGTCCATTGGATTCAACGTGACCGAATGACATCCCAATATTCCCAATCGATATTGGTTCATCTGTTCTGAATCAAAGCTGTACGAAAGATTCTATTCAATAGATCCATTCACTAGACGTAACGATACCAGGCGAACGATTTTTGTGACGAATCTTTCTTCATTACGTTTTTCCTTTGTTTATCTGATTTTCACGACCCGGCCCTTGTTTTCACCAATCCGATTATTGTCGGTTACAAGTGACAATACGAAATGTAGTAAGTAATTCGAGATCAATATGTAGCCCACCGGCGTACATTCTCGACGGGGTTGTTGTAATTTAAATAGAATTGTCATATTTTCCACCTGTACGCCCACAATCTTGCTAAATGTGGCCTGTAGGTACCTGTTACCTTAGGCTCTGTCTACCCCGTAAGGGGTGACTTGTGTGTGTGTGTGTCACTTGTTACCGTCAGTTAAATTTCTAAACGACACTGAAAATTAGAACACAGAAAAATCCGAAAAGAAAAGCTAGTAGGTAACTATTTAATTTGTAACCGATTTTACGTAGTAGAACTCTTATAAAACATTCAATCTGACTCTCGGCAATCCGTAAACGCACACTAACAAATTCTTGTCATGTGTGCAGTGATGTGTACCAAAACAGTATCACGGGGGAAACTGATCGTAAATTTTTATAAGAGCGCGATGTCACGGCAACGTCACACACCCTGCTATCCAAAAACGACGTAACTCCATATAAAAACTGAAGGCGCATAAGCCCTTCTACTTCTTCAGCCGCGGTATGTGCGACAGACGCGTTAAGCCGTTATTTTTGGCGGGAAAACATTGCGTGACAACCCTACCAACGACATTGAGGTGTTTTCGCAAAACAAAACACGCACCATTTGAAATATTCCCCGCGCATTATGAATGACAGAACGTAAACAACGCCTCTTATAGGGTTGACAATGTTTCTAAGTACTTCTAATGTTAAACATACTCACAGTTTTGGCTAAACGATACACGTGATTGTCAAAATGTGCAGTGATTATATATTTATTTATAATTGCATGACAAATGAAATGGCTCACTGCTTCTGATAGAAAAACTTGCAAAGCGACAATTGTTTATCAAAAATTACAACCACAATCGAATTTCACACAACACAACACTCACACAGTCATCACTCTTAAACTTTTACGATGTCCAATGAATGTTAAAAAAGCAGTTAATTGTCTAACCTCTTCTTGCTCAATGCAACCGTATTTCCATGTAACTCAGCCGAAACTTTTTAACTGAGACCAATTAAACGCAAAAAAACGCTAAATTCCCGGCAAACTATTTTTCTAACCACGGTCACGGAACAGCCGCAAACGCACCCGTGACCGCGCAGGGAACTGGTACAGCACGACAAACTTAACATTTCACTCGCGAGTGGCGCCACTGTCACACAATAATCCCGACAAAACACGGTACTACGGTAGTTAAGAACATTCCCCACCCGTAAACTTAAGTTGGTAAATTCACAAGGGACTGGATGGTGGACAGACCATTTTTGGAAGCGGTCGCGCCGTACGTGATTCGCCGAAGAGGGCTCACGTGCATTTAAAAAGACACATGTGTACAAGGCGTGAGTGCACATACGGCATTTTGATGCAGACGCGGATTTGCGGAAAATAAAACTGGTTTGAAGAATTTCTTTTAATGGTTGAAGATACGGCTAATAGAGAATAAACACTTATTTTGTTTGAGTTTTATATCGCAGCTGAAAAATACAACTTGGCGTAATTTTTAGAGTTGTGAACCGCGAAAATTCGGTCGCGTAATTTTTGCTACATTCGGTTTTATATAAAACTCCTGTTTCGTTCACACGGCGACGCAAAATGAGTTACACTTTTGTATGCAGCAAAAATTACGCGACTCACAACCACAACTTAATAAATTACGCTTGTCTGGCCTCACCCTAACGTGTAAGAATAAACATAGGTACTTACTGTTGTAAGAAACCGTATAGTCTCAATAAAGCTTTAATTACTTAACGTTATTAGTTATTTTATTAATAGGTATTGAGATTGGTACTCGTACCTCCCATCTCAAGCCATTCAATGAACCAACCATCGATAGTAAGAGTAAGGTAAACAACCCAATCAAGCACCCTTCAAATCAAATCATGGGCGTATATTTTTCCTCCTTCTAATAGGATTGCCATTAAAAGGAATAATATGTGTGTATCTCTTTATTGTAGGTACATAAAACACATTAATTTTACAGATAATAAGAAAAACAGATGTAAAAAGGCGAACTTATCCCTTAAGGGGATCTCTTCCAGCTAATCTTTGAACGATTGATAGGACAACAGAAACCAGAGTAGGTATATAGAGTAGACATACTAAAAAGCTGAAAGAGTAAAGACTAACTTAACCTAAACAAATAAAGCATTAAAATAATAATAATAATAAAATACATATACACTACATTATAAACTACATAAATATATACTCACAAAACATACTTATACTTCATCAAGCCAATACTTCTAATAATATTACGCACAGACACAGAAGTAACAAGTAGTTAAAAAAGGTTGGAAAGTGCTCATAGTTAACGTAAAGCAAAGATACACACATAATAATATATAGAGTGAATAGGCTATTACTGAACCAGTGAGTTACGCCTTTGGCCTCATCTGCACCTTCCACCAAGTGATATACCTAGAGGTCAATCACTTGGTCAGTTCGTAATAAAAAAAATATATATTGAGTACAATTTCTTAAAAGTCACTTAATAAGTAACATTTCTGAGATTGAGTCTCCAAACCAAGTGCAAAAAAATATCGAATAATTAAACGATTTTACCCAACTTAACAACCAATAATTTAAGCGAATTTAATTATAACACAAAAGCTTACTTGTAGCTAGCTTACAATATCTAAAGAAAGTCTCCGTATAAAGCACTTAAAGAGCCAGAGGTACATAACAGGTTGTATTACCAGTATCATTACTGTCACATAGTACAATTTGCATTCGTATTCGTTCACGTTGCGTTGAAATTAAAAAAAGGTTTACGATCTCTGGTTCTGGATTCTAATGATCCAGAATGGACTGTGATCACCTTAAGGAGCGACCGCACCGCCGCGTATATGCTGTGACGTTTTTTCATACATTTTGTTGCGTAAACGCACCGTCAACGTCTTTTACGCACCGGTATGGTCGCACAGTAATGCAGAAGTATACGCATGACTAACGTAAATGCAGTGGGTGGGTGTACGAGGGCTTTTGCTAGGTGCCTCTTTCTATGCCATGAAATTACATTTCTGAGTGTGACAGTTAGTTTAATTTTACGCGAGCTCCAAGTGCTACTCGGAAATCGGTGTTTAGAATTTAATTTAGTGAACCTAATGGAGGATGGATTCTTTATGGCCTGTGCCTTCCTTCGTTTTAATTAAACAAGGCGTAAGAAAAGGCGTCATGAGACTATCCTGCGCTAAATTTTCGACAGATTTGCATTTGTGTCAGTGAAGTTTTACTTCAATCTTGTGAGGTATTTAGTAACATAGTACATTAAGGTACAATTATTGTATATGTATTGATGACAACTTAAAACGGTATGGCAGCTCCGCTAATCCCTAGAAACAGAAATAGTGACTTTGCCTCGTTTTCACGGACTATCATGTCAATGAAAAGATTTTTGGAGCAACTGAAACTATTAATTTATCAAATAAAATACCGCTTCTATGACAGCAAAAATACTTTTGTTACTAATCTAAATAATCATTGTGCGAACGTTTAACGAAAAATCAATTAATAACTAAATCGAGACAGTGACAGGGAGTGTGACCACACTGAAAATATTTATTTTAGACTGAGTTCGACTAACTTATACCTATTAAAGGCGCAGGGCAGTCTCTTAAGGCATGGCTAGGCGTACAACAAACGTCGCGAAGGCCTGCCGTTTATCGTCGCCTTCATTTGGAGCTGAAGCTGCCTTTGCGAGAGGAATCGTTTATTTTTCTACCTAATTTGTTACTTACGAGAGGATAAAAAATATAGTTTACTCTTTTTCGTTAATTCAACTTGACGGAGATAGAAAACAATGGAATGACAGATACACAACTGCGAAGCAGACCAATGAAGTGTGTGCAGTCTGATGTAGTCGAATAACACGCTCCGAAGCGTATCGATGTCGATATACGCTTGTCAGTAGTATTCGTTCCGCTAGGTAACGTCGTTTAGCGTGGGCTTATGTCAATTTCATACAACTTTAATTATATCCTCTTAACGTTATCTACAGCCAAAAGTGACTTCGTCTAGCTACACTGGGGGCTACAAAGTTATCGCTGCACTTGACTTGACAAGCAATCATAACTTGACCCGTACTCTGGCCCTCATTATACAGAGTCAGGAGTCTAATGTTGTTGGTGGTATTGTGACCAATAAATGAGACACATAACTTCGTTTAATACCTACGTGAAAACGGATCAAGCTATGATTGCATGTCTGCTGAGATGGATGGAACTCTCTCAGTCTCTCAGTACAGTAATAAGTCACTTAAATTCACGCGCATGCGCAGAAAATTAATGTAAGTAAACATTATGATGTTTTTCTTCCCACGCGATACTCTCTGAGTGTACCGGTTTTGTGTATGATTTGGTTTTTTTATTACACGAAGTGAGATGTTTTCGGACAGTATTTAGACAAATGTCAAGCCATTTTTAACTCTCGGCGCAAAAAGAGGAGCGTTTTATAAGTTTAACGTCGATGACTGTGTGTGTGTGTGATTGGGTGTGTGTGTGTGTGTGTGTGTGTGTGTGTGTGTGTGGGGGTCTTGGGTGTGTGTGCGTGTGTGTGTGTGTGTGTTTCCGTCGTTCTTAGCCATATTTGGCAAAAATTGGTTCAGCATTTTGGAGAGGATCAGCTCTTTCCAAAATGATGTTAGGCATTTTTGGCACAAAATTGTTTTTAATTTTATTTACGGATGATTACTCCAATAATGCGTGGGGATTTTTTGATTTTTCATTTTAATGTTATCACTGTACTGACGAGCAAATTTAGCGGGTCACTGTCCATTGATTTTTACATGACAACTGGCCCGTTATTTTTGCTAATTAGTAGGCAGTTTGATATTTAAAGCTTTCTTCTCCGGCTATGTCCCACCCAGCGCCAGTTTCTGTGCCAAAAATCCCCACACGCTTCTGTTAAGTAGTCTCCATACGTTTATTTACAAGCTTTATATTTGCCTAGTTACGAAACATGTGTTTTATGTACAATAAAGAGTTATACATACATACATACATACACCGTCGTAAAAATTACGAAAGCACAAAACGGCATATTATCATGTAAGTATATCCATATAATTCCCATTTTAGCCTATCTATTTTTTGTATCTATGGAATTGTAAGTTAGGTATGCCTTATGAAAAACTAACAAATATTAAATAACTATCAAACGAGAGTATCAAATTTTATTTGCAAAGAAGCCATAAGGTTTTTACGGCATTTATGAGATAATAATCAACAAAACTTTTTTTTTATTCGTCCGAACGCCACAACATTCGATAAGTTAGTACTTAATAGCTTTCTAACGACTCGGTATGCCAATGAGGAAAGCAATTGAAATCTTAAAACAATTTATCATTGTCAATGATTTGATGAATGGATGCATGAAAATTTATAAACGGTAAGTATCTTTTAAAAACTTTCGTGCGTTCGAAGAATGTGACCCATTTATTATTGTTTATTTATTGACGAACACAAAGCATTTTTCACTTCCCATGCTCATAAAGATCGTATTTAAATATGTTTATGTATTTTGGCTGAAACTTTTTTTTAAGCATAGAAATTCTACGTCTAAGACCAAGACAATCAGGCGTAAACAGCCACAACAAGACATAGAATAAAGTTCATAAAAAGTCAGACGTTATAACTAACTTTTTTGTCTGTTTCCGACGTAAATTTCAAGGAGACAGAAAAGGACAAACGATTGTTAAACTAACGTAAGCTTAACGTGTCTAAGAGTAAATGGGTATTTATCTAAGTATTTTGTGATGCATCTAATTTTTTAAGACCATAGACAAATTTTCGCGATGCAATAGTTAATAGTTAGTTACGTAGTAAATAAATCCAATCTCAATTTCATCTCCATTAAATATATTACTTAATTCATTCATTAAATATGTAAGTTATAATATTTTCCGCAACTTTACCATTCCTTTGCTAATTAATATTATGACGGCACTCATTTAAATAATTCGCAAATCCGTTTGCAATTAAATTTTATATGATAATAAGTAAACGATCATTTTATAGCAATATCATTATCATAATTAATCGACTACGGATTTTAAAAAGTGGTTTGGACTATTCTGATCGGGACATTATGATTGAGACAGCCATTTTGTACTAAATTAACGAAATGACCTTTTGTTAGTACCTAGTCAACTTAAGAGATATAAATTTCTTGTAGCGATTTACTTCTCACATCGATCATATCTTCAATTTTCGCTTTTGAACATTAACGAATTTTCTTTCTCGTTTGCACATGCTTTTATTAAATAATAGCAAAATTATTTCAAAGATATGTTTAGTTAGTAATTCGTAACCAGATAACGTTTAATTGATTTCGAATTGTATTAGAAATCTAGCGACTATAATATAACACTACAATTTATTGACCGACCGCTGCAATGAGCCCTCGCCCGCGGGACAGGGGCGCGGGTAGGACGACAAAGGGGTAAGGGGGGCGGGTAGTGCTCCTGCCGCCCGCGCCCCTCTCGGCCCCCTTTGTCGTCCCAGCCCGCGCCCCTGCACCGCGCGGGCGAGGACTCGTTTAAAGAAAAAGTTACAAACATGGCATGCTTAAATGCCAACTAATATATCATTTCGACAACAATGGCTTCTCATCTGTCTTTCTCAGTCGCACCTCGTTTCCATAATTACGTCCCGCTCACACTCCTTGCGTCCTACCATGAGCACTTGTCCAGTCAATATGGATTCACATGAGAACCACAAACACGCTAATCCCACCGCAAACAGCGCTTCCCATTGTTTTTTCTCGCATGTATTTGTACTCGGAATTTCCCAGACAGTTTAAAAATAGCCGCTGGTCAAGAAAAGGGTTATGAATACATTAAAGGGTACGAGTGTTTTTGTATTGTTTTTAACATAGGTACAATGTAAGCACCAAGCCATATACAGGGCGCTAGAAAATCAGATGCGGATATTTTGAGGATCGATTGTTTGCATCTTTGTTAGTCAGTTTAAAACATACTTATTAATTACAGTGTCTAATGCAAGGTGATTTTCTCTGGACGGTAATGGTAATCATTATTTTTGTATGAAAAAAAAATATTCTTAAATAGATTCTTAGGTTATTAATTACATACCCTATAATATAACATTGCACATAGTTGCATATTAACACTCTAGCCAATGCCCGCGGATTCGTCTGCGACGAATTTTTTAGTCCGCGGGAATTATAACACTTTTCGGGTAAAAGTAGCATGTGCTATTTCAGACTAGAGTCTATCTCTCTCTGTGTTTACACCCAAGTATGTTCAGAGTTCAGCCAATTCGGCGTTATTCAGTAACAAGCTATCCATCATAACTTTCATATTCATAAAATATATCTCATAAGCATTTATGTTTCAATTACTATGGCTAAAATTCTCTAGCGTCGAGTATAGACAACAAACTATCCATAGTATTTGACACTTAAACACGAACGTTGGAAACATTTTTTGCGACGTAAAACTTACTATAGTGCATATTGGGGTAAATTCGAAATTGGGAGAATTTCGAAACTCGTGAGTATCCACTAAACGGGGAACAATTACATAATCTAGCAACGCTTACCTAGAAGCTCCAATGTCTTTGGCTTCTAGATACTAGATAGAAGCCAAAGACATTGAAGCTTCAAGGTAAGCGTATCTAAGCGTTGCCAGATTCTGGAATTGTTCCCCGTTTAGTGGATATCCACGATTTTCAAATTTACCCCAATGCACCTTAACTACAACCTAAAAGGTAAACTACTTATGTTAGATATTTTAAAAACAATATGATATATGATTTTAGTTTAGTACGTATGTTATTAAACATAACCGTAAATCCTCTGATAAATTCTCAATTTCTTTTACAAACAAAACATACAATGTGAGTCAGGGATCCTAAACATTTTCAGACTGGCAATTGTCTCCGTAATCGCTCGTTCATGTTTTAGCCCCTGATATATAATTCAGCGAAAAACAACGCTTCGAGGGCGAGAGAAACACCTGTCGTCTAAATGTGTCACGGAACAGATGTTTTAGGCGTCATGAGTGTAGTTAAGTAGAGCTTAATATTTATTTAAGTAGGTACTCAGAGTCTAATGCGTTTGGTATTCTAAACAAAAATAATAGGAAGCAATTAAAAAACTACAGTCTCATGTATTGTGTTGCCAGCTTTTCACGTGCTATTAAAAGATTCTGTTGTGCGTTGAATTGGCTATAACTAAATTTTTGTAAAGGTTTTAAAAATATTTTTTGAACTGGGAACACTTTTTCGACGGACGTTTACATATCTCTATGTTTTGTTGTAGTTTCAAGTCGATCCGACCGCTGGACGTGTGTCTAAATTCACTTGCAAGATTTGAAATGAAACTGGCGACTTAATTTTTCTACGCGAACATTTTTGGTTAAATTAAAGCTAGTGATTGCAGCAGTTTGTTGTTACAATTTTACTGATTTATCCGATCACTTGCGAAGAAATCGTGCGCGGACTTTATGACCGAGCGGTCGTATTGTTTTAGCTCGATTTCTACATCGCTTTGAGTCGAGTCGAATAAGGCTCAGGCCCAAAACCTTCCACAAATAAAACGGGAAAGCCTTCGCACGTCAGCGAGTGGGTCCAAAGGAAATGGACTGCGACAGGCGCCGTATAACTCACTATAGATGGGACAATTGCTTTGCTAGGGGTGGCCTGCTGATATCGATGATGGGATAAAGAAAACTTTGTAGAAAAGAGAGTTTTTTTATAACACTTAACAGCGACATGTTTATTTTTAATTTAACGTAGTTGTATAGGCATTTAATTTTTATTACACAAGCAGCAAATAATGTGTCAACCAGGTAAAAAAGAGTGTAGGTATCATTTACATGTCTCTATTTACATTTGCACATTCCACTAATCAACAAGGCGGCATTTATACAGATTCATTAAAATAAATCTATTATTACTGATTTTGACGTAACCGTCATTTTGTGACAAATAAATATTTCACAATAGAGTACGGCGCACTTTTGGCACAATTGACACCTTGGCAAATTCTGAAGAGAACATTCGAATTATGTGTTTGGTGAAGATCCAATATTGAGTCCCAATACTTTACGTTGCCTACTTTTGCAAAGACACTACAGTACACAGAATATTGCAATTTGCCACTGCATAGATGTTCAGGCCATAAATTAAAAATAATTAAAGAAAAAGTTAGTATTTTTGCCAGCAAAGTATACTTCGAATATGGGTAAGCAATTTCGATAGCGCATGACGAAACCCGCACCTGAAACGGAACTGTGCCAAGCAATTTACATTTAAATGCTTAATTAACATATCAATAAAAACGATGTTTTCGCTAAATTGCCACAAAATTTAGGTTACAAGAGCAGCATACTCTTAAAGTTGAAAACGTCATAAACAGGGGCAACAACCTTTATAAACGGAATTTGAGACTGGCTGTGTACAAATCGCCCTTTGAGCCCATAACAAAGTTGCATGTCAAAAAACAATACGCATTTTATTCTAATTCATGCGAGGAGTCCCGAAAATCGATATCCGGGTGCGGTCAACCCTAGACAGCATGGCGCCGCGCCGGCAGCCGAACCGGGCAAGAACCGAAAGCTCTTTACCCGGGCCCCGGCCATACGTCACGGTCCCCACTCAATTCGTCCGGGTTATAACGGCCATGACTTTAGCCTCACGACCCAGCCTTCATAAATTCCCTTCCTTCACAAAAGTACCCGCCCTAATTAAGTTGGGATACTCCTGAATATTTCAAACCTGCTGCCATTGCAGACAATTGCCCCTTTGAAGCGCGATCTATACTAATATTTCAAAAGTTTCAGTCGCACTATACCCTCGAGATTTGACATCTGAGGCTGCAAGGGTTATTTTACGAATAGAACGATGCGTGGAACCGTCCCTTGTGCAGCAATTTTTAACATTGGAGATTTTTATTTTAACTTCAAAGCATTATTTACAGTTTAGAGTCTGGCTATACATCATATTGGTTTGATATACGGTTACGTAGCAATGGCTATGAACGCTACTAACAACGAAGGTGAACGAACGGCTCTTTGAACTTCTCTATACCTCCGTTTCCTGGGTGCAATCGATAACAATATTTTCACCGAGGGTGACAGAAAAGTAGAAAGCAGGCAGTGCCGTGACTAGTGATATTTTTCATTAGGAAACTTTCTTGTTTTTTATCGATGGCCGTGGACTGCGGGAACGAGAACGGTTCGTAATTTACTGTCAATCACGGTGGCGGATATCCTTCGATAGAAAATGAACTTGCTTTAAATTTGTTAGGGAGTATTTAATCCAATCGGTGAATGAAGCTGCTTTCACTTTACTTTTCACTTTACTTGTTTTTAATTAAAGTTGATCAGTGCTACATTATTCAAGTGTTTCTATAATTAGTGATTACAGCAACATTGAACGCAACTGTATGGATCCACGAAAAGGATTCATGTATTTGGTAAATTTAATGAATGGTTAGTAGAACTGTGTTTTTTTACACTTATTTTTTTCTATACGACTTTAAATACAACTAGATTTTCATCCAGCATAAACATGTTCTCAAGTAATAGATTAAAACGCGTTCACAATTGGACCTCCTTCCATCGACCCTCTATATGGGCTCCAAATGGGTAAAAGGTTTTCGACATCTGCGCCCCTGTGATATTAAAAGATCGGAGTTTATAAAAAATGTTGGCGAGACGTGTCGCCATTGAAGCCTGTGCAGTGTATTACACACGCGACTAATCTTTATAAGTATGTGCCCATCCTATACTATGTACATAGGATGGTATTCTAGAATAGATTCTAAAGGTTGAGGCGCTCTACGTAGATGTTGGTAGGGTAGGGAGGCTAATGAATGAACCTGTAGGTAGGTGTGTTTTGTTTTTTGTCTTTTGTTTGTAGGCTCAGGTGTTTTGGTGTATAGGAAAGTGACCAGCCTACATCCCGCGGTGATTGAGTTTTAAAAATTGGGAATTATTTAAATACAAGTAATTTAAATACAGCAGGGGACAAAGACATTTCGGCTGAAGAGTGCCGATGATACATTCAAAATTTCACACGCCTGACTGGTCCTGATACGGTTCACTGTACCTACTTAATTCATCTACTTATTCAATATACCTCAGTGTAAGTCGGACAGACAGCCAGACGAATACTTCTTGCACAATAAGAAAAGAAAAATTAAGTTCTAGGGACATACATCGTACTTAAACTGTCTCCAACTTATTTCTCTGTCTTATTGGTTGTCCAGTAGAGATCGCTATTAAGCGATAAGACCGCGCATTGTGTACCTTGTTCTTTGTTTCTGTATTGTTTTGTACTGATTTTTCGGTGTTCTAAAAAAAGTATTTGTAGGTATTGTATTGTAGGCTTCGCCAAAGCTATAAAAAAGATATCGGCAACCTGCATCGCCAAAGTTTTCAAAATTACAATCCGCTTCGAGCATCGTTAATGGTTATACAACACAGAAAACAACAACAACCAAATTTGAGTCTATTATCTCGTACAATCAGTTGAGAGAAAGAGAGAGAGAGAGAAAGAGACGCATTTATTTACACACATTCGATACACGTAGATATATAAAAGGAAGAATTAAAATATACTGAAGAATAGTTCCGATGTGGTGTGAAATTATAAATAAATTACAACTAATTTTTCAATATCCCAAGAAAAAAATTAGGCATAACCTCGTGTGTTCAAAACACAAATTAAGACACCCCGGTGGAGTCGCACCGTAACTAAGCTTAAGGTCGGTTGAAAAATCCCCCGCCAATCCAATTACCCGGGCGAAACTCTGAAAATTCTAAACCGATTATACAGAATTGAAAACATTAAGTACTTTACAGATACCGCACGAGCCAACCGGCGAGAACGAACTGTAGACTACCCTACTAAGGTCCATTTTATGTTGGAGAATATCTGATTGCTAAGTCAAAGATAGAATTTGAGGGGAATTATTTACGGGGTACCGGAAAACTCTTATTTTGCTCAGTCCGCAAAGAAGGTACTGATTAGGAAAGTTCTGATGACTTGGAGACAAACAGCCGACCGGCGGAACAGCGCGATATTGAAAATTCAAATTTTGATCGGTTCTTAATGGCGTTTTGATCTTGAGTTACGGGGTTATTGGGTGATCGTTGAGCCTGGTAAGTTTAAGCGAGATGTAAACTGTAATTATTGCGCGTTACAGTAACAAAAAATCCCCAAAATCATGCAAAATGCTGAGCCAGCGACCGTTTCACTTTTGAAAAGACACACACAATGCTGATGATCTATTTTTCATATCTGTGTTTTATTTCTTTTTTTTCTATAAAATTGTGTATATTCTCTTATATTTGTGTGTCTTGCAAAAAGGAATTCTAAGGAAAGGGAGGAAGGTGTCTTCTTTCTTTCTTCTTTCAAGGTGAACGCAGGTACTAACGACCCCCTCAACGCGTGATTTTTAAGCATGTTTAGTCTAGCTTAGGCTAGACGGGCGTTTCGCTCGAACAGGCTCGCGAGCCGCGTCCACATTAGGGTTTTACGTTACTGTGTAACATGCAACAGTTTCGGTTACAGCTCGCAGATGACTACCCGGCTTAAGATGTATGATTGGTATTACATGCGCTGACGGTTTTTCTGTCTCGTTCTTTGTTGGTCTTAGGGGCCAGTACAGACCGACTGCATTTCGACTGCAACGTAAACGCCAATTGCCAACTGCCCATACGTTTCTATTGCAGTTGGTACAACTGCACGCTAACTGCGATCGAAATTTATGGGCAGTCGGCACGTTGCAATCGGATTGCAGTCCGTCTGTACCCAGTGGCAGCCAGCGCTGTGACGGCGCATCATAACTCTATATAATATACTAGCTTCTGCCCGCGACTTCGTCTGCGTAGAATCATACATAAAAACCTTCCTCTTGAATCACTCTATCTATTAAAAAAACCGCATCAAAATCCGTTGTGTAGTTTTGAAGATATAAGCATACAAAGGGGCATAGGGACATAGGGACATGGGGACACTATACTATACTATGTAGTGATGGTCTGTGGAATTAATTATAATTCGCGGATTCAACTACGAGGTTGCTACAAGAGTTGTAAAACAATACAATGGCGTTAATCTACTTACGTAACGACGTGTATAGTAAATTAATACTATGATTTTCATTAAATGTATCAGATGAAGCGACATGGATTTAATCGTTTTAATTATCCGCGGTGGGGTTTTAAAGCTTCCGCTGACTCAGTTAATGGTTTTCGATCCGGTTTTATTTATATTGGAATTATCGCCAAAACTGAGCTTTAAGAGTTTTTTAACTCTGGTATCTTTTTAATGTGTTTGAATTAGCGGGTTTTTTTGGAAGTATTTGATTATGGACAGATAGTTAAACTGAATGTGCCGATCCCTGTTTTCACGGTAGAGTGCCATTTTCTCAACGGAATCAAAATTTCATAAAATCTAGAAAAAAATCACCAGGTCACTGAGGCGATTGCTGGACTCTGATTGGCCGACCCGAAGTAAAGCACCACGCTGGGTTACATTGTGCAAGTAGATCGATATCAATAACAAAATTTCTCATTACGTGGCACTGCTGCTTAGTAAATAAATTCACTTGTTTCTTTCATGAAAAAAAAACAGATGATTCTAGTAACTTACACGGTTTGTAGCAGTTTGTGGCTTCCACGTTGGGGACAAATTAAAAACTATCGCGAAAGTTAAACTAAAGTTTTTTTTTCTAGTACGCTATACTATAAGTGACAGACTAAACACTGAAGTATTTTTTTCTAGTACGCTATACTATAGTGACAGACTAAACACTAAATTATTTTTTTCTACTACGCTATGCTATAAGTGACACTAAACACTAAAGTATTTTTTCTAGTACGCTATACTATAAGTGACATACTAGACACTTAAGTATTTTTTAATTGGATAGCCCGTATTACCTCTATTTTGTTGAATTCCTCTACAGATTTATATTACCGCATCACGATCTAAAACACTTTTTCAGTTGCCACTGCTAATCAAAACCAATTACAGTAATTATTCGTTCTATTTTGAAGCAATAGAAGCTAGCACAAAAACACAATCAAATTAGTTTTCCTTCAACCAATGGACTAGTTAATGAGTTACGTAAGCTTGTTACCTAAATTAATTGAAACCGATCCACTCTGAATGGTAAATGGTTTCGTTCGTTCCATTCAATTGACCGAATGATCGACCGTCTTCACTTTAGAGAAAGCTACTCTAATTTTGCAATAGTTACACAATGTGATTGACAAAACAATGGTATTCGAGTAATGAAGTTCACTGTATACTTGCTACGCGAATACCGCTAACTTTAAGTTAAGAAAGTCCGCCCTTATCTTAAAGTTAGCTCTTAAAGTTTGTTCTGTCTCCAAAAGATGTTTCTTGCTGAAAAAATGGAAAAAATAATAATATTTGCTTTTCGTCATTAAAAAAAATCCTGTTATTAACTTTGTTTCTAGCGACATCGACTATACGAATAGCCTACGCCAGTGACGTGACACGTGTTCTAGATCGCGCCAACGAAATTTCATCACGCGGATGCGTTCAGTACAACTTCCAACTCTATCCTTCTGCCTTCGGTCCCCAGGCATAACAGCCCAGAAAGAGATCTCTCTGTTGTCTGCCCAACTTTAAACTTGGTTTTCCTTTTACGGTTCAAAACCTAGGACAGTAACCTTAGAAGTAACTGTAGGTACAGTCGTGAGAGAAGAGCTTTTTCATTTAGATCTCAATTTAATCAAATCCTTTTGACTGGTACTCTTTTCACTAACTTTTCCTTTCTACTTTCGCGATTTTATCGTTATCCCGCGGGAACTATGCTGTTTTCCGGGATAAAAACTACCCTATGTCCTTCCCCGGGACAGAAACTATCTGTAGGTATACCAAATTTCAACCAATTCGTTTCAGCGGTTTAAGTTTCGCATTTATAAAATTAGTTATTTTATATTCTACTAGCTTTTGCCCGCGACTTCATCCCCGTAGAATTAGAATGGGACTCTAGGCAGCTACGACCTTTGACATGTTTATTCCGCAGGAATGCAATTTTCCGGTATAAAATTATCCTATTTTTTAATCTAGGGTACCAGCTATCTCCAATCCAAATTTTATCCAAATCCGTCGTCGTATCAGCGTGAAGAAGGAACAATATACACACACAAACTTTCGCCATTATAATATTAGTGTGATTAATAGAGTGTTCAATCAGCAGTGTCATTACCGTCACTATCTCATTAGGCTCGCAACTTTGTTCGAATGCAACGATCCTTCATACGAATATTCGTGACTCACGATTCTCGCTCGAAAGTGACAACTCCGTACACTGACCGACATAAGTGTTTCGTACTTCCGGTTTACATAAACATAAAAAAAATAACGGTAAAAAGGACAATGGTGTCAACACGAACCGGGTAATTGTTTATTGATGGACGCGATGCTTGTTATTGATGATTTTTCGTTTTACGGCGAATGATGAATTACTGCGTTTATCAAGGCTCGATTACATTGAAGTGTTGAGTATTGATAGTTGTTGTTATTTAACATACATACATACATACATACACACATACATACATACACAAATCACGTCTTTATCCCTTACGGGGTAGACATTTAGCAAGATTGAGGGCGTATAGGTGGAAAATGGAATCAAAATAGTGATGGGTTGCTAACCTCACCTATAACATGATTCCCATGATTTTCGCCCATTTTCTGGGCTTTACCATCTGCGCGGGTAGAGAAGCAACTGGTACATTCTATGTTTTTTCTTTGCTCCCAGACCAGCATGGAAGAATGTTATTTAATGTTTGTCATAATATACATATACCTATACTTATTTTTCTTAAATCAGAAACATTGGCGTCAGGTAATTTCGCTTGCTCGAGGGTTGCTTCTATCCTCTAACGGAGGAAGAGTTGGATTTGAGCCGGTGCACCCTGGGCAACAGCGTTAAGTAATTTATTGCAATTAATTAACCGTTGACTAACATCCTACTAATATTATAAATGCGAAAGCTTGTGTGAATGTATCTATGGGTGTATACATTTTTGTTACTCTCTCGCCAAGTGTCAAGCAGATCTGGGTGAGAGTGCGCGCGAGATAGACTATGCATCTCTTTCTAAAACGAACAGTAAGAAAAAGATGAAGTCTATCTCACGGGTACTCGTCCTAACTGTGCAGAGGTAGATTAAAGCCTAGAATAACCCATTGGCGACTTTCCCGCGGGATAGTATTAACATTCCGTACTCTGTTCAAGAGTACAGTGACACTAAATTTGACATTTAATTTTGAATGAGTTTATTATACGAGTATGTGTGATAATTATTATTTGTAGATACCATTCTAGTACCTCATTTATTTCAGTCATTTAGTGTTCTGACAATATTTTCACATTTTGTGGTTTACATTTACTATTTGACATTTTAAATTGATTTTAAAATAGGTTTTATTTAATTTTTTATTATTTTCTCATTTTTATGTAGTCTACCCATGACGATCCTTTTGTGAATCTGTTATCTTTATTTTTGTTTGCTGTAATTTTGTTTTAATTTGATTTCAGTTATTATTATTACTATTTTATTAAAATTGACGATCCCTTTGTGAATTACTTATGTTTGACATTTAATTGTACTTTTAAAAGGGTGATAAATAAATCTAATCTAATCTAATCATTTTTTTTGCAGACGAAGGCAACAGCTAGTTATTTAATAGTGGCTGCGACTATCCATAGGTACGTTACATAATATTATATCCGTTATAGTAGACCGTTGTCAGTCACAGCCGGCGCTTCTAGTGTGCGTTCGTGATTGTCTTCGATCTCATCGCTGATACTGATTAGAAAGGCCTGTTTCAATTCCAAATAGGCTCATAAAAGATCATGAGATCATGACAGACGGGTAGACAGATATGTTTCATATTTGTATTACGAGCTGTGAGTACGCAATGATTTATTTATTAAAATAACTTAATGTTGCCCGCCAGTTCGTCTGCATAGAATTCGTTTATCGCTATCCCGCCGGAATTACGCAATTTTCCGGGATAAATGTAGCCTATATCATTCCAAAGAATTTCTAAGATAACAAAACCTAAGGCCACTAGGGAATGCAATCTCGTTCTCGCGAGATCTCGTTTTTGCGAGATCTCGGCCTTTTTTAGCGAGACTGATCTCGGTCGAAAAATTGGCGAGATCTCGCGAGTTTAACGAGATTGCGCTCGAGCATAAAAACGTCTTATTTGAAGCGCCACAGCGCGCGAACTGACACAGTTCTTAACTTAATTAATATTTAATTTCTAATAGACCTCTGAGTAGGTATAGTTTTCATTATTTTGGTCAACTCAACCACAGAATATTTAATACTCAACTTAGTTACTGAGATTCATTTTTCATTTTAGTTTTTGACTTGTTGTTGTTATTTTATTATTAAAAGACTTTTGTTTTATGTTAGAAGAGAAGACTGATCGTTGATTTTATTTCTTATTTGATTAGATACATGATAATTGATAATGATACACCAAAGTTTACTACTTGAAAGTTTATTGAAAAATGATAGATTATTATTAGCTACGTCATTACGTAAAAGTTTATAAAAATAATACGTTAAAATAAATGTTTATTTTATAACATCTCTAATCCTTTTTTTTCTCCTAATGTATTTAAGTATTGTGATCACAATTTGTGATTATTGCAAAAACAAACATACAAAACCGCCAATATCGCGAGATCTCGAAATTGGCGAGATCTCGCGGTATTCATATTCACAATCTCGCGAGATCTTGCCTGAACCCCAATCTCGCGAGATTGCATTCTCTAAGGGCCACGTTTAGCATGATTGTGGGCGTAGGTGGAAAGGGAAATCAAAATAGTGATGGGTTGCTAGCCGCATCGCCTATAACATGATTCCTAAGACTCTCGCCTATTCCCTCGATAACATAATCTGCATAGATATAGTTACATCAGAATAACTATCTTTACATAGCGTATATAGGTAGGAACACAAGAGTATGCAGCAAGTTCGAGCAACTCCGTTACACTGCTTTCCATAAGCTGAATATTAATTTCTACCTAACTTTGCATAGGAGAGCGCGCGGTCGTGATCTTGAACCGAGGGCAGCCATTGTTTTAAAGGGAGGATGCAAGGCTGGAGCGGCAGCGGAGATGAAATACTAAGCGACTCCATAGCTGCGCGGCTAGCACCAAAGCGCGCGAGAGCTGTGTCGCGCGCGACATAGACTACCCATCTCTTTCTAGAACGAACAGTTAGAAAAGACGGGTAATGTATCTCGCGCGAAAAGATTAAAGCCTTACCATGACGTCGTGATGCGATTCAATTCCGATTCAATTAGCTGTCATTTTTGACACTTTTAGTATAGATTTGACAGCGAGCGATTCAACTTTGGTTCAGACCAAAAATATTTCTTAATTAAATATGAAAATATCATAAAAAAGATGACAAATAGTGAAATTAAAAGTAATTTCGGTCAGGAAATACGGAAAATAATGAGCTTTTAATGAAAGCCATGAAAAAAAAACATGAATATGCCCTATAGAATCGCATTAAGACCCCTGCTGTAGATGTCAATTATAAGGCCCCTGTTGTTTTTTTTAGTTTTTCTATGAAGTAAAAAATAGTTCGTTATATTCTAAATAATTATTTAGCGTATAGTCTCGACAATTATCGCTAGGCACTCATCGCTCGTCCCGTCTTATACTTGTGTGAACTTCTTGTGCACCGTTGCCTTGATTGAGAAAAACTGCTGTTTCTACCTGATACTGATTTATAGCCAACCGACCTGTTTATAATAAGCCTTGTGCCCTACCCTTAGCATAATACCTTAGGTCTATGTCATTCAGTGGCGAAGGGGGGGATCACAGCGGTAGGCAGCGGGAGAGTGGCACACCACAACAGAACTTTTATGCGTTGTCTGCTCTGGCAACTCCCAACTGCACGCCGTAGGTCATGCCTTCCTTGGTCTACGTCGCTAATAACGCTGCGGCCAACCGAAATCATAACTATTCAATTTAAAAAGAACCCACTCAATAGAAACAATTCTTAAAAAGTAAAATAATTCAATTTTACGCCAAAAATAAATGTAACGACCAAGTGCAAGTCGGACTCGCGCATCGACGGTTCCGTACAAATTCGGCAAGTGAATATAAAATCTAGAGTCAGCAGAGCCTGTAGGCTTATTACCTAACTCGCTCGCAATCGCCATCGTGTTCATTTTGACAGTTCATGTATGGGCTGACAATTGGCATTGGAATCAGCTAGCTGTCACATTCATACAAGAACTGTCAAAATGAACAGATGGCGATTGCGAGAGAGTTAGGTAATAAGCCTAGCTCCTATGCAAAATGTAAGCAGTGTTACTGAGATTGGTTTCCTACATAGACAGACGAAAAAATAGATTTTTAGATGTATTTCATGAGAGTAATTTCTTAGTCAACTGATACACTCATTTATGCATACATACATACATAACATCTTTATCCCTTACGGGGTAAACAGAGCTTAAGGTAACGAAACCTTAAGGCTACGTTTAGCATGATTAAGGGCGTGTAGGTGGAAAGGGAAATCAAAATAGTGATGGGTTCCTCATTCCCTCGATAGGCTTTTACCATATGCGCGGGAAAAGAAGCAACTGCTAAGTTCTATGCTTTTTGTTTACTCCCTGACCAGCATGGAAGAATCATGACTCATTTATGAGTTTTGATAGTATTAACTGCGATCTAAATTGTCTTAAAGTCACAGTGAAATTTTATTATCCATACACATGCGATAATAAAGTATTATCACGCGATTTGGTTCCTCACAAGGACTCATATTAATACGACGCAGTAAATGACTCGAATCAACATCCCTCTATTCAAAACAGAGGTCAAAAACCATAAACCCTACCGGGGGGTAGGTTGTTCCCAGTTCCCAGAGCGCACAATCACTAGTTGACAATGGCAAGTCCGTGTAGGTTGGCCAGAACTCGTGATATTTTTTTCGGGACAACTTCTTCTTTTATTCTTTTGGGATTGGTCGTTAGTCGAGTTAAAAAAAAGGAAACAAAATGGAGAAATCGATGACAACTGCAAGAATTAGGTAATCGCTGCTTACCTGATTCGTCTGGGCAGGAGACGGAGTGGAGAAAGCGGTGGCACGCGTTTGACCAATCACTACACAGTATAAAACAAAGTCGCTTTCCTGTCTGTCTGTCTGTCCTGTGTGTATATCTTTAAAACTACGCAACGGATTTTGATGCAGTTTTTTTAATAGATAGAGTGATTCAATAGGAAGGGTTATATGTAATTCTACGCAGACGAAGTCGCGGGCAGAAGCTAGTATTTTATAAAATAAAAATATATGTACCAAAATTTTAACTAATGTGATGCGTTACGCTAGAATAACTAATAGTACAAGTGGCGTCACCGAGTTTACAGGTCCGTATAAAATCATTACTTTCCTTTGGGTTTGCCGTAGTCGAGTAAAAATGTTTAAAAAAAAAAATGAAAAAAATGTAGGTACCAGTTTGCTTCTCTTCCCACGCAGGTGCCCATCGAGGAAATGGACGTTCATCTTGGGAATCGTATAATAGGCGATGCGGCTAGCAGCCCATTATTTTGATTCCCTTTTCCACTTACACACCCACAACGTTAAACGTGACTTAGGTCTTGTTATTTTAAGTACTGTCAACCCCGTAAGGGATAAAGACGTGATGTATGACATGCATGATTCATTCATTCATATATTTTTCTGTGTCTAAAATACATATATCCCGATTAAATCGCCACAGTTGGCTACCCTATCTGTGACAGCGCTCGCGCAGATATTCCCACAACCGTCCCCGGAGATGTCGGCTGAAATATACATGATGCCGCACCCATTGTGGGGGTTACTGGCAAGGAACACCTACGCTGCCATTAGTGGTCTCACAAGCATTATTCCATTTGCTGTCGACAAACACGACATTTTGAATAAATTTTGTTAATAAGGTAAAAACGATATTTAGTTTAGTCCATAAATTAGGGTATTTAAAAATATTGGGCACGTATTCTTTTTCGTCATTAAAGCAATAAAATTAAATTGAACATTTAAAAAAACCCCACGCATTAATCGAGTAAAACTCCGTAAATAAAAAATAAAAACAATTTTATGCCAAAACTGCCTTACAACATTTTGAAAGAGCTATATATTCTTCAACTGCTGGACCGATTTTTACTTTAGCAAACATGGCTAAGGACTCACTTTCATATTTACGAGTACACTGTCAATCACAGAAAAAACATTAATTTAGCTATAGGCATGTAACTTTTAAGAAACAGGCCTCTTTTTTTAACTGTAAGATCGGCATAATCCAAACTTGATTGTTTTAAAAGAAACCTCTGTTTTGAATGTTTTCGCGTTACCCTATTTTTTTTTTTTTTTTTTATATGAATAGGAAGGCAAACGAGCAAGTGGGTCACCTGATGGTAAGTGATCACCACTGCCCATAGACACCCGCAACCCCGGAGGGATTGCAGATGCGTTGCCAACCTAGAGGACTAAGATGCAATGCCTCTTGTGCCCGTAATTTCCCCGGCTGTCTTACTCTCCACACCGGAACACAGCAGTGCAAGCACTGCTACTTAGCGGCAGGATTAGCGAGTAAGATGGTGGTAGCGATCCGGACGGACCTTGCACAAGGCCCTACCACCCGCAAATTTCGCAAATATCTCGATAAGTAACGAAATTCTATGTCTATTCTTATACTGATCAGGCGTTACTGTTGTGGAGCCTTGCCTAAAATCATAAGGCGCGTTAAATCTTTACCCATAATTAAAACTATGTTGAAGGAGCACCATCTGTCATTTTGTGCACGAATCTTATCGCTGACTTTTTTAGATATGCGTGTATGTGTCTATTTATATCTTCATTTATTATAAATATATTCTAAATTGCACCACATGCTCTGTTCTTTTTTCCAGTCGATTATGGTTGCCTGGTAGAGAACGCTCTACTAGGCAACCATTACCTTGCAATATTCTGTATACCTTTTTTCAGTTTTGGTTGTTATATGTGGTGTTCAATAAAGAGTTATCGTATTGTAACGCATAAAACCACAAACAATAACTCGAGGCTTATTGGCACAGGTGCATGGTGTAGCCAGTAGTTTGCGTTGGCGGTACTTGTGCTTGCTCTATTTGTACTTACCGTCTTACAAGTTCAAAATGAAATACAAACGCATACTTTTAATCGGGAGCGGATCAGAATACATAAAGTTTAAAATGTATAATGGGTTAAAATACATAATGGTTCAAAATATATAACGCAATTTTCTGTAAAACTATTAGCTAAATGAACTTTTTTGATATCGTAATCTATAGATTGGTTTAGGTTAGGTTAGGTTTGTTTTATAACAATCCTGTTAATTTGTAACTTTCTGAGAAAATCGCATTATATATTATAAACCATTATGTATTTTAACCCATTATACATTTTAAACTTTATGTATTTTAATACGTACCTACCCCTTTTAATCCCTTAACATACTTTAATAACCTATTCTTTTATTCCAGAAATAAATGTGAGTTAATGGCGGCAGGCAACACCAAATATTAACCTCTTTGTGCGCTCGAAGTTATAGTTCACCTCTGTCGGGGAGGGGAAAGGAAGTGTTCGGGCCGATGCACCTTCGGCAGCAACATACGACATGCTGCTAGCTAACATACGACTGGGGGACAGTTAAGTGAAAATTTTTGACGTGACGTAGGCGTAGCTGACATGTTTTGGAATTGTTTTGAACTGGACATTAGTCAAATTCTTCATCTAAGTGGATAAGGTAAATATTGGTAATGATATGAGCTTACTTACGAATGTTTTCGCTCGCCTGCCAGATATATTGTAACATAAAAATAAATGGTTATAAAGTAAAAAAACGCATTAAAAAAACAACCTGTACATAATCGCTTTTGGAATCTGAAAAATGTACAAAGATTCCCTTTCGCCCATGCTCAGGTCATGTTCGACAAATAAATAAGTATTTGTATGACTGCTGATTAAGAGTCTCGTGACTGGGAGTCACGGCGAGGAAAGCTACCGTACCTAACTACTACAACGCCGTGTTTTGCTCGTTTGGGCGCTAACAATGTGTGTTTTGAGTAACGAGCTCGAGGATATCCCTTCAGTGTCGAATACGAAGGGCTACGAGGCGGGTATTAGAAGTTAATTGTAATTGGTCATTAGAATAGTGGTCCGAATGCGAATACGAATATTCGTGTTTGGAGAACATGAAGCCGCTAACGAATACTCTTATTGGCTGAATATCACGAAGGCATTCCTTAAGTTCAGGTTTTGGCTTCGCGTTAAGATTTTTCTAAAGAAAATGTATCAAAGAAAATTCGTGACGCCTCTTAAATTTGGACTTAGCTGGTTTTTGGAAAGACAACACACTGGCCTTATACTCTGTATCTCGATATTCGAAGTTCGCTTCGTACCGTTCCGCTCACAGTAATAGCCATCAAATTAGGGACTCTATGATACGCATTTCGGATCCCTCTGAGCTATCTTATCGTATCTTGGAACTCATAATTATAACTGACTTTGTTCTTTTTTAACATTGAAGCGCCTGTGACTTCACACATGCAGTTCAGTGTGGCATATTTCAAGTCGAGTTCTGCTTACAATGTAAAATGCTAAAAGTAACGCATAGGAAATCCTGCATGTTTCGTAGAAGAATAAACAGGTGTCGATTTGTTGGATTTGTAACGTTTTCGTGCTTCCTTTGTTTTTAATCGTGAGAATTGAACGTACTGGGCGGACATGTCAATCTAATGGCAGGGATTGACTGAAATGAGGTTACTTAATTCATTAATGAATTACTACTGTGTTACTATTTGCATTCATACGAGTATGAACTGTATTTAATTTTTAAACAAATAGACATTAGTAATAAAGCGCTGGAATGGAGATGATTCGAATCATGTGATCGTGATTACACTCTATGAAGCTCTTAGTCATCCAGTGTAACTGAAAAACTCAAGTAAATTATCTGTTGTATGTGTGAGTAATGTGTGCGAATAGATTAATTGACGTTCCAAATTAGAAAAATGAAAGTCCCATATCAGTTCTGTACACTACTACATACAATAGGTCATTAAGTTTTCACCAATAGACAGCGGGAAATTTTGTGGGACATTGCCCTACAAATACTTACGAGTACTAAAAGCGTTAACGCTGGATAAAACGAGTGATATTCCGTCCCGTTCTTACACATACGAGACGGATGGAATATCGCTAACACCGTGCAGCGTCTACGCCAGGAGACATCTTGTCTAGAGTCGTATTTCCAACACAAACTTCGTCTTTATTAATGAACCGATCGCGTCTTAACTTGGGGAGATATATCGCTAATCTGGCTTCGCTCTTGAGGATAGATAGTTACCTACCAATTAAAGGATACTTAATGTTCGGAACAACTTCTATGCTACGGTGTGAAGTTACTGCCGACCACTTTGCTTTGTTGTTTTGAGTGTTCAATGTCGGCTCCAGCATGTATACGTCCCAGCGCTGGGAACTCTCTTAGAATGAAAAGGAAAGCCAAAGGACTGTGGTCTCGGAGACCCAGTGAAGTTTGAGAACTATTCACACATCAGCACGCCCTGGCAGATTTCCTCAAGATCATTCCTTTCACAGAAAAGCTTATGGTACTCATTTAATTTTCGAATGAGATTTTCGACAAATCAGAGATGCGAGATCGGATTGGATGAAACCCATGATCCTTGTCATAATACGTTTACTTTTAGTCACATCAGTACCACACAGGACCTTCTTTAGGATGGTTAAGTACAAAGGGCATTTCCTCGAAAGGGCATAGCAGTTTAGTGATTTGAGCTTGAACTATACTGACGAGCAAAAATAACGAGCCACTTTGACGCTTCAAGCAACCATGCCACTAATGTGAAAGGGTTCCTAGTAGTATCCATGAGTGCCAAAAATCAGATAAAAAAAATCCATTCTGAATTAGTAGCAATAGTAGCAATACGACTCACAACAGCGTAAAGGTACCAGGTACCTACGATTATGTAGAATAGGTTGGAATTCTTAAATCAAAGTCTGCCACGGACTTATCCTCTCATCATTCCGGGGATACTTCAGGGATATAACAAAGGCGTTTTTCTTCCCCTCCTTTGTCTAGAGCTATGCGACGTTTTTTGCCAAATTATTCGGAAACTCGCTCCGAACCGTTGCGAAATTCAAATTCGTGTTTTTGCCGTTTTGCTCAAAACAATCCGGTTTGAGGTTATGCGATATTATCTTTAAATTCTATTCACAGACCTTCAACTTTTACTGCACACAAATAATATATTTATCTTATGTTATCTCATTTGGGGCATCCTCAATAAGTACAAAAATTTCCTGATCGCCCTTTCGGCTCTGTAAGTCCGGTGTGGGTGTTTAAATTATTGTTTACGAGTATGTACATGCAAATGTAGTTCAAGCCAGAAATGAAAGCTTAACAGTTCTTTCGGAAACAGTATAATCATTATTCCAAGAAGTGGCTCCATTCCGATATAACCCAACAGTAAGTTTATAAGTATTTTTGAAATTAAACGTTCTTAGTAACTGCACACACACTGAAAATTTCAAAATTTTATTGCACATAAGAAAAAAATCATAATAGAGAAAGACTACCTACTGAGCCCTTCATAAATTTTCCTTACATTTGCGTTATCTTGCTCGTCTTTGACAGTTTCGTACACTTGTTATGTATTATGTATTTGAAGCAGTTTGAATCCACGAACAAATTATAAGATCCACTATCGGAAATGCCGCACGCTAAGTAGTTACATATCAATGTCCTTCTTGGATAAATTGGATTATTTCGATGATAGGAAATATTGAGACGGCCATATGCTACATAATAATAGTTTCGTGCGGTAGATTTTAGTTTACTTATACATAAATTTGGCTGCGTCATAGGTTTTATTTCCTAGAAATCTGCCTTTGCACAATAAGGCCCGATCGTTTTGACTATATTTAAACCCAAAGATGACAAAAACGAATCAAGTCTGAAGTAAAAAATCAAATCACCTAGTTTTTTGCTAGCTTCAAAAGCAAAGCATACGTTGCAAAAACACGTAACAAAGGCAAGTCTGTTCTAAGTTTAAACAAGAGCTATCAACAGCCTTTCAGGTGAAGGCCATGGACCGGAAGCGCGCGTGGGGCCATTCTTATGACGTCACTTCCGGAGAACACACGCCGCCTGGAATTCCATGTGATAATTTGTTAGTTAAACTGGATTTGGAGTGGTTTAACCGATTATCTGAGCTCAATGTTGGTTGAGGATTAGCCCGTGTTAATGGTCTGAGTTTCGTAACTAATGTTAAAGAAATGGACGTGAACTACATAGATTACGAAGAAATTGCCTTATGTTTGTTAGGAAAGTTACTGAGTCCGTTCAGAAATGAATTTAGTGGAGTCAATATTCGAATAGACGATGCTGTTGGGAATTAGTAACCAATTAGGATCGGTGCTCCATCTAATCGCATCTTTCAAGTTATTTCATCTCCACAATAATAATCGTCCATCGTATAATTCTTTAAAAACTATCATTTCTAAATTCAATGCAGAAGACAGCTTTGATGCCGCAATTTTATTGAAACTATTGCTTTTTATACGTTCAGTCCGCCTTCTTCAAACTTAATTTATTAAAAGGATTCCTGAAATTGATCCTTCTTCAACTCCTCCAGCACTAAAACCATTATCTTTATAGTAATCCGATACTCGCAATCTTAATCAATCGGCGCGTGGGCTTCAGAATTCAGTTTCAGATATCTTCATTTTATGGCGACTATATTTTATGAGCATCTGACAATATGGCTGCGGCGATATGATCAATATTGCTTCCTTGACACTTCAATAGATGTCGCCATGGAGATTCTAGTAGTGAATCGATCATTGTCCGTAGTGGCATAAGTGTAGGTACTAAAGTACAATAATTGAAAAAAAAAACACTGTCGAATTTCCACAATGTTAAAGTAATTTTGGGGAAAAAAACAAATAATGCGAAAGAAACAGTTATAGTTGAAACTGTCGCGAATAAAACTGTAACTTAACATTTATAATCACAGCCTTGAGATCGTGATCGTGACAGGAGCTAGCTCATTAACTGTCGCGCTAGAATAACACAAAAACAGTTCTTATTGGAGTCGTGTTTGACTTCACTCACAGCGAAACGTATTCTTTAGCTCGGTCTTCATTAAACATTGTTCTAAACAGAGACGAAAACTATTAACTTGAATCAAGGTTTCTTGACGACATAATGCAAGTGAAATAATAACCAAACCAACCCATCAATCTTGATTTCCCTTTCCATATACGCCCACAATCATGCTACACGTGGCCTTTATGTCTTGTTACTTTAGGCCTCGTCTACCCCGTAAGGGATAAAGACGTGATTAATGTGCGTGTCTGTGTCTGCATAGCTGCAACTTAGAATACCTATAACGTTACTCGTATTTGTTGTAAGAATATAGGTAGTTAAGCAATGATATTTTATAGACCTGGAATGCTTCAATAAAAACAAATGAAATGAACGTAATGAACTATCAACAATGAAGTCGGTTCTGAAAAGTATACAACACGTCAATTTAAACGCAGACGTACGTATCTATTGGGGCTTGCACCGGTGCACGGTTCAACGCGCCCGGCTTTATCGCCGTTCATAAAACCGTAAATAGATCGAATGCAGTAAAACGAGGCAAAATGCAGCAGCACCCGACGGCCTGCTTCCAATTTCACTGCATTGCCATCGATCGAATTCAAACACTTGGAAGAAACTTGGCTAAGACACAATTTGCGGAAGTGTAGCGGTGACATTCGCAAGACCTTCATTGATTATGATTTAATAAATACAAGACGCTATAAAAACTAGCCTTCAATGTTGCTCGCTCCATTGCGTCATCCACTTGAACTTGATCTTCAACTAATTCAGTAGCTGCAATTGAATCTGAGGCTCGCATCTCAAGCACATATCCTCTTAATAGAAACGTATTATCTGCTATACGGGTTATACCCACTTCCGTTGTTGCTCTAAATCTCCACCCTAAATAAGCTTACAATATTCCGAGGTTCAGTAGCGACACCATATCAAGAGTGCTCCAGATAAATGGATCACGTTACTTGATTAACCGGTACGCATCCCTTCCCCTTATCACCCTTGGGAATATTTAAATGGGCCCTGAATATATCACACCACCCCACGAAGAGCAGACGCGTTTACCTGCGCTTTAGATTCAGAATATAAATGACGCTAACTTCATTAACGGGCCAAATACAGGATTAAATTCTTCGTGAATTGAAGTAATGAAGACGCTTTGAGATCACAGTTGGACAAGTGCCTGGATATTGGCCTTTAGGTTTTTAGAAAACTTTCCGTCAGAGTTTTTATAGATCTGTATGCGGATCACATAGGAAATGGAGCGACAATTTGTAACAAACGCGCCATTTCAATCAGCATGGCATTCACGCGCGTCACAACCTCAACTACTGCTAATGTGCGTATTGAAATGAAATCCAGTAGTCACACTGCGACACCGCGCCAATGCCTTGTTGCTCATTGATTTCAGATTGACTGATTTACGACTTCAAATTGATATCAAATTCATTCTGACATTATCTTTTGCTACTGACGTGTACCATCAGAAGCGTAAGATAATGTCAGAATGACACAGTTTGTAACATTATTTAATAAACTGCCTACATGGCTGATACATTTACTTGCAATAAGCAACGAAGCAGTAAGGCATGTTTTGACATGCCGAATCTTTTGGCCAAGGTCTGCAAACTCATTCACAAGATCAAGCGGCAAAAAACTGGAGCAATGAACTGAGTGTCACGTAGGAGCTCATCAACTCTCAGGGCACGTAGTGGCATCTAAACTACCTCTCATTGTCAATATTGAAGTGCTGTTCCGAACCGCTGGCAAAATCAATAGAGACATTACCGTCTATTGGACGTATGATTGCTTTAAATTGTTTTACTAATGAATAGTTAAACACGTGGGCAAACCAAAAACGAGACAATAAGTAATACAACAAAGGACCTTCGAGCCCAAGCTAATGTGCGATTTTAATTAGATGTATTTACAGGTTTTGTATTCCAATCAGAACGAGGCCCCCCAGACGTAACACGGATACCGCTGTTAATGACACGATATATTTCAAAGTAATGCTGGCTATATCTCAATTAAGCTGTGATAAATAACGACAGATATTTAATCTTTAATTAAAACACCGCGCGACATTTCAATAAAAACTTATTTGGTATTGCACGACTTTTTTCCAGTTACATTACTTATAGACGGGAAGAGACTGTGCCGGCAACCTCCACCGAGTACTGGGTGTGACGAGTGAACAGTTGAACACACAAGCAAAGTGCAAGGCTACGAAGTGCATCGCCGATACTGGAGATGAAACGATACGGGTGTTTATTTGATATTCCCCGTACCGTGCAGGCATATTAACTAAGCTTGGGCCGTCGACCTCTGCCCGCCTCATCATATCTTCGCATTGTATAACTGCCGCTCAAGTTTGCCGTTCACACAACATTGGAATTGGAATACTCCAGGTTTGTTATTAACAAGAATTCCCTCCAGTTTGTTACATCAGTCACTACATAAGAGTGAAATACGACTCTTCATGTGTTCTGGATGATTTAATTTAACATCGCAACAATGGCACGGATGGCGTCTAACATGTCTTCATTCGTGCGTGTTATTAAAACAAATAGATGTTCCGTGCTGTCTGTCGCAATCACTAAACAATAAATCTTGCGACTGCCGTGTGCCGGCCTCCCAATGCGGCGGATTCTCGAAATGTTATTGAGTCTACATCTGAATCAACTTTCAAGGCGTTTTATTAATTCCAAGGTGTTTTACATGATTGCCGTGTGATCAATTATTTGATTATTATAAATTTTGCGTTTTGATGTCGCTATCGTCTCGCCTCGACCTGTGGCGACCTAGACGGTTTCGTAATCGACGCGGGCGGACCCATCAAACATTGTCGGCTTACGTTTATGGGCCATTTGTATGGGATCTGCTACGGTTAATGATTTCGGTCGTTCTGTTGAGCAACGCTATTTCGAGACATAATAACTTTTTTAACTTCCTCTTCCAAACGTTAGTAGGAGGATTCGTGACTTGAGACTCGTTTCTGTCCAAAAGTTGCAACAATTGATTGATAACGATACATTTCTAATAAGAACTTTAGTATGATTTATTGTTTGAGTTCATTGATACTTGAAGGGAAATTGAAGCGTGACTGCCCCCACAATTATTACTAAAGGTAAAGCGACCCTCGAGCGGTTGGCATTTAATCGCCCTATCGCTTTCAACGGAGCTCACCAACCACTTTGCGACCGGCGGCGCAACATTACAATATTTTGCACACTTTTCTCAATCTTTATCTTCCAAAAACGGGTTACTTAAGTCAATAGGTACACATCTCTTATCTTCATTGAGCGGTTATCGCGTCGAAACTCGCGTGCTTCAAGTTTCTTACGACTTCTCGCTGCATCCGATCCTCACCGTTTATTTTCCTCATGCCGGCAGTCCCCTTGCACCGCCAAAATCCTCGCCAACAACAAAACACACACACAAGCGCACTCTCATTTAACCACTAGCAACACTAAATTTCGATGATCACTATTATGGTTAACTTGGGACTATTTTGTTGATAAGGATGAAAACATAATATTGTTTATCACGAAGCGATTTACGCCTACGCGGGTAGCGACGCGCGTCAACGCGGCGTGACTGCAGTGTTGCCGGCTGACACTTTGGCGCTGCTCGCCGCGGCGGATGCGGGTACTAAAAGTTACACATTTTTACAATAGATGGCGTGCTTGTCAATGTTAAGCGTCTGTGTTTACATTTTCACAATCGTTTTCATATTTATGGAGCTTTTCTGTCGCAAGGTTTTTTGTGATAGTAAATTCGCCTAAATAAAATACCTACTTTAATTTGGTTTAAATCTTATTTCGCTTCCAGAAAACTTATAAATTTAAACTCGCGAGTCCATTACCTGGACCAAACTGTGGTCAAAAATATTATATCTGACTGTCTCAACACTTAAAATTTATCGGTTATTGGAACATTGGACGCAGCCAAATTTTTATAGTTTTGTAAAAACCAAAGCCATTTCGTATAAAATCACTTACCTTAAATGTCTCGAATCCAAAACACTTTCAGCCAGCACCGTGCACCGTAGGATTCGTAAACATCGCCTCACATTAGCCAATTAATTTTCCAAATATAAATAAAAGAATACATCGAAGTGTCTCAATGCGTTCGGTGCAGAGAAACGCATCGAACTCGTTCACATAAAACCACAACACACCTATAGGTCAGTCGCACCTATCGAGTTTTCCACTAAAGCGAATCCTATGAACACGATTGAAGCATGTTTCACCGCGAACAACAACCGATAACACTATCCATCACCCATTAGACGCACCTGAAGTCAGCCGCAGGCGTTCACGTCAAAATATATCGTAAAATTCGCAAAGAAAACACTGGCACCTTACACTTTACACTACAGCGTTGTTGATCGTTTTATGTTTTTAAAAAGGTAAATGGTTAGCGTTCGATTCGAAATTTCAATTTTTTGAGAATTAAAATCGATGCCGGCCGGCGTTGGTAGCGTGCGTGAACGAACGACTATTCCGTTGAGCTATGGTAAAGCCCCGACTTCAGGGGGAGGCCGGGGGCGGCGCCTCGTATTACAATACGTTAAATCGCCTCCAGCCCTCGCCGACTGCGGTCGTAACGTTACAGGCGACATCCTCGAGCACTCTCGAGTACCTACAGCCAATTAACTTCAAGTTTAATGACGCCCTCCCATTTAAGAGCTTTTACAGTTTAACTAGCACTTAACCCTATCACGAACTTTATACTATTTACTTTCCAGGTAGCTAGGTAAGTACTATGCCAAATGTATTTGCATACAGTTCCCATTTGTAACGCGAACGAAAAAATACGTTGAAAGGAGAAACCGGCGAAGGGAACCTCGGGTCCCGGATAAGACGCGATGCGAAGAAAAAGACGACAATTTTTCCGGTTCATATCTTTCTGTACATTTCATTACTTCCGCTATGTATGGACGCTCGGGCTTCGTCGGGGGCGTTCGTGTGTGATCGGCCGCCTTCGTATAATTCCGGGACACTAATCGATAGCTGTCAGGCATGCTACGCTACGTCGTAGCTACTACGCGAGTCTACAGCTGTGTAGCTTACGTTACAACTCGTATAACCCGACTAAATCCGAAGGTCTCTTGCTATTCTTTACTTAGTATTGACAGCGATCGTTCTCATTTAGCAGGAGAAACCGTTAATTGTTTCAGTCGATGTCGCGATAGAAGATAATAGAGTTTAGTTGATTTAGTAAGGTTGTGAGCGAGGCAGTCGCGTACAATTCACTCCATTTTCTCGACGGATAGTTCTCAATTGGATTGTTGTCTGCAATTACTGTCGAGTACGACGAACAATAGCTTTAAGCGTTGCTTTGTAGAATACGTCTTTTATGATAGGTACTAATTGATTGTTGCTTCGTGCTAGCTACTTCGTCGTGATTTAAGACTGTACAAATTTGTTTCCTTTTTTGAATTACATATTCATTTTGCGAACAACACTTTTGCTAAACCGCTTATACTCTGTATACATAGGTAGCAGTCGAGGCGTCAAGTATATCACAAAGCAAGCCGAAGGGAATTCAACTAGCCTTTCATCTAATTCTGTACAATAAAGTGCCCAACTGCCTTAAAATAGGCAAGCCGGTGAGAATCGAGTTCTATGGACGCCACGCCACTGATAGATAGTAACTCATAACACATTTTTCTCTACCCAAGTATCCTAATGATCGCATAATAGTAGATAATGTACAACTGCTCCAGGTAGCAGATAAGTTCAATACAATACAAATATTATCACATCCAAGAGCATTTTTACGTGTATCAAACGTAGAGAGGGTACACCCATTCCATTAAAAGATTAATTTAGGTAGCTTATAGGATGTCCAAAATGTTAAACTCTATCAATCAGCCAAATGAATCAAGAATTTTTCTTCTTGATTTTTTATGTTTACTTTTACGGTTTTACACACACACACACACACACACACACACACACACACACACACACACACACACACACACACACACACACACACACACACACACACACACACACACACACACACACACACACACACACACACACACACACACACACACACACACACACACACACACACACACACACACACACACACACACACACACACACACACACACACACACACACACACACACACACACACACACACACACACACACACACACACACACACACACACACACACACACAAATCACGTCTTTATCCCTTACGGGGTAGACAGAGCCTAAGGTAGCAGGTACCAACAGGCCACATTTAGCAAGATTGCGGGCGTATAGGTGGAAAATAGAATCAAAATAGTGATGGGTTGCAAGCCTCATCGCCTATAACATGATTCATATTATTTTCGCCCATTCCCTCGATGGGCTTTTACGGTTTTCCCCGTTGGAAATAAAATTTCTAATCGATACTGAAAATTAGAACACAGAAAAATCCGAAAAAGCAAAGCCATGGCCGAGAATCGAACCCGGATCCTCATCATTCCGTGATGTGTGCTATACCGCTACTCCACACCACCCGTAGCAGGTAAAAGTAAAACTAAGGCCGGGAAACGAACCCAGCGTGGGTATAGCACGCATCACGGAATGATGAGGATCCGGGTTCGATTTCCGGCTATAGCTTTACTTTTCGGAGATTTTCTATGTATTCTAATTTTCAGTATCGCTTAGAAATCTACCAATCAAAGAAATCGAAACTAGTCTGACCATCCCCGTTGACGATGGATTAATAGTATTTTATGAAATGAAATGAAACGAAATGATTATTTATTCACAATGAACATATATTTTTTTTTTTATATGAATAGGAAGGCAAACGAGCAAGTGGGTCACCTGATGGTAAGTGATCACCACGGCCCATAGACACCCGCAACCCCGGAGGGGTTGCAGATGCGTTGCCAACCTAGAGGACTAAGATGCAATGCCTCTTGTGCCCGTAATTTCCCCGGCTGTCTTACTCTCCACACCGGAACACAGCAGTGCAAGCACTGCTACTTAGCGGCAGGATTAGCGAGTAAGATGGTGGTAGCGATCCGGATACGGACCTTGCACAAGGCCCTACCACCCGCCCGCGCAACATATGGTTACATAAGGTCTTATAAGGTAGTATTGCTGCCCATAACATGTTCAGCCAGGCTAGGCATGTGAAAATCTGAGGTCAGCGATTTAGTCGCTCGGTCGATATTAGTAACATTATCCTTGAGACATAAAATTTAAATAAGGATGAATGTCAGAATGAATTCAGGTGAATGTTTAATTTATATAATGTATACAGCGTATTAGTATCGCTGTCCAAAGGGGGAATGCTGCCAGCGTCTGTGGAACTATGCCACGGGGGCCCCTCCTTTTTTAATTATTTTACTTTAAGATTAGTTTTAGTTTAGTTTTTAATTCGTTTTTAATTTAATAGTTTAATTTATATAATGTTATTCTGAATTTATTACGATATAATTAAGAATGTCATTGAATATAATGTCAAATAGATTTTCTTAATTCAAACTAAAATAAACTAAGCTAAACTAAACAATACTATCCTGTTTATGCAACCGTTACATAATGAGGGTCCTTAAAACATGAGTGTGGTTTTTGAAACGAGCCTTTAAGGCCTAATTATGTACAGTTGCATACATTACTTTATCTACACACACACACACACATATCATAAGTACTCCTAAGATGGGTTCAGAAGCAGTAGGGAAATGACCAGCATTATTACAACCAATTATACTAGGTTCTGTCTACCCCGTAAGGGATAAAGACATGATTTATGTAAGTACTTTCATGTCTGTGGTAGCACGTAAAATTTATAAAAATGTGAAATAACATTAAAGTAGGTAGGTACAGGTTTTTTTAAGGGTGTAATATTTTTTGTTTGTTTCTGAGCGCATTTTAGAGCACTAATGATATATGCGATAATATGTACTATATTAGAAACTATAATGTTTGTAAGTATTAGCTTAAATCTGCCTCAGTCGGTACAACCGACGTCCGTTTTAAATCTAGAACTAAACAGAGCTATAAACAACGCTCCACTTCAGCCAGTCACCAACGGAACCCCACTTTCCTCGTAAAAAAAACCGTTTAATTTATATTTTTTATCCTTACCTAAGTGTGATTCGAGTTATTGTGTAAATGTTAATCCTTGAATTTGCCTCAGTCGGTACAATCGACGTCAGTTTTAAATCTAGAACTAAACAGAGCTATAGACTAGACAGCGCTCCACTTCAGCCAGTCACCAACGGAACCCCACTTTCCTCGTAAAAAAAACCGTTTAATTTATATTTTTTATCCTTACCTAAGTGTGATTCGAGTTATTGTGTAAATGTTAATCCTTGAATTTGCCTCAGTCGGTACAATCGACGTCAGTTTTAAATCTAGAACTAGACAGAGCTATAGACTAGACAGCGCTCCACTTCAGCCAGTCACCAACGGAACCCCACTTTCCTCGTAAAAAAAAACCGTTTAATTTATATTTTTTATCCTTACCTAAGTGTGATTCGAGTTATTGTGTAAATGTTAATCCTTGAATTTGCCTCAGTCGGTACAATCGACGTCAGTTTTAAATCTAGAACTAAACAGAGCTATAGACTAGACAGCGCTCCACTTCAGCCAGTCACCAACGGAACCCCACTTTCATTGTGAAAAAAACCGTTTTATTTATATTTTTTATCCTTAAGTGTGACTCGAGTTTTTGTGTAAATGTTAATGCTTAAATCTGCCTCAGTCGGTACAACCGACGTCCGTTTTAAATCTAGAAATAAACAGAGCTATAGACAACGCTCCACTTCAGCCAGTCACCAACGGAACCCCACTTTCCTCGTAAAAAAAAACCGTTTAATTTATATTTTTTATCCTTAAGTGACTCGAGTTTTTGTATAAATGTTAATGCTTCAATCTGCCTCAGTGGGTACAACCGACGTCAGTTTTAAATCTAGAAATAAACAGAGCTATAGACAACGCTCCACTTCAGCCAGTCACCTACGGAACCCCACTTTCCTCGTAAAAACAAAACCGTTTATTTATATTTTTTATCCTTAAGTGTGACTCGAGTTTTTGTGTAAATGTTAATGCTTAAACCTGCCTCAGTCGGTACAATCGACGTCAGTTTTAAATCTAGAACTAAACAGAGCTATAGACAACGCTCCACTTCAGCCAGTCACCAACGGAACCCCGCTTTCCTCGTAAAAACAAAACCGTTTAATTTATATTTTTTATCCTTAAGTGTGACTCGAGTTTTTGTGTAAATGTTAATGCTTAAATCTGCCTCAGTTGGTACAACCGACGTCCGTTTTAAATCTAGAACTAAACAGAGCTATAGACAACGCTCCACTTCAGCCAGTCGTCTACGGAACCCCACTTTCCTCGTAAAAACAAAACCGTTTAATTTATATTTTGTATCCTTAAGTGTGACTCGTTTAAGTACAGCAAGTCTTCTACAAGGGTACGTATTAAAATACATAAAGTTTAAAATGTATAATGGGTTAAAATACATAATGGTTTATAATATACTAGCCTTCCGTCCGCAGCTTCGCCCGCGATAAATTAATTTTCCCGTAGGAAAGGTATTTTCCCGCGGTAAAAAGTAGCCTATGTCACTCAGTGATAATGTAGCTTACTAACGGCAAAAGAATTTTTGAAATCGGTCCAGTAGTTTCGGAGCCTATTCAATGCAAACAAACAAACAAACAATCAAATTTTTCCTCTTTATAACATTAGTATAGATATAGAAGTAGGGGAGACCTAGGTGGGTTGCAACAAAGGTAAGTTGACACAACACCAATATCTCGGGAACTGTAGAAAATAGAAGTATAGCAACAACGCATTTCAAACCTTGAGCTCGGTCTGGGAGACTTGTCAGAACATGTCGCGGCCGCCAGGCGAACGGTTGCAGAGATACAGCGTCGGTGGTCAAAATTGTACGAAAAGTAAGTTTTTTATCATTTTTTCGATACTGTTTCTTTATGTGTAATGAATCCGATTTAGTGCTGAGTGTAGATGATTTTTAAAGCATGATTAAGTTAGTTTTACATGCATATTTCATATTTTAGATAAAATAACGGCTTGTAGGTTGTAATCGTAATGACACGTTAAGAACCGTAAATTTCAATGGAGAGGTAAGTTGAAACACCTTGTTGCAACTCACCTCGATCATTTTTTTAAACTTTTTTCTTGTTTTGTTTAGAATGCCAAATAATTACGTGCGGAAGACAAATAGAGGCGAAGACTACAAAGAACAAGAAGAAGAAATTCTCACAAAAATCCGACAGTGAACATGAAAATGATGATGGTTATTGATGTCTGTGCTGCTTAGAGCCATATAAAAATAGTAGACCTAACGAGGAATGGGTGCAGTGTATACATAGAGTGCAAGAGTTGGGCTCACGTGGATTGCACAAATTGTGAATTAAATTATATCTGCCAAAACTGTTTATCCGATTGAATCTGTTAGTTTTTTGTGCAATGTTTTATTGTTCTAGTTTGTTATCTTGGGTTAGTTACTAAACATAGTCCCACAAAGTATGTAATACAAAATAAAAATAAAATTATATTAAAAATATATATTATTAAAATAAATTTGACATATCTAAAGACTAAAATTTGATATAGTATATAGGATAAACCTACTCGCAATGTGCCTTACTAATTATAATTAAAAATAAACTATTATAAGTAGGTAAAGATATTGTATACTGTTGACGGATGACAAAGGCTGTTTCTTTAACATTAAAAGGTTTTCATTCACTTAAAATTTGCGTTTTTTATTTTTAAATGCTTCATTTATCAATGTGTCAACTTACCTATATACCTGTTTCATCTTACCTCTATACTAGGAGAGTTGAAACACTCTGACTTTATTTAGAAATAATTATTTTTTAAATAGTTGTCACTACTAATTACGACTTTAACTGAAATAAATTGTTAGAGTATTAAATTTGCTTTCTAGCGATGTGTATCTCATAGTTCTAAACCGTATAGTGAGGCATTTATGACCTGAATTGTAAATTTTGTGTCAACCCACCTAGGTCTCCCCTATAGATAATGCAATTTTCTCAGAAAGTTACAAATTAACAGGATTGTTATAAAACAAACCTAACCTAACCTAAACCAATCTATAGATTACGATATCAAAAAAGTTCAATTAGCTAATAGTTTTACAGAAAATTGCGTTATATATTTTGAACCATTATGTATTTTAACCCATTATACATTTTAAACTTTATGTATTCTGATCCGCTCCCCTTCTACAATACCACGGCCACGACTTATGTTTACATTTATTTTAATCTTTAAGTTACTACCCCTTTGGGGAATACACACACCCACGTACATTTTAAAGACCACAGAGCCTTGAGGGTTTATAATGATTGTGGGCGTAAAGGTGGAAAAAGGAATCAAAATAGTGATGGGTTGCTAGTCGCATCGCCGCTATATATGATTTCTAAGATTTTCGCCCATTCCCTTGATGGGCTTTTACCATCGGCGCGGGACGAGAAGCAGTCGGTATATTCTATGTAGTTATATGTGTGTTTTAGGAATAGCTTTTTGTTTAGTGCGAGTCGCTCTTGAGCAATAAGTGCTCCTTACATGTAGGTACTCTAATTCTAATCTTTGGCCCGATTTTTGTAAGCGCCTATGTGAAAACAATACCTATTTGAAATTGGTGAAAATTTTGTAGGAGTAGATTAATAGAAAATTACAGGTCTATCATTACTAGTCTTGTCTTGCAATTAAAAATTGAATTTGAGCTGTAGTTTTGTGGCAATACCCAGACTTGTATCACTTTCGAGTGTGTTACGAATATTAACGAAAATATACGATTACTTTTAGATCTCAATTATTTTATCAGTGTAGGCATAATGTAGGCAAAGGGGATTTATATCCGTATTCCGTACCCTTTCCGTATGTCGACAGTGGTACCTACTACTAGCACTCCCTGTTGGGTGGTAAGTAAGATAATAGGATCCCTATTTAAGTTTAGTGACGCTATTGCACAATAGGTGGCGCTGTGCTCAGTTTAGAGCACAGATGGCAAAACCTTTTAAACAACAAACGACTAACGATGACTGAAGCCTACATTAGGTGAAGTATCAGGAATAGAACTTTTATCGTCCACATAAATCTTGCAAATTTGCTTTCTAATTAATAGATGTGATGCACGCTTTAGACGGTTCGGTTTAAACACATGACAGCATGGACTAAACCCTTTTGCCTTTCCCAGATCAGAAAAAGTAAAAACAGGCAATGTCAATGTCAAAAATTAGGTACTTCTCTTTTCCACAATTATTTTATTTAATATTTCGTGTAGTGGGTCGTGTCGGTGCAGTTTTTAAAATGGATCGGCTTTAATAAAGATATCTCAAGCTGTTATTTATGCACTCAACTTTACGGTCGCCAATAACATGGATAAATTTAAGATGCTGTCGTAAGTTACACGCCAAAATCCTGGTATAGGTATTTGTGCGAAAAAATGTTTATGCTTATCCGTTGATTACTTTCCACTTTAGGGGTGACCAGCTAGTTGCTCTGGGAGCAAAAAAGGGGAGCGTTTCTCTGCCTGAACTTGGATTAAAGGAAGTTATTCCAAATGGATCCTGGTTGGAGCAAAAGCAAGTCCAAAATGCTTTGGAAGCTAGAAAACATCTGATTGAAATGGAACGGATAGATAAAAGGTGCGTTATATTCACGATTTAACATGACATTTGAAACTAGTCTTTCTGAAAAATGTAATGTTTTTAGCCGGCCTGTGTGGATCATTTGAATTGCTTAGATGTTTTTTTATTATGTGTATAATTTTATTTTATTTTATTAACTGCAAAGCTAGTTGAATACATCTATTATATTGTTAAAAAGATTGCTTGTGCATTCATGTAGAGCTTTGTAGGGTTCAAATAATTATGTAAATCAATATGCATTGTTAACCCCTTTTATGCTTGAGACACAAACCTGTATCAAATTTAAGGCTATCAATTTCTATTTTTATTGTAATTAGTAAGATTGTTATTATTTGTGACAGAGAAGGGTCTGGAATACTGTTTTCACTTCCCATATAATTATAAGGGCTAAAATTGTTAGCCAATTCCATTTCTATTGTAGTACCTTAAACCCGTAGTGGTACCTGTTACAGGAATATAATTGGAATTTAAATTGAAAATCAATTAGGTTTGTAACATGCTGCTTTCCTATTTTCAGTGGTTCCATAAGCCATGCTCAATGGAGAGAGGATCTGAACCTGGCTGAAGTGACACAAAAGTGTGGTAGCCACTGGCAGTACCTTGGTCACAATATTGGCAAGATTCTGTACATCAAACCTGAGGAGGCATTGTTTTTAATGGAATCCGTAAGCAATATTGCATTTAATTTAGACAATTTTACACAAGCATAAAATAACAACTTTAATTATTGAGTATTTGGGTGCAGGTATTAATTTACTTGCCCTTATTCAAGTGGTGTTTGTGGGATCCCATTGTTTCATCGACCAATGTTTGACAGATGCATGCAACACAATGTGTATATGTGTGTGTTCCCACCCCTGACTACACATACTAGTATGTGCCTAATGATTATAACAACCACTGATTGACTATTCCAACCTGTAAGCACTAATAACTGAACAAATAACCCAGCCATTACATTATAATAAATTGGAGGTAGCAATAAATACGAAGAACTTTTATTTGTAAAACAATATCTTATTAAAACTGAATTAACCTGATTTGTTGCTGACAATTATTTACTTTTACAGAACTGCCTTCAGTTGACATACAATGATGTGACAGTGTCAATCCAACAAGCATATTCTTTACTTCTCGGAGACAGTGTATCATTAATTCAGTATAAAGTATATGCTTCACTTGGTAGACTCGGATACAAAGTATTTAAATATGATAAGTGTCCAATAAGTAACAAGGAAAATAATGTGTCACCCAATAATCCAACAGCTATAGAACAGGAAAGTGAATTAAAAAATGATGATAAAGACTTAAATAACGATACAATTGAACATAATGATGTCAGTGAAGACAGGAAACAGACAAGTAAATCAGTAGATGATGATGAAGACTTACACCATAAGGATACATTTCTGAATAGCAATGCTGATGATAATAATACAAGTAAAGATGTGCATGATTGTCAAGAAAATATTGTAATAGATAAGGTAAATAAAAATGAGATAAAAGAGATCAATGTTGCAATGGAAATAGAGGATACTAATCTTGATACTGATGTAGAAGTAAGCTCAAGTATGAATATATGTGATGAAGATATAAAAAATACTAATGAAGATATTAAAGGAGGAGGAGAGGAGGAGGATATAGATATCTGCAATACAGGTACTACAGCGTTTATACAACAAAAATTGCGAACTCTTTACAGTAGAGAGCTGAGGCCTTGTAATTCAGACTTGGTTCATCAGTCATTTGATGAAAACTTGCCAGATTTATTTCAAAAACATATTGTTACTGTTAAAGCTCCAGAAGAGCAATTTATACCTAGAAATGTGTTCTTGAACAACACAGCCTATGTGTTGAATCTAGAAAATTTGAGACTGAAAAATGCAGTCTCTCTTCCATCATCAAGTTCAGAGAACTATAGCAGTTCTGATGATGTCAATGGACTTCATGTGAGAAGAATAAGAAGTTCATTATCTAATGAGAGTGCCCAAAATAATTGGAATACACAATATTTTCCAAGATTCCCTCAGCAGATGAATCATTTTCGACAGTTTCATTACTGGAATAATTACAATTTTAATTTTGCATTCCAAAGACAATTCTTTCAAAGTCTGCCTTTAAGATATCAAGTTTTTCCAAGAATGCAACAGAGCTTCAGGTGTTTCCCCACTCCTTGTTTTATGGCAAATGTTGAAAACTCAGAAATTTCAAGGCCAAGAAAGAGGAAAAGAGATAACCCAAAGATGTACCATTTGAAATCTATCAAAAGTCTAGCTTTGAAATTGAAGAATTTGGTTAACATGGGCAACACTCAAATTGAGAATGTTCAGGCTTTGCAAAGATTGATACAAACCTATAACCAAAGGTATAAAGCAAAGTTGGAATTGACAGAAGGACTGGATGTGCTGGAAAATGAGTTAATCTTGGAAACCATTGACTTAGAAGGCGATGATCAAACAAGCCCAAAAAAGAAAAGGATTTCTGATGAAGATAACTTATTTGATGAGAATTTTATTGCACTCAAACAGTTTGCACTTAAAATAAAAGAGCTTGAAGACAAAAATGAATCATCTCCTCAACATAGAAGAGCGCTTTCTAAAGCTGTCAAAACATTCAACAAATCATACAATGCTGATATATATGTTGACAGCAGTTATGAAGTAATTAATAGAAGGCACATAGTCATTGCCTCCTCTTCTGATTCGGAAGGCGCCGTTACAGCAGCGCCTAAGCCTAGAAAAAATAAAAAGTTAAGAAATCCATTTTACATCATGAAACAACTTTCAGAAAAACAAAATGCAACCAAGAGTCAGCTGGAAGCGAAATCCAGTTGTAGTGATACAGATTCTACCATTACAAAACGTTTTAAATACAGTGAAATTTTAACAAGCAATGTAAGCAAAGACTGGCTACCAAGTGAAGAGGGCTTTGGAAGAGCGGAAGTGATTCAGAAGGGTCAAACGATTACCCACCTCTTGGGTCACAGTCAACAATTCCTATATGAATTCATGAAAGGCCATTTACATGACAATTGGTTGGATGCAAAAATTTCCTTTTGGCAATCTTGCAAAGAATCAACTAAGAAATTCGAAGCAAGCTCACAAAGCCAAAGTGGTTTAAATTTGAACTCTATAGTAAGTCCAGAAGATTGTACAGACTTGCAATCTGTGTTAAAGAAATTGAATATAATAAAGAATAATAATGATGTGAAAGAAGAATGCCCTTTTGAAATAGACTTTGATGTTTATAACAGAGATGTGCCGAATTTTAAGAAAACAAACAAACCAAAACCACACTTCAGGGTCATTTGTATAGAGTAAGTGCACCATTGTATTTTGCCTCTCCTAAAAATAATTTTAGATTGAATTTCATTTCTGACAAAAGTGAAATTACAAACCGTATACTTACAGCATTGATTTACACTACCAATGGTGAGATCTACTTTCTTGTGTATGGTGATGTACACCCCCTTGCAAAAAAACGGGCACCCACGGTTTTTGTATTTTATGTGCATCTAAGCTTTAATGTCTGAAAATCTGAAAAACCATAGGTGTCAGATTGTTTTGCAAAGGGGCATAGTTCTGATTTGAAATATTGATCACTAGGTAGGTATAGTGTCTTTCTAGACGCTATAGATATAATGTTACCTTAACCTTTTGACCGCCACACTACGAATGAAGTGACTTGCTATGTACGCCACAGAACAAACCGTCTAGAAGGGAAATATGGATTTTATTTTCCATTGTAGAAGGATTTGTTTTGACTTTTTGTTAATGTTGGTAATGTATTGATGATCGTGGCGTGTGACGCATTCCATTACCTTTCACGACTAGATGACTGTGGTAGAAAATAGGTTAGCCTTATGAATACTTTCAAATCTAAATGAATTGATCTGTCACACACCGAGTTCTATACACCTACACCTTAGATTAACATATCTTTAGGTGTTGTGTGTAAATTGATTAGATCTTACTAAAAACACATTTCCTTTATTTTCCAGCGAGTCCTGCAAATTCCCGACTGCCCAAGACTTCGCGACACATCATCACAAATACACCAGTGACGTGGCCATTGTATTTGCTATAGTCGGTACGTCATCAATTTCATACCTCCAAATAAATGCCACAGAGTTACCTGTTTACATGCCAATGGGCAATCCTCCATGATTCTATAGGGGTTCAAGGAGTAATAAAAATATGTTGATTTCATTTAGTCTTTTATTTCAGGCCATTTCAGTATAAAGTAATAGTGATATTAATATTATAAACCCTAGATTGACGATACCTGAGCAATATCCAAATCTTGAGGTACTTTTTCGTTAGCTTAATTTTCTCGCATCCTAAAGAAAAACTTGCATAACAAGAAATTATTTATTTTACTGCTTTTCATTTCAGCAGTGGACGTCTTGAATCTAGGGATTATTATATACTATTACATAAGTACATAAATGGTAAAATAAACATTTTTAAAGCTTTATACTTATGTGCTATCTAATAAGCGACTAATATGGCACGAATCGGATGGCTGATGAGTGCATAGAATCTAAATAGGTATGTAAGTACCTAAACGTGTATACTTATATCTATTTGTGTATAGCCACCTTCAGATCTACTGAAGCGATCAAGGTACTCAAAAATTTGACAACACAACTCGACAAGTGAGCTCAGATGTGTTCACAATATTAATTATAATTATTTTTGACCGTTTGGCTACTTAGATTATTATAAGTTTTTAACCTTTTCACCGCCAAGCAGCTCAAGTGTCACTCGCAACTGCCAACTTTATCTTGACAAATGAAGGTGCACTATACCTCCGTTTTCTCGTGGTCCTACTGAAATGTCCTATTAGGGAGAACTATTTCTGTCTGTCCTACTTTACTGTATGCAAAACCTACCTCCTGTATATTGTTCAGGACGTATGTGTGTAGCTACGTTGGTCAGTATTGTCATAAAACTAACCTAACTTAGGGAGCGTTCAAGTATTACGTAACGCAATTATTGAAGATTTTTGACCCTCCCTCCCCCCCCCCCCCTTGTAACGCGCCGTAACGTTTTTCTGTACCCCCCCCCCCCCTCTAAACGTTATATATGTTGCGCAAAGTACAAGAAAGTCGCTGTAATATCCTTGTTATAGTATTAATCGCCTTGGCTGTAATAATATTAAATAACAAGAGATGTTTAACCCGCAATACATGCGTAGTTTGTTAACTTGGCAGTTTTATTAACTCCATATTTTTTTATTTAAAAAAAGAAAACGTTACGTAACGTGTTGTAAGAAAGCCCCCCCCCCCCCGCCTCTGTAACGCATCGTAACGTTTTACGATACCCCCCCTCCCTTGCGTTACGTATCTAATACTTGAACGCCCCCTTATACAATTCTACAGGAGGGCCATTTCAAGGCTCCTGACGAATATTCTGTGGTTTACAAAATTGGCAACCGCTACATAGGCACACAGTAGGTGGAAATAGTACTAATAGGACAAATCAGTAGGACCACGAGAAAACGGGCCATTTTACACTGCATGTACTGACTTCATATCAAGTCCATGGCAGCGAAAAGGTTGTTTTTCGATTATTATGTACTGCTGTATATACTGCACAATCAGTTGATGTCTACTAATGTGCTACTCGTATCGTTAATTATCTTAAAACTAGTACCTATCCTAATTGAGAATTCAATAATGATTAATGAATTTTCTTCGTTGCAACATCCTTATTTTATAGTAATTCAAATAAGCGTGAAGTAAGCGTTAATTATTAAAATTAATTAGGATTAAACGTCAGCGAGGGCCTTTTGTCATTGAGCAGGTGACATCATCGCGACTTTGAAAGCTTCTATCTGAAAATGGAGTTTTATTATAATAGTCTATTTTCCTATATTTAAAAACAAGATTTTTCCAAAGTAGTGACTTTGTAGTTTTACTTTGAGACGATTTATTATTATTTTTATTTATTTATTTATATAGCCTTTTTATTCCGAATTCGCTACAATTTCATTTTTGTTGTTGTTGTTGTTTCTTTTTATTATTAAATTGTCGCGTAATTCGGCGTGCCTCATGGCATAGGCCTCCTCCGTGTATTGGTTTATATTACTACTTAATTAATTATTGTTTTTGGAATAGCTACGTCACATCACAATGTCAGCGAGATTTTGCGTTAAAAATAAAATGACAGACACGGAATATCCCAAATTGACCGTAATTTTTGACCTGACTAAGCACAATAATATAAACTGGGAACACCATAAGGAAAAAACGATTATTTTTAGGAACTGGAGAACTATTCGACTAATTACATTAAACTTATTATACTAAAATTGTATTTGCTAAGTCGCGAGCGCAGACCAAAAAAAAAGTCAATACGAAGTTATACCTCAGCATTATGCGTACAAACTGATGAGACACGGACACGCGCACACTGAAAGGCTTAGTTTAAACCGACCGTCACCGTTCGGAGGACTCAGTCTTCACTCTTTATTTGGTCTGAGGTCGTCAGAGGAAGACGGCGTGCAGTAATAATGTGCCCAGCAACTATACAACAGCATCAGTATTTTGTAAATTATATAAACCAGATTGTTCTAACTGGTTACCCCTCCCCCACTCAAACCCTTCAACACCAAAATATTACGTCGGCATAGGGAGTGGCGTAACTGTAACGTCTGGGGCCAATGGAAAATCCATCTGCTAGGAGTCCTCCTTCAATATGAAGAAGTACATCATCGTCCCTTCCCGTCCCTTCTGTGCTATAGGCCCTGTAGAGCTAAGGGCCCGCAGCATTTTGCCAGTCCTGCTACCCTATAGTTACGCCACTGGATAATCATACAGTCAACATTAAAATATTGCAATGTTGGCACAGCATTGGTAGTGTCAACTGTCTATCCTACTTAAAAAATGATATTATTAAAATAGCGTCAGTCCTGACGCGTAAAATACCAATTAACAAACGGCAACAACAAAATAATCAACTTGAAAACAATAGGACAAATAACAATAACATCAACGAATAATAGCTGTAACAGAAGTGTGCAGGCGTCGAAGCAAAGCGATCAAAACATAAAAATCCCTGTAAACATTTACCTACTGGTATGGTATTAAAATCAAGTTAAAAAGAATCAACATCTAGTACTAGTAAATCCCAGAGAACCAAACAATGTTTTCTTAACATACACTTTCAATCAGGCAATAGCCTACGAAAATCACAACGCTTTCAAGGCCACCCGAAATTTATACCACACAATTCGTAAAACCTCTCGTTGAAGGGTTTGTAGAACTCCCTTAGGGTTTCCAGGGTGGAAGGGTTGATATGAGGGTGGCTTCGACCCTTGGTTTTGCCTAAGCAGTGGGGGGTAGACCGGCTCTCCGACTTCAAAAGGCAGGGAAAGCCTTTAGTAGAGTTGAAGTAGAAATGCTTCTCTGTTATAACTCGCTTGAGGCCTAGGAATTCCTGGAATCGACAGAAACAATAATTATTATATTTTTATTAGCAGAAGGAAGAGGAGTTACTAATTATAGGTACTAGAGGTATATTTTAGTTGTCTAGATTAGTTGTCACTTTTTCTCCCATGCTGGTCTGGGAGCAAAGAAAACATGGAATGTACAAGTTGCTTCTCTTCCCGCGCAGATCGTAAAAACCCGTCGTGGGAATGGGGGAAAATCTGCAATCATGTTACAGACGATGCTGCTAGCAACCCATCACTATTGTGACTCCCCTTAACACCTTTACTCCCACAATCGCGCTAAACGTGGCCTTAAGGTCTTCTTACCTCAGGCTCTGTCTACCCCTTAAGGGATAGGTAAATACGTGATTTATGTATGTATACATATGTATACGTATGTATCCTAGTTACACTTCCTCTAACCATTCTGACCTTATGTCGCGTAATGATGGCTAATAGCCAGAAATAAAAATATGTGGATCTGCTGCATATTTTAAAATAGACTAGTAAAAAAACATTCCTGACCTAGTATCAGTCTTGAGGTTGATGCAAATAAAATAATACTGGAAGTGGGCCAAAATTCGAGGTGCAATATTTGGAAATTGAGAAAGCATTAAGCTTTCGTTAGAGAAGTCTCGATCTTGACTCAAACTGACCGATGCTAATAGCCCAGTGCGGGTTAAAAACTTTACGTACACCATAAAACTGCTTCGCAGATGTATGCAGCTTTCCTCACGATGTTTTCTTTTTCACCAAAAAGCTCATGGTAATTTTTATAATTTGATTAGGTACATATTTTTGCAATGTATGTATGTTCGTATTGTTTGTCCGGGTGGATCTTGCAACTCAATTTTGAAGATATTATCTTCAACCGATTGAGCTGACATTTCGGATACTTATGTAGGTAAGGTGACAATACAATAATCCTGTCAGTGGGATTTCGGTGGCGCGGTCAAGACCAACCCCGCAGGAAGGAACTTTTCAACGGTTGGTCGGATTGACTTGAAATTTAGAAACTTTTTTAATTTAATGCTATTATTACAAGTGGGTAAAACTCAACACACCTGCACCTTCGCCATTTCAGCGGCCGGGTCAGCCACCAGTCGTTCCCCACTGATCAGGAGCAGACTCTCCCTGTTGAACCTCTTGAGCCATCGTTTCAAAGGCCGCAAGTATATACCCAGTCGTATGGGAGGCCACGACGCGGCAACCGCCTGCGAGCCGCCCCAGGATATGTTGACTATAGCAAGGTCTTCGAAACGCGGGAGCGATGCGCTTTTGCTAAAAAAAAAGTTATGATTTAAAGTTACTCTAGGGCAGGACTGCCAAATAGGGAGGCTCCCCTCCCTAGGGAGGGCGTTATAAAATACTACGTATGCATCAGCGGCGTGGCGTGAAGTATATCAGAAGGCAAGCCGAAGCCTTTTCCTCTAATTCTGCACAATAAAAGTGCCCAACTGCCTCAAAATAGGCAAGCCGGTGGGAATCGAGTTCTATGGACGCCCACGCCACTGCACTTCTGAAAAAAACCTATTAAGCGCGTAGGTAAATCAACTGTTTAGAATCGCTTAAGGGAGGTGCATGAAAATATAATTTTTGGTTTGGGGTTGCTCGGCGAAATAAAGGTTAGGAAACCCTGCTCTATGACGTGCAATGGGAGGTCGGAAACGTAGGCAGCACATACAAATTATGGTGCGTCACTCCCCACTGCACTCCACTCAGTATGCTAGCTAAAGAGTAACTGTTGCCTAATCTATACTCGAGCTGTCAAGTTATTGGAGAGGTGAGAATGAAAATATGTATCCTATCAAAGTCCTCCACCACGTCCGTCTGTCTGTTCGCGATAAACTGAAAAATAACTGAACGGATTTTTGGTTCAGTGATTTGCAGTTTTTACTAATAGATAGTGATTCACAAAGTAAATTTATTGAAATAAATCAATAAAATTGTTGGAAGCGTCAAGCGGAAGTTGGAAAAGTCAGCTACCTGAGATACAAATTATAATTCTGTGCAGACAAAGTCGCGAGCAACACCTAGTGACTATAAAAAAACAGGGTTCAGTCTGGGTGCGACCAATGCAAGCCCTCTTAATGGACCCAAACAATGTACTCCCAGTAATTCGAGACCCATTAAAAGAAGGTGACGTCATACTCATAGTTTTCAGTTACCTGGCTGACTGTGTGTAGTCACTGATAGCTCTAGTGACAGGATCCCTAACAACAGCAAGCAGTTTCACGGCCGGATTCATGGCATGTACGCGTTTCGGAGCAGTTCTGGTCACCCAATATGAAGGGGTTTTCTCCATTGTGATCTGCCCTTCAAGGGTAGGTGGCATTCTGTCTCTGGAAAATATTGCCAGTAGAAAAATATGAGAAAAAAACATTTGTTTTATTCAGATAAATCAAAGGTTATTGAAAATTTATTTAATTAAGGGCTGGTTTTTCAATCGTCAGATAGGCCCTATTCGCCGAACAACTCTATGGGTATCTGTCCGTTAAGTTCTTATCTGAGGATTGAAAAATCGGCCCTAAATGAGATTAATTTTGATTTCATTTAATTCATCACATTCAATAAGAAGAACAGATCTAACTTTTAATAAAATGACTACAAACCTGTACCATTCAAAGCCCTTGTGATAAAATTTATCAAAGAAATGCACTTCGGACCCAGCAGCCCTTACATCAGGGTGCAATCTAAAAATAATAATTTTAATGCAGATATTATTAATTTTCACACTCCACTTATTTATGTGTATTTAGGTATTAATTGTTGTTGGTAAAAACTTTCAATTTGAATTTATGGTACCAGTACAGTCAACAGCAAAAGAAACTGATGTAAGTGATGAAAGTCAAATGTTACTGACTATTGTAGCTTATTAGAAGTAAATGAAGACATAATCCTATGCACGAATGCACAAATCACGTCTTTATCCCTTACGGGGTAGACAGAGCCTATGGTAACAGGTACCTACAGGCCACATTTAGCAAGATTGGGCGTATAGGTGGAAAATGGAATCAAAATAGTGATGGGTTGCTAGCCTCATCGCCCATAACATGATTCCTATTATTTTCGTCCATTCCCTCGATGGGCTTTTACCATCTGCGCGGGTACAGAAGCAACTGGTACATTCTATGTTTTTTCTTTGCTCCCAGACCAGCGTGGGAGATCCTACTAATCCTACTAATATTATAAATGTGAAAGTTTGTGAGTATGTTTGGATGTTTGTTACTCTTTCACACCAGAACAGGTGGACAGATCTGGTTGAAATTTGGAACAAAGATAGATTATAGTCTGGAATAACACATAGGCTACTTTTTAGCCCGGAAAATTGCGTAATTCCTGGGGGATAGCGATAAACGAATTCTATGCAGACGAAGTTGCGGGCAACAGCTAGTGTGTCATAAGTAAGTGATCACATTGATTTCGATCCTTGAAAACTAAGTGCCATTCAAACAGTTAAAGTCATTGTAGTGTTTCAAATTAAAGGATTCTCTATAAAATACGGGTCTATGGGACACCTTGGAGTACAAGTCAGATGTTCGGTTTGTATCGGTTATATTCGTGAGACAAACATGCAAACCGACTGTAACACCTCTCATGTCTGCTAAAGTTTGAAATATGGTCTTATTACATCAGCTTGATTTTTGGTTGTACATATTTAAAATAAATCCTAGCGTTCATTCAGATATTCGAAATGTTTTTCTTTTGTTATTTATTTGACACATCCTTAATTATGACATAGTGTATTATTATTTTATTTTGAAACATTGATTTGTCACTTCATTTCTGTCTCGGTGTTATTTATGATCCCCTTCTTTTGACTAATTAAGACTTCATTTAAAACTGACACTATGGTATAACTTGTTATATTATCTCTGGCACATCATGCTAGAAGATGTTTTGTAATATTGATTTTGATCACTTACTTTTGTCTTGAACTGTACCTACTCAATAAAAATTTGTTTAATTTTTAGTAAGCCAAAACTAAAAAATCAGTTTCTGTGTCGATCAGAATCAATTTAATTTATAAAAATGAGAACTAGCATGTCTTTAATTTTCTCAAAGTACCTAATGCAAAAATCCTTATAGGTACTTAATATTCATTTTTGTGACAATAATTTAAATGTGGAAAAATATATATTATTTTACCTTAGAAACTCCAATAGAGCTCGCGTTCCACATTTCTTAACACCAATAACTAGCGCGTCAGGTAATCTTTTCACTGGCGCTAAGTTCTGATTTTTCAATCTTCGGTATTTGTAGTCAACCTCCTCCATACTAAAGCCTAATAGCGACACAAAACGAACCGCAGCATTTTTATATTTCGTATACTGTCGCTTGAGGAGGAAACGATTCAGAGAAAACTGTTAAAAGACAAAAAATTAATAAATTATTATCATATTTCCTTTACTTCACATTAAGCACACTAAACTTCGAATAACGTGTGGAACCCACTACATACCTTTCTTTCGTCAACTAAACAAGTATTCAAAGCATAAAATAAATATAATAGAAACAATAATATGAAATATATAAACAAAGTTCGTTTCGAAAAAGCTGGAATCCATTTCATTGCTATTTTTTGGTTTCATTTGTGAATTTGATTGTGAACTTTGCTAAAGTATTATCATCGTATTATTTTGAGTTTTTGATTTCACAAATTATGCCTTGCAACGCTCGAAAACGCCGAAACACTGCACATAATATATACAATGAACTTTATAATGTACTACACGACACTTAATTCAGTCGGAAAAAATCAGTATCAGTATCCAATAGTTCGATGTTGTGAATTTTCAGCATTTTCAGCGTCCGATCCGATTTTTCATTTTCAATGACAGTGACAGAGAGATCAGAAAGTTCCTGGCTACGTTCAGTAACTAAAGTGTCAGTGTGATTATCGTCGGGTGAAAATCGTCCGATCATAAACACACTCACTGAACGACTTGGGGCGTTCTTCTGTCAAAAGTGTCAATTGAAGTATGATTTCGTATTCGTAATAATAAGTTTATATCCCCAGCGTTCGAATTATAAATTTTGCCTCATATCAACTGTCAAAGTGACGTCTGTGCGTTTTTTACCCATCTATTTTACGGGGTGACCGGTGCGATCGCCCGACGACGCCCGACGATGTTACTGAACGACTTGGTGTGATCGTCCGATGATCGCACTGACTTACTGAACGGGCCAGTGCTCAGAACAATAACTAAAGCATAGAACCCGGACTAAAATAAAAACTAATTATTATAGTGCGTTGCTTCTTATTCCAGTGCACTAAAACAATAAGTTAAAAAGAGACAAAGATGCTATTCACGAGACAGTCGTCTGTCTGTTCCGTACCAGGGTAACCTATACAAAGCGCTTTAAATTATACATGTATATATTTCGCTAGTGTAGGGAACAAACCGTCATTGATTAGTCTTCAATCGATATTTTTTATGGGTATCGGGACGGTCGTGGATATTAATACATAAACGGATATCATTATAATGAAAAAAATCTATTATGAAAATCGGCCAAGTGCGAGTCGGACTCGCGCACCGAGAATTCCGTTTCACCGTACAACAAAAACACATTTTTGTCCGTTCGTATTTGAATTGGTTGGTAACAAAACAACGGCAAAAAATCACGTTTGTTGTATGGGACCCGATAAATATTAATTTTATTTTGATTTAATTATCTATTTTTAAAGTGAATATGAAACTGAATATTTCAAGCGTCTACCTGTTGCCGCTATTGATATCGAACAAATATCGCAAAAAAAAAACGTTTGTGGTATGGGAGCCCCCCTTAAATATTCATTTTATTGTTATATTCATATGTGTTTTTGTTTTATTCATAGTATTTTTTGCTATAGCGGCAACAGAAATACATCATCTGTGAAACTTTCAACTGTCGAGCTATCACGGCTCATGAACAACCTGTTGATAGACGGACAGCGAAGTCTTAGTAATAGAGTCCCGTTTTTACCTTTTGGATACGGAACCCTATAAAAGGAACATTTAAGCATACCTATAGATTAGTAAAAACTTGCCAAGTCAAAAAAAAGTGAAATAGTAAAGTTATGGCCAAAGAAAGGGAACAATATGGAACAATAATGGAGTCGGAAAACTGAAAGAATTAAACATATTTAATTATATCTCTATATTTACATTTAATATCGATTGACAGTTTAGTCGATATCACAGGCACATCACTAAGATAACCTATACTGTTTTCATATTTTCTTTAAAATAATATGTAAATAGGGATATCTTTGACAAACAGGATTCAATAATGGTGTTATTTTATAGAACACACTCTCAATATATTTTAATGCGACCCTGAAGCTGATTAAAATCACTTAACGATGATAACTTATAAACGCATTATCATTTTGTTTTCTGGACGCATTAGATTTACATCCTGGCACTGCACAAGACATTTTCTAGTTTCACTAAGTAATTGGCTTTACCAATATTCGTTATTTAATCAATTTTTAACAATAATAAACAAAAAATTCTCCAACAGTTGTCCGTCATTCACGCATCCGAAGCACAATAAGCACATACAGACAAGTTAAGTTGACACTCAACACAAGACATTGGGCTAAGAAATCTGACTCTTGAAATCGGCATCATATATCGGAACCAAGTGACGTAAAGGAACCAAGTTTGACGTTTGGACAGGTACGAAACAGAAAAATAAGAACAAACTGACAAGTTTGTTCTCTTTTTAACTTATCGTTTCAGTACACTGGAATAAGAAGCAACGCACTATAATAATTAGTTTTTATTTTAGTCCGGGTTCTATGCTTTAGTTATTGTTCTGAGGGCCAGTGCGTCGTCGGGCGTCGTCGGGTGATCAAACTGAACGCACCCCTTAAAGCTATGACCAGATCGGGCCAAGAAAGACTAACGAACTTAGTGTAACGTCTTCGCAGGTTCGTTAGCTTTCGTGAGCTCTATGTTTACACAGTAGCACAGCGTAGATCGCTGGTAAATTCCAATAAACATTCGTTGGCGTTAATGAAGTGCCCATACCAGTTTTTGTTGACCTTTGTTGATCCAATCTGGATAGTTTTAGCTGATAATCAACAAATTGATAAGCTACGTCTATACGCGTGAACACAAGCATTCGTTGGCCTTCACTGGCTTAGTATGTGCGCAGCATAAAAATCTCAATCACGGTCCACATTACTATATTTTTATATAAGCTCTATCTATGGTCTCAATTTGATTTGATTTGAATATTTGATTTTTGATTGGTGGCAACATCGTTTTGAACGCATTGACGTGACGAGATCGAAACATTTTTACGGGAAATTTCCTCTTTTGTTTCGTGACGAGTCTAATAAACTAGATAAGTAATCTTACTATTTGTGTTCTAAATGTTTTTGTATTTCTTAAAGTTCGAGTAGTGTCTTGGATTATTCGTGACCTGACGAACAAGGCACAATGGCGGTGCTTGCGGCGGCTCAATTGCTTGACGAGTTGATGGGGAGGCATCGGAATACGAATCCTAATGAAAAGATAAAGAAACCCAACTGGGAGGACCAAGAGGTAACAGTTATTTACTATTAACATTTTTCTATTAACATTTTTCTACAAGGTAAAGAATACCTATTAAGATTTGAGGTTATGAATTTATTGAATTATTCAGGTTGCTATGTAAATGACGCGTTTTGTAGTGATGCAGTACTTGGACGCTTACGTAAAACTACTGCGGTTTCAGTTACCTCACGTTAAAAGGTATTACAAATAAGTACATAAGTTTCAGTATTCACTTAAATGCGAAATCTTGTGTTTCTGTTTGTGACAGCTAACCATTGAATTCCATGACTTCAATCGTTCTATTTGTTGCAGTACTGTAAATATTACATGGTTAAGTTCTGCCCTCATGACTTGTTCGTCAACACGAGAGCTGATCTGGGTGTTTGTCCAAAAGTTCATGATGACGAGGTCAAAGACCTATTCGAGAATGCAGAGTCCTCTTACAAGAAGGCGCAGTATGTGGAGGAGTTCCTGCGATTCTGCCGGCACATGATTAATGATGTTGAAAGTAGGTGATTCAATGTTTTATTACAAATAGAAAATGTTACAAATTCTAGTAAATATGATCCATTAAAATATTAATATAAAAAGAAAGAAAGCGGTTGATAAAACTAACCTCAAATCATGCTCAAATTTGGTAACTTAAAAACTTTTATTCATTCATTTTTTTTGGATGTGCAGTTGTCCCTTTGGACACAGTTACTTTCACATGGCCATTGTGCAGTCAGAGATGCCACTACCATATAGGATAGTTCAGTTACCAAAAAAGTGCCACTGATACAATGTTTAAATCATCTGTCATAAATGTAAAGGCCTAGATGATGATGACGATTCTTTTTTGGGTGGCACATGATAGTGACAAAAAATTCTATACAGGTGAAGTCATGAGTAATAGCTGGCCCAAAATCACGAAGGTGGCAAATTCGTGTCCGAGTGATTTAAATAATTGAATTTATTTATTTTAATTAAAAGGAAGCTTCATAGATTATACTAATCAACTTATTTAATCGGCACATCAAAACGTTTTTTCTTAATTTATTGATTAAATATGTTTTTTTTCACAAAATACCCCCTCAAAATCATTCCGGGAACGTGTCCGAAGTCGTTATCCGCTGACAACAACAGCTAAAAAACACATTAAAAAAAATATTTAATGCTTTAAAGAGTACTTTTTAACTTAGTTTATATTATAATTAAACGATATTTAGAAGTCTCTTCGGTGCAACAATATTATTTTTTCTGAAAATTTGACTTGAAGTTTGTCCGCCAGTTTGTGCGTCATTTCGGGAACGCACACATTTTTTTTAAATATCAACTTTCAGCGAAATGCAATAGATAGTGCTTCTGGGTAATTATATAGAGCACTCAAATGCAAATTAATTTCTGAGGTATTTTTTATTAAAATGTGAAAACTTAAAGAGGTAAGTACAGTTTTGTTTGAAATTTTAGCACCGTACATGTATTCAGCGTCATTCCGGGAACGCTAACAATTGCAAGAAAAAAAAAAGTAAATGGCTTTTAATACACTACTTTGTAAAGATTATTATGGCCTATTTCTATATTAACCTCAAAAAATCCTGTTTTTGTGACAATTGTTTATTTTTTACGTATTTTTATGAAGAAACGTCATTCCGGGGACGGTCATTCCGGGAACGATTCAGGATATTACGTGCGTTCCCCGAATGACGTTTGTTTAATTCATTAATAGTTTTTTGTTTGTAAATGCATTATTTTTAAATATTTATTTTTGTTACAGTATTACTTTATAAAAAACAATGGAAAGCCAATCAATTTCTCAAGATAAATAACAAAACAAAGAAATAATATATTGAAACTGTCTATACTTAAGAAGAGATGACCTTAAATGTTAATTTGTTATGTAAAACATTAAAACAAGAGAAATAGACGAGTTTAATAAATATTTAAAGGATTAATTATGACGTTATTTTTGAAAATCATAGGATTTTAGACAAAACCGTCATTCCGGGAACACTAAATCCTTTTCGGGAACACCACTATTATTTGTTTTTTATTAGTAATGTAAAATATTTTTAAACGGATAAATTCTTACATACGAAGAGAATAAAGTTCTAGTCATGATCCTAACCAAGTTTAGTTTTCTAGTCATTCCTATTCTTTAGTATAGTAACTTTAATGCTTGAAATTTGGAACTTTATGATCATGTTGACTTTAATTATTATTTTTTTGAAATAATGGTCACATTTGTACATAAATTTCTTTTGCACTTAGTATAATATAATAAAACACTGTAAGTAGTAATAATTAAGTAATGTTTTAATGAAAGTTTTTATTTAAAATGAAATAAAAACTATCGTTCCCGATATGACGAATTTTACTGCCGAGTTTGCTTAAAATCGCTATAATAAAAAATAAAGTTAACTCTGTGCGCGCTCCTTTTAAATCTATTAAGAACAATAACGTAGCAATTATTTTAAGTCTTTAATTTTGATATTCCTTTTAAGATTTTACGTGCAAATTACCAAATCGGAATTCGCCACCTTCGTGATTTTGAGCCAGCTAATATACAATCATTAAGAGTAATCCATAAAACTGACAATCAGACTGATGCAAAAAGTGTTTTTAATTTGAAGATCACAGCCTAACGAAAAGTTGTTTTTTTAATAAATTATCTTACTTATTAACTTTCATAATGTTACAGGAAAAATTCAAAAAGGCAAGCAAAGATTGGATTTGATGAACTCTAAACCTGAGGGTCCACCGATGACTGCAGCTCAAACGGAAAAAAATCAGGAACAGGTGCAGCTTTTGTCCGAAAAGATAACGGCATTGGTCCAAGAAGCTGAAGAAGCTGGTACTAGGGGTGATGTGGAACAGGCCCAGGGTCTGATGAAGCTGTGTGACCGGCTCAAAGAGGAAAAGGAAACTCTATTGAAGCAACAAGAAAACAGGTAAATGTTGTTTTTTTATTTCAGGTAATATCATCTGTGTGATAATAATAAATTTCGAAATTTTTAGTTTATGTTACTATAAATTCTTATATGCGTTGAGTCATGCTACAAGTGTGGAAGGAATAGAAATGTTAGTGAGCATAATTATAATGTTTCCCAAGGTACATCAATAAACATGTTATGTATTGGCATCTTAATAACCTAGAACACAATCTTCTATAACAAAATCTAAAACAAAATCTTGCTGTGTAGCCAGTGCCTCTCTTACGAACAAAGTAGATATTACCAGCTTGTGTGGATGAATATACTGCTTTGTCTCAGTTGCTTATATTTTGCTGAGTTCCGGCCAAAAGATATGGTAACCATCGCCAAAGAGTATAATGTTGCATTTCATCACATTGTTACCTCAGTCCTAACTGGTTGTAGTTTTACAATAATTTAATGAAGTATACCCACGCACTGTTCTGATTTCTCATACTAATTTACATTTAGACAAACACCACCACATTCATGAAATCAGTATTAATGATACTAATTGGTGTCTCCAGCCACTGGTCCATGACGGCGGAGCTAGCAGCGGCGCAAGAGAAGCAGATGGAAGTGTGTCCCGTCTGTGGAGCTTTCCTCATCGTCGGCGACGCTCAGCAGCGCATCGACGACCATCTCTCCGGGAAACAGCACGTCGGGTAAGACTGGCTTGCATGAATCTAGTGACTTTTTTTGATCATGATTGCTGACGTTCACATTAAGAAATGAACAATGAATAGAATCCTATATCATTTCTCTACACTCCTTTTTTTTGGCAGCACATTGTTTAACCTTCAAATAAATCAAACTGGTAAAAATCAACTTTGAATAACAAAAACATGCTGCTAGGTTAAATAATTAAAAAAAGTTACAGCGAAAATGGCTTTTATTTAAATTCGTATTTTCAGGTATTTCAAACTTCGCCAAGCCTATGAAGAAATGATGGAATCTCGTGAAAAGGAGTTGCAGGAGAAGGAAAAAAAGCGTCGTGAAGACAGAGAAAAGGAGAGGAGTGCCCGCGGTGGAGGCGGCCTCGGCTCCGACAGAAGGGACAGGGAGCGAATGGAAAGAGATAGAGAACGCGACCGAGGGGATCGCGGTGATAGAGACAAGGACAAAGGGGATCGTGCGGATAGAGACAAAGATAAGGAGCGTGGGGAACGGGAGAAAGACCGCAATGACCGGGATAAGGGAGATCGCGATAAGAAGGACGAGAAGAGTGATAGGGACAAAGAGAGGGAACGGGACAGGGAGCGTCATCGGTAAGACAATATTCATTAACTGCCTGAGTGATGTTTTGTATCTAAAATGGTCACTATGGGTCATTTGCATGGTCTAGGATTAAATTATTAAATCATTTAATCGACTAGAAATTGTATATTTTGATACTTCTTAACTCTGGGTTAAAAATTACCTCAGAACCGTTAACCGTTGTCCACAAGCACACCTAAGGGATATGTGTGATCTCGCTTGCTAATCTTGCTAGCTATCAGGAGAGCTTACGCTCATGTTCCCCTATGGCAGCTATGATAGTTGTATAAGTTACTAACATCATTATTACTGGCAGCAACAATCATTTACCCTCTAAATCCTTAGCTGTCCTTGACTCTTAGTTTCACTTGTTTAGTAAAAAAATTAAGTATTTTTTTCTATTTGACAGATCAAGTCGCGATGAAAGAAGCAGCCGCCACGACGAACGGGACCGCGACCGTGATCGGGACCGCGAACGCAGATCGCGCAAGGAGAAAAGTAAGATATCCTACAGCTTAATGCTACATACCGTCACGTCTCTTTGCCCTAGAGGTAGGCAGAGACTACTTTGTTCCACTTGCTACAATCCTGACATAGTTACCTCTCGCTATTCCCAGCACTCATTAATAAATATCGTCATGCGCTAGCGCACACCATTGTTCATTGATCTAGGAATCGATAAGTCATCGGTGACTTATGTCACCGCAGGCAGCGGGTGTTTGCAGTTATTTTTAATATGTATTTTTGTTTGGCCAGGATCGTCCCGCGAGCGGTCTCGGCGGCGCTCCCGCGACCGCCACTAGCTTCTGACTGAGGTATCACAAATAGCGCCTGAAACCGGTAAGTATACTTCGAGCCCCCTCCCTGTAAACCCTACGCCCGCTCACCTCCCAACACAAACATCAGCTCAAACTTCAACGACCCTCTTCCTGCGACGCCTCTCCCAAAATTGCATACAATGACAAGTAATAAATAAAACACTGTTATTTTACAGCTTTATGTATCATACCAAAATATAACTTCGGTATATGGCAAACATATGGGGAGTAAATTTGTACTCTCAAATCGATATTTGTCGTCACACCGACGGACTTGGCAGGTATTTGATTGGTATTTTGAATAGTTGCCGCGAGCTGGCGTTGAAAGCACCTTTTGGTCAGGCCCTACGTGTAATCTTTTGTGGCCTACTATCTGGTCATTCAAAGAGTCCTTAGCGCTTGATCAATAAGGGCTTTTATGTATAGCGGTTCGGCTTCGGCGTCGTTTTTGAGGTATTTCCACATTAATGTTTCGCCGTCGTGACATATCGAGTTGCCACAGTCGAGGATCTGGTGCGGATCGCGAATGCGATGCCAGGTATTTGTTAGGGCTTCCTGTCCCAAGTCACGTGTCAGCGGGTGTAAGCGACGGACTAACTGACTACGATACAAATTCAGTTTCAATTACCATATTCAAAAACAGTTGTACTCATACAAGATTTCATTAATTTTCGTACAATAGGCTAAAACATGCGTTTTCTATTTAAATCGTTCCTACGTTTTGTCGTTAACAAGTTTGCCAACACATACAATGCCTTGTCGCTAGCCGTGGGAGTAAATGCCATGTGCTCATAAGCCATATGGAGGCCGTTGTCAGAGTCAGAACATCTACTATGTGCTTCCAGGTACCCAAAACTTGTAATGTGTGGTAGCAGGATTTTCACTACTAAACTAATATTTAATAAAGTGTTTCGGAAATTTTACCTGCTGCCATAACATAAAACTTAACCCTACACTCCATTGGATATTTCTTTTAATGACTGATGTCAATAAAACTATATTTAACTTTAGAATTTTATTATGGAATGTATATGTTATATAAATTTGAATCAAATCTCAGTCATTGACAGAAGTGTCCATATTATCATGACCGAGTTCTCTTTACTAGCTGCCTTGATGGACTTTTCAGTTGGCAACCCACAGACGAAGAACCACAGTCGCCCGGCCACAGAATAAGAGGTACTTTTGAATTAAGCATCTTACCATTGAAGAGAAGAAAGCCGCAAGCATAACCCAGAATATTCCAGAATACTCCAGCCACGCGTTTCGAGGTGACATAGCATAACGTAATTATTAAGGTTTAATAATAGACTTAGGTGTTGTTTACACGATTAACTAATGCATGTAGTATGTCCCATACCTGCCACGGATGGACTTGTTCTTACGCTTAGAGTATAAATGTTTGTAAAGTTTAGCTACCTGTTTTTAAAGGGGCTCTGTAATGTTATATACCAGTTGCCACTGAGGAGTGATTCAGGTATTTATAAAATTATTTTTTATTTCGTCATAATGATGTTTTTGTGTACGATTTGGATGTGTGAAGTATTGATTATTTCAAAGGAATAAAATAATAGAATTCTTTGTTTGTTTTATTTGTATGAGAACCTAAATCACAGGCAGTGATGCTGCCTTATGTATACCTTGCAGTTGCAAAATAGTAATTCATTCCTAAAACAAAAGCCTCTACAGTCTTATTACTATTCTGATTCCCCTGTTCCGCCTGACCCTACTGGGCTATCTGCACTGGTAGGGATGTAATAGATGGTGGTGGTTCTGATTGGGACATTACGATGTAATCACCATAATGCTTTCTAGAGCTGTATAACTTTCAAAAGGCCAGCGTCGAACTAATGAAACTTTCTATTGGCCGTCGTCAGCTTAGTACATATATCAAATATATGGACAAATGAATGGACGCAATGTGATAACGAGGCCTAAAACTAAGGCCTTTATTTCCCGTGGCACTACTGTCCAAAGATTTCTATTTCAAAATCTAGTTTAACATAGTCGACGGAGCTCCACTTTCGCGGAGCTCCTACTTTTGGGTATTTTTGGCCCTTCGGGCCTGTTGAAGATATAACATAACCTAAGCCTACCTCCCATTTATGATATGCAGAGGCAAGTAGTAGTGCCATAGGTAATACACTAACTAGCTGTACGATATGGCAGTTCTATGCACAAGGTATTACTCCGAAATAGAAATTGAAGCAAAAATGTTATTGTTTCGTTGCGTGGCTAAAAACCACGGAACAAAACGCCTGCCATTAGGTAATAACGTAATGACAGAAACAGGACATTGACATTGACAGCAGTCAGGACAGCTGAGTTTACCAGATGACAGTTTTGCTCGCAAATAAACACGCTTTGTGGTATTGTTTAATGAATTAAATAAAATTGAAAACGTTAGTTGACTTTCTTTGTACTGAAACGATTGAATAAGTATTGCTTAAACCCATGTCTCCTCGGCCTGAAATGTCTGCGGCCGAACAAGAGGCCCGAGCGAAACTTCGAGAGTCATTTCTTCGAGGAGTAAACGAATTATGCGGTAAGTGTATCTATTATTTTAGAATTAAGCAACGTTCGCAGTACGCACACAATATGTTTGGAGTGCTTTGAATCGGCATTTGGTAACAGTTTGCTGTAGTTATTATTGCTATTTAAATAATAATCACTTCAGGCCAGTCGCATGGTTTAAAAGCTTTAAAGTAGGGTTTCTAAAACTGGGGTCCATGGACCCTTTAGGGGTCCGTAAGATGTGTGCCAGGGGTCCACAGCAACACAGTTAACCCTCATAATTATTTACTTTTTTTTATATGTATATGATTTTTTTCTTTTCCATTAATAAGCTTCAACATGGGTCTATCTACTTTTTGAAATTCTGAAAGTGGTCCGTGACCGCAAAAAGTATAAGAAACAATGCTTTAATATATACCACTGGACTGGTATACATTATGTATCTACTACTGAAACTGGAACATTGAAAATCAATAACTTATTTAAAATAACTTATTTTAACTTTTTAAGCCCAGTTTATAAATATGCAAGCGAAATCCTGCAAATCCCGATACATTCCAGTGCTGGGTTGATTTCTAACTCATACACTTTATAGCCTGGCAATGTAATATCTAATTGTGGTATCTAGGAGAACAGAATTTAGTTGATATTTATAAATAAGTAGTAAACTGCTTCCAGTAGGCACATACATAGTTAAATTTCTATAAACAATTATGTAATTAGTGAGAGTGGACTTGATGTGTTTACCAATTACTCAATTTTTTTTAAACAGTATGTTTTTAATTTTTATTTTTAGGAGAGCCCTGCAGCATTCTCACGTATGAGCAGACAGTTCTCAAAGCCAATTTTTGCGGGTGGCAGCCAGATGGCACCGAGATCCTAGTTCGAGATATGACAACCCCGGCCAATGCTGTGATCCCTTCAGCACTGCTAAGAATACCTGATGTGCTGGCAATACAGTTTGAAAGACCTGTACAGTTACCATAGACTTTTGGGTCTCTCACTCTGTTGGCTCTCTGCTGGGTTAAGAATGTTTCAATTACATGAGGTATAAACAAGTATAAATCTAATAACTTTGTTGCAAAGGTATATTTATAAAGCATGTGAAAAGTCATGCGTTAAAAAATAAACACTGAAAGAACTGTAATTTTTCTTTTATTATGTGATTTGAGCAGCTTTAATGCTCTCCAGATTCAAGCTCAACAGATTCTTATCTTCCTGTTTGACTTGAAGAGTCGAGAGTATTTTAGGGCACTAGCAAAAACTGCCAATCTACACATAAGTAACTTATGTCATACTGACTACAATCTCAATTTCCGCCATGCCTACACCGATTGCGACCATTTCTAGTATTAATGGTTGATATATCTACATAAAAAAAAAAAAAGGCTATAATAAAAAAAATATCTACATAAAACTTGCTAAATATCATTGTTTCGGAATTATAATAATGGCAATGGGGGTGTTTCTCAGACTTAGAGAAGACAAAGCCATATCTACCTATAACTCAAAACATAGGCTTCCTAGCACGAGAATAAGTCTTGAGCTTCTAAAAACATGTGAAGTTACTGCCTCCATCTATATTACGAAAGAGCTTAGCTCTAGAATATAACAGTCAATATTGTACATTCGTACCTAAGTCGACGACCTAAATCAAAACAAGTAGGTAGACTCGCGTATCCGAACCTATTACCATAAGGTCGTATAAGAAAATCCGTGCACCATTTCGACTGTATCCCGGTTAATCTAAATTCATCCGTGCAAGATTGGGAAGTAATCCCGACTTAGGTGTGCGATTTGCCCTTAAGTGGAACTTTTTCTACGAACAATTGTCTCGAGCTGACGGGAAAGAGATCAGTAGGTAACTGTTTGAAGGAGGGTTAGGCCTACCTTTGAACGGGAGTGCTCAAGGCACTGACAACAGCAAAATGCTTATTATAAACTGTTTTTCCATAGAATCTGTTTATCTTGTGAGAGTGAAAAAAATTTACGACAATCTTGATCATATTGCTTAGTAGGTACTAAGTAAGTGTACCTGAGTGGACGCTCGAGCAGAGCGTGGAGCGGAGCGGTGCGATCGGCGTTCACGTTAAACACAAGCAAATGTATTTGAGCGTCCCGATTGCACGCTGCCCGCCCCGCTGTACGCTCCACTCGCCACTCAGGTCTTACGTAGCGCAGGTAGATACGCTTACAGGGAGTTGCACCAAATTGCACGATATCTACCGATGATTTTGACGTAAATTGACAGAAAATCTATGAAATATATCAAACTCTGGTTATGGTCATAGTGATCGCTAAGGTAACTTTGTGCAACTCACACTTCATATACCTAGTCACCTCAAAGGCACGATAGAAAACAATAAATATAAATAATTAGGGAACAATTCACACAAATTAAGCCCCAAAGTAAGCGCTAGTAAGGCTTGTGTTATGGGTATTAGACAACGATATACATGCTTATAGACAACTAGCTTCAGCCTGCGACTTCGTCCGCTTAGAATGAGACTTAATTGTTTAGAAGAAGACTTAGAAGTTGATAGTATATTCTACAATAATTATTTACGTTGCGACTCTAGGCAGCTACGATCTTTCACATGTTTATCGCTATCCCGCGGGAACTATGCAATTTTCCGGGAATAAAAGTAATCTATATTTTAATCTAGAGTACCAGCTATATCCGATCCAAATTTCATCCAAATCCGTCCAGTCGTTACAGCGTGAAGAAGGAACAAACATTACACGATCACATCGTCACATCCATCCATCTATCCTCACAAACTTTCGCATTTATAATATTAGTAGGGTACAATGATTCTTTATTGAATACAATATATTAAACTACGTGGAAAACTGGTACGTAGAAAAAATCACCAGATACGCAATTAACGGCCTTATCGCTCCAGACAACTTTTAGAACAGAAGTAAAGAATACGTTAAAGCACTGATAAAGGTTTTAGGTGGTGGTGAAATGGGAATCATGTTATTGACCAGGTCGGCTAGAAGTTTTAGGTGAGGTCCGTAAATGTCTGTGATAAAATATTAACGAGATCCCGGTAAAACAAGTATAACTTATCTACGTATTAATCTTAACTTGGTATATAATACGTTACAATATTTGGCGGTCCAAGGTTCAACCACGGACCGCCTGTTGCCGACCGTTGTAATAGACGATGCGGCCAGCAACCCATCACTATTTTGATTCCTCTTTCCACCTAAGTATACACCCACACCACAATCATGCTAAACGTTGCCTTTAGGTCTTGTTATCGTAGGCTTTGTCTAACCCGTACCTAAGGGATAAAGACATGATTTATGTACCTATATCTGTGTATGTATGTATGTATAGCTGTACATACATACATACATAAATCACGTCACTACCCCTTACGGGTTAGACAGGGCCTAAAGTAAAAAGACCTAAAGGCCACGTTTAGCATGATTGTGGGCGTATAAGTGGAAAGGGGAATAAAAATAGTGATGGCTTGCTAGCCACATCGCCTATAACATGATTCCTAAGACTTTCGCTCATTCCCTCGATGGACTTTTACCATCTGCGCAGGAAGAGAAGCAACTGGTACATTCTGTTTTTTCTTTGCTCCCAGACCAGCATGGAAGCTTATAGCTGTGCCTACCTTAATTAGCATAAGGCTTTATAAGAAGGCCTCCAAGCAAAGCGCCTGTTTACCTCGCATAGCATCGCGCCCGGCAGACCTGTTGCTCAATCGATCCAGCCTGCACTGGCGCGCACTCTCCCAGTTTTTGCCTGTATATTACACTCAGCCTTATGAATGAGCTTTATTTTATGCGAAGATTTTTATTGAATGTCTATATCTCCAATTAATTAATTTGACGGTGGAGGTGCTTTACACCGGTGGTTTACACACAAATGATCTTAAGGATTAAAACAGACTAGTTAGGTACCTGCTTTTTTCACGTAAAGTAAGTTTCTTTATTAGTTATTCCTAATTATAAAACTAAAATATTTTTTTATCGTTAGCACCTACTGTCAATCTAGTAGGTACATTCCACAAAGGCAGATAAGTAATAATTTACGAGCTATTTCAGTGTGAAGCTGACGTGTGAAACTCGCCGAAATCTTACTAACCCGCAAGTAAACATATCCTTGAATTTTAAACTTTGTCTTCCCATCTTAAGACTTAAGTAAGACTAAATATGAGTTCAAACTTATTTCATTTTGTTTCTAAGCGTCAATTGTCGCAGACCCTAAAGTTTTCAAATCAGAGGTCGCGAGACCTACGTCAAACCGCAAACAGCCACTACATATTTTATATAGCCGCAGCTGACCGCTAGCCAGGGCCTCTATTCCATACTGACCGAGTTATATGGCAGCGTAGAGAGATTAGGGGTAGTTTCCATTTTATTCTTACCACTGTGAAAGCGTTAATTGTGGGTTCAAACTCGCGCGAGATGAGTTCCATTTAACAAGTAATTTGTGTTGGTATTTACAAATGGCAATTTGATACCTACTCCTGCAATGTGTCTCACTTTAATGTAAAACTAGCTGTAGTCTGCAGCTTGCCCTCCGCTCCAGTTTTCCTTTTTTTTAAACACTGTATTATAAGAGCCTTCTCCTTATAATAACAAAGACGGCAAAAAAATAATTAGAGAAATCGGTCTAGCCGTTCACGCGTGATGCTGTGAACAAGGGGAATGGGTTTCATCTATATAGCTACATAAAAGTTGTGTACCGCGCGTTTATATTGTGCCTACGATTGATCCGTTTCCCAAAATATCCAAAGTCGACCAGTTTCTAGGATCCGGGTAGACGGACAATAGAAACTACACGAGGACACTATTTCCTTCGTAGCTGACTGAATTTGACTTAAAATGTCGAGCAGTTTAGTACTTATTCCACACTGATTACACACTTGGTCATAATACTACACTTTGACTTATTTTTTAATTTCAAACTACAAGGAATGATGATAAGTTATTATGAAAATGATGATAAGTTTGCTCTACATTTTCATGGTAGGTATGATAATAATTTTAAAAACATTTTTTTTAGTTCCTTTTAAAACCGTTTTCTTTTGTTTCTAGGCGAAGTCTGCCAAGTACATTGAGAAACATTTCTTTCGTACCGAATCACGCCTCTGCACGCTGCCATAATCAATATTGAACGGTAAGAATAATAGAGGTCCAAGGCTCTAAGACCTCTAAGTTCGTCTATTTGTCTGTGTCACACTAATTAATTGTAATGTCGATTTCTATTTAATCTCAGCTGTTAGTTTCTTCGGTCTAGAAAGTTACTTACGAAGTGGCAAAGATATGTTAGACTTTTGGAGCGCTGCTGAATCATTATGTCATTACATTACGCTGAAAAAGTCCCTATCTATTTGAAGCGTACGATATGAGGACTGTGTGATAATGTGAAGAAGATGAAGGATAATCGATGGCAAGTAAGAACACCAGGAAACTGAACTACTTCTTTACTGATATGTAACAACTAACTAATAGATATGACAAGACTTCAAAAACAAAACGATTAGAGAAAATATAAAAAAAAGTATCAAAACTAAGGAGTTCGCGACTCTATTTTTTATATGAACCTTCTACAGTTTGTTAAGTATATTAAGTAGCCCACGATACACACAAATTGGAAAAAAGTGTTAAGCTAACTGAATAAAGCGAGCGAGTTTTTAAATGAAAATAATAAATTACCCAAACATTAGTTAGGTACCTACATATTACGAGTAGGTAGGTAGACATATTTGCTGAAATGCATCCGGGCGATAAGAATTCACTCTGCGTGTTGTTTTAAAGATTAATTGCTAGTATTTGTATAACGGAAGGTTGTTAACCCTGCAGTGGAATACTTTGTAAAGGAAATTAAATGCATTTCCACTTCAAGTAGGTAACTTAGGTAGGTATATGTTCAGCGTTTTTGCGAAATTATGTATCAAAAATATTGTTAAAAGAAAATGTTTACTTAGTGTTAATTTTATAGGTAGGAAGGCAAAATACAGTAGGTACCTACCTGCCGATGCTGAGTCTAGATTTGTCAAAATTATTACGACATGCACTACCGTTGCGTTAAACCGTGGGAGTGGTATAAATGGCCAACTCCTAAGTTTTAACCTTAGGTACGTCCACCTTTTATCTCGCCAGAAACTTTTTAAAGTTATCAACAAATCAAAAACCGGAAATTAGTCCCCATTTGTCTTGAGCCAGTCTGCGCTCGTCCCAAACGATTGGAGACGCATTTCTAAGTTAAAATCTTAATTCGATCCACTTGACTCAATTAATTAATAAAGTACCCGGAAAACCATCCAATATTAAACTTTAAAAGTTGAAATGTCTCCGAAATGTTATTTTAATTTTAACTTTCTCGAGCTATAAGCGGATATTGGACTTTTTAATTGAATTATGAAAAACCCTATACAATCAAAGTTCGTTTTCTTTGTCGAGATTCTATTATAATCTGGAGAAGTATTCAATCAGCCCTTGTGGACAGATAATAAAACTTTTATCCGTGGGCCTTTCGTGTTTTTATTGCTTCGATCGCTCGATTCTAATAACTGTCAGGATCTCTTGCTAATCTGCTTCGTTCATTCTCTTGGTACCTATCTACGTCCAGTATTAGGGTACGTTTGCACCAGATATGTGCGAGGAATGTGTTTTCATGAACCAATAGAAACGCTTCATTTACCTAACCTCAGTCAGTGCAGCTTTGGTGGAAACAGCTCAGCGAATCGAGGATGGGTAAATGAAGCGTTTCTATTGGTTCATGAAAACACATTCCTCGCAACGCATCTTCGTACATCTCTAGTGGAAACGCAGCCTTAGACACGGTTCTAAGAAACGAAAACTTATTCCATCCAAAACTTATGTAAGTAGGTAATGCGTTTTAACTATCCACTATTCTAAGGTCCCTTTTCAAGTTTTCACGAACATCACATTGTAGCGACCTACGGGCACACTCATCAACCTCTTCTGATAAAGTCGGTTAAAACCAAACTTGCCTGCTGGAGATTGCGCATGCGCGGAGCGCGCTATAAAGCCGCGCAGGAGGGCGCGATTGGTTTGCCCGGTGCGGGGCAGTCCGAACTTGATCGCGACGGCGAATGCTTGCGCAGACGATCCGGCACATTATTACGTACACGCTCGTGAATCTCACGCGGAACAATTTAATATTAGTCTTGTGTTTTGGTGTAGTGTAAGTGACACTGAACGTGCATCTTGTTATCTTTTAATCATAAACTTTTAAATTGTGGGACCCTAAATAAAAGCGTGTTTTGTTTATCAAAAACTTTATTCATTTAACTCACGTTAGTTAGGGTACCTATATTGGTGACCCCTACATTGAACAATTACGCAAGTTGTAACAAAAAGTGAACAGTAAGATGCAAGACGAAACGAACAACCAAAAAACAACCATGGAAAGTTCTGGAAGTGAAGTTGCCAAAGTAGCCGTACGGACTCCGCCGTTTTGGCCCGAGGAACCAGAACTGTGGTTCGCGCAGATGGAGGGTCAATTTCTTCTGTCCGGTATTACCGCCGATACTACTAAATTCTACTACGTAGTCAGTCAGCTCGAACATCAACACATATTGGAGGTTAAGGATATCGTGAATGCACCGCCCGCTGAAAATAAATACGCAAAACTAAAATCCGAGCTCATGAAGCGTCTGTCAGCGTCACGAGAAAAAAACCTGCGAGAGTTGATGGTAAGCGAGGAGATGGGTGACAGAAAACCGTCTCAGTTTTTTAGACATCTTAAAACGTTAGCCGGTAAAGACGTGTCGGAAGATTTCCTGAAGACTATTTGGTCCTCTCGCTTGCCCCAACACCTACAGACAGTAATAGCCTCACAACCAACTTTGAGCTTAGAAAAACTAGCGGACTTGGCAGACACAGTGCATGACATTATACCCACGACGACACAAGTTTCAGCAATAGGCGGACAACCCAGCCAACCCCGTACAAATGTCGCTGGCAACGTGTTAGAAGAATTAGCCGCACAAATGACAGAGTTGCGTACGGAGGTGGCGTCACTGAGAGCACAGTTAGACCCGCAAGCACACACGTCGCGCGAACGTACTCGCTTCGATTCAAAAAGAAACCGATCGCAATCCAAAACTCGCCAGCGTTCAACTTCAAGACAATGGAATGATTCGTACTGTTTCTACCACAATAGGTTCGGAGCAAAAGCCTACAAGTGTACTAAACCATGCGGGTACCCGGCGGAAAACTTCAACGGCAGCCGGAAGTAGCGGCCAACGACTGCCACACCATGCCGGGCCGCCTCTTCGTCACAGATCAGACCTCCAAACATCAGTTCTTGATAGACACGGGTTCTGACTTATGTGTGTACCCGCGCTCGGCAATCAGGGGACAGCGTCCTAAGTCCACTTACCAGCTTTTTGCCGCTAATGGTACAGTCATACCCACCTATGGCTCTGTGCAACTGTATCTAAACCTTGGCTTGCGTCGTGTATTCCAATGGAAGTTTGTGGTAGCAGATGTATCCAAACCAATAATTGGAGTAGATTTTTTGTCATTTTACAATTTATTAGTGGATTGCAGAAATCATCGCCTAATAGACAATTTGACATCACTTTCTATTAACATACCAGTTCAGAAGTGCGTAGAGACAATAACTTCCATCAAGGCAGTGGCCGGCGAATCAAGTTACTACCAAATCCTTCGTGAATTCCCGGATATCACGCGTCCTGCAGGAGCTGACAAGGTACCCAAGCACAATACAGTTCATCACATCCGAACAACGCCCGGCCCTCCAGTTTCCAGCCGCCCAAGGCGCCTACCACCCGACCGTTTGAAAATAGCTCAGAAGGAGTTCGAGGATATGCTGAAGAATGGAACAGCCCGCAGGTCAGAAAGCGCATGGTCATCCCCACTCCATCTAGCACCTAAAAAAGATGACGGGTGGCGTCCATGTGGTGATTACAGAGCCTTAAATGCACGCACAATTCCTGATAATTACCCAATTCGACATATACAGGATTTCGCACTCCAACTTAGCGGAAGTACGGTATTTTCCAAACTAGATTTGGTCAAAGCATACAATCAAATACCCGTATTTAAAGATGACATACCTAAAACAGCGATCACGACCCCGTTCGGCCTGTTCGAATTCACTAACATGACATTTGGCTTGAGAAACGCTGCGCAAACTTTTCAGCGTTTTATTGATGAAGTGTTGACTGATCTCCCGTTCTGCTACGGCTATTTAGACGACGTGCTCGTGTTCTCTTCGAACGAAAACCAGCACCGTGAACACCTCCGCCAGCTGTTTCAAAAGTTATCAGACTATGGTATGCTCGTAAATAGTTCCAAATGTGAATTCGGAGTATCAAAAATAACGTTTCTGGGCCATGAAGTAAGTGCCAAAGGTATACAGCCACTCCCAAGCAAAGTCGAGGCCATACAAGATTTTCCGAAGCCCAAAACGGTAAAGGAGTTACGACGTTTTTTAGGAATGTATAACTTCTACCGACGATTCATCCCTCGCGCTTCAGAAATACAAGCCCCTCTGAACACTGTACTAGCAGGAAGTAAGAAAAGAGGATCTGAAGGTATTGTGATGACCACGGAAATGACGGACGCATTTACCACCTGTAAGGCAAGCTTGGCAGAAGCAGCAATGCTAGCACACCCCGACCTGAACGCGGAACTAGCACTTCAAACAGATGCCTCAGACACTGCAATAGGCGCTGTATTGCAGCAACGCACACGAAAACATTGGGAGCCCTTAGCATTTTTCTCCAGACGCTTGAACCCAGCTCAAAAGAAATACAGCCCCTACGATCGCGAGTTACTCGCCATTTACGACTCCATAAGGCACTTTCGTCATATGCTTGAAGCAAGGCCGTTCACTATTTTCACTGATCACAAACCTTTGACATACGCCTTCTCATCACGTCGTGACAAATGCTCCCCAAGACAGTTCCGTTACCTGGATTTGATATCTCAGTTCAGCACAGATATACAGTTTGTCGCCGGAAAAGAAAATGTTGTTGCAGATGCCCTCTCAAGAATTGAAGCAGTTTCAGCGCCTATTAACTATGAAGCTCTCGCACGGTCTCAGGAATCCGATCCCGAGCTGCAAGACCTCCTCAAGAACGGCACAGCATTGAAGCTAAGCAAAGTCAAGATGGCAGAGAAACAAGAAGAAATTTACTGCGACACTTCTACAAATAACCTCCGACCATACATTACAGCCGCGTTTCGAAGACCCGTCTTTGACATAATGCATAACCTGAGCCATCCTGGTGCAAAAGCCACCGCAAGACTAGTAGCCCTCAGATTCGTTTGGCCTGGAATACAAAAAGATTGCCGCACATGGGCACAACAATGCATTGATTGCCAAAAGAGTAAAATTTCCCGCCATATTACCTCTCCTCTAACACCTTTCTCAACCCCCAGCAAACGATTCTCACACATCCATATGGACATCGTAGGCCCCTTGCCCTCTTCGTCTGGTTTCAGATATTGTCTCACAGCCGTCGACCGCTTTACACGGTGGCCGGAGGCATATCCTATAGCAGATGTGACGGCAGAGACCTGCGCCCGCGCATTTATCGGAGGCTGGGTCGCACGCTTCGGTTGCCCAGAGAAAATTACCACCGACCGGGGTAAGCAGTTCGAATGCGAGCTGTTTCATCACATCACACAGATATTAGGCGCTGAACACCGCCCTACCACTTCATATCACCCGGCCTGCAACGGCATGGTGGAGAGGCTCCATCGACAACTGAAAGCGGCAATAATGTGCCATACGAGCATCCATTGGGTGGAAGTGCTACCGATCGTGCTGCTTGGTATCCGAAGTTCGTGGAAAGAAGACATAGGCGCTTCGGCTGCAGAACTGGTTTATGGTGAACCTTTACGCCTACCCGGTGAGTTTTTCGCTCCTTCCAAAGAAACCACTGCCGATGTCACGAACTTTGCAGCACGGCTAAAACGTCATATTGCGAAGCTGACTCCGAATCCTGTAAGTTGGCATTCAGAGAAAACTTTTTACCTACCAAAAAGCCTATCTACCGCAGAATATGTTTTTCTTCGCCAAGACGCTCTCAGAAAACCGCTCGAGCCACCGTACACCGGACCCTACAAAGTCCTGGAACGTGGAGCAAAAACGCTGAAGTTGAACATCCAAGGTAGACACTCTACAGTATCTGTTGATAGAGTAAAGCCAGCTCACATGGCTCATGAAGACGCCAAACCTAACATTTCGCCACAAGTAAACCCGAAAGTACCTGAACGTACCGAACGTACGGAAGTACCTGAACGTACGGAAGGACATGAACGTACAGAAGTACCTGAACGAAGAACGCGTTGTGGCCGACTGGTACATTTTCCTAAACGCATACTATCGACCGTAGCAAGCAACGGTCTCAGCGGGGGAGTGGTGTAGCGACCTACGGGCACACTCATCAACCTCTTCTGATAAAGTCGGTTAAAACCAAACTTGCCTGCTGGAGATTGCGCATGCGCGGAGCGCGCTATAAAGCCGCGCAGGAGGGCGCGATTGGTTTGCCCGGTGCGGGGCAGTCCGAACTTGATCGCGACGGCGAATGCTTGCGCAGACGATCCGGCACATTATTACGTACACGCTCGTGAATCTCACGCGGAACAATTTAATATTAGTCTTGTGTTTTGGTGTAGTGTAAGTGACACTGAACGTGCATCTTGTTATCTTTTAATCATAAACTTTTAAATTGTGGGACCCTAAATAAAAGCGTGTTTTGTTTATCAAAAACTTTATTCATTTAACTCACGTTAGTTAGGGTACCTATAACATAGTACGGTTTCTTTCGGCTCTAATTTTCTAAAGTTTCTGACAAAACGGTCCAAGTTTGCGAAGACCGTGTGACAAGCGCGAGCCTCAAGAGTTTCGGGATTAATTATAGTAACAACTTGTGCCAAAATAACGTGTTCTACTTATTTGGGGTTTGTTTCGGTGTTTCAAACTACTCCGTTTTATTGTTAGAGATATTACGTTGGGATATCACTAAATTCCAACGTCAAAAGGCTTCAGAAACGTTCAAAACTCTAACCATCTCCTCACTGCTACCAATTTGTTGCTGTATGTAGTTTTTATAATTCGAAATGAGAGAAATAATCATATTTACAAGACATTCATATACTGTCATAAACATGCTAGTTACTTAAAAACTCGGTACGTAAACAAGAATTATATTATCTAACTACTAACCTGAATATTAATCGTAGTAATAAAAATACAACGTCAGTCGTACAGATACAGATCTTTATTAAATACGTACACACGGCAATATAATCAGGTAAGCACCTACGCACGCTCGCGCCGTATCTATCCTGCTTACCGAATAGCTTTGCTGTGTGTACATATCGTCATATACGTTGGTCGTAGAAAACTAAACTCCCTGTTACAATCCGGCCTCACTATGTTACTTTTATTTGTAGTTTACCGTATCTACTTACTTATTGCAGTCTAATTAAATTTTAAACTATTATGTACTTTCTAAATAAAACCAAAATTGGCCCAGTCCGTGGCCAGATCATTCACAAACATCTTATATTCTTCAGTAGTAGAAGTGTAGACTGTACTGGAAGTGGAAATCATATCAGGAAGTTTATAGTCAGGATATGTGAAGAAGGGATGAACAATCATGAAGGATACCATAGCTATCAAGGCTTGACTCCTAACTTCCTCTTTAAATTGATCGTAGGAACAAAACCTGTTGGCGTCATATCCACATAAAATCAGGAACTCTTTGAAACCCGAATAGTATTCATCCACCAACTGATAGAACTGATTCCTCCTCATTTCAGTTGCTACTGAGAAGGTGAACATGTACATAAAATCGTATCCTATTGAGCCATATCTCGACCATTGGAAATCTATCGGGATTCCCTCGACAGGCACGCCGTTCTAAAAAGAAAAAATAATGTAAGCAATGAGGTAAATGGGCTTGTCTACTGCTGCCTAGCTCATACAATTTGCTTTTTATATCTTCTTACCTTGTACTTGAACATAAAGTTGCTATGCCAATTGTCACCGTGCAGTATCGCCAAGATTTTGCCAGATTTATGTATTTCGTTAAATTTTTCACATGCGTTGGCTCCCAGAGCCTTCATACATCTTTTTTTTAGTGATTCATCGGCAATGGCACTCGTGAATTGCTCCATAACCTTCATTCCGTGAACAGTCATGTATTTGTCGTCGTATTCTCCCGTGCTTCTTAGAAAACCATCAGTGCACTGGTCCGCCATTTCTCTAAATCTTTTCGGGTAGCGATCTTCATAGATGAAAGACAAAGCGTGGAGTTTCGCTATGATCCGAAGAATAATAGTAGCGTGTTTGTAATCCAGCGACTTCAGTGGTGCCACACTGTATCCCTTCTTGGTTAGGTCTTCGAGAATAATCATTTCATGTTTAATATCATCGCAACTCGCATATGCCTTTGGAAGTATGCATCTCATTTCTTGCGGAACACACAATTCGAATTGATCCTGTAAGTTGTCATATATTGGAATAATTTTGGTGTAGTAGAGTGTCTCTCTAAGAAACAAACTTCTCACTGGCATGCTATTGCGGAATATTTCGCATTTGGGGGCAGATTTCACCACTGTGTTGAACTCTTTAGGTTTCCCATCCTTGACTGCGAAGATTTTTGCGTACATCAATACTCCTATAACTCCGTCACCTTTAGCAGATCCTGTCTCAAATTGGATATTCACATCTGAGAAGCCTTTAGCATAGAATACGTCTATCACTCGCCTCCCTAGCGCGTAGATGTTATTGGTATTCATTTTTCGTTGAGCATGTGATCACTTATTTCTCAATAAAATTCAAATCTACGTTTCCATCAGGGTCTACTTTTAGACTGAGTCGCATGATGTTTGTTAATATTAAATTTAACTATTTGCTTATCTTAGAACTTGTTATCTTAACAAATGTAAACGTGATGTCATATGACAAACTGAAGTAACAGAACCTGAACAATGAACTATGTGCATGACTTTTTTTCGGCGGGATCATTCAAGGACGGTAAGTCATTGAGCCTTCAACAGTTTTTTGAATTGACACTATATACCGTTTGAAGTGTGTCTTGATGTACATGCTTACTTTTACATAATTGTATATCCTATTGTAAACATTTGCTGCAGAAATCAAGATATTGTCAACAAACATAAATATTCGCTGAAAGTCTGAAGTTTCCATTACTATCTCATTTTAGGGGTTCGGACCTGTAAATGAAACGTACCTACGTCCTTTTTATGTCCATCTCTCCACAAGACCCTTTTACAAGTGAGGCCAGAGGTATCAATTTGAAATCAATATCACGTAAGCCGGCGCTCTGTAAAAGATTCAAGTAGGGTAGGTATCTAATGGACTCTTTATTATTTGGTCATTATTTGATTGGAACACATTTCAGGAGTACCTAATGATATACCTAAACCTACTGTAAATAATAGTCATGTAACTAAATGACAATGTTTGTAAATAATTACAGATAAGACAACAGTACGTAGAGTTTTACCGTGCGCTTATTTGCTTCCAGACTCTGTCAATTAAGACTTTCAGACGGTACAAGAAAAATATGGAATTAGTACCGACTGATACAGATAATAAAGGAAATGTTGGATGTGCTTATTGTAGACTTAAGTGCTCGTAAGTCATTTTTCCATAAGAGATGTGTTAATGTTAAGTTATGCTCGGATTTCAAACCAACTCGTCCAGTGCGGCTTACTGGTCTCTTCAGTAATGTAAGTACTATATTTCTGGGTCAAATTTGACTTGCGAAGTATGTACGAGTACGGTCAAGTGCAAAAATAAGTATTGAATTAGCAACTTCTCAAAAATATGTCCCACGACCTTATTACGCCGGTGTAAGAGCGTATATGGTACTCATTTTTGAATCTTTGTCTAAATACATATTATTACACTTGACTGTACTTAGTTTGTGTTTAAGAGAACAAAAGCAGAAAACGGAATTGTAAAGATTAGTGAATTTGTAGCAATAGTGAAAACAAAGTTGTCATTTGCACATCTCCAGACAGATAATAATCAAACATAACCCCCTTTTAAGTCGGTAGCAGCCGGGTAAAAATAAAGGCATTTCAAATGGCTACAGTCTAAACGTTGACCATTCCATTCCGCGTAATGACCATCGAGGAACGAGTCCACTCAATAGAGGTTGCAAATGGGTAACTCACTGTTACAAAGTTCCATGTTCCATTTCGAGAAAAGTGCTATATTAATCCCTAACATTTACTGTAAAAGGTTGAATTTGTTTTAAAAGAAAATAGTGACATACCCCTTTGTTATTAAATAAAATGGCAGTTGTAAACGGAATTGCGACTCCGAGTTCCGTAGCGTGATAGTTAAATTATTTTTCAAATTGTACCAATGTAATTAAGTAGTAGTATTATTTTAGTGTAGGGTTCCGTGCTAATTAAGTCGTAACGTAACTTGCAATCTACTTATTTTATTAGTATACTTTTGCTATAACAACTGTTTGTTTTCCCAAGTAGACATAACATTCAGCACAGTCTCCATACAAAATTACCAACATTGCATACTTTTATAATAAATAGTAAATTTATACAAAATTTTATAAAATTATTCCGGAATAATTCATCGGGTGGTTGAGTTTGTTTAATTGAACACTCTTCTAAAGATTTTTCCAGTTTGGACCATGACGTCTAATTCTCCGAATGTCTAGTCGCCATACGTCCATTCCCTGAACGTCTAATATGCCCGAATGTCTAGTCGCCATAAGTCCATTCCCGGTACGTGTACGTCTAGTCAAGGTATAAAAATATATCATTAACACTCCACCATAAAGTCGGCGGAACCCCGCTTCACGTCTGTTCGGTTTGCCTTTGAGCATTTGAAAATACCTAACGAATTTACCTTAAATTCGCGGAATTAGACGTCATGGACCAATTAGACATTCGGGTAATAGACTTAACGCCTTTGACGACGAACACTGAAAATCCACCAATACTCGTATATGGAAATATTTGTCAATCACAATGGGAAAATCTTGGAAGTATTTACAGCGGTGTTCAGACATACTAATTCAACTACCTCCTGAAGTATTATGGATTAATTTTGAGAGATAGTGTATGTGTAGAAAATTTGATCTTCCGCAATGGCTTTTCAAGTACTAAAATGGACATAAAATGTCTGCGGACTTGCTAAGAAAACATTGTCGTCGCGGTTTAAGATTGAATTGTTAAATTTTACAGCCTTGACTCCGAACAGATCAGTCTGTAGCGGACACAGAAATATATTTTGATTTTAATTTTCAATGGTAGTGCATTAAATATTTAACCACAATTTTCTTAGATAACTAACTGAAGCATGTACGTATGTATGTAAATTCTTTATTGTGCAAAACAAACATAAAACAAATAAAATTGACAAATACTGAGATACATGCACAAAGGCGGACTTATCTTATCTTGAAGTTATTCGCTTCTTGATTTTAACATTAGTGAATCTTGTTATAGGTAATTTGAATTATGCAGAACTAATGTGGAAACATAGTTACCTACTTCTGGTTCGAATTTACATACAAACATTCATAAATCTCGTCTTTATCCCTCACGGGGTAGACAGAGCCTAAGGGCATAATATACGTGGAAAGGGGAATAAAAGTGATGGGTTGCTAGCTTCATCGCCTATATAATGGGGATGACATTAGGTTTTTAAAGGTTTCTCGAATATGTGAGTTACCACCTCGTTGCCAACAATTTTTTTCATCAAATTAGGTAGGTATAACGTTGTTAAGTAGTATCTACTCTTGTCTTTTCTCCTGTGCTTAATCTAAATCGACTATAATAAATGTGAAAGTGTGTATATCTGTCTGTTACCTTTTCAAGCTTAAACCGTTGAACCGATTTAGTTGGAATTTTAGTATAGAGCTAGTGTCGATCCTAGAGAAGGACATAAAACAGTTTTCATCCCAGAAAAGCACAAAGGTCCCGCGGGATGTTTGTTTACGTTTATAAAACTTACTTGAAATCATTTTGATAAAGCCTTTTAGGGCGTGGCTTCCAATCACCATTTGGTGCACGCTTGCCAACCGCCAGCCTATAGCAGGCTACATCTGCTCCAGATTGCATAGACAAAGACCACAATGTTATAAGATTGAGCACTATATATTTTTCTCTAGTTTGCCTCTGGATACCACAGATTTCAGACACCTGTGTATACCATAGATTACGCAATTGTATCTACTTCGCGTGTCCGCACCTTTTGGCACCATGTAACAGTCTTCAGAGGTTTGTTTATTTATTTATTTATTTAAGGTTTACCAACAAATGTTAATACTAATACATCGATCTTGCTGCTTGCATATACATTTTGAAATAGAGTAGGTATCACAATCACTTATAGGTAAACACCGCAGGCGAAATAAAAGTGAAGCTTAGAAACTAAGTTTATTAACTAATTAGGTATGTTCCCAAAACCAAATATATACAACCAAACAAACACAACTCAGGCTGGATAAGTGATTTAAGTTAAGTTTAAGATAATTCTGATCCGTGCAACGGGTGGGTCGAAGTGAATATCCGTCATGTCGCTGTATCTATTGGCAATGCTCGTTTGATTTGGATATACTCGTACTTAGTATGATTCATATTAGCTGTAAGTGGAAGAAAATGTAGTAGGTATTTGCATTGCATGCTACAAGGAGATGAGGTTAAAGATTGTTAGTTTAAGATTGGCCTATCAAGTTTCTTCTTCTTCTTGAGGTGCCATCTCCTACCGGAGGTTGGCTATCATCAGTGCTATCTTTAATTTCGACACAGCACCTCAGAACAGTGAGCTTGTGCAAAGGTTGAACCATGTCCGGAGATTCCTAAGCCACGAAGTGCGCCTTCTTCCGGGTGGTCGCTTTCCCTGGATTTTCCCCTGTACGATGAGTTGAAGCAGGTCGTATTTATCAAGATAAAAAAAAACGTTTTTCGGCGAAAAAGCAGGCAGTAGTAAAGTAGTAAAAGACATGTAATGAAACTACCGTGAGACTCAATCATAATTAACAAACGGATAACTTACGTATAAAAGTCGAGTGATTCTCGACATGTTTCGGACTAGCTGGCGCGCTGTGTTCGTTTCTCTGCTGCCGAGGCGAGCGCTCCAAGAGGAAGGACTACGAACTACAAAAAGGTACGCTTTATAATAATTGCCGCAATGATCCCGCTGCATATAACGTTGCTACCTTGTTACCCTATGAGTTGTGATCGGTTATCCCGTTTATCCAATACATACTGAGACAGCTACGAAGGTCTGTTGGCAGTTTACAAAATTATTTACAGCTTCGTAATTCTAAAAGGGTAGACTTTATAGGTAGCGCCAACTGTTACATTGATTGCGAAATTAGGTTAAGACTGAAGTCAAAACTAATTTAAAATTAATAAGACTAAAACGTTTGACATGGTACCTACTTGCAAGATACATTTATAAGCGACTATAAATTTATGGTAAAGAGGAAATTGAAAAAATCCACATGATTTGAAGTTGAGTAAAATGGCGTTGAATGAAAAATAGTACAAAACAGCAACACTGTTCGTGTAAGGGGTCGTCCATAAAGTACGTCACACCAATTTCATAATTTTTAGAGCCTTAGATACCAGCACCAGAACATAGTGCTTGTTTCCAAGTAGGCAAGTTAATTTGTGTCTTCGTCATTTTAACTTCTCGGTGATAATAACTGAACACCTCCATTTCAAGTTTGCACGCATTTCCCTATAGCCCTTGCGTCTCGTCTAGTACCGAAGTTTTACTCGGATAAAATCTTTAAAGCCAATCCCGGTCAGGAAAACAAAGGGAAGTTAGATAATGAAGAGCCTAAAACAGTCTAAGTCGACAATTCCCAGGTAATTTATTATCCAAAAAGTTGTTCAATCATTTTTATAAAGAATCCAAAATGAAGAAAGTTTCCCTTGTTTTTCTGAATATCGGCTAAGTTTGCCATCTTTCGTATAAAATTGAGTCACTTGTCTCGTCACACCTGACAGGTGCCGTTTAATTTTGGGATATGGCCGTCAGAAATTTCTTTGAAATGTAACCAAAGAAAATATTACATTTTTGGTAAATGAATTGTAACTTATCTCACTTTATGATACCAGAATATTGTCTACTTATACGCTGGTACGGATACTGGTTTTTAGAAGTCGGTTATTGAAAAAAATCTTTTGTTTTAAACTGGACAAAACTATGCTAAATATACCATAATTACGTGAGAGTGCTAGATGCAAATGAACCAACCAAAACAAAAAGCATCTAGAACTATTATCCTTCCACTTTAGAGAAATTGAGAACTGAATACTTTATAATTTATATCTGCCTATAACTAATAATGGCACCGTAACTCTCATGCTGAGCGATGCATATCTCAAAAAACCAAGATGCGAGTCTTATATTGACCGAAGAGTGCTTAATCTGGAGTTATTGCGATATAAACGCGTTGTGGTGCGAGCGGCGGTGTATCTGAGATGTATCGCTCGTTAACGCCACCGCTCTCGACAATTTGATTTATGGGAGGCTTCCACACAGATTACAAACTACAGAACATAGCTTTATATTTTTGGGCTATAAATTAAGTATTATCATGATGATACATTTACGTAAAATAACAAAATAGTTACTCAAGTAAAGGATGATATTGACATATCGCAATTTGAACACATCGTGTAAATTGGCGTACCACTGGGGTCAGTCCTAGGGAGTGTTCTATTAGTAATATATTTTAATAACTTGCCGTTTAATATCGCAGAATAATGTAGCTACGGTTATGTGAACATATTCAATTTGCTATAGCCAATTATAAACCAGCGCACATGTTAATACAAACAAGATATTTTTAACAAAGACTTGACTTCTCTGAAAGATAGGGTGGGGATTGATTGTGCAAATTCTATACTCTAGAGTAAAGAAACCGGGTCACTTTTCATACAACTTTCTACGGGAAATGACCCTTATTTTTGCTCCCTAGTATACAATAGCTTAAACTTCAAAGTGACTTTGACTGTACAGTTACTTCTAAGCTGTTGTCAAAGGGTGTGGGTATTGTCTCTTACAATCTGATAAGGGAAATAAAACTCAGCCAGCCCTTAATCAAATAAGGTACGAATTCCGTTTCCCTAACAAATAAAAGAGTTTTTTAACGAAATAGGGTGACAAACGAACCAAATCGTAGGTAAGTGATCACTATCCAATTCCACTAGGAACACCGAAGGACTGAATATGCGTGGCCATAGAGGGCTAAGATGGAACCTGAAGTGCCAGTAATTTTGCCGGTTGTTTTGCTATGCACGCCGGAACACAGCAGCGCAAGGTATACTGCTTGGCGGCAGGATTAACGAGCACGATTATGGTTGCGATGGACTTTACACGAGGTCCTACCACCCTTAAAGCTGGATCATACAAATCCCTTAGTGTTTTTACTGTCGACTATTCGGGCAAGTATTGGACATTTTTCAAAAATAGCCTCCTGCGTAGGTAATACCCCCTTACCCTATTTACAAAATGGCTAATAGTAACAAAAATACCAATCCAAATTTTTTTATAATTTGTTTAAGGGTTAAGAGCTCAAGTGGGAAAAGCTATTTCAATAAAACAGGGTAATGTTTCATTTCCATCATCTTTCGAAGTCAAGTCTAATTTCCCGAAGGGCAGGCCCTCCTGTTCTTATATTGATGCTAATAATACAGCCAGACGGAATTATATTGTCAAAAAGACCTCTGAATTTAGTTTCATGCCAATATTTAGATTTGGATTTGTACTTTTATTCGTTTCAGAACGGTCTAATTTTATTCTTTTGTGGCATGTTCCATTTACATGTTAAAGGTGTTTATTTTACAAAAAACGGTGGTAAAATTGATATTGTTTTAAATCTGGCTACATTGGATACGTAGAGGACTACCTACTATACAGACGAGACAAGACTAAAACGAGATGCCTGCAATCGTTACGGATGGATGACGAGAGTGAAATTCTTTCACACTCTCATGGTGAGGCCACGAGCGTAGTTTTTGGAGTTGCGAATCGAGCCTACATCACGTAAATTCGGTCACGTAATTTCTACTACATTCGGTTTTACACAAACCTCCTGTTTCGTTCACACGTCGACGCAAAATGATTTGGACTTTTGTATGCGGCAAGAAATTACGCGACCGAAATTCCGCGAATCACAACTCAAAAAATAACGCTCGTCCGCTCGTCTGGCCTCAGAAATAATAGTTCGAAATAAGTTGAATGTATGTATGTTCACACTTTACGGTAGCTTGTGTCCATGGCTTTGCTCCCGTGGAACATCAAACAAAAGGGAAAAATGTAGGTAAGTATCTTCTTTCAAAGGTATTACAAAAGCTGTGGTGTCCAAGCCGTTTGACCTATGTCCTGTCAATCAGAGGGTCGTACTTTCAAATCCGTCTTTGCACCTCGGAGTTTATTCTGAACTAGCTGTTGCCCGCAACTTCGTCTGCATAGAATTCGTTTATCGCTATCCCGCAGGAATTACGCAATTTTCCGGGATAAAAAGTAGCCTATGTGTTATTCCAGACTGTAATCTATCTATGTTCCAAATTTCATCCAGATCTGTCCAGCCGTTCTGGCGTGAAAGAGTAACAACATCCAAACATACTCACAAACTTTCACATTTATAATATTAGTAGGATTAGTAGGATTTATGCGCAATATGACATTTGAAATACAAAATTAGATTTTTCGTAGCTGTTTATCAGAGATAATGTAGGATTCTAATGGTGAAAGAATTATTCCAATTGGTCCAACAGTTTCGGATTCGGAGCCATATTCTAAACAAAACAATCAGGCGCTTCCTCTTTCTAATATTCGTAGGTAGCTATCTCCCCTAAGAAACCTTCGTCCTAGTGGGATCTTCACAAAGGGAACAGTAACACAAACAAGGTCCCGAACACATTAGTCTGGCTCGGGCGCGACCGCGATATCGGTCCTCATGCCACGCGGTTAAGTGACATGTAATACCAGGGCATGAATTTAAACTAAAATAGTGAAACTATCACCTGAAGCGAAATGAATAAGACCACATAACTAGTGAGCAGCGCCGCATACACTAAAGTCTTTGCCTATCTATAACCCCATGCTTAGGGTGCACTATCTGTCATCTTTTGCTTGAGTGTACCTATATATGTGAACGTAATAGTATATTAGTGTGTATTGTATTGTATGATTTTTTAATATTTTGGTTTGTTTATGTTTATATTCCCTAAATAACTATCATCATATCGTATAACTACGCACCAATGTTGTGCAGGTCCGTTTTGTTCGTAAATAAAACCGCTTTTAAAGCGTTTACATTCATCGCCAAATAACGCATATTGCGATGATTTCACGAAGGAGATCACTTTTCAACAGGTAAATGAAAGAAATTATAATTTATGACAGGAGCCCACCAAAACCAGTGAAAAATGAATGTTATTGGACCACACGCGACACTAGCGCCTCTAGTGGCAAATTCACACTCAATAGCCCCAGTCAAAGTATGTGTAGGAAGGATAAATAAAGATGACCGCCTTAGGTCATGTCTATGAATTAAGAAAAAAATTCAACAGTTAGATGCAGGATGGGGACTAAACTTGAGAGTGACATAGTCTATCGTAAAACACCCGAACTAAAATTACACAGGACTATCGTTTCTTTGCTCACCAGTTGGCGCCACTGTTGACTAAATACCAGAGGTATAGCAAATCGGCAAACAAGCATACTTTTGGCTAAAAATAAGTTTGTAAACAGTAAACAAAAAAACTTCTGAATTAGCTGCACTTTTGACGTTGACTGTACCAAAGAACTTCACTCGCAACTCGGTTGCATTTGTATTTAGCAACACGTTATTAAGCGCGGGAATTAATTAAGGCGTAGTTTACAATGGTCGTTTGGAAGTTTCCGGGTCGGTGTAACCCGAGGCGCGGATTAATTCGTTATGTGGAGACTGCCCTATAGAGGAAACGCCGCCATTCCCTATTTTTAGGAAGTTACTTTTATTTTGTGCTCACAAAAACTTTAGTTTATTGATGGGCCGTTAATTACCAACCAGTTGAGCATTATATTGTTGAAATTATTTTAGAACGACTTTTATGTTACCTATTTATGGTAGCCTATAATAGAATAAAAAAAACATTGCATTAATTGTAACAGACAAAATGAATGTAGGAAAAACAAAAGCGCTTTATGAAAGCGAAGGTGTCTTAAAGTGTATTATGTACAATTCTCCTCTAATCTATGACATATACAGGGTGTCACAAAACCCTTTAACGATAATTCACGAGCTTGTTCGCTATATTGGTTTGAACACCCCTGCAAAGTATGAGACCCTAATTACAACTTAAAAAAAAAAATACATAAAAAATAATTCAATAGCTTTGCTCAGTGTGCCACCGGCTTAAGCTATTCACATGCCTACTCATAGTTCTACACGTCAAACTATTGTTGGTGACTACTTCAGCATACGAAAGTTTCGTAAATCAGCCAATCAGCTATCAAGCTTTCGCAACATAAGCGACACACAATGTCCGGTAGCGTAACTAATTTTATACCGGGAAAATTAAACTTTTGCTGTGAATATTTAGAAGTACAAGCCAAAAACCTAAAGTTGTGAGCATTCGCATATTTTGTATTTCTTGCTAATCTTATGAAGTAGGTACCTACTTAGGTATTGATTACAGACCTTCAGTTATTGTGTCCGTTTTAGTCACTCACATGTCAAATCACATTACCACTCAACGTGAATTACCCCGTAATCACACACAGTACACACTCAAACATCATTTCGCTTTACTATTTTAATACAAATATTTAAAATAATTACAAAAAAATAATAAACATTGCCACTCAATATCAACTGACGGCCGTCAGTTTTATTTTGTTTTATAATCTTTTCCACTAAGGAAAGGCAAAGGGATCAAAGCCCGACAGCCATGTCTGATGTAATAGTGTTTTTGTCAAGTCCTGTCACAGTCAGAGTCGTCTCGGTCCATCCTATAGGACGAAGTCAAATTTAAAATCCACGCAGTATGTATTGTTTCGGTATCCATATTAATTCGCAATTGTTAATTGTCGACTGTGTAACAAGACTAACTATTTTCAATATGATCATTTTTCTAATTCAGCAGTATTCTGGCTTGTCTATAGTCGATCGCCTGCTTGCACCCACTAAAAGGTAAACTGGTAGAGATCCTTTAACAGAGATAAGTTTGTTTTTGTTGATGTATCTTATCTTTCTTTGACAGTTGTTTTTGTTTCATTATTTTTGTACAATAAAGCATTTTCTATTTACTACTATTACTACTAAACCCTGGAACATAAATCGACAGTAAAGGACATAGTGGACAGCGCGCATATTACATAGTGATAACGGTTCGCAACCGAGAGCGACCCTTTGATGTAGCAGCCCAAAACTGACTGGGTGTAAAGGACAACTATGCGATTCTCTAAACGAGACTCATGATCATGAGTGAACGGATAAATGAGCTTATTGGTACACAATAATGATTTGATTCTTTCGGGTGCCACACGCCCGATAACAAGCAAGACACATTGTCTGCCAAGCGCAGTGATGACTTCATGAATCAGAAATTGAGGCGTGAAAATGGGTATGAATAAATAAATAAATAAATAAAAGCCATCCCACACTCACATTCATGCTTAAGACAAGTGTTCACGTCCCACAAGTAGAGAGTGAAGCTACCATAAACAAACAGCCACCAACCTCTTACAGAGGGCGCGGGCGATCACGCGGTATTCATTCAAATATGAACAGTCAAAAAACATTTGTCAAAACATCGTGTTTGTAATTTTCGATGTAGAATCCAATTTTAGTTTCTTTTATGTAAAAAAGAGAAATAATCTAAATAAAACTGTGATTCTTTGCGGATATCCGCTCAACAATTAATGTGTGTGTGTGAGAGAGTGTTTAATAATTGTGGCTTTAAGTGTATTACGTGATTTCGTATTGATACAGAATAATGTAAGTATAATCATAAGCAACAATTACAGATATCCATTTTATTCCATCTCCTAACACATAATCCTTTTAAAATCATCTCTAGGTACTTTTTTAAAGCATACAAAGAATTGTACTTAGATTACAATTATTTTCGCAATTCACTTCACACGCACGTTAACGTTTGCCAGGTCGTACTGTGGATTTTCTGAAACGAATCTAGAATAATTTAAAATGATCATTTATCATTAAGGAGATCCGATCAAAGTTTTATGGTAGTTAGTTTGAAAGCAAGTGCGAGTGAAGTTTTAGTTACAAACAATAAGGTTTTGAGTAGAGCTACTCACGTAACTTATGAATGAAAAGGTACACTGAGAGCATAGTCCTAAAATGCATCTTAAGATTCGTTAATTAAAGGGTCAATTAATTAACCACGAGCGTCAAACTTTGCCAGGGTGTTCAGATAGACTTACCTGACAATTCTGTAAAAGGAAGTTAAAGGGTTTTCTGACACCCTGTATATGTAAAAAAAGCGCAAAAGTTTATCCATAGAGTTACTTGGTCAATGTTTGTTGCTATTAATGATATTATTCATTTTAAACAATTACATCTATGGTTTAACCTTTGCGATGTCAGCGCCGTCTGTCAAATCTTAAGGGAAGTGGTACGCCATGCTTTGTAAATTTATGACAAAATGGCAAGCAAGGGCGGTGCAGGAAATACCCTGGCGTACTTTACTTTATATAAAGTGCTTACGTAGGAAAATATCAGTTTATTTCATCCTTCCACTATCAAAAAGGTTCCATTACGATACTGCACCAAGTAAATAAAGTCATAAAGAACATAGGTACAACATTGTTGTTATCGAAACAAATGACGTACGCTCATGTTTCACGACACGTAGTGATACGTGACGGTACAGTATGGCGGCGACTTTACATAGGTATTATAGGTGCCTTACTTTTAGTGCTTTTACGTATTGTTCACTTGCATAATTTAATGTCTGAGTATCTGTATGCTTACTGCAAGTTTTCGGTAGCAAAATACGTCTTCATCTTCTTATTCGTGGCGCATCAAGTCGTTATAGCAACGATAATTTCGCCAATGTAAAAGTAACAAAAATATAATTCAAAAATCTTGTGACAACTTTCGGCCTCTTAGCCAACAGTCAATGATATCCCTCATAAGCTGCCAGGAAATCATTAGCCGATGCCCAGGGTGCACCGGACCAAGCACTGTCTTCCCTCCGGACGAATCTAAAAACGAACCGCAGCTCTTGACCACACGTGGAGGTAACCCGACTCGCACCCCGCAAAATATGCCTCGATCACGTTTGCGAACTGTCAAAAATTATGACAACTGTTTGTTGTCGTTTCGTTCCGCTAGTGGCGCTGCTCTGACTGCTAGACTAGAGGCTCTCCCCCTTATTCATAAACGACCTGTAGGCTTCTGCCAACTTAGCAATCATTTGTCCTTTTATGTGAAAGGTAAATGTGAAAGTGACAGATAAGGACAAACGATTACTAAGTTAGCGGAAGCCTACAGGTCGTTTATAAGAGGGTCTGTCTTGTTGAGGCGCATGAAATATGTATTATTAGGTGATAGGTTGTACTTCTGCCGTATAATTTTGACATCGTATTTTGATCCAGGGACCCAATTTTTGAAAGCACGTTAGTGAAAATACCGCTCGAAAGTAGTGAACAATTGTACAGAAATTTGGAATACAAAAGGTACCTCAGAAAGTACAGCTTAATTTGAGCTGTGATTTAACAGCAATAGCCAAACGCTACTCTTTTCCGTACAGCAGACAAAAACCTCAAGACACTAGTGCCATCTAGTTTTTAATCAGAAAACTGTCATTGTGTAATGCTTAATTCAAATTCATTCGTATTATAACTGGCCAGATATGAAAGTGAGCTAAACCCTGTCGCCAGCGGTAATTGGGCATGCAGTGGCGCCTGCGGTCGGCGCTGGCAACTAACGACTTCACGCTCGCCGCACGTCGCTTCCAATTAACAAGTCACACACTGACTGTGTCTGTTGCCTGCGATGGCCAAACCCTAACAAATGGTACGTTTTTAGCACACATGGGAGCAGCACAGTACACACACACATTACTCTGGAGTGAAGTACATTTCTAATGAAGCAGATTATTTGTGGCTCTCAATAGTTGTAATTTTGAAACTCACTCGTTCCCCGTCCCTAATTATAATACTCCTGTCATCCACTCAGTTGACTGGAAGAGATCCCTTAAACGGATAAGTCTGCCTTTGTGAATGTATCTCAGTGTTTGTTAAAAGTATTTGATTTATGTTTATTTTGTTCAATAAAGAAATAACATACATACATACTATCGAACAAAGTTTTCTCTGACCCACAGTGGAACTCTTTCATAGGAAATGTCATAGTGACGTTACATTGATTTGCCAAGGATAATCATGTGACGTTTACTGTGAACGTTCTACGGTGGGTCAGGCATCAACTTGTACGATAGTACATACATACTTTTGTCAACTACCTAGTCAAAGATTTAATTTGAGCCGTAATTTTGTAGCAGTGCACAGATATTTACTTCTTTCGAATGGTATTTTAGAGTGGCGGTTTTCAAAAATCGGACCCCTATTTCTACCAGGTTCTTCCAATCTTGATCAGGGGCCCGATTTTTTAAAAGCACATGTGTGAAAATACCACTCGTAAGTGGTATAAATCTGTTTAGGTATATCTTGAAAACTACAGCTCTAATCAATTTTTTGACTAGGTCACAAGATTAATGAGAGCCGTAAGTATCGTCTCAGCTACTTGTGTTTCAAATTCAGCACAATTTTTCACCACTTTCGAGTGGTATTTTCACACGTGTGCTTTCAAAAATCGGTGCCCAGTTCTTAATTTTTACACAAAACTTGTACACAACACAGAGCTACGCTCCGCGCCCGTGTCTATTTTTTGTTAGTTTTGTAATCAAAATGCCCATTCACTTTTGCTATTCAATTTCAATGCCCATTCATGGTAAATCAGTCAAAGATGAATGGGCATTTACTAGACAAACGTGCTCCATCTTGGGCCGCACCTTTAATTTTATCCGTTCTATCAGGTATAATCTTTATTTGAATCCCCTTCCCACCTATACGCCCACACCACAATCATGCTAAACGTGGCCTTTAGGTCTTATTACCTTAGGCTCTGTCTACCCCATAAGGGTTACAAGTAAATTTTGAACAGACGCCATATACAGAGTTGGATATAAATCCCTGTAAATGATTAAATCCACATCATCATTCCTGGGTATCGACTACCAATCTTATTTAAACCACTCAAAAATTGTCTTTATTTCATTTAAATGTGTGTTACTTGTAAGGGAAAAACAACCAACGCTTCTATAAATAGCGAACTTAATACGATTAACTTCACGATGTAGATAATAAAGTTCACTTACTCTGGTATCTAGATAAATGTTAGGAACAGTGAACCATCCATTTCCCCTGCCCACTGAAAACCTGCATAGTATTCATGGACATAAATTTAGTGAAACAGGAACACTGAGAACGAAAGGCTAGTTTGTAACAAATACAAAATGTAGTTTTCTCGGGAGCTGCTCTTAATTTAACTTGCAATGTATTGTATGTCATACTAACTAGAAGTCGAATTGGTCGCCATGGCCATCCATTCGGTTGGAATGTTCAGTCAGTCATGTATGTTTATCCGGGTGGAATCTTGCGACTCAATTTTGAAGTAGATGTCTTCAACCGACTGAGCTGAAATTTTGCATACTACGTAACTCGTATGACGATACAATAATCTGGTAGTGGAGTTCTGATGATCCAGCCAGGATCGTCTCCGCAAGAGTGAACTCGCTTCAACGGTTGATCCGATTGACTTGAAATTTGGTATACATACGCATGAAGGATGGATGACAGTGCAAGGGCAGTCAGCAAAAAGTTGCTATCAAAAAAGCTTGTATACTTGTGTATAATAGTTTACATGATAATTTAAAGAAAAACAACTATGGATAAATATAAATTCACTTGCAAGGTAAATCTAAAAAAGAGCTCCCCGCTTGTTTTAAAAATAAAATTGTTGACGGAAACTGTTTTCTTTTGGCTCGCGCGGGTCGTGTATTTGCTACAGATGAAAAAAAAAAATCGTTAGTGCGATGGTTTTTATTTGCATACGTTTCGTTGGTTTTGGATGGAAGGAAAAAGATGGAGTTAATTCTTGTTGAAGATATTGATTTGGGTATTGATCTCCATCATTAATACCTTATACGAACTTTAAAAACAAATGAGGGTACACTTAAGAGCAGTTTGTAAATCATAAAGCGACGCTCTTTTAACTCGCTATAACATTACTGGGGTCGCCAGTGTATCAACGTTACGACATATGTGTTTGTGTGTGTATGTTTTAAGATCAAGTATTAAGCACTAACGATTTCAATAAAGTTTATTATTATAGGGTTTTTTAGGGGTTGCATGTTTAAGCATGGGTCATTTAATACCTAGTTTACTAAAAAATGCCTACAAAATTTTTTTTGCCACAGAGAATTGCAAAATGAAGCTGACTCATATTGCCAATTTCATAAAAATCGAAGAGTTTCTATATCGCTCATTATTTTTCCCAACTGTGAGCCATCTCAAAGCTCTAGTTTACTTTCTATTAAAACCGCTGGAGTTATGCGATAGCGTGCTTAAAAGTTTAAAAGAAGGCTTTACCAGCTCGGAACTTCGCAATAATCCGAGGAAATAATACACTATCAACCCAAATTTCGATGGAAATAGTTTTAAACCATAATTTGAGTATTATTACACATAAACGGATAAATCACGTATAAAAAGTCGAGTGATGACATGTTTCGGACTATTTCGTAGTCGTGTGAGCGAACCTTTACAGAGTGACGTGATCAGTGTTGTGTGCTGCCCGACATTTGATAATAATAAAAATGACGATGAAAACGAGGGTAGTTGTGCGCCGCTGTCAGTTGCGTCGAACAGCCGCGGGAGCAGAGCGCTGGCGTGTTCGTGTCGCTGCCGCCGGGGCGAGCGCTCTTGGAAAAAGGACTACGAAATAGTCCGAAACATGTCGAGCATCACTCGACTTTTTATACGTGAGTTATCCGTTTATGTGTAATAATGATTAAGTCTCACGGTAGTTTCATGTTGAACATAACTTGAGTACTTTTTAAGATGTTAAAAATTAATTTGTAGGTAAAGAATTAAAAAAAAACTGTTGTGTAAGGATCTGATACAAACTTAAATAGAGGTAAGAAGTACAGATAACTAGAAATAACCATGAAACAAGATAATCATTAAGATTTTACAAGCTAGGTAAATAATGGACACTTCGTAAAAACCCTACTCCGACGCCCCCGGACGACCACCAACCTAGGACAATTCCGGAAAACCCCGGACAGACGCAACCCTTGTTTACTTAGAGGATCAATCAGCGGCTTTCCTAGTGCATTCGTAGAGAGGATCATTATCGGCAGTTTTCAACAACACCATTATGCACCAACCACTTTGTCAATGTACATATATATACATAAATCACGTCTCTATCCTTTACAAGGTAGACAGAGCTTAGGCTTTACCTTAGAGTAACAAGGGTAACAAAATCACCAATGTAAAAACACACAAATCACGTCTTTATCCCTTACGGGTAGACAGAGCCTAAGGTAACAAGATCCTTAGATGTATCACGATGGTGGGCGTATGGGTGGAACGGGGAATCAAAATAGTGATGGGTTGCTAGTGGCATCGCCTTTACATGATTCCTATGCCCATGTAAATGTTTGCTTATTAAAAGAAAATACTAGCAAGAAAAACGCAGTTCAGAGCATAGCTAAAGTTAAGTGTTGAAATAGAAACGACTTTTCTATTGAGGCGATCTCTACAAAACCAACGGATGAATACATTTCCAATAAGTTGAGCGACACATAAAGACACAATTTCACAATTTCTAAGTTCTAAGATGCGTCAACATTGCATTGAAAACTGCACTGTATATCAAACGAAAAGGGTTTAAGTTTGCTACAACAAGGAAGTAAATCATAGAACCTTTTTCATCATTAGCCAGTGTAATTTATATTCAATATTCTCTTTCCCGGATAGTCATGAGTTTGATGTTCACAATATTGATATTCTGAATATTTGTCCTGCCTCTGTCTTATGCCGAATGAAGCTTTGTAGTAAACTAGTTCTGTCGATATAGCCTGGGGTAGTACTTAGGAGCTTTTGGCAGCTTTCATACTTTTAGGTTCGTTTTTTATTTGCTTCGTGTTCTAAGCTACTTTGCCCTGACTTCTGCAAAGAAGGCTCTAGTTGCGTTTGATAAATACTCAAAATTGTGGTGTGATATGGAATTTATTTTTATTGGAAAAGGTTTCGAGATGTTCGCGTGTATTTTTTGATCAAAATCTGTTATTTATTGATAGTATACAGTACTTTATTGTCTGGTAGGTTTTATGAGTCTATGTATTATATCCGGTAAAGTTATGTATTGTGGCAAACAAATTAAATGGTATTTTGTATTTATTTATATTGTCATTCATATTTTAAATTAAATACTATGTTTACATACCTCTATTCTGGGGTTATTTTGTGGAGGATCATCTAAAACTAATTGAATTAATAGAGCAGCACTTAGCAATTCGGTACTTATTTGGAGTAGTAAAGTAATCGGAATGATTAATTAATTCTGTCGAAAAAAAATTTTATTTGTTTCCTTCTTTGGACAAAGTTAAATATAAGTAATAAATGTAAGTAATGTACTTAAGGTACCTCGTGAATAGTGCTACCTTGTGAGAACAGTGTTTCGGTATGTATAGTGTACATCTTTGTAAACTATTTAAGTATTACCAATATCGTCTATCTTTGATTGGATATTTATTAAATTCTTATGCCGAGCGGGAGGTCTCTATTTTAACACGCTTTTATTAGGCTCACCTGGGGCCTTACTATGACGTCTTAATGCGATTCAATTCCGATTCAGTCAAGGTTCACTCGCTGTCAGATCCATACTAAAAATGACAGCTAAAACCTGAACTGAGGCGCAATTGAATCGCATTAAGACGTCATGGTAAGGCCCCTGTATGTAATTTGTATTAATTTATTACCTCTTTGTCATCATTAAGTAGGAAGTGTTATTTTTAGGGTTCCGTACCTCAAAAGGAAAAAACGGAACCCTTATAGGATCACTTTGTTGTCCGTCTGTCCGTCCGTCCGTCCGTCTGTCAAGACCCTTTTTCTCAGTAACGCGTGGAGGTATGAAGCTGAAATTTATATCAATTACTCAGGTCTACTGTCCCTTGAAGCTGTGAAAAAATCAAACTTCTAAGCCAACGCAATCAAAAGATACAGCCGTTTATGCCGCAAATTTCCGCAAATTTTCAACTCTCAAGGGAATCAAAACCTACAAGGTAGTTCCCGTGAACGCAGAATCTTGAAATTTGGTATGAAGGTAGGTCTTATAGCACAGATTAAAGAATAATTGCGAAAACCGTAAATGTGTATGTATGTCTGTATATAGCAGTGACCAATATAAAGTAACCCCACACTGCGTACATTTTGCTTTGGAACAGGGCTCTGCGTACACTGGTTTTAGATATTTATAGATAATGATACGGAACCCTCGGTGCGCGAGTCCGACTCGCACTTGACCGGTTTTTTACTTTGGCAAAATCGCAACCTTCATTAATTCATAATGAGGTTTTGAAGTATCCTCTAAGCGAATCTAATCAACAGGAAAAGGGTTTTTTGCGCAAAAATCCCCAATAAATCAAAAGGCAACAAATTGGCCAGAGAGGATAACCAGAGACAAAGGCAATTTAAAAAGTCGACCTCACGCCTAAAACGGAAAATGCTTTAAAAAGGATAATCCCATTAAAGGCACCTGTCACTGTCAGATGTCTTTGCAAAATTTGAGAAAATTATTCAGTCTCGCGGCAATAATTTTGAATGCGACAAAATGGAAATTACTCGTTCATCGAAACACACAAAAGCGATAATTGATCATCTGCTGTATGGTTTGATATTTGTTTGACCTTTTGAAATTGCGTGTAGTTTATGGCTGTTGAAAATATTAAAAATTTGACGAAAAAACATCTGAAAGATTGTGAATATTCGTGATATATTATGTGTACCTAAGTGACATATTTATATGTGTGATAAGAAAAATGTTTGCGAAGAAGGATTACTATCATCCATGCGGCTATGTGTTCAGGTATTATTTTACGTTAGGCACTAAAAATAAAATAAAAAAAGGTACTCTCTATTGCAAAGGAATTTTAACATGTAAGAAAACATACTGAGTCTCTAGTGTAAGTTTTAGAATATAAATCTAAAACGCGTTCGTGTATACGTCTCAATTACTATGGAATAATTAGCAGCGCCACTTGCGGATCGAAACGGCAACAAACTGTTCTCATAGTATTTGACGTTTTGACGCAAACGCGTTCGACACGTATTTTGTGACCGAAAACCTACACTAAGCATACTGGAACACAGCATCGCAAGTAGTGCTGCTTAGCGGCAGGTCTAGTGAGTGAGATGGTGGTAGCAATCCGAACGCACCTTACACGTGGCGCTGCACTAACTACCCCAAAAACTATTTATTTCTACTTGTAACGTTTAAATACTTAAGTTTATGAGTCACCACAAATTTGCTCGCACTCTTTAACACCCCCAAAAAAAACCACACACACACACACACACACACACACACACTCGATGGGCTTTTACCATCTGCGCGGGAAGCGAAGCAACTGGTACATTCCATGTTTTTTCTTTGCACTATTTAAATAACTTGATAATGAAACCTCGGCAATAAGCAGAAACTAAGCAATCGCTTGAAGTAGCCCTAGCCAAAATTAACTTTCGCAGCAGTTGCCTGGCCCATGAAAATGCCGTAAAACCAAGTTAAAACTAACGCAGTGAGGGAATTAATAGCAGGTCCGGTTGCTGGCTTAAGTAATTTTTATAGCTCTTCATACATAAATCACGTCTTTATTCCCTTACGGGGTAGACAGAGCTTGACAACACAAGACAAGACATAAGGCCACGTTAAGCATGATTGTGGGCGCGGGGAATTAAATTCAAAATAGTGATGGGTTGCTAGCCGCATTGCCTATAACATGATTTCTAAGATTTTCGCCCATTCCCTTGATGGGCTTATACCATCTGCGCGGGAAGAGAAGCAGCTGGTACATTTTATGTTTTTACATTTTTTTATTAACTTGTAATGCACTACCCGCCCGCACCTCTTTCGGTTCCCCTCTTATCGTCGTACCCCGCGCCCCTGTGCCGCGCGGACGAGGACTCATTTAGCGGTCGGTCTATAACAGTTATTTTTGTGTTTTTTGCCCCTTTTTCGTCCCTTGTGCCCCCCCCCCCCCCCAAACCTGGATCCGTCCTTGTACCAATTGTGCGGTACATTTTGTTAAAATAAGGTTAAACCGATTAAAACCGTCCCCATAATTCTGTTCCACATAAAGAATTGACATCGCCCTCATCAGGCTTCTAATGTCGGCTTCCGTTTTCCTCGTTCGCTTTTATCATCCATTAATGTCAAAGACTGGTAAGATATAATATTATAATAAATACATTAATCTTACAACTACTGTGGCCGCAGCGTACCTACTAAGAAAGTGCTTAACTTAACTGCCACTTAGTTTGTAAAGAATTAACTCTACAAGCGGACGTAAGGTTCACCTATAGAATGAAAACATCAAACAGTTACAATTTAAAATTTAAATATTTTTTTTATCATGCTTGGCCTTTATTAGTAGACTACACGCCCATGGACAAAAAAAACAAGTGAAATGAACCAGCTTGAAACACGCTTAGAAGGCTGTTACTATAACATAAAATAACTCTGAGTGCTATGCCGTCTTTTCTGAGCGGTACAGATTTTTTCCCACACATTGAAAAAAAAAAATGCACCAACTTCCGGCACCACCAGTTTAAAACGGGCTAGGTCCTTCGACATTTATTTTTAATCATCTATAAGCTATAAAAACGCCGTAAATTAATAATTAGTCTTAATTCCTCACTTGTAGGTACCTGAGAAATTCCATAAATGTACCGCTTAGAAAAGACGGCATAGCGCTCAGAGTTATTTTATGATATAGTAACAGCCTTCTAAGCTTGTTTCACGCTGGTTCATTTCACATGTTTTTTTGTCCAAGGGCTTGTAGTCTGGCACGGCACCCGCTCAGTATTCTTTGTATGAAACTCCATACTGCAACGCACACTTATCGGCTTCGGAACGGCAACTCCTCGCCTCGGCATAAGCAAACAGTGCGTGGGCAACTCGCCGTCACTCCGCTTACGTCAAGTCGCCGCCGCGGGGACGGCGCGAACGTCGGGTGGTTCCCCCGCGGGCGGCCCGCGAACGCCCCGCCGCTTGCCTCTCTGACATCGCCTACCGTCAACGTTGACTGCTAGCCGCCAACCAGTCGCCGGCTCGCGGCAAGCGCGCTGTAGACTCGCGGATGCCTCGAAGGAACTGATGAGGTGAGGCGGCGCCGATCTGGTGACGAGTGGTTATGTGTGCGATAACCTTTTATCATCTCCGAAAACGATAAACGTAGTCACGGAAAATAGTTAGCAGCGAGCAGACTGAACTATTCAAAGACTACATTTTTTTAAAGTCTGCTGTCATCTTGTCCTCTGTGTTACTCTACAAAAGAAGTAAAGCATGCTGGAATACATAAGGCCACTTTGTCACCACTCGGTTGTAAAAAGTTCCACTCAGAGACAAAGCCCGGTTTCTTGGAAGTCGTTTGGCTTTAAGGGTCTTCAAACACATGCAACAGTGCAATCGATTGCTACAGTGTAGACTAACACATAGTTTAGGCATTGGAAGGATTCATTGTAAGCTGGTAACTATGTGCCTTATTAACGATCAAGTTCAGTAAGGAGAGATGTATACGTTTTGTGATGACAATTAGCAAATACGGTTAGTTCTCATGCTGTTCAAGAAAAAGGAAACCATCAATCTGAATGAGTTCACTACACACATGGCACACACCATGTTGTACATGGCACGTACACACATGTCAAGTTCCCATTTATTGATAGACTGCTATAGGGATCATGTTAAGGGCTATGTGGCTAGCAACCCATCACTATTTTGATTCCCCTTTCCACCTGTACGCCCACAGCACGGCCAAACGTGGCCTTTAGGTCTTGTTGCCTTAGGCTCTGTCTACGACGTAAGGGATACGGGCAATAGACTGTTCCCAGCAGTGAGATAAATATACCGGGCTATTTTAGACACTGAAGAAGTCACTATGGAACCCCAATTCCATATTAATAATGTATGTGAACATTGTTTAATTCAACCGCTATCGCAATTGGAATAAGCTTGGAAGTTTCAGATTAAAACAACTTCGAATGGGTAGGTTAGGTTCTTAATTATTTTCAATAATGCTCCAACATTTTCTTTACAAAGTTCTATATCTCAAAACCAGTTTTACCGATTTTGACGAAACTTACTTAAGAGCCATCAGAACAGAATAAAACATGTAGGTATTCCATTTGATAAAAAAAAACCGTACCTACAGCCAACGAGTGTAAGCATTCACCGCTACCTGAAATGAAATAAAAAAAAACAGTGTCTGTATAGTGAGGTGATTAAAGATCAGCATAATGTGTTTTAGCGTCCATTCCGTTTCAGGAAGCATGAAGCCTGGTTTACTTCGTGATAAAAAAATAACCGCTTCATAAACAACTGTTTGGACGTAACAAATGGACATTGTCCGTTAAGCGACCAACCTTTTTCAAATTGATCACAGTTATTTTTATCATTTATTAATATCCCGAACAGGCCGTATCGGGCACGGAATCAGAAAAAGGTCCCTAAGGTTGGCAACAATGATTTTTTATTGAATTCCCCTATAACGATACCGATAATCGAACGGATACGGAAATGGGATGACATTATTTTTGGGATATGCGTGTCACTCATCCACAAATTGCTCACGGATTGTGGATATTTAATTTTCATGATGCGAGTTGGTGATTTGCTTTTTGTTTGTGTTCCAATTTTAATACATTGATTTGGTTGTAGATAAATATTTAGTCATTTTGGCGAGTATATTTTCGAGTCCTCGGTATCTAATGTTGATAAAGAGGCCCCATTTTTTAAAGCACAGCAAAATTCGGGCTCGTGTACCTATTGGGTTTGAGTTGCGTTTCGTTCGTAACTCTATAAATTTGGGGCAGTTACGAAATCACTTGTTTGGTTTTGTATAATTGTTATAACATGAATAAGAGTTATGGAGGATGCTTAGGCTGGTGCAGTCATCCTATCACATGGATAGGTACTACATGGATATAAAGTTAAGATAGAGTAAGGAACTTTGCAAACATTAATTGATTATTTTAGGCGGCTACTATGTATAACTCGATACTGATTATTGCCGTAGAGATAGCAAAACAACTTGGGGCACGAAGTGGATGTTTTGCTAGCTTCCCTAATTACTACCTACGGTAAACTCAGTTCACAAATCAATTAGTGGATACTTCGGTACTTCAATAAATTGAAAATCTCCAACTCCGTACTAGTTTATAAACGGAACTTTCCCGTTAATATTCTTAATGGACAAGTTTCAACTTGTTAAAGAATGGATGAATATGTAAGACGAATTGAGTTATATTTTGCCAACTTTAATTTCGAGATGAAATAAGTTGTTATGGAGTTTGCCGTTCCCGACGGATCTTGATGTTGCAAAGTTCTTATATTTATAGTTGGAATGGTAATCGACTTTTAAAGTTTCGTTTTTATTAATTGAGTAGATATGGCTGAACTATCTTGTCTTCGTTTTCTTTCTGTTGTTTACTGCCGCGATACTCAGATATCTAGATGACCTAGCTATACTTACCAATAAGTATTTCTTCACCGTAAGGTGTTTTCTAAAGAACGCTGAGTAATTCTCATATGAAGTGGGCCTTTGGTCCGTCATTTCCAGAGCTAGATTTTGGGTCACGCGTATTTTTTATCAAGCCGCTGTGTACACCACTTTCTGTGTATATCACTTTCGAACCTAAATTGCGATCTCGTGTGTACGTAGCCTACGCAATACTATCACACGCATATCGTGCCGTGTGTACTGATCTCCTAAACCTCCTGTTTGCGATGGTCCCCAAAGTTGGCTGGGCCAATATTTGTTGTGCCTTCGCCTTTTTAATCCGACCCTTAAAGTTTGGCCTCCCTTATGCCCAACTGGGGATCCGCGTCTCTATGTTAATGTAATTGCTGCCCTGCATAGGTTACATGGATAATGCTGCCATATCACTAGAGCAAAGTGTAACCCTTTTGGAGGATGCAGAGTTTAAGTACGTCTGGTAGAAGAATGTTCAGAGTTTTTATTAAATACGGGTTTGTGTGTGTTTACAACTCTAGCACCGTCTCGATCAAACTGATATTAAAACGATGTTTCAAGAGACTCAGACCAAATGCAGTGTAAAGGTGGAGTTTAATGAACGGTTAAACGAGGCCGGTGTAAAGTATGCCTCGCCGTGTAGGTATGTGTAAGTAGGTAGTTGCGCGCGCATTGTGTGCAACATGACTTTGTCAAAAAAAAACTAGTTGAATTAAGCACGCAAGGCGAGACTTAGTATGAACCGGTCTCATTTGTTGTCGATAGAACTCCGTCTTTACTTTTTATTAATTACTAGCTGTTGCCCGCGGCTTCGCCCTCGTCCATGTTTTTTTTTTAAATGTTTTCTCAGCGTTAAAACCTTCCCTGGACTTGCACAAATAGTTCAAAACCAAAATTATTCAAATCGGTACAGCCATTCTCGAGTTTTAGCAAGACAAACGATTTATATAAATGAGCTGGAACATAGTTGATTTTCGAGAAAATTTCTTCTAATCTCATGAACTGTCTAATAAAATGGATTTCACACCAATACTTAGTCTGATCGTGGTAACTACGTGATATTCATGCCCTACCGCACAATAGGGATAAGTTTTAGAAAATGCGCTAGTTTCATATTCATTGTTTTATCTTCATTTAGGATGTTTTGGCCTTGTTCTATTAGATACTTAAGACGAGCACCTATATAATCGTTTTCGTTCGTTAATTCTAATTAATTATTTCAATTGTATGAACACGAAAGGAGCTAACGAAGTACAAAACGCGTAATAGCTTGACAAGCGCGCTCGCTTCCTTATGAAAGTGTTTGTTTATAATTGCTACATTTCCTCTTGAAATTAAGCCGTGAAGCCATTAAACGTAACGTTTCACCAGTAATACCTCGCTTAAGCGGCTTTATTTTATTAATCATGTAGTTATTACTTTATATAGGTGCTCAGCGGCAGCGGCGTAAGTGATTTATTCACAAACGGCCGCGCCGGGGGACGGCCGAAACAAAATGACTTCTGTTTTCCTCAAAAATTATAACGCTAAGGTTTCCCTGTACACAAAAGCGTGAATTTTTGTTCTAGTCCCTCTCCAAATTAATGTATTCACGAGGAAAGTTTTTGTCCAAATGAACGTGACGCATTTTGTTTTGTGTTTTTAAATAGTTTTCGCTTTTTGAATTGGGGTTGCCTTCGTCAGCCTTTTGACGACGTGATTGTGGTGTTTACGCAAATTTAGGGGAACTTCCGAGTGACAAGAGCGATTGGTGAATTGAATCGTAGCTTCAAAGGCTAATAAGTTATTTGCGTTCGGCTTCGTTTCACCACGGGCCCGCGTTTCCGTCGCGTGAACCAATCTAATAATGTGTTGAGCCAATTTGAAGGGCTTCAAAATTTGAGTGGAGATCAAATACGCGTACACCATGTTGGTTTACTTAAGCGTCGTGATTTCGAAATGATGTGCCTCCAGCGTACGTTCGTGGGAATAACGATCGTGTTTCAATTTGTTTTTTACAAATATGACTAACTAGCTTCGGCTCGCGACTTCGTCCGCGTACGAGTACAATTAGACTATTTGAATTGTTGGCGTTGCGAGCCTAGGCAGCTGAGATCTTCGACATGTTTATCGCTATCCCGCGGGAACTATGCGATTTGCTGGGATAAAAAGTAGCCTATGTTTTAATCTAGGGTAACAGCTATCTTCATTCCAAATTTTATCGAAATCGTTTCTGTCGTTTCAGAGGGAAGAAGGAACAAACATACACCCTCACTCACATCTTCACATCCTCACAAACTTTTGTATTTATGACATTAGTAGGTAGTAGGTAAGTAATAGTAGGTAAGTAATAGTAGGTAAGCAAGGACTGCGATTCGCAAACTTCTTTTTCTTTAAGTTGAAGAAATTATTACTTTCATACTGGTCTGGGAACAAAGAAATAACATAGGAAGTACCAGTTGCTTCTCTGCCCACGCAGATGGTAAAAGCTTTTACCAGGCTAGCCCATCGAGGGAAAATGGGCGAAAATCTTAGGAATCCCTACTAATATTATAAATGCGAAAGTAACTCTGTCTGTCTGTTACCTTTTGACGCTAAAACCGCTGAACTGATTTAGTTGAATTCTGGATATACAGATAGTTTTAGTCCCGGAGAAAAACATAGGATCGTTTTTATTCCGGAAAACCTCATAGTTCCCAAGGGATAGCGATGAGCAAATTCTACGCAGACGGAGTCGCAGGCAACCGCTAGTCATTTTATATGCGATGCGGCTAGCAACCCATCACTAGGTTATTATGTATGGAAGTAAGTAAGATATTGTACAAATACAAAGAAACAGACACAGATCACATAAAGAAAAAATACATTAAATTTGAGCACACAGGTGAACTATGCATACCTGTTTTTCGTTCACTGTCGTTTATTTCTGACTTAAGTTTACTTTTTCTTAATCTACTCTAACGTTTGGTGAACACACCGTGATCTAATCTCCCCGTGTCCGGCGCCGGCGCCTCACCTCGTCACGTCCGGACTAATGTCCGGGTGGCCGCGTGTCTTGTCCGGTCGCGGCGCAAATTACCCCGCTCGTTAATCACTGCAACTTTTTGTAGATACGCCCATATTGTGTAGTTAGGGGATAGGGTTTGAGAATATCAGGGTGTGGTCGTTTCCGAATTCTATGTGCTTGCGAGAGTATAAAACTTGGGAGGAACATAAAATGTATTGTAATTTTTTATGGTCGCGTTTGTATCCCTGACGTTAAAGTGTTGTAAGTTTGTCGTCATTGTCTCACTGTTTGTGTATGTGTGTGTCTGTGGGATCGTACGTCACAAACGAATGGACCGATTTGGATGCGGTTTTTTTAATCGAAAGCCAGTTTCCTTGCCCTCGGTCCAGCAAAGAGTATCAGTTCTATTCCAAAATGATATCAAGCATTTTTGGCATAAAATTGAATTATTTTTTGTTTTAGATTTTGAGGGGGGGTTTCTTAAACTATATGTAAATCTTTTATGCGTGGGGGTATTTTTTACGGTGTCCCCTTATTGTGTAGACAAAATTTTCACATAATTTCATTTCAATGAAACATAATTTTAAAGAAAATTTATTCAATGAATTTTACTTCGTAGAATATTCTTTCAAAAGATGACAATTGGTAGATTTATTATTACATAAGTTTGTTTCTAAGATGAAGGTATTATTATTAAAAAAAGCTTGACTATTATTTATAATAAAATGGTACTTAGAAAAAGTAGGTTAGGTTAATATAGAGTGTGTATGTGGCGCACTTTGTTAAAGATGTTGAGTGCAGGGAGGGGAGTGACCTGGAAATCATATAGGACCTTTTGTCAAACTTTTTGCTTATTTATTGGTTTACGTTGTAGTAAACTATTCTTTATTTATTTACAATGCCGTAAAGCGCTTAAAACGTATGACTTCGAAATGCTGAAATAAAAATTCAAACGTGCGCTACATGAATGCCGATACATGAAGTTGTTGCCGTTGAGGTCAGCGAGCGATTTAGGAGCACCAGAGTACAAGAGCGGGCGTCTGGACCGATTTTTCTGAATTCTAAACTTGCAAGATAATTTGCAAGTCTTATTGCGGCACTGGACCGACACTTTTAGTCTTTCTCATTATGGCCTGGGAATGTAATGAGGTATCTTTGGGCCTATATACTGATATCCTGAGGGCGGAATTTGTATGGCAAAAACCATACTTCAATAGAGTCAGAGCGTTGAATTTTATCGACTATCGATAAATTATATTATGAAGCGCATCTTCGTTTTTTTAATAATGAAGATACCTTAAATCCACGTGCAAAAAATTAACAGCAAAACAATATACTTTAAGGAAAAAAAAACAAATTAATTCATGTCATACTGATCGTTGCAATGCTATGTAACTCGCTAATCAAAGAAGTCAAATATTATAGTTAAAAACATAATATAACAGAATATATTTATCGATACCTGGAATAGTCGATAAAATTTAACGTTCCAATTCTCAAACATAACGCGTACGGCGTCAAAGGGGTGATTTCATTTCGAATTAGAATTTACGATAAAAATGTAAACTGAGTGTTCAATTAAATTAGCCCAGGTAGGTATCTGAATTATTCCAGAGCAATTTTAAGACACCTTGTATACTGGTGACCTTTAATGACTATTGTCTCTCATCGTTTTTTTATCCATCGAGCAAGCAACTTAATAGAATGGAAACGTCATGCAATTCATTATTTTATGGAGTAAAATTACGCCAAGCCGAAATTGGCGATTACTGCACTCTAATTGGTCAGCCGAAGATCAAAAGGGTCTTAAAAATAAAATGCTTATAAAGTTGAGTAAACAGCTGTTATGATAGATATGGATAGTTAATGTTTAGTCGTTGTATGGCATATTCAATAAAACCCGATTAATTTTAATAAAAACTAAAAAGTAAATATAATCAAATTCCTAATTACATAAAAAATGGGTTCGTTCCATTACGAAATAAAGGAAAAACAATCGGGGAAATTTCGGGTTAGTGTGGTATAAGTCGAAAAAGACTGATGTGTTGCCACATTTGGATAGCTCTTATTACTCTAATTGATTATTTCATCTGTTTTTATTAGTGGGAAAAATGCGTTACCTCCTGTGATGAGTGTTTTGTATGTCACGTACTAGTTTAACCTGAACCCTCGCGAAGCCAGTTCGTGGTTAGATGCAAGATGCAACTATCTAATGGATTACAATGTCGACGTCTCTCGAGGTCGGCCGTTGCTACTAACTTCAAGTGACGAGAGCTCGTGAATGTTTGAGCACTTGGTGCTTGTTAGAATCGAGTTAAAGATGTCCGGTGCCTTGGTAGAGCTCTGCTCTGGTAGCGCTGAATAGCTATGTTTCCTTTGCCAGGGGTGGCGAATGCCGTTAGTTAAATTAGATGTAACAATTGCAATACGGATTGTGTTTTATTAGGTAAGGTTTTGTGTGATATACAAACAGTTTTACTGTGAGCACACGAGTTCATTGCACTGATTATCTTATATATATAAAAGAAAGTCGTGTTAGTTACACTATTTATAACTCGAGAACGGCTGAACCGATTTGGCTGAAAATTGGTAGGGAGGTAGCTTAGAACCAGGAGACGGACATAAGATACTTTTTATCCCGATTTCCCCACGGGATTGGAAAATTCCGAAATGTTGTACTAATAATGCTACAGACATTAAATTTAGCATGCCTACACATTATTCCTTGATTAGTATAAAGATGCACTTAAAAAGGATTTTTTCAAATTTAAGGCGGAACAAAGTTCGCCGGGACAGCTAGTCTATTATAAACTAGGCTACGTCTATGTTTGTTTCACGTTTAATTTGGAAGAGTGTGGGCGGCTGGTTTGAATTTCAAAATTACGTTAGTTAATTAAGTATGCTTCAAACTGACTAACAACGATGCGAACAATTGATCCTCAAAATATCCGCATCTGATTTTCTAGCAGCCTGTATATTCTTTTTTTTTGTAAACAGAAGCATTAACCGATTTTAAAGTAGTTTACAAATCGGTTAAAGTGAAATAGCGGAGTATGAAGTAGCAATTATAAAAAATCGAAATGAAAATCTTCTCTTTATCTTTGATATTGTTTGAAAAAGGAATTGCATCCTTTGAATGTTGCTGTGTCAGAGCGTCGGTGAAACATAATAATACGCGCAGGTACAAACAAAGAAAACATTACAAATTTAGGTCTCAATTTCATCCGAGACGATTTAATGAATTCTTAACAATCTAAAGCAATATTAATTGTACCGTGAAATCAAATTTGATTTTAATTAATCTCTGATTAGATCAAACAGAGTCTGGTTCGAAATAATTGGGGACAAATTGGCCTGTTCGGACGAGAGTACCAGAGAATACCGGGAATAGATTAGGGTCCCGCGGGCAAACCGCAGGTCACAGGGATATTTAGGCTCTTTTGAGCCTTATTCTAGGGCTGTTTTTCTTTGGGAGTGCTTTATTTGTTCACAATTCAGCCGTGGCCGCTATCTGTCTTAGTTGACCTTTTTCGGATTCAGCCCCAGGGCTGCCGATTGGTAGATTTTAAAGTTCCCATTTTACGTGTCCAAAGCAGTGAGATGTCGATTGTTTTGACGGGTTTTCTCGCGTCTATTTTAATATGTCTAAAATTGTTTACAATTGGTAAATAATAACAAGTTTTAACTATTCGTTTATTGTTACAGTGCTTCTGGTATTTTCTTTCGCGGAAACATTGTCGGTAGGTAGTACCTAAATCGTATCGTATAGTAAATTATTAAACTAGTAATATTTCTGTTACATTCAATTTTATTTCCATGCTGGTCTGGGAGCAGAGAAAAACTATTGAATGTACCAGCTGCTTCTCTTCTCGCGCAGATGGTAAAATCCCATCGAGGGAATGGGCGAAAATCTTAGAAATTATGTTACAGGCGATGCTTGCAACCCATCACTATTTAGATTCCCCTTTCCAATTACACTTGTGCGCCCACAGTCATGGTAAGCGTGGCCTTTGGGTCTTGTTACCCTATACAGATATGTTTTTTTTTTTAAATCTCCCGTCGGCTTTAGATTAAAAAAAACTACAAACTATGGTAAAAACGTCTTTGTTACGTCTAGCAAACTTTACTATTCAGCAGATTTCACCATAGATTTTTCCATGGTATTTAAAAGATTAGGTTTCGAGTAGGTTTTTTACAGCAGACAACCCTGCCTCTCCATACTCGGGGACTTTGGTCGCTGTGAAGTATGGACTGCGAACTTGTGGCGACCTTGTGCTTATTACGATTTGTATTTACAATTCTTGTAAATAACGATAAATTTTGGGTAAAAAAGTAACTTTATTCAATAAAATACATACACACATTATGTAAAAAATATATATACTTAACTAGCTGTTGCCCACAACTTCATCTGCATAGAATTCGTTTATTGCTATCCCGCAGGAATTACGCAATTTTCCGGGATAAAAAGTAACCTATGTGTTATTCCAGACTATAATATATCTATGTTCCAAATTTCATCCAGATCTGCCCAGCCGTTCTGGCGTGAAAGAGTAACAAACATCCATCCATCCATCCATACTTACAAACTTTCGCGTTTATAGTATTAGTAGAATGACCACGTATCCCTTACGGGGTTGACGGAGCCTAGGGTAAAAAACGTTTTTTGTATTCCCATTACCTGTTTACTTGTATACATTATATTTACGTGTTCTGAATGTTATATATCTTGATACATGAAATTTCATCGTGATATTAATTTACCTCGCGTAAACAACTATTGTTCAAAATGTCAAATTTGTAGACTAAGTAAGAAGTTAAATTTCTAAATTTCACTGAAAATTAGAACACATGAAAAGATCCGAAAAGTAAGTAAGTAAGTAAGTAACTAACTATTTGAGTAGACTGGATAATGTATCACTTCTGAAATCCAGCCATTATTCTTCCAGTCATTTAAAATTAAATGTTAAAGAGAATCAAGACATAATAATTATGTGCACATAAACACATAGGTACATGGCCGTACATTGAAATTTATAAAATTAATTGGATCGTAAATTAAAAATCATTGTGTTATCTTATATCATATTTCTGACGCGATATCTCACCTCTAATTTTAACAAAAACATTAACAAAATCAAACAAGGATAAACACTCTTTTTCGTCCGCAGTGTGAACCACAACGGCTGTCTACCTACATCTCAATAAAGGGCTTTCAACATAATTCTGGCGGTTTTTACACGACACCTATCATCGTGTATTAGAATCAACGGGGATTAAACATGGTGAGGTAAGTAAAAGGCAGGGATATAGGATGACGGCACCCGTAATGGACAAGGCCCTAATAATGCACAATAATTCTTATTTCAAAGAAACGAAGGGATATTAGTAATCTATGTATTTTACAACAGTCATTTTGTAACCATAATATCTTTACAAGAAGTGTCTGTTACTGGTGCTAGCATCCCATATGTGTACTTTCTAGCGACATTTAGGTTGGAATTATGCTCTTAAGAAATGACCCCTTATACATAAACAGAACTGCACCAGACTGACTGACACTTCCAGCTGAACACAGACCGACAGACACAATTACCACAGACAGTTGTACCTAAACTAGCGACTCACCCCGGCGTCGCACGAATGCAAAGTACATAAAAACACGGCGTTGCTACTACAGTTATCGACATATTTCAGCCAATTTACAAAAACCGTTGAAAAATGATATACGTAAACCTTCTTCATAAATCAGTCTATCTATGTCAAAAACCGCACGAGAAACCGCATTTTTAATTTTATTGTGTACCGACACACAGACGAGGCGGAGGATTTTGTTTTGTAATAATATATGTACCTAGTGATGGTAACTGACCGTTAACACGTTCACTGCGGGTTGAGGTAAAACCGCCTCAAGCTCGACATTACGTCGGTGCGGGGCTAAAAGTTGTGATATCTCTCTCGTGCGGGAGCTGTTGCCGCTTACTTACAAGGCGTATGATAAAGACAAATATACATTTCTTTATGTTTCTCAAACGCTGACTCTTTTATACAGAAAAAAGGTTAGAGGTCTAAATAGGCCTCGAACGCACTGGGCATATATTTTTTTCACACAGTGCGGGTTGAGGTTTATTTAGCCTCAAGGAATTTGACCTCAAGGCCGCACAGAGCGGGGGGCGGGCGACGCGGGAGTCGACAGCTTGACGTCAGTGCGGTGCTAGTTATCGACGCTGAACCACGCGTGTTTTACATAATTATTTCAGTGTATCCTTCTATTATTTTTTTTTATCATACATATAAGTATCTGCACTGTATAATGTTATAAATGAATGGGTTTTATTTAACATAAACCAAAATTTATTTTCTTCCTGATAGAGCATTTATACAAACCTACCTCTAAACTAAACAAAGCTTGTACTATTGCTACTAAGCGGCAATTAACAAATGTATGTATAGATAAATAAATACTTATGTAGATAAGCAACCATGACCCAGGAACAAATATTTGTTATAACACACAATTAAACGCCTTTAAAGATGTTCGATAAGATGATCATTCTTTTATCGATAATTTACCTATAAGTGCCATTCCCTGCTCTAGTCTCAGATAAAATTTAGTGCGATTTGAGGTCTAAAAGATCTCAAAAATTCTTTAGGTATTTTTTCTTAAGCCAGAGGTCAGAACCAAGGGCGAAGCTAAGTGTATTTAAAATATTTACTAAGCAATGACTACAACACAAAAAAAAAACCCTGGTCCTATTCTTGGCAAAGTTATGAAGGATCTAAGTAACTACTGAAATTTGAGAGCGATTCGGCCTCACCCGCACTGTAAAAGAGTTCCAGATTGGGCTGATTCGATCTCAACCGCACCAGCCAAAAGTCTTTCAAGTTGAGCCCCGCAGCGAACGTGTTAAATGATAATCCAATACATCAAACTCAAACTCAAACTCAAACTTTTATTTGCTTTGATACAAGATACAATGTACAAGATCAAACCCTGTAGGGGCACTGCAAATATAACATTTTTAATGTACAAATAGACTACTATTTGTACTAACACACATAGGCATAAATTACATTACGTTATAAAGTTTTCTTAATTTCTAAAACATCTCTGCTTATCATCAAAAAATTCCTGAAGGGTGTAGTAGGATTTCTCCAGCAAGTATTTATGTAGTGTCTTTTTAAAAGGTTTAATGTCTTTTATATTTTGGATGAAGTTTGGAATTTTATTATAAATTTTTATGCACATTGCATGTGGTCCAGAATGGAATATTTGTAAGCTGGAGATTGGCAGTGCTAATTTGTTTTGGTATCGTAAGTTATGCGGCCGGGTAAAGTGATCTTTAGCTTGAGAGAAAAAACTGATATTGGATTTAACAAAATTGCAAATTTCTAGGATGTATAGGCTGGTTAAGGTAAGTATTCCAAGTTTTTCGAAATATGATCGACAGCTGACTCTAGGTTTTATGTTCGCGAGGATCCTAATGCACTTTTTCTGTAGGACGAACAGATTGCTAGCGTTGGTGCTGTTTCCCCACAGCGCTATTCCGTACCGCAGCCACGCGTGTGCATATGCGTAATATGCGGAGGTGGCAGTTTTAGTATCAGTAGTTCTTTTTAATTCATACAACGCATATGTAAATCTATTTAATTTGCTAGCTACTTTTTGCACATGGTTTTTCCAGTTTAAATGTGAATCTATAGTTAAGCCTAATAATGAAAAAATATCAACATTCTCTAATTCTGCATTTTTATAACAAAAGTCTATTTTCAATGGTGGTTTTTGGTAAGGTCGAAATTGCATTATTTTAGTTTTTTTTAGATTTAGTTCCAAATTATGATCACTTAACCAGGATACAACTTTATTAAGAACTAGCTTTTGCCCGCGGCTTCGCACGCGTGAACCATGAGCATTTCAAAGAAGCTAGCAATGAAGCAAGCGAGCACCCAAACCTGCAAGCATGTAGGTATGCAAGCAGGCATGCAAGCAGGCATGCAAGCAGGCAAGCAAGCATGCAAGCAAGCAAGCATGCAAGCAAGCGTGCAAGTAAGCATGCATGCAAGCAAGCGTGCAAGCAAGCATGCATGCAAGTAAGCACGCAAGCATGCATGCATGCAAGCAAGCATGCAAGCATGCATGAAAGCAAGTATGCAATCAAGCATGCAAAGCAAGGACTCAAGCAAGCATGCAAGCAAGCGTGCATGCATGCAAGCAAGCATGCAAGCAATCATGAAAGCAAGTATGCAATCAAGCATGCAAAGCAAGGACTCAAGCAAGCATGCAAGCAAGCCCCCGCATTGCCCCGCTGCCTTAATTTTTCTGAAACTGTAAATATTGCAGGATTTTTATAAAACAAACCTAACCTAACCTAAAGGGCTGTCCTAAAATATACCTACCCCAAATAGCTTTTGCCCGCGACTTCGTACGCGCTAAGATGTAAAACGAAAAAATAAGTTTTTTCCCGTTCCCGTGAAAATTTTGGGGAGTGCTTTCGGAGCACACTTAGAGCCTTTAAAGAAACACACGTTATAAATGTTAAGTCTCTTTCTTCCGTTGTTTCGTCTGGAAACGTAAAATCCTGGTTTTTCCCGTTCCCGTAAAAATGTTAGGAAATCCTTTGTTATAATGCTCCGTTACACTCCCTAAGGAAGCTAAATGCTAAATTTCATCTTTCTACGACCAGTAAAACGAAAAACCCCGTTTTTCCTGTTCTCGTGGGAATTTCTGGAAATCCTTTCTTAGTGCTCCCATACACTCATCAAGGAAGGCTCTTACCAAATTTCAGCTTTCTACGACCAGTAAAACAAAAAATCCAGTTTTTTCCCTATCCCGTGGGAATTTCGAAAAATACCTTCTTAGTGCACCTCTAGGATACTCAAGGTATATGTGTGCCAAATTTCAATTTTCTAGCCATGTTATGCGTACCGCAGTATTTCTTTCTAAACAAATATTTTTCCCGTTCCCGTGGGAATTTGGGAAAGTACTCTCTTAATGCTCCTCTGCACTCCCGAAGCAACCTACATGCCGAATTTCAGCTTTCTGCAACCAGTAAAACGAAAAGTCCCGTTTTTCCCGCTCCCGTGGGAATTTCGGGAAATCCTTTTTTTATTGTTAACACTCCCCAAGGGAACTTGAAGGCAAATTTCAGTTTTATACGACCAGTAAAACGAAAAATCGAATCCGTAGAACTGAAAATATAAATCCCGTTTTATTCCTTATCCCGTGGGAATTTCCAAAAATCATTAAAACATTATTTTACTATTATAATCACCTACTTCTATGCCAAATTTGAACAGTCTAGTAATTATAGTTCACAGGATTTCGTTTAACTGAATATATAAATCCCGTTTTTTTCCTTATCCCGTGGGAATTTCCAAAAATCCTGAAATTAGTTTCTTCGTTTTGTAATCACATACTTTTGTATAAAATTTGAAGAGTCTAGTTATTATAGTTACTGAGATAGCGTCACTCGGAGTCGAATATATAATTCTCGTTTTTTCCTTATCCCGTGGGAATTTCCAAAAATCCTTCCTTAGTGGATGCCTACATTGTATAAGGTATCTATGTGCAAAATTTCAAGTCTCTAAGTCCAGTGGTTTGGGCTGTGCGTTGATATATAGTTAAGTCAGTCAGTCAGTCAGTCAGTCAGTCAGTCAGGACTTTGAATTTTATATGTATAGATATTCTCTAGATTTAAATTTACGTTGGTATTGGATGAGCATGGGAAAACTATGGAAATGTCATCTGCAAAGAGGACGCTTGATGGATCTATCACTTTAGGCAGGTCATTAATATAAATTAAAAATAATATACATCCTAAGACGCTACCTTGTGGTATTGATTTATTGACTTCTGCTTTAAGTGATCTAGTCTGTGAAATAATTCCTGTGTGAAAGTTATGATGCTCAACCTCAACATATTGAATACGATTTTTAAGATACGATGCAAACCAATCTTGTGCCATTCCTCTCACACCAATGTTGAAGAGTTTATTCAATAAAATATCATATGAAACCCTATCATATGCTTTACTCAAATCCAGCAATAAACCTACTGCATATTGTTTTTCATTTATTATTTTCAATATTTGGTTAATATATTTATAAAGTGCTAATGTTGTCGATCGTTTTTTCCTAAAACCATTTTGGCTTTCGGAAAAGATGTTATATTTTTCACAGAAGTAATAAAGGCGCGAAGACATTGCAGTTTCAAATATTTTAGAAAAGGTAGATAATAGCGCTATAGGGCGGTAGTTGTTACAATCAGTTCGGCTTCCTTTTTTGTGTATAGGTTTTATAATAGATATCTTAAGTACATCCGGAAATACGCCTTCTAGAAAGGATTGGTTTATTAAAAAAGTTAAAGGTTCGACTAATTCGTCTGCACATTTTTTTATTAAGGTTGGTGGCATCTCATCGTAGCCAAAACTGCGTTTGTTTTTAAGGTTACGGATAATTGTATAAACTTCGCTACGTTCCACGGGCTGCAGGTAGATGGAGTTAGCGGTAGTCGCGAGCGCAGGACGGCCACGCGCGCTGCTCACATCGTCCTGAGCCCCCACTCATCTCAGCATCAGCCAAGTGAAGCACCAATTGTGTCGATCACCATTTTAAGCATGGTCCGAGAAACTGAATCACGTGGCTCTGTGGAACCTTTTCTCGTACAATTTTGCTATAAGTTCTTTGGCAGGTGTGTGGTAAGTCGTTATGACTCTGCAGTGAAAAGGTTCCACAGTGGTACACTCGCGATTCAGTTTCTTTTTCCGCATAAGTGTATTTTATAACGATAACTGAAAACAAATGATATTTATAGAATAATGACCATATATTCAGTTACCCAATATCCAGCCACTCGTCCCGTTTTCAATCCCGCCGGTGCTCGGGATACTCTAAAAAACGGAGACGTAATAATAATTCGTTGCTGACGGCACATCTCTGTTTTAATGAGAGAACGGAGCCCACTCTCTGAATAATTCCTCATTTAGCCTGCCCTTGTATCACAAGAGACGTACCTATACCTAAAGCTCTGACAAATGACGCAATTTATTCTTTTGGTAACGTCGGTAACAGTTGCGCGGAGGCGCTCGGTTAAGTGGTAATGGGAATCATGGTAATAAGCTAACCCATGAAACGATAAATTATCGAACTAAATTATGAACCAATGCAATTATAATCAGTATAAAATATATTACGTACCAATATTTATTAAATGCGCAGGGTGTCACAATAAAGCCACACCTCTAGATTTGTCAAAGTGAATGAGCCAGCCATACCTTCTTAAATGAAACAGACTGTAGTTAAATTATGTCAAGTCAACACATATTTTAAGTGCACAGTGCAAGACATTTCTATTAATCTATACTAATATTATAAAGAGGAAAGATTTGTTTGTTTGTTTGAATTGAATAGGCTCCGAAACTACTGGACCGATTTCAAAAATTATTTTGCCGTTAGAAAACTACATTATCACTGAGTGACATAGGCTACTTTTAACCGCGGGAAAATACCTATTCCTACGGGAAAATTAATTTATCGCGGGCGAAGCTGCGGACGGAAGGCTAGTGCTAGATATTCTTATTTCTATATTTAAATTCGTTTATTGCTATAATGCAGGAATTAAGCAATTTTTCGGGACAATTATTATTCTGTGTTGATCATGTTATGAAAAATCGGTATGCCAAATCTCATCCACATACATCTAATTCTATTCTAATTTGTTCATAGTTCGCCCTTATAATGTTACTAAGATTGTTGTTGTACCAATCGTTTTCGTGCAATTTAAATGCTTCTTTTGTGGTTTTATTGGATACGTCTTCGCAACGTTTACCACGACGCGTTTCAGCCCTGAATTACCTACTAATATATTGAAACGAATAAAACAAAACCGTTGTAACGCTTGTGGTTTAAAAAGGTGCCATTAATGCTTTAGTAGCTAGTACTAAATGTTATTCATTTCACGAAGAAATATTATTTTTTATTCGAGACTTAAATAAGATTTTTATGTTTTAGGTGACGTCTGTATCAGGGGATTTTATAAACATAATGTGAAAATACCACTCGAAAGTGGTAAAAATGTGTAAATTGCTACAAAATTACAACATGAAAAAAATTGTGGACTAGTAGATGAGATTAATAAAAAGTGTGATTTTCTTCTGCGCTGCTCGAATATTTTTTACACTTCCTAATAGCACTTTCGAGTGATGTTCTTTCAAAGTTCGAGCCTGTGTTGAGTGGCTACGCTATTTTACTCTTGCAACATGTTCCTCATACCGCGTTATAAAGTTTAACAAAGGGTTTAACTTGACTTAAAACTTAAATTAATCTCTTAGCTGATGAGTTCTGAAAGACTGCACCTACAAGGTAGCGTTAAAATTCGAATTTTTACTAATTTTCACCTGTTTTGTTGCTGTCGTGAGTTATACAAAATAATTTTTGCAGGTTAAATTTGATCCACTTCAAGTTTGGTAATTACAAATTCGTTTACGTAATTTTTGAAAAAAATCTTGTATTAAAAACAATTAAAAACAAACAACAAGACAAAACTTTTTGTCATTTTGCCTGATTTATCCGTTTATTTATAGATACACCCAAAGATTAACTACGCGACTAATTGAGAAGCTATTTTTTGAAGTCTATTAAAAATTGTGTTTTGCTCAGAATTCAGATATGTTTTCTTTTCATTGTAACTCACGACTAGCTGAAAACATTTTTCAATATGAATTGACTGAGTAAATAAAGTTGCTAACACAGTACTTACTCATTGGTCGTAGGCATGAAGTCGACTGTTATAAAAGCACCGGCTCCATTTTCTGCTCCCGCCTATGTAAGGCCGTTTAATATCGTTATCCAATCACTTCGATGATTGATCGAGGGCTGAGTGTATCGAATGTGCACTCGTGATCAAGCCTGAACCGAGATACGAAGTAGAGTAAACTTCGAGGAAACTCACTGATGTCGAGGATTTTGAAGTGAAAACTTCTTTGCGGCGTTGAGTACTTTTTTGGATGGGTAATAGTACATTGTGTATTAAGGGCGATAAGTAACGAATTACGATCGAGGCTCTAGTAGAAGCCCGAAGGGCTTTCTGAGTCGTGGTTTGTAATTTCCATACAATGTTTTCCATCGCAATCGGTTCAGTAGTTCCATATATTACCCCCTACAACCTCACAAACTCAGAAACTTTACCTATTTATAATATTAGTACTTACGGCAAATTGTATAATGAAATGACAGATCTTTCAATTCTATTCTCATGGCGATTTAGCAATAAGTATACCTGCTAAGAGTAACGCACATACGCGCTCACAACGATTCACAAACTTTCGCATTTATTAATATTATTAGGACTAAGATAGGAACTCATTTATTTTTGAGCGAGTGGAAAATTTAAGTACCTGTCGTGACCGTAAAATAAATCTTCATGAGACCACTTTTTGAGTCGGTTTGCAGATTTATTGCCGTATTTAAACCGGTATTCTAATGATGTCGGGCAAACGACTAAATGCGAATCCAGAGGATATTGCGAAGCTCATTCAGATTTAGTACTGAGCTACATGGGCCTATGGCATCTTAAGTATGAAGAGTCATCTGACACACCCACCGAAAGGTTGACATTGGTTTTTTTCTGAGAACCACCTACCATTTTTTTCGATCACTTGGCTTCCTTCACTTAAAAGTGTTTCCGTGACTTCGTCCGCGCAGAATTATGTAGCGGGTTGAATTTTCCCGAAACTTTCATGAGTTATCGTTATGTTTTAGCCAATTTTCACAAAACCTGGACAAATTATTATACTTAAACCTTCCTCGTGAATTAATCTATTTACTGATAAAAACAGCCTGACTGAGTTGATCGGAAACGGACAGACAGACGCGGCGGAGGGCTTTGTTTTACTATAATGTAGTAATGTATTTAATAATGTCTACGCTTCAGTAACTATTTCTCAACAAACGCATCACAACCAAATCGTCGACGTAAATAAACACATTTATCGCCCGTTAAAGCAGCGCTTAAAATTTCAACTGTACTCCACTATTTCCACAAACTTCCAAACCGACCAGCCCTGTCCTAATCTGAACTTAAAGTTCAAAAATCGTTTCATGCCGTTCCGCTCACACCAATAGTCTTTAATGCTAGAGTGAAAGGGAATACGAACATTGGAATTTGGAAATTCGGAGTAGCCCCCCTGGAACATCGCCCAATTTCCGAATCGAGTGCCGCTAATCGCGAGCGGTGTTCGCCCGTGTAATAGATTCCTGAACATCTGATACCCCGAGTTAATGAGATTTCGCTAATGCCGGTTTAACTTACTGGAATAAATCTAAGCATTGACTGGCTGAAGTTTAAAGGTACTCCTTAGCTGAGACTTAATGTCTTTTTTATGGGTATGTAGCCCGCGGCGGTTTGGGGACGCGGAAGCTTGTCGGTACATTATGTTTTTAGAGGATAAGGGCATGTTTATGTTTACTCTGTGTAAGTAACCTTTAAGGTAGACAGTAGAGAGACGGGTTATTGGTGTCATAATGACTACCCAACGAAACCACCACGCATGAAAATGTTCAAAATGATCTCGACGTTTATGCCATATTGCATCAGCCATAGATCACTAGTAGGCTGAAGTATCACGTTCGTTTACCTCGAGGTGTTTATGGAGAGGTGAAGACGTTTTAGGATTTTTAGAAAAGCTGTAATTTTGTGTAGAGGTTCGCTGATAATAAGGCGCGGGAAATAAGGATGTATTAAAAAAAAGTCAATTACTTTTTCTGTAAGTACGGAGTTTATTTTAGTGAGCTAAATAAAATTTTATTTTTCTGTAAAAAGAAGTCAAGTAACTTACAATGGGTAAGTACGAAAGCGATGTGAAGTCATGGAATTGTGGGTTGGCGGGCGGGATTTTCGTGTGAACTTTCACAAAAGTATTTCCAGACCGTTCGATTCGTGACTAAGCCGTACTTAGCGTCATTTCATTTTCACTCGACTTTTTCGACGGATTTATAAAATGTGACAAGTATTATCAAGTGAATCAAGAATTTTTACTTCTTGATTTTTTTATGTTTACTTTTACGGGTTTACCATTAAAATGACGCTGAAAATTAGAACACATAGAAAAATCCGAAAAGTAAAGCTATAATGAATTCAATTTTTTAATAGATAGAGTGACTCAAGAGGAACGTTTATATGTATAATACATGCATAATATAGTAGAGAAACACTGATTGAACCCGTACGAAGGGTCGCCAGTTTGCAATAAATGATTTTGATAAGTTATTCCGCAACAGCTTCTAGCTTTACAAATTTTACCCATGTGTTTATAATTTTTGACGGTCGGCTAGGACGGAGATTTAGGTACCTACTTACACATAGGTTTATTTGTAATGTTACAAGTGAAATAGGGCATATCTAAGTACAAACCACTTTATAGTAAAGGTACTCAGAACTATCGTGGCGTTTAAGTTGTTTATCAGGTAAATAAGATATGCATGCTGTCCTTCATTAGTTGATCGAGAAAGACAGTGACGTATTAAAGTTATGAGTGGCCGTGGTAAGATCTGGAGCTTAAAGGTTGCCAACTTGGGATTAAGGCCAATTTATCTGAAAATTATATTTTTTTGTATCAACCGTAATACAATACAATTTACTCCGTTTTGATCGAGTAAAAATATATTTATGTTGTAGTTAAATCATGGACATGGTTAATTGGTCGCTCTCTCTCTCTTTCTCTCTCTTTAAGTTTATAATTTGTTTTAAGTACGATAATGTCAACAAAAATTGATAATGCATTTAAAATGATTTTCAATGGGTCCTTTTACATAACCTCACCACATCTTTCTAACCTCATTCTTTACTATTTGACATAAATCAATAGTGAAATCGATCTAACACATTAACTAAACGGCATTTTTTAAACATAGGTGGATGTTTTGAAATAAGTGATGGTGCCATTTTATTTCTTAATTCTTTTATTAACACGATTTAAAAAGATAACCACGAGAAACTTAATTCATTTAGAGGTTATTTGGGTATCTTGGCAGGTCCTTGCAACCCTGGCTGTCGTAAAGTTGCCTTAAAAGTTTCTGAGCACCAATTAAGCACTTAAGTGACAGGTGGACGTTTCGTAAACAGGTTTATCGTTGCGGAAGCTGGAGCATGCGGAAGCCATTCTGGTAAGAAGACTTAAACAGAATTGCTGTTGGGGTGCGAGTCGGGTTACCTCCACGTGTGATTAAGAGCTGCGGTTCGTTTTTGGATCCGTCCGGGGGGAAGAGCAGTGCTTGGTCCGGTGCGCCCTGGGCAACGGCTAATGATTTCCTGGCAGTTTCTGAGGGATATCATTGACCGTTGGCTAAGAGCCCGACAGTGGGGGAGGGGGGTCTTTGACCATTACCGTACAACGTTGCCGACATTTTGTCACAAGATTTTTTAGTAAAAAATTTTACATTGACATTGGCGAAGTTGTCGTCACTATAACGACTTGATACGCCACAAATAAAAGAAGAAGAAGAAGAAGAATTGCTGTTGGGATATGAAGGTATGAAGACATGGTGGTAACTTATTAATAGTGTTTGTCATTATTAAATCACTGATTCAATTTAAAATAATGTACTTTTGTATCTGTATCTAATTATGTAATCTCAGTCTCAAAATTAGATTTACATTCTTATTATTAGAATAGAAAAGAAACTTTGCTTGTATTAATGAAACATGAAACAACTTCCAAACGTTATTTTCATTGAAAGAAAGTTCCATGACTGATTAACAAATGCTACTTTTATCCACGAAAGAGCAAAGTTGCGGGCAATCAGCTTGTAGTTAATAAGAAATAATGAATGCAGTTTAATCTTCACAGCCCAACAATATTATCGTGATGACTTGGCAATGTGAAACAGAAAGCGTCGAGTTTTAAACACGTCTGGGAAATAACCACTGCCAAATGATAAAATTGTATGCAATGCGTTGAATTTGAAATTGGAGTAGAGTAGTAGAAAATAACAGCTCTAAATTAATGACAATTTTGTAGCAGCAGGTACTTTCGTAGATGGGGAATTTAAAAAAAAAATATTTTTTTCTCAGAATAATATTGGGTTATTTCTACTCAGCATATAACATTACTGATTTTTATAAGAGAAAATATTTGTCCCCAGGGGCCCGATTTTTGAAAGCACATGTGTGAAAATACCACTCGAAAGTGGTGAAGAATTGTGCTGAATTTGAAATAAGAGTAGCTTAGAAGATAATTACGGCTTTCATTAATCTTGTGAACTAGTTTGATTAGAGTTTTAGTTTTGAAGATATAAACAAATTTATACCACTTTCGATGGGTATTTTCACACATGTACTTTCAAAAATCCGGCCTCGGCTCAGTTTTGTTAAGTTTCATTAAATGTACCCATGTATGGAGGTAGCAAAACCGACAGCAATAATTACTACGTATAGTTGAGACACTTTTTTTTCTTGTGTGAAAAACGATAGTGTTCTTGATCCTGAGCAGAAATAACGCAAAATTTCCAAAACCTAAGAATAATTTTTTTTTTCAAATAGGTACCCCTTTAACATTTTTTCAAAGGGGTATAGCACGCGTCACAGAATGACGAGGATCCGGGTTCGATTCCCGGCCATAGCTTTACTTTTCGGATTTTTCTATGTGTTCTAATTTTCACTGACATTTAGAAATTTAATTTTTTCAAATCCCTAAAAAATGTGATTACAGAAATCATAACCTACGGTCATTCCAGCTCAGGAAGCCATTAAATTGAGTATCCAACTACTTAGTTGTTATCTCGAGTTTATTAGATCGACAACCAATTAACGGATAATCCGGGTCCAATAATTACTGTTGAGTTATTGAAAGGGCCACCGTCCATAAGTAAGGCGTAGGCGGCTCACTTGACTGCTATTCTGAAAGAAAATATTTACCTTGTCCGAAAAATGTATAACACTATTGAAATTATTAATAGGTATATCAAACTACCAAATTTGCAAACTTCCATGCTGGTCTGGGAGCAAAGAAAAAACATAGAATGTACCAGTTGCTTCTCTACCCGCGCAGATGGTAAAAGCCCGTCGAGGGAGTGGGCGAAAATATTAGGAATCATGTTATAGGCGATGAGGCTAGCAACCCATCACTATTTTGATTTCATTTTCCACCTATACGCCCATAATCTTGCTAAATGTGGCCTGTAGGTACCTGTTACCTCAGGCTCTGTCTACCCCGTAAGGGATAAAGACGTGATTTGTGTATGTGTATGTATGTGTAAATTTGCAAATATTAATTTGTTTTTTGAAAGTAAAAATGTTTTTGTTAGTTGTCTGCATACGATTAAAATTTGTATCGCAGGCAGCTTGACTTCTCCAACTATTGAAGTTATATTTTATCCCTGACAAATTGTACACCTGAACATTCATTGTAAATCACTATCTATTGGTGATAACTGCGCGACAATTTCATAACTTTACAACTAACCATTTAATTCTATTACCTATTTAGCAATTTACCGTCTCGCGTTTTGCTGATTGAAGCAAAGACATTGGTCATTTGTTGTATCATATTGTATTGTCTAGACGCTTGTTTCAAAATTATCATTGTAGGTACCTATTTGTTTTATGTTTATTTTGCACAATAAAGAGCTTACATACATATATTATTTCCTAACTTCCATGCTAGTCTGGGAGCAAAGAAAAAACATAGAATGTACCACTTGCTTCTCGTCACGCGCAGATGATAAAAGCCCATCGAACGAACGGCTGAAAATCTTAGGAATCATGTTATAGGTGATACCCATCACTATTTCGATTCCATTTTCCACCTACCACAATCACATTTAAGCTCTGTCTACCTCGTAAGGGATATAGACGTGATTTGTATATGTATGTATTTCTTAACAAAAACAAATACCTACTGAAGTTTCAGTAACTTTTACAAAAGTGTAATGTTAGAAGTTAGAATGTAAAAATAACGTGCTAAATAAACCCGCATTACAAAAAAACATTCGCGTGGGTGGCGTCGCTACACGGAAAATAAATACATTAGGTACGAATTTTATACGTACGAAAGTGAAACAAGAAACTTAATTTTGGCTGTCCTGGAAACAGGAAAAATAAATTAAATGTAGAATTTTTAAAGAAAGTAGCTAACTCTAGGTATATTCCAACTGAAACAATCCACTTTTGATCTTGCCATTATTCGCAATCATAAAAGGTCAGAAAAATATTTTACTGTCGCAAAGACTGAAATAGCGAAAAAGCAAATAGTAAAAATTTTGAAGGAACAACAAGGAAAATTTTGCGAATAAAATCTCTGAGGTAAATAATCTGTATCAAAAAGGCAGCTGGGCTCCAACGGACACAAACAAACGGGTAATTTATCATTTATATAGAATTTTGAGCATCAAACAATTTTTTGGTAGGTTTTATTTAACTTCACCTGTTTTCTGTTTTGACTAACTGAGGAAATGCCACGAGTCTATAAAAAGACATGTAGAGCTCTCTGTTAAGTCATTATCGTCAAATCAGTCTGCAAACCTCCACAGCACATAGGCGTATCCAACAACCTCCACGACGATCTGTTTCATGCTAACCATTCCCGCGCACTTACCAAATCGTCCATCCACCTTGAGGCCTAGCAGACTTCACCAATATGCGATCACCACTCCGAAACCACGGCCATGACGGCTAGCAGTTCTATAAACAAAGTATGAATATTATGAAATACGAGATCTGCTTTATGCAAGTATTTCTAACGCATTCGCAAGTCTGTTACTTTAATTTCAACATGCGTTTCATCCCTCAAATTTATACTCATTTAATCAAAACGAAAGAAAAAATTGTATGAAATTCCGCAAAGAGCTCTTTTATATGTAGTTTTTTTTACCTACCAGCGTTTACCCGTTTACACGATTTAGGAAAGACCATTGTCGACAGACAGAATGCGTCGCAAGAAACTTGGCAGATACAGATAGTCATTTTTCTTTTAATAAAACGTTTTTGTTTCCATTCCATTACACCATTCCTAATAATAACGAGTGTAAATAAATGGTTCCTTTTACATGAAATAATTGCATGCGACAGACAGATTATAATCAAGTAATCTCTTCGCTGAACATTCAAGTCTGATATTTATTTTTCTACTCCGCGGGAAGTTGGCGGTAACCGCCAAGAATAAGTAATGAGGCACTTTCAGTCCGGGTCTTTTTAATTTCCTGGAAATGTTTGGAATTACGTACATTTTCATGATAAGCTAGCTCTGTTCAGGTTTCCATACTTATCTGCTATGTACTTACCATTTGAAGACACTAAAAGCGGCGATGATTGGTAGGGTTTTGTGTCTTCATCTACTGTCGTATTAAATTTATTATGAAGAGAATAATAATTTTAATTTCTAAGTCTAAAAGCTTAATAACACCATATAAATATCAACTAAAGCGCTCGTATAATCTTCAGAACGAGGCGTCTCACCTCCGTGTGTAAATTAAAGTACCTCGTCGCAAAGTACGTCATTACAGCTCCCTTTTCCCCGTTTACTTGGTGGTCTTTTCAACCTCGAAAATAAAAGGTGTTCGAAGTTATGCTTTTGTGTCTGTTGTATTATCTGTGATAGCATACGGGCCAATTATATATGCAGCGAACAGTGATGCTGATGTTGTGGACCCAGTAGGAAAAATGGTATTCGCACACAGTTTCGTTAAATTCATCGACACGAATAAAATGTGTATGCGTGTCGATTGTGTATATTTTTTCCTTTCACCCGGACAACTCATTTATCTTTACGTTCTTTCGGTTATCTTGCCAGTCAAACTTCACAACTTAGTATTATTTGTGTTAAATATGTATTAAACAAAACCTCACTTAAATAGCTTGACTAGAAAATACAAGAAAGAAAAAGACCCCATATACTTTTTTTATACGAACATGAATACCAAAGTTTCTTCAAAGCCCTTAGTAAAGACTTGTCTGTGTTAAGATTTGACAAACTTTAGGCTAGTTTGGAGCATACTTTTCTTGTCCCATTCAGTCGCAATTAGGGAACTAAAGAAGTATAAAAACTCCTTTAAACTTAGTTTTACCGGCTCTAGGGTTGGAAAAGTTTTGAAGTTGTTAAGTTTTCCAAAGAAAATATTCTTCAACGGAACATTCTGACGAACCTTTATGATAAAGTTTATTAAAAGAGAATCTTTATATATTTTTTTCTTTATTCCACGTAGCATAAACTGTTTTAAGCTAATTGTTACAATGATTTATCAGTTGCATTCGACATCATTGTATGAGTTAGCTAACCTAAAATGTATTTTTCCCAAATGATCGTTAAGACTGTGTTCTGTCTGACACAACAAAATAAAAATTATGTAATTTAAACTTTCTTACTCAACCGTCTCGTCTGGTGTCGTGTGTGTGTCGTCTTGTCTGTCGTGTGTGTTTGCTTGCTGTCTTTACTTATAATATCTGTCTAACATTAATTCATGGAATCCAGTGATAGGCATCGAGATGAACATTCGGAGAAATATCGTGTGGGAGTGTCGCACGCATTAGGTACACAATAAAATATCAAATGTGCAAAAGTATTATTCATATATATGTATTTTTATATACACGTATAATGTACATGCCTAAGTAGGTACCTTTCTCGTATATTTTATATTAAGCCTTTTCAATCACTACATAGTATAAAACAACATCGCTTTCCGCTGTCTGTCTGTCCCTATGTATGCTTAAATCTTTAAAACTGCTTGCGCAACGGATTTTGATGCAGAATTTTAATAGATGGAGTGATTCAAGAGGAAGGTTTATATGTATATTACATGCATAATATAGTAAAGAAATACTGATTGCACCCGTGCGAAGCCGGGGCGGGTCGCTAGTTGTTGTCGTGGTTAAACGGCCCTAAATGTGCCTATTGTTTAAATTAACAACTAACATAATACTTCGTTATTATTCGTTCATATTTGTGTTTGTGTATTTGCTAACTTTCACTTTGGCTGCAGATTATTTAGCTAACTCTGACTTCATTCCTCTAAGACATTCGTGTATAAGTCCTACTAGTGCCATGACGTCTTAATGCGATTCAATTCCGAGCCAAAGCTGAATCGATCACTGTCAGATCTATACGTCAAAAATGACAGCTAAAGAATCGGAATTTAATCGCATTGATAGGAAGTCATGGTAAGGCCTCAGGTATCGATTATCGAAATTATTTAAGTACCTTTAAACCTGTGCCGATACCAATAGGCACCACAGTATCCACTCAAACACGTAAGACGTAATTTCTAAAAGCAATTTCAATAAAATGAAATTGATACCCCGATCTCGATCGCGTATTTATCACGTTTCACGTACACGCGTTGCGAGTAATTTTATTCTACGTTTGAATATTAAAGAGCAACATGATCGTACTTTATGTAGGTGAGGTGTTGGGGGATTAAAACAATGCGATATAGCTGCATATGGGGATAGAAATGAATCAAGTGAGAGAAAATCAAAGATAGATCCGTTGTAGCCCAGTGTTTCGACCTATGGGGTAGTAGGTAGAGTTTTTCGGGAGTTTTCCGGGATTTACGATCGATTATACTGATTTGCACTGGGCCTGCATTGTTACTACAGCCCAAGCCTTCTCATCCGAGAAGAGGTCTGTGCACAGCAGTGGAACAGCAAAAACGGGTGGACTCTTCCAATCTCTTACTTCTATTCAAAATTAATGTTGTCCCGCTCTATTCCTAGTGCGTATTCGCTTTTCAGACGGTCATTTTTCACTGAACATTATAATAAGCGACCAAAGAATACCGAATACATATTAATAGCAGCGTGAAAATCCTACCTTTGAAAATTAAAGAGAACTGGAGTCGCACTTGATATTATGCCGGTGAGCTGAGGGTCTCAAAACAATGCGACGACGGATTGAGGACCACCTTTGGGACTGACGAGTGGTTGGAAGATATAAGTGGGCCGTGCTTTATGACGGTAGGTCTATTTGTGTAAGCCGCTTGTGATTGAGGTTAAAAAGTGATTGTTTGATGACATGTTTGGACCTCAGCTGTTGGGATGGCTTTAGATTTAGTCAGTTACCTTTGAAGCTTGCTCGCTTGCGTTGGTGAGGTCTAACCCCCCTTATTCATAGGCGTTCTGTAGGCTTCTGCTAACTTAGCAATCGTTATAGTCCTTATCTGTCACTTTGACATTTACCTTTCACAGATAAGGACAAACAATTGCTAAGTTAGCAGAAGCCTACAGAGCGTTTATGAATAAGGGGGTAAGTGTTTTTTTAAGTTTTGTTTTATTGGTATAGTGCGTATTTGTGGTAGTAACTATGTGTGTCTTGTTTTTCGGGTTCTGTACCCAAAGTTCTTATTACTACGAGTATAACTCCACTGTCTGTCTCTTCGTCCGTCTGTTACAAGGCTACTGTAAAGGTGAGACTATAATAGCCGCTATTACAACAAAAAACTTAAAATAAGCTGTAGACTCGTCTGATATTTTGGTAATAAGCAACCAAAGGGTTCAGGTAGAACAAGTTCAAGGTCTAATCTTATTTAAAATTTCACGAATGGTAATGAGTTAATCTCTCAAGTATTCAAGATATACGTTGGTAACGGTTTTGATAAAAAAATGCCTTAAAAGCGATTCTGGTGTTACTGGCTGCTCATTACGTCATCGAGATCAATCTCTATTATGATCTATGGAGTTCATCGATCTATTAGGATTTCGACGACATAGGAATTGAGAATACGAAAAATCAAACCACCAAGGTCTGCCAAGTCTTACATCAACAACAAACTTGCAAACAATATTGCAAGTTGTCACATGAGTGACAATAATCTCTGATGTTTCAAGCCGTACGAATGACATTGAAGCTTAGGGTGGTAAAAGATTTCCTTGGTTGGTTATACCTAACGATGGCTCTCCACGCGTCTTTTAAATACGTCCCGGCGCGCAGATGAGAGCCGACCTTGATTTGAAGCAGGGACGTGCCAAGACGGCAGAATCCAACGCCTTTATTTCGCTTTCAATAAACCGGTTTGACGAGATAACGACCCAGCCCTCGCCCCTCAAAGGTCTGCGAAGGTGAAATCAAATAATGAATTTTCAACGGAATTACGCGAGACGTTTTCTATTCCAGTTGAGTCTGATATTCGTAATTGAATTTTATTGATGTTGCGCGATTGTTTTTTTTTTGTGGAGCTGTTTGACGGCGTGGTTTTGAATGGATCGAATGTTGATGTTGCTTGAGTACTTGAGTTTACGATATATAAACCAATATTGTCTATGAAATTTATTCATGCACTTTTTTAGCTAGGAAAGCAAGTAAAATCACCACATGAATCACACCTACAAAGGAAGACAGGTCAATCGAGCTTTATATTCATAGTAAAGTATGAAAACATTGATTTTGGACATTCATTTGTGTAATTTTGTCTTGAAAACGTTTTAACGTCTGTAATGACACATAATAAAATAATATGCATCTTATTACATGTAAGTCGGGGCTCTGACTCAACTGTTATGTTTAATTTAGTGATGTTTACCTTGCACTAAATGTCGGACTCGGCCCCATACCTACGTGTTGATTGAATTGTTAATGTAAAATCATTAATATAATAGGTACAAGCCAACAATTAACCCTTGCCTTGGCTGCGTTGGTTTATTTGCTTTTTACTGTGGCCTTTATGATCTGTAAGGAAGATAAACTTGAATAATTTAGGGATACAGAGGAAAGAATTTCACTTCGTTCGTAAAAGTTTTAGTGATATGACATGTGGGGTTTTGGGTGGGTCCTGTGTAAGTGGGTTGAGTGTATCAAATACTTTGTTAACTTAGGAAGATGAGGGACTATTTGGCTGATTATCTGTCATGCTTTGGATTACCTGTTTGTTTTTGTCCAGTGTTGTAAGTGTATAGGTACCCGATGACGTCGTTTGAGCTAAAAAGTTCGACAAAAACTTCATTTCGCAACACTTTATCGTTTGTCTAATCTGTAAACTTTATTAATAATCTGAAAATATTGATTTTGATTAAGTGATAGCTAATAACCTTCCCATAAGTAGGTGCCTACTCGAGATTAATATTATTATGTTAAGTGAAAATAAAGTGTGTTTAAATTTTGGCAGTAACTTGATTAATCGATTGTGAGTGCGGGAGTGCAAAAAATTCAACAAAAAGATGTTACAATGTTAGTTTTAAAGACAACTTGCGTTATGAAGTAAGTACTTAAGCGCGCTACGCGAAAGAGCTACGCGTCCGTAGCTGGGCTACGAATGTTTTGAGCGTATGCTACGACGCCTACGAAGGCTAATTTTATTAAATTATTACAGATATCTGGATAGATAGATTTGCTTTGGGGTGCTATATTTGTGTACAATGTCATTTGAAAATCATCTTAAGACAAATAATTATTTAAATTATTTTCTATTGTTTTTTTTTATTTTACTAATAAACAAACGCAATTTTTAGACACTGCCAATTGGTATGAGTACTTGAATTATAAATTTAATTCAGTCTATTATTTTACAACCAACTAGTGGCTCATAATTCTTTGAAATTCTAGCTGTATTTTAAATTTAAAGTGATTTATCTGCATCAATAAAAGTTGAACCAGGACTTCGTGACGTGTTTTCTCGAAAACTTCGGAAGTAGAACTTGGCAACTTTTAACAGTTTTCCAATACATCTCGTAGTTCTTCTGGATTATTTTCCAACTGCTAAAACGTACATGTAGCAGCGCGGCTGGGAACTTTGTACCCACAGGATGGATATTTGAAAATAGATACCATTTGTAAAAAAAAAAAAACGTTTTTAACAGCTGAAGTAACTTTGTTTCTTAAACTTTTTAAAAATAATGATTAGGTGTGCCTGTGTAAATCGTATTACTAGAAATGTTTTGCCTTAAAGGATGGAATAAAACGTGTGACCTAATATCGCACTCAAAAAACAAAAATAATAAATTAAACTTGTTTTACACCTGTTGATTCTTTTGCATGTCGTTTTTATACTGCCAGTGTTTTTTGCCAAAAAATATGCGTTTTTTTTTCACAAAAAAATATGCATACTACATTCTCTTAAACCCCTAATGCAATCAAAACATTTTAGGTAGGTACGCATTAATTTTTTATTTTCATTTTCACTGCGTTCATTTTAATTTTTCAAATGGATTATCGGTACAAGCCACGGTGAGGTAATATGATGAGTTTGTCCGCAGCACTCAGAGCATTGTTCATTGTTCGGAGTTAGCGCTCCGCTCGGCCATTTGTTTTAGCCGACCACGCGGAAACGGATTGTGTGTTTTGGTTTTGCTGAGACGAAACTGCGTGGTGCTGTTGTAGGTCTCGTTCCGGGGAGTTTTGGGTTCGTTGTTTTGATAAACCTTTATGGGACAGTATTGGTTGTATGTAGACCAGTAGAGGGCCCATGAAAAATAAATCTTTAAATTGCAAATACATGTTAAAGAATTTAAATAGTGCATAATTCAAACTCAAATAAAAAAGAGAAAGAAAAATGTAGTTTCATATAGTTGACACAGCATACCCCACACAAAAAGGAACGAAAAAAATAACGTTCAAAGTTCAACATATATCACGTGTTTATTCCTTACGGAGTAGACAGACCCTAAGGTAACAAGACCAAGAAAAAAGCAAGTAACATTATAGAAGCATAATTGTGAGCTTGTATATAGAAAACGGAATCCAAATAGTGATGGGTTGCTAACAGTATCGCGTTTCCTAAGATTTTCGCCAATTCCCTCGATGGGCTTTTACCATCTGCGCAGGAAGAGAAGAAACTGGTACATTCTACTTGGTACTGGTAAGATCAAAGTTCAAGATCAAAAGAAATAGGAAATTGTGATAACCAACACACAATAGGCCCCTTCGTATTAGGAACATATATACATACCTACTTAGTGTTCAGTAGCACTACGAAAGCTGCCTTCGATATTTAAAACACCTCTAAACTCATTTCCTTTTAAAAAGGTACTTAAAGCTCTAAAGTAGGTACGTCACACCTCACAGAACCTTTGTTTAATTACAAAAGACAGAAAGGTTCTAAATGAATCAAGTGAGCGTAAGGCCTTGATCGGTTTCAAACGTTGATCGTTTTAGAACCCCGATTAAATTTCTCGATCAATTAACTAACAGCCTCCCCTAAAACCTGATTGGGTTACAACCCTTTCAATTAAACTGGTATTAAGATTATATTTGGACTAGTTTAAAGACAGAATAGATTTTTGGTAGGTAATTCATAAAAATGTGTATACCTACGTCAGAAATTTACAAATGAGAACCCTTTGTTTGTGCCTCGTTTTTACCTCAAACAGAAAAAAATGAAACACCTAAAGGACTGTTTCGATGTCCTTTATCCGTCTGTTTATGTCTTTAGTTGAAGAAGTTAAGAGAGGTTCTTGGTTCAATAGCAAGATCCTACAAAATCTTCATCAAATGTTGCCTAGCCTACGGTAGTGTAGAACTATTGCGACCATCCCCGTACAGAATGTAATATATTCTATTTAATTTATCTGTGGACAGCATTACTTTAACTGTTCTTCGCGACGTCCTGTCCTAGAAAATAGTTGAACGAGTTTGTATTTTCCACTCAGCCAATAGCATTCCTTCTCCCATTAACGCGCTGAAACGACCTGCAGCGCGAGTAAACTCTCTCTTAATGAATGAAATACCAAACAAACCCGTTTAATTTTTTACGAACGCAATGCTCGCCGCTCTAGTTTCGCAAATGGTTTTCCTTTTATATTTATTTACAGACTAATCAGCTTCTCCATCCAGTCCGCTGCATAATAAAGTAGCTAACGTATTTAAAATGTTAGCGGTTCCCAGTGTCTGCAGTAATATTTCTGAGTAGTTTTTAAAAGTGCTCTAGTAAAAGTCCCCAATGTCTATTTTATTCCAAATAATTACTTATTGAGTATTGACGTCAGAAAACTTAAATAAGGTTATTTATTGGTTTTGTTCTCTAAGTGAATATTAGAAGAAGTTTTGGAGTAACCAAGACAATTATCTATGACGGAACTAAACACAACGTAGCACCCACTAAGAATAGAGAGCAGTTTGCAACGTTGACTACATATTGCCTGTATTGAAATTTTCAGTATCCATTTTTATGTAGTCAGGGCATATAGGAAATTTCATGAGACTTATGGTTCAGTTACTACGGTGTGCTTGATTTGCTTAATAATTTTACAGCGTTATAAATATTTTACAGCGTTATAAATATTGCTGAACATGCTTGACAACAAAATCGCCCACACGGATTTACAAGTATACATGTACCTAATTACATAGTATTCATAACATAATTTAGGTCCTTACCTCAATTTATTAAGAGCTCACTCACATGATAGCCATATTCAGCAAACTTCACCAAACTTAATCAACAACTAAACATGTGTTTGCCAGAAAAGAAACCCGTTCTGTTCGAGCCTAAAACCGTTTCCGTGTACCAAGTTGAGAGGAACCCGAACTTTGTCCGAAGTTTGCGGTGTCAATAGACCTAGCATAAAGAATGCTGTTGTCTTAGGACGGCGCAAATTGGTATGATACTCTTTGTATAGGAGCAACAGATTTATTGAAGATTGCTGTGATTTTTTTCCCGTATTTAGGCACCGCTGCTGTGGCGGGGTTTAAAGAAGTTCAATTTATATTTTTGACGAAATGCGGATAGTGTAATTTAATTTTTTACTGTAGATAGGTCCATGTAGTACAAGTCTAAAATTTAGGCGCTGTTTCATTGTTTTTGTGAAGTTCCTAAGTTTTATGCGTATGATATGAATAATACCGTCTTGTTTATATTGTAGGAAAAATAGAGACGATATTATTTTAGGTATATTCGATATTATACATACATACATATATCACGTCTGTATCCCTTACGAGGTAGACAGGGCCTAAGGTAACAAAACCTTAAGGCCACGTTTAGCATGATCCGTTATTATGATTCCAGAAATTTAAGAAAGAGTCATGAAACAGAACCAAAGCAGACTACAGCTTTTTTATTAAACTAAGAATGCAAGATTGAATATATGTACACACATAAAGAGGATTTTGAATAGGTTTTGCTCGAAGTTCTTTTTATTATCAATCGAAATAGCATCAGCATTGCAGCGGGTATGTACAGTCAAGTGTAATAATATGTATCTAGTCAAAGTTTCAAAAATAAGTACCATACGCTCTTACACCGGCGTAATAAGGTCGTGGGACATATTTTTGAGAAGTTCGTATCGATACTTATTTTTGCACTTGACCGTACAAAACTTTTCAGCAAAAAATCGCTTTTTGTCTGGAGCCTGGGAATGGGAGTTATACTTTTATTTGCAGCTCACTGTTACTCAGCTACAGTTAAAATCAGCTCTTTCTCACAAAAGGAATCACAGCTCCGTTCGCGATCAGCATTTCTTTTCATCTTCACATGATAGTATTTTTTGTAGCAAGGAAAAACTTTCTATTCTGCCCATTAAGTATTCGTCTTTCATACAATTGCTGTAATTTGGACTTTGAATGTAGGTCAGGGGTCGGCAGGCTCCGAGTCGGCGCCGGTTACACCGAAGTTATTGTCACCATTATTATTATTTCTTTGTCGCAGTTAATCATTTAGAGTGAAATCGCTTAGTTTAATTCCCGCTCTGTTTTGACTCTCAAGTTGGTTATTGCTTGTTGAATATTCAGTTATTGTTGCAACGTCGTATTTTTTGCTCTTTTTATCATCAAATTTTCTAATAACTCCGCTATTTTAATAAGCAGTTTTTTCGTTAAACCACGTACATTTATTCCAACTGATGTACCTTGTCGTTTTGAACATTATGATTGAACTTAAAAAAATTAACACAATAAAGTAGACAAGGTTGTTTTTTTAGACTGTGCAGACATTAACAAACTAAGTATCCCAACAAAATTTTCATCCGACGTAAAATTGGTAGCAAAGTTATAAAAACGTCTATGTAATAAAATCCCGGCAGACTCGAGCGATGGTATACTAAGTAGCACGCAGTACAATAAACAGTACGATCCACCTTTTTGCGAACAGCTTTATGTTGTTGAACACGATAAAGAACCTATTAAAATTCGTTTCAAGGAATTATGCAAATTTGATTGTAAGCGCCCGCTAACAAGATAGGGGCGCGCAAAGATTGTTGCTAAACTCGATTGTGCACGCCTGTTGCTGCCCTTTGTGACGGAAATTGAATGACTGCGCGAAAACGGGCGCCTTTTTTAACCCCTGATGGATAAGGGGTGATATACATAAGTTTGAAGTCTTTTGTTCTATGTCTGTGACCTTCCTAGGTCCAACTAACCGTGTAGCGAACCATGCAGTGCTCTAGTCCTCTTCCGTTTCTAGTTGCTTGTTGATTAAGTAACAAAAAGCAAGTTAGTAAAATATCACATATTTGCTATGTTTAAATTTCAGTTCGTCATGTTGTTTTTCTCGGGTGGTTTTAACCTATTGTGATTGGCAGTTCGAGCTCCAAATTATGCAGGATCAGACACACACTGTCCAAACTAGCATAGATACAATGTATGTATTCAAGTGTGGACCAAGCTTGAGCTTTATTAAATCCCAATAATTTTTAAAGCTGGTTCGCAAAGTGAAATGAAATAACTCGAACGTCAAATGCACGCTCTGAACTGTGATTTATATCGCATTATTTTAGTTTCCTCCGAGCCTGCCACGCGTAGAGACAGCTGCAAGTGAAGACGGACAATAAAACGCAGATGTTGTCTTTAGATTTATTTTTTCAACCTAACATTTTCGTAACTTGACAGATCACCAGCTAAGTTTAACAGGTGTACTCAACTAATGAACATTGTTCATACCTCTTAAAAATATCATACAATCAGTACCGAAAAACAATACCTAATCTTTATCACGAAATTTACTTTTTATCACGAAAATGCTATTCTTACATTTTACTAAATTCCCTTCATTCAATTCAACCGTGTGACTCTGGAATAAGATTCAGAATCGCTTCTAACACTTTATCATTAATCTTAAGAGAATTACTTTGTGAGAAACTCCGATCGATAGAATTTCAACCCATTTGTATAAGTAGAGATGGAAGACATTTTGTCTGAAGTAACGTAAAAGAGGTCAGAAGCAATACTTAATCAAAAAAATATTAAAAATGCAGCGCTTCGTAGCTTCAAGGGGAGCAACAAGTGAAATATTTAACGCGGGGCGTTAGCTTTTTCCTTTGGTATAAACTAGATGCCTTATTTTAGAGAGCCTCTGAAAAATCCAGCGGGGGAGCGTGGCATTTTATAAAAATCGTGGCATACTTTTGCTTGGATTTGGCCAATCCAGGAAAAAGCGTACTCCGGCTCACAAAGGGTGCAAATTGTCACGTACAACACTCGCAGTTTTTTTCGTTGGTGATATGCACGTAGCTAAGCGAAATCTGGAGTAAACTCGTAATACGAGGATTATAAACATCGCGGTACCAACGGCTTTAATGTTCCAGAAAAATGCGTGAACAGTGCATAATTCGTGTTCTATGTAGAGTATTTACCTACCTACTGATATACTAGATGAATCATAATACATCTAACAACTGTACTGATTTAATTAAACTATTAATATGCAAAAAACATTTTGTTGACAGACTTTATCCATATTAGTCGAACCAAATTTATTATGTTCTGCTTTACCCACTACAATTATAACACTGATAACATCTTTTATCAACTTTCTAATAGATTAGAAATCGATTTGGTAGGTATCTACTGCTCAAACATTGAATCCGAACTATTACAATTTAAGAAACAAAATTGATGTTGTCAAAACGCTGACTGATTTCTGAATTAAATTTTCAGACTGGATAAATCTAAAGCGATCTTTCAGATTAATTTATTTTGCTTCGTATTTAAACAATCTGGATGCCGGATTGAATCTTTGACACATTTAATTAAATACTGTAACGAATGGATTTCATTGGTACCTAGATACTTTAACTAGAAGTATATTGGAAAAAGTTTTTAAGTTTGAGCCATACAATGCTTGAGTACTTTAAACGACTAAAAAGCGTCTTGGATGCTTTCAGTTTCTCTCATTACTAAGATACCAAAATTTCTATTTTCTATTATGCTGTAGGTATTCCCTTTTTGTAAAGTAATAGATTACACTGCCCTCCACTGTTTGTTCATCTAACAATAGATGGCTAATGGCAGATCTATTGTTTTGAAAGTAAAGTGCAACGGGAATGAAGGTTTTCATTTAACTGGCTATGGCGCCTATGGCATCATTTGAAATGAAATCAGTTTTCATGTTACTATTTTCTGTTGAATCCACAAGCAGGTTCGAATAGCTTAGCGGCGTGAAGGCGGCCTCTACAATAGAGAACTGATGAAAACTTTGTTTTACATAAACTATTACAGTTATTTACAATAATGTCTATAGTTTCCAAATCCTACAGTATACATATAAGTTCAGAGTCCCAACAATCGACTTCACAAGCTAATACATTAGAAATAGGAAAGGCACAGTCGAAGTATAAAATTTATTGCTCACTTCCCTAACTACGATTTTTATTCGTTAAACAATTGGGACAATTTCGGAGTTATGTTTTAAAACGCATTTAAAGCTGTGCATGAAACTTTACTCACGGGGGAAGAGTCAAGTTGCCGTTTGCGTAACGTGACAGCTGAGTGGCAATTTTATTGACAGTTTGATATATCTCTCTAAGGGAGCTTTAATCTATAAATCTAAGCATTCAGATGTTGTTCTAAAGTTGATATTTATGGTAGTAATATTTGATTAGCACAAAACATTATCTTCGTCAGATTTCATCTTTGTACATAATAAATAAGAGTAAATACCACTAGGTGGTAAATAAACATTAAAACATTAACAAGCGTAACTAAAACAACATCTTAGCTCAGCGTGACTTTCATTTCGGCCCAAGTTCACCTTAAATGCGTTTTATCATTGTTCTCTGAATAATCGTCTTAGTCCCGGAAATGATATCAAAATGAGTCTCCAACAATTTAAACAGAAATAACTTACTTAATATATTTTGGCATTGTTCGTCTGTAGTGGCTAGTGTCGAAAGGATACATAATTCGAAAAGTTTAAAAATGGAAACGAACGCTTTTCAGTAGGTACTGTCTCTTTTAAGCGCACAGACAAGTCAAATTGTAGTAACCTATTACACTATAAAAAATTAAAAAATTGTTTTCGTGGGCAACAGATTGCAAGAAATTGAAGATCTGTTTCAAGGATACATATAGATTACGTCATACTTTAGGATCCGTTCAAAAGGTCGCCTGATATCACATCACACCAACGTTAAACCATAAAAAATGTTATCATAACGGTCCATTTGGTAACATTATAAAAAAGCTATTAACGCTTCATTGAAGATAGAAAATTATGTTCTACTACAAAAAATAGAGACATGTTTTAAAAATCTTTTTAGAGCATTAAGGAAGTTAGGTACTTTTTCTATCTTCAATATCTAAATAATGAAAATTAACAAATAATTGAAAATCGCGCTCTATGATGTCCTAGGACCTTGATTAAATCTCTAAACTCGCGAGCATTAAGTGAAGTCACAAGACAAGTAAATAAATGGTGTGTAAATTTGGCACGGCTAGAGACAACACTCAGCACTGTTACTCTATAGTTTAGGTAGGTACTTGAACATTTCGGTTCACTATCGCTCACAACAATCTGCTTGCGCTAACTTCTGCTTGTACTACTTTGTATTCTACGCTAACTTCATGTGCGTATTGCCAGTTACAAGTCTAAGTTACGTACACGACTGTAAGAAAATAGGATTAATTTTATATTCAGAAAATACTTCTTTTCATTCTTAGAGAGAGTTATAATCAATTCGCCAACTATTGGTTCTGTTTTAGATCTATATTCAACCTCTAGCTATAACAATTCACTAGTACGAGAGACGTTGACTAAAAGATCCTCTGGAAGTCCGAACTAAACATTTACCTTAATATTTTTACCCATAGGCGTTTTTCTTCAAATCGTTGGATTACATTATCCTAATATTCAATGATTCGAAACCCATTTTTAAATCGTAAAATTTACATATCAACAACATTTAATACAATATAATTACGTAGTTACAATAATAAAAATAAATTTGCTATGCATACAACGAAAACTAACTTATACAAATCATACTCTTCGTTGAGGTTCTTTGGAAACTCTTTTAGGAGAACGTTTACGAATAACTAATACAATTCAACAGCAAGCACCGTAATTTGAAATTACTTAATTAACGTCTGAAGTGAACATAGCTCTCGTAGAAAACATTCCGCCACAACAAATTGACTAGTTTCTAACTCCTATCTATCTTTATTACACCTTATATTAAATTTATTGAAGTCTCTTTACAAGTCTGTTGAACCGGCCGCATAGGAAAAGTAAGAATCGGATAGTCGGACACGAAGATTCAAGATGGGAAACTATCACACCAAAACGTCTTGCACGTAACACTCATTCGGTAGATACGAGAACGTAACACTGCACAAATAAACTGAACGTCGTAAAACATGCGTCTATGCGTCACTGTCGTGCAACCGAGTTCGAACATCAGCAGTTCCTTGACCGTACGATAGAGAGAGGTGGAGAGGGTATAGGGAGGGAGGTCCGTGGCTTGGCGCCTAGATGTAGACCTCGGTGTGGTGGTGCGGCCGGCCCAGCCGGGACTAGGAGCCGCGCTCGCCCAGCTCCACGTCCTCCTCCGGCTCGGGCCTTACGCAGTCCATCTTCCGCCGCTCCGCTATCACTATCCTGATCTTCTCCTCCTCAGTGATCGGCTCGGCGGTTTCAGGCTGCCGCGCTGAATCGCTGACGCTTCCCGTCTCCGACGCTCTTCGCTTGGGGATGGCGATTCTTACGTTCTGTCTCGCAGTGGGCACGGCGAGTAGGACAGGGGCGGGTCGGAGGAGTCTCGCTTCCTCGCCGCGTAGAGAGTTGCGCTTGTCAGCGCGCTGGCGGCGGTTGTGCGCGAATGAGTCACGCCGCGGCGGCGAGCCGGGGTCGAGCTCGTCCGCGTCGTCGGCGTCTATGAAGCGCGCGTCCTCCTCGTAGAGCGCGGCGGGGGGGTCGACGGAGTCCTGCCGGCGACGTCCGAACGCATGAGGTGAGAGGGAGGCTCGGCGTGGTTGTAGCGACGTCGGTAGCAAAGCGTGGTGCGAGTGCATCGTGCGCCGGCGGCGGGCGAGGCGTGCGGGGGACGGGGTCGGCGGGTGCTTCGGCTCGCTGTACGTGAAGTTGGCCGGGAGGGAGGGTACCTTGCTGAGCGCGCGCGGCGCCGCCACCTGCTCGAGCGCGCGGCACAGCGCGCGGTCCTCTTCGTCGTCGATCTCGCGTTCCATCTCACGCTCCAGCTCCACATCCATATCGTTTTCGTCTTCCATCTGTTTGTGAGATTCTTCCAGGTGTTTCATCAGGACCTGATAAAATAAAATAGTAGAAAAAAAGGACGTTATTTAGGTGTTTAACTGTTCTCATGATGTAAATTGAAAATCCAAATTTATGCTGGTTACTCTAGAAAATCGTTAGAATATTCCAAGTCATCTTTGCATCTATGCCGGGTCTTATCGTTTAGTTATCACGGCTCAACTTCAATCCAAAACACGATATTAACAATGTATTCGTATGTCTTAGTGATTGGCGTGAGAGGTGAAATTGAGTTTAGAAAGTCTCTTATTTACAGTTATGAATTCCAAATCAAACACGGTAGGACCTGTGGAAAATTATTTTGATTCAAATTTTAAATTGGTTAAATTGAATACGGTTGTTGGATTTTGGGGCGCAATTAGTTAAGTCTATTATCATAAAAGCACCGCGGGTTATGGCGATGACAGTGTAATTAGATACGGGCCGTGCGGAAGTTGAACAAACTTTCGAATCGCATCTATGTTATCTCGGAAAAGTTGCTAGCGTGGGGCGGACACATAGCTTATACATATTCCAAATTGAAATATATTTTCAGCTTTATAGCGTTAACGTAATTTTAATAGTGGATCCTTTTCACAGCAAAGTTGGTCTGTTGTGCTAAGCAAAGGGTCGCCGGGTTGGCCGCACCGGGACAAAAATTTGCATGCAAAAGGCTGGGTCCATGTAGTTTGCTGTTTCTGGTTCCTGCCACAAGTCAGCCTAATTTGAAGTTAAAATCGTGTATTCAGTTTGTTTGTTTTCTTTGTAAGTTCAACAAATATACGTAAATGCACAAAATATTGCTACAAATCTATAATGAACAGCCTTCAAACTTTGTTTCTGACAATAATAACAAACTAAACAGGTTTTCGTTAAAATCAATTTTTCAGAGACGAATTGTATAAAAACGGCTAAGTAAATAGTTGTAATTATGTGAAGAAGTGCACATTCCGACATCAGAATCACAACTTTTTCAAAAAGTGCACATTAAAAAGACCATGTGGTAATATAATAGGCAATGAAAAAAAAACAATGACACTCACAGCGACAACAACATTCACAAGCACGAACTGCGCCATCAAGACAAACACGACGAAGAAGATGGGTGCGATTATGGTGGATACACAGCAGTTGCGGACGCAGTCAACGCTGCTGTCGCAATCCTCGCGGAGTGTGTCTTTCATGATGCCATTCCAGTTGTCACCAGTGGCTACCCTGAAGAGGGTGAGGAACGCCATGCCGAAGTTTGCGAAGTGAGCGTGCTCACCAAGACCTAGGAGAGAGATATAACATATTGCAATTAGGAAACATAATACGTTAAATTCAAATATTAAAAATACATTTTTGATAAAAGGAAATATAATTGTTTATAATATGACAAAAACGCAACTGAAATGATACGTACCTTGACAGGGTATCTCATCAGAGCACTCCAATCGGCCAAATAATTCCACGCCTAAAGCAGCAAATATGAAGAACAACAAGAAAAACAACAGCCCCAAATTTCCAACTTGAGGCAACGCTTGCATCACTGTATCGAGCAACGCCCGGATACCTTTTGCCATTTTTAATAACTTTAATACTCTTGCTATCCTCAAAACTCTCATCACCCTCATAATGGTCGGGTTTATTGGTATTATATTAGTTTCTAGTTCCTCTAACACTATCCCAACTATAGACAAAATAACAATAATAACGTCCAGTTGATTCCACTTGTCTTTTAGATATATTTTAAACCCTAAAGCCACTAGCTTCATAATGGCTTCTAAAATAAAAACCGCTGTGAAGAAGTAGTTGAATATTTTCAAAGCGTACGCGAGAACTGGAGGCATTCTATAATATTCTATGGCCATAGTGACCACGTTTAAGCCGATTACTCCAGCTATTGCTAGATCGAAATATTTGGAGGTGACTACATTGTGAATGAAGAGTCTTGATTGAGAATAATCCGCATAGTATGGACGTTGATGCATTTCTGAAAAGAAAATACACAATAAAATTATGTTATCAAATCAAAATGAAAAACCACAGTAATATAGATTTTAATCTATAAATTCAAGAACTTTATGTACGGCGACACATGCAAAATTGTTGATTCATATCCTTTCATTTACGACTAAGAACACTTATTATGAGCGTAAAGCTACCTGCTTCTGGAACCATTTCAAGTGCGGTTATTGCTATTGCCATTTTATGCCCTACAATATTGAAACTCAATCGTGGCATAATTATTACTTTTTATAACTCACTTCGCCTCTTTTTTTCCATCTGTAGCTGCCTTTTTGCCGCCCGTCTCACTCTTTCTTCTTTCTCTTGCTCTTCTCGGCAACGGTGGAAGTTCTCCACCACAACTCCCACGAACATGTTCAGGACGAAGAACCCCACCAGCAGAATGAAAGCGATGAAGTACAGGAGACGCCACTCCGAATAGTTCACTATAGGCTGTAAGAAATAACAAACATTAGCCACAAAATATTAAAACGATAGGTATTTTATATTATCTTATTTTTCTTAAACAGTAAAAACTATTCAATTTTCACGAGTATTTTCACTATAGATAAGCACTAAAAACGTAGCCCACTGAAATATTTTTTGGTCTAAAGCCTCTATTTCTTTAAATTTTTGACAAGGATTATAGCTATTTGTCAACACTCTTTCCTATTAACATTAAGTTGGTAATCAAATCACTGGAAAAATACACAAAGTTTTTTTTTCAAGCATAACCAAGGTTTTATTTTACTTACCTTTTCTACAGGACCTAAAACTATGTCACGTCTAAACTTTTCAAATAACGGTCCCGCAACTATCCAGCGGTGTTACGGAGCTCAACAAGTGTCTTCAATTTGTTCTTTTTGCGAGTTAACGCTGCTGAGTTACATCTGAGAAATCTTGTTTTATCACACAGTGCGATAAGAAGAATGAACTTTGACTTATTGAGGTTTTATAGGCATGCTATAATACTATTTTAAATATCGGCATTTTTACTGACGAATGTTATCTCGTCATGCGTTTTTCCAATTTCAATTTCTAAGGAACATAAGATATAAATTTTACTTCTGTACTGACAGTGTAAACGTTACCACTAAACTTATACTTCCCTTCACCTAAGGCAACTGATTACAACCAAGTTCACACTGAGTATTTTTATAATTCGAAATACTCCTATGCATTCCCTGACACATATTCCCTTTTCCCGTAACTTGCTCCTCACCTGTTGATCCACGCCTACAGCGTCGAGTCCCGTGTACATGATATTGACCCAGCCGTCCCGCGAGCTAAGCACGAAAAGGGACATCAGGGCTTTGCCGAGGTCATCGAAATTGTACTTCCTGTTGACCCACACGTTGCCGTCGATGGCCAAACAGTCGGTTTTGTTTTTAACGTTCTTTATGTTGGCGCCTTCGCAGTAGAAGAAGGCACCTTTGAATAGCTAGAAAAAGTACGCACTATAAAAATGTATTCCTCCTATGTTAGGATTTATAAAGTTTGATGTGAATTGGTATTTTAGGTTCTATATGAGATACTATTTAAAGATATATAAAAAAGAAAAAATGAGGATCTTATGAGGAAAAACAATAATGAAAATACAAATAAAAGTACTTAAACTCAACAGTCGCTCTTATAAAAATATTTAACAAAAAAATTAATAAGTTAAGAACATAAGAGCTATCTAAATTAAACTTAATACAAAATAAACGACAAATAATTACTTTTCCATCGAAACATAAATAGAAGTTGTTGATATTGCATATCTGTTTACCTGAACTCCCAAAATGCCAAAGATAATGAAGAAAGTACAGCAGATGAGGACTATATTTCCAATGGGCCTTAGAGATGACAGCAGGGTTTGCACTACGAGTTTCAAGCCCGGCGCTCGGTTAATCACTCGCAAGGGACGAAGGGACCTCAGGAGCCTGAATACCTGAAATTTATATATTTATTAATACTTATAGCGTATTGTGGGACGCCCTGCGATGCGTTGGACGGATGAACTTAGGAGGACAGCTGGCAGTGGCTGGATGAGGGAAGCCCAGGATCGCGAAAGTTGGCGCAATATGAAGGAGGCCTACGTCCAGCAGTGGACGGACAATGGCTGTAGATAGATAGATAGATAGCGTAATATTTTTATTATATTCAAAATAATTGAGAAGTTATTATACACTTTAGCAGCTTAATCTGACCCCCAGGCCAAGATACATACAAGTGAAATCGAGTACTTAATAGAAATAGAAATTAACAAAGTTAAATCATTCCAATTTTCCTCACCCTCAATATTCCAAAAATCCTTGGACTGGACTCGGATACGAGAGACATTAACAGGTCAATGATGGATATAATGACGAGGGAACCGTCCATTATGTTCCAACCCGATGTGAAGTACGCTTCAGTGCCGTAAAACATTCCAGATGCAACCACCTGGAATAGTTTTAAGTTTTAGCTGACAAATTTTACATTTTCTATGTAGACTTCGTTCTTAAACTATGAGTAAGCTAACTTATCATTTATAAATGAGAGAGAAAGAGACAAAGCGATGTGACTATACAACTCTACTGCAGCTCTCTAGGTACCTTTAGAGCGTAATGGCTGCGAGACAACGGGAGAAATTTTATAAGCGTAAGAAAACTTGAAGTCTTCGTAGTAGAACTTTGCTCGAATCGTGAAGCGATTATGTTTTAAATAATGTTAAGTAGAACCAGAAGGTCAGAACATTTAGATTATTTTTCAACTTTGCCCCTACTCATATTGTCTAAGCTTTCAAATTCTAGTCGTTAACAAAATACAGAAGCGTTGATTATGTAGCCACGACTGTAATATAATATTTTTTTAAACATTGGTTGGTTTATGTATTTTAGATGATTGATGGCGCAGTGTAACGCTATTGTAAATTCAAACCATCAAATGAATGTTTACTGCCATAAGCGATCCATTTGTAGAATTACGTAGTTTGTCCCTTCACTTTGTCACTACTGTTTGGTTACTACCTACTTAAAAATGTTTCAATTATGTTGTACGTGTCTAGAGTAACCACAAGCGTTGATACTCGTAACTCGGCTTAAAAATATATTTCATGAGCCATCACAACATTTTCCTACTAGGAACAAGTAGGACATCAACTCATTAGTCTAACTTACAACATAAACACGACAATACTTGAAATAGAAGTTTAAGTTAGGGCGTTACTTCCAGTGTGGGCATGTATTTACTTGCTATACTGTAGGTCACGTTTACTAGGTCAACTAAAATCATCTTATGCTTCAACCTTAGTAGTTTCCTTTCATTGATGTTTACCTCCCGAAAGTAACATGAGATTCAATAAAGTATACTAGGTGTTTTGATAATAATGCAATTATAGCTTACCTTGATAAACATCTCCACAGCAAATACGACAGTGAATACGTAATTGGCACTGCCTAAAAAGGCACGTTCCTTTGAGTCAGGTGGTATGTTTGGGCGCTCCATAGCAAGCGTGATGCAGTTAAGAGCTATGAATAGTAGCACGATGTTGTCAAACCATCCACGGGTCACCATCCATGTGCATAGTCTTCTTATTCTGTGCAATATTTGTGATTGAATGTGATTTCCACTCTGACATTAGCAAATAAGTAGCAAGTCCTACTGCTTTACCGCTTTAGGATATAAATTTATGACCTTTGCAATTCACAAATATCGGCGTTCGTAAAATGTTCAGAAAGAAAAAAGTATTGTCAAAACTGGCAATAAGTACCATGATAAAGCTATCTTTATCACTATACTAAATTACTTTTTATCGAGTTTGAAAAACACTTCATTTTAGACTCCACGTGGTATAATTTGAAGATATTAATAATCCCAACAAATATTATCACCTCGACACGAGTCAGCTGCGAGACTACATTAATAATTGTTACAATTGCGCAATAACACGTTCGTATTCTTCAAATTGCTCTCAACCAACGTACATAGGCTCAAACTAGCAACCTCTAAAGTCATTTATTTTTATTACTCCGGTAGCCGGTCGTGGCATTAATAACAACAACCTTTTATGAAACATTCTAGGCATTTTCTCAACAGTTACCTCCCGCAAACAACACGCTAAAAACTTATTTTCTCCGGCCATTTATTATTAAAGAAACAGCGTGAACTAATTAACTGTGCGCAGGCAAACTGCGGAATTGGTCGCTCTTGCTGCGCTATTATTGTTCTTCGAAACAAAAGACTTGACTACAAGACTGTTCACAATGAACAGGTACCGCAAGTTGTAGTAAACTTAAGTCTTGGCTTCAGGCCAATGCGAAATTTAGAAACTCCGTTTATTAAAAATAAGTTTGTACAAGCCTTTATTATGCCTCAATCCGAGGTTAAATTCTAAGTTTAATAATTCATATTATACGTAGCTGAAGAGTACCTCTCCTAAAAAGGAAGGGTAAATGTTTAATAATTAAAGTATTAGAACATTGAATTTGCTATTAAGCGCTGTTGTTGACCAATAAAAAAAACATAAATTAAACGTAGTTAGATGAATATGACGACCAAGATCAGAGCTTTTTATTTTAAAATGGGGTAGATAACGGGTAATACCGAATAGCAATACCAAAGGATTGCAGATGCGTTACTCGTCTGGAAGCTTATGTTAAACATTTTCCTAAACAGATCTAATAATCTTCTAAAAATGTTTTGCTTTACATGCACTTTACGTAAGTATGATTTTAATACAAAATATAGAGCGCATTGTAAAGCAAAGAGAGTTCAAATTTGCCGTCATACAAAGACAGTTTCTTGTAGCACTATTAGTTCCACAAAAGAACATAAAAGCAATAATAACTTACTTATTTCCTGGAGGGAAAATGTACAAAGAGTAATCCTCTTTTTCCTTAAGACATCCCGTCGGCTCCATGAAACGAAAAAGGTCTTTGAACCTGTAGCGCCGCCTGTCGAACCTCGACGTAATTATGCTCACATTATTATTTATGGTAACCTGAAAACTCAGTATAATCAGACTTTTCAAATTAAAAGTTTCAACGCCAAACTTTTTGAAACCTGAGGAACAAGTTCGAAAAGGGTTTACCTAGGTATTTTGAGACTCTGTTTTATTGAAAATTTGAGTATTTGTTTAGGTCTAAATTTAATTTGGCTTTTTGAATACAAACAACTTTAGAAAACAAATAATTTGGATAGAAAATATATGATTTTTACAACGTTTTCTGACGGGTAAATCTAAGCCATTTGGTTTGTTTCATTAAATGACATATTTAAATAGTTTTTTTCAGTATCTTGATTGAGCCTATAATTCATTGATTCTTACCTCCTCATTTATTTGTTTGATAAGTGGCAGGGATTGGTTCTTCGGTCGGGCCGGCAATGGGGTCTCATTTCGAGGGGTTTTGGGAGTAAGCTGTTGCAACTGCGATGGGGCCGGTGTCAGATTACTCGACTTTACTTCTGATACTGATGTCACTAAATTAGAAATAAAGAGTATTATTATGAACTACTCCTGCCTAATTATAAAATTGTTTCTTCAATTCCGTAGTGTACCGATTCCTAAAGGTTGGTATAGACTATATACCGCTTCACGGTGTTAAAATTAGAAAATCAATGTTAACTGTTAACAATATGACGGCCGTATATAATACTGTCCTCAAATCATTAAACTTACCTACAAAACGTTTATTAGGCGGAATTTCATTAAAATTATGGACGAAAATATTGAGCGGCAAACTGTTCGGGTGAAGCAGATTTTAGGTATTTACTGCCAAATCTAAAGCAAAAGCAGGTAAACGTACAAGTTTAATCATGAAAATTTGGTTTCTATCCTGATTATCGATTCGAGCCGAAATACGTGAACGTTGTGAGAATGTTGGTAACTCGCCATTATGTTAAAAGGGCAATTTATCAATCAAATTGTGAAGATGCCTCGTTGAGAGGCGAAACACGTACCGTTTTTTGTTCCAGTTAATATTGGCGGAATTATTTTCGTGAAAGTATTTATCTGGGGTAAAAATGTAAATTTTATTACCTGTTAAGTAATCGTTGGTTAGTGACAGGCGATGGGGTGGGGATTTCCCGGTATCGAGTTTTACCGTGGAATCTGATGAGAAACCTGCTTCTGGGGCTTTCCAAGATACCTAAAATCAGTGTAGATCGGTATAATTTATCAATAACGCAAGTATTTAGGTAATTAGATGGTAATTTCATATATAAAACGATTTAAACATACACCAATATCGATTTTAACGTAAAAAAGAGGCCGTTAGAAGAGTGATGAACGGTTCGATTTAATAATTGAGGGAATTCAGCGCAATGTTTTTGAACCTACTCGAAAAACGTACTTTATTGGCGAGAAAAATTTGAGTTATTTTTGTCAAAGAAACTTTAGCAGTTGCCGACATCATTGTGAGTTTATCGAATGTAGATAAACTTTATTTAATATATTCGTATCTTTTGCTATTGTAAACTAAAAAAGGCCTACATCAGGTAGTAAAGGCGCAGTGTGAGCGGACACTCTCCTAGCAGGTGGTGCCAGGACCCTTGGTGCTGGCAGTTGAGACTTGGCTCGGTTGTTTGGCATCTCTGACTGCGTGTCGTTCTTTATAACTATTGACGATGATAGGAGGAGCTCGTTCTTGCGGAGACTAGAACCTGAAATAAATTAAACGCTATTTCAGCTACCCAGAACAAAGCTCTTGTAAATTACTGTAATTATAACACAGAAAAATCCGAAAAGTAACTAAGCTATGGGTGGTGTAGGGGTATAGCACGCGTCACGGAATGACGAGGATCCGGGTTCCATTCCCGGCCATAGCTTTACTTTTCGGATTTTTCTATGTGTTCTAATTTTCACTGACATTTAGAAATTTAATTTCTAACGGTAAAACCGAAAAAGTAAAACATAAAAATCAAGAAATAAAATTTCTTGATTCATTTGATAGTACCTATTAATTAATAGTGAAAATCGCGAAAGTTTATTTAAAACATTATAAAGCTCTTCTAAGCCTATATTTGAGAAAAGTATTTAGTGTTGGCGAGGAATAGCTAGGAAATAAATAAATCGTTAAATATCCGCAAATTGATATTTGACAGTTACCAAATTGCGTTAATTACTACGCTGCTTGCACTGTTTTAAAATAATGTGAAAAATCAAGGGGAGATTGGAGCTTTATCCGAATTGCATTGTTTCGGAAACAATGGCAATATTTTATTTTGCCTGAATAAACTGTATTTCGGCAGGTGCAAACAAAAGAAAAGTTGAGCTACATCAAATTGCTTGAGAGTCGAGATTTCGTTCATTTTCCTCTTGAAAAAAAAATTGATATCGGTTGCTACTGCTACTTTTTACCGTACTTCTGATGATTTGGTTAGAAATTTATTTATTCTTACCATTGCAAGAAGCATGGTCCCGTCCGTTGTTCAGAATGATGGCTTCAGAATCTGAACCTGATCTGTGTTTTTGTTTCTTCCTTAGACTAGGCCTGGAGAGTCGCCAGCTGTACCCTCGCTGTACTCTACATTTGTCATCCCCGTTCGATGTTGGACTTTGGACAGTTACGCACCTACAAGTGATGAGATACACGTAACTTTGTAATAATTTGTGCAAAAATAACATTTAACAAATCCGGTAAATTATATAAATTGTACATGTAAAATGTATACTCGCTATTACATATTCTGTATTCATTGTATTTAAGTAAAGACTTTACCAAGAATATATACATATAGAATAAATGATGCAAATGGGATAAGTTTTATTTTTCACTCTCAATATCCTACTAATATTATAAATGTGAAAGTTTGTATGAATGTTTGGATGTTTGTTACTCTTTCACGCCAAAACGGCTGGACAGATCTGGATGAAATTTGGAACATAGATAGATTATAGTCAGGAATAACACATAAGCTACTTTTTATCTCGGAAAATTGCGTAATTCCCGCGGGATAGCGATAAACGAATTCTACGCAGACGAAGTTGCGGGCAACAGCTTGTTTCTAATATTAGGCAAAGACAGATCGTAATTGTTAGTATTTGCTATCACTACATACATAGTATAAAACAAAGTCGCTTTCTCTGTCCCCATGTCCCTTTGTATGCTTATATCTTCAAAACTACACAACGGATTTTGATGCGGTTTTTTTGAATAGATAGAGTGATTCAAAAAGAAGGTTTTTATGTATGATTCTACTCAGACGAAGTCGCGGGCAGAAGCTAGTAATAAATAAAAATATTCCGAACTTTACTTACTTCTGTGAACTTAGAAGACTAGACTTATCACTAGTATTGTTACAATTATCATCCTTTGGGATCGTGATCTGAACATTCTTCTCAGGCAGCATTGGCGAGGGTACCGACCTCGTGGTGGAAGGTGATGAGGATCCTGGTGACCCTGAAATGGACCTCGGAGGGAGGGCGAGAGTTAAAGGCGGTAGCCGGGCCTTTTCTGCCCCTAATTGTGAGGCAGCTGAGTGTAGTGTTAAGGTGTAACTGTTTGGCGGTTTTAGTAAACCAGGTATGCTCGTGCACTGAAAATAAAAACAACACAAAATACATTTTACTTGTCACCGGCTAGTGTGTTTTATACGGTTTGTTTTTATTGCTTACCGAAGTCCGGTCAATAGACTCCATGCTTGATAGCATAGATGATTTCTCCAAATTTAGAGCTACGTGAAAATCCCTGAAGGTAGCTCCTGGCTCCAACGTAGTCGACGGAGAGTCTTGAGGTGTGGCTGCTGTGTGTGTTATCATCGGGAGATTGGTTGTGTCTGCCATGTTGTTGGCTAGCATTTTCGATTCCTATGGAGGAATTGTGGAGTTAGAAGGAGTGTGTAATGAAGTGTACCTAATGATGTGTAAATCATTTGCATGTGAAGTCAATAGTGATTACTAAAATTTACTTTTATACTAAACATGTTATGTTGTTAGGAATGGACCAAGTTTAAACTTTTTGGGCAGTGGTGAAAATATAATGTTGTATAGATGTTACAATTTTTCTTATTAAAACGGTGACTCCGATTCATCGTGAGATCTAAATTGTTACCACACATATTTGACCACAATCACGCCTGAAGATGAATAAGCAGGACGCTTGCCTAACAATTGCTCAGTCACCCTCGATTAAAAGCGGTTACCTTTTGGAGGTTGCATTTGTTGGATTGCGCACAATCTTTGCATAGAGTCGGATGGTGTCCAGAGGTCGTCGTCTTTCTGCGTGAGCGTGTCACTTTATCCTTATGTCCGTTTACATCATCTTTAGCTTTCCGCACGTCGTCCGCAGACTTCCAATAGTTTTTTATTTCGTTCTATATTTTCAAAAACACATGTAGGTATATTTAGAACACGTTTACAAACATTCAAACGACCAGAAAAATATAACGACACACATTTACTGTATTAAGAGCTATGAGAAATTTATTTTGGAACTTGTACTGCAATCACAGATGAGTATTTGCTGTATTGAAATGGATGACCTTCTTGTCATCTGCCACAATAGCGCTTGCCCATAAATGGTCGTCAGCACAGTCGTCCCATCAATCGTAGCTCTTTACACAACACAAAATACCTACCTATTTCTAGATGGCTAGTCAAGAAGAAGGTTTAGAATTTTTTGAGGCACGTCAAGAGGGTTGACAAAAGCGCAGTCAAGAACAACTAACACCAACACAAAGTGTTCACCTGTGAGAAACTGTCACTGGAATGTGATCCCGAGTTGGACTCGTCATACTGAATTTCGTTGTTGTCAGAGAAACAGTCGCTAGACAATTTAGATTTTGCCAGCTCCCGCTGCTCTCGCTCCCGCCTTTCGTTCCGCTAGAAGAATCGCACGCTCACGTCAGATTGCTACAGGCTTTAGATGAGGAAGTGGAAAATCGTAGATTAGACCTACCTCAGAACTAAATCCTTCTACTAGAATAGCCACCAGTAAGTTAAACAGTACATAGTTTCCAAAAGTCATGAGCGCAACGAAATACAAAGCGGCCCAATGACTTGTCTTTTCCATACCATTAAACAGTACGACATTCCAATCTTCTTGCGTTAAAACCTGAAATATTACACCAAATTGAGGTTCCATTTCACTCGCTCAAGTCGCTCTACCACACCGAATATCTTCAAATATCATAAATCTCTTTTAATAAATCAAAATAAGCAAGGTGTGCTGTCATTATAGTGTTTAAGTGCCTTTCGGTGTTTTTGGAATGTAAAAGTTATTCTGATATTAATAAAATAATCAAAAAAATACAAAATAAACATATTAAATCAGCGTGTTAATAACTGTTAGTGTTATGTTGACAGTTGTGTTAGTGTACGCAAATATACAGGGTAATGACAGGGAGCACGGACGTCGACCTGAATACACAAGCAGGGGGTCTAGCATTCCTAAAGCTAACTACAAGCAAGATGCACTAGCTACGGAGCGCTCCATAGGATGCAGTACCACGACTCTAAATAATATACCAACCCAAACGCATCTACGGCGAATTTCTCGCGCATGCCAAGATAAATTTTGCACACGGAAAGAAGCATTCGTCTTATTTCACAACCTCACTAAAGCTGTCAAATAAGACTAAATCGTTTTTTATCGAATTGTTACAGATTGTTGGATGCGAGAAAAACGCAGCGTCTACCCTCTAACAATATATTCGAATGGGATCGCAAATAAACCGTCTAAAGTTACCTTGTGCACATCAGACTCGCGAAGCTTACCTGGAAGACGGTGACTGTCGCCCACAGGATATTATTAAAATGTTTCCTGTCGCACTCACACTTAGGGTGGTGCGAGATTATCTCGGGGCATGTGCAGTCCCGCTCGGAGCCATTGTCCTCGACGAATTTGCAAAACTTACCACCGAATAGATACATGCCCAGAATACTGCGGCGCGGAGCGGATGAAAAATGAAAGAAAAACAAAATGCTATGCGCATACGCCGCGACCGAGTCATCCTGACGACATTCTATACAGCGCGACGTTAACACTGCTGTAATGTTTCCGATATTTAATAAATGTACACTACGATGGAATTATTAATTGTGTGTATGTCCTTGCTCAGGGCCAGCAGTTACTTTGAATTAGATAAAAGTTATCCAGACAAGCATTAGACATCTACGCTCACTAAACTTTAGCTGCGGCTATCGACAATACCATTATTGTTTTCGTAACCCAAAGTTCGTCTAAAAGCGAAGCAGTGTTACCGCCGCCGGAACGTCACCACCAGCGAACATGTTAGGTAAATCTTATAATTATAGTTTTAGGTATTACAATTTCTTATAAAGGTGCATTAAGATCCCAATTTTCATATACTCATTACTAGACTTATTTTATCATTCCTTCTTTATAATATACTGCCTCATGTCCTTATGATAAAAAATAAAGAAATGCAATATGTAAAATAATTTGTAGATAGAAAAAGGCGAAATAAAGTGTGCATAAAGTATTTAAAAAAAACATTCGTAATGTCTTATCAAATTACTTAATTAAGTATCATTCATATTTAATGCAATAATAGTTAATCAAAGTTTATTCTTTAGTAATGCAAAAGGAAAAGATAATAGGAAAATCAAGTGAGTGGGCCAAACTTCTAAGCATTTAAAAATCGGAAGTTAAAATGTTGAAGATAAGGGTTCAGAATAATTAGATTATGTACTGAAGAAAAATAAAGTTGTATATCTGAGGGAGAAATCGGTGGAGATTTTTGGTCATCTTAATCATTGATTCGTTCGGCGATTTGGCCAAAATTGCCCACAAATTTCATCAAAAGTTGCATAAGATAGTATATTAGAAGCAGCATGCAAAGTGAGAGTACTGTATAAACTGAGTGCAGCTGTGGTAGTGGGAGTAGAGAAACTGACGAACAGGGTAACCCGCGACTCGGCTTCGATCGACCTCAAGCTAACCTACTGTTCAACCAAGCTGACTGACTAAGAAATGTGCTCCTGACGGCATCTGATGGGAGTACTGTACTGCACAACATGGTGATCGGCTAATGATGTTGGATCAATTGGTTACGAATGGTTCTAGAGTTTATCACTACGCGGGCTCTAGGGTAGCATTACGCGACTGAACGCCTGTTGACAAAGCACAGTGCTGCAAGCTGTCGTTCCGATAAAGTTTATTTTTGTATTGTGATGCTGTAATTTTGAAGTGTCTTGCAGCAGAGTGAACAGTCGTTTGTGTACTCGCGTGGTTAGTCATTTAGCTGTCACCAAAACAATGTTCTGTTATTAGGACTGTTATTTTGTCGTGAGTGCTGACTGCTGACGGACCCGTATAAGCGTTTAGTAATGTTGCAAGTTCAGTCTGTTTCTGGGTTATCTGTTAGGGCTTTAATTGAAAATATAGAATACCTGAAACACCGTGACAAAGGCCCACAAGAGCGTATCAAAGTTTTTTCTGTCGCACTCCTGATCGCCATCATCGTCTTTCTCGCAGAATTTGCACCCGAAGAGGTTCATACCGAGGATGCTGAACGTTATCACGCAATATACGATTAGATAATGCGAACAGTTTAGTCCTATCACATAACATAGGGAGGAGAGAAATATAATAAAAATAATAAACGAAACATAAGGCGATCTGAAATGATAAATGATGGGGTGCAGATGTAAAAACTGAAATGGACGCAAAGCACAGAAGCGTGATAGACACATACTATGATTGATGAATAATTTAAATAGAAGAGAAAAAGATGTAAATAGTGTGGACAGTGGTAGTGTGTAGTTGGTAAATGTCATAGACAGAAGTGATTCACATTTAAAGGATAAGATTGAAACTAAAGGAGAAATCACTCACAGTTGGGTAGTGCACAGGGGATGGGATGCGGATGTGACAGTTAAGTAGAAACGTTCAGAATTTCTTACTAGTTATTGAACTCGGTTTTATTTTCATCAGCTACGGAAAAAATAATATTCTGATTGCAGAGTCAATCAGGGTCAGCGGGGATTGTGATAATTAACTACTTAATTTTATGATGAGAAGGTTAAAGAAGATAATGAAGAGGAAAACAGCACGGGACTATACATATACCAATGACAAAGAATCTTAAACTTCCTTTTTTAAGGTTAAGAAGTATATATTCATACCGTACTGAAATAAATTTCAGCGTCAGTTAATAGAACGGAATAAAACATTTAATAAGTTGTTGGTAGGTATAGAAGAGATTTGAAATAAACACAAAGTCGAGAAAAACTTCAAGAATTCTACACAACTTAAAGTAGCAGTCTCCGTGGCATTGTTTTTTAATTTTTTAAGTTTGAACAAAAATTTAATTTGTTCAATTATTGTTTATAATCATGCAAAATTTATGATTAAAATTATCAGTATTTATTTTTTCAGTTTATAGTCTTCTTTCATGTACCCCAACAACTGTTTTATTAAACTGTAATATTTTAATTTTATTTTACCTCACTGATATGATAATAATTTATGATGGAAACATACCTGAATATGAATATGAATAGGACGAGGAGGGAGAAGAAGACGGCGACATTGTCCATGGTTCGCAGCATGACGAAGAGTTGGCGTCGTAGGTTGGGCATGAATCGCACCAACTTTAAGATGCGCAGGAGTCGAAATGTGCGCAATACGGACAGTCCAGAGTTTCCTGCTAATTCCTTCTCGTTGCCGTAGCTTTGCGCTAGTTCAAATGCACTGTTTGAAAAACATTTGATTGTAGTTTAAATAAATTGGAAATATCCAATATAACTTTATTTTATTGTTTAATTTCAAAGCAAGTAATATTTATCATGTTATGTTTGATTCAGTGAAAATAACTAACCTTAAAATAACAATGACTCCATCAAAAACGTTGAAACCATTCGAAATATACTTAAAAGGCCCCTCTGCTACAACTTTGAGAATCATTTCGACTGCAAAGATTGCAGAAAAAACGATATTGCTGATCTCTACTATTACGGTCAACTCTTCTGGCTGGTTATGATACTCAATGCCCATTGAGAGCGTATTTATGAGGATGGCTAATAATATACCTGTAGAACAAATTTCATTGTAAAAACACTATATTTGTATATGGTTGTACCTGATCTAATATCGAGTTACCTTGCTGAAAATATTTATGATTGACGACATTTTTTATGTGTTTCCTTAAATAAGTAAAGAACTTCGATATTTTCTTCCAAAACTGTGAACACGCACTGGCGAATCGACCTCTACGAGCTTCTTTGGCTGCTGCTTCTGCTGCTAGCAATTCGGCACAGCACGAGAAATCTTCTATCTCCAATGTCTATAAAAGATTAATACCTATGACATACGTGTTGATGGATTTAACTTGATAGATGATAGCATGTGACTTTTTATTTACCTTACAATCTTTGTCCTCGCCAGCTCTTTTGCTGATTCCTTTGGTCAATTCTTCAAAGAAGGAGTCCAAAGCGACTTGTCCAGTGGGTAGCGCAGCAGATAACGCTCCAGATAAAGCCAGTAGTTCTTGACAGGACATTGTACCGCCAGCTGCCGCCCGTTCTTCTGCCGTATCGCCTGTCGGCAGGTCGAACTCTACACCCCCAAATTAATATCACTACAGTGCATTTTTCAAACTCTAGTGACTATTTTTTCCGAATACGAATCGAAAGTATCGCTTATGTAAAACCGCGACGTGAGAAATAATTTAGGAATATCAATCGATTGGAAATAATACAACCACGATATTTTCGGTACATAACAATAGATTGTCAAGGAGGTGATAGTCAAGAACTAGTTGCTGGAAATAGAAAAGCAAGTTGTAATAGTCTGCAACGTCTAGAGTACCTAAACCATCCTATCGATTTCTATGAAGACAGAGTGAAGAGAAGAAAGAATAAACCAGATTGCTCATGCCTATCTAATAGACCGTCTAGATCTACCGCTTCTAGACTCACCGCTGTGGCTCTTAAGCCAGTCACGTTGACACAATGAATCTGTAAATTATTACAACTGTTAAACTTTACTTTCACGTGTTTCACTGAGATTGCCTTAAAGGAAGTGTAAATAAGCAAAGTTTGAAAGAAATTTGCGAAAACTGCGACAAGTACACAATGTTTTACGTCACCTGTTTGGGTCATCTTTTCCGAGGAGCAGACGTTGTGTGGATGCCCACCGTGGGGAGAATTTGGGGTGTGCAGGAGAACTGTGTCGCTGAACATCACTGAAGACCGCCGGCGGGCCAGTGACGGTGGCGAGAGGAGTGATAAATTTGAAGCATTCTAAAGACAAATCAGAAAATAAACCTCAAATATCGAACGGAGAACCACATTATATTGCAACAAGGGTCTTATTATAAAGAATAATCGATTATAGCCGTGAGTGTTAGCCATGTTTAATGCCCTGACAACATTTTAACAATTGCCGATATTTACAATAACAAATATTTTTGTCTCCTTGCTTAACCATATATATTTAGCTTCAGGTTTCTTTGATGCTGGTTTAATTGTTTCAAAATATTTGTTGCTACTGTAGTTTAAGTTTGTTTATCCTCTTAGTCATTTACAAATGCTCTATTCGTAACTTTGACATTTTGCCATTACTAAACACAGACTAAACATAAATTTTACTATAGAAAGTTTGTAACTTTTTATACACAACAGAGTTTCTTACTTGCTGACTGACACTCGGCAGCAGAGCTATAGATCTTACAAACAGTATAACACAAAGTAACAAAATAAAATGTGGTGGAGCACGTCCCTGTGCTACATTTACATCATTACTGTGCTTTCCTCCATTACCTGGAGATAGCGAGCGAGTGGGTAGCGCGCAACAGGCGGAGTACCTATCACCATTTCACCCTTTTGTCGAGAAGTCAAAACGAGGGGTTTTGTTTTTAACGCGCATTTTAGTAAGGTTAGTAGAATGAAGAATTAGGGTTTAGGTTAAACACTACCTTTTCTCGTTATGAGAATGTATTTTTACTCAAATCTGGATATTACCGCAACAGCCGACACAGCCGTAGTTCATTAGATTTTACTCATTTCAAAATTTCAAATACGACGGATAGATATAACTTTTAATTTTCTTCTATTTTATTGAGGATGAAAAATGGTCTTAAGATTGTTGAATAGGTTGTAGGTTACAAAGATTAGAAGTAAAATTCTTTATTGAGACTTGAAAAGTAAGTGCATCTTGTATTGTATCGTCCCTTGAGCCATAAGAGGGACTAAATTCAGGCTGAATTGTCTGCACCCTACTTAAGAAATAATTGCACACGCTCACGTTTCCTTCATTTTCACATCACGTACAGTCACGTACGTCTAAATGATCACTTAAATATGTAGGTAGAACGTAGAAAGAAATGTTGGCTGGTTGAAGGCAAAAAGGAAATAACAGGAAAAATAATACATATAGGTTAGATCAGAGTGCAAGCTGCAAAGTGAGACTGCTAAGACACATCGTTAATAGTTATCGTATTCACTGCTTATTAATGATTTGCTGTGAAATCATCAAAAATTACGAAATTGATCGCATTTAATAATGTGTACTTGAGTAACGAAGCTAGATTTTCATGTCCCGTTTATTGATAATTTCACGATGAATTCCCAATCTACCAGTAATACGACACAACATTGCGTAACGTCATTACATTACAAATTGTTTACTTTCCCACCGCCGATGTTACATTTCTTGCTCCTTTCTCTAAGCAGCTTTTCAAAATTCTCGATTGCAATTCAAGAATTTATCAATGAAGGAAAATTTCACTGTCTGCAGTTCCGTCTTCAATATTTAAAGTAGCTTCCCTCCAACTTTTCTATTCCGCAGTAATATATTACCTCCAAATCGGCGGCTGAGAGCGAAGGTACGCGCAACAGGCTCGGTCGGCCGAGTGGCTCGTCCCCCTCCTCTTTCACGCTCTGCAAAAGTATTTTATTTCAGTTCGCATTCTCGGGTTTTTGTGATGTTTTTACTACCCCACACAATGCGGTTATAAGAGCCACCAAGGTTACCGAGATGCGGAGCTAACACATTTTTATACGTAGTTTGTTAATTACTGTCATTTTCATTATTTTTCACAAATTAGCGAGAACCGCATTTGAGTCGAAAAAAAAATACATCACTTCGTTTCTTTACTGTCTTGAAAAGAGGCTAAAAAAGACCAGAAATACAATCAATTTTACTAGTGAATTTTGGAAAAAAGAATGGTACGGTTCTATTATCGATATTGGAGCCAATCATTTGCTAATTAATGAAAATACCCCGCATTTGTAAAGCTTGTTCATTCATGGTTGTCTTAAATTTGTGATCTAAATTTAACTTTTCATCATCAGTCTTTTTTCGTGTAACACAATCCAAAGAAACATTTTAGATACCATAACTTCAATTAACTGCACTTATTAAATTTCGTTCAGAATTTGGTTAACTATTCAAAGGATTGTACCTAGATGACTGCTTATATCTACTGCATTTCCTTATATACATAGCCATGCCTTCTCTCACTGATTCCTGGCTAAAAAATATGTTTACCTGTGGATGTGATCTAGGGCAGCAAGGATGATGTTGCTTCGGCTTGTTGGCTGGCAGCTGAAGTGTCTCCCGACTGGTGCGCCACCGTACTTGAGCCCGTTGGTACCGGTATACCCTAAGAGGCAAGAAACAAGGTTATGAACGAAAAAGGAGTGAAATAACCACTAATTGTTACTAAATTTCTAAATGTCAGTGAAAAATAGAACACATTGTCATAGAAAAATCCGAAAAGTAAAGCTATGGCCGGGAAAATTACGGGACTAATCGTTACATATAAAATTGTGGTCATATTCAAGTTTTTAAGTGAAACGTTAATTTGAAGATGACGCGATGAGAAGTTGGCTCCTTTATTCAATCTCTACTCGTTACATCTTGCAAGTCTAATTTGACTCGCTTCTAGTGCTCGCATTGACAGAAAACTTGGTGTACAGTGCTTCTATTTTCTTAGTATCTCAGAAATTTTAGTTTTTCGTTCATATTGGTGACATTGAGTGTATTTATTAGCTACTTTTAATCTAATAACAAAAACAAACTTTCATACCTTATTTTCTTCGCCATTCTCCGTTTGAATCTTCTCCAGAGATGTGCAACGTATTTGACAATTTCTGCATAGCATGTCGCTGGCTCGCTATTGTTGGTAGAAGAAGCCAGGGTGGATGATGACGTGAAGCGAGCCCTCTCGGCACGCATTCGCTCCATCTCACGCTTTTTGGTTTCGCTGAATTGCGTCGCTATAACGACGAGGCAGAGGTTGATCATAAAAAATGACCCAATCTGTAAGCAGTTTTGAATTTAAATGTTGTTAGTGCTGACTTCTAAAGTGATCAAACCAATTCGAATCTAATATATTTTTCGTTTCTTGTATGTCATTTTAAAAAGGGGAAGGAAATAGAGCTTAAGCATAACAAAACAACATATTAACATATTTAACAAACTTACCACTATCAAAAGAACAAAATAAATCCAATCCCAAAAGCTGTGAGCGTCTTGAACGTAATACATAATATCCGTCCATCCTTCTAGAGATATAACCTGAAAATAAAAGGATAACTTAGTACCTATCGTAAGCGTAACAATAAGTATATTAACAAAAAGCACATTTCTGTAACAACATGTTATAAAATTGAAGCAAGTCCCCTATGCTTCCCGTCCCCTACCCATTTATTTACAAATTAGTGAGACTTTATTAAAGATGCTCAAAATAAGGTATGATACCAGCATCAATTTTCCATTCTTGCACATATTGAGCTTCTTCGATGTCGATGAGATCGTATAATCTTTAATTGGTCTTCAATTTTATTGTATGCAACAAACCAGACACCTCTCTCGTGTAAGGACTTTACGCCCTACACGTAATAGCACTTACCAGAAATATAGCCACCCAGGCGAGACCGATGTTGTCGAAGGATATAGTCCCTTGAAATGGATTTGATCCTCTCTGGGTGCAGTTAGTGTAATACTGGTTCCAGTTCACACAAGACACGTTGGTTGGTGCGTTAAAAGAGAACGGTCTGGCGGTTTCGTTGCAGACCAAAGGTCCGTAGCGGTATGGAGGGAAATCGCCGCAAAGGTGCATCCCGCTGTCTTGCGGTGTTGTGCAGATGTAGTCCAATTCTTTGGAGAACTCGTAGTAAAACGAGATGCTGCGTAAGAGAAAAATAGTTAGCTAGCGAAGAAACATAACACTCAGGGTCCAATCGATTTCGTCTTTGATTCGCGGTGAAGTGTTAGTAAGACTTGATTTTGATTCGTGATATATGTTCGTGATGAAAAACTAAATGATGTAGTTTTAGTTTATTATGGGACAGCGTTATGACGACAGCATAATAAGCGGTTTCTTAAAATAAACTATACAGTTCATGCAACACATAATATTTAATTGGGTACATTCAGTCATTTTAATGAAGTAGTATGACATCCATGCAAGGCACATGCCGTGTTTTGAAGAGAAGTAGAATTATTAGCATAACATGATTTATGAAATTAGGTTTGAATTATTGGTATTTTTGATTAAAATTATGTTTGTTTAAGAAACATGCAAAATTACGTGCATTAGAAACTATTAAAATAGAATGTAATTTACAACATAATGAATATTTTATTGAACACTCAATGAACTGAATTATTTTATTATCTACATCTAAACCATCGTAGTTGTCAAAAGCTAATAAAAAATGTGGAATATAACGCTAGAAAATTGCAACAACGTAAAGTATCAGTATTAGTAAATCGTCTAGATAAACGCCAGTGGCTCAGTCGTTACCGTTTAACGGCAACGGTCGTTACAAGGTCCGGAACACGTAACGTGGCCGTAACCCACATCATTCGACGGACCGTCGTTACCCGACTTGCTCCCTCGATCGTCGCCATAAGAACTTTACTGGCCCTTTAAACTGAGGCATTAAGCATCTTGATATTTAGGAGCGCCAGATATAATTTAAAAAGTAAATTATCGTATCGTGATATAAAAGTGAAATTACCAGAGTTCGATGGTGAGTTTGTAGATGTGTATACGGATGCAATTGAAGTGAACAAGTGTAACGTTTCCCACCAATAACATAGGTGACTAAATATTTGTGCATTTTCAGTAGGTAAATTGATAATGACGTCGTGTTCTAAATATATGTGAAAGTATGTAGGGATATTTCCAATAAATTTCAAAGGTACAGTTGACAGAGGTAGTAGCATTTTGCTTGATCAAGGACAAACTGGCAGTTCTAAAACCGATGAATCGGATGTCACTGATTTTAACATTGACGACGCCGATGTGATAACGAAGGCTTTTGTAGAAATGCCAGTTCGTGAAAGGGAAGCAGTTACGATAGCACATCTGGACGGCAGATGTGTGAAGATACACGAAACAACAAATTTCAATGTTCTTAATAGAAACACATTAATTCTGATCGCTAATCCTTACGAGTTCACTCTGACGCGCACTCTGTACCATTCGGACAGGTCTCTGGAACATAAATTTGAAGTAGCAGTGACGAGTGTCATTTCCTATGGTCATATGAGATCTGGATTCCTAAAAGTGTGGTGACCATTGTAACAAGAAGTAATTTTAAATTTGAGTTCAATAGATTTGTCATCATTTTGTCTAAAGCTTTTAATATCAAGGTTTTGTTGTCAAGTACAAACATTCATGTCAAACAATGGTAATCACATGGTTATAAAATGTATGTTAGGGTACCTAATTAATTAATAATGTCTATGGTTTATCACAATTCTAAAGTGTTAGGTCTAATTAGTATCTATGTATTAGGTAACAGCTAGTTATTAATTGCTATGATGTGAATGTTCTGTAATGTAGCAAAGTCCGTAAGTCAAAACTACAATAATAGCACTATTAATGTAATCGTGTATGGTATGTCTGTAGTTCATTCTTTGCTACATTCTGGAATGATTCGTCATGCGTGTGTTCTCAGTCGAATATAATTATTGTTATGTGAAATTGACAGGATGCAATATTTAAGTGTATAGTTAGCTTGTTTAGTAAGCCATTCATAATCTGTAAATTAAACATGCGCGTTTGCGTTAATGATTATAAAACAGTGAGCAAAAGTGTACCGACGACATTGCATTGGCTAAAAGTATTATGCAACGATAAAATAGAATGTCAAATGATGTGGAGAAGCCGAGGATGTGCCCGTCAAGGGTGTAAGCATTAAATATTGCATGCAGTCAATGCTAGCATGGGACGTGCCGCTAAGACGAGCGCCGAGACCAAAATGTAACATAACGAAAAAATCCAATCACGGTTTCCATCGACACAACTCTAATTTTCCAGTCGGCGAAATTTGTTTCAGCAAATAAACACTATAATATGAGGTCATGGATAAAATGGAGGATATCACATTTATAACATACATTATACCTTTTATTTTAAACATAGTAACGACAAGATATTTTTGAATAATGATTGAGCCAGTCATAGATGCCGTAGAAACAGTTAAGTAAATGGAACTGTTGGTTCAATTTTCATAGATAATTAGGCTTCTGACCTTGTAATTGGTTCACCACGCCAATGTCGTGCTATTTGCATACTGCATATGCATGATTTAATTGTATTTTCCTTGCGTAGACAGCACGCTCAGTTCGGCATTTATTATCAGATTAATTTCGATGGCATACTCAAAAAACTGCACAACTGAACTGAGTGATGACAAGTGGACGACAATCAGGTAAAGATCCATTTCAGGTTTTTAGGAATGTGCCAAGTTAAAAAATAATGAACACAAGCACTCCTATGTCTCAGTCAAGATATAAGTCTAACTTACATCTTGATCAGATTAGGTGTCAGTAAATTGATCATGGAACCAACTTCAATGAAATAGCACGGCTAGCAAAATCAAAAATATCTAATCCTGAGTGAATAATAGTAAGATAACATACTTGGGTCGTAATACGTTGGGTGGTAGGACCATTTCGCATCGCTGTCTGAGGATCCCTTCCCAGAGTTGGACCCCAACGATGCCAAATATGAAGAACACGAAGAAACAGAGCAGCAGGACGTTACCGAGCATAGGCAGGGTGTCTAGTAGTAACATTACTAGGATTCTCATGCCTGTGAAAAAGAAAATAATCATACTTCAAGTTAGAAACAATTTTCCACAAAACCATTTGTTTTTATCAACAAAAACGATTTCTGATTCGTAAATGCACACACAGCGATGTGCATTGAAATGAATTTATTGATTGAATACGCAACTCAGATATATTTTATGTACGTTTAGGGTTAATGTGGGAATGCGATATTAGAAACGAAGTTAGGTACGCATTGAGTATTTCTTTTATTGTGATAAAACTATACTTAGTGATTTCTAAGCATTTGCTTCGTAATGTACAGTTGTATGTGCAATTACTAGCATCATACATTCTAATGTTAACATATTTAGTATCCAGTAACCCTTGGGATGTTGACCTATCCCGAGGAGGACGCGATTAATTTTGAGTTAAAAAGTCCAATGAAATGTCAATGTGACTTTTTAAAACTCTTCATGTGGCTTAGTCTATAAATGAAGTGAATGTACAATAGTGACCGGTATAACTCGAACAATAATGTTGTAAATTACACGAGCAATTTCATAATTACTTATGATTACAGGTATCGAATTTTCTGAAAACATTAAAGCATCGTTTTCAGTGTTAGTGAATAATTCAGTGACCACAATTACCGAGTGTCAGCCGTAAATGGCCTTCGTGCTGCAAATTGCTTTGGAAAAAAGGCTAATGCCCTGGTAACCTGCACGTGGGGGTAGAAAATAAAATTATTTATTTTTCTCTGTGCTTATTTTTATTAGCTTTTGCCTGCTCATTTGTCTGCGTCCCACGAGAACTTTATACTTTTCCAACGTAAATAGTTGCCTATGGTAATCAGAGATAATGTGGCATTTGGCAAAATATTGATTGAGGAAGTGCTTGACCGGGTAAAACAGAAGAGGTACCTGTTGACAACCACCGAAAAAGAACACGATACGATGAACACGTTAAAAGGAAGTAAGAGAAGAAGGATACGACGAACATTCATGGACCAGGTGAAAGAAATAGTAGACTTGTTGTATCAAGATATCAAAGAAAATGCGCAGGGAAGGACTGCATGGAAATCGCTCCACCGACAAGAAGAGGAGAGATTTATTCCTCTTATTATAAGTTTTGTGGCTCCTATACTTTCGTTTATCTTTTCCCTTTATTTTATAGATAACTACTAATTAGTTTATAGATAGTGTAATTTAAAGCATAATGTAAGACGTTTGTAGATTATTTTTGTGGAAAGGCCGAAATTATTTTAGGAATTTGAAATAGTCAATCACACTGGCAACTCCCTGGTGATAAAATTATCGTCCCGTGCCCACATAAATACTCCACGCTATGCTAAAATCGGTGGTAAACTGAAAATAAAGAGTCCAATCGTGATCGTACAGCCGCTGAGCTTTGTGAAGCTATTTATTGCTGAGTAAGAGTTTCGCGCAAACGACTGGCGCTCAATTATAGCTACAGCTTTCGTGTAATCGATGAGAACCCGTCGGTAAATGCTGAAATAGAAAGTGTTCTCTTAATATATACAGGCTGTTCTAAGTACGAAATACTTAAGGGGAATATAGATGGGCAGGTCATCTAGCTAAAGGTTACGTTTTGTCTTTGTCTGACATAGGCAAATGTGAAAGCGTCAAAAAAATTGCAGAAACTATAAGAGTTTATATAAGGGGTTTAGGTGCATGACCAAGAGACATTTCGCTATTGCATGTTAATCTAATACAATATTATTCTACTCTCCTAGCGTAATCCACTTCCTGTCTTTCGTACCTTATCTTTTCTTTTTGCTTCTGATCAAATCCTTTTCTGTTATATGGCCTTTTTATTTCTCATTGTTACATTCTCACATTTATTTTATCTTAAGTACTATACAGTAATGTTATGTGTGTATGTATTATTTTATTTTATTTATTTAGCTATGTATTATATTTATGTTGGTATTGTTGTTTTTATTATCCCCGCGTTTATCCTGTCTATTTGTCTCCGCCACCTACTTAAACTGTCTCCAACTTTCTCTATCTTATTGGTTGTCTGGTAGAGATCGCTATTAAGCGATAAGACCGCCTATTGTCTACTTTGTTCTTTGATTCTGTATTGTATTGTACCTAATGGTGGTAAAAAGTCATTTTGTCTAAGTGTGTCAAACAGACGCTCGTTACGATTCAAGTTAAATATGATAAGTTGCGAAATGCATTGTCACACAAAGTGCTCGCGTAACTGCACCATATTGCAATCAGCGTCGTATAAATCAAATTTCTCATTTGGCTGAAAAATTGGGCGGCGGGGGAGGGGGGCGATAAATTGTGGCTGCAAATTAGTGCCGATGTGTGTCTAACCGCTCGCGCCGTTTAATTTGTGGCCAACTTGCATTGTGCCATTTTATGCGAAGCTAGCGTGCCTGAGGGGTTAAATTTTAAGTCTGTAGCATTATCATGTCCTTTTCACACCCCTACTATCGACTATTAGCATGAATGGAACGGCACTTCAAATTTTTCAAGAATTTTTCACTTCATAGTTGGCTTTCAGTCGAGCCTCAAAGCAGGGTTGCCAAGCTTGAAAAATGAATTGCTACTTATTTATATATACTTTACTCATTTCCAATTAAATATGCTGAACAATCTCAGTGAAAGCACTATCAATCCAGGTCGACATTACTTAGTGACATGTCCAACTACTTACCAACTTTCGGCTTTAGCTTCAACTAAGCAGAGAAAGCTTAGTTCGAGTTAATTTAATGGTTCAAACAAGACAAAGCTCAAGCTAAGTATTTATTTAGGATCTGCCGGTGACCTCGTTGTCTTCTGTACCTCTATGTGATATACCTACTTACTACAAAGTTAGTTAATTTGAAGCTGGAAGTTTCAGTCACTTTATGAGTTCATTTTGTAAAGTTGAAACTAATATCCTGTTTTGTAACACAAACAAGATGCGAGATGGAATGATCCTGTATTGAAATTTATATCAAGTGTGGCTGAAAGTATCTATAATCCATTCAGGATCACATTACACGTAGAATCAGTGATTATAAACCTTTTTTCATGAAGCTCTAATACAATTCGACACAACGAGAACGATTACAAAAGAAAATTGTTTACAGTGACAGTTATGACACCTTTATTACAACCTTTTATTTACCTCTGCCTCTTTAGGTGTGTTATGTGAAAACTTTATTTGGTTATTGTAAGCTACAACTAGGTTTTTTGTATTATATACAAATGTAATTATGAAAGTCGCTAAAATAATTGGTCGATAAATTGGGTGAAGGTAATTTAATGTTAGATATTTTATTTTGTACTGGGTTGGGAGAGTCAAACTCAGAAATATTGCTTAAATTAAATGACATTTAAAAAATTACATAACTATTTTCCCATCTGTCTAAATCTATCCTAGATGGAGCATAGAGTAGGTACCTTTAAATTATCGGAGATTTGGCATCAAAGTTTGCTTAACACAACTTGTGAACGGAAAAAACATGAATTCAAATCTGGTTAAATTATACAAAATGGTATTATACGTTTCTAATTTCAAATTAAACCGCATCTCTTGTTAAACCATCACGAAATGTTACAAAGATATTAAATCCGTCAGAACATCCTATTCCGCGTGGGCGGGTACTTAGTCCGCCAGAGCTCCTTAGGGTCCCTAATCTTGATAAAGATTGACTAACTCATCAAAGTGAAGTTTGCGGTCAAGATTCATGAAAGCTTTAATCACTTTGATTCACTTCAAATAGGTACAAGGTGTTTAAAGACGCTTGTTGCGAACTTTTCTCACTCAATCAATATTCATAAAATTATTTGCTTGAAACTGAGCGATAGTTGCCAAAGTTCATTTGCTCGTGCTTTCAAATTATCTAGGTAGGACTGAAGCCTCGGTTGTAATGTTATGTTAATGGCTGAGTGCGAATATTCTCTAATTGAGGTACTTCGCGTCACATTTCGTGTAATTTGGTACATCTAGCTAATGTTGTTGACGATGCAATGTGCTCAATAGATTGCTCTTTAAATTACCTTGTAATGAAGCTGGTAGATAATGATTAGAACTAGCACTTTGAGTCAGGCATTAAAATGTTCAATGAGGCAAATTAATGTGACCAAAGTGCCAACGTACCTAATTGTTATGTACTTTGCTATAACAAACGACACTTTGAAATTTTCGAGGTAAAAAATACGCAGACCATGGTTTATCTACATCACAATACAGTATATATACATATATCACAGTGATAGGACTTGACGTTGACTTTTTAAAGTACATTCATGGATCAAATACGATCTATGCGTCTTGTAGCACCGATGTCTTTTACTACTAAGTAGTATGCTTACAATAATGGGGGTAACCCGAAGACAAACAAAACCCTCAAGTTCTGGGGCCGTGCGGGCTGCAATGCCACTTGTTGCGGGATCGATCGACACCCACGCGCCCTCTGAGGTAACAGCAGGCCTACTCCGAAGCTTAGAAATCGAAGTTCGTCTTGTGCCGTTCGGCTCACACTAATAAGAGAGTGAGAGAAACGGTATGGCACCAACATCGAATTTCGGAATAGACCCCAGGGCTAATGCAACCTCCCCGATTTGACGATGTCTGCTTTAATACGGGTTTTAGAATTATTTTTAGGCTACTTCGGCTGATTCTTCTGCCTCTCCGATTTGACACCGTCAAGTTCAACGTTTTATTTTTAGAATTTAATCAATTTATTGAAAGGGTTCCGTTGTTTGGTTTGATTGAAAGTGATATTACACGATGAGAGGCGAATACCATGGATGTGGAAAGAAATTATTTTTCAGATAATCCACTAGTAATTGTGCGCACAACCATTGCTACGGGTGGGTTTATGAAAAAGGAAAAATCATGCCTAGAGAACGGGTCAAGTTTCTATTGTTCTTGTGATCATTTTACATTTCTTTTAGATGGGCTAGCAATCTTATCTAGTTTTGTATTAAATAATAAGTAATAGCAAGAGCATATAAAATCCGGAGTTTAAATAGAAAAGCTAACGATTAATAAGTTTACCTGGAGTGCGTCATAAAAAAAACCCCGTGAAAATACTCGATATTGTTGACTCTACTCTTCACTCGAGACACACATTATCTTATTTTACATGTTTTCATTATTTCGTTCATATTATCGTAATATAAGGAAGTTAGGTATGCTCATTATACGTACTTTTTCCTTTAGATTGAAACAATTGAGGCCATTTGGCTCCTGATAAAGGTAACAGTCATGATGACTAAAAAATTCAAATCTTTCCTTGGCGGAAAACATTTATTTTATCTTAAATCTTAATGTTTCCAGTAAAATACCATCAGTGCAAGATATAAACGTCCTAATGATGTCGTAAAGGAAAATATTGTAGGATCGAGATAACGTCAAAACGCGACTTAAAATAACGAAAGACTTTTTATTTCGATACAAATTCTATTTGACTCTTATGCCTAGCAATGCTGAAAGACATGAAGGAAGTCCCTAAAATGTTTAGCGAGCCTTAAAAATAAACGAAAACCTTTTAAAAACTAGAGCCTAACCATTTTATTTTTGAACAGAAGTAAATTGCTATTTCGAAGTACATATCCATTTAGTTTTCCATTAGAACTGAAAGTAGGGTTTACAAAATGAAGTCAAATCTTATGTTGAAATCCGTGCTAAAGAGAAAGTTCGACTAGTGTTTAAAGTGCTGAAAGTAGAGAAAAATATTATCAGATAATGTAGAAATCTGGTTTCCAGCTAAACTTAAGGTCAGTTGAAAATCCGTCTTCATGAGATAGCTAGTTACGTCTATCATTGTCTTCACCCAAAATTAACGACCGATGAGTGTGTAAACACCCTAAGACAGGGTTCTTATATTAAGTGCTCCTTATTAAGCTCAAGAAAGCTTTTAGTGAGTAATTGAAGTTTGCTACGAAGCTTTTGTTTACAAGAGTCACTTTTGAGAAATTTGTTGTTCAATTTAGATCTTTGAAGTTATCTTTATACCGTATTAATCTGTGAATACCGGGTTTTTCTTTGTTTTAACAACCCTCGAGAATAAATTGTTTCCCTTTGAGTTACTAATAAAATTGGATGGAAAGGGCTGTATTGTGTCGTTGTACCTTCGCCGAAAAAGAGTTTAAAGAGGATATATCATTCTTATTATCTGTTCATTGTACATCTCCCTGTCTCACACCTCGCTGCAGTTGGATTGGTTTCGTGCTTTCGCCCTGCAACCGGATTAACATGGTGGCGTTACTATGCAACGGCCGATGTATTGGCAAAATATGTTTCCGATACCTACTTTTAATGAACGATCCAATGCTTCACTCAAATAATAATATCGGAAATTAATATTCAAATACCGCTGAACAGGTTATTACTTCTAAGTTTACGATCGAAGTTGAAATATTCCAGTAGCAAGTTTAATTTAGTTAATTGGCATTGTTTCATGTCTTTATGAGGCATGTTATGAATAAATGTATATATACTCGTCATACCTTTGTACTATTAAGCCAATTTTGTTTATGCTATAGCAAGTGAAAACAAACGACTATCTGAAGCGTAATATGTCTCTTAAAATCATACCGGAATACGCATATACTTGGGTTAGTTTGTCTCAACATCAGTGTAAATGTTTTCCGGGGGTTTTTCATTGAGATTGAGACTTTTTTTCGTAAATGCACCGCTGTTGACGCTTCAAAGGGTTGATTTAATACTGTATCCAGAACTATACGATGAGAAATCCTTACAGGACTGTTTCACTAAACTAACTTAACGATTCGCCGAAATATACCGGAATAATTCTAAGACGGCTTGTATACACACATACATACATACATAAATCACGTCTTTATCCCTTACGGGGTAGACAGAACTTAAGGTTACAAGACCTAAAGACCACGCTTAGCATGATTGTGGGCGTATGGATGGAAAGGGGAATCAAAACAGTGATGGGTTGCTAGCCACATCGCCTATATAACATGATCCCTAAGATTTTCGCCCAATCCCTCAATGGGCTTTTACCATCTGCGCGGGAAGAGAAGGAACTGGTACATTCTATGTTTTTTCTTCGCTCCCAGACCAGCATGGAAGAATATACTACGTACCTACCTACTTATCAAAATAACTTTGAAATTGGTTGCTCCGTGCGCTAGGCCCATTTGGTATAATCCAACTAATATTATAAACGCGAAAGTTTGTAAGTATGGATGGATGGATGGATGTTTGTTACTCTTTCACGTCAGAAATGCTGGACAGATCTGGATGAAATTTGGAACAGATAGATTATAGTCTGGAATAACTTTAAAATTCCTGTGGGAAAGCGATAGACGAATTATATATGCAGACGACGGCGCGGGCAACAGCTAGTGAGGTATAATAGCCAGTAGAGTCTTTAAATTTTTACTACTCGTATGACAGTTTTCAGAAGAAAATAAAAATAAATGACGATGAAACTCAAACGTTCTCGAGTGGAGACCGCGTATCGGCAAACGCAGGTGGACGGATGACCTGGTTAAAGTCGCGGGTTCACGGTGGATGCAAGCCGCTTTTAGCCGACGCACTGGAGCTCTATGGGGAGGCCTATGTCCAACAGTGGAAGTCCTATGGCTGGTATGATGAGTATGATGATGATGAAAATCAAAAGAGGTTCCCATGAGGTTTTAAACAGATAGTCGAGTTATAAATACTTACTCGGTATCCTGTTGATCGCCCGTAGAGGCCGCAACACTCGAATGGTCCGGATCGCCGACAGATTTATATTTTCGACGTGCAGCGCGTATTCTAGTACCCTGGGGAACAGAAAGGTTCAAAAAATCACTTCAAATTACCAAATTACTAGAATATTAGAAAAAAGACTTTACACACGATAAAATAATGGCAGCAGGAATGGATAGAAGCCACAGAAATGGATATATGCGCCGAAATTGGTTCAAGTACCGAATGGTGAGAAGTATTAAATTTGGTGGGTCTATTAATTGGTCCCATAAAATTTAAATTCCGATTGTAGTTTGTCATAAAGAGTTTTATTTCTACTAACTAGAATGTACACTACTACATTCTGACGACTTTTCTAAAATTCTTGAACACTATGATTTCGTATGTTACGGTTATGACAAAAAATCTATCGATTATTATGATTAATGAAAATTATAGGCCAAATTATTTACCTACTTTAGTGCAACTCGCCTGCACGCGAAGCTATCCCTTTTAGCTTTCTGGGTGCAAGTGCTTAAGTTGGGCTTTAATGAGTCAGTCGGTCAGGTAGTCAGGAGTTTTCCTTTTTGTATTATCAAGAAGATTGGATTGAGCAACTGTTGACATATTTTATGCGTGGTTAATGCAAGTAAATAAACGTGCTTACCCGGCCATAACGATGAAAAAATCCAGCCTGTTCCAAGAGTCGGCGAGGTATGTACCGTGCCCGTACACCCCCATTGCGACCATTTTAATCGTCAGCTCTATCGTGAAAAACGCAAAGATGATGTCGTCGAAAACCTGCAAAAAACGACAAAAGCGTAAAAAATGAAATTAAATTTCTTAGTAGGTATAATACCTCATCCATTTATCAACATTCAAAGTAACATAAGTAAGTTATGAAATCGCTTAATAGAATCAATATTTAATTTTGGTAAACCTTAATGTGCGCCACACGCAATGCTCTGATTTAATTCGTACGCGTTTTGTTTTTTAATCTTTTTTTTTAAAGTTCGACTTTGGTTTTTTGTTACCGGCCTTTATTTTCATCAAAAAAGTTTTTTCAACTTCTGCAATTAGATCGCCATTAAGGTTTTATTGAATGTTCTGAGATTTATTATCAGCTATTATAGGCAGTGCTGGGCCGCAGGCTATTTATTAGTAAATAATTAATTATAAGTCAGTAATTAAGAAATTTTAACGCATACGCTTTCGAGACGCATTTTGTGACCAAAACGTACACTAAGGAGACAGAGTTCATAACGAACTACCTCGATGGTGATTACCTGTAATATCTTGCATCTGTTGGTAACACACTGGTCGTCCACGCAGGGCTGATACATCCCCAGGGTCACGCAGTTCAGCAGAATCACCAGCATGGAAATCCTCTCGAACCACGTGGAGTAATAGTTAAGGAATAACATTCACCAAAAAACAAAGATAGCTTAACTAACAAATGTAATAAAAGTAGGTAGTTGGTGTAAGTTGTTGAAATCGACGACAGATGGCGCTGTGCCGAACAATGGTCATTTGTAAATCACACTAATGTTTGCTTCAGCTAATTGAGCTTAGGTAAGGTCATGGTAAGAATTTGTGGGGCGTCGCGGTGACACTATGTGCTCCCGTAACGCCTCATGTAATGACCGAATGGCGAATCAGTATAGTTTTTAGTGGGTACCTATGCCTGCCGTTGCAGTTGCGTAGGTAGGCCACCCACTAGGTGGATCGACGGCATCGTGAAAGTTGCGGGAAACCGGTGGATGCAGGTGGCGAGCTGTCGTTCATTATGGTGTGGTATTTTTTCAACAGTGGACGTCTTCAAGCTGATAATGATGACGATGTAACCTAACCTTATGTCTTTATGTTCAATTCAATTCGCATTTTAATAACTCACATAATGAGTTCCGTAGATGCTGCCAATGAAAATAAGTCTTACGTAATAATGGAGCATGGTATAATGAATAATGACAATGTTGGGAACAGGCATGGAGCATGGTATAATGAATAATGACAATGTTGGGAACAGGCACATGGGGCACAATGAGAGTTGGAAGGCGAGGGACAATGAAAGCCTTATTCGTGCAATTTTTCGATTTACGACATCTTCTTTAAGAGAAAACATTGCGGTGACGGAGATAAATGTTACGACTAAATAAAGAATATAATTTTAATTGCAATATGTGGGTAGTACCTATTTTAGTCAAATAAAGTAGTACCTAAATGTTCTACCACACATAAGTACTTTCCGTATACGTTATTATAAATCCTTTCTCAAGGAATCCCGTAGGGTTTCAACACAGCCGAGCGACTGTCTGAATCTATAGTGTAACATAAAACAATGGGGATTATCGTTTCTTTGCTCACCAGTTCGCACCACTGTTGACTAAGGTCCAGAGGTACCTATAGCTAGAAAAAACATAGCTGTTACCTCAGCAAACAAGCATACTTTTGGCAAAAAATAAGTTTGTAAACAGTAAACAAACAAACCTCTGAATCAGCTGCTCTTTGAGGCTGCTTATTTTTGCGCCTCTTTTTCTTAATTCCGCTTTCAAAGCGTTCACGTTCGTCGCCTAATAATCCATATTTGCGATAATTTCACGAAGTTAAATGAAAGAAATTATAATTTATGTCACGAAGCCCGCCAAAACCAGTGAAAATTGAATGTTATTGGACCTCACGCGACACTAGCGCCTCTAGTGGCAAATTCATACGCGATAGTCCCCATTGCAGATGCGATGCCAGCACAGAGGATTGAAATGGAATCTCATGTGACAATAATTCCTCCGATTGTATTACTCTCCGAGGAGCGATTGAAATGTAGATATAACTCAAATAAACGTAAATACATACCTAACTTGATAATTGATCACTCACGTAAAAGTAATATCGCATAGTTAGTGCCAAGTTTCCTTCGTTACTAAGCCAAGCCAAGCAGTAGCGCAAACTCATTTGTGAGCTTTCGTGCAAAATTAATTCGTAACCAAATGCTCAAATTATGAACATGGCCGACCCCAGTAATGACTTGCCCCATTGTGCGTGCCATAATGCCAGGTATAATGGGGCCCATTTAAGAAACCCTATTATTTAAACACTGACTAAGCTGCTTTGCGATTGAAGGAGGCTTAATGCAATTAATTACTGAGGTAGTTAATTGGAAAAAGTTTTGGAATGAGTCTGGCTTTTCAGTGAGCGTCAAGCGTAAGGATATTTTTTTCGAAGTAAAATAATGCTTACTAGATGAGTCGGAAGTCGTGTTGAAGACTTTTTCGACTTTTGATTTTTATTATTATTCTTCGTACCTAACATTTCTATGGTTTGAGAATTCGAATATTGGTTCGGGTAGTTGGGAGCGCAAAATTTATGAGCAGTTCTAATTTCTGGGAAAAGGCGTTTTGCTGAATTTGCAAACTCTAAGTAAAACTGTCAGCCAGTTGCTCATACATAAGATTATGTATTAGAATCAATTAATTTGTTGTATCATTCTAAGAACATTTTCAGTTTCAGTCATCTAACCATGTGTAGGTACATTATATTGGCGGAGTCTGCCTGTCTGTATTTAATACTATTTTATACTAAATCAGCCCCTAAGATATTTTTACTTAATGTATTTGAAGTACAAAAGTACTTCAGACCAATACTTTGGCTATTCACCAGTGAAAGTTAGCGTTGAAAGCGAAACGCGATTATTTATGAACTAAATAAACAGAGACAAACGCGTCATAAAATAAATACTAAACACGTCTCCAACGGACTGTAAAACGTCGCGTAACATTATTAACCCAAGACCATGATCCCTGAGGCAAACAAGAAATCATAGTTCCACAGAAATTTATGGCGGCTCCGAAACCCGGCAGCGTAAACAGGTAAGACCTTGAAGCGTAAACACTATAAATCAATTCCCATAACCTTTTACTAAAACCATTATAAAGATCTAACAAACAAACGGGAGACAAAGAATACGCGAGTCACGAACAGTTGGTGTTCCGCTGAATAAATGTGCATTTCTAAGTAGCTCCCGTTCGTGTGGGAAATTATTTCCTAAGGGATAAGTGATTTTCTTCCTTGCTTAGCATACGCGTAAATAAGTCAGTTGTGATTTGTATCTTAAAGCCTTACGAAGAAGGGAAGTTATAGGCTAATAAAAATTGGGTGAATATAATATTAGGTGCTTGATATACAGAAGTCATTCTTATGATTAAACTGTAAAAAATAGGTTCATGGATATACTCGTAGGAACAAATATAACACTGGGTGAAAAAGAAGTAAAAGTTTAAGTTTCGATCAACTATGAATCAGCTTATTGAGAAATTGTCTGCAGTTTGCGCTATTTGTCTTAGGGTTAATAGAGTGGTCACAATAAATTGCGATTTCAGTTTGCGGTAGATGCAAGAGATGTGTCTGAAATACATACAAAACAATCAATATTCAAGATAAAAAGCAAAAATGTAAGCTATTTCCCAAACACTAATAAAAGTAACACAAACGTCCCACAATCTTTGTAGGGAATCACCGTTTGTTTCTTACACTACTCGATTGCTCGTTTGAATGAAATTTGCAAGGTAATAGCGGGGGGAAAACACGATTCCTTTCAAAGTAGGTCACAGCGGGAAATCAAATCCCGTGAAAATCGGCCGGGAAAATGTTTTATTTCGCATTACCGGCTTTGCGGCGGCTGAGATTCACCTGTTGTTTATATCTACGTAATAAACACTGCATGACATTGAAAAAACTTTTCTAATCATTTTACTTATTTCGCATAGAGTTACATTAATATTACTCGTAATCACTTCTTTATCCCTTACAGGACTTACGGGATACACAGAGCTTAGCGTATCAAAGTCTTTGTAAGTCTTATTTGAACAGTTGAACTGAGACAACAACAATCACAATGATAAAGGTACACATATATCAGTTACAATAAGCAAACCATAAAGACTCAAGATTGAAATGGAAGCGAGATAATTCAAGTAAGACTGCCGACTGATGTCCCTTTGGATGAATAGCGTGTTCTGCACATCACGTGCCCAGAAAACAGAACCTCCTGTATAAGTACTTTTTTCAAAATATTTATGTTATAATTGCTCTGTTCGTGGGTGGTTACGGTTTCTCTCTAAGCCGGTGCATACGAGGCAACAACTTCGACCAGTAATAAACATATTTAAAATAAGTGTTTGAGCTTAACGTCTGCTTGGAGAGAGTTCTCACTATTGTGACCTCTCTTCACACTATAAACGTAGCAGCAGGCTGCCTAATCTTTGAATTCCGATTAAATAAATATTTGGCATCTCATTTACACACATAGGCTATTTAAGAGACAGAATAGCGAATGTTGGAGTTATTCATCTATTTTTATTGCAACATGGGATTGTGGTCACAGAACAAACCGCAACTAATTGAACTACCTAATAATACTGTACAGAGTCTGGAACGCTTAGCTAGATTTTGAAGAGTGAAAAGCTATACATTATTATAACCAACAAAATTTACACACAATTTATTAAAAAAAAATGTTCATGAACTTAAGTTATTTGTTAAACGTTAACATAAATCAAATTCAAAAGCGAATATCAAATGTAAACAGATTCTTTGATCACGTCTAAACTTAAATCAACCCTAAAATTGGTTTTCTGAAGCATATAAATTCAACGAAATTATTAATAATTTAACTATTACAGAGTTAATTTCGACTTCAAGAAAAACCGCCTCTGAGTCAAAGCGGCTCCAGTCGTCCATAAAATGCTCGTTAAATATATTCGTTCACGTGTGACATTACTTATACATATACGACTGGAATGGATGTCGAACTAATTTATCCACACAGCTCTATCTAACTTCCAGCCTATACGATCGTCACTTCTAATTTCATGTGACATAATATTTTGTTTGCTTCATTGTATATACTTTTGCTTTGAAAAAAAATCACTCGAAGATCCTAACGCAAGAGCAGCGCAAGCGTCTGTTTTCCATTTGACAAAGGCCTCCCCAATCCCAGCCGTTTCGATTCCTGCCATTGTTTTCCATTCTTGTCATTGCACTCTATCATGTTAATCCAGCGACCTTTTTTACGTCATCGTCCCATCTCTTCACTGTTCTGCCTTTCTTCCGTTTCCCTCTTCTCACTTTTACACATAAAAATCAAGGTTTCACGAGTATTTTAATAATTAAATGGAAATTTGTTTATATTAATTTTAATAATGCAAAATGGATACGTTATAATTACATATTTACTGGACATCTGTTCACATAATTACCGCACTAATCCGGCAATATTATGCTAAGTATCTGAATCTAACAATAAACTGGACCATTCATTATTTATTGTACATAAATCACAGTAATTAATGGACCAGTCGGCAATTTCAGTATAGGAATGACATTAAATATTTATATTCCCTACTGGCAATGGAACAACATAGTTCGTAGTGAGGAACAGAATCATTTAACCAGCCTTGATCAATTACTTAGGCGAATGGATTTGTGATATTATACTTACCTTTATGTAAACTGTGCAATTACGAATACTGAAGTTTTTTTTATTAATTGACGGGGAGACTTGTGGTTCAAAGTAAGGTGGAAGGCAAGAGTATGCGCCGATCATTTTAACTCGCTGAAGTGACCAGAGTTTCCCCAAGTCTGTGTGTATCAAAACCTAATGTTTTCCTATCTTAGTTACTATTTTTCTTGCCAGGATTTGTGTCATCTCTGGCGTCAACAGTCCTTGCCATAACCTTGTAACCACTTTTATTTATTACCTACTCATTTCCCCTTTCATTCTGAATATGGCGTTGCTATGTTTGTTGATAAATTCCTTTGAACATTACTTATTGTAATAATGCTCTGAATAAAATATTTCAGACAATGATCGAAATTTCTTTCATTGTATAACATCGAAATGCTGTAATCTGTTTGATTCCTTGGCCATCTTAGAACCTTGTTGACTATATACGTCATTTGTTAGTTAAAAATCTGTCAGTAAAGTAGGTGGCACCCTCATCTTACCCGTGACGTTATATCTACTCTTTATAGTCAATTGTTGTCGTTCTTGGCAAAAAATAATTTATTCTTCGCGTTAATTCTCTTAGGAATCGAAAAGGTTATTTATCTCAAAATATTAATAGCCAATTAGTAGGGGATGAGGAATGGCGCCTGCGGCACGGTACGGGGCCAAAACATAAGTAATGGTGATCCAGGCAAACATAGTAATGAAACGATGCGTTGCCGAAATTTGTGCCAATATTTTTGCCAAAGTGATAGAAAATCTGTATCTTTAGACTAGACGCCTTGACGTCTGTAAGCACAAGCCCGGAGCGGAATTTTAACTCTGGTCGAAAGACACTATATAACGGAGTGAACTCTCTTAAAACGATGCTACTTAACGATGACGGTGTTGTAGCGAAGCAGAGCTGCTTTTGCAACAGCTAGTGACCATCTCTAGCCTAGATGCGTCCCACTGTTGGGTACAGGCCTTGGTTGGGCTATAGTTCCCACTCGGGTCTATTGCGTATTGGGAACTTCACACACACCATTGAATTGCATCGCAGTTGTATGCAGGTTTCACGATGTTTTCCTTCACCAAAATGCTCGTCACCATTGCATGTGATTATTTTGCTTTTATTAAAATGTATGTGTTGCTTTTTCTAGTGAGGTTCAAAAGGGATTCGGAGAAGCAGTATAAAATGTTCTTGCAGAGTCGACAATGCACACGTATATTACAAGCGCTCAAGGCATAGGTACAATAATTACTAGATGCACAACACTTCGCTGAAGTTGTATTCAGCACTAATGTTATCCTAAAGGTCCAGTCATAACGCCCAATCCGGAGCTCCACGTAAATACTGACGATAAATCTGTAGAGTTTGGAAACATCGGGCGACCGATCGAGCGATTGGTCAGTTCGGAAGTTTATGTCTCGGGCTCAGTAATTGGTCCAATGTTATTCTGCTGTCGCGCTAATGAACTCGAATTAACCCGGACATGCGCAGGAGGCCATAAAACTGTATTATATTTAGTATTTATTACAGATGCCGCACTAACACGGAATAATAATATCGCATGATGAACATTTTTGTGGCCACACAGCAGATAAAGTTGGTGCGACGTAGACATATGACAAAAAAGAAGCTTGGAAGTAATGTGCGTAAATTTTAATTTGAGTAAAGTTATATACACAAATCACGTCTTTATCCCTTCCGGGGTAGACAGAGCCTAAGGTAACAGACCTACAGGCCACGCTTAGCATGATTATAGGCGTATAAAGGTGGAATATGGAATCAAAATAGTGATGGGTAGCAACCCATTCGCAGCCGCATCGCCTCTAACATAATTCCTATGATTTTCGCCCATTCCCTCGATGGACTTTTACCATCTGCGCGGGTGGATTCGTTCAAACAACTCAATTCAATTCAAAGCAACTGGTTCATTCTGTTTTTTTTTCTTTGCTCCCAGACCAGCATGGAAGTTAAGTTAAATTTTATGGAATTGCTTATTTACTCCTTATTTTTTTCTTATTTTTATTATCTTCTCAGCTTTATCCTGCTGGTATCGTCGGTTGGAGTAAATGTTTCTAGTGGGTCTTTATTGCTATAATTTTTGTCTTAGTCAAGATTAAGTTTGTTCTTTCTGATATAATTAATTTTATTCAGAATTATCATCTAAACTAACTTAACTTAATCTACTCTATTTTATATAACGACGTAATCCTAATATTGCGTAATCTGCGCGGTTTCTTGTTCTTTGTATTTATAGGTAACTAAAGAAATTAGGTCCATCAAAATTAAAAATAACAAGTTCATGGACAATGTGAGGATTCTATTTTAGTTAATTTGTTTGTGTTCCTAATTACTTTCTTAATTTGGATGTTAGCCCGTTACATCATTTTAGAGAAGAGCCGTGAGCTACAGGGGTAACAATTAGGTAAATTACAAACTTTATTCTCTACGAGTTGTGTAATGTACAGTCAAGTGTAATAATAATTATGTATCTAGACAAAGTTTCAAAAATAAGTACCATACGCTCTTACGCCAGCGTAATAAGGTCATGGGACATATTTTTGAGAAGTTCCTATCGATACTTATTTTTGCACTTGACCGTACCTACTATTATGTAGAGCCTCTTTTCATTGTTTTCACTGTTTTACGGCTACCACAGTCTGATTCGCATCCTGCCGCCAAAAATATGTTAAAATTATGACAGCGGCAACACGCAGAAGTATTGCAACGCTTGTATACTTCACTTGTAATTAATAAGTTACTACTACGTGTGTTGTGTAGTACCTATCTAGATAGAACATACGATATACATAGCATGGAAAAAAAATCTCAGCACATTTAATGTCGTCTATGCCGAGGATATTTTTAAAGAGGCGATATCAGGTTTTTTTATGTCCATCCTTTTAATTTCTAATCGCGTGTAAAACTGATTCCACGGCCGGACGCGCGCGTTGGCAGCAAAAAATACCTACGTGACCTTTTCAAAATGGCCGTAATTTTGATTATCGCTTAATGGGTTATTTAAAGGATCCACATATCGTGGATTTGTTCGTTAAATGATAGAGATTAGAATGTTTTTATGACAAATAATTATGTGTAGTTATCCTCGAACAAGCTTTTGACATTAAATAAGATTAAAAAATGTCACGTGTTACTGTGTAGTAACATTTTTAAGGTGATGGTGATGACTTTTTGTTTTATAATTTAGTGCATGATGTGTGTCTTATTTAACACTAGACCATTATCTGATCCTTTGTACAAAACAAATAGATACGACATCATAGATATTCAAGATCTACGGTATGACGATCTTGTTATATCGCTAACGAACAGGCCCTTAGTGTGATAATTGACGAAGTAATATCGCCTAACGGTTAACCACTTAAAAGGTATGTTCAAATTGTGTGTAATTTCCTTATACTTTGTATGAACACAATAACTGCCTTCATCTATTATAGTATATGTGAGCAACATGATCCGTAGCAATTCAAACAAAGAGCGTCGACGTCAACCACATTTCGCACCCGAGTACAGTGTTGACTTACCTATTCTTTCAGCACATCTTGGCAGTTTGATTAAGTATTCTGTTTATTGAATCGTCTATTAAATTGAGCTTCATATTAAGTCTGTAACATAGACTTAATATGAACACGTTATCTGTAAAAGTATTGTAATAAAACAGTTTGTGACGGGAAATAAAACTAACACACGGCACGGCCAAGTGCTGCAACAAGACAGTCGATGGTCTATTGTTTTCTTTCCGCACTGGTAACCACTGAAACTTATTTGCGGCTAGTTTTAAGAACTGAAGAAGTACCTAAACCTAAGTATGTATTTAAGCTTTACTATAATTTTTTCACGCCACTGCTCGGAAATGTGGCAAAAGATGGTCAGTAATGGGGCCTCAAAACAAAGTATAGTTCGCACACTTCGTGGAAGAAAAACGTAAGTCCTATTAAGGTTCTACAGGACTTACGTCTTTCTTCCACGAAGGGTGCGAGTTGTAGGTTGAATGAACAGGCCAACTATGAATTCAAACAGGCCAACAATAACATTGTTGGATAGTTTCAAAGACCAAAGTCGTCCAATCACATCGGCATGCTGATCCCTGATACCACCAATCAGAACACAATTAGTGATGCCATTACATAAAATCGACTAATCAGAACACGTCGTGTGCTGCATATTAAACTTTTTCAAGGTTTATCCCATCAGGCAGAGGCAAAGGAAACTAGGTCCATACAGCCACGTCTGACGTAAATTGTTTTGTCTTTAATGTTTAAGTCCTGTCTTAAAGTCAGAGTCGTCAGTCCGTCCTCGTCACGTCATATTAAAACTATGAGCGATTATGGGTGTGTTTAATAAGCACTTCGAAGCGCTTTGCTTAATAAAATAACATAACAAAAAAACCTTTGCGTGACTGGCCACTAGAGCGCTCTCATTGTTTTTTTTTAAGTAAAATATGGCGGGAGAGTGAAACTTTACTGTTGTATTTACGCTCATGTTTTTTATTTCCTCGCAGTAGTCGTGAAAAGCACTATGTAATGTCTCGGCCAAAAGTGCAATAGATGGACTCGTCTCTCTTCGAGGGCCTCACCTGCGGCTCGGCCCTCGAACTCACTCGTCCATCTATTGCTCACTTTCCAGCCTCTACAACAATGTACTATAGGTGTTTTGTACGAATCCAGGTAGATTGGATCGTGGTAATCAATTGAAGTTTGGATTCTGTGCTTTGTGTTATTTGGTTGATAATGAAAATAGTGTATTCCAGCAAAAACATATTCCAAAAACCTCAACTGCGATAATACAAGAAAATGATTAATTTGGGAAAAAGTCTAGCCCATCTCCTAGTCGCTCAATTTCATTCTTTAAAATAAACCGTGCCTTCTTATATGAGTTTGAAACATTTCATTTTTATGAATTAGTGCCGGATTCATCACTCTTTCATTCATATAAAATATCTTACTGACATCTATGGTTACGGTCTCCATTTATTTTGTTACAATAAATATAAAGACGATACCACAGATGTCTGATATGCAATTTTATTACAGACTGGTGAAACAGGACTTAAAAGATTTAAATACATTTTTCATCCGCACTATAACAGAAGTACCGTACTTGACATCATATTTCGTGCTCAATCAAAACGATAACAAAAGAACAACGGCTTTTGCCTCAAAACCACTATCCTACTATAGTTACGAAGAATAGAGCGTTTTTTACTTCCAATCACCGTGGCTTCGCGTTTAATATTTTATTCTTTACAAATGCTCCGACGTTTTTGAGCTATTCCTCGTTAAATATGTTGAAAATGGAACACCATTACTCTGTCCAATGGTTCAATTTGTAACTTTAAACGATCCTATTTTTTATGGGGCCCTCCGAAGTCAGTTTTCAAAGAAAAGCCCTAAATTTTATCTGTTATAAATTTTATTGGAAGATTTGGTTTGGATAAAGCGATTGAGTTTGTTGCCGGAAACGCTTTATGAAGAAAACTTACCTGTTAATTTGGTTGTGAGGTTAGGTCACATTTAAATAGATTAGGTACCTTAAGTGGTCTATTTAAGGCCTTGCACATCCAATCGTGCTGTGTATATGCATGCAGGGTAGATTATTGACCCACCATATTCCAAAATTCATAGTGATCTGACACTACGAGGAATACCGACCAACATTTTTTTTTTGAGATAGCTTTTTTTATCCTTTGCATTAATCAAAATCATTTTAAATAGAAATTACACGTAAGTACACATAACAAGTGAGAAAAGCAGATTTTGCACAAACTATTAAGTTTGTATTAAATAATAAACGTTTCAGATCAAAAGAATTTAAAAGACCAATATTTTTTCGTGGTACGGTTGATATAATAACCTATACTTACCTACGTAATGTGTGTTGTTACTGAAGCGTGAATCCATCCAATATTCATGTCAGGAAATTGAATATTCTGAAGGTCTACTGCGAAGATCAGAGGGGTAAAACATATCAGTGTCATACAATAACTGCGCATGGCAATCTACGAATTGTGTACATAAGGTTAGATTTCAGTGTAGAGTAAGTTCTTTGAAATATTCCACTAATTTTGAAGTAAGCTTTGAAGCTGTAAAAAGTTTTTAAGTCCCTGTTTTCTATTAACCTATGCGACGTTGTAAGTATGTCTCATACATACCTAAACCTCGTCTTTATCCTTTTACATGAAGTTTATCATGATTGTGGGCGTATGGATGGAAAGGGGAAACAAAATAGCGAGGGATAGGTCAGCCGACACATCGCCTATAACATGATTTCTAAGGATTTTCACCCTATCGATGTCTCATTCAGTTGAACCTGAATCTCTGAAATAAATAAATTTACAAGATATACGAGCTATTCGTTTTAATATTATTAGATATCCCGTTTTTACAAATGTGTTAAATTTTGTCGTTAGAAGTAGATTTGTCTGAACTTTGAACTTGTACCGCGCTGACTTACTCGCAACTTGCTAACATCAATTGATTGCAACTCGCGTAACTTACGCCTAAGTTTACACCCTGAAGTACCGACTCAGCGAGTACTAAGTACTAAACTTAGTACAGAATTTGCGTAACAGTCAAACTCGTTAGTGAGACTCAGAAGTTCGTGGACATTGATTCTAGTGAGCAAGAAAGTCTTTGTGAATTATGCACTAACATCATATTGTAACATAAACATCCACGACGCGCCAAGCCCGCACTGGCCGCTTACAAATAATGTCAAATGATGATCATTACTGCACCCACCCAATCATCGTCGATGTATGTAACCAATTGACGTAAATTACAATTCTACGAAGTGTAAGTACACCTTCTATGTACTAATCTAGATGATGACATCGATTATTTCGATTTCATTTTTAGGTAGGTAAGTGCCAAGGCTTTTCTAAGTATTTTTTTGCTTATGGAATTTTTTAAAGTTGATAATTGTAAAACCTCGCCATTTTCTATGCTGGTAGCTCTTTAATTACATACATTTAGAATTATTTTTTCTCGTTTTTTAATGTTCGGTTTGAAAAGTTGTATGAGCCACTCGAGAGCAAAATTATTTTCATCTTGGGCGTCTTGAATCCCACATTACACTCTGGATTCTATTTCATAATCCCTCGCTAGGTACGCTAAGGATTCTATTGTAGAATCCTTCGCTACATTCTGGATTCAATATAGCGTCCTCGCCGTAAATACATCATTTTGCTCCCTCGTGACACAAATAAGTATTAATGTTGTCATGACAGTACTCTTTAAAGATTTAATTTTCAAGATCAAATTGAACGGAGAAATAGAAAAAAATCTAAAAATGCGTTGCAACCTATATATTGATTGCAAAACTCACGGCACGCATTCGAGTCGAGAGGTCTACTCTGTGCAAATAAAATGTACGTAGGTACAAAATTATTTTTACTTTGTAATAGGTATGAAATATTAATTTAAAAAGGCACCTACGTACATACGTTTTTTTATCTTTAAGTACACACATTGCATTTTGAAAACATTGCTTCGAAATTTTTCATCACGTAAGCACTCGTTTGAGGCTTTAGCACGTATTACGCGCAACCTCGAGAAAAATGCCACTGGAAGATTTGTGAACTAGTCGAGTGAGAGTGTTGTTGGCGAACCGAGCTAAGCCAATGCTACGGCGTAGTTTGATAGAAAGGTTTCTATATTTCATTTACATGCTGATGGTTTAGTTTTCTAGGCATGCGAAGAAATTCACTATATTTTAATTAAATAGATTAAATTTGACCGACTTCTGTACTTTAGTAAACGTACATACATAAATGTAGGATGGATGACAATGTATGTAAAGTGCATACAGCAAAACGCTTTCTTATAGTAAAATCTTATTGTTAAACATATATTTTTAGTTTACACTAATTACTTATTCCACATAAAGCTCCACATCTATACGTACATGCCACATGGACCAATTTATCACCCACACAATACCACATAGACATGGTACAAATTGCCATTTTGATTTCTAGCTAAAGAGATTAATTTCTATCATGAGATTCTATAAAATCTCGCCCAAGAAGAGCCCTGCCTGTTTCGATATATCTCGGGGTACGAGGAACCTCAAAAACGCCACTCTGTTTATATTGTGCAAACAACCCGTTCTATTTGCAGCCGTGATACTGTTAGTTTGCATGCGGCGAGTCAACAATAAACAGTTTTTCCGTTGATTTTCTCTCATGACGTATCAAAGGCGGTGCAAGAACGCTTTGTACGTTTCAAAACAAGCAGGTTTAGTAAAAAGGAAACATTAACACGCCCGGAAAATGAACTCTCGGCTGTTTACATACGGGCATGTTTTTTCGTAGGCGCTTACGCTTTGAAAGGTTTCAACATTATTACGAAAACTTGTGTAAAATTTTGCTGCACGATGAATTCAAAGCCTTTCTATGATTCTACTTTGCTGAAACTATCTGGATTCTTTATTTTTATGAAAAATGAGAGTTCAACAGTAACTCTAGAAGATAGAAGGAATTTTAAAAATATACAGTTTTCCTTTATATCGTAAAAGTTTCACGCTTCAAATTTAACGTAGACCTAAACAATATTTTATGACGAATTGTTATTGCACTTTTCTCAATTTTCTCTTCTTTGTCGCTCTTTGATAACTAGAGACTTAATTTTAAAAATAGGTACCTGTTTTAGTAAAACCTGAGTTCATTTAGACTAAAATAAGACCAAAAACGCTTTAAAAGTACCATCTAAGATATTAAACATGAATGAACATTGAAGGCCAAAAGAGTTTTTAGCCGACAATGGCCGGGAAACATGTCAAAGGAAAGTTCTTGGTAACAATGCATTTTGTCCCAAGGGTCCTCCATTTTTAGCATTTTTCTCCTGAAATATGTCCCTACATTTTAATGAAGAACCTTTTTCAATTGCACGGATACAAGCATTCATTTTAAATGAATGGCTGGTGACTTGATGTTTTTTTTTTAACTTTAGTTTCTGCTTGAATTTAACGGAGAACAAAGAAATGTAGAGTACTACATTTGAATATGGTAGGAATTTTAATTAGCAGCAGTTTAATCTATCCACGCGCTTTACTTCCATTGTACGTATAACTTTGTTTGTTTTTCAGTGGTTCTAAAACTAGCTAAACCAAAGTCATATACGTAGTAGATAGGTTTATTTGGCTAGCCAACCCTAGGCAGGCAATATCAGTAACTCGGGCATCGGTCCAACTGTGTGCGGAAACGATTTGGAAACGTACACTGATTGTGCCTTAGAGATATTACATGGATGAGGTTAGGTTGCATTGGTCTTGTAGTGGTAACATGTGCGCCATCATTTTTTGTTTCATCCTACTTAATATTATAAACGCGAAAGTTTTTAAGTATGGATGGATGGATGGATGGATGTTTGTTACTCTTTCACGCCAGAACGGCTGGACAGATCTGGATGAAATTTGGAACATAGATAGATTATAGTCTGGAATAACATAGGCTACTTTTTACTGGAAAATTGCGTAATTCCTGCGGGATAGCGATAAACGAATTCTATACAGATGAAGTTGCGGGCAACAGCTAGTCATCAATATTTAAAAGTAAGCCTCTATTCGCTGTGATTTCTTTCAGTCCGTTTTTCTTAATGTCTGTATGTGATTTTTTTTTATGTGAATAGGAAGGCAAACGAGCAAGTAGGTCACCTGATAGTAAGTGATCACCACTGCCCATGGATACCCGCAACCCCGGAGGGATTGCAGATGCGTTGCCAACCTAGAAACACAATACAATTGTAGAAGAATTCTTTAAGAAACTGGTACATTTTGCAAATAACTCACTATTCTTAACTAGTGCTTAACGTACAGAATGTGAAAAAGTCATGGTTATAATGGCAAGTGTGTTGATTTGGTAACTTAAAATCTATAATCTATTCGAGTGCGTGTTTAGGGAACAAGTGACTGACTGTTTCTTACCCTAGGGGAAAACTTAGTAGTTTGTAACTTATGGTAACAGTTGGCGGCTTCTTTCGGTTTCTCTGTCCCTTTTCGACAAACAGGACATTTCCATAAACCATAATTGATTGGACAAAACCGTAAGTCTTCTGTAACGATTGTCTATCTCTTTGTGACTTTGATATTCTTTTCTGATGAAACGGCTGGATGGATTTGGATGTTTGGTATGTTATAGCTGGATCTCTAGGAATATTAAATACTCTTATGGGATTAGTATTAACGCATAGCTACATAATCCCCGCGCAGATGGTAAAATTCCATCGAGGGAATGGCCAAAAGTCATAGGAATCATGTTTTAGGCGATGCGGCTACAAACCCATCACTATTTTGATTCCCCTTTTTACCATATGCCCACAATCATGCTAAACGTGGCCTTTAGGGCTTGTTACCTTAGGCTCTGTCTATCTCAACAACTAAGAACACATTAAATTTTCCAAGAATGTTCTTCATGCAATGTAAATAGAAATCGCGATGAGATTTTTGGAGACTGATATGGATTTTTTGTAAACTTCTGTGGGTATACCTGTATAATTTTTTTTTATATATGAATAGGAAGGCAAACGAGCAAGTGGGTTACCTGATGGTAAGTGATCACCACTGCCCATAGACACCCGCAACCCCGGAGGGATTGCAGATGCGTTGCCAACCTAGAGGACTAAGATGAAATGCCTCTCGTGCCCGTAATTTCCCCGGCTGTCTTACTCTCCACACCTAATTTTCACACATAATTTTGTTATGCTTTTCTTAAAGGGTCGGCACCGCACCAATGCTCCTATGTTATTTATGAGTGTCTATGGGGGGCGGTGGTTGCTTTCCATCAGGTGATCCGCATGCTTGTTTGCCCCCTATCACATGAAAAAAAATGACCGCTAGATCTAACGTTATAGGCGAAGAAAGCCACGAGTAACAGCTAGGAAATGTAATAAATAACGTTTAAGGTTGCAGAGCATAAGAGGTGCTTAACATTTAAAAAACAGTAGGTAAGTACTTCATCCATAACACCGCCATTTTCTTTGCTCTCGGGTGCCTACCATTATCGTAGTAGGCAATTAATAAGTTTAAGATAGTCAACTAATTGCTAGGGCCGAAAATCAAGCCCCAGAACTAATATTATCGTTCGCATATTAAGGCTTTTAATAGCTAGGGTTGTAAGGAAATAGGCCCTTAGAACAAGGAACATAATAATTATGTTAATAGCTAGATATTAACGTGCGAACCCTGCGCAGATAGAAATAGACCGGCAACGAAAGAGAAAGAGTGATAAAACGCGTAGTCAGGGTGAGATAGATACACAAGACAAATCGGTAACTGAAACATTCTAAACCACAGCAAAAAAAAGGACATTTCAGGGGTTTAAAATTGTAACTTGGTGTTGTTCATTTTTAAAAAGTGTTTTTTTCAGTACCAAGACATTGTGTCAAGATTGTTTACCTTTTATTAAATGTAAAAAAAAACGAAGTATAACCACCTGCCAATATATTTTAAAATAATTAAGACAATTTGGTATATAACATCGATGGCCGTGGGTTTACAGTTAAATACTTATAGAACTGTACTAGCTTCTACCCGAGACTTCGTCCGCGTAGGATTAGATTTAAGAACTGATGTTGATAGTATGTTCTGCAATAATTATTAACGTCGCAACTCTAGACAGCTACGACCTTTGACATGTTTATCGCTGTCCCCGAACTATGCAATTTTCCGGGATAAAAAGTAGCCTATGTGTTAATTTAGGGTCCCAGCTATCTCGGTTCCAAATTTGATACAAATCCGTCCAATCGTTTCGTGAAGGAACAAACATACACGATCACATCGTCATATCCATCCATTCGTCCTCACAAACTTTCGCATTTATAATATTAGTAGGGTAGTATTACACCTCATGTAATTTCCAGCTCACACGATGGCACAATAAGGATCAGTGTGTCCCCTAAGCCGTATTAGTTGTAAGCCTCCCTGTATAGTGGGTTGCACAATGGTTGGGAGACGTTGATCGGGTACAGAATCCTATGATTTTCTTTTTGTAATCCCTGATACGTAGTGAAGAATCCGATACAATCCTAAACTATCCTATTATAGTTACACAAACTCACGTATATAAGTCTTGTAAAGCACAACATGTTTCGGACTAATTTGTAGTCTTTCCTCCTGGAGTGCTCGCCACGGCGGCAACGAAATGTTTGACAGTTTGACAACAAATATAATGCGCATCGGCAGTATTCGTTTGCGCAGAGAAGCGCAGACCAGTTTCCGATGGTAGCCGAACGTGTAAATAATCTATGGCGGCATTGGCGCACGGCCCGAAATGTTGGTACGAAATCGATCGACCAATAACAGCGCCAGAGTTTAGCGCGCGTAGAATTCTATTTTATCATTGGTGTATCGTAATTTCCCGCGCTACTAAAATTGGTCTACTGCGCAGGTACATCGTGGAGCATTATTTTTGTTGTCAAACTGTACTTTTATATGTGAGTTATCCGTTTTTGTAACTATGATTGAGTCTCACGGTATTCTAAATATAAAAGGTGACTGACTGACTGACATAGCTGACTAAAATTTTATTCCGTTATTTATATATTATTTTATTATATTGTATTGGTTTTATAATGTATTGTACTTTAGTTGTTAATTTATTAAGTATTAATACTACTTATTTGCGCATAATGACTGCTTGCCTTTTTGTTGTCAACTATTCCTTTCTGTAGGTTAGCTGGAAGAGATCCCTTCTTAGGGATAAGTTCGCCTTTGTACTTTTTTGTCTGAATTTCTGTATTTTTTAAAAATTTTATGTGCAATAAAGAGTTTACATACATACATACATACATAGTGATCTATCAACGCACAGCCCAAACCACTGGATGGATCGGGCTGAAATTTGGCATGCAGGTAGATGTTATGACGTAGGCATCCGCTAAGAAAGGATTTTGATCAATTCTACCCCCAAGGGGATAAAATAGGGGATGAAAGTTTGTATTTGTCAATTTTAAACCGATCGGGCTGAGACTTTGCATGCATAAAGCTACTATGACGTAGGCATTCTCTAAGAACGGTATTTGATAAATTCCACCCCTAAGTGGATATAAATCTTCTTAGATTTTCGACTGATTGAACTGAAATTAAAGATATGAGTACCTAATGGAACGAATAACACGAACGAAACGCGAACAAATACCATAAAAACACCATTATATATTTGGAACTATTATACGTTTTAAACTTTAATATATATTCTGATCCGCACCCAAGTGAGTATGTTTGTTCCTTCTTCACGCTAAAACGATTGACGGATTTGGATAAAATTTTGAACGAAGATAGCTGGTACCCTAAATTAAAACATAGGCTACTTTTTGTCCCGGAAAATTGCATAGTTAACGCGGGATAGCGATAAACATGGCAATTGCTGATTCTACGCGGACGAAGTCGCGGGCATAAGCTAGTCCTATTATATGAGCAATATGTGTTTGTACCTATCTTGTTATCTGGAAAACGTTTCTAATGATTTCGATAAAATTTGCTTCAGGGGTTTTTGAGGGCGTACATTGATCTAGAGCAATTATTCTGGATCTCGTTAAAAAATTCTCACAGTACCTACCCGGACCCCAATTAAAACAACTTGCCGACCCCTGATCTAGAGCTACCCAGCTATCACTTTTAGTTTCGATGTGTAACGCTATCTTTTGACGAACTGCTGAACTGTCACGACCAACACCGATACCGAGGGCTCGCTCGATCGTCTAGACGAGGACCTGAGGACTTATTGTCTAACGCACTTGGAATCACAATCGCTTTCACCATTCCTTTCTGACAAACGATAAAAGATGATTGTAGAGAGAGATGGTGATCACGAGGGTCCATTAGAGAATAAGGCTACTGGTGAGTACCTACTTGAAATATTGCACGGCCCAAGCCCAATTGTAATGGAAAAAGTCTTACGTGAAACCGATTTTTTTTTGTATAACTACTGAAACGGAGAAAGTTCAGTTGAATCTGTACAGAAAATAGCAAAAATTTTGCCCACTTGACATTTAGGGTACTATTGTAAAAGGGTTGTTCTAAAAAAAAGCATAGTATAATAATAACATCAAAGTTTCCATCGATTTATACTTTCAGGTTGACTTTTAAAGGTCAAAGACAAAAAGCTAATGGAGTGTACCGAAAGCATAACGTAAGAAGACATAGTAAAATTCAATAAAATTCTACAAAAGACCAAGAATTACATAGAAAAGATAATTTTAGAAAGGTTTCTTGGTAAATGAAAGGAGATACTCAAAAGAGATTCGCAAAATATCAGTGAGCGGAAGGGTCGGGGTCGTAGAGTTTTCCCTAATTATTTCAGTAGCAAAATGTTTACGAGAGACGGTTGGAGATTATTAGACTATTCATTGTTTTGCTTGTAGCAATCCTATGGCAGTATCTTCATCATGATCAGTAGGCTTATTATCTAACTCGCTCGCAATCGCCATCGTGTTCATTTTGACAGTTCATGTATGGGCTGACAATTGGCATCGGAATCAGCTAGCTGTCACATTCATACAAGAATTGTCAAAATGAACACGATGGCGATTGCGAGCGACGTCTAAAACGTCTATGTGCGACTGAGAACGCTAGAAAAGTCTTATACTTACGGGTTCATAATCATACCGCCATGTCAGGATAAAAAGTTTCATCGTGCCAGCCAGCCATTCACAAAAAATACATTATAAAAAATCTAAGTGTTCTTTAGAAAATATCATACCGATTCTGTTCCAATACAGTTACAAAAAAAACATCAGTCACTCGATACCATAAAGGATCTATGACAGGAGATGGTAACACACACATAATTTAATCTGCACCCTGAACCTCATTTTTGCGGTTTGCGTATTCCGTAGGCTTATCTAACTTGCTCGCGATCGCCATAGTGTTCATTTTGACAGTTCATGTATGTGCTGACAATTGACATCGGAATCAGCTAGCTGTCACATTCATACAAGAACTGTCAAAATGAACACGATGGCGATTGCGAGCGAGTTAGACAATAAGCATACCGCTTTATTTAACTGTATTGTTTTGGTTCGAGTCTGCAGGAGCATAACAAATTAACTGAGTGAAGACGTGTGATGTATTATTATCTTGATGTTCTATCATAATTATACCTCGGCCCCTTCGAGAAGTAGAAAAAATTTAGAACACAGGAGTGGTTACCACAATCGCTTAATGTGGGCACAGTTCTATTCAGCGCAAGGGACACAAGGGACATAAGCATGCAGCCATATAGATCTGTCCCTTACGCTGAATATAACTTGGCACGTACTAAGGAAGGAACTCCGGTCGTAATTGGTTTGCGTTTGATACGGTTTAAAGCACAACTCCGACTTTTACTCTTGGAAATAAGCCAATGGCGGGGATGTTTATTTGTTATGGACAATTTTATAGACCAACCAGACGCGTAAAAATAAGACATACCTTCCAGTACGTAATACACATGTAATTTTAAACTTTCTTACGTATTATTAGTTCGATTGATTTGTAGACGAATGAATTTTATTGGCTTACTCTCTGCGATTTATTGTGATAATTAAAAAGATTTAGAGCCAAAGTAGAATGGTGTGGTTATTTTTTTTCTAATCTACCTCATTTTCCCTTCATTTGTTTTAGTACGTTAAAATTTTTATACTTATCACAGTCCGACATTAAAGTTGCTCTAAGAAAATGTTGTAAGTGATCGGGTATTTCCTAAAAAAAATCAACCAAAAGTCTACAAAGAAGAAAATTTTGTAAAGTGTAATCAAACCTTTAAAAGCTCATAAATACTTTTGGTATTTATTCATTTGCTGCTTTAAACCAAATACCTACGCAACGAGATTTCTAAAATCAGAATATTTTATCAAAACTTTATTAACATACTTCAATTTAGTAGTTTCTGTGGTTACTGTTTGACGATCGTACCGTATCGTAGAATTAATTATACATACCTCTAAAAAGGATCAAAGATCTTGCCTTGCCCGGGTTTTCTCTACGGAATCGAATTGAAAATGTGATGTGATGGTATAGGTTCAACCAAAGTAACTGACACAGCTCGAGGAACACTTAAATACGTGGTAACATTACGTGGTTGGTAGAGCTAACGCTGTGCATCCCACGTTTGCACCGTTACAGAATTCACTATCTCTTTCTATCCTGATACTATACCTTTACATAGAAAGAAACAGCGAGCGCGTTTGTGACTCCGAGTGCGTTGGACGAAAGCCTCAGGTAAGCGTGGCAATAGAATAGAATTGAACACAAGAGGCATTTCATCTTGACCTTAGGTGGCAACGCGTCGGCGGTCCCTCTGGTATGGCGGGTGTCTGTCTATAGACAGCAGTTATTACTTACCATCAAGATACCCTATTGATTGTTTGCCTTGGGTAGTATGAAAAAAAAGTTTTATTGAATAGTTACATGCAATCAGTTGTTTTGCTAAAGTAGCATCGGTTTATGCGTTTCCCATTGTCAGATCGCCTTCATGAATCGCTTGGTACAAGATTATCTTGGTTTAAGTTCGCCTTTGTGCATTTGTGTTGTCCTGTATTCATCTTTTTCTTGTGTTTTATGTACAATAAAGAGTTATATACGTACATACATTATCTCAGGTAATCGTGTATCAGGTATCAGGTAAGTGCGAAACATGATTCTACAGATGTACTATAAGCTATTAAACTGCTCTCAATTCAAAACATAAACCCTTTTAATTTTAGGCCGTAACCCCACCATCAAATGAAATACGTCATCCAACAAATGTTTCACAGCAATCAAAATACGATAGTGTAATTTACTAACAAATTAAAGCTGTCAACGCAAAGTAACGTATCGACTGTAATTAAATTCTCGATGATAGGTATCAGGCGACGAGGCACCTCGCCCCTGAGCCGATTTCAAGCCTCGTTCAATTTAGTCCGGATTACACTCGTTCTAACAAGTGGGCAAATACAGGTGTTGGGCACACAGATTCATTAAGGAATTACAGCGGGCGCTCAGACTATAGCGCGGTATGTGGTTTGAGAAATAATTAAGTAAAATAGAAAGTGAATGTGAACTAGTTCGAAATAAACGATTTTGTTTTAAGAATTAACGGGGTGCTTAAATAGCTTGTGCTTGCCGACTTTGAGCTTAAAAGAGTTAGTCGTTTGTAACCCTAATTCAGAGCCTCTATACCATGGTCATGATAACGAGTTATTAATAGACACCTCAGAAAGCACGCGATTGGTCAGCGATATGAGTCACAAATACGCATCGGACAGGTTTTCATTATCTGTCTTTCGTACGGTGCGGACGAATTATACACTTCGGTCTTTGGAAAGAGACAGTTAGCGCAATGTAAGTTAGAGCGAGACAACGCTCTACGAAGCTGAAATTAGCCGGGAAGACCGATGTGCAGTCTTTATGGCCGACTACTGTACTTTCTGTTACAGACTCCTTACGCCGCCCTCCATCTACATTTCCTTTTTTTTAATGTTTACTTTTGAGATGCCTTGTGTCATGAATAAACGAGCATACTTACTGTCATGTAAGCCTGCCCTAGCATTGAGGTAAAGTTGTTTACGCCTACTGATCTTCCTTTGTCCGTTTCAAAGTGCAAGAGAGAGAACGCTATATTAACGTCGAAAAATTGGCAGCGCAAAAAATTACACTAAGCTGAGCGTAAGTTTTTAGTCACATACGTCTCGAACGCGTTTGCATTAAAATGTCAAATAGGCTCTCTCTGAGATCAGTTTCTGGCCGTTTCGATCGGCAACTGACTTCTATAGTTATAGAGATGTTTACGTGAAACGCATTTGTATAATCACCATAATAAAATGCGCTGATGACAAGTCCATCGCAAATGAAATTATAATTTTCTCGCACTCCGCATTTATCCGTGCCAATTTCCGACCTAATTTGGCAACACTATGGCAATATACTGAATATTGCCAGCCTTTGAAGTCAAAATCGTTTGGTAGTGCATTATCAGCGGCCGCCATGCGGGTTGTCGTTTTAATATCACTGGCTCGATGCAAGCTAATGGGTTTAAGGGATCAAATTTAAATTTCATTGTAATTATACATCGATTTTGCAACTTTATAGCTCCGAGCATGATAGCTCCGGGTAGTGTTTCGATTTTGTGCATTTAATTTACTGACGATAGCTTACTGAAGTATTCCCCTCTCCCTGGGTCGCGTGACCAATTCATCAAAGGGGGGTCCATCCTCAGTATAAAAGAAGTGCATCGTTCCATCGCCCTTCTGGCGCGGACGATCACTGCAGAAGGAAGGCAATAGAATCACTTAAAGCTCTGGATGGTTCGAGATAGCGACATACTGTAGACGCTCTGTCCCATCCAGGGGACATAGGACTTCAAGCCAAGTCGAGTCATCATCGTCCCTTCTGTGTTCTAGGCTAAACCAATTCTTGTTACGCCACAGTAGGCAGGTGCAAACTTAAAACGTTCCGGTACGCTTGTACTGGACACACACGGGCACGTGTTCACATGTGTTCGTACTTCTGCCGTATAAGAGAGTGTGGCTAGCGAATTAATTTAAATGATCATTTGTAAAACACATGAAACCTCATTCTTCAACTTTACCGAGGTGAGAATGTTTTATAGTAGAATAGATGTAGTGTAGTAAGTCTACGTATATTTTAATTTCTCGTTGGAGTCACCGAGCAAGATTCCTGTGGCGACACAAGATTTTGATTAACACTATTATTTTTAAGTATTCGCAAGTTCCGTTGCACCCTGGCGTGAGATGTGCAAGGGTGATGGAAATATGTATTTATGTGCTAGTGACAGAGCTAGCTAGCTTTCTCTGATAGCGTTGCCTTTTAGTGCTTGCTATAAAATATCGAATGACGTCACTGAAACGATGTTTTTGGATGGTGTCGTGTCTTAGAGGCGGCACTGCTTGCTTTTACGATGTCAAAATACGCACGATTTTCAATAGACAACATTGCAATAACATCAGTCCAATCAAAATATATGGTCTTAGTTCATTAACACAATGTAATGTAATGGTATATAGGCTGCAGATGATGATGATGATGATGAATGTCTGAAATATAAATTACTAGCTTTTGCCCGCGGCTTCGCACGCGTGAACCATGAGCATTTCAAAGAAGCAAGCAATCAAGCAAGCGAGCAAGCGAACCTGCAAGCTTTCAAGCAAGCATGCAAGCATGTAAGTATGCAAGCAGGAATGCAAGCAGCAGGCATGAAAGCAGGCAAGCAAGCATGCAAGCAAGGATGCAAGCAAGCATGCAAGCAAGCGTGCAAGCAAGCACTCAGTGAGAATGCATGAACCTGAACATGAAGCAATCAAGCAAGCGAGCAACCAAACCTGCAAGCTTTCAAGCATGCATGCAAGCATGTAAGTATGCAAGCAGGCATGCAAGCAGGCATGCAAGCGAGCAAGCGAACCTGCAAGCTTTCAAGCAAGCATGCAAGCATGTAAGTATGCAAGCAGGCATGAAAGCAGGCAAGCAAGCACGCAAGCAAGCGTGCAAGCAAGCACTCAGCGAGAATGCATGAACCTGAACATGAAGCAATCAAGCAAGCGAGCAACCAAACCTGCAAGCTTTCAAGCATACATGCAAGCATGTAAGTATGCAAGCAGGCATGCAAGCATGCAAGCAAGCATGCAAGCAAGCGTGCAAGCAAGCACTCAGCGAGAATGCATGAACCTGAACATGAAGCAATCAAGCAAGCGAGCAACCAAACCTGCAAGCTTTCAAGCATGCATGCAAGCATGTAAGTATGCAAGCAGGCATGCAAGCAGGCAAGCAAGCATGCAAGCAAGCGTGCAAGCAAGCACGCATGCAAGCGAGCAAGTGAACCTGCAAGCTTTCAAGCAAGCATGCACGCATGTAAGTATGCAAGCAGGCATGAAAGCAGGCAAGCAAGCATGTATGCAAGCAAGCATGCAAGCAAGCATGCAAGCAAGCACTCAGCGAGAATGCATGAACCTGAACATGAAGCAATCAAGCAAGCGAGCAACCAAACCTGCAAGCTTTCAAGCATGCATGCAAGCATGTAAGTATGCAAGCAGGCATGCAAGCAGGCAAGCAAGCATGCAAGCAAGCGTGCAAGCAAGCACGCAAGCATGCATGCAAGCATGAAAGCAGGCAAGCAAGCACTCAGCGAGAATGCATGAACCTGAACATGAAGCAATCAAGCAAGCGAGCAACCAAACCTGCAAGCTTTCAAGCATGCATGCAAGCATGTAAGTATGCAAGCAGGCATGAAAGCAGGCAAGCAAGCATGCAAGCAAGCAAGCATGCAAGCAAGCATGCAAGCAAGCATGCAAGCAAGCACTCAGCGAGAATGCATGAACCTGAACATGAAGCAATCAAGCAAGCGAGCAACCAAACCTGCAAGCTTTCAAGCATGCATGCAAGCATGTAAGTATGAAAGCAGGCATGCAAGCAGGCAAGCAAGCATGCAAGCAAGCGTGTAAGCAAGCACGCAAGCATGCATGCAAGCAAGCATGCAAGCATGCATGAAAGCAGGCAAGCAAGCATGCATGCAAGCAAGCATGCATGCAAGCAAGCAAGCATGCAAGCAAGCACTCAGCGAGAATGCATGAACCTGAACATGAAGCAATCAAGCAAGCGAGCAACCAAACCTGCAAGCTTTCAAGCATGCATGCAAGCATGTAAGTATGCAAGCAGGCATGCAAGCAGGCAAGCAAGCATGCAAGCAAGCGTGCAAGCAAGCACGCAAGCATGCATGCAAGCAAGCATGCAAGCATGCATGAAAGCAAGTATGCAATCAAGCATGCAAAGCAAGGACTCAAGCAAACATGCAAGCAAGCCCCCCGCATTGCCCCGCTGCCTTAATTTTTCTGAAACTAAATATTGCAGGATTTTTATAAAACAAACCTAACCTAACCTATAGGGCTGTCCTAAAATATATCCAAAATTTTTTTATTTTAATTTTTTTTATTATGAACTGACCACTGATTGACCTCTATCTCACTTGGTGGAAGGTGCAGATGAGGCCAAAGGTGTAACTCACTGGTTCAGTAATAGCCTATTCACCCTAGCCTTGAAGAGCCCTAGGTTGTATCTGTCCGGAAATACAGACGATGGGAGCGAATTCCATTCCCTAGCAGTTCGCATTAGGAAGGATGAAGCAAACCGTCTCGTGCGTGCCAGTGGTATATTGACAACAAATGGGTGATAGCTTTATCTAGCTTTATCTTTATCGCTATCCCGCAGGAATTACGCAATTTTCAATGTGTTATTCCAGACTATAATCTATCTTTGTTCCAAATTTCATCCAGGTCTGTCCGGCCGTTCTGACGTGAAAGAGTAACAAATATCTAAACATCCATACAAACTTTCACATTTATAATATTAGTAGGACATATTTTACTAATTTTACTAATAATTTGATTTCTTACCTGCAATCACAAATCTCAACGTAATAGTAGTAATAGTACCCACTTAGTAGTAATATATTCATCACCATCATCATCATCATATATCCCTCGGGAACCGTTCATTTTTCCGGGATAAAAAGTAGCCTATGTGTTATTCCAGACTATAATCTATCTATGTTCCAAATTTCATCCAGATCTGTCCGGCCGTTCTGGCGTGAAAGAGTAACAAACATCCAAACTCACAAACTTTCACGTTTATAATATTAGTAGGATTTTGACTACTAGCTGAATCACTAGATCACGTGATTTAAATCCCGGGATGTTACTTAAGTCCTCTGAATTTTCAAAGAAATCAATGGAAAGTGATCTTCTTGTATGCCGCAATAAGAACCTTTGTGCAAATTTTATAATCTAATATCTAATTTTCAGATCCTTTTGGGCGTTTTAGTGTAAACTAGCGACTAGGCTTCGCACGGGTGCAACCAACTCTTGAATCACTCTATCTATTTATTTTAAAAAACGCATCAAAATCCGTTGCGTACTTTTAAAGATCCATACATACATAGGGACAGACAGTGGAAAGCAACTTTGTTTTATACTATGTAGTGCAGAGTAAAAGCACACACACGCACACACATACACACATACTCAGATATATACTCCTCACAAACTCATTCTGTATTTATAACTTCAGTAGTATAATGTAACCGCTATAGTTCTTGGCTTAAACCGCAGGCCAATGTACATAATAATCTCGGTTTCATTACCCACGTGTTACTCGCATGAGACTAACCAGATTCTTTTAATAATTTATATGATACGTTGTTAGCCGACAATATATTCTTACATTCTACGCGGGGTTTTGGAGAGTAATTAGATCTTGTCCATAGCATATTTCGAGTATATGCAGCTATGTTATACTTAGAGTCGGAGTCACAATTGGCTTTGTACCATTATCGGTAAGACCACTTGGGTTATGCTAAATGCCATCAGAAACTTAAACGTGAAGGAATGCCAAGTTCGTAAATGATTTCGCTATTACTGAGATGGAACCGGAAACCAAGTTCTTTGTATAATGCATGTATCGTCTTTATCCCTTGCGGGGTAGACAGAGCATAGGTAACAAGACCTTGATTGTGGACGTAAGGGTGAAAAAGGGAATCAAAACAGGAATATTATGAATATTATTTTTTAACAGGAAAGAAAATTTCATACAAATCAATCGGGATATTTTGGGAGACTAAGTTATTTGGGCTTAGTTTCAGTCGAACCTTTTTTTTGACGAACGGAATTGAAAATAAATTGAACAAGTCTTTTTAAATATTACTCTTGTTATTATTTATGATAATCGCATTTAGTAAACAGGATTCTGGAATAAATAGTCACACATAATATTCACACTACCGTACTATGTGGTGGAAAATTTACTGCATCGAAAATGATGTTTATTTAATTTATTTGGCAACGTTCTGCAGCGGTTTCACCGCAGCGATATCAATGTATTTCGGTGTAAAAATAAATTGAAATAAAATTGTAAAGTTGGCTTTTTGGCGACTTTTAAGTTCATGCAATTAAAAGATTTCAAAGTATTATTTTCGTACAATAACCTGTGGAAAACTATAATTTTAGAACTATGAAATTGAGCAAGAAATATGACACCATAATGTATAAAGTATTTAATGGAAAAATACGAAACTCTGTTTCTGTTTAAGTTAATTATAAATTGTCACCAGAAAAAATATTTTACTTTTTCAAAAAATATGATTCCTATGAATAACATAGTTATTTTAACTAGTGGTAAATATTATGACAAGCTTTTTTGTGATGCAATTTTTTCGGGAATGACTGCCAAGCCATTTCCACCGAGTAGTCTTACCAAAGCGCGGGTAGAATGACAAAAGTAAGTAAGTAAGTAAGTAAGTAAATGCTTTATTGTACAAATATAAAGAAGCAGAGACAAATCACAAAAAGACCTTAAATAGAATAATATGCACAAAGGTAAACTTATCCCTATAAGGGATCTCTACCAGTTAACCTTAAAAATCATTCGCTACTTACGGAAAAGCTTTGATTTTTAATTTTGCCTGTACGTAAGCTAGCAACAGTATTTACTAAAACGTTTTCATCCCATAATATAACAGCTGCCGTCAACAAAATTCCGATTTAAACTTTAAATCGAATATCGCCCTCTCTGGGGAGCCGGTGGCCGCGTATTTGTAAACACAGTGCATAGCAAAAACAGCGGAATGAACGAGCAGTGACGACTGTTTGATGCCTCGGGAACGGAATTTACATGTGAAACGGGCCTGCTGCGTCCACGGGTCGATTCAGAGGCTCTAGTATCAAAGCTTTATTCTGTAAGTAGGCAGAAAAATCTGTTTTCTCTTGCCAAATTAGAGCCTTCCAGTATTTACTATAGGTCTTTGAGTTAAGTAGAGCTGTGCATAACAGTCAGATGAAATATGGCAAAACTATAAACAAAGGTTCCGCTTTTCCATCTTGACTATGGAATTCGAAAAATAAACACTTAAGTAAAATCACTGAATCAATAGGCAATTTAAAGGACTTAAAGTTCGAAAAGACCCTTTGGATTATTGGAAAGGTAATTTTTATATCAATTGTGTTCTGAAGCTTGAACAAATTAACACAAACGTTATAAATATTACAAACTAACCTATTCTAATCTATCTGACAACTTCTACAATGCTGTCTTCTTGTTCGCAACTTCGTCTGCGATGAAACGGTTTATCGCCATCCCAAATATAATAATAATTTTATCCCAACTATATACTTATCCGAGACCCAATTTATTTTCAAAACATAAGTCCGTTCATTATTTAAAGTGTCAAGAGGCAACACACTGACAGAGTTACTTTCGCTTTTATTACAATTATTAGTAGAGAAGTGGACTTTTGCCAGCGTTTGTGTATCAGTTCTGTTCAGTTTCATAGAATACGTTCTCACCTACGTCTGATTATTCAGCCCCGTATTAATAATGTACGGGGCCAGAAAGCAATAGCTCTGGGACTGACCTCGTCGGCTCATTCCTGCCAAAGCCATAAGTTACCGAAAATCGTAGGGTACTTGTAAATAAATGATAACAAGAGAATTAGAATTCTAGAGACAGTGTGCACAGCTGGTACTGCGACAGTGTCAGCTGTGCACACTGATGGTACAAGAATTTGGATGTCACAACGTTTTTACCAGATTTCAAGGAAGTGCGTGTTGAGTTATCTTCTTTGTGTGTCCAAGAGCTGCGGCGCCCTTCGGATCTATTCGGATACTAGAGCAGGGGGGTCTACAATACCATATCTCTCGTCTCTTATTAATACAGTATGAGTGTGTCTGGAACAATAACAATACCAGAATTTCTGATTTCGGAGTATAACGCTAGTGCTCGGCGGTGCATCCGGGGTGTCTGTCGGTGATTCCCTGGTCAGTTTATGGAGCATCATGGGTTGACTAAATAACTGGGTACCAACACTTACTTCGATGTTTTTTTCATTGCTACAAAATCGATAATGGGTAGTTCCTATGAAGTGAGTTTTAGAAATGTGCCTAAACGATCGATGAAGACATCGACTGAAAGTAGAAGACGCGAAGAAAAATAAGTGAGTTCGTCCTTCAACTAGTTTTTAAAGATGCAACGGTAGTTCTATCACACCGCGCATTACGATACTTTATGTAACTCAAATTCCAATAGCAAAACATCCGAAACATTCACGCCAACCACGTAAATGTTCAATCATTTGTACAAGCTATTTAGAATACTGGTTTATTATGAATGATTACTCTGACGGACTTGCCTAAACATTGTATAAACTGTCTAAGATCCTATCGCAATCCATCATAAACATTTCACTCAATTTTATGAAGTGTTTATTCATGTCATCGCTCAAGTCCGTTAAATGGCCCGTTTACATTCCAACGATATAAACCGTCAAGTCACAAATCTCATTTAACTTTTGTATTCAAATGGACCTTGCTAAACCGGGTTTCGGTACAGAATTCAGCACGATGAGTACACACCGCGTAGTAAGTATTACTAGCTGAAAACATGCAATCAATTTAAAATTAGTATTGAAAAGGATATGGATTGGTGATGAGCATGAGGCACCAGTTTCTTGGTCTTGAGTCTTGAGTGAGGTACCTCAGCGCGATGGGAGTGAAGCCTGGGAAGGGAAGCCCCTGCCCGGCTGAGCTCCCAGTACTGAGTCCCCCTTCGGAGTCCGATTCGACCCCTTCGGACTCCGAGCCCCCACCAGAGTCCGACTCCCCCCGGTACCCGTAGTAAGGCATCCTCTCCCTTTCTCCACTCATCCACTTAACTTATAAGCTCATTGTGTAACTATAGTAACAGTCTTATATACTACTACTTAACCATGTTTAGAGCTCAACTATATAGGTATGTGTCTGTTGATATCCGAAGGGTGCGCGCGCGCCGCTCGCTCTTGACGGCAACTAGCGACTCCATGATGGAATGTCTGAACTTTATACGTCTTTATCTGAAACAAGAAAAAAAAATATATTACCAACTTTGTAATATTCAACTAAATAAAGTAAGACACTAGTCTTCAGACTGGTTATTGACCTCAGATACAAAAGTCGTTATTTTACTATTTTTTAAAAAGCTATATATTCATCTGCACTAGACAAACGATCGCAAATCTATCCATTGGAATATTGTATAATAACAACTTAAAACAAATATTTCACATTTACATTTTATGAACATCGTTTTTTTTTAGCAAGAAGTTAATTTGTTAAATTTAACTTTGTTTGTTTAATTGTTTTTTATCATAATTATAAATACATCTAATTTAACTTTGATACTCAAGAGAAATATAATTTGCTCAAGTTCTGTACAGCGCACAGAGTAGGGAATTAAATTACAAACCTCTCTGTGATCACATTCTAAAGAATATCTCGGGTTCTTATCGCGGGTCACACGTAGTTTTAATTGGCATTTATGAATTTGTACATGACTTTTCTCCATACTGTATGAATGTACAAAAAAACACTAACGAACACATTCCGTATAATAACAATCAAATCCATATTTTGTCGATATCGGCAACAACAATTAGTCCCAGCAATTACCCGATCAAAAGCGCAGCCGGTTGTAAATAAAACATTGAATATTAATCTATAGAAATGTCATTAATTTTCGTGTGACGGTAATAAACCGAGCAATAATTGAGTAATCAGGGAGTAGATGTATTAATTTTAACGATTCGCGGTCACCGTTTGTTCTGTACTTCATAAACAATGGAATAACGGTTTCATTGAAATTAAATAATCTTTTTATGTGCCGATATAAATAGTGCATTGTTGTAGAGGCTGGAAAGTGAGCAATAGATGGACGAGTGAGTTCGAGGGCCGAGCCGCAGGTGAGGCCCTCGAAGAGAGACGAGTCCATCTATTGCACTTTTGGCCGAGACATTACATAGTGCTTTTCACGACTACTGCGAGGAAATAAAAAACATGAGCGTAAATACAACAGTAAAGTTTCACTCTCCCGCCAAATTTTACTTTTTAAAAAAAAAAACGAGAGCGCTCTAGTGGCCAGTCACGCAAAGGCTTTTTTTGTTATGTTATTTTATTAAGCAAAGCGCTTCGAAGTGCTTATTAAACACACCCACAGTCGCTTATAGTTTTAATATGACGTGACAAGGACGGACTGACGACTCTGACTTTAAGACAGGACTTAAACATTAAAGACAAAACAATTTACGTCAGACGTGGCTGTATGGACCTAGTTTCCTTTGCCTCTCCCTGATGGGATAAACCTTGAAAAAGTTTAATATGCAGCACACGACGTGTTCTGATTGGTCGATTTTGTGTAATAGCATCACAAATTGTGTTCTGATTGGTGGAATCAGGGATCAGCATGCCGATGTGGTTGGACGACTTTGGTATTTGAAACTGTCCAACAATGTTATTGTTGGCCTCTCAGAACAATAACTAAAGCATAGAACCCGGACTAAAATAAAAACTAATTATTATAGTGCGTTGCTTCTTATTCCAGTGCACTAAAACAATAAGTTAAAAAGAGACAAAGATGCTATTCACGAGACAGTCGTCTGTCTGTTCCGTACCAGGGTAACCTATACAAAGCGCTTTAAATTATACATGTATATATTTCGCTAGTGTAGGGAACAAACCGTCATTGATTAGTCTTCAATCGATATTTTTATGGGTATGGGGACGGTCGTGGATATTAATACATATTAAACGGATATCATTATAATGAAAAAAATCTATTATGAAAATCGGCCAAGTGCGAGTCGGACTCGCGCACAGATAATTCCGTTTCACCGTACAACAAAAACACATTTTTGTCCGTTCGTATTTTTTTTTTTTTTTTTATGTCAATAGGAAGGCAAACGAGCAAGTGGGTCACCTGATGGTAAGTGATCACCACTGCCCATAGACACCCGCAACCCCGGAGGGATTGCAGATGCGTTGCCAACCTAGAGGACTAAGATGAAATGCCTCTTGTGCCCGTAATTTCCCCGGCTGTCTTACTCTCCACACCGGAACACAGCAGTGCAAGCACTGCTACTTAGCGGCAGGATTAGCGAGTAAGATGGTGGTAGCGATCCGGACGGACCTTGCACAAGGCCCTACCACCCGCAAATTACTTATTAAATTACTTATTTGAATTGGTTGGTAACAAAACAACGGCAAAAAATCACGTTTGTTGTATGGGACCCGATAAATATTAATTTTATTTTGATTTAATTATCTATTTTTAAAGTGAATATGAAACTGAATATTTCAAGCGTCTACCTGTTGCCGCTATTGATATCGAACAAATATCGCAAAAAAAAACGTTTGTGGTATGGGAGCCCCCCTTAAATATTCATTTTATTGTTATATTCACATGTGTTTTATTCATAGTATTTTTTGCTATAGCGGCAACAGAAATACATCATCTGTGAAACTTTCAACTGTCGAGCTATCACGGCTCATGAACAACCTGTTGATAGACGGACAGCGAAGTCTTAGTAATAGAGTCCCGTTTTTACCTTTTGGATACGGAACCCTATAAAAGGAACATTTATGCATACCTATAGATTAGTAAAAACTTGCCAAGTCAAAAAAAAGTGAAATAGTAAAGTTATGGCCAAAGAAAGGGAACAATATGGAACAATAATGGAGTCAGAAAACTGAAAGAATTAAACATATTTAATTATATCTCTATATTTACATTTAATATCGATTGACAGTTTAGTCGATATCACAGGCACATCACTAAGATAACCTATACTGTTTTCATATTTTCTTTAAAATAATATGTAAATAGGGATATCTTTGACAAACAGGATTCAATATTGGTGTTATTTTATAGAACACACTCTCAATATATTTTAATGCGACCCTGAAGCTGATTAAAATCACTTAACGATGATAACTTATAAACGCATTATCATTTTGTTTTCTGGACGCATTAGATATACATCCTGGCACTGCACAAGACATTTTCTAGTTTCACTAAGTAATTGGCTTTACCAATATTCGTTATTTAATCAATTTTTAACAATAATAAACAAAAAATTCTCCAACAGTTGTCCGTCATTCACGCATCCGAAGCACAATAAGCACATACAGACAAGTTAAGTTGACACTCAACACAAGTCATTGGGCTAAGAAATCTGACTCTTGAAATCGGCATCATATATCGGAACCAAGTGACGTAAAGGAACCAAGTTTGACGTTTGGACAGGTACGAAACAGAAAAATAAGAAGAAACTGACAAGTTTGTTCTCTTTTTAACTTATCGTTTCAGTACACTGGAATAAGAAGCAACGCACTATAATAATTAGTTTTTATTTTAGTCCGGGTTCTATGCTTTAGTTATTGTTCTGAGGTTGGCCTGTTTGAATTCATAGTTGGCCTGTTCATTCAACCTACAACTATACTTTGTTTTGGGGCCCCATTACTGACCATCTTTTGCCACATTTCCGAGCAGTTGCGTGAAAAATATATTGTGATACATGTAGATGTACTAATGTTTTCTTATACCTAGTAGTTGTGAAATTGGCACCGCCCGTCTATACGAGCCAAGCGAGTTGTAATGACACTAAGTATTTTTATTATACTAGTATTTTTATAACATTAAACTAAACATTTCAATCCCCCCCCCCCTCCCCCCAAACCCCACGCATTAATCGAGTAATGAAACTGTAAATAAAAAAATATATTTTTTGCCAAAAATGCTTTACATCATTTTGGAAAAGACCTGATATTCTTCAAACCGATTATTACAGAACATAGCTAAGAACCACCGCAAAGGAACCGACTTTCGAATGAAAAAAACCGCATCAAAATCGGTCCGTTGGATTGAGACCTATGATGCCACAGACAGACAGACAAACACACACACAGACATCGACGTCAAACTTATACGTGACACCCTTCTTTTTGCGTCGGGGGTTAAAATGGAAAGCACGTGAGCTTAGTTTCGGTAAATATTTAATTCGAACTAGAAATACATCTATGTTAGCTCTCTTTTAAGTTTTATAACAGAACAAAGCCGCAATTCTATGGAGTCAGTACGTGTCTCGAGCGTGCATAATTGCATACTCGTACGTGGCTTAATGAGATAGCTCGAAACTAAGCACCGCCGAGACCATAAGATATCCCAAGTTTCTCAGTGCATAATAATATGTTTTTCCGAGCAAATTAACAAAGTTACCCGGATATTAATGGTGCGCCGTGTATTTTATTTCAGCATCGTACCAGTGTGCTTCTTAGCGTTGTACAACAACAAACAAATAAGTAATAAAATATACTGACGACGAAATATAATGGCTCGCTTTTCATATAACTTTGTATGGGAGGTGACCCGTTATTTTTGCTCGTCAGAGAATAATAAAATGACTCGCTAGGCCGTTAATAGGAAATGTGAACTTGCATTGAGGAGGCACTTCTACAAGTTCTGGACGGTGTAACTCAGATCGAGACGTATTTTGTAATCGAAGACTTACACTGAGGGTCTGTTTTACCACTCTTTGTTAAGATTAGAATCGATTAGATTAGATTATTTATTCATTCAATAAAAATTACATCGTAAATTGTACATTGCCAAGTTATAAGAATTTAGTAATAAGTTCCAGTTCTCGTGTCAGTTGTCTACGATGACTTCTCTGTCTATTTCGTAGTAAGAAATAGAGAGGGAATCATGGACAACTGGCACTCAATAACAGAGGCCTTACAATGACGTCTTAATGTGATTCAATTCCGACTCACTTTATGTTTTAGCTGTCATTTTTAGTATGGGTCTGACAGCGAGCGAACCTAAACTGAATCGGAATTGCATCGAATTAAGACGTCATGGTCAACCCCCTGGAACTTTACAAAGTGGTGAGACAGGCCCTAAAAGTACTGAAAGAAAGAGACGAAGATAAACATCGACTCGTGCTTTTCTAGATATACCTATTATATTATTATATTATAGCCCTTTTTATTCCGAATTCGCTACAATTTAATTTTTGTTGTTATTGTGTTGTATTTTTTTTTATTATTATTAAATTGTCGCGTAATTCGGCGTGCCTCATGGCATAGGCCTCCTCCGTGTATTGGAGGGTTTGGGCTATAGTTCCCACGCGCGCCCAGAGCGGATTGGGCCCTTAACACCCACCATTGAATTTCTTCGCAGATGTGTGCAAGGTTTCCTCACGATGTTTTCCTTCACCGAAAAGCTCATGGCAAATTTCAAATGTAATTTTCGCCCATAAATTCCGAAAAACTCAGAGGTGCGCGCCCGGGATTTGAACCCACGACGCTCTGCTTGAGAGGCCACAGGTCAAACCACTAGGCTACCACGGCTTTTCTAGATATAACATTGTTACGAACTCGGTAATTCACTAATTGCCGTCGCAAAACTTCGTCCCGATTGGCTGGTGCAGACAGAAGCACGTCTCGGACGTCCGTTGATAGCGACATGAATCAGAACGGAAAAACAAACAAAAACATTGTCTCTTATTTATGTTTTTTATCACGTACAAACTTTTGCCAGACTTGTAATTTATACGTCATTTTATAACTTTTTTTATTAGATTACTTTTGCTGGCGATACTTTGTCTTATCATTGCGTGTAGTTACATTTGACTTAGTTCGGGTACGGTCAGCAGAAGTTGCTCACTTGTTTTTTATGCTCCATTCATTCTACAATTACCTCGGTTAAAGACGATCGTTAAACATTGAAGGTTTAACCTTGTAAATGTGAGTCTACGCTTACTTTATTAAGAAAAAAATTATACTATTAAGAATAACTGGAATATAATATTACACAAAGAACAAACTTTCCAATTAATTATATTTTTATTTATGTATATTTTTTGAATGGGTACCTAATAATATGTTTAAAATTTTATAATTTACAAAACTATGTCCGTTAAAAAATCAGGTTTTCAGGGAGCTAAAGATGTTTCCAAAATCTACGTGTTTGGTGTGATCATTTAATGAAAGTGTGAATATATATACCCCCGAAAAACTTAAATAAGTGCTAAAACGCGAAATATTCGTAAATTAATATTGACACAAAATAAGTTTCAGTCCCAAAGTATTCTGAAAGGAAATAAATTGGTTTTAGCCGAACACGAAAGGAATGTAGAAGAACTATGAACTAATGGCATGATTTATTTAATACGAGCCAACATAATTCGCCAAACATCGGTGACCTTATAAAACAAGTTTAAAAATGACCCATTTTCAAAGCAACATTGACATGTTTCACTAAGCCCCTATTATTGCACATTTCTGCCACGGCATGAGCCTGTGTTCGTTTTCTATACTCCCACCATACAATTCGCATGTTACCAATAAGGTGCATTTAAAGGTTCTTATTTCAATGCACGTGGTCGTAACTTGACAAACTGCAAACGCTAACAGGCAACTGAACGCCATTAAAACGATTCGCAGCGCTTTGCAACTTCTCAAAAGCGAAACAAAACACCAAGGTGAAATAAAACGGAGCACTTTTGGAAGATGAAAAGAAGTTTCTGGAAGAATGCAGGCCGTTAGCGAACGGAAGTTCCCTGATTTTGGACACAAACAGTTTTTACGAGCAATTAAGGTAACGCTGTACTCGTTAGCGTTTATTTCAATACTTCCAAAGTGTTATGACCTGTGTTTAAACTGAAATCGTCATATAAATGCTCATGTCCAGACCTGTAGCACTCACTGGCAGCTCCAAATTTTACAGCATATAAAAAAACACTGGCCATGTGTTAGCTAAATGTAAATTTGGTAAAAAAAAATGAAAAAAATGTCTTCATTGTCATATCTGTCAGCGCCAAATCCAGCCAGCTCAGGCCTACCAGCCAGAGCAAGATACAAATCTGGCATCCGCATCGCTGCTATATCACTTAGTCAGTGTAGAATAGAAGCTTAGCGGTCTGTTACAACCGCGGTATAGTGAGGGTTAACGCAATTTTAATTCCTCCTCCGGGAAATGGAATATCCAAAAAGGGTATAATGCGCTGCCCTAAGGTTCGCAGAGATGAATAAAGAAATGAAGATAAATTAGCCGTTGCGTTAGACACATGGCGGGGATGGATGAGATCGTTTCGTGTACGAGTATTAAAGTATTTAAATTCATTTTTGTTTTTATTTAACTGCAAATATCTATTGCCAGGCACTCTGACTCTTATTCAGGCATACGTTGAGAAATAACGTGCAACGTTATACCTTGCGGGGTCGCTTAGCTATGTTTTTTTAAATGATCGATCGAGAACGGCAATGTAACGTATGTAACTCGCATGCCTTCTACTATGTGAATGAATCTTAGTAAGTCCAATACCAAATGTAAGCAGTAAATAAATTATGTAATAAATATTGGTCATCGGGGAAAGATACAGACTAGATTAAAATGCCATTTCATGCTCTCTCTTTCTCTCTCTATCTCTCTCTCTCTCTCTCTTTCTTTGTTTGTGGTCTTAATACACTCGGCTATTTATAAACACATTCTTTACCACAATCTCTCAAGTCCACCCTTAAAGAATTCAACACAAACAAAAAAGTTCTGTAGGAAAAAATGCTAATATCCCTTCAGGGCGTATTGCAGTATCCATCAAAAAACATTTTTACGGCGGCGAAGTTCGCTACAAATTCGTAACCAGAAACTGTGGGAAATGAGATATGCATAAAAGATAACCGGGAATAAACAGGGAAACATATGGAGTGCCGGGAAACGGCCGACTGGCCGGGCATAGTACCCAGGTTATTGGGTGAATACTTATCCCTTTTTACGCTATCTGGTAAATCTAGGGGATTAAACCGGGATATATTACGGATGTATCGTTATATCCGAGTTTCAGGTCGTCATTAATATTGTTTTATCTTTAACGCTGTTTTGGAGGGCAATAACTGGTCCGGAGTTTAAGGGAAATTTAAAAACGGACGGGATTGGACGATGTACTTTTATTCCCTTTTCTTTTCAAAGACGTACCTCTTTTTATAATATTTAAATTTGCGTATGTAGATCGGACAGTGTCGTCTGACGGCAATTCACAAACAATGGAAAATACTACAGTTATTAATTCTGTACAGTTTAGGAATGACAGCATATGGATTACTCCTCTATATCGTGCGAATTAAAAAATCTTCTTATTGCATCTCTCTACTCCTCAAGATCGTAGATCTATGTAAGTCAAATTTTAAAACTCTTACTTCAGTGACTAAGGTCCTCCATTGTCTGTCAGTCAATCACGATACTCTTCTTTAAGTATAAAATAACAACTAGACATTACACTTTCGTGTGTCTCTTACTCGTGTGTATAATTTTAAAGCATCAAAAATGGCCAAGCGGCAATCAATAATTAGAAGTACCTACTTAACATAAAATTCAAGTATTTTTTCTGCCGTGACTTTTAGTTTTTTATATCAATTTAATGGGAAATGGTGGTTTCATAAGTTCCTTTAATAGGTTATATGTTTACACTAACTGTATTCAAATCGGTGCGGTTGTCTTATCCGCACGAAACCAAGCTAAGGTAAGGCTAGAGCCATATTAGCAACGCAGTTGGCAGAGAAACACCCTAGCTTTTAATTTTTGCTTGCTAATATTTGCTGGACGCGAGTTTTTAAAAAGAGTTTAAATATTTCCCCTATCAAGTTTTATTATGAAATTGAGAAAAATATGGTTACGTTACAAAATGACTTTGTGACAGGAACTAAGCTGGTTATATTGCCGATTAAATCTCTTTAAAACTTTGGTCTCGGAAAAATATTATGTTTTAACACACACAAAAAGTAAAATGGAAATAACTTGTTTTGAAAAACAATCCTCATTGTTAGTGAGTGATGTATTGTGTAATTTCGCTTTTGAAAATACTTAACAAATAATTAGGCTCATAATACGCCGCCATCGTCTGTGTCTAGGAGACGAGAACACAATGAGATTGAGCGCAACTTTCAACTTGCACTCGCCGTACACGCTCATACTGACACTCCTTGAAAACGAGTCACGGACTGGTTGAAACAAGGTCGAGCGAAATTCGACGTAATTCGTGCGTGATTTGTTTATTTTTATCTTTCTAAGCCTAAATTTGGAAGCAGACTTATATTTAAACAAATATTATAAGCATCGAAGCAATTGCTTCTCTGTCTGCTATGTTTTCATGTCTTAATCAGTGATCAAATTTTGAAGAATTTTGGCATATCTATACTAATATTATAAAGAGGAAAGATTTGTACCTATTTTTGTATGTTTGTATGTTTGTAATGAATAGGCTCAAAAAGTACTGGGCCGATCTGGATGAAATTTGGAACATAGATAGATTATAGTTTCGAATAACACATAGGCTACTTTTTATCCCGGAAAATTGCGTGATTCCCGCGGGATAGCGATAAACGAATTCTACGCAGACGAAGTTGCGGGCAACTGCTAGTTAGATATACTTTGGAGGGTGTTGAAGGGGATATTCGAATCGAAACGTGGGAAAAGTCTCAGCCAACAAGTAGTTAGTAAAAAATAACAAACAAACTGTAATGGAATCGCTTGTCGCTCAACGTGTTACTACATGTATCCTTACTCAAGGAATATTTGCTCGACTTAAACAGACTTCCGTCGCGCTCGCCCAAGCGTCTATCGATGCGCAAACTTGGTTAAATAAGCTAAACAACATTTAACGATGACAGAGCTGTAAAGTTGACTTTACCGTCCCCGAAATTAAGACTAATGGCTTAATGACCATAAATTTGAAACCGAATTAGAAAAGTAAGTAATTAAAAAATGTTAATGTCTAATCTAAAAGTGTTTCTGCTTGGGTCTTTATTTTTCTTTAATTACTGTTCGACTAGGTCGCCACCTTCGCTGTAGAATTCTGTCTCGTACAAACTTTGTCGTGATAACCAACGGCGTGGAAATAAAATCAAGCCGAGCCATTCTTGAGTAGATTTTTATATAATTTGTTGTACTTGCTTCTCTACCCGCGCAGATGGTAAAAGCCCATCGAGGGAATGGGCGAAAATCATAGGAATTATGTTATAGGCGATGAGGCTAGCAACCCATCACTATTTTGATTCCATTTTCCACCTATACCCCCACAATCTTGCTAAATGTAGCCTGTAGGTTTTGTCTGCCCCGAAAGGGATAAAGACGTGGTTTGTGTGTGATTTTACTTTTTGGAAATTATGTAACATTTTTTGTGCCAAAATTTAATATTTTTTTTTCATTAGGATTTTTTTATGTTATTATTTTGTTACCTACAACGCAAAATCTTCATGAGACTCATCAATCCTCAACATACAATGGAAAACAATCACATAATGTAAAATTTCTAGCCATGTTCATTTTTATGTATGTGTCTGGTTAATTTTTAGGGTTCCGTACCTCAAAAGGAAAAAACGGAACCCTTATAGGATCACTTTGTTGTCCGTCTGTCCGTCCGTCCGTCTGTCAAGACCCTTTTTCTCAGTAACGCGTGGAGGTATGAAGCTGAAATTTATATCAATTACTCAGGTCTACTGTCCCTTGAAGCTGTGAAAAAATCAAACTTCTAAGCCAACGCAATCAAAAGATACAGCCGTTTATGCCGCAAATTTCCGCAAATTTTCAACTCTCAAGGGAATCAAAACCTACAAGGTAGTTCCCGTGAACGCAGAATCTTGAAATTTGGTATGAAGGTAGGTCTTATAGCACGGATTAAAGAATAATTGCGAAAACCGTAAATGTGTATGTATGTCTGTATATAGCAGTGACCAATATAAAGTAACCCCACACTGCGTACATTTTGCTTTGGAACAGGGCTCTGCTTACACTGGTTTAAAGATATTTATAGATAATGATACGGAACCCTCGGTGCGCGAGTCCGACTCGCACTTGACCGGTTTTTATTATATTAGGCAAAAATACACAAAGAATAATTAAGCACCAAGAATCAGACACGATGGGTCGGCTTGATTCGAATCCGTGAAACACAATCTCTTTCTTTCCGGGCGCTTTCGGTGTAGCTTTGTTTTATAAACTAATTTCATTTGATATGAAACTCATTAGTGGGTCATTAAAAATACTGCGGAATTCGGCTGTTTTTTTAATATGAAATTTGAAACGTACTGATTATTTATTATTTTAAGGCCTGTCTCATCACTCTCTGTAAAGTTCCTGTAATATTTCTTTTGCCAAACGATGTGTTTGTGAAACGGTGAATTTGTCAAAACTAAATGTTTGATAAAATGTTTGGATTGCGTGTTTGTGTATAACTAATCTTGAAACTAGGTCCGAGCAAGCGAATTTACGTTGAATTCTTTGTATGTCCTAAAAAGTAATTTTCCTAGTCTAAGCTCGCAAGCATGACAGCTTCAAACAGCTGTAGCTAGGATTAATAAAAAGCAAAATGGCGACGGAGCGAGCATCGCGAGACGTGGGCGCATAGCGTCATTCATGTTCACAAAACCATTATTCTTGGTGGATTTATTCGTTCGAACAAAACGTGAAAAGATTTAGACCGAGATTAAAAACTACGGTCAGGGCTTTCATGTTCTGAAAATATAGGGAGGCATTGATTTTGATGAATTCAATCTATGAATCGTGGCTTCGTGGTATATGAAGTAGGTAGGTATATTTATTAATCGACTTGTAAGCTACGTGCTTGAAAATAACATACGTATATAAATCACGTCTTTATCCCTTACGGGGTAAACAGAGCCTATAAGCCATATGTGCGGGAGCAGAAGCAACTGGTAGATTCTATGTTTTTTCTTAACTCCCAGACCAGCAGGGAAGTTTGAAAATAAGGCCAGTAAAAAGTCAATAATAAAATTGATGAGGGATCGACTCCAGACTGGTCTCATTGCGGAGCATAGGGAGGTCACCACAATCTCTTAATGCATGCCAAATTCTATTCAGCGTAAGGGACAGAGCTATATGGCTGCATAACCGTGTCCCTTACGCTTAGAACTTGGCACACATTAAGCGATTGTGGTAACCCCCAGGTCTTATCTCATAATGTGTTGGCTTGAGATGTATTGGAACATAAGGATACAAAATTTTATATTACAGTAGTAATTTATAAATTAATAAGTTATTATAAATTAATAAGATTTCAGATCTCTATTTAAAAAAGAAAAGACTGCAAAGAACGTATTTGCTACTTCTTTTTTACAGTGAACTATTTTCATTGACTACACCATAATGAAAAAAAACCCAATCCATATTAAGGTGCCGACCTGTCTGTCTCCGAAGGCAATAATACGTGGAATAACTGCTTTTACGATACTATAAACTTTTATAATGCTTTCTTTCCGTTTGTCTGCTACTGTAGTCTACTGCAAAGGTCAATGTACCTACTTGGAACTATTGGAAGTGTTCTAAAATTTTTACTATACTAAGAAGTTATTGTTTTGTGAGTTACGCTGAGAGGTACTTAGGTACAAATAAAAAACTTTCACTATAATTTTGTAAATTGGAAAATACATATTAAATATATTTACCATCAAATTTATAACAGCCCAATTTTATTGTAAAGAACTTTCGTCTAACAACCAAAATTATACTCACGATCTTCTTCTAGCTGCTTTAGCTGCTTTGTTTTTTGTTGCACGAGCTTCTTCTTGTAGCTGGCTTTTTTAGGTATGTGTGTATGTGTCTATTTATATCTCCATTTATTGTAAATGTGTGTTTCATGTATAATATATTACGTATTTCAGTACTTAGTTTATTAATATATATTCTAAATTGCACCACCTGCTCAGATCTGTTCTGTTCTCCAGTCCATTATGGTTGCCTGGTAGAGATCACTCTGTAGCGATAAGGCCGCCTATTGTTACCTTGTAATATTCTGTATACCTTTTTTCTGTTTTGGTTGTTATATGTGGTGTTCAATAAAGAGTTATTGTATTGTATTGTATTGTATCTTCGCTAACAAGTCGGACCGTGCCCGACCTATGGTAATGATTGGAGCCGTGCCATTATTATTGTAAATCACATATCACGGAAGCGTAATTTTTTTTTACTCAAAATCATGCTGCAAATGCATTGAAAATAGGTAGAAGCGTATGGACTACAAATTGCGAAAAATAAGCTAGAAAACACGACGCTCGACGCAACGACATGGCAATAGTCCCGCCATTTATTTCACAAATCGATTGTCGCCACAAGTATTCTATTAGTATCCTATGTCTCTTTTCACCCAGGGAATACACTTACGAGAATACGTTTTGTTTCGAGCTTCCTTTGTTTACCATGAATTTTACGCTGTATTTTTAGGTTTCTAAAAAGATGATGTTTACGTTTCATATTTACTGACGGTGTTGGAGTATCATGTGTTAACAGATTTTTAGGATTTGCGGTGAGGCCGTGAGTTTTTATAGAGTTCGTCATTGTGGTGAAATTAACATGTGAATCTTGTTAGATTTCACTGAGTCATTTTTAAGCTGAAACGTGTGATTTTTCCGCAAGAAAAAGTTCTTCGTATCAGACTAGTAAAGATCTGATCACCAAAATAATGTTTTCCCTTCAAAATAAAAATAAAACTAGTCATGCAGCAAATGCAGTTTGTTTAATTTGTCATTTCATACAATTCTAGTTTATGTTTCGAGTTAGAGTAAGGATTGATTCTGTTACATTTAATTTACTATTATCGTTGAATGAATTTCGTAAATCTATAATGTGTCAGGAAACTGAACAAAAATCCTTATAGTATTATTATATTTAAGTCTCTCTGTAACTCATAACTAACCAGATATGAAACAAGTGCACTAAAGACACAACCTGCTGACTTCTCTAAGGATGTTTGCCAAAAATGGAAGAAAAGAGCTCGCATTTCTTACTGTGAACGAGTTGTTAAAGTAGCGCTGTGAAAACACAATTTTCTCAAACATGCTCGGAAATGTATGCGTTAATGTCCCGATATGAGGACATGAAGTTTCTCGTTTATGGCTCCCTACATTACTTCTTGGCTTAGGCCACAAAAGTTAGTATGATAATCCATTTTTGTCCGCTGCTCTAATTTTTTAAATTTCTATACTAAAATTAAATTGGCAAAGGAAAAAATTACATACAGCCAACCACCACCACAATCTGTACCTAAGCATAATTGCGACATAAAAAAAAAATCTATGGTACTATATTTATGTGCGGTTAAACATGGTGCTCAAATAGCTGGATCAAATTAGTACATTTAAAAAATAAAAAAGGTGGCAAATCGAAAATCTTTTTTTCCCTATAATAAACTATGATTTACTTGATTGTCTAGTAGTTATTTTAATTTTAATATTTCCTCACATTGTTTGAGAAAAGCACTATACAAGCTTTGGCCGGAACAGGGATTGCAGGACTCGTTCTATCTGGCCTCGTCTTCGACTCGGCCACCTACCCCAAACTCGTCCAGCAATCCCTTACTTCACGGCCTCTGCAGTAATGTACTATTTCTTTTTGACACCGTGCACTAGGTCTTTTTAAACTAGACATTAAGTCCTTCATTTTGAAGAGTCCAAAAATGTGAAGGTTTAGAGGTTTTACGGGTCTCTATTATTTTGTTCAATAAAGCAAACGAGCTAGTTAGTGATCTGATCCTAAATTAGCACCCCTACTCAAGATACCATTGGATTGAAGAAACGTGGCCAACTAGCGGTATTTAACGATTTAGGTGGACCCAGCGCGCATGCATAATATCTATACTTAAAAAAAAAACAGAATGTACTTTTCCCTCCAACCACAGCAAAATTAATTTTGAGTTTATAACGGTTCTGGCTGTTAAGACGTTTTTATTCAGCCGTCGTCTAAAATTGTTAATTTTCTTTTTAAAAGCAGATAGTCTAGTGGTAAGCATGTTCAAATCCCGATAGGGGCGACGTATGACGAATAAGAGCCCAAGTTATGGCCGCTTGGTGTAAATAAAGTCCAATGATTTTATTTATTTACGTGTACAGGATGAAGGTGCTTCATTATTAAAATAAAAACTTAACAAATCAGCTCAACTGTTACGACTTTTTTACCCTCTAAAATATTTGGTCACCCTTTAAAACGCTTTTAGGGTTCACATAGGGTCGACCCTCGTGGAATCACATAAAACCACCCGTAAAACATAAAGGTCGACCGGTGGACACGGGGTCAGTATTTGGTAGTTTATTCCGCGTTAAATTACATTAAACCGAGTTTATTATCCTTTTTTAATTTTCAAATAGGAAATTCGACTGAAATACGACGACCGGATTGCTTGGTGGTTAGTGGCCCAGACTATGAAGCAAGAAGTCCCTGGTTCGAATCCCGGTAGCGGCAGGCATTTGTATGACGAATACGAACGTTAGCACTCGAGTCATGAATGTTTTATGTATGTAAGTATGTATTTATCATTATTATACACATAAGTATGTTTATCCGTTGCCTGGCACCCATCGTACAAGCTTTGCTTAGTTTGGGACGTCGTGTGAATTTGCTACTAGAGGCGCTTGTGTCGGGTTCAATAACATTCACTTTTCACTGGTTTTGGCGGGCTTCGTGACATAAATTATAAGTTCTTTCATTTACCCGTTGAAAAGTGATCTCCTTTGAAACCGGTTTTTTTTTCGAACAAAATATAATGATGATTAGTTATTTATCATTAATAAACTTAATGAGATTCGAAATTTAAAATATTGTTTCGGCGCCGATCTTATAAAGTCTCCTTGGACAGCTATACCTCTGGACCTTCCTTAGTCAACAGTGGCACCAACTGGTGAGCAAAGAAACGATCGTTCCCATTGGTGTAATTTGTCCCTTGATAAATATTATATTAAATAAGTACATCATAGAAAACTTATAGAGAGGAGAGTGATTGGCGTTGCCTAAATGGATGTTTCTTTTTTTTTAAAACCCTCTAGTGAAAGAAAAATCAAAAAATAATTTTATTTTATTTCCAAGGAAGGTGTTATTTTGTTTTATATTTATCTATTTACAAGATAGTTTTGTTTTTCGAAGATATACTGTATCATTTATATGAAAAATAAAACAAGCAGTTTTAAAAGACGTTCCAGTTTTAATTTGCCAAAGAAACAGTGGCACACCAAAAATTCTATTAAAATGCTTAAGAAAGAAAAATAGTCCAGAAAAGTTATCCATAATTACTTACTCAAATCCGATTAGGGGCTTAAATTATGATTTTAACATCGGAGATGTTTCGAGGGTTTGTAAGGAAAATTAATTAATTTTAGCTGCATTTTAGTTCAGCCCAACAACTAAAGCAGGGCTTATTCATGTAGTAATTAGTGCCTACCGTAAACTTAAAACCTACCTGCTAAATATTTGAGATAGTACATGAGAACCTAAGAGGTTAAAGAAGCGCATTGTTTTTTCTAAAACATCTCTACCAAAGAATTAATTCCCCAATACAAAAAATCTAAAAAATAAACCTCACTTTTACCCCCAAAATACATGGACGTATCATTTTGTTCAATCGTGGGAAAAAAACCTTTACACCCAAAAGGGTTCAAAGATGAACCCAGCAAATAGCCCATTTCATCCCAAATTATCCTTAATTAAGCCCACCATCAACTTAGTACTCGCAATTACAGTGAAAACCCACTAATAAGGGTCTAAAAGTAATCGATAACGCTTTACTAGAAAGGGTTCCTAACATCTGAATAATCTATTCCACTAATCGTTTCTACGATCATCAACGACAGTGCTAAAAGGAACCGCAAAAAGTATCATAAAAAACCTATAACATATTATACTACCCGTCCTGGAATATGGTCTACGCATTACATTTACGTTTAGAATAGCTACAGATAGTGCGGCCATTTGGCCTCTTTAATCCATATGGAGAGAGTAATCTTAGTAAATGTCTTCCATACAAAACAGTACACATACGGTTTACATTTTCGCCTATGAAGAGCAGATTTCAGAAGGCGGCCACGCCATTTGACTCTCAGGAGCGTCGTCAGTAGGTACCTTAACTCGGTAATACGGCAAACATAAAGTTTTATAGTACAGGTTGCACATGCCGTAAGATTGGCAGGAACTGGCAAAAACTCCATCCGGGCCAATGGACAGAACGAGTTGCCTCGTTAAACTGAGTGCTTTTGGCAAACACCGTAAAGGTATGGCAATTAACGTTACCGCTAGTGACGGGGTGTAGATTCGAGCTCGAACGTAAGATTTTTGGTTTAGTTACGAATCAGAATTCCGAGAAGACTACAAACTTGCTTCCGTGCGACTATTGTTTCAATCCATTTCAATGTTTTAATTTGGATTACACGCGATTATTTTAGAACAAATAAACAATAAATTATGGGTACTAGACAACGGATATTTACACACACCACTGAGAGAAACGTACATACGACGCATTATACAGCATCTATTACTGAAGTACCTAAAACATTCATATTTATTCTGTAAGCGCCTGTCCCAAGTGGGATTTGAAACCGGAACGTCTTAGGAAAGCTTCATAGTCAGGGTCGTTAACCACTTAAACTATTCGGTTTTGGGCACTGTTACTTGTGCGAAGAGTGCGTTTCATTTGTCCTACTCGGACGTTTTGCACGGCACATCCCTACTAACTGCGCCTTCCTGAATGTGGGTTTATGTAAGGAAGCCAGTATAACGTTCGGAATTAGCCCGAACTCATGCGATTATCGAGCTTAACGAACGAAATAACTAAAGTTTCTTACTCACAAACATACCAAAAATGAATATAATAATGAAACTGTGAAGTCGAGGTCGATATTTTTAAACTCAAAATTATTGCTTATTAAAGCATGTATTGTTATCATGAGCCAAAAAGTAATAAAGTAGAGTGGTTTCATTTATTTTGTCCTGAAGGAATATCGACAGGTTCACGGGTCCTGTGGCTGTCTGTTGTACCAAATAAGCTTGCGTCATAGGAGCCGGGAATTCTCAGATATTCAAGCAGAAGTCGTTTTCTGTGAAAGCTTAGTCTGTTATCTCTAGCAATAACTCATCGAGAACAAACGATTTTTCTCAGTACTTTCAGAAACTAAGCCAAGATTTATTTTATGTCCTTGAAGAAATGAGGGTGCGAAACATTATGGTGAACATATTTACTTACTGAGATACTCACTTACCAAAGGAATCAGTCGCCGTTGGGAGGCTCTGCTTTCGGGGTGGACGGGTAGAGGTCACGGTTCAATGGGGATTTAAATTAATATGGACAAATTGACAGGCTCTCTAGCGCCACGTATCGGCAATAAACTGTTTGCATAGTAGGTACTTAACCGTGAACATGGTAGGGATGTCTATGGCGAATTTTGTAGGAAAGATTACGCCATACGGAGTTCCCGTTGACAGCTACGTTTTGCGTTTTTCCATTTGCTTGAATGCCATCACTATAGTAAACATTAAATTTATGACATATGAAATTATGACAAACAATTATGGAATTAAGTTTTGCTGTGATTGGCGACGTGTCTTTGATTTGATTGACCACGTCTTTTCTCTACAAAAAGGGTTTACATTCAATGTGGTGAGCGCCAGTCCAACTTTTAGCTCATACAAAGAAAACGTAAGTAGTGACGCCAATATTATTTCCATAGGAAAACTTTGTTTCTTACTTTGTAAATGTGTGACCTGAATATAAAAAGCTTCTATTAGTAATTAACGCTCAGTTGACGCATTTTGATGTAATTAACACTCAGTTGATGCATTTGATGTAATTAACACTCAGTTGATGCATTTGATGTAATTAACACTTAATTGACGCATTTTGAAGTTTCGTACGACACGTTAATGTTAATGCTACATTGCTCGTTGACTATCGTGCCACGCGTAATTTAGAGATTGCAACCGCGCGATAAGCCTCGTTCCAACCGACCTGACTCAACGTATCACGGCTTATCTACTTCCGACAGCTGCACGAGTCGCGTCAACTCTGTCGCGCTACAAAACCAGTGACCTTTAAGGATCCATGTAAACTTTAGCGTTCGATACCAAGTTTGGGTGCGTGTCTTAAATAATATGGGGCAGCTGAATACTTCCTCCAAAGCCATCAGTTGAGAAGAATTGTTTGCGTGAATTTTGTCCTGTAAATAGCACCGGTTCACATTATGTGTACCTATAGTAAAGTCTAGTCTACAAAAGGCTAGGAACATGTCAGCCGAATGCTTCCGGATCGCTGGGCTAAAATTACCACCAGGGTTTCATGCGACGGGCGCCGGAGCAGGGGCGTATGGAATCTATGGAAAATAGAGATGGGTTGTTAGCCGCATTGCCTATAACAATGATTCCTTTGATTTTCACACATTCCCTCGATGGGGTTTTACCATCTGCTCGGGGAGAGAAGCAACTGGTATATTCTGTTTTTTCTTTGCTCCCAGACCACCATGGAAGTTTGTGTTTTTATAATCGGACCAAATAAAAAGTTAAATAGAATTCAGCGAACAATGCAAACTTTGCACGCATAAACATTCCACCATACTTTCGCCTGGTTGGTTACTAATTCTGGGTGCATGAATACCGTTTTGTGTGTGATTTGAATTCTGCAGTCATTGCATTGGCTTGGTTATGATTGTGTTTAAGAGGCGAGATTCACACTGTTCACTGTATGTACAAGACATTTTTACAAGCATTTTATTAACTTGCAATTACATATTACATTGTATGTATGTTTGTCAAGGTGGAATCTTGCGACTCAATTTTGAAGCAGATCTTCAACCGATTGAACTGAAATTTTGCACACTTAAGTAAGTCGGATGACAATACAATAAATGTGGCAGTGGAGTTTATTTAGCCCGGTCAGGACCGTCTCCGCAGTACGGAACTCTTCAACGGTTGGTCCGGTTGACTTGAAATTTGGTACACATTATGTAGCACTGATGACATTGCTAGTACAGTCAACAAAAATAGCAGTCAGCAAAAAAAGCAGGCAAATGAAATTTTTAGGTTAGGTTATTGATATTTGAAATAGAATTGACCGGCAAATCTCTACTTTATAGTAGCACAGCGCTAGAATAGAGGATGTCTAATTAATTTACTCGAATAAACAAGAAACATAAACCGGGAAACCAAATTGAAGTTTCGTCGTCTTGATATTTCAAAGTCTTAAGATGAAAGAGGAGATGAGCTTCTTGAAGTTGAAATTCAAATACTATTAGCTTTTAGTTTCGTCCATTATCAAATAGAATTGATCTAAACAACGCTTTTATCTCCAAATACCGTCTCTCTATAATAGAAACGAGGTGACGACAAAAGTCTTAGATTTATTAGTGTCCTTGACTTTTTCCTGTAAATATTTTTTTCATTTTTCGTATTTATATTAAAACTAATTTAGAACATTTTTAGGTTTAAAATAATCGTTGATTTTTTATTTGGACATTTTGGTTAAAGTTTACTAAAATTGATATAAATCTAGCTTTGACTCCAGGCTTCGCTCGTGTGAAACTTTAAATGTGGCAGCTGAAATTCTGTAATCGTAATGTATTCCCTTAGGACTTTACAAAAGTGCATAGGGACGTCCAAAAACTATATACCGGTCTTTATTTATGTTTTGCCGTGCAAAATTTCACATCCCTAGATTAAGCTATTCACATTTTGATTTTATACGCTTAAATCCGGATCCCGGGGAAAAATCGGAATAAAAAGTAGGCTATTGTTATTCCAGAGATCCACACACACATTCAAATCCTTCAGGCCGTTTTAGTGTGTTTAAGCAACAAACACACACGTATACAACCTGGCAAACTTTCGGATCACTAATCACTAATTTATAAAAAAGTAGTAAAGTAGAAACCTAAGTCTTTAGCACCTTACATTATTATATTACTAGCTTCTGCCCGCGACTTCGTCTGCGTAGAATTATACATAAAAACCTTCCTCTTGAATCACTCTATTTAAAAAAACGCATCAAAATCCGTTGTGTAGTTTTGAAGATATAAACATACATAGGGTCACATAGGGACATAGGGACAGAGAAAGCGACTTTGTTTTATACTATGTAGTGATTTGGGTATATCTTATCGAATCAGGCGTTACTTGGTGGAGGTCCATTTCAATGAACAAAAATATTTACCTTGCTACTCCGCTACTTACATGCAAGATAACCAAGCCTGTGCGAAATAATATATTATTATATATTTCGCATAGGCTTGGTTATCATGCTAAACCTTAAGGTTTTGTTACCTTAGGCTCTGTCTACCCCGTAAGGGATAAAGACGTGATATATGTATGTATGTATATATTAGCTATCTTGCATGTGAGTAGCGGAGTAGCAAGGTAAATATTTTTGTTCATTATTCTGGTAAACAATGAAAACGGTGTCAATCTACAGGACAAACCTAACCTAGGTGACACGGAGAACTATTTCTTTAAATGTAATATTGTATGAAGTAGAATAAATTTAGAAACACACCAAAGCCAACAAAATGTTAGCTCAATAAAGCGCGTAAGTGTCGCTTTACCAGTGACAGGTACCGCACCAATAAAAGCGTCGTAACAATAACACAACACTATGAATAAAATATGACCATTTTGCTTAGCTTAGGAATGTCCTGGGGAATACCGTTTTGATTTATCGGTTTAATATTAACCGAGGATAGTTTCTGAACTGACTTCGTTTGACTAAATGGTAACGTTTGAAAAAATAAATGATTGGGACATTCTTGACGTTTTGCCAACTAAAAATTTGAATTGAAATTTCAATAGTGACCGATTTTGTATTTCATCTCGTAGGTTGATTTCGTTATACCCTGATGATGATGATGCATTAGATAAATAAAGTTACTTGAAATAAAAATCTGTCACATTATTTGATTATTGTGACTTGCAGCATTTGAACTTCGTCTTCATTTTTTAACATAAAGTCTTCTTTCAGCAAAATATGCTATCTACGATATTTAAGGTACTTTCCCTACAAGTCTTGTCTTGGGACATTCTGTATATTTATTTCTACATACACTTGTTATACATACAAAATCTGTCTGTCAGTCTGACATGTCAGTCTGCATAAGACTGACTCTCTGTTTGACTGTTACGCTTTCATGCCTAAATCACTGAACCAATTTTGATGAAATTTGGCACAGACATAATTTTTTAGCCCCGGTTTTTAACATAGTACAGTTTTTATTCCGGAATTCGGCGCAGATTATATATTTATTAACTGAAATTAAGTTGCTTCGCTTAAAAGATATTATCCAGGAATCTGCTTGTTAATTTAAAAACCTGCTTCAATAACCAACCACTTCAAACAGACCCGACAATGGTATCGAATCGCATGAAACTAAACTAACGTATTCGTTCATTTGTCATCTGAATTATTAGTTCATTAGTGACTAGTCAGTGATGCCCATTTAGCTTATGGCATCTAAATCATGAATTTCAAATTGGTTCAATTTTAGAGCGATAAAGCTGAGTTCGGTAAAGCAATTTATTTGCGAATGGATTATTCGTGATTGATTACAATAATACATTTCTTCCATACTGGTCTGGGAGCAAACAAAAATCATAGAATATACCAGTTGCTTCTCTACCCGCACAGATGGTAAAAGCCCATTGAGGGAATGGGCGAAAATCATAGGAATCATGTTATAATAAGGCTAGCACCCCATCACTATTTTGATTTAATTTTTCACCTATACGCCCACAATCTTGCTAAATGTGGCCTGTAGTATCTGTTATCTTAGGCCCTGTCTACCCCGTATGGAATAAAGACGTGATTTGTGTATGTATATATGTATACATTGTTCGGTTCTTCCCTGCTGGTCTGGGAGTAAAGAAAAAACATAGAATTTACCAGTTGCTTATCTTCCCGCGCGCATGGTAAAAGCCCATTTTGATTCCCTTTCTACCTATACGCCTACGATCATGCTGAACGTGGCCTTTGGGTCTTGTTGCATTAGGCTTTGTCTACCCCGTAAGGGATTAAGATGTGATTTATGTATGTATGTATGCATTAAGCGTAAATGAACAAAAATTAAACACATAAACTTGCAAACTTTTACATTTATAGGATAACTTCTGCTACCCGCGACTTCGTCGGCAAAAAATTAGTTTTTCGCTATCCCGCGGGAACTATGCAATTTTCCGGGATAAAAAATTGCCTATGTGTTAATCTTGTGTATCACCATCTCCGTTCCAAATTTTATCCAAATCCATTTAGTAATTTTTACGTGAAAGAATAACAAACATCCAACCATCCATCCATACTTACAAACTTTCGCGTTTATAATATTAGTAGGATATAGTAGGTACAGTTTGACAACAAATATAATGCGCATCGGCAGTATTCGTTTGCGCAGAGAAGCGCAGACCAGTTTCCGATGGTAGCCGAACGTGTAAATAATCTATATTGAACTTTATTTGCAAGCGCAACTGGCAGAGTATTGCTTGCTTTGCATTCTAAGCTCTGTCCCGCTTACACGATTTTGCCATTGTTGGTACGAAATCGATCGACCAATAACAGCGCCAGAGTTTCCCGCGCTACTAAAATTGGTATACTGCGCAGGTACATCGTGGAGCACTATTTTTGTTGTCAAACTGTACACATGTAGGGCACTATCGATACATACTTCATAAGCTGATCGATCAAGCTCGATTAATTTAGTCATCGACCTTTGTATGGAATGCACTCGAGTCGATTGTCGCATCGCCGAGGGCTCTTGGCGTAGATTGACGAAGTGCAACAGTTGTCCAGTATACGAGAGTGCGGTACACAATGGAAATAACCGATAAAGACATTATTAAATGGATATAGGCCGCAATTACCTTTAACGAGTTCCCAGTATTCAACGCAGCTGCATACATCATATGACCGCTGTATGTATCCCGTTAATAATAATTATGTCTTACTAGCTGCTGCCCGCGACTTCGTCGGGATAAAAAATAACCTATGTGTTAATCTAGGGTTCCAGCTATCTCCGTTTCAAATTTTATTACGTTTTATTACGTGAAAGAGTAACGAACATCCATCCCAAACTCTTCCATCACAACATCCAAACTTTCGCGTTTATAATATTAGTAGGACATTAGTAACCGTGAATCTTTAGTAGTAGTAGTAGTAGTAGTAGTGGTGGTGGTGGTGGTGGTGGTGGTGGTGGTAGTAGTAGTAGTAGTAGTAGTAGTAGTAGTAGTAGTAGTAGTAGTGTAGTAGTAGTAGTAGTAGTAGTAGTAGTGTAGTAGTAGTAGTAGTAGTAGTGCTAGTAGTAGTAGGTAGTAGGTAGTAACCAATTAATGAGCGCGGCTTGCATTGAGCAGGGTGCTCTTTATCTTTTTGTGAGTTTACATAGGAGCCAGGCACTTGTAACACTAATTTTTTTTTAAGGTTTACTCATGAGTTCCTAATACCTATAGGACAATTTATAAAAAAAATTGACTTTGGCTTCACCCTACGTTCAATCCATTTAAGCCGACTCATACTCATCGCGTTCAACGCAATTTGTAAGAGAGTTCACCCTCTAGTGTGTACAGAATGGGTTTGTGATGGCAGATTGGCGAATAAACTAGTCAATCTACATCTAATCAGAGACAATTCCGACGTCAAAGCTCGCCTTTGATTGGTTGCGTCAAACATAGAAGAGCTCATTACAGCTTGCAATCTCTACCTAGTATTAGAGTTAGTGAGAACTGTGTGTACCGAAATGTGGAAACGTCGGAGAAACTGAAACTATATTCCAATAACTAAGAAATCTACGGTGGCTCGGGTAAGCAGAAATACATTGAAATGTTGAATATCTGACTATTAGAAGAATTTTACGGGTAAACTGTAAAAATAAATAAAAAATCGGCATGTAAAATTTTCGATACCTACTTTGATAGAATCTAGAAGAAGAATATTAGACATTTTTGACGTGTCTTACGGGTAAAATTTTCAATCAGTTTAGTTACTAATTAAGGTACTGTTTTTAAATGTCTTATTTCAGAAGAAATTTCGCTTCTAATTTTGGCTACAGTTAAGTATTTTATTTATCAAGGCTTATTTAGGTATATCAGAGTTGGTGCAGTAGCACCAAATAACTTATTTTTCGCAACACCATCCAGATTATTTGTTTTTTTAAACTACTGCAAATATTTCTGATAAGCTTGAATTTATAATACTTATCGTAAACACAATTGTCTCCCTTATGCATCCTCAAGCCAGATTGACCCATTGTGTACATCAATTATACGTCTAGGCCACTCTAACCACCGTGCACACATTGAAGCAGATCAAAGCATAACTGTATACATTACGTACGTAGGTACAATAAAGTACAATAGACTGGTGTTATTTCGGTACCTGTCTGCCAACTACCAGACGCCCGTTCGACCGACGCTTACATCTCTATCGATTTCATGTATAGGTGTTAGTATTAAGAAATTCCTACGTTTGAGCATGTAGTCCAAGTAATCACTATACTTGGCGTCAAAGTGATGGCATTAATTGGATTTATAATTACAGTCCACACATCTAAGTGTGCTTGTAATTAATGTATTGTAGGGAGTTTGGGCAGCTACACAAGTTACTTTTGTTAATCGTCTTTTATAATAGGCTCGAATTGAATTAAAATATGGTTCTCCAAATAGTTTTTCAATTGTTTAAAATGACAGAACATCCTATAGGTACCTAGTGTTCTGATCGAAATTACTTTATACGACATGGAAGGCCAACGAGCTAGTAGGTCACCTAATAAGGTAAGGACCACCGTCCAACTGTGTGGCCGCAGGATTAGCAAGTAAGATCCGGAACCCGCACTCAACGGTGCCGTTGCCATCTGCCCCATCCCGGGGCGGTCAGTGGGCATCGCGATGACACCATAGTGCTCCAGTAACGCCCACAGTTCATGGCCAGGAGGGAACGTGTGTGTTTTTAGACGGTAGGCCTCTCCCCTCCTTCCATAGGGAAGGCAGCGGCAAGTTGGAGAGCCCGTCATACCCCCCGTTGCTGCCCCGAGCGCGGGAATGCATAAGGCGCATTTTCCACACGTTAAAAAAAAAAAGGATTAGCAAGTAAAAAGGTGCAAGACAGACCTTGCAAGTGGTTCCACCCGCAATATATCATTTAGGGCAAACCGCCCTTTAATAAATCGAAACTAATCAGATCGATCCTGGCTTACAATAAAACCGTTTATTTTTGAAGCACTTGAGACAGTGGCAAATGAAGAAATAATGAGCATGTATCATCCAAAGTTAATACTAACCTCGCAATCAAATTGCTTACGTTTCCTATGCCAAGCTGAACAAACCATTCGAATAATCAATCATCACAACAAATGATTTGATTGATTGAGTTAGACAACAGTAAACAGGGCCTGTATTCGGCGCTCGCACATTCGGTGTCAGTGCACAAAAAGAGCGAGACCTATTTCACTCTTACTTGCAATTTTAATGAGTAAAAGTGGATCAGAAATTACTTATTAAGTGCAACGATATTGCGTTTGCTCCCGTGATAATAGTCAAATCCTGAAAACTGATCAGATTCTTCATGGAAATATCTTTGATTTTGAGAGCTGAATATTATTTTTCAATGAGTATGAAGTTATAATTATGAACATTTGCACGATGTTGAATACATTCCAGCCAACTATTACTTAGAGCAAATTAATATTTAAGTAAGTAGAGGGCTTTACAATGAATCTACAATAAACTCAAATTAAAGAAACATCGATTTGGTTGCAAAAACAAAAGAAAAATTGTATCTACAATACTTTTAAGTAACGATATCAGGTGCTTTGCAATAAAAGAAAATACCCACAATATCTGTCAATCACAAAAAATTGGAGATTAAGTTTTTGCATTGGACAAAGCCAAAGCGTTTCGGTAAAGCCTTCGTTCAGGAGATATACACTAGAGGCTGAATAAATGGTTGAATTATTTTTTTAACGACTTTTCTAAAACTGTATCACCAGTGTGATTTAAAATCACAATAGACTCCACCCAGTTACAAAGCACCTGCGTACTTAGCTCTCCATTCGCACGAGTATTCCGCAAGAAGATATTCTAGGCCACGTCTTGTATTATTGAGACATAAACTGTAACCAAACCAATTGTTATTACTATTGGCCACACCGAATGTCACCAGGTGTATGCTAACTGCCTACTAGCCGTTCCAATGATTTTGTGACATTGCCAACATTATGGTTGTAAGTTAAATGACGCGTAACCCGGAATGTTAACTGAATCAACATTGTAAATTATTTCAGTTTCATTGACACTTATTTATGTGGGGAATTCAATCAACAACAGTTTACCGAAGCTCAACATAATGAATATTATAGCAAGTCTAAACTGTATTTTATTGCAGAAACAAATGAATAACCTATACCTTAGAACGAAAAAGAATACCAAAATGTTCTTAGGAAAATTTTGTTTCGCCAAACAGACGTAACGCTTCGAGAATACGTTAGATGTTAGTATGATGGGCCTTCTGGTTGTGACAGCAGTCTTCAGATGCATTATTTATGAATGAGTTTGAACCGATTACGAATGCAAGCCTGAGTGGTAGAACTGACTTGGTTACTGTTTCTGTACGTCCATGCACACAATATCAGTTATTGGAGTTACTGTGTTATTAATCAGCGATCGTCATTTGTCAAATGGTAAAACCACTTCATCATTTCAATAAAAATCAACACCTTGTAAATTGTTTATGGAAAAGAGAAGCAGGATCCCACCTCATCTATTCTAATGAGATATTCTTTATTTTTTAACAATGGGTGCTATTATTGTATTAGTACCTATCAAAATCGAAACAGGCGAAAATCTTAGGAATCATGTTATATGCGATGTGGCTAGCAACTTATCACTAATTTTATTACCCTTTCCACCTATACGCCCCTAATTATCATAAACGTGGTCTTGTTACTTTAGGCCATGTCTACCCCGTAAGGGATAAAGACGTGATTTATGTATGTATGTACTATAAAAGTTGGCTTAGAAACTGCATTATGGCCGTTACTCAAAACCAAGTATTTTATATCGTGCTTGTGTCTTTTTCTTTTTTTTTTTAGGTATAACAGCAAAAGAGAAATTTGGATCACCTGATGGTGAGGACCACTACCTGTGGATCTAACCAACATCAAAGGATTGTAGATGCGTTGCCAAGCTAGAAAACTAAGATGAAATACCTCATATGCCAGTAATTTCACCGATTGTTTTACTCTCCATGCCGGAACACAGCAGTACAAGCACTGATGCTGGTGCTGGTGAAGTCTGGAAAGAACTCTTAAAAATCAAAATCGAAAATTATTTTGGCGGGGTATTATATGTCTTTTTTTGAAACTACCAGCGCATTCGGAAAAACCATTATTGCCAAGAAAAACGCGCCGCAACAAACTGTGCTTTTATTTAACTGCTTCTGATCTGAAATTTGTTTTGTAACTAATCCTTTTTCCATTGTACATTAGTTTACAGCGAACAAAAACTAAAATAACTTCCCTGTCTCTCGGTTTTTGGGTAATGCACTGGCTTTTCAATTTGCATACTGATAGAATAGCGAAACCGGTGTGAGTATCCGCAGCTAGGATGACATTTAAAATTGCATCCACCTTTATTTTAAACTGTTTAAATAGTTTACTACAACGGCGATAGAAGAAGACTGTTTGTCATTAAAAATCACTTGAAGATTATCATAAGCAGAATTTAATTAAAAAGGAAACTGTACAAAAATAAAGAAACAAACGCATTTGACGTAGAATAAGATATGTACACATGTATTTAATAATATAAGGCGAACTTAACCCTATAAAGAGTCTGTATAATGTTGACCTTTACGTAGATAAGATGACAGTATTATTTTAATGTAAATTCATGTCTCTCTCTATAGCAGGAACAATATAATGTACCTAGCCGAGAAATTGCTGAGGAATGAGTAATATCAAAATAACTGGATTAGCGTGCGAGTGGAATTTAATAATAAACTGTATAAAGACTGAGAATAATTTGAAAGCTCTGTAGAAACGACCTTATTAATTCGGTCCGAAGTTTAAACAAACAATAATTCGTAAGTGTAATAATGTAGTACACCCTAACAAAGTTGCCGAGTCGTTTATTTGAATTAGAGTAAAGTCAATGTTTTTATACCAGTGGCGTAGTTCATATATCGCCTTCGCGCATTTTACTATCAAATCGAAGCGAGAGGAGAATTAGTAATTGGTTTTTTGTTGAGATATCTATGAGACTAGGTGAATCGGTGTTTAAAGAAAAATCTGTAGATTTTAAAAAATAACCAATATATTTATGTACTATTGTAAATTACTAGTTTATCAGTGCCTTGGTCTACGCTTCCAGGGTTTTCATAAAAATTATCCTTGTTCCCTGTCTACTTACACAGTAGAAGGGTATTAAGGCAAAATTTCATGTGTCTAGGGACAAAAGTATTGGATGCGCGTTGATGAGTGAGTCACTAGTTGATCAGGGCTTTTCATTGTGTATAACATTATGTAGTTTGTGACGGGGCAAGGTTTCCTATGTATCAAAGCTTTTTGACTTTAACTGTGTTTTGTTTACCATAGTATGTTATACTAACTTTTCATTTTGTACAGTTTTACAACACTGAAGTTGTGTAGGAGGCAAGCAGAGCTCTGTAACGTGGAAAGTCAAGCTGAATGGTTTTGTGCAAGTTCTAAATGATAATTATCTAATACACACACACTTCTTCATAAGTCTTTATTCCTTGCAGGGTAGACAGAGGCTAAGGTAACAAGACCTACAGGCCACGTTTAGCAAGTTTGTGGGCGTATAGGTGGAAAATAAAATCAAAATAGTGATGGGTTGCTAGCCGCATCGCCTATAACATGATTCCTATGATTTTTGCCCGTTCCCTCGATGGGCTTTTACCATCTGCGCGGTAAGAGAAGCAGCTGGTACATTCTATGTTTTTTCTTTTCTCCCAGACCAACACGGAAGTTATTATTATTTAATGGTTTTTGTAAAGTACTGCACTATGTACCTATCGTAAGTATACTATGGTTTTCAGTAAGTTATTTTTTTTTAATAAAACGTCACTCAATTCCCAATTCCGACAGTTAATTTTTTATTTGTTTCATCACAGTTTTTGATTGATGTTTTTTTTATTTCGCGTTATCATTTAATTGCTTTAACTTACCTACCTATCAATGTTTCACCGGAACGATGAATTATTAAAAATACTTTCATTGCGTTCGGAAAATGTTTTTCATCCAACAGTAAACGAAGATGACAGTAACCGACCCAATGAAAGCATTGCTGAAGCGTTGCCAACTTTAAGGACGAAGATAAAACGTCGGCTGATCTTCCGCGGTAGAACACAACAGTACAAACTCTGCTGCTAGCGGCAGGATTAGCAAACAAGATGGTGTTAATTATCTGGGCATACCTTACGATGTACATCGCCCAAAAAAACGACCTGTTGTATACGTAAACTCCAATTATAAGATTTTTATAAAGTATATACTCGGGACTCCAAGAACGGCTAAGCTGCCATCACGAATCCGCTCTAATTGGAATCCCTGACACTTTCAACGAAAAAGCCGAAAATTTCACATGTTCTTGTTCACTTTAACACCCCCAATACCTACAAGTCGTGACCTCAGCTGTTTATGTTCGCCGTCCGTTGCCATGATTCACAACGCCTCGCAGAATATGTGCACTCCATAAATCAACCAGCATAACAATTGCTCGTCTAAATTGCTGGTTGAAAAGTTTCAGCCGTGACGAACCCTGTAGAAAAGGGTTCCGTGGAAGTAGATTTCATCTATTCGAATTATAACAGCCAAACTAATAAGATGCTTGATGATTTGGCGTAGCAGCGCCAGATCATCTAAATTAACTGTTAAGAGACTTCGAAGTTTGCCGGCAAAATAAAAGCTAATACTTGCAGCGTATTTATCGCGGATACCATATTTGCCTTTCCTCAAGAAGTCGAAACAAATTTCCAAAATAATTTTAAGTGAAAATATATCCTCGTGCATTTTAGTTTAGCTATGCGGGACTCTAAAAATTGTCTAAATTGCGCAAGAAATACGTCTGGCCTTGCGTTAGCATATGTTTAGCTAGAACACGTTCTGTTCTAACAAAGTTTGCTTCTATTAAAGTTTTTTCCTCACCACATGGATTTAACCTACAACGACTAACTAAATAATAAACAGGTGAGCACTAATCGTTATAAACAATTTGTTGGCTGGATTACTAACAATCTTAGATAGCTTAGCAACAATCTTGTCGGTGGCTTAAGAAGTTTCTGACCGGATAGATTGGACGATGAGATCTAAAACTTTTTGCCTTAAGTACTTATTTTCTCTAGGGAAGTGAGACGAGTTACAGTTGGAATTCTCAAATATAGTTTTTTAAGTAAATGCGCATCTTTTATTATGCATCGACAGTAAGGCTACTTAAGTATAAATACCTTCAAAAACGGCACGGAGTCAGCTGGACATGAAAATTTGGCAGCAAGCTGTTCCGTAAAAGAAAAGTCTCATAAAAGTTAGACAAATAAGATGAGATAATACCTGACCACCAGCGGCTACATCCTGCGGCTATGAGTTCGCTGTCCTTACACTACAAATAACTCAAAAGTTCACCGCTGAAAGTGGCAACGTTAGCCATCGTAAGGTGCATAGGCGTCGAAATGAATGTGAGTCGAAATAGTCGTTGTGGCCGGAAACAGTTGGAATATTGAGTAAGATAAAAAAGACAGTCACGATGAAAACCAATACCGAAAGTGAAATAAGCAAATAACAACACTCAAGCGATGAAGCTATTCCACGTTCCTCAGTTCAACTGCACTGAGAGATTGCAAACATTTGTCGTATACTGGAAACCTCTCACCGAGTACACACGACCGCGTTTCGGCACACTGCCAAATGTACAAAGTTTTCCAAACTTAATTATCATAACTCCAACTTCGGCCAATTTTATTTGATACTGAGGCGTAATTTCATGATTACACGAAGAAATAGTGTGTTATTAGTTAAATAGTTTGATGTGGTTCATGTTCGGGTCACAATAAAACTTAAGCTTTCAACTGTGTTCTCACGTTGATTTGAATTATAAAGTCAACGATTTAAGTAAAGTTTATAGTTTTCATTTTGGTTAAGTTTAAGTTTTTAAGTTTGAGTATTTGTATTGGGTATTGTATTGTTTTTGTGAGGCCTAAAGCCGTGAATTCATAAAGTCACCAATTTTTTTTTGCTATCAACGCCGCGTCCGTTTCGTGGTCGCCACTCGAGAACCTTTGTCCAACAACGGTAATTCTGTTCTCTTCGCGATATGGTCTGCCCATTGCCACTATAACTTGCATATCAAGCTATGGCAGTAATTCTGGTTGAAGCCAGTAGAGTCACTTGTCTTAGTAAGATGGTCTCGTTAATCCAACGGGCCTTTTAAATCCCCACAAAAGACACGCAGCGCCACTAACAATGCCCCGTGACGGACGTGAAAATAGAACGTAACGTAAACATACGGACAAAACGATAGCCCGCCGACGTGAGATTAACCAACCGCGCTTTTGATATCGAGCAGTGTGGTTCATTAGCAACTATTATACAATGTGAATGAAACATCGACTGAGCTAGTGCGCGAATGTTTGAAAACTACCGATGTCCTTTTTGTTGGTTACGTCTATGTTAAATAGGATGTTTTTTTAGCTTTTCGGTGTGCGAAGTTCGCAGTCCACACTGGGCCCACGTGGGAACTACAGCTCAAGCCCTCTCATTGTGCAGCCAACTTGCAGTCTGTGTGCGGTTGACAGGCCTGCACGGCAAGTGCAAGTGGACTGCTCAGTCGGTTTGCAGTTACACCAAATGCAGCAGAGCTGCACTAGTACTGCTATTTTTCAGTTGGGTCGCATTTCAAATGTCCGCCTGTACCGGCCCTTAGGCTCTGTCGACCACGTAAGGGATAAGGACGTGATTTATGTGTGTGTATGTATTTATGTATGTATAAATATAACAATAAATATTACAAGCATACTTAGACTGGACACTTACCGCAGCAGACCGGGAGCAGTAGAAGCGTTGGGAAGAGGCCTTTGCTCAGCAGTGGGACACAATAGGCTCATAATAATAATAATAGTTACGAGCATGGAAACTTACTCCATTTTCCAGCTAAGAAAAACTGTTCTTTGAAATTGAAATATTATACAACCTACCTTCACGGAACTACCTACTACGTAGGTACAAGTATTAGGTATTGTGATCACTCCTAACGACAATATTTTAAGGAAAAAACATGAGGTGTAAACAGTGGAAAGAACTTGACCTTTTGCGTGAGCCAAAGCATAGATTCTTTGTAAATAAACAATAAGTCCCACCGACTAAAAAATTGTTGTTTGAAATTTAATTGGTACCTAAATAATCAAAATCCAAGCTTACCTAAATCAAAAAGCTGTAGTTAAAGACAATGAAATCACAAACAAGGAACACTTGATGTCTCACGAAGACAAAGTTAATCAAATACGAAGACTACGCGCAAAATATATTAATAATTGTAAACCACTCAGCTCCGCCTAGAAGCGTGTCAGTTGACAGTCTCGGGAACACAATTATTTCAATTACGTACATTACTAATTACCAAGTCGAGACACCTGTTCTTAAACAATACACGACACGTGGAACTTCTTACTAAAGCATTTGGTCCTTACGGTGTGTTCCGACTGGTGGTACGTAACAAAGATTATGGTGGGATAAAAAAGCAGGTCACGTTACTAGCAATGTTAAACTTTAATTTGATTATAACAAACTAGCTGTTAAACTTTGTCTGTGCATAATTCGGTTATCGCTAACGTGACCATACGTCCCGCTTTGGGTGGGACAGTCCCGCTTTCAGGCAGTCTGTCCCGGTGTATGTAAGTATGTTTGTCCGGGTGGAATCTTGCAACTCACTTTTGAATCAGATATCTTCAACCGATTGAGCTGATATTTTGCATACTTGTGAAAATCGGATGATAATACAATGACCTGGTAGTAAAAATCTGGTGGCCCAGCCAGGACCGTCTCCGCTGGAGGAAACTCTTCAACGATTGGTCCGATTGACTTGAAACTTGGTTCACATATGTAGGACAGTGACAATGCAAGTAACAAAGTAACAAAGTCAACAAAAAGTACAGTTAGCAAAAGCTTGTATCAAAAATGAAATTTTCAGGTTAGGTTATTCTATAACAATTGAGACGTTTACGCAAACGCGTTCGAGACCTTATATGTTCTGTCAAAACTTGCATTATAACTTTTCTCTATTGGACCAGCTCAGCTAGCAGAGTTCGCGCGAGAGCTGTGTCGCCCGCAAGAAAGACTACCTGTCTTTATCTTAAAGGTCGTTTTAGAAAGAGACTAGTAGTCTAGCTTGTCAGGCGCGCCCGCAGCCTCAAGATTCGGAGGAGACGAGGGTACCTTTCAGGAGTTTACGAGTACGTAAAATCCTATTTTAATTGGTTTTTCATGTGATTCAGTACGATTTCTAAGGTGGTTCGTATAACCTGTGACTCCCCTCTCGGGCTGCCACTGCATTAGGCACAGCTTCCTGTATCATGATGGAGTTAAATGAACGAAACATAAAACAATAAGGCGTGAATGGTGCGGTGTGGAACCTTGACAGCGGGAATCAGGCCACAGCCCTTTATGTCTCGTTGTAAGTACGAGCATTCCTCTGCCCGTGTAAGAAGAAAAATGTAAAAAATATTATGATTTTTGTGGTTGGCTTTTGTTTCTGAGCTTACATTTGTTTTGTTTGTAGGAATTAATTATACAAAATGTTATGCTGTTGTTTTAAGTACCTAGTCTACGTCCAAAAAGCAGGTTTCATAACTCAATCCGTGTTTAGTTACGTATACGTAAAAATAATTTTTTGAGCCATTCACGATCATAATAAAGCCCCTAGAGTTTTCTTATTCATAAAAAGTTATAACAATATTAGGTATTTATTGCCTTTGTCTGGCGAAAGTGACAGGTAAAGACAAAATAATTATTATGGTTTAACTAAAATAAGTTCAGCGAGCATTTTTAAAAATATGCTATCCACCTAATAACAACTTCATAGATTTACTAGTTGTGTTTGTAACTGTTCGGACAATATTTGTATAAAATAAAATTTTGAAAAAAAATATTGCAGCGGGTGCGAAGATTCTGGCAACAGCTAGTATTGTAATATTTATCTGTTTTCACCCATAAATCTTCTCTTTGGAACTATATACGCAGTTTGATAGTAATTCACATGTAATGCTAGTTCATCTAATTTACACTATTTTTCTTAATTCTTTACTTCGTTTAATTTCCAATTATTATACTCATGTACTAACTCTCACACTTCAGCTAAAACCTAATTACCTACGGATTCATACCGAAATACACTAAAACTGGTGAGCTAGTAATTTAATTAATTATAGTCCTATATTGACATTTACTAATTACTCCAACTAATTCCGATTCGGCGTTAATTATTGAGGTGTGAATAATTATATCTAAACCGTTACGATTGCCTAATTATTATTCGAGGTTGCCTTAGCGAGTTTATTATCAAGAAATTTGAATTATACATAGCTTGGTGCCAAATTATCAAACTTAGCAGATTTCAATAATCGATTCTTAAGAGTACAAGTTACTTCCATGCTGGACAAAACATAGAATGTACCAGCTGCTTCTCTTCCTGCGCAGATGGTAAGAGCCCATCGAGGGATTGGGCGAAAATCTTAGGGATCATGTTATAGGCGATGCGGCTAGCAACCCATCACTATTTTGATTTTATTTTCCACCTATACGCCCACAATCATGCTAAACCTTTACCACCTTTAGGTCTTGTTACCTTAGGCTCTGTCTACTCCGTAAGGGATAAAGGCGTGATTTATGTATGTATGTATGTACAAGTTACATGGAAACGATTAAAATGCATAAAGTTTGAAATGCAAAATAGGTAAAAATCTATAATGAAATTAGACGAACTTTTATGATCACTTAATCTACAGATTGGTTAGTTAGGTTAGGTTTATTTAGAAGAGGTGTTTCTGAGAAAATCGCATTACATGCCCATCCATTTGAAACATTTTGTATTTTGACCCATTCATTATACATGTCAAACTTTATGTATTTATGTAATAATATGTACCTGTATTTTACATACATACATACCAACAAGTTACTACGCTAGAGAGTAGCGAGGAGAACGTTGACATTAATATGGACCTGCGTAAAGTAACGCCGGATTCCAACTATCTAAAGGTAGGTACACTAACTTCAGATCAATGCTCAATACATTAATAATAAACTACTGTGTTGATATTGAATAGCGCGCTGTGCGTACCCATGTGCGTGAATAAAATTTTCCGTCTCCAAGATATCCAGATCACTATTTGGAAGACGTACCAATTCACGGCCAATGCACTTGTAAGATATTTGGGACGGCGAAATGAATAAGTATACGTGTGTGATCCACTGACCTAGATAATTGATTAGCCTTCTTTGCCGATCGCTAACGCATCATCTTGAAACATCGTAAATCGAATAATCGAGAACGGGAATGGCACGCATCCGTCGGGTGGTAAAGATAAGCAGACAGACAGCTTTGACAGAATGAAATGAGCAATGCGATTTTGATTCCGAGCGCGTTATTCAGTAGTTTACCCCCGTGGAACAATTTCATACCCCGGGTAACATCCGAAAAACCTCTTATACCTTATGGACACAAAGGATATGTTTTCAGTGTTTTTGTCTCTAATTAATTACATTTAGTGTAAAAGCCAAACTTATAAAAACGTTCGACACGTAGTTAAACTATTCCAATCGTAAAACCACCTTTAAAACAGACATAACAACAAAATAAACTCAACTCGGCCACAGGTCGCTTATCTACGTTTCCGTGGCCAACAGTTTGTAGTGCACAGTTTCCTCTAAACGGAATGTTTGAAGCCCTTATCACACCTTTATTGACCCATTCGTTTTTAAAACTTACACACTAAAAACTGTTAAAAAGCGCATATTATTTTTAACCTCTTCGCTGCCACGCTACAAATGAAATGGCGAGCTCTGTACGCCACGGAAAAAACAAATTGAAAACTATCTTGATTTTTATTTCCATTGCAGAAGGATTAATTTCGAGTTGAATGTTAGTCATAAAGATGACATTGGCGTGAGAGCCTTGTCATTGGCTGTCACGACGGATAACTAGGGCGGTTAAGAAGTTAAACATTCCTGAATTATATTATATACTGTATCTTTCCCATTTCATGAGAATAATGGAAGGCTAGTAAACATAATAACTGTGTATCGTGTAGATAATATAGCTATTTGAGCCCTTTGACCTGTGGTCAGGTCACAGTAAAGGTATGGAGTGACCGCTCACCGCAAAACCTACAAAGGGATCTAATCGCTGAAATCTAAATGTTACAACTATGTCATAATATTTTACATTCAAATAGGTAATACGTCGCAATGTAGTTTCAAAGAAGACTTTACACACATGTTTTTGATATAATTTTATGATGTTGATTTTTATGATGTGATTTTTATTGAATGAATAAATAATCTAATCTAATCAATTGTGTGTCAACAAAATATAATTTTGTATCGTTCTATAAACAAAATTCTTCATTGAAATGTAACAACCGAACATCAAAGTAGCGCCCGATTCAATAATTTGTATCACTCTTTTTTCATTTAATTACTATTAAGGCAAAAATAAAAGTGCGGACTGCCTCATTAACACCAAGCTTTGGTCTAGATACCTAGCTGAAATTTGCAAGAGTCCATTGAAAATATAGACAAAGGGAATTTTTAAAATTTTTCAGGTATAGAGAGTCCACGAAGACGAAGAAGACTAAAAGCCCAACACCAAATCTTAAAGGTCCTCGTGGCATGCATGGTTTCTAAAAGTCTGACAAGCATTTCTTCTTCGGTGAAAACGTTTTTGAGATAAGCCAATGACCTTAATTTGATACTGGCCTTTATAACCGGTACATTAAAAAAAACATCCGATCTGTATTTTGAGTACCTGGCCGTGCGCATGATTTGAAAGCATTCAGCTAACAAGTAAACAACTCGCCAATTCTGGATGGAAAATCATTTTAAAGCCGGTAGTGACCGTAAAAAACCGCAAAGAGCATTTCGTTGTAAACAGTCGAGCAAATTTTAAAACATTGTAAAAAGTTCGTACCGCAGTTGGCGAGTATGGGGGATTAGCGTCGCAATGATGCGAAGTTTATTATTGAGTATAGCGATTTTGCTTGTCTGGCGGGTTTCAATTTTTACTAATTTTAAGAGCCATTATAGCAACATAACATAAGCCTTATGGCTTCTAGAAGAAGACATGTATATTCTCTCCTTTTGCTTCCTCTTTAATGAAGATAGGTTCTGCAGTGATTAACAAAATATCTTTTGTGGTTTTGAATGAACTGATAGTACCATCGTCAAAAATAACCGCAGCTTCATAAAGTCGAGTAGCTATGGCTAAATCATCGGGAAATATGATCCCAGGCGCTAATTAGTACAGCTCCTAGTATTTTAAAAAGTAATATCCCAAGTATATGGTAAAAACCAATCGAGTGAATGGGCGAAAATGTATATGTCGCATTAGAAATGTGGTAAACAATCTTGACATCTATTTTTATTTAAATATAATTAAAAAATAAACAGCAAGGTACAAATTGAAATCCCTGGAATATTGCGATTTGTTTTGTAACGGTTTAATATTTTCCAGTCACTGTTTATTTTATTTTATTTATTTATTTCCACACTAACAATTATCTTTACTGGCGATGCCTAATGCGCCAAAATTCTTGTAATGGGAATCATGTTATAGGTGATGCGGCTGGCAACCCATCACTATTTTGATTTCACTTTCCACCTATACGCCCACAATCAAGGTAAACGTGGCATTTAGGTCTTGTTACTAGGCTCTGTCTATCTACCCCGTAAGGGATAAAAACCTGGAGCTTTACCATGACGTCTAAATGCAATTCAATTCCGACTCAGTTCAGATTTTAGCTGTCATTTTTAGTATGGTTCTGACAGCGAGCGAACCTAAACTGAATCGGAATTAAATCGTATTAAGACGTCATGGTAAACCCCGTGGTTTAGCGTAGCGATGGGCAGACTTTGCACATCTCTTCTGTTTATCACGATGCAAAGTAGCATAATATCAAGGCCGCACAATTCATTAGCCGATGTTATGGCAGATATCCAGCAATCCGGATTTATTGCTTGATATAAGGACCCTTGTGGTAACAGCCGATATTTACTGCCCATAAGCTAAAATTGTACACAGTATAAACATGAGTGCCTGGTGTATCTACAGTAAATTTTGATTCAATTTCATTGAAAGAGTTAAGAGGTTATAAAAGTTGCACCATATTTGTAACATAAGTAATGAGTTAGATCTTTTTTGAAGCGAGTTTATGTGGTTGCGTGATGACATACAGCGTGTAAATCTAATACGAGCAAATATTTAAATGGTTATACTAGCCACAGGATCTAAGATGTATATTTAGATAACTTTTATATAAAATTACAACGTAAATTACCATGCTAGTCTGAGAGCAAAGAAAAAAAATGAAATGTACCAGTGGCTTCTGTTTCCGGGCAGATGATAAAAGAATGTGCAAAAATCATATATGACTCACGTTATAGGCGTTGCGGCTAGCAATCCATTACTATTTTGATGCCATTTTCCATCTATATCTAGCCCCACAATCTTGCTGAACGTGGTCTGTAGGTCTTGTCACCTTAGTCTCTCTCTACCCCGTAAGGGTAAAAGACGTGATTTGTGTGTATTAGTTGCTACCCGCGATTTCGTTTGTCAAAAATTTGTTTATTGTTATTCAGTTATCCCATGGGAATTCAGGCAATTCCTGAAAATTGACTCTAATAATAGTTACGTAGGCCATGTTATAGTGAAAATGTTATTCGTCTTTTATTCTGTTGTAAATTCTGGTGCAACATATTTTGATATTGGAGATCAAAATTGAGACAAATCTATCGAATAAAAAAAACGGTCGGTTTACGAACGATAGTTATACGTGATATCGTGCCTCTCTATCGCTTGCACACTCTGACGTCACGCGGAACGTAACGCAATGAGCCACGCTTTTTCGTGAGTGCAGCCGGCGTTCATCTATACTAATATTATAAAGAGGAAAAATTTGATTGTTTGTTTGTTTGTTTGTTTGTTTGCATTAAATGGGCTCCGAAACTACTGGACCGATTTCAAAAATTCTTTTGCCGGTAGAAAGCTACATTATCACTGAGTGACATAGGCTACTTTTTACCGCGGGAAAATACCTTTTCCTACGGGAAAATTAATTTATCGCGGGCGAAGCTGCGGACGGAAGGCTAGTCGATTTATAAGACGTGGTCACGTCAAAACCATTAAGTTTCCAGGAGCGACAAAAACATCGATATACCTTCATGAACCTTCCTTTTTTTGTTGGTTTAAAAGTCACAAGAATCTTCGCCACACGTTAGGTAATAATTTCACTTATAGATGACACATCACCTTACTCAATAAACCAGTGCAATATATTTTATGTGGCACGCTATCAATATTTAAACAGCAAAGGGTCGTAGTAGTATCCGAGATCTGTGCCAATATCAGCAAGTAGGTCGTATAAGTAAGGTCATAGGAAACATAACGCGGGAGATAGCGTTGCAGTGTGCGCTTTAAAGCCTTTTAGATAATATTGAGAGCTATAACCGTGCGTATTTATATGCAGTGCGGTGACGCAAATATGGCGTCAGCTATCCAGCGCTATTGGAGGCACTTTGTAGTTTCTGTACGGTTATTAATTAATTTGAATTCTGTGCTTAGTTTAGATGGCTTTACCGTGGCTTTACCCATACAAGTCACCCATTAAAGGGATCAAAATCATTAGTTTTTCACTTTTTTTTGTAGCGATGACTAAATCAAATATACCCAATCATTGAAGAAATTGTTTTTTTTTTAACCAAGCTAACATTATTTGGGGGCGAAGCCGCGGGCAACAGCTAGTTTCCATATAAAAATAATCTAAATCTAAATATTACTCTTTCATGCCGGTATGGGAGTAAAGAAAAAACAGAATATACCAGTTGCTTCGCTTCCCGCGCAGATGGTAAAAGCCCATCGAGGGAATGGGTGAGTCTTAGGAATCATGTTACAGGCGATGCGGCTAGCAACCCATCACTATTTAAATTCCCCTTTCCACCTATACGCCCACAATCATGCTAAACGTGGCCTTTAGGTCTTGATACCTTAGGCTTTGTCTACCCCATAAGGGATATAGACGTGATTTATTTGTGTATGTGTGTACAATTGTTACTGTCTTCTTATGCTTATTTTTTTGAAACATTTGACATAATATTTCAATTTTAATCAATTTCAAAGTGTTATTTCGTAACTTTCTATTTCCTTTTTTTCTAGAACACAACATTCCACATTTTTTGACCTCTCTCTCCAATTTTCTTCATTGATTCCGCCTGAACTTTCTGTTTGAGAACCTATTATGCAAAACACTACAGCCATTGCGTGCGACCCGATCCATTATTACCTAATGCGGCTTTAACGTGGCTCACAATTTGTAAGGCTAGTCATTTAATACAAATATCGCGCCGCATATAATTAAGATAACAATTTACTTGCGAAGTAACTTGCTGTGTTTCTTATCTTTGACATTAAGTAATGAATTGTAGCTAAAATTAGAACTGTTGGGAAAAAAGTTAATTTAATACTCAGAACGAAAGTTAAGCCATTAGAGCTCCTTACAACCAGTTTACAAAGCTTTATAAGGTATCAATTAGAATTACTTTTAACCCGTCAAGCGTCCAAGCAACTACAGTAGTCCCTAACTTTTTCGGGCGGGAGGCTTAAAGAGAGAGCGAGAAGCATATATAGCGAGTTGTCGCTGGCTCTTCCAAGGGAGGAAGACCTGGCCAGTGGTGTGAATGCATAATGCAGTCCCTAGGACATTTCCCGCCCCAAAAATTTAGGGACTACTGTAGTCGCTTGGACGCTTGACGGGTTAATGTAAATAAACGAAATAAACGTAGTTGTATTTGTAGATTTGAATCAACTTTGCTGTTTGCTTGTTACCGGTAACCAGGGCGTATAGGAATCGGAGATGGGCATTTCGAAATCGATCCCCGATTACACGATTACTTTGGTTTAATTTGTAATCCACTACTGGGTGTCAGATTACTTGTAAATGTAATCAAGCGAAACGGTGAGTTACGATTACATTATTAAGGAATCAGTAATCATCTATACAAATATTATAATTACTAGTAATTGGGAATCAATGTCGATTCCAAATTACTGGAATTGTTGACTTGATTACTTCCAGATTGCTTCTGTATATTAAGTACCTATATAAATAAACTTTATATAGAAGTAGTCTGGTGGTAATCAAACCGTAATTGGCATTTCCTTGACGAAGTTTTTATTATTTCTAATTTTTCCATAACTTCCATCTTAAATCAATGAAATTCCTCCACATGAATAACAATCAACGGATTCAATACCAAAATTTATTGTGAAAGTGAAATGCTAGAATGACATGTAATGATGTAAACCAAAAACAATTTTATTTGAGTGACATTAACAATATTATAAAATAAGGTTTGCCAATGAAGTAATCTAGTGTGGAAGTGGAATTAAGTAATTACAGTACAAAATAATACAGAAACAAAGAACAAGGTAGACAATAGCAAAGTTTTTAATGTGTTAAAAGTAAAGTTCCTCTCATTTGGGGGTAAAAATATCTTGACCGCTCGTCAAGCTGGCCTAGAAGCATTCTACTGTGAAGTGTTTCTTTTTTCGGCAAGCGGAGTTCAAGCTTTATTTATTGTGAAAAAACGTATATTCAAGTGGTCTACAAAGGTTGTTAAAAAGAGTGTTGTACTTAAAATAGTAATGATTTATCATTAATTTTCCCCCGAAAATTTGCCATTCACACACATTTGCGAAGACACACACAACGCTCTTGATCTATTTTTCATGTCTTGTTTATTTTCTGTAAAATTGTCTTTGTTCTCTTATATTTGTGTGTCTTGCAAAAAGGAATAAATGTCCTCTTTCTTTCTTTCTTTCTTTCCATTCAATGGACTGCTGTTGCAGTGAAAATACTACTGCAGCTCGAATAGTTAGGTGACTGAAAACGTATCTAAAATGCATGTAGGATGCATGTCAAATAGGTATTTACATTACAGAGCAAGCTCGATCGGCAGCCGATTCACGAGCTCATTCGAAAACGCGTGTGATGCATGACTAAACTTTTTACCCGAATGTAGCAGTGAGTTAAATTTTTGTTGGAAACTTTTACCATTACTCAATAAAAGCTACTGCATATTTTGAGGATGTTTATACAGCTAGCTGTTGCTCGCGTCTCTATTGCTCCGTCTACGCAGAATTTGCTAATTTAAAAACTATATGCCCTTTCCCGTGACTGAAACTATCTCTATACTTTATTCTAACTAAATCGTTTCGAACGTGGAGAGGTAACAAACAGATAAACCGACAAACAGACAGACAGAGGTACTTTCGCATTGGTATGAATTTTTCTAAAGTCATCAAGCTATGTGTTATGAAATGAGAGAAGGTACGAAAACTAAGCACTACTCATCTCACTTGCTTATAAATGGAATAGTTGAGAATATCTAGTTCAAATGCTTGAAATCCACTGTAAATTAACTTACCTATTTATGCATAAGGTTGTTCTAGAAATTTCGAAACGATTTTGGAGGCAGGTACCGTAAGGGTATTTGACTAGAATAATAAAGCTAATAATTCCACGGCTCTTGGATACTAATTGCGCGGCAACCAAGCCAACACACCTCTGTTCTTGTTTTACAATTGAATTAGATACCTAAGTACATTTGCTAATGGCGGCAGTGAACATCTGTTGATACCTACTTCCAGTCGAAGCGTCAAGGAAATAATAGACAACTTCACATAGTCAAGAACATTGGTCTACTTTAGTTCGTATTTCATAATCATCATCAAGTCCTCCTTGACATATCCGTCAACGGTCTCCGCTACTATTAGCAAGGAGTAGATAGCAAGAAAAATGTTTTTATTAATGTGCAAACAATAATCGAATACTGGAAGAATGAAGATGAGTCAGTACCAAAAATCCGTTAATTTCTAACTAACTTCTTATACGTAGGTTTTTATTTAAACGCCTACTCCGCATTTTAAAACTACATAGATTAAAATTTACCAGATTAAGTACTAACAAATTAGCTGGCAGTAAGTTTAAAACTGCTTACAAAGTTGAAAGTAAATCCTTTGTAAGTTGGCTAAACGAATTAAGGCTCCGAACGACGGGCATCGCTGAATTCTGTTAGAAAGAAAAACGATTTGGTCTTTCAACTCAATTTAGGTCACTTTTTGTTACAAGTTGTTTCGACCGATCGTTGGTTACAGTTAGGGGAGAGCGGGGCTAAAAGTTCCGATTTTTAGATAACCGCAAATTTCATTATGAAAAATTGACTCCAGTATTAATACCATGCAATCATAATCAACCTACATATGTCACGATGATATTAAGATAGTTATTTGAGTCATATTTTATAAGATTATTTTATTATTAATTTTTGAATGTGTTTAGTCGGATAGTAACAATTTACCCCGCTTTGGGGCAAGTTGTTAACACACCGGGGTAAATTGTTACCATACCTGCTACAGTAATCATTTATAAATTAAAAAACAACAAATGATTAAATCAAGTCTGTTTATTTATATAATAATCAACAAAATTGTACAAAGTGGCCCACTTTTTATAAACAGATCCTTGTACTTACTTAAGCCTTGGGAAAATAAACATGAGAGGAACTGCATGACCTAATGCATTTACAGCCATTTCTACTGTAACTAATGTCCCTCGGCAGAAGACCAAAGAAAATCGAAGCACATTTCAACAAATATTCTGCTAACTTATTTTCCTGTTCTTCATTAAAGACCAATCTTACTTTTTTGTAGCCAATCGCGATATTTTCTTCTCCAGATCTTAGCTTTTTGACAAATCTGTATAAAGTCATAATGACAAATATCCAATTCTTTGGTTCTTCTTTTGTTTATTTAATCATTCAATATAAAATTACATCACTTAAAATTAAATGTCAAGGAATTTATATTGAAATCGTCAGCTCAAAATAAAAAATAAAAAATGTCAACAATTAAAAATTAAATACAATTCAATTTAAATGCAAATTAAAAATATGTCATAAAATGGAAATTATCATTAAAAGTAACAAAAAAAATGGATAAATTAAATAAGTGTCAAATTTAAAAATTCATCTACACTCTTTGGCAACAGTTTTTATTTTTCTGCCATCTTTTATAACTGCATCTGCAGCTTTTTGCATCAACTCCTTGATACTGAACCTCGTGTTGATTTTCGGGTATGTCCGCATTCTACGAAAGAAAAATAACAACATTAATACTATAATGTTGTAGGTACAATGAAGTTGGGGCAAGTTGTTCCGAGGTCACAACGTGCCCCCAAAAAATGGAACATCTAGCCCCAACAACACGTGTCGAATAAAATGCAATGTATAGGTTAAGTTACGAAAAATAGGCAATCAACGCATAGTGTGCCAAGACAGTAGACACACCCTTACATTCAATCACTGTAACACTCAAGGCTAGTCGTTAAAACTCGTGAGATAAACCAAAAATACCAAATACGAAAATATTTACTTACGTGATCCAGTGACGCATGTACTGTCGTTCCGATGTTCCGGGCGCCACTGGCCCGTTTGAGATGGCTGCCATCGATGCGCTGTGGCGTTGCATTTCGTAACGTTTTTACTCAATATTGTTATCTCTTTCTCTCGCGGAGTTATTTCACTCGGAACAACTTACCTCGGTAACTTTTAGCCCCGGTCTCCCCTACTCTGTGGCCGAAGAATGTCAGGTTACTTCCTGCTATAGTATTTTGAACACCTTTTTTATTTTATTGAATCAGGCGTTACTTTGCGGAGGTCCATTTTAAAGAACAAAAAATATTTACCTTGCTACTCCGCTACTCACACACACATATTTCACACAGGCTTGGTTATCTTGCACGTGAGTAACGGAGTAGCAAGGTAAATATTTTTTGTTTACAAAACACCACAAAACAAAGTTTCATTTAAAAACATAATATTGAGATTACTTACACACAATGTTTTTTGATACAGTAAACACTGACTAAAAATAAGTTATTTGTAATAAAAATGCGTGTAGTAATCGTAAGTAAAAAGATTGCGATTGCTTTGCAAAAAATTTACTTACGATTCGGCTAAGACTATTTTTAAATGTTCTTTTTGTCATAGCAAGTTATTTCATATAAGCAAAAGCAAGCCAGATTTGTACATCAATCTTAAAACACAAAATACATACAAATCTCACTTACGGTGCATAATCGACATCATTCTAACGTTGAATAGCCCTGGCGACAACTAGACGTGCCAAGTTTTGCCAAGATGTGCTTGCTCAAACGAACCGACGACCCTCTGTATTGGAGCCTATAGACAAAAGGCATTGGACTACTCCAACCACGGCCTACATGTATGAATTATTAATAATAATAGCGACCCGTCCCGGCATCGCACGGGTGCAATGTAGATGTTAACACGGCGCTGTGATAATTATCACCACATTTCAACTAATTTACTAAAAACCCGTAACAAACTGTAAACCCAAATCTTCTTCGTAAATCACTGTATCTACTTGTGAAACCCGCATGAAGATTCATTCAGGAGTTTTTGAGGTTATCGCGAACAGACGGACAGGAACCATGAAACATTCAAAACTGACACCCTCTTATTGTTATAATAGTAATACCATTTTTAAGCGTCTTTTTAAAAGATACTCCCCATTGAGGCCCAGGTAAAATCCCATCGAGGGAATGGGCGAATATCATAGGATTCATGTTATAGGCGATGCGGCAGGCAACCCATTACTATTTTGATTCCATTTTCCATCTATACCTAGCCCCACAATCCTGTAGGTTTTGCCACCTTAGGCTCTGTCTACCCCGTAAGGGATAAAGACGTGATTTGTGTATTGTATATTTTTAAAGATCAAGCCTCGCAGCTGAAGGTCCCATTTGGTAAAAACAAATGGGAAACGTTATTCCGCTGCATTTCCAGCTAACAACATAATAATATGCAGGCAATCGCGTTCGTCGTTTCGTACCCGCATAATAACATTAGCTACGTAATTTGACTAGCATAAACGGATGCAGTTTTAAAAGGATACATACCTACTTTCATAACATTTATTATATACCCTATGGATGCCCCAATTAAAGTTAGAATTACACAACGCTGCCTTTGTTAAAATAAGCAATTTTTAGTATCTGTTCAAAAAGACGTAGCAGCAGTTTTATACTTATAGGTTGTATCACTTAGTCTATACGATTTCATTCTTGTAGAGTCTTGCTGTAAAATCTTAACATACATAAACAACAAAGTGCTATTCGAAGGTTCAATATCAGAGGCACAGAGCCTTATAAACGCCGAAATCAACATCCAAATCTACCCAATACTTCATACTACACGAACCGAAAGAAGGGACTGGCTATAAATACGCATATTCTATTATTTAAAAAGAAAACTCCAGTACCGAGTTGCTTGAGCAGATCAGCAAATATTCACGATTCCCCATTCGGCTATTCAGCCCGAATTCAGGGCATAATGCATGGTAATACTGGAGAGACGTACTGTATTGTTCGTTGTTCTGATTTATTTGTAATTTTTTTCGTATAAAGCTGTGATAATTTGTGTAAGAGAATCGTAGTAAAAAAAATTGGCCCCTTGGATCGGTCTGTCTTTTTGTAAAAGGTTTTAAAATAGTTGTTTGGAGCATCAGAATTTACGTGAAGTTAAGTAATTATTTTGGGAACTTTAAAGCGTCTGCAAAGCAATTCGGCCGACGGAAAGTGTCTGGGAGTATTGGCGACTTATTTTTAAGGATATTGCCTAAAATTTACGTAACAATCAGCTTGGAGAATTTACGTGAGATGCGTAATGTTTTTATGTACCTTGATTACCTGATACCTGAAAATTGGCCGTTTGAGCAAGCTAGCAGGTAGGCATACGTTCTAAGTACATACTAACACTACTCAATCGTCCACATTTCCTTCGTCAGAAAAATACGTGATGTCTGGTGGCCCTGGGATCTTTACTCTATCGTGCCAGTAGCGTTCACTGCGGGGTGGTGGGACTAATGAGTTGTAAATGATTGTTACAGCGCTGTAATGTAAAGCGAATTTTCTAGTAATGTGTAAAGTCTTAAGAAACTAATTCAGTGCAGCATCAAACGTTGTTGCTTCTCTTCCCAAAAGCCCGTCGAGGGAACGGGCAAAAACCTTAGGGATGTTATAGGCGATGCGACTAGCAACCCATCACTATTTTGATTCCGTTTTCCACCTATTGATACGCCCACAACACAATCATGCTAATCATTATCTTTAGGTCTTGTTACATTAGACGATGTCTACCCAGTAAGTGATATAGACGTGATATGTACATACGTTTATGTGTAATAATAAAAACTCAATTATTTTTCAAAAAAAATCTAAATACTTACATAAATTTTCATAATCATTTGTGAGATAATAGCGAAAGCGTAGAACATCAAACAATTCAAAAGTATAGTATAGGTGTAGTAAATAAATTTTTCCATGTCATTTCGTTGACAAATCCCATGCGGTTTTCTACTTTAACATTTGAATAAGGTTCTTATTTATAAAACAATTTAATCTGACAGCTGCATTGTTTACACGACTTTAATAACATGTTATTAAATTTCTAAACGACACTAAAAAAAAAAACCGGTCAAGTGCGAGTCGGACTCGCGCACCGAGGGTTCCGTATCATTATCTATAAATATCTAAAACCAGTGTAAGCAGAGCCCTGTTCCAAAGCAAAATGTACGCAGTGTGGGGTTACTTTATATTGGTCACTGCTATATACAGACATACATACACATTTACGGTTTTCGCAATTATTCTTTAATCTGTGCTATAAGACCTACCTTCATACCAAATTTCAAGATTCTGCGTTCACGGGAACTACCTTGTAGGTTTTGATTCCCTTGAGAGTTGAAAATTTGCGGAAATTTGCGGCATAAACGGCTGTATCTTTTGATTGCGTTGGCTTAGAAGTTTGATTTTTTCACAGCTTCAAGGGACAGTAGACCTGAGTAATTGATATAAATTTCAGCTTCATACCTCCACGCGTTCCTGAGAAAAAGGGTCTTGACAGACGGACGGACGGACAGACGGACAACAAAGTGATCCTATAAGGGTTCCGTTTTTTCCTTTTGAGGTACGGAACCCTAATTAAAACACACAGAAAAATACTAAAAGTAAAGCTATGGGCGGGAATCGAACCCGGATCCTCGTCATTCCGTGACGCGTGCTATACCCCTACAACACCCATAGCAGGTAGGTAAGCCTTCGAATTTTTCTATCTGTTACTAGCTGTCACGTGACCTTGTTACTATGCGATTTTTTGTCGCCAAGCGCCATCTGTTTGAATGATGTGTCTGTGTGTTTGTAAAATTAAAAAACCGGATATAATTGAACGAACTGTCATGGAAAAACTTTATTCACTTCACCTGTACAAATACGATTTCGGGTATAGTGATACCTGGTAAGATTTTGTAAAAAAAAAAATTAGGAGTCGGTTTTGTTAAATTGAAAAATTTTAGGCGCTCGCAATCGAAAAAAGTAAATCGAAAAATACTAGTATTCTATTTCACTCATTAAACATCAATTAATTATTCAAATCCATTTCACTGCTTATTAAGCTTAAACCTTGTCGTATAACGTTTGGCGATCCAATTAATTTCATAGGATTATCTTTATAGCATTTTGCGTGATGGTCTCGCTCGGAGAAACAGAATTCATAATTGGAGTGTTAAAAGTTTTATGGCACGTTACCCGTGAAATCGTGAAATGTTTTATAAAAGCCTTTATTATAAAAGTATTTTCCATTTGGGAGGCTATTTTTTTTCAACGTTTTCCTGGCACAACACTTTCCAGTCACAGTATTAATTCATACCTGACCATAAGTAAGTAGATCTACTACTACCCATATAATTACTCAATTTTACATTATCGATGTTGGCAAATGAAAACCGCAAAGCTCAAGTAGGACTGGGCGGGATCGCTGCACGTCTAGCACGAGAGCGCACAAGAGTCGCGTCGCGCGCGAGATAGATTGCTCGTCCTTTTCTTACTGTACCAACAAGAAAGAGACGGGTAGTCCAACTCGCGCGCGACGCGACTTTCGTGCGCTCTCGTGCTAGGGGGGCTGGGCAAAAATTACCACTAACTGGGTTCCATGCGACGGGAACCGGAGCAAAGGCAGACCAAAAAAGAGGTGGCGAGATGATTCAGAGCTTTCTATACCGGACTGGAGAAGGCTCGCCAAATACAGAAACGGGTAGAAAGAGAAAGGGACCTTTGCACAGCAGTGGGACATTAAATAGGCTAGTCAAAAATGTCCTTACTTAGTACTACCTATAACTAACATACATACATACACAAATCACGTCTATATCCCTTACGGGGTAGACAGAGCCTGAAGTAACAAGACCTAAAGGCCACGTTTGGCATGATTACAGGTGTATAGGTGGAAAGGGGAGTCAAAATAGTGATGGGTTGCTAGCCGCATCGCCTATAACCAACAATGTTACCAAATCTGGCAAATGGTCTGGTTGATTCGTAATTAGGTACAAGTGTACGAGCTTTGATGGCAACGCAATAATTAAGTATGAAAGAGGTGTATTAGAAACGGTTTTACCAATTTTTATAGCAGCTACAGCCGCATAGTATTCACGAAAATTTTACTCTTATATCACTACTTAATTGTAATTCAAATTGCGATCAAGCTCGTATTCAATTTACGAGTATTTTTTCCTACTCACTTCTTTGCAAATCAGCATGAAGTATATTATTTATTATTGGAAAGTTTTGATAAATTCTCCTGCCGAAGCTGTTACGAGTACACACGGCATTTGCATCATATCAAACTATGCGTCGAATAATAAATATCCCTGCAGTGATGCGTTAACCTTTCACGTCCATCAATGTATCCTCAATAAAGTGCTTTGATCCCCTTATCTAACTATTCCAGTAAATCCTACGATTCATGCAAGGCTAGTTGTATTCCATTAGCTCGATTGGTGTACATTTTAGCCGACAGAGCAATTCGGAATCTGACCTGTGTATTTGAACCAAATTCCAATAATATGAGTCAGACATTGAGCACTAAGCCTTGTTTTTCAGTGTTGTGCAACTGTCGGATAAAAATGTGACCTGATAACAATTCTTATTGTTCTAGAGACTAGTCGGTGAAAAAAAAAATATATATGTTTAGCCACAACCCTCAGATTTAGTCAGGTATCAGCGCGCACAATCATGCTCAAATATCTGTTGAAAAAACAAAACGAAGAATACTCAGCCAATTATAATTAGGTGCTCACAAAGCCGAGGGCCTCAGAAGCAACTCAGTCGGCGGTCCATTCATTAAATTTAATACAGCCGTAGTTTCTCTCACAATACAGCGGCGACCCATTTCACACTAAACTCCAAACCCCTTTATAAGGCGACAGTAACCTTTGACCATTCGTGGGGAAGAGACATCGAAGCTTTGAGCAACCATACTTGACATCCAGATCCGCAGCGGATGTTTAGTGGATGCGGACGTAGACTAAGACTTGACAGTGGTGTGTAGAAAAACAAATGAATTATCGTCTCATTCGAGTATACGTAAAGAAACGGTTCTTAAGCCAGTGTCACAAAACAAGTTGTCAAGAAAGTCTTGCTCTGTGCTGTCATGCAGTTCTGTTTCCACGGAGCTAACTTGCTACGATAACTTAATAGACTATCACTATGTTTGTGTTTCTAGTAGTAACAGTCTTTATTGTGTATTAACCTTGAATTAATCGTACAACTCAGTTTTCAGACCGAAAAGGACATGGCGATTTGAACGCATGTCAAATAGAGCGGCAAGAGTTTTTCAACTAGGAAGAATGACGGAAACTCCTTTGACCACCGGTTGCATAATTTTATGTTAAGAAAAAAAATATTTTTATTCGTAACAGTGCAAGTCCTTTTCCGTATCCAATTTTAAAGATTCCACACCAGGAGCGGATCAGAATACATAAAGTTTAAAATGTATAATGGGTTAAAATACAATAATGGTTCAAAATATATAACGCAATTTTCTGTAAAACTATTAGCTAAATTAACTTTTTTGATATCGTAATTTATAGATTGGTTTAGGTTAGGTTAGGTTTGTTTTATAACAATCCTGTTAATTTGTAACTTTCTGAGAAAATCGCATTATATATTATAAACCATTATGTATTTTAACCCATTATACATTTTAAACTTTATGTATTTTAATACGTACCCTTCCACATCATCCATTAAACTCGTACTGTAACATCCCTGTTGCAGACACAGCAGTAGCAACAAACAAAAGTGCATTGTTAACATTATAATCGCCGCGGAACCACGAGATATCGCAGATAAGTGAACCAGCTGGCCTAGTTCTCTGGTTTCTAGAGCATTCAATTGTGCTCTTCAGACGCGTGCGGTTTGAAATATGTTAGATACGCTGAAAATGCGGAGACTCGGATTTCAAATGTTACATTTTTCTCTTTTTCTAAATGTGAAATGGGCATGCGTTTGATCATGATCACGCCTGCTAGTAAACATTTGTCACAAATAATAATCCGTGTGCAAGATACTAGCTTAGTTGCAAATTTTACCTGTTTCTCGTGTAAATAAATGAATGAATTACTCACCTTTGTTAAACACGAAGAGTGGAATAATTGACAGCAGCCGAAACAAACTGTTTGAACTTATTTAAAACTATTTTAATTTATTCACTACTATTTTCAAAAAATACTTATTACTCTTTCTACTGTCGAGGAAGCTGGGTATCTGGAACAAAAAAGAAATGAAGCATAAAATTCGTAATTGGATAACTTTATAAGTTAGAATTAGAATACACACACACACGCAAACAAATCACGTCTTTAACCCTTACGAGGTAGAGAGAGCCTAAGGTAACAAGACCTAAACGCCATGTTTAGCATGATTGTGGGCGTAAAGGTGGAAAGGGGAATCCAAATAGTGATGGGTTGCTAGCCGCATCACCTATAAAAGTCATGATTCCTATGCCCTCTCGATTGGTCCTAGACCTGCATGGAAGTTACAATAACGTTGTTTTTATAAAAATACCATGAAGTCTAACTTATTTTTATATTACGTGCTCACAAATATGGGACCCTCAGTGCCCGAATGCGACTCTTGACTAGTTTTTTTGAGCGTTTTATTGAACTAAGTAGAGTATTATTGAAACGTCCTATAACTGGGCAGTTTAAATTTAATGAGTCAGCGCGATTATACACGGCAATGAAAGCGTTCGTTGAGAACAAAGCGAACAAATATAGGTCGCTGTTTGTAAGACAATTAAATACAGCGTCCTGTATAAATAATAAAATAATAATAAATGACCAGGGGACGATTCATCCCAATTAACCCAAATGCAAAGCCTGCTAAACCTGTGCTATGTTCATGCAACGGGTACTCATACTTCCATACCTACACACACACACACAAATCACGTCTTCATCCCTTACGGAGTAGACAGAGCCTAAAGCTGCATGGGTACTGACCAACGTTACGAGGTGTAATGTAACATGTTACACAGCGAGCATTCATCCAGTCAGTACGTAGTTGCTCGCTGGTTTCCCCGTAGCAACAATGTACTGACTGCATGAGTGCTCGCTGTGTAACATGTTAAATTACACCTCGTAACGTTAGTCAGTACCCAGCTTAAGGTAACAGGTACCTACAGGCCACATTTAGCAAGATTGTGGGCGTATAGGTGGAAAATGGAATCAAAATAGTGATGCGTTGTTAGTCTCATCGCCTATAACATGAGTCCTATTATAATCGCCCATTCCCTCGATGGGCTTTTACCATCTGCGCGGGTAGAGAAGCAACTGGTACATTCTATGTTTTTTCTTTGGTCCCAGACCAGCATGGAAGACTACCTACTAATATTATAAAGTAGTGTTACCTTCCATGCTGGTCTGGGAGCAAAGAAAAATCATGGAATGTACCAGCTGCTTCTCTACCCGCGCAGATGGCAAAAGCCCGTCGGCGTGGGCGAAAATCTTCGGAATCATGTTATAGGCGAAGCGGCTAGCAAGCCATCACTATTTTGATTCCCCTTTTCACCTACACGTACATCCACAATCATGCTAAGCGTGGCCATTGGGTCTTGTTACCCCAGGCACTGTTTACCCCGTATGGGTAGACGTGATTTGTGTGTATTAGTTGTTACCCGCGATTTCGTTTGTCAATTTTTTTTTATTGTTATTCAGTTCTTATCCCGTGGGAATCCCGGCAATTCCTAAAAATTTACTGTTATAATAGTTACGTAGGCCATGTTAAAGTGAAAATGTTATTTGTCTTGTATTCCCTATCCCGTGGGAATTTGGAAAAATTCTTATTTATTGATCCTCTTTGCCCTTTAAGGCATATTATTATGTTTACCATCTTACTAGTCTCTCGCTCCAGTAGTATTATCTGTCAGTCAATCAATTAGCACATCAGTCAGTCAGTCAAGTTAGCTATTCTATTATAGTTACAAATAGGTAATTCCCTCAAAGAAAATCCTAATTTAGGATATCGAAAATCCTTAACAGACATCTATATCTATACTAATATTATAAAGAGGAAAGATTTGTACCTATTTTTGTATGTTTGTATGTTTGTAATGAATAGGCTCAAAAAGTACTGGGCCGATCTGGATGAAATTTGGAACATAGATAGATTATAGTCTGGAATAACACATAGGCTACTTTTTATCCCGGAAAATTGCGTGATTCCCGCGAGATAGCGATAAACGAATTCTACGCAGACGAAGTTGCGGGCAACTGCTAGTTGGTTATAAATGAGTAGAGGTATTAATTTTAGCCGAGTGTTCGAGATATTCGGAAATGCAAATGATAAATCTTTACGTTGGATAAACTAAAACCTAATGCATTACGATAGGCTAAAAGCTTCGGCACGTCACGTTTTAGTCGTATTACTGATATCAAGGTTGCTGTTATATTTATTCAGATAGGTTTTGTAGCTAAGTATTTATTGTAGTGAAAGTTTTCGCATCAAACGCCTCACGTGTCAAGTACAATACAAATACTTTATTGAACACTACAAAACAGTACTGTACAGCACTTACGACCAAGTATCTCATTTCCAAATTAAGGAGCAACCATACCGCTGCGTATGCGCAGTGAAGTGTCGCATGCGTCGCGTTCTCTCGCCGTTTCTTCATACATTTTGCCCGATTTCACAAACTTACCAGCAACATAATCCTGAATGAAATGGAACTTATAATAGCTCATTCTCATAATAATGCATTTAAGGGAATATATCGACGAGAAATGCAGTGGTGAATATTATTGGTAATTTTTATGGGTAGACGCTCTATGAAACCACTAAAGTTGTCTGTGATACGTAAAAGTGATGTCAAACGAAATAACTCCCGGCTATTTTGTAAGCCACATATTAATAAATACTCATTCGTATACATAGTACCATAAATGTGAATGTAGGTAGCCCTGGCTCTATTCCGTTAATAACCTTGTCATGGTAAAACCTGACTTTAGCAACTTTTATAAAATTTGTCAAAAAAAAATTACGAGCGACATTTGTACCAATTTGTTTCGTGAACAAAAGGTTTTCTTTAGCAGAATTGGTAGTCAGGTTCCCAGGATTTATTTATGAATAGGACCCTTGACAATTATAATACAAGATTTTGGAAAGGGAAAGCTTAACTCGGGCCAATCTTGATAACCTTCGTGTAACTCGAAAGCACGCGCATTCACCCTACCCCACCCTGAACAAGGTCTTCTGAAAAGTCTTAAACTAGTCGGATAGTTTCCGACTCATAATTGTTGAGCCGTTTAATTCCTAGTTTCTTTAATCATCTCTCAACGATATTATCCTGCTAATCCTGCTAATCCTACTAATATTATAAATGTGAAAGCTTGTGAGAATTTTTGGATGTTTGTTACCCTTTCACGCCAGAACGGCTGGACAGATCTGGATGAAATTTGAAACATAGATAGATTATAGTCTGGAATAACACATAGGCTACTTTTTATCTCGGAAAATTGCGTAATTCCCGCGGGATAGCGATAAACGAATTCTATGCAGACGAAGTTGCGGGCAACAGCTAGTTCATCTATAAGTGATTCACGGCGAAAGTGTCTGGCCTTTACGAAAATAGATACTGCAGCCTCCAGTTTCATAGTCAGGGTCAATAATTGAGGTACATGCACATATCACGTTTTATCCCTTACGAGGGGAAGGGGGGAGGGTATAATTGAGGTAAGTATATGTAAATCGCTAAACTCTTAGTGGTGGCCGATTGAGGATATTATGAATATATATTTTTTTTATGTGAATAGGAAGGCAAACGAGCAAGTGGGTCACCTGATGGTAAGTGATCACCACTGCCCATAGACACCCGCAACCCCGGGGGGATTGCTGATGCGTTGCCAACCTAGAGGACTAAGATGAAATGCCTCTTGTGCCCGTAATTTCCCCGGCTGTCTTACTCTCCGCACCGGAACACAGCAGTGCAAGCACTGCTACTTAGCGGCAGGATTAGCGAGTAAGATGGTGGTAGCGATCCACACGGACCTTGCACAAGGCCCTACCACCCGCAAACACGACAATTTGCTCTATCTTCCTTCGCCTTTAATATCGTAATGCTAAAGTCCGATCTAATTAGTGTTGGGTGGCTAGCTGCATCGCCTATAACAGGGTTCCTAAGATTTTCTCCCATTACCTCGATAGGTTTTACTATTTGCGGGAGGAGGGAAGCAGCTGTTACATTCTATGTTCTTTCTCTACTCCCAGACCAGCATATAAGAATAGTAGCAACCTTTTTATTCTTTAGTTCTAGCTGGCTGTTTATGTCCTTCACTATGTACCTTTGTAGTTCCCAACGTTATAAGCAGAACCTTCATAAACTATGCATAGGTAGCAAGCATTGAATTCCGATGCTGTATTGTTGTTCGAGTGTACGTCCTTGATGTAATATATTGACAATTTCATTGTTTCACTAATAAATTCATGGACTAGATTTGAAGATACGTTTCGTTAATGATTCATGGTAACGTGGATATCGTAGATGTTTCGGGTTCATTTGTATTTCAGGACTTGTGATATGATGTATGTTAAATAGGTTTCGAGTTGTGAATTGATCAAAAGTAGCTCGAAATGATTCGTGTACATATACACACTGTTGCGTCAGTTCCTTTTACTTTGAACTAGGCTAGTAATGTAGTAATACACAGACTTAAGTATAGAAGTGGTACAATAGTTTATAATGGTGGGTAGATCATAAACAGAAAAAAGTACAAAGGTTGTCATTCCAACAAAGTTTTTGATTTAGAATCATGAATTGGGGTGCGAGTCGGGTTACCTTCGCGTGTGATCAAGAGCTGAGGTTCGTTTTTGGATCCATTCGGGGGGAAGAGCAGTGCTTGGTCCGGTGCACCCTGGGCATCGGCTAATAATTTCCTAGCGGTCTCCAATGCTAAGATCCCGACATTGGGGTTCTTTTGATCGTATTCTACCATACAACGTAGCCGACATTTTTGTAACAAGATTTTTGAATACTGTATTTATTACTTTGACATTGGCGAAGCATCGCATCGATCGGTGGGGTCATATTAAAAAAGGAAGAAGAAGAATCATGAAACTTATCTTGTATATGGTATAAGTGAGTTAACGAGTATGCGCATACAAATTTGTTCTCTAGAGAGATGCGATGATGTTCTGTAAGCATAATGTGATTTGAATAAATCAGAAACAATTATAACTGCGTACATTTTATTAAATTCAGTTCCAGATTTTCATTAGGCATAGCGAATTCGTTTAGGTAAAGTTTTTGTAATATACTAATTAAATACATTTCAAGTAGATTCCTGAGAGTAAAGTTAAATTTATTTTGCGACTAGTTTAAAATGAAGACATAGTAGAAAAAAGGTTGCCTTTTTAAACCGTTATAATGAAACTAATTTGAAAGGATAAGATGCAAATTCCTAAGGGGAGAATACTTTGCTCACAGAACCGACGGCTGTTAAGGCTATATTATAGACTACAGGCCCACGTACAAAAAATGTGGGTCATATGAACCACCAGGTGACGTATATAGGACGATATAAGAGCATAAAATAATAAGATTCAGCACTATGCCGTCACTTGTAAGCTGTCCAACTGGGTGCTGGTGAGAATTCAAAAGTGCAACCCTCGATTTTTTCCCCTTGTCGCATGATTTTTGTACGGCGTTGCGGAATAATGGATTAGAAGCTGTATTGAAACAGTATAAAACTGATGCCGTACAGAATCAAATGACCAAATTTACCCTGGAAATGGTCAGAAAATCAAAAAAAATTACCGACTTTGTGGCGCACCATTTTGAAGAGATTAGATCTGATTACAAGACGTCCATTTTTCTTTCTTACAATTTAAAGTTGGGAGGGGGGGGGGGGTTCAACAGCTCTTTTATATATATTTATGGAAATGTATGACAAAGCTCAAAAAGAAACAAACACATCGAAAAACATAAAGATACCACTGTACAAAGGTTAGGTACACGATATGGCACGTCATGGGGAATTGAATATGGTGATGGAATCGTAAAAATATCAAAACAAACTATTGAAACAAAGTTTATTTTAGAATCATTAGTGAACCAAAGCACGAATTAATGATAACAGCGTTCCCTTTTACAGAAATGAACGCACTCTTGACGCAATACGTAACGTCACAACCATAACGCTATGACGTATAACGCCACGATTCTACACTCTAGTGGACCATATTACCCAGCTAGATTGCATGGAATGTCTGAAAGCGACAGAAATAGAATGTTATTCTGAATACACTTCATTCATGCCGTGGGATGATTTTATAACGGGCTCTATGTAACGGATGTTGCACTTAATTAATTAAAAGCTGGCAAATTACCCCCTAGGGGTGCGTTGTGACAATTGTTAGCAAGTTGGGTTATGATTAAAGCAATGGCTGTGTGTTTAGTTATTTTAGATACTGAGGAGCAAAGACCGAGTCACTTCTCGTACAACTTTCTATGGGAAGTGACCCGGTTTATTTACTCCTGAGTATAGAAGTTTTATGCATTTGCAATCCCTTTGATATTGCATGTGTCTGAACGTTTGTGATTAACTGCTTCTTCCCTTGTTTTATAATATCAAATGAATATACAGTCAGATTGCTAAACGGACACGAATAAAATGTAAGGGTTTCGTTGTTGCCACTTTTTGGCTACATAATCCAAAAACTTACGCTGTAGTGAGACGATTTTGGCCAAGATTTTTTTAACCATTATTGCTTCGCTGCTATCTGTCAAATTTACGATGATCTTCTGATTATAATAGTTGGTAATTACTGATACTCCTCGTTGGGGACATTGCGCAAAAAAAAATATTTTTTACACTATAATGGTGTTTGCTAACTCTTGACTACTATGGTTTTGAATTAAATACGTATTTTTAATATTTTTTTTATTTGCACATAAAATAGCTTTTCCACGGCGATAATTATATTCCTCAAATAAAGCTCAGATCTAATTATGTATTGAATAGCCGCTGAGAATGTTTTTAAGAAACATCCTTTCTGACGTTTGTTATTGTTTAAGTTTATGATTTGGAATTGGTTCTAATTTAGATTGTGAACAGTGTTAAAAAAATTACATACACGTTATAGATTTGAATGGTACAAATCAATTCCATTTAAGTTACATAGATGTTTTAACAAAAAATTAGATGTTTAAACAGTCCACTGGAATGAAATCTTATGAACCAATTGTAGAATGTTATCCAGTTTCTGTTACTCAGCACAATATTCATTGATATAAATTGTCCCACGACATTACAGGTAATTTCTTAATTTCCCAGCGGCCCCAGTCGTGCACATTGAGACATTTAATTCAGCCAAAAACAAATGGCTGCTTAAAAATGTCTACAAAATATCTACATGCTCTCGGCACATCATGTAAAATTCATGTCATCTAAAAACGTAGCGACTTTCGTACAACGTATACCGACGTAAGTACATACTAATATTATTACTACTAAATATATTTTCTGCAACAAAGAAATCATTGAAACGCTTCATTTTTCTCCAGAAACGATGACTCCCTTATCTCGGCCGGTCATGTCATGACAAGCCACCGGACAGTGATAAGGGCCAGTTTTTCCCGTCATTTGCTTTCTTGCTGATCTAAGTGTTTTTCTACTGGCGTGGACACAACACGTCTGAACCATTATGGTTACTTTGACGAGATGACAAAAAGAAGCAGAGATAAGACAAACAAATAACTATTATGTTAGTGTACTTTCATGTGATTTTAAATAACAAGTAAAATAGAAAAGTAGTGAATAATATTATTAAAAAAGAACGCTTTTCGTAATTAACATAGCCTTCTCATTTTATTACGTTACTGAGCTGTATTATAATGGGAACACCCTAACATCACACTTGATTCCTGATTATCTGTATTGGAATTAGTTAACATAATGGTCATTGGCCCTGTGACTTTTCGGGATGATTCCAGAAAGGTCTTGAATGATTTCAAGACTTAGCTAATTAAAAATAAGTAACTTTGGAGCTTTGTTGTTTATTTTTGTGTTTTTGTTTGCGTCTATTAAAAATAAGTAGATAATTACAATTACAGAAAGCCTGATTTTTTCCAATACCTACTCCTCAGCTTATATTCAGTAATTAAAGGAAATTTGAAAACCTTCAGAAAAATGTAACGCTAAATTAAGCAAACTGTAAGTAATACTGTAGTTGATACTTACCGACAGGCTTCACAAGCACAAAATTAAATTTGAAAACCTAGTTTATTACTTTCCGCTAAATTAATTAATTTGCCTCAATCTATTTAGATGTTTGCTTAATAAAATCTGGAACAAAATACTCGCATTTCATTCAATTTAAAACAGTATTACGAGGGTTTAAAGGAACTAAAGTTGAATCCAATTAGTTGCGAATTATAACAGAACTAGCTAACGAGATAGAGAATAAATTAATAAGCTAAAAAGTATCTATAACAAACTAAGCCAATTTTTGTTGGTAGTTTTAGTTCGTGACAGATCTCTGCAAGTCTGTAGTGGACATCTGATTCAATTAATTGAACAAAATACACAAATGAAAGTCTAGAGTAAGTTTTTTCTGTACAACTGAAGTTAAGTAAGCATATAATGCCAAATAATCCCTACTGCCCAGACAAAGGCAGTAAGTAGATCACAAATAAATTTTGCCAACCTAGGAAGTAAAATGGAAACTTTGTTGCGCCTGTAACATACCCTGCTCTTTCTACTGAAACACAACACTGTCAGTATAATCAATTCCTATGGAAGCTCCATGAAAAAAAAACAGATTGGTTGGTCTGTTTAAATAAGGGTTACTAAACGAAGGGTTTAACCTACATACCCTATAGTCAAAGATTGTAAGCCCTTCTAACAAATGCCACTGACTCGGCCGGAAGATTTCCACTCCGCCGCCCGCTTTGAGATAATTTGGATGATCAGACACTGACGGATGACGGCTGGGGAAGGATCAAATCACGGGGTTTGTTTCGCAATAAAGAGCCGACTTAAATATTTTGCACGTCTTGTCGGCACGAGAGATGAAAATTCCTGTTCAATTCCTCACCATCAAAGGTAATCGGTTTCAAAAGAGACTTTAATATTTTGATTTAATGGAACGCTGTCTTGTTTATCTTCCGTGAAATTCAAATAACTATAAAGCATTTCAATCCATGACAGCTGTAGTAGTGAAATAGTTTGACGTGTTGGTTCTGCTAATTCTTATCCGATTATCACTAGAGTGTTTCGTCTTGATTTAACTCGAGGTGTTTCTTTTTGGAAAACGTAACAAACTTATGGACGAGAACATCGAGAGGAGACTTTCGCCAACCCGTGTAGCGGTGCAATGGTGTTTGCAAAGTTCACAAACTGCACGGTGCCCATGTGCGGACTATAGATCATGTATTTGCCCAGCAATGGCTTGTATGAATATAGGCTGGGAGTTGATGATGGAGTGCCTTACACACCATCCAACATGGACAAAATTAGATTGAAATCAAAATACTTATCAGTATGAAAAATAACACGAGGTCTTATTTATTTTCTTGCGTATCTCAACGACTTGTTGTGAGTTTGAATAAATTAGTAGAATGTCTTTTCATAAAAAATGATAAAGCCCTTTACAAATAAAGGCAGTCGTAAAAATGAGACATCAAAGCATTCTGCGCAGTTACAGTTATCTTTATATATCATCGGATAATAAAACTACGAGTGCGCCTTTCATTTCATTTACTGGTCATTCAGTAAAGTAAAAGTGAAACTACTATTACACATTATGATAAATAAATATAACCTCATCAAAGTTTATACCTTTTGTTAGGTTCTATCTACCATATTTTGTCTAATAAGAAACATTAACGGACCGCGTGTTTGAAATTACAATCGCTCGTCGGAAAAAAATAAACCACCATAGAAATATCTATTCTCAAAATCAATGTCAATAACTAAACTTATATTATGCATGAAAATGGGTTGTTTTTTAGGGGTGCAAGTCACTCCGCGTGTGGTCAAGAGCTTTAGAAGGGGAAGAGCAGTGCTTGGTCCGGTGCACCCTGGGTATCGGTTAATGATTTCCTGGCAGATTCTGAGAGATATCATTATCCGTTTGCTAAAAGCCCGACAGGCCGAAAGCCCTTTTGACCGTGTTCTACCGTACAACGTTGCCGACATTTTTGTCACAACATTTTTGAATACTGTATTTATTACTTTGACATTGGCGAAATCATCGCATCCATCGATGGGGCCATATTAGAAAAAGAAGAAGAAGAAGAAAGGTTGTTTTTTATTTTGTTAGAAAATCGGATCATAATTTTACCGTGGATGATATTATAGTTGTAAATAGGTACAGTAATTATAACAAAGAGAGCATACAGATGAAAATAGTGGTAGTAAAGCTATTTCAGTTTTACTTTAATAATAGATACATTGTTAGGTTAGCTAAAAATTATTTATTGATAGCTTTTATTCGACTTGCAACATTCATAACGTAGGTAATGAAAGACTATCCAAAGTCACTTTTTACTATCGATTAAGCTAAGAGAATGGACTTAAATTATATGGGACTGACACAAGCGTGCGATAAACAAGATAAAAGAATAAATACTACTGGCAAGCCTATGTCGACATAGATATAGGGGAAAAACTTAAGTAAATGACCTGTTGTATGTAGTAGTGTAGATACGTCAATTTGTCTATTCGCACACATTACTCGCACATACTCAGCTCATTTACTTGAGTTTTTCACCTATACGCTTTGGAGCACTCCTACTACGCCTAGCACGAGAGCTGGGGAGTGCTGTGTCGTGCTCGAGATAGACTTCCCGTCTTTATCTTACTGTTTGTTCTAGAAAGAGACGAGTAGCTCTCGTGGGCTTCCATGCTAGCTACGGGAGCGTACCCTTGCCCCGTTTGCTACATCCATCACCGCAGTTAAACTGCGAACTGCTTTGACAGCCACCCATCACTTTTGTTTTGGCTCTATGAACATCAATCACAATACCAATTTTAATAGCGAAACGTATGATTCACGGACGGAAGATATATTTTGAGATAATGCACAGTTGTGTGTTGTTTCACGTGGTATGCTTTTAACGTCGATATATACAAAGGAATTCGAATTGTAACCCGCTGCAGAACCATGTCGCAATGAGTCATCACTTCAGCAACTTTTGTTACGATATTAGTTGTAAGGTTTTTTTATAAATGTGCCACAGTTCCAATGGTTTAAAAACAGAAAATCGCTTGATACTTGTGTAAATCCCCCTTCGTACAAAAATCACGTGACATTCTTGCTACACGATCCATTTATCACTTTTCAAAACTTCTAGCTGTTCTTCAAAAAATACCCAAAAGTAATGCGATTTTGACATTATATCTAATGTACATTTTCTTCCCTTCATTTTCTTATATTGTGTTTTTTTTCGAGCTGGTCTCCTTTAGAACATAATAACCTTGTAATTCAATTCTGGTGACCCAGTCAGGACCGTCTCCGTAGAAGGGAGCTCTACAACGGATTGTCCGATTGACTTGAAATTTGGTATGCATACGCAAGATAGATGACAATGTAATACAGTAAATAAAAAGTACAGTCAGCAAAAAAGCTTGTTTTAAAAATGTATTTTTTAGGTTACGTTATTTTTCTACATAGCTTTTATTTTTTAATACTTATTTAGTCATGCATACTAGCAGTTAAAAAAATAATTCCCTTCCATCCGGTTTTCCAGCTGCCTGCATTTTACACAATATGCACTGCGCCTAGCCAGCCCTGTTACATTACTAAAGTCCTATTAACATTTACCGAATAATCTGAACTGGGCTCTATTGCTTTCCGTACAGGGCTTAAATCTGGATGCCATAAACTGGACGATACGTCTTTGCGAGATTTTAAAGCACCAACGCGCTCTTCGCTTCGTTTGGTCCCGGTTACATTCCTTCGAACCATAGGCGAAGCGGCAAGCAACCCATCACTATTTTGATTCCCCTCTACACCTAAATGTACAGCCCACAATCGTGCTAAAGGCGACCTTTAGGCCTTGTTACCTTAGGCTCTGTCTATCCTGTAGTACAAAATCCGCATGACACAAAGTTTATATTATTATTATTACAGTCCCTTTGCAATTATGGCACCTATTCATATAAAAAAAGGGTGCTATTACTAAACCTTCGCTGTCTGTCCGTCTGTTACATCTTAAATGACACTTGAAATTTTGTGCAAAATGAACCGAAGCATATATTTTTTTCACGAGTGTAGTATTAATTCACATTTTAAAAATCAACCAGTAACTCTATTGCTCTGACAAATTATGGTATACATTACAGGCCGCATTTAATAGCTACTTGATTCTGTTGTTTATTACATGTATATATAAAAAGTTATTTTGTGTTTTATAAGAATCCCTAATTCACGCGTCAAAAATGAACGCGTTAATTAGAATTAGTAAAAAGTTTCATAATGATTGGGACCTATTTTATTTCCACATAGCCTTATTAAGTACAAAGACTGCCTATAAAGCGTTGTTTGTTTGAATAAAAAAATATAAGCAGTATTTTCTAATTGATACGTCGTTTTTCTAATTCACGCGTTACCATTAATATTTCAGATAAAATTCATGTACGATATGTTACTATATTTCAGATAAAATTCATTGAATAGTAAGTGGAAAAAAAGGAACACGTTAATTAGAGTTACAACACAAATCTGGAGAATAAATAACAAATGAAAGTCCAACTCGCAATCCAAAAGCCACGTTTAATTTAATGAAACAATGAAAAATTTACCTACTTTTACCAATCAAACGAACATTGGATCACAATCGACTGCAAAAAAAAACACCTGTTTATTTGTTTTCAACCAATTAAAACTTCCGCACACGCACACATTAGTACGAGGGCTACGTCACACTCGCACACATAAACAAAAGACGTTCTCAATTACGTTTTGCTTTGGCCCTTTCCGTATGGAAAAATTTATCAAACTTTGCTTGATAAACATTAATGGCCGATTTCGGGGTTCCGCAAGACTTGCGATCACTGTGATGACTGGCAGTTTTTCTTGGAAAAGTTGAAGAATTAAGTTTTTCTTAGAGACAAATTAATAGATGACGATTTTGAATAGATGATGATGATTGATGATGGACTGACTTAGAACAATGTTAACATCTTCATATGTATGTACATGACTTGACAATGAATAAATAAATAAATAAATAAATAAATAGACACGAGTAGCTTGTATAACTTAAGCAGCCAATCCCCAACGTGACACCGGAGCTACTCTAAAATTCGATTTTTGAAGTTCGTATGATATCGTCCCTCTCATTTAATTCAAATTATTGACGATAAGTGTGAGCGGAATGGCGGAAAGCGATCTACAAAAATTGGATTTCGAAGTGTCGGCCACAGGTGACAAACGGACCTATTTATACTAACGCCATCTAGCGATATTTGGTTAGTCAAAAACGAATTGAACGTAGTAACTTTGTACAAACAGAGTCTTAGAGATAGAGAGATATTTGGATATAATATGCGTATCTAAAATCTCATTTGAGTTTTATAAATCAGTTTGATAATTATATTTAGATTTTAATGCCGGTTAAATCTGTTTTATGAAAAAAAAACACCACTAGCTTTTTAAAAAACTTCGTGGTGAAGACAGGATCTAAAGCCGGGTACTCATCTGCAATTTGTAACTGTATTGCACGTCAATGTAACCAAAAACTGTAGCATAGCAGATAATCATAGAATTCGAGTTTAGTTTGCGCTTATCTAAAACAAGGTGCACTATGCGATGACATGATATTCAAAAGAATTTGCCGAACTTGTTCGTTCCAATAAACCAGCTCGATCTTGACCTTTTCCATTGTTTGCCGCCCGCCAGCGGGGTACGAAATTGGAAATATATATTCACTTACGCGAGAGGGTTGCAAGTTACGGTACTGAGGAGAATTGCGAATTTTTTCGGCCAGATTTAATGACGTGTAACTTTCTCGAGAGTTATTCAATAAGCCCAACTTTTTATTATACGACGCGTGTGCTTGCCTTATTTGTGCTATAAAAATATTTCAAAGGCAGCGGGAACGTGGAGGTTATATTGGGACATTTCAAACTTTAATTTTTATGGCTTGATTTGACTTGAACGGTGTAATTATATTTTCTCTATAAAAGGCATATAACAGGTAAATCAGATCTGGACAAATGAATAAGAAAATATTGGTTTTGCTATGAGCATGAGCAATAATGTTTAGATGTACAAATTCAAACCAATCAATAATATTACTTACCTAGTATACTCTGAGATCAATACATATAAATAGACGAAATATGACCTACGGCTCCCTACATCTAGAACCGCATAAGCTGTAACCGCAACAGTTAAGGCCCATTTCGACACATGCAAGAATTGTATGCCATTATAGTTACATTGCAAAGTTTGATAGATCGGTTGACTCCGGTTTACCACGACAACCTACAATGTAATGAAACTTGCATGCAATTCTTGCATGTGTCTAAATGGGCCTTTACACTCTATAGTAACTAAAAACCTAGTGTGGACGTGGTGCTTCGCTCGCGGCAGGCTCGCGAGCCACGTCCATACTGGGATCTTTAGTAAGTGTAACGTGAAACAGTTACAGTTACAATGCGTACAGGAGCCTTACCATGACGTCTTAGTGCGATTCCGTTCTGACTCAGTTCAGGTTTTAGCTGTCATTTTTAGGGTACGTATTAAAATACATAAAGTTTAAAATGTATAATGGGTTAAAATACATAATGGTTTATAATATACTAGCCTTCCGTCCGCAGTTTCGCCCGCGATAATTTAATTTTCCCGTAGGAAAAGGTATTTTCCCACGGTAAAAAGTAGCCTATGTCACTCAGTGATAGTGTAGCTTTCTAACGGCAAAAGAATTTTTGAAATCGGTCCAGTAGTTTCGGAGCCTTTTCAATGCAAACAAACAAACAAACAATCAAATTTTTCCTCTTTATAATATTAGTATAGATAATGCGATTTTCTCAGAAAGTTACAAATTAACAGGATTGTTATAAAACAAACCTAACCTAACCTAAACCAATCTATAGATTACGATATCAAAAAAGTTCATTTAGCTAATAGTTTTACAGAAAATTGCGTTAGGTATATATTTTGAACAATTATGTATTTTAATCCATTATACACTTTAAACTATGTATTCTGATCCGCTCCCCATTTTTAGTATGGATTTCACAGCGAGTTTACCTAAACTGAATCGCATTAAGACGTCATGGTAAGGCCCTAGGCCTATCGGACAAATAGTATCCACATTCAAGCTTTTAATATTACTAGCCGCAACCGATAGTTCATTTGACTTTTGACTTGTACTGTGTGTAGCCATAGCCACAGATTAAACAATAGCTACTAACAATTATAAATGAAACGTCAGTACCTTCCCAAAGAACGGTGGCGCCATCTGTGTACCTTACGTGCCTCACTGATTGATGATGCTGCAATGTGACACCGAAGAGGGTCGTTACTCAATGTGTTTTACGGTCGGGGCCACTACTCTGATTCTTTGTAGAACCCTACAGTAGTACCGAAATAAAAGGAAGAAACAACACAAGTGGATACACAAAAAGTATAAATATACATCGCATTTCTTCCATACCGGTCTGGGAGTAAAGAAAAAACAGAATTTACCAGTTGCTTCTCTTCCCGCACAGATGGTAAAAGCCCATCGAGAGTGGGCGAAAATCTGTGGATACATGTGATAGGCGATGCGGCTAGCAACCCACCACTATTTTGATTTCCCTTTCCACATAATACGCCCTTAATCATGCTAAACGTGGCCTTAGGGTTTTGTTGCCTTGGACTCTGTCTACCCCGCTAGGGAAAAAGACGTGATTTATGTATGTATGTATTTCCATTTATTTTCCTATGAAAAGTTAGGCACACGACCAATTGATCATCTGAGAGATAGCACTACCATCCATCAGAGATCATCAGATCAGATGATTGCAGGAGCGTTACAAGCTTACAAACTGTCTTACTCTTCAAAACATTGCAGCAAAAGGCTGCTTGGCGGAAGGATTAGGGAGTAAGTTTATGATAACCATCCGTAGACCTTGAACTTGTACCTACTATTTTTTTCGTGAGATTCCAATCTGTAAAGTATAAATGGTTCTCTCTAGTACTGAGACCCAAGTTTTTCCCGTGATCCAATCTTTTACTACGTAATTCAGGTTGACAATAACTCAAAGTGAAACTTTCTTCACATAAAAACAGCTTCTTATCGTTCTATTTGTACTCTTAGCATTATTGGGTTAGGAGATCGGTCATGCTGATAAAAAGCAAAATTTGTCACTTATACGTGTTCTGCTTATTAACTAGATATTTTATTCCTTTGATGATTTTGCAGTTCTAAGATATAAAAAGCAAACCTTTATTATTCTGAAACACAAACTGAAAGTTAACTATATTTTTAACTAGCTTCTGCCCGCGACTTCGTCTGCGTATTAAACATAATAAACCTTCCTCTCGAATCACTCTTATCTATTAAAAAAACCGCATCAAAATCCGTTGCATAGTTTTAAATATCTAAGCATACATAGGGACAGTCAGACAGACAGTGGAGACCGATTTTGTTTTATACTATGTAGTGATGATTTATAAACCAACAAAATGTAATCTTACTACGACGCAGCTGCTCTGCTTTGTCCATTTTTGGCGTTCGGTTTCGTAGCAGTGGCGTAGACCTCTAGGGCTACGAGCTACAACGCAGCGTAGACCTTATAGCTACGGTGCGTAGGCGCATTGATATCCAAATACACTTAACATTATTAGTAGCATAGTTGAAAATGTTAGTACTGATAGAAAAAAAAGTGAACAAATAATTTAAAAATCCAGTTTAATATTTAGGACAGATATTCGTTGTAGTGAATATAACTATTTATTTTTGTAATTATTGTCTGAAAAACTTTCTTATAATGCCTGACTAAATATTATAAAATCTTTATTACACAAAATCTCCGAGTGTGCCAATAAATCGAGCCGCTGGGTAGTTTACAAAAAGGTATTCCACTTGGTTCAGCCAGAAAATCGTCCATAAAAGAATATGTCATAACTTTCCGAGCCACAAAACTGTCAACAGGGACATTCGAATCCAATAAGATCCCATATTTTGCGCGAATCGGAAAGTGCCAACCGGCAGGATTCGATAAAAGAAGTCAAATCTCAGAATAGGAGACGGGTCGGGCTATTTCATATTCATTTGTCAGCCATAGATGCTTTTATGGTCCTTTTTAGTGATCCACTGGGAGTGGAAGATTATGAATAAACGCTCTCTATTGCTATTTTAGTGCTTTGTTGGGGTAATTTTCTGGTACTTATTAAGATATTGCTGACTAGCTTCTGCCCGAGACTTTGTCTGCGTATTATATATTTCGGAGTTACGAGGTAGAAATACCGGTGAAGCTGCACGGTTATCATTATCAGCATCAGGTTCATCTTGGCCCTCCATGGTCGAAGCTTTAGATAGAGGGTAGATTCACAAAGACAACAATAATTTTAACACAGTAAAAGTAGTTCAGGTGGATACGCTCACCAATTAGACGGCTGGGCGGCTCTGCGGTCGGACCAAAAGTAAACCAGTCAAGCTATCATGAGAACCCCCTACCTACCTTAATATGGAACGTATGCAAACTGATGTCAGGAAAAATGGCCCACAAAAGTAAAAAAGCTTATAATTAAATGTATTTTAACAAAACACATCTTACTAAAAAGATCGGACGAAAATGCCTATACAAAAATACCATAAAATAAACAACACAGAAAGCAGGTAAGCACCTACATAGAGAAAATTATAAGGTAATTGCTTGGTTGCTTACCTGCAAGGTAAGACAAGCTTGATCAATTGTACAAAGTGTCCATTACTATCCTACACTATAACATGCCGCTAGCGGCGCTGCCAATTTTTCCGTACTAATTGAGACATTTACGCGAACGCTTCAGAGACTTGTTGCGACAAAAAACTTACGCTAACCGCTCTGAATGAGAACAGATAGCCTGCGGGTGCATTCGCATTATTTTTGTTAGATACGGTCAAAGAAACTGGATGACGTACCTCTGTGGATCCATGTGCAGTGAAAAAGTTGCACAGTGGTAAGCAATTCAGTTTCTTTCACTGCACTTGTTGTTATTATTATTATATTGCATATGACGCAAATATAGACTTTTTTTTTTTTTTTTTTTTTTCGGCGGAAAAATGCGTTACGCATACGACCGCGCCGTGGGGACGGCGCGGAAGTTATGTGGGACTCTCCTCCCCGGCCCCCCCCCCCCGAGCGGGGGGAAGCGGAGGAGGCCTACCCACTAAAAACCGCCGGTATTCCCTCTCTGCCATTGGAGAGGCGCCGTGGGAGCATAATGGTGTCACCACGCACGCCTCGCCGGCCGCCCCAGCCTAAACGCCGGGGCTCCCGCGCCAAAGAGAGGGGGCCGGGAATACGCAAATATAGACTAGCTTAACTAAAATTCTTCTTATCCACACAACCACCCATAAATCTTTATCTTCTACATAAAATATTGAGGAAAAATACTGACCAAACCACAATATTTCTCCACCAATCTACTGTTACTGGCATGAAGTGCAATTTACAATAAGCATGTAGCAAATCTTGCCTTTATGACATATAGAGTACTAAAGCTATTTCTTGCTGTCTTTCTCTGTCTGCTATAGTTAGAAAAGGATGCACATAGCGAAATATCTAACGAGGAATGAGCAAGCAAAATGAGAGAAGTGAAATGAACGAGTGAAACAGCGAGAGCACTCGAATTGTATCCACACTTGACCCGGTCTCGAATGTGAGTAAAGGCTCATACAGTACGATTACTGGGAATTTGTGGAGGTTGATGTATAAAGCCTTATGTACACATGCGAGAAAATAATTACAAGTGTAGTTTGCAATGCCACGCTCGGTCGATTAACTCTTTGGTGCTTAGAACTCTTTTCCACAGGCTTAGCTTGGAATAGATATACGAAGCTATACAGCCAATCGCCGTTTCAATTACCCATATAGTATTGTATAAGCTGGGATTTACAGGGTGACTTTAAAAAGAAGTTATAATGATGAAAACTTCAATTTTTATTTGCATTTACTGCTTCTAACCGATGTATTCATCGATCGCCTTTGCGTTTACATGCCAAACTTTCACTGGATATGATCAATATTGATTTTATAGCAATTTTAAGAAGGTCAAATTAGCCCCAAAATTATAAGTCACCTCGGTTAGCGGTACGCTTGTTTTACTTATCCAAGTAGGGTGCTAGCCGCGCTTTGAGACACAACATAATTATTTTTCTCCTATCAGGATCGATAGTGCTCATGATTTTGAGAAGCAAACAGAAAAAACTTTATAAAAAGTGGCCACCTGACTGAACAGTAAAGGACGAGTAAAATCCAAGTTGCATTTCTTGACATTAGTCGTCTTATATATCATACACAAATCACGTATAATATGTCCCTTACGGAGTAGACAAAGCGCAAAGTAACAAGACGTAAAGGTCACGTTTAACACAAATTGTTAAGTCTTTTATGCTTGTGCAATTATCTGTAATTGACTGTACAAATTATATAAATGTAAAATACACATGTCGCCGCACAAAGTTGTTTCGCCCTCACTCATAAATCTAGCTTTGTGTTACTATTTCCTAGCCAAAGGCGTGACTCGGGCGATTCCCCGTGACGCGAACAAATTGTTTCATGTTACATACATTTAAGATAACGCGGTGTTTACGCAATGAGAAAAACATATGAAAGAAACGTTATAAGGAAACCCCTAGAGCTCTTTCCCTTTGTCATAGCGGAAAGCTTTTTGGCGACGTTTTAATTTGGATTATGACAGCGTTTGACAGTTTGTAGATGTTAGCTTTCGATCTTAAAAGTGGCAATTTTATCGTGCCGTTCTATTGAAAAATATTTTGTATACTAGATTTGTCTTGGTTTCTTAATAACTAATTGGTGCGTGAGTTAAATAACTTCTTTCATGCTGGTCTGGGAGCAAAGAAAAAATATAGAATATACCAGTTGCTTCTCTACCCGCGCAGATGGTAAAAGGCCATCGAGGGAATGGGCGAAGGTCATGGGAATCATGTTATAGGCGATGAGGCTAGCAACCCGTCACTATTTTGATTTCATTTTTCACCTATACGCCCACAATCTTGCTAAATGTGGCCTGTAGGTATCTGTTACCTAAGGCTCTGTCTACCCCGTAAGGGATAAAGACGTGATTTGTGTATGTGTGTATGTATGTTAAATAACTTATTTTTATGCTCAAGTAGTAGCGGTTGGGTCAATGTCTCCTAGGCAGTAAACGGTTGACAATTAGTTTGAAAAATAGTGGTAGAAAAACAGTTTGTCACATTTTTTGCGTGCGATGATCGACCTTTTAAAATTATTCTCCTAATGGACAAAAACTACTATTACTGCAATTATGGTACCTAATAATATTTCACTTTAGATGACGTTTGTTTTGAATGTATTATCATTAAGCCATAAAATGAGTATGATGTAATACAGAAGGTGTCATGCGAAACACAAATAGTGGCTGTCATTGAGACTTTACGGCCCACTATTTGGATCACCTGCACCCAGGTCGTTTCATTTGATCATAAACCTAAGGATGATTGGTCTTTTACAAGTCCTTCTTTGTCGTCCCACCTTAATACTAACACTACAGTGTTCTAAAAGTTATAAGCTTCTAGTATCAGTTGTGACAGAACTCCAGTCAGAAACTCATCATTCAAAACATCAAATTGAAAACATGTGTAATCAACAAAATCACGCTTACAACTCAATAAACGAAAACGTACCTTCATCAAAATAAATGTCATATTCCGAACCAAATATGAGTCGCAAAAAAGAAGAGCGTGTTCGTATTCCTTTTCAGTGCCAGACCTCGTGTTTTGAATTCGGAATTGAAAAAAAAAACGCACGAAATAAAGTTGCCAGTGTGTACACTGCTAATGGAACGATTTACCGCGCCTCGGTAAAAATAAGGAGGTAAACGAGAAAGCCAACCTTTTTTGAAAACAATATTTCTTTCCACTGGAGATATTGCCAGTTTGTTGCGAGACGAAATTCGATTATCAATGTTTATTTGCCAAACGATTTCGGGAACGAACGTTCCCTTGTTGTCTTTTCATTTGGAAAATTCTGATGTATTTGTCCTTTTGGGGCAACGTGATCATAACTTGAGTGTCTGACATTTTACTTTCACATTTGAAAAACGAAATTAACTATTATGAAATAAACTTTTTTTGTACTATTTTCGAAACGCGAAAGTTTCACGACCAGCATTTTTAGTCTTTACTTAAATTTCTTTAGTTTTAGACGGCAAACATTTTATAATACAATCAGGCAAAGTAGACGCTAGCAATAGCTTATTTACCGACCCATATATTGTGGTTCCTGTCAACAAGCCGTCGGGGAGTCCCGCATAACACGTAGAGCAAATAATATCTGTTAAATTGAATTTCACCTGACCCTGGCAACCTTGTTCGTTCATATCTTTTACATTTCAAATCGTAGACTGTACGTATCTTTTAAATCGTAGACTTACCAATACGTTGCAACCATTTTTGGATAAGCATTAAAATAAGTTTTTTTTTTAATTTTATAATTCCACGTTTAAGATATTATTATGTTTTTTTTGAGACTAAGATAGAAGTTTTTGTAAGTATTTTCATTAACAGTATGATATCATTTAGAAGGTGACGGTGAGGTTTACCTGCTGGTGGTGTAGCTGTATAGTACGCATCACGGAATGATGAGGATCCGGGTTCGATTCCCGGCCATAGCCTTACTTTTCGGATTTTTCTATGTGTTCTAATTTTCAGTGTCGTTTAGAAATTTAATTTCAAAATTTTATAAAATTTTAGTAAAAAATCAAGAAGTAAAAGTCTTGATTCATTTGATAGTTACCTACTTTACTGAACAAAAAAAAAAAAACAGATTATTACCCTACACGCCTTTCATAATTTTCACTTTATTAACATTACGCTTTTACGTTCGCAATAAAAACAAATAATTATGTCGGTTAGCGAGTAGGTACTCGGATATCCTCAAAAAATATAAGGCTAATTTAAATAAAACAGGAAACTGACTTTATTTGAAACCCGGCCTCATAGGTCAGGAGGCTGCGAGCCCCGGTTAATATGTAATAAACTGCGAAGATCTTCTCGGAGAAATCGGAACACCCATACATTGTGTATGTAGTAAGGGTTATTCCACATGATCGATTTCCTTAGTCAACTTTAAAAATAAACTTTTTAAAAACCTTATCACACAAATAAAGATTACTTGTACCTACTAGGACTACTTAGATATTGTATATGTGTACTCTTATTGTATTTTGTATGTATGCATGTGTGTAATGATATTTAGTAGGTTATTTTATGATTTGTTTGTAGGTACTTATATAGGCTATGTACGCTCTATTATGGCTTTCACTATTTGGAATTTTAAACTCACAACTTTGTCGGTCCCTCGTTTAATGCTTCTCTCATCTCAAAGGTTAACTGGTAGAGTTCCCTTATAGGGATAAGTTCGCCTTAGTGCATATATTAATGTTATTTTTATTTTTTTGTGAATTGTATCTGTTTCTTTATATTTGTACAATAAAGCATTTACTTACTTATTCTTATATATAAAATTCTCGTGTCACAATGTTCGTTCCCGTACTCCTCCGACACGGCTTTACTGATTCTTACCAAATTTTATATGCGTATTCAGTAGGTCTGAGAATCGGCTACTATCTATTTTTCATATTGAAATTTAAAAGAAAAAAAAAACGGGAGCGAAGCCGCGGGCAACAGTTTACTATAAGTTTTACTTTTTCAATAGGTGTTATTTGCGAAAATTGTATATTATTTGCTTAGTGCAGATAAAACTTTGTAATTTAGGATTTGACCTTAGGAACCTGTCTCACCACACTCTGTAAAGTTGCAGTTATTTTAAGTGTCATTTATCTATGATGTCTCTGTCTATTTCGTAGTAAGAAATGGAGAGGGAATCACAGATAACCGGAACTTTACAGAGAGTGGTGAGACAGGCCCTTCTTATCTTATCTTATCTTAGTCTAGGGGTCCCTACGGATACACTTCGACCCATTCGTTGAGAGATAGTCCCTTAATATAATAAGATTTTTTGCTGACTGGACTTTTTGATAGCTGTATGTATGTAGCAGCAAAGCTATTCGGTAAGCAGGATAGATACGGCGCGAGCGTGCGTAGGTGCTTACCTGATTATATTGCCGTGTACATTATCATATATTCTAGACATACGAATAAAAAGTTGACTTTTAACATGAAACTAACCGTGAGACTCAATCGTTACATAAACGGATAACTCACGAACAAAAGTCGAGTGACGCCCGACATGTTTCGGACTAGTTCGTAGTCCTTCCTCTTGGAGCGCGCCCCATGTCATCATCGAGTATCACTTGACTTTTATTCGTGAGTTATCCGTTGGTGTAACTATAACTATTACAAGTTGAAATAAAAGCTGGTACAATTCTTCATTAAAACCTCCCTCGAATTAACTCCAGGTTTCAAATATAATGTATTTACAATACGCATGTTTGATCGTTCATGCTGGTGTGGGAGCAAAGAAAAAACTTTGAATGTAATGATTGCTTCTCTACCCGCTCAGATGGTAAAAGCTCGTCGAGGGAATGGGGGAAAATAATAGGAAACATGTTATATGCGATGAAGCTAGCAACCCATCATTTTCCACCTATACGCCCACAATCTTGCTAAATGAAGCCTATAGGTACCTGTTACCTTAGGATCTGTCTACTCCGTAAGGGATAAAGACGTGATTTGTGTATGTGTATGTTTTGTTTTTCTCTAATGCTAAGTAAGTATAAACACCTCTAAAGTGTCTTGGGATCCATCCCGTATGAATTCTCGTACTCATTTTGATCTCTACATATTTTTGTATAAGTATTCAAACAATTTCTTGCATACTGATCTGAGAGTAAAGAAAAAACATAGAATGCACCAGTTGCTTCTCTTGCCGCGCATAATGGTACAAACCATCGAGGAAATGGGCGAAAATCATAGGAATCATGTTATATTAGGCTATGCGCCCACAGTCATGCTAGACTTCTTGTTACCTCAAACCCTGTCTACCCCGTAAGGGATAAAGACGTGATTTATGAATGTATGCACCGAAATGGGTCACTACTATGCTCGAACCCTAACTAGAAATCCCGAAGGTTTCCAAGATAGCTCTTGATATACTAAAACATTGTGTTATGTTTAAATAAATACACTTAATTTCGTGTTAGAGTTATTGTTTATTTAAGACAATCGTACAATGTTCCCGACGCCATGACAAGGCAAAAGCCGCGAGTGTTGCCATATACTACACTCTCCCGGACTAATCTTAACTAAACTTAGACAATTCTAGTCTTAACTTAAAATTTCTAACTTAACCTCTAGTCTCTAGTGTTATAGTGGCCTTATCTAAGTATCACTGATACTATATACTATAAACAAAATAATACAAGTTTAGCTTGCACTAACTAGGCACTATTTATATCGTCATTACACCTAACCATCTGATCAATATGCCGTTTCCACTTCAAGCCTTGCACATCAATCCAGTAAGTTAAATCTGGAATGGATTCGGAAACTATTATACCTGTCGTCCACGGTTTATTACCCTTCCTATAGTCCCGAACCATGACTTTTTGTCCAATTACAAACTGTACTTTCCTATGGCCTTTCTCTCTCCCTTCCTGCTCCTCTGACAGCTTTGGAAGTAAGGGTGGGGGTCTTAAAATACTGAATCTATTTCTAAGCTCCCTTCCAAACATCAACCGAGCTGGCGTGATACCAGTTGTCTTTTGTGGTGTACTTCTATAATCGAACAGAAACAGATTTATGGCTGAGTTAATATTACACCCACTTTCTTTAATTTTAGTTATAGCGGCTTTAAAACTTTGGACAAATCGCTCAGCAGCCCCGTTTGTAGCGGGATGGTAGGGCGGCGAAAATGTGTGTTTAATGTTATTTATCTTACAAAAATTTTCAAATTCAGAGCTACTAAATGTCGTTTGATTATCTGTAACTAGATGTGCTGGATATCCGAAACTGGAATTTAACTTTTTAAAGACATCAATTGTTTTAGATGCTGTCATATTTGACATTTCAAAAACTTCAGGCCATTTAGAATAACTATCTACGATTACTAAGTACATTTTATTATAGAATGGACCTAAAAAATCTGCATGTAATCTATGCCACGGACCTGGTGGAGTTGGCCATGGTTTGGGTGATTTTATTGGATTATTGTAATTGGATAAGCAAATAATACATGACTGTGAAATGTCTTCAATTTCAGAATTTAAATTTGGCCACCAAAAGTAAGAGCGAGCTATTTCTTTCATGCGAACAATTCCGAAATGTGATTTGTGTAAACTTTTTAGAGTCTCTTTTTGATTTTTTTTTGGTATAATCACTCTATATCCCCACATCAAACACCCTTGGTCAATACTTAGTTCTGTTTTTCTATTATAAAATGGTAATAATTCTGATGCTAGTAATTTCTTATCAGGCCAACCGTTTGTACAATAATAAATAACTTTATTTAATTGTTGGTCCATTTTTGTTTCTTCTCGAATTGTTTTCCAATTTAAACTATCTATTTCGGAACTGTTTTCATGAATTTCATACATTATGTTATCTTCACTACATATTTTGTGTAATTTACAATCACTATTCATCTGATTCATGGGATATCTGGATAAATAGTCTGCCGGATTTTGACTAGTTTTAATGTGCCTTATTTTATACTTAAAAGCTGAAAGGAATATAGCATAGTGTTGCAGTCGTTTGGCCGCCATTTTAGGAATGCCTTTTGTTGGTCCAAAAATTCTGACCAAAGCTGAACTATCAGTTTCTAATTCAAATTCTCGCCCATAAATATAATTATAAAACTTAGTGATTCCGAAAACAATGGCCATAGCTTCTTTATCTATGGTTGCATATTTTTGTTCTGTGGTATTTAGTTTTTTACTCACATATGCTATTGGTGTTACTGTTCCATTTACATCTCTGTTCGATAAAATTGCTGCTAACCCACAATCTGACGCATCACATGTAACAATAATTGGAAGATTGGGATTAAAATGTTTTAAATTTTCAGCAGAGGCTAATTTCCGTTTTATTATGTTAAATGAGTTTTGACACTCCGCTGTCCAACTGAATTTATTCACCTTAGTACATTCATACAAAGGATTTAGGATTGAGGCCATATCCTTTAGAAACCGAGAGTAATAGTTAATTTTTCCTAGAAATGACTTTAACATTGTCAAATCCGTAGGCACGGGGGCCTTTAACAATGGTTCAATATTTGATTTTACAATACTCATTCCATTTTTGTTGATCCTAAATCCAAACACATCAATATGCTTTGTAAACATTTTACATTTTTCTGGTTTTAGTTTGAAATTACAATCTTTTAATCTTTCAAGAACAGTCACCAAGATTTCATATGTTTCCTGTAAACTTTTGCCAGATATGTAGATATTGTCAATAAATACAATAGTATTAGGTATTCCTTGTAATTTTTTACACATTAATCTCTGAAAGGAACCTGGCCCCGTGTTAACCCCATAAGGTAAGTATTTATACTTAAAAGTACCAAATTCCGTTACAATAGTTGTCAGATTTTGGCTTTCCTCTGTTAAAGCAGCTTGTAAATAAGCTTCTTTAAGGTCAAGCTCGCAGTAGTATTCACCCTGTTTTAGTATTTCAAAAATATCCTCAACATGTGGGAGGGGGTAGTGATCTATTTCCAAATTTGGATTTAAAGTAACTTTATAGTCACCACACAATCTTACAGTGCCATCGGGTTTTATTATTGGTACCACTGGTGTACCCCACTGGCTTTGCTCAATTGGTTCTATACGACCATTTTGATGCAATCTAGTAATTTCGTTTTTTACCTTATCACGCAGTGCATAAGGAACCCGACGCGCTGGAAGATACTTTGGTTTAGCATCTTCTTTTAATTTTAATGTAATCGCTTCACCTTTAAATTTACCCCACCCTGGGCTGAATACTGCTGCAAACTTTTCCTCAATCAGTCGCTGTGCATCTGAAACATTTTTTAACACAGTGTTAGATTTGCTAAAATGAGAAATGTCTCTAAAGGCCGGAGGCCACATATTCAATTGATTTAACCAATCTCGTCCCATTAGACATGGTGTGGAACTTTTAGTTATAAATATACTCAATTTTTTTATTATATTATTATATTTTACAGGAATATCATGAATAATACCTATTGGTTGCGACACTGTTTGGTCGAAATTACGAAATTTTACCTTGCATTTGTCTATTTTATACTGTTTCAGATATTTATTTTTGTATGTAATAGGCATTACAGACACTTCAGCACCAGTGTCCACTTCAAACTGAACTTTTTTTGAATCACCAATCGTTAACTCAACAAGATACGGTGGTATTCTACTTACTCTGTCAAATGAGTATGTGTCATATTCTTCATATAAATTTTTTACTCCGTCCAATTCCTGATCTTCTTCTTGTTCATCAGATTTCATTTCCAGCACGTTTGTTTGCCTGTATTTGGATTTTGGACACATTTTATATATATGACCTTGTAATCCACATTCCGAACAATATTTACTTTTTAAAGTGCATTCCTTCTTTACATGATTATCCTTACCACAGCAAAAACATTTGTTCTTGACACTATTGGTATATTTCTGTGTAATTTTCTTGTAATTTTGTTTTTCTTTCTTCGGTTTTAAATATGAGATACCACTGGTTTCACTTTCACCATTGGAATGTTTGTAGGCCGCTTCCACTGTTCTTGCTAATTTTATAAATTTTTCCAGATTTGCCTGCGAGTCTTGTTTCATTAATTCGAATTTGATTAACTTGGAATACACTCCATCCACCAATTTTTCCTTTATTTGTTCATCTTCATCTTTAAAATGGCATTTCTTTGCTAATCTTCGCAAGTTGAGAACATATTCTTCAATGGATTCTGAAGGTAATTGATTCCGTTTTCTAAATTCTGCTTTATCCAATAGTGGTGTTTGTGTATGTGAATATTTATCTTGCAGTTTTTTGGAAAGCGCTTCGAAGGATAACTTGATGGGTTTAATTGGTTCACACAAAAATTGCAGTGTCTCAAAAACTTTGGGGGTAAGTTTCGTAATTAGTAACGGTACTTGTTTTGCTTCTGGAATGTCATTTAAGATAATTAAAGATTCTAATTGTTGCTCAAAAACTTCCCAATTTTCACCATCAAATGGTTTAATTTCGTGGATATTCGCCATTTTGTTCGTTACTGTATGTTCTGAATTCTTTTGTTTTTCCGCCTTGTCTTGGTAATAGTCGCTTACGGTCTTCCTTAGGGCCTCCAATGTTGCATTCTGTGGGTACTCTAAACCTTCGTCTTCAAGTATTTTAATCAGGATGTCTTTTCCGCAACGGTAAATATAAGTTCTTTTACCTTCTTTAACTAATGAAATTAATTTATCTTCAGTTAGTTGAGCATCTGACATACTTTGACTTTGATTTCCGATGTTTAATATTTGTGCCGGTTGTTAAACTAACCTCACTTTCACTTCACAAGTAAATTAATTAATTACTTTTCATGAATTGTTAGTCAATTTGGTTGTTTGCTTTAAACACGCCGTAGTGTTCAACGTCCTCGTCGCCAATGTTATGTTTAAATAAATACACTTAATTTCGTGTTAGAGTTATTGTTTATTTAAGACAATCGTACAATGTTCCCGACGCCATGACAAGGCAAAAGCCGCGAGTGTTGCCATATACTACACATTGAAACGTCTGCGCCGGGTTGCTCTGAAAATAGAATAGTTCCTTTCTAACACTTTTCTAAATTAGCTCCACATTTACAATAGGTATGGATTTGGATTTTCTCGATGTGGTTGAAGACATAGGTGGTGGCTAGTGCGGTGTAAGAAACAAATGAATAATGTCATGAGTCCAATGTAGCTTCTCTTCCCGCGTATATCCTGATAAGTTCTCGCGTAATTTGTACCTCAGGAAGCTGAAGTACAAATTAATAGCAAGAATAAATGCCAAATGTACTATATGAAGTACAAATCGTTAAATGAAAAAATAATTTTGTCAAAATTAAATCTAAAATCAAATTGCGGGACTCGGTTGCTCGGTCTCAAGCCCTAAGCGATTTATAAAAAGTCGGGTAAAATTTAAAGCACATCGAAGGAATTGGTGAAAATCTTAGGAATCATTCTATAGGCGATGCGGCTAGCAACCCATCACTATTTTGATTCCCCTTTCCATTTATATTATTAATTATGCTAAACGTAGCCTTTAAGTCTTGATACCTTAAGCGCTGTCTACCCCGCAAGGGATAAAGACGTGATTTATGTAAAAAGAGTCGCCCGTATTAATTACCACTCTGTATTTACACACAGTTCTGGGCCCTATACTCCGAAATTCGATTTTCGAAGTTTATTTTGTGTCGTTCCGTTCACTCTCATAGTCATTAATTTGAGAGTGAAAGGGGCGGTATGATACGAACTTCGAAAATCGAATTTAGGAATAGCCCCGCTCTATGTAGTTAAATCTACCTACTTTATTAGCCAGTCGCTGGACAATTTCAATGATTTTGGTTTTAAGCTCATATTAATACTATCAAATATGTTTTCAACGTTCAAAATGTGGCCTCGACTTCAAGTGCATTGTGCTCCGAAATTTTATCCAAGTTTTTTTGACCTGCTATGGGTGGTGTAGCGGTATAGCACGTGTCACGGAATGACGAGGACCCGGATACGATTCCCAGCCATAGCTTTACTTTCGGATTTTTCTGTGTTCTAATTATCATTGTCGTTTAGAAATTTTAGTTTTTTTTTATTCAGTGTTTTTGATGAAACTTTACGTGTATTGCTAATAGAATGTTGCGATTTTATCGGATATTTTGCAATTTTTACACTACGGTTGAGCTATGCGCGTTTTCGTGTTCAGTGCTAGATTTACCCTACGTTCTATAGTGTCATGGACCCCAGCTTAAACCGGGTTTAATAACTAATTCACATACACTTACATACACAAATCACGTCTTTATCCCTTACGGGGTAGACAGAGCCTAAGGTAACAAGTACCTACAGACCACATTTAGCATGATTGTGGGCGTAGGTATAGGTGGAAAATGGAATCAAAATAGTGATGGGTTGCTAGCCCCATCGCCTACAACATGATTCCTATGTTTTTGCTCATTCCCTCGATAGGCTTTTACCATCTGCGCGGGTAGAGAAGCAACTGGTACATTCTATGTTTTTTCTTTACTCCCAGACCAGCATGGAAGAACTAATTCGAGATTCCTGCGAGTCGGTCTAAAACGTTATTAGGACTGCGTCAGTTTTTATCCAAGATCACAATAGCCAGCCTAAAATATGAAGCCGCATCGAATCAGCTTCAAGCACAGCCACGTCTTATCTCCAGCGAGTTTGGAATAAGGCCAAAGCCAAGATAAGCGTCTGGAGAAACAGCCTTTGTAGCCAACCTTAACTTATAATCCGGTTTGCCTTTAATAAGTTAATATTGGTTTTGGCAAAACGGCAAATTAATGTCGACTACCACTGACGTATTTCACTTTCAGCAGAAATGCTTTTGGCAGTTGCTGTTCTGTTTTAGATATACTCCCTGTAATAAATAGGCACGCATAAACCAAAATCAATCATTTTCCTCCGCAATTAGACGCCCAAGAAAGGTGCGCCGCGCGACTCCATAATCCCACTGCTTCCGCATATATCAAGCAACTATAACTATATAATTAAAAATTTAAGTTAGCATATTTGATGGCAGCTGCGAGGAATACAACAACGAATATGGGTCTGCTTCCATGCAAAGTTATAAGGCACATTAAAATGTGACTCTGTTTCATGGCTTAAGTGTGCTTCGTTATGCTCAATCCATTCGAAATCAAACTATGTTATCTTTCTATCTCCTCCAAATTGCACGAAAATATCCGTTTAGGAACTTTTCTTAAGTGATGAAGACCTTCCAAATTTTCATCGTTGCTCCTCATAATTACAACAAAACTTTGATTTTTAATGTATTTTAATGTATTTATTCGGCCATCAAAAGCGAAATTAACGGAACATGTTTCAGTTAACTCGGCTCGACATCGCCTCACTTGTTGCGTTCGAGCACGGAATTAACTGTTCATTGTAGTGATGGGAAGAGTGTTATACTCGTAATTAAAGTACAGTATGCTACCATAATTTAGACGATCGGATAGCATTGTGGTTGGAGAAGTTGACCACGAAGCTTGAGTGAGTTCAGATGTTACGAATGAAAAATACGAACGTTTGTTAACTTGGATGTTTAATATTTATTTAAGTAACTATGTATTTATCCGTCTAACACATACCCATAGCACTAGCTTTGCTTGCTTTGCAACTAGTTCAAATTACCTTAATTGGTTATACCGATAATGTACCAAAATAAAATTAAACCACCCAAACGAAATCCATGATATCTAGAAAACAAAATAATCCGCAGAAATTCGACGAGGGATAAAATATTTTGAGAAATTCCTACGGAATTGTAAGTTCTGAAGCGGAGGCGGGCCGTAGGCATTGGTTAGTGCTGTTCAAAACAAAACGCTAAAGATGCTAAAAAGTAAGAATTTACTGCATTAAAGTAATAGATTTTGATAATATTAAAAAAAACTTTTACGAGAGATCGTGGTATACCTAACTTTAATAGTGCTGGTAATTATTTTGTTAACCTATTGAAAAAAACATGGGTGCTGGGAACCCACGGACCCAACCGTAAATGGTAAAAAATTGTTACCTATCAGACCCGAGACCTGTGCATTTAATGTTCTTCAGTTGTAACTTGATTAGTTTTCTCTTCTTCTTCTTCTTTTATTTGTGGCGTATCAAGTCGTTATAGTGACGACAACTTCGCCAATGTCAATGTAATTTTTTTTATTAAAAAATCTTGTGACAAAATGTCGGCAACGTTGTACGGTAATGGTCAAAGACCCCCCTCCCCCCCTTTTAGTTAGTTTATTATTATTATTAGTTAGTTTATTAGTTTTCTCATGATATTCTCTAATATTTTTTTCATATCCGACACGAGTGTGAATATTAAAAAGTGTGATTTTACGTATTCACTGATGCGAATGCCCTCTCTACATCACTAGAGTGTCTGCTTCACTGGCAAAATCAACAGTTTCAGTTAAACTCTTCATTATAATATTCACTGATGAGCCCTACAAATAATGTCAAACACTAGTTGGCGTCTCTGTGGCTGACAGGTAATTCTCGCCATAGCCGTTAAATATTCCGAGAATAAAAGGATAGCTTCCTATCGATGTAGCTGGCTTAATAAACCAGTCTGTAAATATCAGAACTCCTCACACTTTAAAAAGGATTGGATTGTTACCACTAGTTACGGGCCTGGTATTGATTGCAAGATTTTACAAGATATTACGGTAATATAATAAGGTAACGTAAAGGTTACACTGAGAAACCAATATTGTACTACGATGGGCTCCATCGGTAACGATGGGATGGGATCATGAAGGGTTCCTTGGTTACGTTTGGGTCCCCGGAATAACAAGCTAGGTTGCATGTTATTTGGTCTATTCCTTGATACAACCTAGATAGTACAGCCTGCCGTCATATTTCCATCTGATTGGAAGCTACGTACATAACTCTATTGTCAAGAGAAAAGTTTAAAAGACGTGGAAAGACAATCACGTCTTTATCCCTTACGGGGCATACAGAGCATAGTGTCACAAGACCTAAAGGCCACGTTTAGCTTGATTGCGGGGGTAAAGGTGGAATCAAAATGGGTTGCTAGTCACATTGCCCTACAACATGATTCCAAAGATTTTCGGCCATGTGGAAATATATACGTATGAAAACTCGGTAGAGACGTGTCTTCTTGCTTATTTCGATCTTTAGTTTTTTTAACTAGCTTGCGCCTCTGGCTTTGCGTCAGTTGCAGAACTTTTTTCCAGTGGGAATTTAGCAAAATCTGTTCGTATTTATTTCTACAATTAAGAAAACGGTGTGAAATTTCAGTTTTCCGGATCTAAGGGTTTGAACTGGCGTAGATGTCAGTCAATACTTTTCTCTCGTATCGTATTCTATCGTATTTTAGGATGTTAATTCTGATTGAATTATTAGCAAAAAACCGCTAAGGTTATATTCAAATTAGCATTTTTAAACGTGACGCGGGTAGTCCCAAAAGTTTTCAACTTCTTTTATAGCATCATTTCCATCTGGCCAGTAACTTTTAAACACGTTTTATAACGGCATAGGTCCATGCAGTGTTTAAATTCATTAAACACTGATATAGGATGTTGTAAAAGTGGCCTTCTCTTGTTTTAACGGTTTTCTAAATATATTTGGACGGACGGACGTGTTGCATTCATTACGGTCGATGATTCAAACCGATTTTTATTGCACGAATGAATTCAATGAGTGAATGATAGGTACATTTCGTTCGTTACGTTTACTTAAAATCTGGAACGGTATTATCATAAACAACGAGGAAATACAGTTCTTTATTATCTTAATAATGTATGGGCCTTGAAATAGCCTGGAATTCGGCATTGAATATAAAATTGATGAAAGCATATTTTTGCGTGAGTTTTTTAAACTACGTACTCGCTAGCTGTTATTTTAATTCTGTTTTAAAACTTTATTTTGGAAACTTAAACTAAGTTCAGCTTTAGAATTTAAAATTAAGTCAAAGCCCCTCAACATACTAAAATTTAAAAAAATACGTACCTCAATTCTAAACAATCACAAAACAAAACAAACGGTTCAAACCAACGGAAATAGAACACTATACTCAGCCACTAGCACAGTAGTCCTGTATCGGTCCACGACTGTATCCCGTTGCCTGGCGCGACTATCCGCTCGGGCGGTCTCGGTTGCACTGGCTGGGCCCGCGCCTCCCCCTACCTGTTACAGGTAGTACACATCCAGAACTAAGTAGCTAATATTGATGGATAACGCGAATTGATTTCCGCGCGGTTCGTTTGCGTTCGGGACGTTGTGGTCAAGGCCCACATTTTGGCCAGGAAAAGGAACAGTAGGTTTTTCTTTCAGGCGTGCCGACCATCGCGGCTCAGGGGGGTGATATAATGAATTAATATTAGAAAGTTTGTGAGTAAGAATGTATTTGAATGTATTTTCTCTTTCACGCCAGAATAGTTGAACAGATCAGGATCATGTTTGGCACAGATATAGATAGTCTGGAATGGGCTACTTTTTAACCCGGAAAATGCCGTAGTTCCCGCGGAATAGCGATAAATGTATTCTTTATAGACGATGTTGCGGTCAACAGCTAGTAATTTCTATAGGCCGTTCGGCTGCAGGCGACTTCATGCATATAATAGCGGTGGCTCTCGCGAGACCGCCGTACCCAATCCCAATCACTCAATGCAAGTGAACGTGTCACTGCACTGTTCCTGTGTGTAACTTTTTAAAAATGTACTGCATGTAACTGTTAATGACAGCATGATTAGCTACATAAGGCTACGCACTAAAATTCTTTGATTTTGTATTTTCTCTGAAAGTGATTATTTTCTTGAGAGTAAAGAAAATCTTAAAACTTTTCCTTTTTTTTACATACATACTGCCGTGCAGATTTTAAAACGCAGTAAGTGCAAAAATGCTGTTTCGAGATAAACGCAAAAAACTACTTCAAACTTCGTTTTTTTCGTTATTTTGAAGAATTTTGCTAAATTTACACTTTAACTATAGCGTAAATGTTACAAGGATTATTTACAAAAAAAAACGAACATCCTCAGACTTATATTACGCATGGGAGGAGGTTTTTAAGAAAATCTGAGCTGTTACTGCTGAGATATTTTTATTAAAAATGTTTTAGAATACCAAATAATATGCAGTAGAAAAGCTTGATACTGCAATAGTTGAATCATGTTTGCAGAGTAAACTACAGTATGTTCATCATGTTTACTGCATTTTTGTTAGAATGTAGCAATCGTTTGAAATGCTACGAGTTATTTTACTGCTTATTGTAAGAAAATTGAACGTAAAAATGTATAAAATGACTCGAGTAAAATTCACATTCTACAATATTTTTTATCGGTATCATTAGTCACCAATATTATGTACAAATAAAACTAATTGTATAACATTTTATTTTTGACTAATAATGAATGATTACCATTAAAAACTTTAAATTACTTTCATTCTTAATTGAGAATAAAGTCAAAATAATACACAACGTTTCATTGTTTCTATAACTTTTTATTTGCGTATAATTAAATCAGCCTTACTGAGATCAATGATAGGTACATTGTTTTAAAATAATAGTGCTTATTTATATAAAAAAAAAACAATTGTGACCTAAATAAAACAAGGAACTTAGTTATGAGATCAGACTTAATTAATATCATAATTATTCATTAATTTACAATCTTAAAAAATATATGTACCATACCAATATATTTCTTTTAGAAGTATAGGTAAAAAAACTTAAGTAAAGTTCCACTTACAAATAGTTCTGATATAAAAAAGGAATTTACAGCAAATCAAATGCAGAATTTCGAAAGGGTACAGCATTAATTACTTAAGGTTTTTACCTATAATTGTAAAAGATACAAAAAATCTACATGATCTTGTAAAAAACAAACATCACAATTAGAAAAATTAAGCTTTGACTTATTAAAACTTCACATAAAATCAAATAAAAAATATTCTCATTAAAAAAAAGGGGCCGGGACTCCTCGATCTTGAATTCATTTTCTTATTTCTGTAAACAAAATAAAATCTGATGTTAAAGAATTATAAACACACAGAATGGAACAGAAAGAGAAAAACAGAAGGCATCAAACACTATCTTCACAAACAAACATGCATTAGAACTACGGGCCTTTTATTAACGTAACAAATTAGACAGTAAATTAGGTGTATAGATTGTTTTTCATATATTTAGTTTATGTACTAATCTTGCATATCTACTACAGTGTTATTTAAATAACCAATTTTTTATATTTAAAATAAACGGATCACTCACGTCTTAGAACGAGTTTAACTCTACATGTTTCGGGCTAATCACGGCGGCTGCCAGACGCACACACTCCGGGGACTCCGGGAAGAAGGGCCACGGAATAGCCCGAAACATGTAGAGTTAAACTCGTTTTAAGACGTGAGTGATCCATTTATTTTCACTATAAGTAAGTCTCACGATAGTTTCATGTTTAAACCAATTTTTTGTTTGCTTAATCAATAAAATAAAACGCATATCCTCCTTGTGATACGTGCACAATACAATTCAAGGCGTTAATAATATTTAAATAACTGAATTTCAAGTACATATACCTATGTACTTACCTCGAATGCACGGCAGTCGTCGAGCCACAAAACGCCACGACTATCCTGCTCATACGGTGTCCGAGTCTCCACTGACCAACCAATTGCTGAATAATATGTAGTAAGTTAGGCCAAAAACGCAGTACAAACATTAAAAAATATTAAGTTACCAACTAAAATGCAGCAAGTCAACGTAGGTATACCGCGATTTAGATTGTAGACTTATATTCGTACGATTAGCAAATACCGACTAATGAGCAGTTAAACTTTTATCCGCCGTGAAAATCGCAGTACAAAGTAAAAAAAAATTTCATTTACAAAGTAATACGCAGTAAATTTGACGCATAATGCGATTTAAATAAAATATATTATTTTTATTTTTCAATAATTACTGACTAACTAAGAGTAAGTTGCCTAATCACTGCATTTTAAATGGTCCTTACAGATATGCGTAAATTGTATCTTTACAGTTCCAATAAAGTAAGTTGTTTCTTGCTACATTTTGGTTAGTGCTACGGTGTATTGTTTACTGAGCACTTTGACATACTGCTCGTAGAGGCTTCGAAGGAGGCTCCGGACCAAAAAACCGATTACATATATGTGTGCGTTTCGATGCACTGATTCTGAATCACTAATAAACAGAAATCACTCAAAATGCCACTTACTGCGTTTTAAAATCTGCACGGCAGCATACATATACCACATCTTTATCCCATACGGAGTTGACAGAGCCTAAGGTAACAAAACCGCAAGGCTACGTTTAGCATGATTAGGCGTATAGGCGGAAAGGGAAATCAAAATAGTGATGGGTTGCTAGCCGCACCGCCTATATCATGATTCCTAAGACTTTCGCCCATTCCCTCGATGGGTTTTTAGCACCTGCGCTGGAAGAGAAGCAACTGCCAAATTTTATGTTTTTTCTATACTCCCAGACCAGCCTGGAAGATTTAATTAAAATTGAAGATTATTTAACATTTAGTACCTATACAATGTTTCCTCTTACATGTCTAAATAAGTATTTCTTTCGATTTCGGCCGAAACTCAGGCGGACGCCAAAGAGTTGGTTTCGGTTTCAAGTGGAAATCTGGTTTTGTTCAAATGCTATTAGAAATAAACAGATCTTTGTCACTGTAGCTAACAGAGCAAATTCGTCTTCCAACGTTTTGCTATTTTGTTGTAGGAGTTTTGTTGGAGTAGCGGTTTTTTAAGAGATTGTGTGTATGTATTTAAACAGTTAATACGCGTACCGTCACGCCTCTTTCCCATAGGGGTAAGTAGCAGAGACCACCTTCTTCATCCACATTCATTAATCTCTTCATACTTGCTCATCTGTTTCAGGTACTCTTTACCTAAACTTAAACTTTACGCTTTATTGTACAGGAATAAGTAACAAATTAAAACAATAGAAAAATATTGATGTATGTACGCACACAAATGCATAGTGGTCCATTTAAGAGATCTCTTGAAATTAATCTTTGAATGTTTAGATGTTCGGTAACTCATCCAGTTATGGCATTATATCCTGCAATCATTGCACTAAGACTTGTTTTACATCCACCGAAAAACTTACTTCCATGCTGGTCTGTGAGCAAAGAAAAAACGTAGAATGTACCAGTTGCTTCTCTTCCCGCGCAAATGGTAAAAACCCATTGAGGGAATGGGCGAAAATCATAGGAATTATGTTATAGGCGATGCGGCTAGCAACCCATCACTATTTTGATTCCACTTTCCACCTCTACGCCCTCAGTGTCTTGCTAAACGTGGCCTGTGGGTCTTCTTACCTTAGGCTCTGTCTACCTCGTAAGGGACAAAGACGTGATATATATGTATGTATGTATGTACCGAAAAAAAAAATGAAGGATATTAGCCACCATGTTTTTTTTTATCTTTTTAAATCTGGAGAATTTCGAAGTAAAAGCAATTAGGTACTTGCAATGGACGCGGAACTGGGTGAAGAACATACCTACTTACAGTGTGATAGTATTTAAGAAAACCTTCGAGTCTGTCCTGCTGTCTCACTCATTCTTATGGGTTTGATACTTGAATTGGCCGATTGTACTCGAAACCCGAATGTCGTTCTAGAAGCTTTCGGACTATACACCATTTTCCAAAACATTGATATCGGAATACGGTACAATAATTCCCAACCTCGTATTAGCTAAGCACTAAGTATAACAAATACCATTCCATAAATACCAAGCCGTCCTATTCAAGAGGTATTTGCCCGTCTATAATAATCGAGTAAATACCAAAGACTGTTCACACTTCCGTTCGCAATACACTGAAACTCGTCAATCCAAAAGGGCTCAAGTGTATTAGAATCTGTAGTGTTTTACGCTGTTTTGGTACGTGCAACCACGTGGCTTTAAAATTAGCAGTGCCGATTCTGGACGGATGCATTGACGGTTTACATGTTTATTTACTTTGAGTTCTGTTCTTATATCGTTCATCATATTCGTTTCGCGTGCCTTGACCGCTTTTCCTATACACCACAGTTTTCTCTGTTTCTTTCCTTATTATTAAAAAGCTTCAAACATAACAGCGGAAAGTATGAAAAGTAAAACGAATGTTGCCGTACAGTCTAACGCTCTTGGGATTACAATGATGTTCGCCATTTCTTTCTGTTCAATGGTGGAATATGAGGTTAGAAAGAGCCGATGAAAACGATCGTGAGCGCTAGCGCTTTAGACAATAATGGTTTGTAGTTTCTCATCATTCCATGAGGCGTGGATACCAATACGCTATCCCATGTAATTATAAGATAGAGGTGGTACAATCTTGTGCCAGGTCCGTTCAGATTGCTACTACTATCTTACTCGCTAATCATACGACCAAGATACAGCGCTTGAGCTACTGTGTTTCAGCGAAAAGACGGCCGGTTGAATTGTTGGCACATAAACCCTTCTATCTTAACCCAGTAGCCTGGCAACTAATCTGCAATACTCTGTCCTTTTAGATGTTCATGGGTGATATCAGACTTAATATCAGGGGGGTTACCACGACGTCTTAATGCGATTCAATTCCGATTCAAGAATGACAGCTAAAACCTGAACTGCTCGTTGCTTGTTTGCCAAAAAACACAAATAATTTGTAAAATGATTAATTTTAAAACGCAGAGAATGTGTTTTCGTTTCGATAGAAATTTCAAAATGTATTACTACTCACCGGCTTTCATTCGCTTAATGTATTTGAATATGCATGCTTCGCATTGAAAAAAATAACATAGTCTTATTTGATTCAATCACTTCAGACAAAATAATACATCTGACATAAAATAAATCATACAATTTATCGTTAACATGCTCACAGAAGTAATGAAGCATAAATTTATGCTCACACAACCCCGTGAATATCACACGTCTCTCTCTTTTACACGCTTACTAAATATATTTATTAGAATGAACATTGATAATAAACATGTAATTTACGTGCCTACCCGTATTCGTATTTTATTAACATTTCGTGGCAAAAATAAAAGCTATGTTGCTGTAGATTTATGATACAGATGCAGTACATTTTTTACTTCTTAAAATCTATCGCCGTTGCTTGTGGCTGAATTCATTTGACTTATTTATATGTTATAAAGTTTTATATGAAAATTGCCCACTTTTAATGAGAAATTTTTCCAGGAACCTACAAAATGGAATGGATTAAAGATCGCAGAAATTTCGCAAAACTTTTCAAACATGGTGTGGAGCATTCAATCAATTTATTTTAGTACCTAATTGAAATTATATTTCGCAAATTGCGTGCGATCGCTGATCGTGTGTGTGCAAATTGTACAGATACGGTGATTCTGACACTTCAAAACAAAAACTTATAATAATTATATTATTTGAGTTCGAAATAAAAGCATGGTAACTACCCCATTCCCTAATATACACTTTAAAATTACACTCAAAGTCGAGTACCAAGCAACTATCTTGCTTCTGTAAAGTTTTTTTTTTATATATGAATAGGAAGGCAAACGAGTAAGTGGGTCACCTGATGGTAAGTGATCACCACTGCCCATAGACACCCGCAACCCCGGAGGGATTGCAGATGCGTTGCCAACCTAGAGGACTAAGATGAAATGCCTCTTGTGCCCGTAATTTCCCCGGCTGTCTTGCTCTCCACACCGGAACACAGCAGTGCAAGCACTGCTACTTAGCGGCAGGATTAGCGAGTAAGATGGTGGTAGCGATCCGGACGGACCTTGCACAAGGCCCTACCACAATGGCAATTAATCTAGGGTGTTTTTTAAAAGAACTCTTAGAAGTTAGGCATCTTATCGGTGGGGGAATGTTTTCGCGGAAATACGGTATTTCGGAAACTACCGGTAAATGCTATAGTTTTGTGGGGATTAATAGGTACTTAAACACATTTTTCTAAATTAATGTAAAGTTTTTCTTACTAAGGTTTTCACGGGCTGGCCATAAATAATACTGTATTTTTCTGGGATAATAAATATCGCTTATCTCTTCTTCGGGAGCTGACATTATCTTTCAAAATTTCTAAACTGATTTAGTGGTTTTGACGTCGAATAACGGAAAATATTTATTATTACTCATTGTTTTAACTAAAGTCTGATATTTTATTCAGTCATTGATTTCGATACGTATTGTTAAACCGGTTGATAAAATGAAATCAAAAATTTATTTTTGAATGCTGAATGCAGGGGAACAGATATGGAGAGAGTAGAAGTAGACCAAAAAGTCCTAGAGTGGCAGGGGAAGCCTTTACCCAGCAGTGTAATAATAACGAATTTGGATGAGCATTCGATCGCTGTGCAGAGCAGCTGTCGACATAGTGATGATATCTAACTTCCTATTGGAGATGGGCCCGAATGAAGTAGCGACTATTTAACAGACTGAAAGATCCTAATATTTTTTTAACATAATCCTATTTTTCTTATGAAATCTGCTTATTAATGTAGCTATCAAATGAATCAAGAATTTTACTTCTTGATTTTTTATGTTTACTTTTACGGTTTTACCGTTAGAAATTAAATTTCTTAACGGAACTGAAAATTAGAACCCCTGCTTGCCTGCTGAATTAGCCTAGCATGCCTGCTATGAGTGGTGTAGCGGTATTACACGCGTCACGGAATAACGAGGATCCCGGTTCTATTCCCGGCCATAGCATTACTTTTCGGATTTTTCTGTGTCCTAATTTTCAGTGTCATTTAAACCTATTTAAATTTTAACATTTTATTTGACGACCTAGTGGTTAGTGACGCTGACAATGAAGCTAGAGGTCCCGGGTTCGAATCCCGGTAGGGGCAGACATTTGTATGATGAATACGAATGTTTGTGCCCGAGTCATGGATGTTTTATGTATTTAAGTATGTATTTATCTACATTATATAAGTATGTTTATCCGTTGCTTGGTACCCATAGCACAAGCTTTGCTTAGTTTGGGGCTGAGTCAATTGGTGTAATTTGTCCCAAGATATTTATTTATTTATTCATTTAAATTTAGCTATCTATCAATCAATTCTTATAGCTTAATAAAAAGAACGCCATCTTTTTTTTATTGACGTAACCTAAATATACACAAATCGGATCAAGAACCTCATCATAAGTGCTGATCTATCTTCAGTTGGGTGTTAGCTCTTCCTATTTTTCCATGATTACCTGCAGAGAAGGGGATTCTGCCTCCCTCAAAAGCCTACCGTTAAGACGTTTACACATTGAAGCCTTGTCTTTTATTATAGAGGCTTGTTTACCTTACAAAATTGTGTTCAGCTACGAACATTTTAGTAAGTATTTTGTCGTAGTAACATGTAGGTTATGTTATGGAACTATGTCGGTTTATCACACTATTGACAGTGATAAGGTACTAATAAATTCAGTTACTTTTAAGGCCGATCGTATACCTACCTTATCTTCTGGGCATATACCTCATAATGAGAGAGTTTGCCTGTAGTTTAAACGCAAGTTCTATGTAAAATTGGTAATTCACACTATGGTTATTGTTGAAATGTAGGTAGCTTTTTTTTCAATTTCTGCAGGAACAAAACAAAAACCCAGTTTCTTGTTATTTAGTACTAATGCTTTACTAACATGAAATATAACCATAATAAACTAATGTATTCTTCCATGCTGGTCTGGGAGTAAAGAAAAAACATAGAATATACCAGTTGATTCTCTTCCCACGCAGATGGTAAAAGCCCATCGAGGGACTAGGCGAAAGTCTTAGGAATCATGTTATAGGCGATGCGTCTAGCAACCCGTCACTATTTTGATTTGCCTTTCCGCCTATACACCCACAATCATGCTAAACGTGGCCTTGAGGTTTTGTTACCTTAGGCTCTGTCTACCCCGTAAGGGACAAAGACGTGATATGTGTATGTATGTAGATATTTATTCAGAGGTAAGAGCGTAGGTTTGAACCTACGAACTTATTTCCGATGAGGCCAAAATTAATACCACTGGGCTTTTACAACGGCTATTTACTAGTAATGATAAGGTTTCTTGTACCAGTTGCATTTAGTTTTATTATTATTGCATCATTGCAAATAACGTAAAAGTCATGGAGGACATGCTTTACTCAGCTATATTTGTTGTAGGAGTCATCCGAAACCCGTACCTGCTAAGGATTACGCTCGGGTACCCATAATCCGTGTCTTCGCATCAAATATTACATTAGGTATCAGGTTTGCAGTATTTCAATACATTTACTTTTGTTACACTAACTCCGTGTTGCGAGAGTTAGTTTTATTTATTTACGTAATACCTTTTTTGTTCACGATTTATCATATTTTGTTGGGATTACCTGGGGGTTTATCATGACGCCTTAGTGCGATTCAGGTCTGTCAGATTCATACTAAAAATGACATCTAAAACCTGAACTGAGTCGACGTCATGCTAAGGTCCTGAAATTAACTATTCAAATTCAAATTCAAATTCAAAATATCTTTATTCAGTTTAGGCTGTACAAGCACTTATGAATGTCAACAAAAAATCTACCACCGGTTCGGAAAATCCCTGTTGAGAAGAATCCGGCGAGAAACTCAACAGTGTATTTTTTTTTAAACAGATTACAATAACTTACTTTAAACACTTGAATGCAAATACGCGCATCAAAAGAAGAAAAAACAAGTACCTACCCATTTCCATTGTTTCTTTTACTTTCAACTTTGTTCAAAACAAACAAGATTCAAACTCAATTGTTTGTACATTTAAGTTATTGCCCTTTTTTCCAACAAACAAATATGGACTCGCCTCGAATATTGAAACTCGCATATTGTGCTCCAAAATTTAATGAAATATTTTTTTAAATAAGTTTCCGATGGATGTTTATGTGTATCGCAAATTGCAGTGATTATTGCAATTTGGTCGAATACTTTATACTGAAGAGCAAATTTAACGGGTAGTGTCATACGATGTTGTATGAAAAGCGACTCTTTATTTTTGCTCGTCGGTGTAAATACACAATCAGACTGCGTTGTATGAGCAATTTCTAGTTTAGAATGCGTAATATAAAATAACTGTGCTTTTTGAATTACAGATAACAAGATCAATTTACGTCGCTTCTTTTTATTATGAGCTATGAAGTTGTAATAAAACTCTTGCTCTAGGTCTGAGAGGAGGCCTGTGCCTTACAGTGGGACGTATATAGGTTGGAACTGACGATGATGATGACAACGAAAAGAGCGAAAGCACGTCATTCCCTGTCCTAAAAAAATCAGTAGCATTCTCGCCGTAATCAAGCAGATTCACTAGAAACAGATTGAACATCAAACATACATACATACTAACCGTCACGCCTCTTTCCCACAAGGGTAGGCAGAGACTACTTTGTTCCAATCTCTACATACATGCTCGTCGCTTTCGGGTACTCCTGACCTGACTTTTTTCCAAAACGTCTCCTATTTGGTCTCGGAACGTCCGAACATCGAAAACATCAAAAACATTATTTAAACCCAGACTAACATATTTCAAAACTGTATTCAACGCAGAATTCATTCAACAAGTTATGCGGGAGAAAAATTGCCTAGTTAAAGAGCCGGCGACATTAATATCTTGAACAACGAACATTCCGCCAACAAAGGCGAGAAGAGTTAGTGGCATATATTTTAATGCGGTCCTGTCGGTGTTGCCATCACACGAGCACTCTGGCTTTTTAATATCGCCCTGAGACTCTAAATGTGTTTCATTTGGTGTGGCCAGATGCTACCGCCAGGTGAAATATCGTCCGCAATTTGAACCGAGGATTCCGCCGTTCTTTTTCACTTGCCAACCACGGTCCCAGGGGAAGTAATTTGGCTCAACGTAAAAGAGATTATTTTGTCTGTTTAAATGTGATTGAGGTTTGAACTCCACCCATTATTCACCTGAAAGCCTGAAATTCTTGTGAAGGTCTCGTCGATGTCAGACTGGGATTATCTTTGTATATCCAACTATGAAATTTTTCTTTGTTGAGGATTCTTTCAAGTTTCAATAAGGCTGGTATTGATTTTATACTTATTATTTGGAAACTAAGGTCAACTCAATTTCAAAGTTACTTGTTTTGGGACCAAAATTAGTTATTTGCTTGAATAAACAACAAGATTAAGTTTGATGCAAGAAAAGTGAAATTTTAAAAGATGTGAATTATAATGAACTAACTTCTGCCCGTGACTTCGTCCGCTTCTTCGCAATAATTATTAACGTCGCGGCTCTAGGAAGCTACGACCTATGACATGTTTATCGCTATCCCGCGGGAACTATGCAATATTCCGGGATAAAAAGGAGCCTATGTGTCTAGGGTACCAGCTATCTTCGTTCCAAATTTTATCCAAATCCGTCCAGCCGTTTCTGTGTGAAGAAGGAACAAACATACATACTCAAATCGTCACCTCCATCCATCCATCCTCACAAACTTTCGCATTTATAATATAAGTAGGATTTATACAGTCGTCAGTTAGATATAGGTACTCAACCTCCGGCCGCACGTTGCATGTGACCTACCGGGCTCTTGTGATTGGCGTATCTAAAGTTACAAAATTTACTGTTAACCATTTTAAATTTGAAGTAGAACAGCATATAAACATATTTCTCAAACTTAATTTTTAATTACTTAAGTAAATACATCGTTAACTTGGAATCACGTTTAATTAAGCCTTAAATAATTTTTGGTTGTGGCCCTCGACACTCTGACTGAGACGTGTTTGTTGCCCCTATAGAAAAAAGAAACCGACGAGCATGTATGAAGAGATTGATGAATGTGGATGAAGCGAAAAATGTATGTCAGGATCGTAGCAAGTGGAACAAAGTAGTGTCTGCCTACCCCTGTGGGAAAGAGGCGTGACGGTATGTATGTATGTTTGTATGTGTATAGAAAAAAGGTTGAGTATGGTTGCACTAGGTACTCCCTGTATTATCAGAGCCACGTAACTCGTTTGACAAATGTCCAGGCTGCGAGTTGGCGTCACACGTATGCTATGCAGGCATTAAAATTCATATCACCGCAGTGAGTTTATTGTAAACTGCTAAATAACTAAAATCGGTTCGTGTCGCACTTTAGTACAGTAATATACACTGACGAGAAAAAAAACGGGTCGCTTTCCTTACAAAGTTATGTAAAAAGTGACCCGGTATTTTTGCCCGTGAGTATAGGTATTGATGTAAAATTAGTGCAAAGGTGGGCTCGATTTTACCGTGTAGTGCTTTGCTGTCAGGCGCAGAAGTGCTTTTGGTGCACATGCACATCTGCATTTTAACGGTTAATGTTGTTTAAATGACTGTATTAACGTACTTAACATACGCAGGCTGTCGTAGGTACTTATATTCACTATTTAACCGTATTACATTGCAAACTAAGTAAATTATTGGTTCCGCACTTTGAACATGTTAAGCACTTTGAGGTAGATACCTAAACTTAAACTCAATCGGAATTGAATCGCATTAAAGTTCATGGTAACCTCCTTGGCCAAGTTAGCTAAATGGTTGCATGTGACACATTTAGGTGGTGTAAAAGAGTCACAGACTGGACACCATAAGATTGATAGCGGCGGCGTGGTAGGAGTGAGCTGGACGTGTTTCTCGACAATTGCGGACACCGTACAGGATCGGGACGGGTGGAAAAAACTGAAAGAGGCCTTTGTTCAGCAGTTCAGCCTTTGTTCAGACACCTTTGGACACCTATCAAGGCTACCAATATAAAATATGACGGCCATGACGTTAAGTTTCTAGCAACTGCTTTCTAAAAGCTACCAACATAATCGCATTCCGGCAACCCCTGACTATAAGTGGCTTCCATCTTTTTACAAGTACATAACACATATGTTGCCAGCGGCAGCCAGCTCAATGCATTAGCGGAAACGGTACTTGAACACGAATTATTTGCGAGTCTCCGCATTTCCGACGACACATTTCAAAATGCGGAATCATAAGGGAAAGCGGAAATGTCGTGGAAATAATAACGCGCGTGTTTTGTGATTAAATTAATTTATTTTGGTGACGGTTTTGAGGAAATATTGTGAGTAAACAAAAGAAAAATGAAATGTGAATTTTAACGATAGATAGATTTTTTTTTGTTTATATTAGGAAGTTGATGGGTATTTATGACTGGCCCAGATGGGGTAGTCATAGCGCTTGTGATGTTTATTATGATGTAACGATTAAATGTCGCAATATATTCTTAGAAGTTTTTTAAAGAAATATAATATGGTATGCTATGGGTAAAAAAGAACCCAAATCGCCCCCAGTGAGTAAAGTGTATAAATAATATTTTTTTTATCTAAGTATTGTTGTATTGTATTGCTAGGTATGTTCTGCTTGGTAGTAGACAATGTGATATTCTTCTTAAACTTAAGAACTACGCTTTTGTCAGCGAAGTGCAAGAACAAAAAACCCTTATCCTCCAAAAAAATATATTTGTACAATAAAACCCATTTTCAGTTTTTACCGTTCTCTCGCGACCTATCAAAGTTGATACTGAGTTAAAAGGGTACCATTAAAAGTATTTTAGGAATACCCCTGAGAAATTTTAAAAGCTTTCCAATATATTTCTTTGTGTGTGTTTAACAAACAACTACATTCGTTTGATATAAACACACTTCGATGAAAGCCTTTAACAAGCGGAAGAAAATTCACCAGTTCTAAGGTTTTTATGAAAACATTGCCGCTTAGTGCATTCCAATTTTTAAACTTCAGTAGCATAATCTGCACTGTTGGATGCACCGGCGTTTTGTTTTTATTCACTACATAGTATAAAATAAAGTCGCTTTCTCTGTCCCTATGTCCCTATGTCCCTATGTATGCTTATATCTTCAAAACTACACAAACGGATTTTGATGCGGTTTTTTTTAATAGATAGAGTGATTCAAGAGGAAGGTTTTTATGTATAATAACTACATAGTATAAAATAAAGTCGCTTTCTCTGTCCTTATGTCCCTATGTATGCTTATATCTTCACAACTACACAACGGATTTTGATGCGGTTTTTTTAATAGATAGAGTGATTCAAGAGGTAGGTTTTTATGTATAATAACTACATAGTATAAAATAAAGTCGCTTTCTCTGTCCTTATGTCCCTATGTCCCTATGTATGCTTATATCTTCACAACTACAAAACGGATTTTGATGGGTTTTTTTAAAAAGATAGAATGATTCAAGAGGAAGGTTTTTATGTATAATTCTACGCAGACGAAGTCGCGAGCAGAAGCTAGTTGTCTTAAAAATTTAAGAAAGTTAAATATAAGAAAGCAAAATCTTAAAAATATATATATATACAGACTCCTTACTTATTGATTATTTTCTATAAAATTGTGTATATTCTCTTTTATTTGTGTGTATTGCAAAAAGGAATAAATGTCTTCTTTCTTTCTTTCTTTCTTTCTTTTACTAGAGTAAAAAGTATTCATCATCAATTCGGGATAGTATAACTTTCTAATTGTAACATTTCTTTTATTGTCCATGTTGTTCCAAAGATTAATCCCTACGTACAAACTAAGAAGAAGAAAACGAACGAACAAACAAAGATTACCTCTATTGTGATACTTTACGTTGAAAAAGCGTCGTTTGTTCCGGCCAGTCCATTAATGTTTCTTTCAACAAAAACGTACATGTCAGGTCAAATTACACGTCAATTTGATAGAAAACCAATATTTTTAACCATCAAGGGCGGAGTTAACACTATTTTTATCAAATTGATTTCTACTTCCATAATGGTCTGGGAGCAAAGGAAAAACATAGAATGTACCAGTTGCTTCTCGTCTCGCGCAGATGGTTAAAGCCTATCGAGGGCATGGGCAAAATTCTTCATCACTGTTTTTGACTCCCCTATCCATTTATACGCCCACAATCATGCTAAACGTGGCCTTAAGGTATTGTTACCTCAGGCTCTGTCTACCCCGTTTGGGATAAAGACGTGATATTATATGTATGTATATCTACTCTCTATACTCTGATTTCTGGTGACCTGTCAATCGTTCGAAGGTTAGCTGGAAGACATCACTTTAAGGGATAAGTTCGCCTTTGTACATCTGTTTTTCTCATTACCTGTAAAAATGATTGGCCGTACTGACATCATCAAAACTGTTTTTAATTTAAGAAGCAATCTGCAACTACATCAAAATTAAGCTAAACAACATTCCCCTGAACTACTCGAATACCGACATTAAAGTTTACCAAACACGTTCATCATCTCGTGTCACAGGGTGTTGCAAAACCACTTATGAATATTAGTGCCGTGACAATCATCCCGTATGCTGCGTACTTACACCGCTAACACGTAACACGCAGCCGATGACTTGAATACAGTTACTTGGCTTAGATAGGACTAGTAGGTGTGTGACTAGTTGTACTGGAAAAGGTAAAGGGAAAAGGTACTATTGAGGTAAATTAATCAGTTTAAATTTCAAAACGACACTGAAAAATAGAACACTGAAAAATCCGAAATGTGAAGCTATGGCCGAAATCTAATTTCTAACGGGTATTTTTTTTTCTTTTTGTGTACTCATGACGATCTTTTTGTGAATCTACATTGACATTTCATTTAGCTTTATTTTTGTTTGTTGTTATTTTGTTTTAATTCAATATCAGTTATTATTATTATTATTTTATTAGGTACAATTGAGGATCCTTTTCTGAATTATTTATGTTTCACATTTAATTGTATTTTTAAAAAGGTGATAAATAAATTTAATCTAATATAATCTAACCGTAAAAATAAGTAGAAAAAATCAAGTAGTAAAATTCTTTATTATATTGATAGTAATAATCAGTTTAGTAGAAAGTAGTGTTATGTTACTAAATAACACCATGGTATTAGTAGAGTAGCGTAGTAGTATTGCAGTAGTTTAGTTTAGTCATATTTTGGATTAATTGTATACAATACGAGTAGTAAGAGGTTGCTCTTCAGCAGATCGTAGGGCGTCTTTAACCCTTTTTACCTGCTATAAATTGTTCTTCTTAAATCTGATCTAAAAGTTATGGAATGGTACCTATCGTCGCCTATTTTTTACATAATTATGTACTGTTTTCTGTATTAATTAAGCGGTGTTCAAGTGAGGGTCATTGTGTGGTATTGTAAAATTTAATTAAAAAATGTAGTCAACCTGTACGAGTAAAACCAGTTTTAGCATAAAACTATAGATTTATAGGACTACAATAATTTTATGGTATTATTAGGCCACGCGTTTAGAAAAATGTTTTTTTTTGTCAATTTTAAGCCGTTGTTGACGGCTGGCCTTGCAATTTTATTATAGCCAAGGAAAAGGAAGACAAAAGAACACAGTCTCTTTTTTTATATTCGGTAAGACGAGAATTTGCCCACGTAGCGTTAAGTAAATAATTTGATCGGATAATTTTGAAAAAAAGTGTGATCAATAAATAGTTTTTTTTTAATTTGACATCGATACAACTTTTTTCAATAATTGACAAATTCAATACCTAACTAAATTAAAACTGAATCATTTTCTGTTATTGTCTATAGTAATTATAATTGATATCATTATTGGTATCGATACAAATGGTAGGAAACCTGAAAATCCCGCAGTCAATATAATATTGTGGCTGACACTGTGTTTGTCGATCCATTCACTTCAAATCAAAGTAATTTGATTAGACACAGATTCCGTAGAAACGCCGAGTGCTGCTCCTGTAATTCCCCTTTTGCTATGGTAACCATGAGCGACGGTGATTTTTCGCCAAAAACTTGCATGGTTGCATGCCTCACGGTTCCTCCATTTCCTGCAAAACAAGTTAATAAAAAAGGATAACAATAAGTTAAAGATAAACCTCATTCATAAACGTTCTATAGGCTTCTGCTAACTTAGCAATCGTTTGTCCTTATCTGTGAAAGGTAAATGTCAAAGTGACAGATAAGGACAAACGATTGCTGAGTTAGAAGTCTACAGAGCGTTTATGAATAAGACTGAAAGTCTTTATAGTCTTTACTTGTAGTTGTTCGGGTAATATGTCTTTAAAGCGACTCAACTAGTTCTCAGGGAGACTCAGCAAATAGTATTGTGCACCAACTGAAAACAAAGGCTAGTAAAAATAATTAAATTCGCCGCACTGCACTTCCAGTGATTCTTTTGTGTTGTGAAAATACGCCTATGTCGGTAAAAAGAGGGACGGTAGACAGATAAAAATAGTACCCGCACAAAATATTTTTACAAAATTCATTAGTGTTTAAAAAAAATAAAAGTGTTCACGCTAAACGTGGTCTTTAGTCTCTGTCTACTCTGTAAGAGATAATGTGATAATATTTATGTATGTATGTTCAAAGTGTTCGTGAAATATAACATTTTGAAATGCATACAAAAATGCTTTCTTGGCATCAGTGTAGTGTGAGCAGTATAATTGTACGTTTATTCAGACTCCCACAAAAAGAGACAGAATTAGGTCCAAAATGGATGCCTTTAAAGACTAGTATATCGACCATTTTTTGTTAAGACAGCAACACATTAGTAATACCCACGTTGCTCTGGCTCTGGCGGTGACCACTTAACACGTTGGCCATGAGCAATTGAGCATCACAGGTGGGTTCACGTAAACTTTTCTGTGTGGCCATGAGTATGCCCGGGGGGATCAGAAGCTCATTTTTCTCGAAGTTGATGCTCATGGAACCTCAGTAATAGGGCGATGATGTGAGTATCACCAGTGGAATCACTAAAGTAAGAGGCGTGGAAGCAACATTTTAGTTGTTGGGCAGCCAACGTGTTAACATCAGGCGGGCTGCATATAAAAAAGCGATTTGTCGTGGGTACTGTTTTACTCTTGTTTACTAGAGTGGGAGGAAAGAGGGGAGATTAAAGCGCTCGAGGGTGTTTCAGCTGTTGCATGCAGCTCGGCAGGCTTCAGGGAACTTTCAAGTGATTTTAAATAAAGATAAACTTAGTTTTGTATATGTTGTAGCGTTAACAGTATGTGATTTGGTTAATATGATAATGCGGGAGCTCACGGTGGCAATATGGCTAATGCTTAGAAACGTTTAGTCCCTAGGCTTGAGAGTTTGGCTTGGTAAGTCAGTGAGTAAATGCTTTATTGTACCAAAATAAAGAAAGAAACAAAGAATTGATTAAAGATACGATATTGGTATGTGATTGGTGTAAGCGACATCGAAAACTGGTTTTATTTCAGAGCGAGTAATTGAACGCCCTCAAAAACGTATACCTAACTCATAATTGTAGCATATTATAATTATTTATATACATAGGTATTAATTATATTATATATATATATATATATATATATATATATATATATATAGTTATTGCTTGTTTAATAGCAGAGGATGTAATTCAACCGCTTTATTCCCGTCCTTCCATTGCTAAAAAACATTTAAAAGTAAACAACGAAAAGAAAAAGTGGGCGCCAGCGAGTCTAAATTTTTTTAGGAGAGTTTTGCAAGGGATAACCCATTAAGATACTCTTATTGATTTACTTCGGCCTCAGTGCCAAAAAAGATTTTTGTTGTAAGAAAAACAAAATCTGTCTTCATAATAAACAATCGCCACATTTCTTCTGCTATTAAGCGCCAACAACAAAACATCTAATTTATCAGCTCATCAACAATTCACGTGAAATATCCACATAAAGGCTACCATTAGCCTTGTCGGCGTCTGAGCGTGGTAAACAAATGTTTGTTGGCAAGGAACGCTTCCGCCTTCCACGCAGGATATTGTGTGGTCAGATTTATGCCGTGGCGGCGCCATGGAATGTCATTAACTATGGAATATAGAGTATGGGCCCTAGAACTGTGCCTTGCGGTATGCTTGCTATTTAAATGACTATTGCTTTAGCGTGCATTGTATAAGTTACTCTAACGATGGCTTTAATCATAACCGACGATTTTTGACAGAAAACCTATGAAATATTATGTCAAAATCGTTAGTTATGGTCAAAGTAGGCGTTAAAGTGAGTTGGTGCAACTCACGCTTATGCTGGTCATACAACATCCTTCCTATTGTCCAATCAGTTAGAACTGACCGTGTGTGGGATGGAGTATGGCTGCTGTTATGCCTATCCACTCCCACACACGGCCAGTTCTAACTGACCCAATCGGCAGCGTCATGCCGAATGGAAATAGGAAAGATGGTCCCTTTACACCCGAGAGAAACGAATCTTTAAAAGAATCTAATAACAGTGCCTAAGTGTGTTATTACTTCATAAGGAGTCTAGGAAAAAAATCACGAAAAAAATCCTGGCTTTGCCATCGTGTTATAATTATTAGCATGAGTATGGCTGTGTCTATTAAACTCTAGCTGCATATAAACATACATATATCACGTCTTCATCCCTTACGGGGTAAACAGATCCTAAGGTAACAAAACCTTAAGGCCACGTTTAGCATGATTAAGGGTGCTTTAGCATGATTAATATTTGAAAAGGGAAATCAAAATAGTGATGGGTAGCTAGCCGCATCGCCTATAACATGATTCCTGAGACTTTCGCTCATTCCCTCGATGGACCTTTACCTTCTGCGCGGGAAGAGAAGCAACTGGTAAATTCTGTTTTTTCAAACTCTAGCTAATTTACGATAATTGTATAGTTTGTTTATATAGCCAGGTAGTGGATCAGTAACATCATTTTGTACGCATAGGTACGTATGTTGTTTTACCCTCTGGTCGTATGATAGAAAAGAAACTAGAGTAAATTGTTTATAGCGCTTGTAATTGCCTCAATTCTCCAAGAGCCTTGGCAACTTGAACTCTGCCTCACGGTAATCCTTGTTATAAATGGATTTAGTCTATGCGGCCTAGATACAAGCCCTGCAACAATGCTTTGCAGACGGTATGATGAACTAAGCGTAGGGTGACCAATCTACCAGAACCAAAATCAAAAATTATAGACTTACGCTATGATCGGCTCTAAACTAGGACAGTAAGATAACAATAAAAGGTAATTTAAAAACGTTACAGTATTTATGTAGGTAGGCCTATTCGCTAAGCGTCCTAATTCTATGTAGCCTAAGCCTTAGACTCCTGTGTAAGTGACACTTGACATTGATACCCTCAGTAGTCTAGACAACCAGACGCGAGCACTCTGTATAATATCCCCCAATTCATTCGAATTTCGAGGCTTGGGCACGTCGAAGTGATTTCAGGCTTTGTTTAACTAAAAGCAGAGTTTTAAGACTGAAACCTTTTATTAGAACCGCTTGGGGATGACATAAATAAGCAAACGCTTTTTTTAGCATCACTCTTACAATAGATAAAATAGCGATATAATTAAATTTCTAAAGGACACTGAAAAAAAGAGCACATAGAAAAATCCGAAAAGTAAAGCTATGGCCGGGAATGGAACCCGGATCCTCGTCATTCCGTGACGCGTGCTATATCCCTACCACCCATAGCAGGTTGGGTAAGCTTTCGATTTTTTCTTTATGTTACTAACTGTCACGTGACCTTATTACTATGCGATTTTTTGTCGCTTAGCGTCATCTGTTTGAATGATGTGTTTGTACGACACATCACAATTACAACAAATAGCGATATAATGTCATAAAGTAATAATATACATCCATCTATTTCTTATTAATGAAAATGTACATAGATACATACACACATAAATCACGTCTTCATCCCTTACGGGGTAGACAGAGCCAAGACCTAAAGGTCATGTTTAGCATGATTGTGGGCGTATATGTGGAAAGGGAAATCAAAATAGTGAAGGTTTGTTAGCCGCATCGCCTATAACATGATTCCTAAGATTTTCGCCCATGAAAATGTGGTTGGCCTAAAATTGGAAATTGTAGTGATATGTAGTTTCATATCGGGATGATGAGCCGCATCTGCATATTCGTATCCCATGGTCGTAAGGGTATTACAGCGTTGCGACCGCCGCATCAAGAAAGATTCCTAATTAAAGTAAGCCGCATGCATCCGGCTAAAATACTAATTTTAGCATTATTCATTAATTATTCCCCGTATTCAGGTCGGTCTGCAAACTTTCATTTTATGTTAGTTGTTTACGGCGGTACGGTAGAGGGTTTAGTTTGGATGAGGTTGAAATTTTAATTTCGCGAAGGGAAGAAAAAATTTGAGCCGTTTCTTTTGAATTAAACATTAACTTTTACGGATTAAATCAAAATTAGGCGCTAATAAAGCGTTTGAAAACTTCAATTTACTTACGAGATTTTAATTTTTAATTTTTGATCGTAATCGGATTACTTGTAACGTTGTAGCAGTGCATTTAAGCTTCTTCCACAATTTGTTCCCATTTCTATTTATTATAATTTGTGATTTGTTTTCTCAAGACTTGGCAAAGCGCAACCACCTGAACAAAATAAAAAATCATAATTACACATAAACGGATAACTCACGTATAAAAAGTCGATGAAAACGAGGGTAGTTGTGCGCCGCTGTCAGTTGCGTCGAGCAGCCGCGCGAACAGAGCGCTGGAGCGCAGTGTTCGTTTCGCTGCCGCCGGGGCGAGCGCTCCAGGAAGAAGGACTACGAAATAGTCCGAAACATGTCGAGCATCACTCGACTTTTTATGCGTGAGTTATCCGTTTATGTGTAATTATGATTGAGTCTCTGAGGTATTTGTGGCTAAGACAATGAAACGACAGTTGCGATGCACGGTCCGTTTATTACTAACTTGAAAGGTACACGTTACGTATAGGTATACATGTACATATACTACACTCCTCCAGCGCCATTTGAGCATCTGGGGACAACAAATGACAATCAATAATATTGCTTATAATTTACTTTTCTAAGTCTAGGTCTTAAAGTATGTCTACCTACTCCGGGCGAACTTTGATTGGCGTTACTATTATTAGTCTCCATGGGCTCCGTACCCGGAATACCATCACACCGAAAGTCCGTCGGATTTGACTCAGTTGATGCCGAGTCCTGTGCCTCTACCCACTCGTCCTCTGCTTCCTCTCCTCTTTCTTCATCACTAACCTCCACGGCCACCGTACCGTGAGGCTCCACATCCCGTGTTGAGGGTGAAGGTGGCGCAGAGTGCGGAGAGGTCGCGGCCCCCGGGGGGACCGGCGCTGGGGCTGGAGGCGCCGCCGGCGACGTCGACGGCGGCGCCGCCGGCGGGAACTCGCATACTCCCGGCGAGACACATTGTTTAATATTTTCGGCATCATGTGGTTGAATACCAGTGTATTTTCTTATTTGATCAATGTGTCGGCGGCAAATCTCATTATAATCAGCAACATACACGTTATACATACGGTTACCTATGACGTCGCGGATGATACCTAATGTCCAAATATATTTTCTCGCTATGTACCATTGTAACCACACCCTATCTCCAATAATTAATTTTCTACCATCAGATCCTGCTTGGATGGAAACATTATTTCGACATGTAGGCATAATTAAATCTAACCTTGACCTTAATGGTCGTCCGAACATAAGCTTAGCCGGCGACACACCTGTAGTACAATGTGCAGTGTTACGGTATTCGAACAATAATCCTAACAGTTTTTCATCCAATGCAGCATCCGATACGCCCTCATTTAATAAACATCGTATCATTTTTTTACATGTTTTTACAGCATTTTCGGCTGAACCGTTGCTCTGTGCATGGTAAATAGGAGATGTTATGTGCTTAATGCGGTTATTTGTACAGAACGAGTTGAATTCCATTGATTTAATCTTAGCATCATTGTCCGAAACGATTACATAAGGAATACCAAATACAGAAAACAACAATTTCAATTTAAATATCAGTGCCCGAGTGGAGGTACCGCAATTCATTCGTATACATTCCAGCCATTTCGTAAAAGCGTCAATAACAATAAGATAGTCATGGTTATTTATGGTCATGTAGTCAATATGGATGCGCTGCCAGGCGCCGGCGGGGTGAGGCCAGGGGGCGGGGGCGGCGCGCGCGGGCGCCGCTTGCACTTTGCTACATGCAAAACACGACCCTATGTATCTCTCGATATCGTTGTCTATTGACGGCCACCATAGTTTGGATCTAGCAATACTTTTTGTTTTTACTATGCCAAAATGACCTGTATGCAATTCACATAGCATTTGTTCGCGAAAAACAGTAGGTATAACGACTCTGTGTCCGCGAAACAGACAACCATCCTCCATTTCTAAATCCAGTTTGCAGTGGAAATATGGGGATATTGATGAACATGTGATTTTGCGCGGCCACCCTTTATTCATGTACTTAATTACAGTTTGCAGGGTCTTATCGTGCGCAGTTGCTTTTTTAATGTCCTCAAACATTATAGGCCTAACGTTAGAATCTAAAAAATTTAAATGCGATAGTGACAAGTCGTCGGGGAGCCGGCTCGCCGCCCGGCCGCTATCGCCGTTGCACCGCGATGAGTCATCATCGCCGCAATCAGAATGAGGTGTTGCGCGCGAGAAGTAATCTGCCACAGCATTTTTTTCGCTACTTATATATTCTATTGAATAATTATACGCAGACAGAAACAAGGCGTATCTTTGCAAACGTGAGGCTGCCATTATTGTGATACCGTTCCTTTTTCCAAAAATGGAAAGTAGGGGCCTGTGGTCTGTTTTTAATATGAAAGGTGCTTGTCGTCCATACAAATATTGATGGTAATGCTTAACTCCAAATATGATCGCGGTTGCCTCCTTCTGTATTTGGCTATAATTCCGCTCGCTTGCGGACAAGGAGCGCGACGCGAATGCTAGCGGCCGTTCGACGCCGTCCCCGGCTCGCTGCGCGAGCACGGCGCCGAGCCCGGCCGGCCCGGCGTCCACCGTCAGCACGAGCTGAGCCTCGGGGTCGAAATGCGTCAGCACCTTATCTGACGCCAGCTCGCTCTTCACGTTTTCGAATGCACGCTCGTGACGTTCATTCCACTCCCACTTTGCCCCGGCACGTAATAATTCGTGCATTGGACTTAAGCGCGATGACGCGTTGGGAACAAAATTACGGTAATAGTTCACTACGCCTAAGAACCTTTTCACTTCCGTAATATTTGTAGGTCTAGGGGCATTAACTATTGCTTCTACCTTTTTTTACAGGCCCTTAAACCATTCCTATCTATGACGTAGCCTAAGTAAGTCACTTTATCTGCGAAGAAAATGCACTTATCTTTTTGCAACTTAAGACCCGCATCTTTAAGCCTAGACAATACTTCGCGCAGTCTATGCAAATGGATCTGCGTCGTCGGTCCCGTTATACACACGTCATCAAGCCAACAGCTGACTCCCTCGATACCTACCAAAAGTGACTCCATGGTACGCTGAAATATTGCCGGGGCATTGGCGAGACCATAAACAAGCCTAGTATATTTAAATAAGCCCTTAGTAGTACTAATCGTTGTTAACTCCTGAGAACTTGGTGATAATACAAACTGGTTATAAGCATTACTCAAATCAATTTTAGAATAGTGTTGGCCATTTCCTAAGTTAGCAAATACTTCCTCTATTCGTGGCATTGGGTACTTGTCAATATGCATATCCTTGTTCAGAGTTACTGAATAGTCGCCGGCTATTTTCACTTTGCCATTTTCTTTTAAAACGGGTACTATCGGCGTTCCATATCTAGAAAAATTTACAGGGACGAGTATGCCTAAACTTACTAGTCTGTCGATTTCTTCTTCAACTCGGGTTTTTATTGCGAAAGGAACAGATCGCGGCTTAAAGAACTTAGGTACTGTACCCTCTTTCAACTGTAACTTAATTTCAAATTTATTAAACTGTCCTAATTCGTCGGTAAATAGGTCGGAGTAGTCGTTCGTGATTTGCGTCACCTCACTCGAGCACTGGCTAACAGTAGTGATATTGTTATTTAATGATGTTATGCCTAGGTTGAATTTGGTCATAAAATCTCGGCCAGCAAGCGGCGGTCCGCCATTTTCTACTACATAGATTATGAGTTTTTTCGAATTATCTAAATATTTGACAAGTGTTTCAAAATATCCTAACGGCGAGATTTTATGACCGTTATACAAACAAAATGTTAAATTACATTGCTGCAAACCAATTTTTGAAAAACATTGTTTATACAATTTATCTGATATAACTGTGGTTCCAGAGCCGGAATCCAGTTCCATTTGCAGTTCCGTACCATTTACAATTACAGACAATAGTATGGGTGAATATTCGACGTACCTCAAGCTAAAAACTTCACATTCTTTACAGTTCTCGCATCCGTTTTGATCGCGCAATTCTGGATCGGCCGCCATATTATGGAGGCGCGATTTTTGCGGCCCTTTTCCACTGCACACTTTCTTTAAGTGGCCTTTCACACCACACACTTGGCACCTATAGTTTTTATACCGGCACTTGTCAGCTTCGTGGCTCTTCATGCCACACACGGAGCACCTGCACGCGGCCCGCTCGCGGTCGGCAGTGGGCCGGGGCCCGCTCACGCGGTACACCGGCTCCTCCTTGACGTGCGTCGGCGCAGCTCCCGTAGCCGCCGCCCGGGCCTGGCGCGCACTCGCCGCCTGCTGTGCTATATCTAGTGCCTTCGCAAATGAGAGCGAAGAAGCATCCTGCTCGAATAAACGGTCACGTTCGGGTCCTACGTTCATGCCCAGCACGAAACGATTCACTAGGAGCACGTCCAATGTACTGCCAAAATCGCAGTGCACTGCGAGGCCCCGGACGCGGGCCGCCCACCCCTCGATGCTTTCTCCCGAAGCTCTCCTTGCCTCGAAGAATTTCTCTCGGTCGGCGAATGTACACCTTCTCGGCGAAAAATGCCTGTTAAATTCGTCGACCAAAGCCGCAAACCCAATATTTTCTAACACCTTCGGATGCACGAGATTTTTAGCTAGCCGGTATGTTTCATCCGATAGATGAGTGAGTAATAATGGTCCCTTTTTATCATCCGCAACTGAATTTAGTTTTATAAACTGTTCCAAACGTCCATGAAATATTTGCCACTCCTGTACATTATGATCGAAAACGTTAATATTCCCGATAAAAGACATAATTGTACACTTTTACGGTTTTATTTATTTTTATAAAAAGAACGCGCGGGTAGATCGTCGCCAGTGAGGTATTTGTGGCTAAGACAATGAAACGACAGTTGCGATGCACGGTCCGTTTATTACTAACTTGAAAGGTACACGTTACGTATAGGTATACATGTACATATACTACAGTCTCACGGTAGTTTCATGTTGAAAATAAAAAAGGATTATTATTATCACAATATGACCCAGCTACAAGTGGATAAGTAAATAAATGGTTTGTTGAAAAAAGAAAAAAAAACAAAGACAATTGTCAAAAATTAAGATATTGGTGAAGATCATTTTATTAAGGACCGACAAATGGAGACAAATAGTTATTATTATAATCAAAGAACTTTCAGTGCTTCTGCTTGAGAAATATCCGTTCTGTGGTTTTGTTGAAAAAAAAATGCCGTTAGTTACGCGACACAATCAATTAAAACAGATGAAACCACAAAGCGACAAGATGTTCAAAATTCCGTATATTATTACTAATCTTCATATTACTGTTGAGATATTAGTAAACCTCGACCAATAGACTATACCAAAGGATGAATGTGTGCGTTGCTTCTCTTCCCATCATGTTATAGGCCTTTCACCTATACGCCCACAATCTTACTAAACGATGCCTTTAGGTCTTGTTATCTTTAGCTCTGTCTACCTTGTAGGGGATAAAATGTATGTATGTAGATATGTATGTATACAAGTTCCTATATTGACCTTAATAACACCGAGTTACCTTCAAAATGGCCCTGTGAAACGAACAGGTATTCATGCTGTTTCGGTGTGGATCCCAATGTTATTAAGAAACGCAACGAAATAATTCACTTTCGTCTCAAATCGAGCTGAAACACTGTCTTACTTACTCCTCATAGTTTAGATAGGGATAAAACAATAAGTTGCAATGATATTGATAAGTTATAGGTGCAAAGGCCGCAGGACACGATCGAGATGGCAATCTGCGGCAATTTGGCTTTTACGTGACCGTAGACCGATTTTCCTTAAAAAAAAATTACTTTATGGTTACAGAAAGAAATAAAGGTCTTTTTTTCGATCTTGTGATTTGACATATTATTTTGTTTTTGATCTCTGTTTTTAGGGTTCCGTATCTTAAAAAGGAAAAACGGAACTCTTATGCACGTAGGATCACTTTGTAGTCCGTCCGTCCGTCCGTCTATCAAAACCCAGGTAGGAATAAAGGTATAAAGTTGAAATGAATACCAAATACCCATATCATTCGCTCCTTAGAACTGTGAAAAGATGAACTCTGAGATCAACTCAAACAACTCAGTTAATTGGTAAAAGGGTTTAAAAAATGGGGGTATAGGTTAAAAACTTAAATAAATGACCTGTTGTATGTAGTAGTGTACAAACTGATATGGGACTTAAGTCATTTTTCTAATTTGGAATGTCAATTTGTCTATTTGTTTATTGTATTGTTGTATCTTCCATGCTGGTCTGGGAGTAAAGAAAAAACAGAATTTACCAGTTGCTTCTCTTCCCGCGCAGATGGTAAAAGCCCATCGAGGGAATGGGCGAAAATCTTAGGTATCATGTTATAGGCGATGCGGCTAGCAACCCATCATTATTTTGATTTCCTTTTCCACCTATACCCCCTTAATCATGCTAAACGTGGCCTTATGGTTTTGTTACTTTAGGCTCTGTCTACCTCGTAAGGGATAAAGATGTGATATATGTATGTATGTATGTATGTAATTTGTCTATTCGCACACGTTACTCACACATACAACAAGTTATTTACTCAAGTTTTTCAGCTATACTTCCAGTAGTTACTAGAAACTTGAATACTCGTATGAAAGTAGCTATTACAGCACAATCATGAAATGAGTCTAAGATTTTTTATGGCTGTCTGTCTATGTAAGTGATCAATATAAAATGGCGTCACACTCCTTACAAAGGTTAACTGGAAGAGATACCTTTTAGGGATAAGTTCGCCTTTGTGCATGTGTGTTTCCTCCTCCATCCTGTATTCATCTTTATCTTGTGTTTTATGTACAATAAAGAGTTATACATACATACATACATTTTGCTTAGGAGGCTCTGCTAACACAGGATTTTATATTCACTCGCCGAATTTGTATTGAACGCTCGGTGCGCGAGTCCGATTCGCACTTGACCAGAATTTCACATTTAACACACACACACAAATCACGTCTTTATCCCGTACGAGGTAGACAGAGCCTAAGGTAACAAGAGCTAAATGCCACGTTTAGTATGATTGTGGGCGTATAGGTGGAAAGTGGAATCAAAATAGTGATAGGTTGCTAGCCGCATAGCCTATGAAAGTCATGATTCCTATGCCCATTCCCTCGACGGGCTTTTACCATCTGCGCGGGAAGGGAAGCAACTGGTACGTTCTGTTTTTTCTTTGCTCCCAGACCTACACATTTAAGTATGCAATTAATGAAGTCGGTTAAAAACAGCGGAAGAGAGAATTACGTGACTGCCTTGAAACGGATATTGCAATTATTATTTTTTACAAAAACTAACAACTCTCACAATTACCGACTTGTTGCGGCAGATTGCGTGTTTTATTCCATTCACAGCTCATTTTTTTAAATTGGCAGTTCACAGCTCGGTTATAAAATGTTTTATTGAAAAGCTAATTTGTAAATTAATGTATTGCAAATCATTATATTAATCACTAGCTGTTCCCCGCGGTTTCCCTCGTTCCTCTTTCCTCCATTGAAACATTCCGTGGAACTTAGGAATGTAATGAAAAAAAATGCCGTTTTGGTCCAGTCGTTCTCGAGCTTTGCGCTTAGCAAATAAATAAATAAATATACTTAGATACTTAGACTATTAAGAAACACAACCTCTTAGACATAAAGATTACAGTACATAATAAATCAATTCCCGCTATCAGTCGTTTCGTAAATTAACTGTCTTGGATTTATTAAACAAGGGCAAATACTCGCAACATTCTAGATAATTTCCAGACGACAAGATTTCAGACCTCATGTCGAGGGCGTTTCCGAATTTATTTGATTTCGCGGCCCTAAAAACGAATTAAAAGTCATGTAGAATTCAACTTTAAACACCCTGGACTCCTACGAGCTTTACTTATATCTCCATAATAATACTTAATAACTTTGTAACTTTGATAGAACATAAAATAGAATAAAGAGTATTTGTGTTATATTGTATTGCATGAGACCTGATACAGATACTAGACCAAAGCCGTGAAGGTGTATACACACGTGAGTTAGTTGTGGTAGACGTTATTTAATAAAGTTTCTTGCGACCAAGCCGGAGGTGGTTTTAGGTCTTCGCAAGTTATGTATGAAATTCTTTGTTTTTTTGTACTAGATTCCTGAAATGTGGAAATCAGCTAAGAAATAACACTGACTCGATAATTAAAATAGCCCCCTTTATTCCGTTTCTCTACAATTTCAGTACAATGTGTATTCTTTTTTTATATAAATTATCGCGTAATTCGGCGTGACTCGTGGCATATAGGCCTCCTCCATTTATTGGAGGGTTTGGGCTATACTTCCCACGCCCAATGCGGATGAGAACTTGACACACACCACTGAATTGCTTCGCAGATGTGTGCAGGTTTCCTCGCGATGTTGTCTTTCACCGAAAAGCTCATGGCAAATTTCAAATTTAATTTCGCACATAAATTCCGAAAAACTCAGAGGTGCGAACCCAGGATTCGAACCCTCGACCCTCTGCTTGAGAGGCCACAGGTCAAACCACTAGGCTACCACGACTTGGTAATATAGATTCTTGAGGAACGTAAAGAGGCACCAAATTTTTCACGGGATGAGAAATGAGGACAAAATACAAAAGACATGTGTCTTGCCGATCATACAGGTGGACTGAGAAGATTTTATTTTAATTCCACGGAATAGAGTACGAGATTTATATTTTCTCTTCAAAATGCGTTTATCTCAATAACTGTCATTGAGAAAAAAATTGTGAATTGGATACTTTACTACGGCGAGAAGTCTATATTTTATCCAGGTACTTTCGATACTTTTTTACCCGGTAATTGCATAGTAACTTTATTATAGTTAATTGCCAATAAACAAAGCCTACGCGGGCGAAAGCAATTTAATGTATAATTATTAGAGCTAGAGATTTTTCTAGCACGAACGGGGCAACATTAGTGACGTCCTTTTGATATTTATTTTATCGATAAATCTACGAAATCTATTTAGGTATATATAAAAGAAAGTCGTGTTAGTTACACTATTTATAACTCGAGAACGGCTGAACCGATTTGGCTGAAAACTGGTGGGGAGTTAGCTTAGAACCAGGAGACGGACATAGGATACTTTTTATCCCGATTTTCCCTCGGGATTGGAAAATTCCGAAATGTTGTACTAATAAAGCTACAGACATTAAATTTAGCATGCCTACACATTATTCCTTGATTAGTATAAAGATGCACTTACAAAGGAATTTTTCAAATTTCCCACGGGATAAAAACACAAGGTAAATAATTAAGACTATAATTAGTAGATAATATTCCTAGAGGATCTGTAGGTGCTCTAAGAAGGGTTTTTTTTTTACTACGAACTGACCAGTGATTGACCTCTATCTCACTTGGTGGATTTTCCGAATTTCCCACGGGATAGGCAATAAAAAACTTATACTTGGAGACATGAGTGGACGTATGGGGTGTGTCGTCACTCTGGCGTTATGTGCGCGGACGAAGTCGCGGGGAAAAGCTAGTTATATTATAAAAGGGAATGATTTGTTCGTATGTTTGTTTGCGTCGAATGTACTCCAAAACTTTTACTAGACTTACGCTATAATTAATTCTGCGCGGACGAAGTTGCGGACAATAGCTAGTCAATAATAAGTTTGAAAATAAATAAGCAATAATACGAAAACGATCAATTTATTATTAATTTACATGCATCAGAATTGGGAAAAAACACATTGATTTTAGTAATTTTGTATTGTTAGTATGCGATACACGCGCAATGCGAGAAATGTAAATCACTACATAGTATAAAACAATGTCGCTTTCTCTGTCCCTGTCCCTATGTCCCTATGTATGCGTATATCTTCAAAACTACACAACGGATTTTGATGCGGTTTTTTTTAATACATAGAGTGATTCAAGAGGAAGGTTTTTATGTATAATTCTACGCAGAAATCGCGGGCAGAAGCTAGTTTATAATATATTATTTCTTTTCTAGAATAAAATAATACATACATAAATCACGTCTTTATCCCTTACGGGGTAGACAGAGCCTAAGGTAACAATACCTAATGGCCACGTTTAGCATGATTGTGAGCGTAAAGGGGAAAAGGGGAATCAAAATAGTGATGGGTTGCTAGCCGCATCGCCTATAAATGATTCCTAAGATTTTCGCCCATCGATAAAATAATATGCACTGTTAATGTAAAAAGTTTTGATTGCTTATTTAACGTTGGCTGGTAGGAAGTGAAACGCGTGTTATGAATTTGCCGCTTTCATTTTACTTAGTGTTTGAGAATGGACTAAGGGTATCTGAATGAAAGTAGTAGGTACTTAAAATCAAACACTATATTTACATACATACATACATACATACCGTCACGCCTCTTTCCCACAGGGGTAGGCAGAGACTACTTTATTCCACTTGCTACGATCCTGACATATTTCTTTCGCTTCATCCACAGTCATCAATCTCTTCATACATGCTCGTCGGTTTCGGGTACTCCTGACCTGACCTTTTTCCAAAACGTCTCCTATTTGGTCTCGGAACGTCCGTCTAGGCCTTCCCCTCCCAACGTAACCATTCACACTCCCCATATAGATCTGTTTAGTTAGTCTACTTTCATCCATCCGCTCTACATGCCCAAACCAACTAAGCATACTTTTTTCTATCCTAGTCACTATACCCACTTTCACACCAGCACGTTCCCTTATCACACTGTTCCTGATTCTATCTTTCAGTGATACACCTTCCATGCTCCTTAAACTTCCAAAACAGTTATGTTCTCAAAGTACAAATAAAACTGGTCGCAGATATATGTTTTATAGAACGACACTTCGATACTAAGTTTTGAACTAGTATAGCTCCATCTGTCGGTGCATAGCTGCACCGTTCTATATGCTAAACAAGCTGAACACTTAGTTCAATGACTTACACGACGTTCTGTTTATTATTTTAATAACTCTAAATGTATTGTTACTCTGTGACAGAAGTGCTATCATTTATATAAAAAATAAATATGGCTCCATCCATTGGACAAAATTTTGTCAGTGTCCAACTAAAAACAATTTCAAAACATGTCGGCTCCGGTAACACGATCAAAATGTCCCCTTCCCCCAGTCGAACTCTTAGCCAACGGTCAATAACTTACAACGGTCAAAATACTTTCCCCCCGGACGGATCCAAAAACGAACAGTTCTGAACCTCAACTTGCACGGTGTTGAAGTGGCAGGAAAAGTCGAACCATTTGGTTCCTAACCCACCGTAGATGGTGCTCACAGAAAACGTCATATGATTTTCCTTGTTAATACAATATAGCGCCACTGTGAGAGGTTTGCACAGTGGGCCAGGATTCAATTTGTTCGATAGTACTTACAGAATTAAGTATCGATAACAGGATTGTTGAGGTTATTCTTGTGTCAAACACTAATTAACGTTCGTGCTAGAAAATTTCTAGGTCTAATAATTATATTTTTTGGTGTAAAGTAGTTAGTGTAGATAATATTACGGACATTCTTCGCGAGTGTCAGGACATTTAAAAATCAGTGGCGGTAGCTATCAAAGACTACAGACTCTTCACAGCGTTGTATCGACACCGGCTTGCTTAAGGTTTGTGCTTCTTAAATTGTTTGTTAGAATTAATGCACTGGGAACAAATAAGCCACGGCCTTGGTACTCGCGACTATGTATCGATGGTTTTGTAACATCATTAAAACAACTAATTATTGCAGTTATGTTAATAACTTGGTCACTGACGCTCACGTTTTTACATTTCTTGTGTATTAATGCTTAAAGAGTTTCAACAAAGTCTCCTTAAAGCGTTCCGGCATGTTTCAGGAGGTTGTTGAGTTACTTTGTCTTAGTAACCCTGTAAATGTTTTACAGGATTTTTGAATATGATCAGAGGGGTTATTGTAGTAGCGTGTTAATGCGATTCAGTTCAGGTTTTAGCTATCATTTTTTATATGGGTCTGACAGCGAGCGAATCTAAACTGTCTCGGAATTGAATCGCGCTAAAACGTCATGGTAAGGCCCCAGTGTTCAAAGAGAACCGAGTCCAAGGTGGGACTAAAATTTCAATGAAAAATCTTTGTAGGGATGTTCAGTCAAGCTAGAAGAACCTCCTGCTGATTTCGGAATTATTTAAGAGACCATATTCTGTCACTGTAACTGACTAAAATTTTAGCAACTTCGGTTAGTAACTGGCAGCACTTAAGCCATAAGTTATTAGTTTAGGTCTAAAAGGCTACTTAGGTAACAGACTTCCAACCCAAACAGATACCTACTTTGTCACGGCACCAGCCGTACCATTCATCAATGGACCCTTTTAGTGAACCTTGTTAATGTCCCATCGACTGCTATACAATTTAATATTTAACACTCAGTACCTTTTCCATCTCTGTCTATCGAAAGAACATCTGTAGGCCAGAAGAGGACGGAGAGCATCTCCCCCGGATTAACTTAATAATTACGTAGGCTTAAGTTCGACTCCAAATGGTTTCGCGTGTCTAATTGTACGTTTATAGTAAAGGTTTATTAATTCATTTATTAATTCGTTTTGAATGTATGAGCCACTAGAAACGCATACTACAATATGAATTAACGACTTGTAGCTATTCGAGCGGACTAAAATCCTTATCACTGGACTCGTACAGACCTGTGCTGTGTATAACAAATGACGCGAGTGTAATAACCCTCTTTTTGGGCTTTTCCGCAGTCGAGTAAAACGATAAATAACGTAAACGGCTTCGTAGATAATTTATTTTACATGTACGAAGGCTTGTAAGTGGTTTAAGTTGTATCTATAAATACCTAATTGACACTAAACTTGTGTTTGTATAATTATTATATATGGCACAGGTATATGGCAACATTGTTGAAAAAATAAGTCAATTTAATGTTAAGTTCACTTAAGTAGCGTTAAATGGCATGTAATAACTATATTACTATTTTTTCCTGCAATAAAATAAATAAAGGGTACACACAATGTCTTAAAAAAGTTTGAAAAGCGTAATGGTTCAAAATACACAACATTTGACAATACTGAATGCAAGTTTCTTAATAAAACTCTGCAGCTCAAAGAAAATTAGGCTAAAAAGAATTTCGTTGGGATTCTTAAACTGAAAACATTTTGCGGTAAAAATGAACCTTCGCTATTTCACATTAAAACTTCATCGAAATCCTGAAAGGGATCACGCCAGAATTTCCAAGAGGTTGTTAACAAGGTATTTTCGCTTAATTACAGTATTAAAAGTGAATTGCCAAGGAATCAGAATTTTACTTCACGAACTAAGTTGATTTTTTATGTTTGTAATATTAATCTTTTAAGACTTGAGCTAATTTGCCTAAAATTAAATAGGCTGGTAACCACTTTATGAGTTTCAGATTTTGATTTAGATTGTTTATTCATTCAATAAAAATTACATCACAAGTTGTACATTGTCATGTTAGGAGAATTTAGATTGCAATCGTCAAGAGTTAATGAAATAAAATAATAAAAATCAATTGAATATTACGAAAATTCTAAACTCAAAAATAACAACAATAAAACAATTAGGCGTAATTAAATTAATTCTCCGATAGGGATCGTCACTGCTTACAACAAAATAATAAATTAATATAAATTCCTTTATTACCGTATTACCCAGATGGATAAACATAATATACATTATATAGTAAAAAAAAACTTAATCAAATTTTAGAAGGACACACATACATACATAAATCACGTCTTTATCCCTTAACGGGATAGACAGAGCCTAAGGTAACAAGACCTCAAAACCACGTTTAGCGTGGTTGTGGGCGTATGGGTGGAAAGGGGAATCAAAACAGTGATGGGTTGCTAGCCACATCGCCTATATAACATAATCCCTAAGATTTTCGGCCATTATTTTAAGCCCAAATTAGAAGGATGTTTAGATAAATTAACATGTCGAAAAATCCGCAATGATTTTATGACACCTTGTATTCAAATCTGTACAAAATCCGTAATACTGTAATGTCACACCATACGCCATCGTCAAATATTTAGTCTATAGTCGGAATGTCTTGCTGGGCAGTATGGTGAATCATCATCAAGTCTTCATCAAACTGACCAAGTAAAAGTATTCAGTAAATTAAGGAGAAGGTTGAGGTGTCCTACCAGAAAATGAAGCAGTTGTTAGACAGGAATGGCTGGGGAAAGAAAGAGAGAGACAGATGGTAGAGACAGGAATTTAAACGTCTATATTTTATTCTTCTTCGGTCTACAGTTTTAAAAGTCACCGCAGTGGACTGTGTAGCGCAGGCTATAGTCTATGTCGTATTGACTCGCTATTATATATCATTACATAAATGTATACGTTTGGTTTTACACAAAGGTAGGTACGTAATCAGTTTATTCGGGAAAATAAAACGGCGCGGGTAACGACTGGCGACCATCTGCCCGTAGCCACCGTCCGCAAAGAAAACAATGGATGAATGATACAACCCGATGCCGGCTGCCAGACAACGTACTAATAACTTTTTAAAATCTACGTTAGTACTCTTAGAATTTGGTTTTCGGGAAACTGCTGTAGGAAGCATCCAGTATCTGCATTACGTTATCGTAATCTCTCTGATCGAAGTATAGATGTCAGTCATAATAAAAACTTATGCTGACGTTTACGATGCAATGCTCAAAGACTACTAAAGCCAGCTACAGCTTCCACTTTTGCCATACTAGGGATGAATTCTGTTGCTTCGTACGGCTAAACTCTGTGGGCTGCCCTTCGGTGTGATTCAAAACCCAAGTCCTTACTGGTGTAAACTTTATGCTGACATTGAAGTTTAAAGTCATCTACATAACAGCAGTTTCTTTTTATTTAGAAAAAGGCTAAAATACAGACTTTGAATACAGATTATTTAAAATGTCCTTATTTGGTTATCCCAGGAAGTAATGGATGTAGATATTGAGCGACAAAAGTTACATCGGCTTAGTCATACACTAGCAACCTATGATTTATCTATAGTATCTACTACTGGGGGCCTTCTTATGTGGCATATATATGGGCAGTTTCAAAAAAACGTGTACCCTTTTTTCAACAAGATTACCTTAATTTCCCATACAACTTTTCGTGTCAGTTTTGTGACGCCCCATATAAATCGTATGAAAATAGTGTCACAAAACTGACAAAAAAACCAATGGACACTTTTTTTTACAATAATAAATTGTGCTAATAATTCTGATACAGAAAAACCCAAAATGTCATCATTTTGGAAAAAAAGTCAAGGGTAGGTACATGTTTTTTTGAAAATGCCCATATAGGGGCATTAACTTTGCATGATATGACTCTTTCCATGTATTGTGTTCATTTGTGCTTGAGAGTGAGATATAACTTCTCAGGTCACGTCGTACCGTCGCAGAATGTAAAAATCTTGATTTCGGTGAATTCGATCGTGGAACTAGTGTTGTATGGTCGCCGGTGTTAATCAAATGACTCAAGAGTGCTACGCAGTAACCTCATTTCCAGGGATCGTAAAGCAAATTTTGTGGTCGCATTTTGATACCAGTTGTCTTGCATATAATTTTACATTTCGTTGGCAATGAGGTTTTATTATTCTGTAAACATTAAAACGTACGTGTACAATAGTACGCTGGTTTAACAACACTGCAGGTTTGTTAAGGAAATTGTAATGAATCGTTTGTAACTTTTCGTTATTTCTTTCTCTTTGTTCATGGAATGTTATTCTTGCTATACTTATTTGGTTACATCAACAAAAAGCTAAAAACTAAGATCATACAGGATAAGTATGAAACAAGAAAATATTACAAGAACATATATTTTTATTATTATACATTGTTTTCGAAATTCTATTCAACAACTTTCAGTGTAGAATCGTAATTGTAAGCGCATGGCGTATGCCTTAAATTTTTCCGAATAAAAGACTAAATAATAAATACTTTCTTACTTCAAAACACATTGCAGTAGGGTTTTGGTTTTGAATCTCTTTCCAAGCAAACGATTAGGATTAGCTGAAGCTGGTTACATTGTTATCTTATCAATATTAGTACATAGCTGTCACAAGACATTCATGTTTTATAACTAAGAGTCATTTAAACCTTTAACTGTTTGATAACACTTAAGACACTATAAGTGGCACTTTATTCAGTCTAAAGCCAATTTGGAAAAAGTTATATAAAATAGTTTTTCTCAGAGTTTTGGGCTCTGTCCATCTGTATAACACGATTCATCGAAAATCACAACTTTAGGGCTTATTCAACCGTACTTGTTTACAAAAAAATATCATCAAAATTTTTCAATAACGATATTTATTACAATGATAATTCAATTAAATTATGCTTAACAGTTTTTGCTATGATAAGAAAAAGATAAAATATTAGTACTATTTTTTATTTTAAGATCTACCGTTAAAATTTTCCATTTATTAAGTAATTAGTTTTTACTTTCGCTACCATAAATTTCATCGTAGGTCTGACATCCGTGAAGGTGACATCGTATTTCTTGGCTAAGTCATCATGTTTGATTTCACTGACAGTTTCCCATCCATCCCAAGCCGCTGCCTTTTGGGTTCCGTAAGCTGACTGACATCCAAGCTCCAGTCATTGGGACCCCTTGGGCTTCACACATCATTCTCCTGAAAAAGATGTATAAATAAATTTTACATGTATCTCCGTTAGACAGACAAAATCACAAACTATTTGAATATCTGAGAGAAGGAGACGGAACCATTTTAAGAGGTCTGAGCCCTGCGGAATATAAGCTGGGATTGAGAATCTCAATCTGATGATGATGATTGATTACGAATGCCAAGTGTGAGTCGGACTCGACTTACATACGAGTACGTTATATACGCCATCAGCCAAATATACTATGGAGGCTCCCATGATAGCCTTAATTTCTTCTGTGTCATCAGCACAACAAACGACGACGCGTATTGATGGATCACTAAAGACGTATTCCAGCAAATAATTTGCGTAACCTTCAACTGCATCTGGGCTCTTAGCTACACCTAAAAAAATTATAAAAAATGTTTAGATCTACGGCGTTTGTCGTTCTCACTCGCTACCCGCGTAGCTACAGCTAACGGCCGTCGGCAACCGCCGCGTTTTTGACGTTACACATTGGCGATCGAGAAAGACCGCTACAGAACACAGCATATAGATGCCGCGGGCGGCGGGCCACTACCAGCTGCAGGTGGCGGTTGAGGGCGACCAAGGCCTAAAGGATCATCCCGCAGTTTCACTTTGTGCTGGTCTGGTTTGGGAGCAAAGAAAAAACATAGACTGTAGCAGTTATTTCTCTTCCCGCGCAGATGGTAAAAGTCCATCAAGGAAATAGACGTAAATCATGTTATAGGCGATGCGGCTAGCAAGCCATCACTTTCCACCTATACGCCCACAATCATGCTAAACGTGGCCTTTAGGTACCTACCTCGTGAACCAAGTCAGGGTACTTTCTGAGTTTGTTCTTCTCGGCTTTCACGAGGTTCTCGTCATGGGGTATGGTGATGTCAACAAGCACTGCCCGGCGCTGGAATAGGTCCGTTAGCACAATATCGGGCTTATTGGCAACAAGTCCTGTCCGTGATAACAGATCTATCCCAGTAGAGCGTGGCACGACCATTTTCGAGAACGGGCGCGGGTATGTACTTATTACAACACGGCACCTCGGTGCCAACAAGCATATAAAAGAGCAAGTTGGCTGTGTATAATCTTGGCTACTAGGTTACTATTATTTTAATTAATATTGGTTAGATAGAGTGATTCTAGAAGATGATTAATACGTATATTTTAATAAACCATGCGACACCGGGCGGGTCGCTAGTTAACACGTGTTAATGTTTACACATATTTTGCATATTTAACCGAGAAATATCATAGTATATGCGTTACTAATTTATTCATTTCAAATTTTACCTTTTGTGCTTGCAAATAGAATCTAAATTTTAATTGGATTTTTTATACAGGTAATTTAAAAAATATTAAAATACATTAATGGACAAACATGAGGAAGTAAATTTACTTAGTTGCACTTAAATAAAGATTATTGTTGAAATGGAAGTACCTATTTAATATCATATTTTATCGGTCTAGTCTTCAATTACAACGTGCAAGTCGAAACACGACTATAAAGAGAAAAAAAAATAAAAAAAACAGTAATAATTAAAGAGTCTCGCGGCGTAGACTCAAAGATTCTCCAGTGAAGTCGATGAGCCTCTAAGCGTAAGTATATAAAATAATTCACGCATGCGCTTATACATACACCCACCCCGCCTCTAGTAAATGCTCGCTTTTTATCCCATAATAATATACAAGTATCCTCCGGCCGAAGGGAGTCCCACTTGCACTTGACCAGTTTTTACGCTTGAGCGACCTGTCAATTAGACGAAGTGCATAAAGTCTTAAGAATCATTCACAGTCAGTGAAACTATCGACGCTCGTGATACAGAAAAAAAATGGAGTCGATTTGAGAAACTCCCCTTTTTTGAAGTCAAGTGAGAACATTTTGATAAAAAATTGATTAACTAAAACAACTCTAAACGAAATCCACGTACTCGTTAAACACCTTATATTCGAAACACTAAACATTAATTTTGATATTACCAGAAACAACGATGCCTTCTGAAAAAGTGTGGTCAAGATTTGAAAGAACAGGGAAAAATGGAGAAGTGATGAAATTAAGGATACAAGACCTCCCTGCGGATCGCTTAGAAGACGCTCTGGACTTGATAATAGACATTTTTGTTAGAGAAGAAATTGTTTATAAAGCAGTGGGTGAGTAATTCAACCAAGTACATCATACTTCTCATACTCGAACCAATATTGAGGTAGTGGACATATTTTGTGAGAGTAGTGCCTCAATTCTGTCAACATTACAAGCTCGACACTCTCTGTCATAGGTTGGACACGTTATCGGCGCGTTTTTGGGGGAGACTATGTCTACATTCTGTCAGCCACCTCGCTTGTATTCCACCAATGCGACAATTATGTACGCCTAATGGCTACGTATTAAACACGCATTCACAGATAATTGTCGAGTTGATAAAATTGGGGCCATAATCCGGTAGACATTTAATAGTAAGCCTTTTTTGAGGCAGCACAAAATTAAGTACAATGATTTCTTTATGATATCAATCACGAAAGTAAACACAAATCTGGTTGCCAGTAGTGGAGCTAAACCGATCCTTCAATTTTTTAAATATAAAAACACACTTTTTTTTAGGCAAGTTCCATGTTTTATCTTGTATATCTTGGGACAAATTACACCGATTGACCCAGCCCCAAACTAAGCAAAGCTTGTACTATGGGTTGGTACCGGATAAACATACTTATATAATGTAGATAAATAGGTACATATACAACACCCATGACTCGGGCACAAACATTTGTATTCATCATACAACTGACTTCCCCTACCTGGATTCGAACCCAGGACCTCTAGCATCATCGTTTTTTCTTTACTCCCAGAGCAGCGTGGAAGTTTAACATTAATTTTAACTATATTACTGTAATTTTGACAGATGCTCATCTCGACGCGACGGTAGTTCAAAATATATGTCAATATTACAATGAAGTCCTTCGAGACCCATTATGTCGTACTGTTATCTGCTGCTCCGACAAGACGGATGATGTCAAGGATATAATGGGACTCTCCATGATGCGCCTGAGTAAGGACAATATGGCATGGATCGAAATTAAATATTTAGAGGTACAATTTCAACATTTATCTTATCAATGCTAATAACAGACCAAATAACAATTGAAATCATTACACAGTTATCGGGTGTTTTGCCATATTGGCGTTTCGCGATCGACAATAATACACAGAAGAAACCTGATTTAGTGTTATGTCTCCGAAAGAATAGGTCGAGTCATGATCGTTTGCCAAGAGCATTGATTACTTTTACTAGTTTCGATTAGAGAGTCACACCCCAGAAAACTGAGTGTCAGAAAGTTGTTGGGCCTACATAATTTCTTGCGGCTTAAATTTGATTTACATACTAAATAGACCGACCAACGGGAGAACTTTCCTCCGATATGTGTCTATGCAAATTGATTATATCTCTTTGTTTCTATTTAATGTTTGATAATAATTTTAAAAAAACTCAGTCGGTTTTTATGTTATTGGGCATAAGCTGGCAAGCGCTGGAGGTCGCGGTGTGAGATCGTCCCAAGTGGAAAAATATACTGAGAGCCCTATGTCCCTGATCATGGACTACAGGATGATAGTAATGATGACTCTTTAGCGTGTCATTTTTTATTTCACAGATGCTCAACAAGCCGGAGACGATAGGAATATGCGGACAAAAGTTAATTAAGATTCTTCACGAAATGGAAAAGACGTACAATCCCATAGAGGAGTATAAACTTGACATTTTTTTCGACGACGAAGGCGGATTTATTGTCCCCGACTACAGACGATTGGGTATTGCCGACCAATTTCTAAAAGCACGGTTAGTATTAAGACTATTAAGATGCAGTAAAGTACGACACATCCATACATACATCACGTCCATAATACGTACATACATCCCTTACGGGGTAGACAGAGGCTTTTTTTTTAACGGAGAGGAAATGGATACTAAATACTTTTTACTGTACCTATGTGTATCTCAAGAAAGTAAATTCCCCAATAGAAATAAATATTTATCGTATAAACGGAAAGGCAAAGCCTGATAGCACTTGGCTTGTTTTTATCATTGAACTTCTTTGCAGAAGGAATATGTGCATAGCCTACAAAGTCCCGATGACTGGTGCGTGGATGACAGCACATGGCAGCCAAAAAGCAGCGGCCATGGATGGCTGGGAGACTGTTTGCGAGCTCTCGTACGACTACTTGGCCAGGAAATTTGACATTGACTTCGTCGGCGCGCCGCCCACCATGAAGTTTATGATTTGTCGCGCTAATTTGTAACTGAAAATCTTTTTTTTAAGTTTTACAAAGCACCAAATATCTAGTAGGTATAAAATAAACCCATTTGCAAAAAACGGGCACCCAAAATCTTTTCATGCCGCGAAGAATTGAATCAATTATTTCAATCAATTTTATTGTTTGTAACTTTTACTAAATAAAGGAGAAAGTCAGTAAAAGTTACCTGATTTGAATATAGCAAAAGGGCCTTTTTTTAGCAAACGGGTTTGTACAAATTATCAAATTTGGGAGTTCCTGATACAAGTACCTAAGTACTAAGTACGGAGATATTTTAATGTATGTAGGTATCTTTATTGAGCAAAATAAACATAAAACAAATACAATTTTATTGACAAACACTGAGATACATGCACAAAGGCGGATATTTGTATCAAGAAGTCCCGCTTCTCTGTAACTGCTAGTAATTGCTTCGCAAACGTAACAAAATAGAAGATAACATCTTCACTTAAATCTTTATTAAGTGTACTACGTGTAATTCATAATTCATTTATTGCATAGTAATCATGTCGTAATATTAGGTCTTATATAGTATAATGTATAATGTATGTATGTAGGACTACAACGATATTTTATATGATAATAATTGGTATTTGGTTTTGGTTTAGTTTATTATAAGGACCTCATTGTGTGATAAAGTTTATTTAAGAATAAGTAAGAATTAGAAATAAGAAAACTTTATTTCACAATTAACAGAATCAAAAAGATAATGATTTCTTATTGAAAACAGTTTGTTTAGAATCAAGAGCAGAATTGATTACACTTCATTTAAAAGCAGGTTTTTTTTTTTTTTTACTTGCCCAGTCTAAATGTTATAAATGCATCACCTAAAACACTGATGTCTTTAGCAAATACACCCGGATTTTATAATAAACTCAAGACTAATAGTCAGAATAATATAAATTCACACAGGCAGCACAAACAGGCGCACGAAATACAGATATAGTTGCGTTTTTCGAAACGTTGGATTCGCTTTAAACTTCGAAGATTTCGGCAACTCAAACGAAACTCATTTCCCGGCTGACGGGAAATTATTTTAAGTTATAATTGATATGAAGGCATCTGTAATAGACTACAGGCCCATGTCCAAAAAATGTGGGTCGTATGAACCACCAGGTGACGTATATAGGACGATATAAGAGCATAAAATAATAAGATTCAGCACTATGCCGTCACTTGTAAGCTGTCCAACTGAGTGCTGGTGAGAATTCAAGAGTGCAACCCTCGATTTTTTCCCCTTGTCGCATGATTTTTGTACGGCATTGCGGAATAATGGATTAGAAGCTGTATTGAAACAGTATGAAACTGATGCCGTACAGAATGAAATGACCAAATTTACCCTGGAAATTGTCAGAAAATCAAAGAAAATTACCGAGTTTGTGGCGCACCTCTTGTTGACTTCTTAATCAGAATTAAAACGAAGAAAAGTCCCTACCGACTGACTGACTGGCTCATCCACTTTCAGCCCAAGCTTTGGTTTTATCATGTAAACAAGGAATAAGGATCGATTTTACGAAGTTCCCACGAGACATCAAGTTCTGCATCGGGAGCGTGAACTTTATATTTCACCGGAAAATAAAATGTCTGGAAATGCTTTGAAAATCGATCTATTGGAAGTTATCTCGAAGCTAGACTAGTTAGGACTAAAAGTCAAAGTTTTTACCATGTTCAAAGGTACAGTTGGTTTTTAAAAATGCGCTAGCTGTTCGCAAAATTCCGGCAATCCCGCGCGGCCAAGACAAACCGTCCGGGGCTCAAAGGTTGACCCGGTAATGTAAAAAAATAATGCCCCCGACCCGCCCGTGACGGGTTCATAAATCACTTTATTCTACCCAGTTTCCCATGCCTTACTCACTACGTGGATAGAGTGTGGAATGCATGCTAAGAGTGTAAATCAGGCACTTTATAGCGCCCTAGGGAAATCGTGTAAATCGTTGCGTTGTGATAGATTCGGACTGTTCATTTCATTGCCTGAGAATTAGATTGTTATTTGTATGATTGCAGGGTTTGATTCTGGAATTCAATGGCCGGAAATGGTTGGGGAATTGAATTAGTAGATAAGCATTGCCTTTTATTCGTCTGGGGTAGGAAAACGTAAATGTTTATGACTACTTAAAGTTAAGATAGTCACAAATGAACAGGAACCTTATTAAACGGTAAGACCTTAGATAAAGTAAAACTTTACTAAAGTAAAACATTAGAATGGGGATATTTGTGAATGTGGAGTGAACTCTACATTTTGAAGATAAAAACTCATTGTAAAAAACTTTCAAATACTTTTCTATTCTTCTACTTTTCTATCTTGGGTTCGGTTCTCCGCGCAATTTTCTTTAGTACACCACTAAAAAACGCTGTAAAGTTATCGTATGTTAAATATTCGCTCCCCTTCAAGCCTCTCACATCATAATTTATTAGTGCTAGGATTCGCTCTCAATTTGTGGGAATTTTGAAATTCGTTCTAACAAGTTTGCGCTCCCGACCCGTGGTCCATCTACAGTTGGTCCAATTGGTTTTCGAGGGAGCTCCACCCGAGGGCGGAGCTTCTTTTTCTGGGTATTTTGCCCTTCGGGCAACTGAAAATACCTAACTAACCTGACGTACCTACCTATTTTTGGTTTTAAATATTATTGAGTTAAGTATTCAATAGATAGCATTTTTTCCGGGTTGGACAATATAGGTTGGCCATGGTTTTTCACTTGGTTGTGACTTTTAATGTAATTTGTTACAGTTGTTTGACGTCCATTACTTCTAAATTTTTGTATGCTTGGACTTTTTTGTTCCAAAACTTAATGTTCCGAATAAGACGGAAGACATGCCGTCTCGCTCTTTCTCTAATGGCGTCCGCGCTGTGCGCATCGCTCTGTATTTAAAAATTGTTTAATAAGTGTAATTTGCTAAAAAAGAATAAAATCAGTTGTGTCAACCTGTTTCTGCATATAATTTGCCCTGCAAAAGTCCATTTCATTTTGGTCCTTCGAACCGGATTTACACAGTTGTGTAAAGATAATGACGGAAAATGCTGAAGAATAAACTGGTAGTCACGTTTAACATTATTTCTTGCAGTTTATGAGGCATTCTTACATTCTGGTCTGGGAGTCAGGAACAACATAGAATGTACCAGTTGCTTCTCTTCCCGATCAGATAGTCGCCATCTTAGGAATCATCGTATGGGCGATGCTGCTAACAACCTATCATTATTTTACCAGCAGGGTCTTGCTGGTAATTATTGAAGTGGTGGAGATAGAAACAACTTTTGCAGTCCATTTCAAATCTGATTTTTAATGTAACAAATGCGTGCTTATATACTAAACTGTACCGATCCTACTTAACAATCTTCTTCTTAATCTAATCAGACTGACGTGACCAATCTGCCCAAGAGAAACACGTACAAACGTGTTTAAACTAATGTCACGCAACCATGTGACATCCGTCACATAGCTCCCCCCTTAATAAAAAACATGTGTTGAACAAAAGTACCTAAATAAATAAAATAACACACTGTACATGTTACGATATATGCTGATATTACTGTCCCTTCAATGATGACGGACGAGTTATGACGACATATCTTCCAAACATCTGTCTGACCCAGGGTTGTAAATCCCCATCAACCGTTCGCACTGTCTGTCGACTTGCTTTGACCATAATTGCAGGCGTTGAAAGCTCTGTAACTCTTGTCTGTCAACTTGCGACCATATCACTAAAATCTTGTGATACTCCAAAAAATCTGCTTCCAAGATAGCTTGCTTAACACAGATACAGTTGCTCCCGTGTCCACCAAAAAACTTATACCACCTTGTCGGTCGGTAATTGTAAGTCGGTTAGAGGGATGAATAGCACAGAGTTCCGTCGTGTCTTGTGCTAATCTTAGTTCCCCTGACGCTGAGCACCGTTTAAATTCCTCCACGCACATGGCTTCAAACATCTTTGTATATTCTCGCGAAACCTTGAATAAAAAATGCAGAATCGATTCCTCCGTTCTCTTGACCTTGATCTTGATGCAAACCGCCAATTCTGCTGACTACTGTTGATGGAAACCCACTCGCCTACGTAACTCGTTTATGTCGAGTTGCATTTGCGCGAGCTGGGTCGAAACGCCAACTAAGCTACTTGTGACGTCATCTGCCTTGCTACTTCGATTCGACTGCTTACCACGGTCACTTCCGACGTTCTAATCTTCTCAAATATTCTGTCTGCAACCTTGCACTTGCACCTCCAAAACTCCGGAATTCGGGACACCACGGACGCAGAGGCAACCTCCAAACCATCGGAACTTGCCCCAGAAGTGGCTGCTGTCTTCGGCGGTGACATCTCGACAATCTTGCGGCAGTCAAAACGTTGACGAACTTGTTCTTCGCGGGGTCACCACTTTACCAGCAGGGTCTTGCTGGTAATTATTGAAGTGGTGGAGATAGAAACAACTTTTGCAGTCCATTTCAAATCTGATTTTTAATGTAACAAATGCGTGCTTATATACTAAACTGTACCGATCCTACTTAACAATCTTCTTCTTAATCTAATCAGACTGACGTGACCAATCTGCCCAAGAGAAACACGTACAAACGTGTTTAAACTAATGTCACGCAACCATGTGACATCCGTCACAATTATATTGATTCCCCTTACATGTGGTATATGCCCACAACCCACAATCATGCTAAACGTAGCCTTAAGGTTTTGTAAGCTTAGCTTAGTCTCTGTCTACACAGCAAGAGATAAAGACGTGATATATGTATGTATGTATGGGGTATTTATATGGGATTTTGTGAATCCGGTCTTAAAAGAAAATAGAACCAAGTGAACGTTGAACCGTTGGTTTGACTTTTTTAATGTCAATAATGTTGACGATGTAACGTACTAGTTACTGGATTTTGTATGATTATGTATAATGGACTAGCTTTTGCTCGCGACTTTGCCCTCACAGAATTAAACACAGCCTATTTTACTCAGGAACAATGTACCATTGTAATGTTGAAAGAATTTTTGAAATCAGGCCTACGACGCCTGCGTTTTGAACTAAAAATTTTTTCTCTTCACTATCACTTCACTACATAGTATAAAACAAAGTCGCTTTCTCTGTCCCTATGTCCCTATGTATGCTTATATCTTCAAAACTACACAACGGATTTTGATGCGGTTTTTTTTAATAGATAGAGTGATTCAAGAGGAAAGTTTTTATGTATAATTCTACGCAGACGAAGTCGCGGGCAGAAGCTAGTTGTAATATAAGTATAGATACAGATACAATTGTGTTGAGATATCTCAACAAGAAATAGACGGAATCCAAAAAGGCTAGTTCATGTCTGCGTTCCTAGGACCGCATTATATAGGAAACATTGTGCTGCGGTGTGTCTAAACATTTTTAACAAGCTACCAAATTATATACGGGTAGCTCCTGAAAATATATTTAAAAATAGGTTAATGCAGATGCTGATAGAAAAAAACTACTATAGTGTAAATGATTTCCTCTTGCAAGATAACTTTGTATAATATATGCAACCCATAAAATTAATTTGCATGCTAGTATAATAAAATTGTACAAATAGCAGAATAAGGAACCTATTGTCTCTGTGCCACCCAATGACATTGTTATATCTACTTATTCGTTGCAAATAAATATATTATACTAGCTGATGCCCGCGACTCCGTCTGCGCAGAGTCGCTATCCCGCGGGAACTTTGCAATTTTCCGGGATAAAAAATATATAATTCCCGTTTTTTCCTTATCCCGTGGGAATTTCCAAAAATCCTTAGTGGATGCCTACATTGTATAAGGTATCTATATGCAAAATTTCAAGTCTTTTAGTCCAGTGGTTTGGGCTGTGCTATCCCGCGGGAACTATGCAATTTTCCGGGATAAAAACTATCCTATGTCCTTTCCCGGGACTCAAACTATCTGTATACCAAATTTCAACTAAATCGGCCCAGCGGTTTAAGGGTGAAAAGGTAACAGACAGACAGACAGACAGAGTTACTTTCGCATTTATAATATTTTTAAGTAAGGATTCTATTCAATAAATATACGGCTCAGATCCGGAATTTGTTTAGTCTTGTCAGTTTTCCAGCCAAGAACCACCGCCGAATTCAAATTAGTTTGTTAAAAGTCACTTAATAATTTAAATAAGCCGAGAAGAGGAGTAAGCATAAATAATCAGTTTGATTTTACTTATACTTGCGCTTTATAATATGGAAGTGTTTTAATCAATCGTAATGAAATGTAGGATTTAATGGCAGAAGCATTCCTCTTATAAATAAAAGGCGTTTGGACGAATTACGTATATTTAGCCACTTGATACTTTATCGGATAGGTAGACTTTTTAGTATAAACTTTTTACGAAGACAAACCGAGCGCTTCCAAGTGCCAGCCGAGGACTTCCGATCTCAAAGGTGGCGTGCGCATGTGCATGTGTGGATTTAAACAGCTTCTGTCGAATGTCTCTTGCCGTTGTGGTATGTCATCCTTACCACACAATTATTCCTTATTGTTTTCTAGTTTCTCTATTCCTTCTCATCATCATCAGCCTATGTTAGTCCACTGCTGGACATAGGCCTCCCCTAATGAGCGCCATAGCGCCCTGTCTTTAGCTTGACGCCCTTCCGTCCTGCCGTCCTTCTCATATCAATCTCCTATCACTAAATTTTCCTTCCTGTGTATTTTATTATTCAGTGTTTTCTTCTGAATGTAAGAGTTCTACTTTAATTGTGGCGTGCGTTGTTTCGTTTTAGCATCTGTAGCAACGGACAAAAAATTTACCTTGCTACTCCGCTACTCACGTGCAAAATAACCAAGCCTGTGTGAAATATATATGTTAACATTTATTAGAAGCAAATCATTCATTGCCGGATTCAGCATCTTTCGATATTTTACACTTTTGTGAGAAGGGTTTACGGTTAGATATATTGGAGCAGTTGGAAATAATTAGGTACAATAAATAGTGGTTCCGTAATTAATGATCAGGTGAACTTGGTTTCTTCGCCTTTATTGCGTGTTCATTTTGATGAATAAAAGTGATTGTGTTAAATACATAACCCTATTTGTTTTTGCTGTAGTCGGAAATTTTTTTGAAGGTAGTTGTTAGTGTACAATAAAAATCATAAATAATAGGGTAGTTTGGGAAATATATGAATGTAGGTACATTATGCTTATACATACGGTTTCGAATCAGTACGACGTTGGTTTGCATGTGTAACAGTTGTGTTCATTAAACTTTGATAATGATCACGTAGAGGGATCGAAACGAGTCAGTGTTTGTGTGGTGTAAGGGATAATTAAGTTTGCGGGATTTATATGTGTTTTATTGGCAGCAGTGGAGGGAGGGTTGCATGAAAAACATATATATTTCACAAAGGCTTGGTTATCTTGCACGTGACTAGCGGAGTAACAAGGTAAATTTTTTGTTCGTTGAAATGGACCTCCGCAAAGTAACCCCTGATTCAATAAACATCTGTAGCACTCATAGAGTAATTTACTAGCACTATCGCTGGGCTGACGTCTATTGTTATTGTAAATACATAATAAACATAACAATGTCATCTGAGCAAGTGTGGTATAGGTTCGAAGGCAAGAGAGAAGACGGAAGCGTGCTGAAATTAAGGATTCAAGATCTTCCTGCTGCGAGAGTCAACGATGCTTTAGACTTAATCACAACGTTTCATGTGAGAGATGAGGCTACGCTTAGAGCATCGGGTGAGTCAATCCCTCAAAGCCAGTGGCGAAACTAGGATGGCAGACTAACTACAGGGAAACTAGGGTGTAAGTGGGTCCCAATAATGAAAAGATGGCTCACTGTCCTGATTTGTGGAGTTCGATAAATTATTTTCTTTGTATTATATTCCGACATTGTCAAATTCGCAAGTTCTTCGAGTGCCGAAAAATCTGTTACTATTTAGCAATGCGTTTCAACTTTGAAAAAAAGCAAGACGAGTTTAGGTAGCCGCATAAATTGTTGTGAATTAACGTACATTATCAAAAGCCTAGTTTTTGTTTTTTTCAGGAATTGCACACAATCCTAAAGAGATGGCCCGATACAGGAAGCAAAGAGAACAGGAAATCAGCGACCCGTCGTTCTGTGTGGTTATTTGCTGTTCTGATGATACGCCAGACGTGAAAAATATTATGGGACTCTCCATTATGCTCTTAACCTCGACTTCGTCGCTAGGAGAAATAGCGTCACAATTGACTAGAGCGGTAGTCTTTTTTTTAAGTTGTACCTGAATTTTTAGTTTGAATTTAACAAAACAGTATCTTCACTTCGTAATAATAAGTACACGACACGTAAACGTTCTTAACCTTTTCGACACCTACGACCCATATATCAGCACCGCAAGTTCAACGCTTACGACCTATATATACGTCCATTTCAATTCAAAAGGAATCTTCATTCAGTTGGGTTTAGGTTTAATTTAAGGCATCGCAATAAAGACGCCTGGCGTATGGGTGACGTCTCTTGTACTTGATGTGGCGGCGAAAAGGTTAAAAATAACTATTATAAACCGACGAGGACTCATTTAAGCGGTCGGTCTGTAACTCAGTAATGGTATATCTTGTATTCGTGTAATAATTATTCCAACTATCAAAAAACATTTACCTTGCTACTCCGCTACTCACGGCCAAAATAGCCAAGCCTGTGCGAAATATATATAACAACGTGGTTTGCATGGTTAACATTTGTGGTCGTACCTTCACTTTTAGGATGATCCCGTGGAGGGACCCCAATGCGTCAGTGTTTTATACGGTGTAGGGGATAGTTAAATTTGTGGGGTTTATGTGTGTTATGTGTCATTAGAGGAGGGAGGGATTGCATGTTAAAACGTATATATTTCGCACAGGCTACCTTACTCTTGCACGTGAGCAGCGGAGTAGCATGGTAAATGTTATTTTTTCATTGTAATGGACCTCCGCAAAATAACGCCTGATTCAATAAAATAATTGTTCTGTCGACGTAATAATAACGATGTAATGTAATAATGTAACGAATAAGGCCTAAAATTTGCTGGCAGTGCTACATTCAATGTAAAAAAAGTTATGAAGGAAAATAAGAGCCACATATATCGACTTTTGGCAGAATGTTTAAGATGAGGAAAACGACAATTTCAAACCCAAAGTAGTGGCACCTATGCGATGCTTGTGTTTCAATAGTAAATTGTACAACTAGAGCATAAAACAAGCCATTTTACTCGAGACGTTTATATAGCCACCCGTGCCTGTACGGGAGGAGAAAATGTGTTTAATGCTCGAGTTTTACATTACGCTGCGTTTTGTACATACATTTACGCTTATTAACCTTAAATTTGTATTTAGGTAACTTTTTTATTATTTATGGAAAGGATTCGGCATCAATGTAAATGGCGAATACATCACTCACCTTCGGTTTGCCGACGATATCGTAGTCATGGCAAATTCGATGGAAGAGCTCAGCACGATGCTCGAAGGCCTCAATCGAGTTTCTCAACAAGTGGGTCTTAAGATGAACATGGACAAGACGAAGGTAATGTATGATGCCCATGTTGTACCCACTCCAATATCTGTTGAGAGCTCAGTTCTTGAAGTTGTTGACTCGTACGTCTACCTAGGACAAGTAGTCCAGTTAGGTAGGTCCGACTTCAAGAAAGAGGTCAGTCGCCGAATCCAACTCGGCTGGGCAGCGTTCGGAAAATTGCGTGATGTCTTCTCGTCCGACATACCTCAGTGCCTCAAGTCGAAAGTATTCGACCAGTGTGTGTTACCAGTGATGACTTACGGCACTGAAACGTGGTCCCTCACTATGGGCCTTATGAACAAGCTCAAAGTAGCCCAACGAGCTATGGAGAGGGCTATGATGGGAGTCTCTCTGCGAGATCGAATCAGAAATGAGGAGATCCGTAGAAGAACCAAAGTTACCGACATAGCCCAGCGGATTAGCAAGTTAAAATGGCAGTGGGCAGGGCACATAGCACGGAGGACGGATGACCGATGGGGTCGAAAGGTCCTCGAGTGGAGATCACGTACCGGCAAGCGCAGCGTGGGACGTCCACCCACAAGGTGGACCGATGACCTCATTAAGATCGGAGGATCGCGCTGGATGCAAGCCGCTTGCAACCGGTCTTATTGGAGGTCTAAAGGAGAGGCCTATGTCCAGCAGTGGACTTGTAATGGCTGAGATGATGATGATGAACTTTTTTATTAAATTAATTACTAGCCTTCCGTCCGCAGCTTCGCCCGCGGTAAGCTAATTTTCCCGTAGGAAATGAAATTTTCCCGCGGTAAAAAGTAGCCTATGTCACTCAGTGATAATGTAGCTTTCTAACGGCAAAAGAATTTTTGAAATCTGTCCAGTAGTTTCGGAGCCTATTCAATGCAAACAAACAAACAATCAAATTTTTCCTCTTTATAATTATTTTTATCAAATTATTAAATTAAGATGTAACTAACCATATCTCATCAAAAACGTGTCTATTAAATTAAGGTGTATTATAATATGTGGCTGTAAAGCTAAGTTGCCTGAGCCTCAAAAGAAGAAATAATTTTATGTACTAGATGATAAAAAGCAATTTTGTGCAGCATTCTCTCGACATAAATGAACAACTTTGTGAGCATGAGAAGTGAAAAATATCTTGTGTGAAATTGTTGCTTTGCTCCCTCGCTGAGCACGACACTAGACAAAAAATAAATGCTAACGTTGGATTTCATTTAACAGGCTGAGGGAAAAGAAGAGCTACAGCCAGAAAGAAAGAAACTATTACAGTTATATTATGAATATATGGTGCCATTCAATCCAGTAACAGAGTTTAATTTAGATGTCTTCTACGAAGGTGCAGGCATGACTGTGCACCCCGACTATAGGAGATTAGGTATCGCAGAATATTTCCTCAGAGTAAGGTCAGTAATTTGCCAAACCTATTTAAAATAAAAAAAAAATTATTTAATTACTAAGCACTAAAACCCGGCTGCAAAAACATGTAACTGATTTTTTTGTGTGATTTGTAATTTAGGTTTGTCCGTACCTACTGTTTTTTGTTTTTAACAATTTAGATAATTGTTACCTTTTCTAGATTATAACTGTTTGAGCTTGCATTTTTCTCGCCCATTATAAAAAAAAATGTTTTTGTAGTTGGAATTTTTGTTTTTAGACGAAGATATACAAAAGAAAGACATAGAGGTTAAAAAATACCGGAATGACACTGAAACATGAACAATAAAAAACACTTTTAAAACTAAACTAATTAACTAAGCTTCACTACATAGTATAAAACAAAGTCGTCTGTCTGTCTGTGCGTCCCTATGTATGCTTAAATCTTTAAAGCTACGCATCGTATTTTGATGCGGTTTTCTTTAATAGATAGAGTCATTCAAGAGGAAGTTTTATATGTATAATTCTAAGCAGACGAAGTCGCGGGCAGAAGCTAGTTTAAAATGCAATAACACTCGTGTCATTAAGACAAATCTAATTACGTATCATTTGTCAAAATCGGTTCATACGTTGAGTAGGGACAAGCTGACACCGAAATGGATTTACATACATACGGGGTAAACACATAACCCTCCTTTTTGGCTTCACCGCAATCGGGTAAAATATGAGCATGAACCAACAATCTAGATCGCTCTGTTAACAGTAGAGCACAATATCCAATGTTATTTATTTTATGTTTTAGGCGGATAATTTGTGAAGCCCATGGAGTCCCCATGACTGGGGCATGGATGACAGCAATCGGCACCCAGAAAGCAGGGGCCAAAGCCGGCTGGGAAACTGTCAAGGAAATTGAATTTGACTACCTAGCCAAGAAATATGACGTCACCTTCACCGACGTCCCGCGCACTGTCAAGCTAATGATAGCAAAAGCTGGCAGTACGGATAGAGCAGAGACATTGAGAGAGGTGGATGAAATAAAGAAATAAATGGTTGTGCACCACCTGCTTAGATCTGTTATTTTCTCCAGTCCATTATGCTTGCCTGAGAGCTCACTCTATAGCGATAAGGCCGCCTATTGTTACCTTGTAATATTCTGTATACCTTTTTTCTGTTTTGGTTGTTATATGTATATATGGTGTTCAATAAAGAGTTATTGTACTGTATTGTTTTTTTTATGTTATTTAACTTTAATTTCCTATCTACCGAACTGATTCGTTCCGCTAGAATGGTTAGTGTCGGCTCAGTAAAATTGTGAAGATACGAATCGCGATATTAGCTTAAATTACGATTTAAAACAATAATTGACTTGCGGATCTGCTCTCGTAAAATAATAATAATTTGATAGTTTTCTAATCTGTGATAATTTCGAAAATCGTTCTTACAAGTTTGCGCTTCTAAAGAAACCTACGTTCAGAGCCGCTCCTGTATGGTTTGGAGATCTTCAGTGGTTTATTTTAGTATAATCTTAATAATATTTAATCAATTGTGTCGAGGTGCGTTATATCGATTTTAGGAGTTCGCCTCCAGAGAGCTGTCAAAAAGTGACAGTTCATAGACAGTCAATTGGGTGCGTTTTGATACTACAATACAGCTCTCGTCCCGTGGTCCGTCTGCAGTTTGTCCAGCCTAACTAACCTGACCTATTTTTGCATTAAAAATGTTATTAAGTTACCTATTAAAAATAATCGGCAGCATTTTTTCTAGGTCGGACAAATTAGGTGGACCATGGTTTTTAACTTGGTTGTGACTTTTAATGCAATTAATTACTGTTGTTTGTACGCCTGGACTTTTTTTTTCCAAAGACTTATTCATCGTCTCCAGCATTTTTTATGTCCCACTATTGGCAGGCTTCCTCTCACTGAGAGAACATGAGCTAGTTTCCACACAAGACCAGAAAAAATGTATAAATAAGAAAATAAGAAAATGTGAAATAAGGTCACGTGACAGTTAGAGTAACAGGTAGAAAAATTCGGAGACTACCCACCTGCTATGGGTGGTGTAGGGGTATAGCACGCGTCACGGAATGACGAGGACCCGGGTTCGATTCCCGGCCATAGCTTTACTTTTCGGATTTTTCTATGTGTTATAATTTTCACTGACATTTAGAAATTAAAAATGTATAACTTTATAAACACTATTTGATCAACTTCGCAAATATGTACAGGTGTTCTCCTGATGTTTTCTGACATCGAAACAGCCATAATTTGAATATAATTTACGAAAAATCCTCTGCTAGGCCATATATCGAACTTCATCAAACCACTAGGCTATCCCAACTAAACTTAGGTGTATTTGAGCAACTAATTTGGAGTTTTACATAACCTTTACAGTAAATACAATAGCCCTTATCATTTTGAAAACGACGCCTTAAATCCTACACCTTTACAGCACTTTCAAGGGGCCCGCTATCTCAAAATCTTAATTTATACCGACGTCTTTGCAATTAACTGACTATCTTAGTAATAATTTTGTGATCACAATTTTACTTTGCTTAACTTTTACTATATAAAAAAAAATAGTTAATTCTTGACGATCAGTTTTAAAAACTATCAAAAAAGCACTGTATAGTTTCAGAATGTGTACACATATTCTTATTTTAATAAATCGACACACCCTAAGAAAAAGTGTGTATCTACAAAAACCAAATTTTACAGGAGAGCGTTTTAAAGTTTCTATAAATTTAAAATCGCAATTGCGTGGTAACTATATATACCAGAGGATTGAAATTTGGCATGTACAATATTGTGACAATATGTATTCGTGATTTTTTATATATTTTTAAATACGGTAGTTTCTTAATAATTACAGTTATTCACTTTTACGTGATAATATTTCGTCAACTCTGACGTGCAAGTAGCAGGTACATACTTGTTCAACGTATATTTAACTTTGACGAAACAGTTTCTGCCAGATATACATAATATATATAGTTCCAAATTTGACACTAGATTAATCAAGTGACAGATATTGTACAGCCTTTCCCAAGTAGTGGTTGATACACATTTATCTTTATTGACTGCCTTATTAAGTAATCTGTATATGGCAGATGCACACTAAACTTGTTCATAGTGACTTCCTTTACGGTATTTCGGTAAGTGACTGATGTTTAATAATGTTTCTTGTAATGAATACTGGTACTGACTAGTAAATACTTACCTTAAGCATTATGGCAGATATATATTATAATACAGTCAACATTTTCAATTTTTTTTATTAGCTGTCACGTAACAAGTATGTATTTGCTATTTACATACTTTCCACCCGCTCAATGGGTTCCCGCATAATATTGAATAAGAGGCAAATATTAAGTTTTGCTCTGGAGTTTTTTTAGCAATGAATGTAGATAGTTAGTTCTACGTTTGGGAAAAAATATGTTCGGACCACTTTTTTCTTGTTTTTCTTAATGTAAATGATAAAGTCGATACCGTAGACTACGAAAATGCAATAGTCGCATAACTATCAGGCAGATACGCACTTTTTCTTAGGGCGTGTCGAAATTATAATTTTTCCTTTATTCATCAAAATTAAAAAACACTGTAACGTGACACGCTTTCAATATTTTTTAGTTATGCTTTTTCAATTCATTTTTATGATAATCCAATATACTACGCTATTATTATACATACCATCATACGTTACTGAAACGTTAATAATTGTTGTTTGCCGAATAATATTATTTTGTATTTACCGAAGAATACGTTATCATATTTACGCAGTTGTGTAAAGATAATGACGGAGTATGCTGAAATAAACTGGTTGTCACGTTTAACATGATTTCTTGCAGTTTATGAGGCCTTTATTTTGATGATTTCGTGGTCCGGTCTTAAAATTAAATTATAAGCAAGTGAACGTCGAGTCGTTGGTTTGTTTAGTTACTGGATTTTATATGATTATGTATAACTAGCTGTTGCCCGCAACTTCGTCTGCATGGAATTCGTTTATCGCTATCCCGCGGGAATTACGCAATTTTCCGGGATAAAAAGTAGCCTATGCGTTATTCCAGACTATAATCTAGCTATGTTCTAAATTTCATCCAGATCTGTCAAGCCTTTCTGGCGTGAAAGAGTAACAAACATCCAAACATCCATACTCACAAACTTTCGCATTTATAATATTAGTAGGATGATTCCATGCTGGTCTGGGAGCAAAGAAAAAACATAGAATGTACCAGTTGCTTCTCTACCCGCGCAGATGGTAAAAGACCATCGAGGGACTGGGTGAAACTTAGGTATAAGAATCATGTTATAGGCGATGAGGCTAGCAACCCATCACTATTTTGATTCAATTTTCCACCTATACACCCTCAATCTTGCTAATTGTGGCCTGTAGGTACCTGTTACCTTAGGCTCTGTCTACCCCGTAAGGGATAAAGACGTGATTTGTGTATGTGTGTGTATGTATGTAGGATGAACTATCTGTTACCCGCGACCTTGCCCTCACAGAATTTAATATAGCCTATTTTACTCAGGAATATACCATTGTAATGGTGAAAGAATTTTTGAAATCGGGCCTACGTTTTGAACTTATTCGCTAAAAACGAAACGAAAAATGTTTTCTCTGTAATACAAGTATAGGTACACACAAATATACAGCTCAGATCTGTAATTTGTTCAGTCCTGTCAGTTTTCTAGCCGAGAACAACCGCCGAATTCAAATTAGTTTATTATAAGTTACTTAACAATTTAAATGAGTCAAGAAGAGGAGTTTAAAAATATTATAATCGCTTTGATTTTACTTATAATTGCGCTTTATACATGGAAATGATTAAATCAATCGCAATGAATGGTAGGATTTAATGGCAGAAGCATTCTCTTATAAATATAGGCGTTTACACGAACTACATTTAGTAATTAACTAGCAATATCGCTGTGCTGACGTCTATTGTTATTAACAAGATAAATAAACATAACAATGTCATCTGAGCAAGTGTGGTACAGGTTCGAAGGCAAGAGAGAAGACGGAAGTGTGCTGAAATTAAGGATTCAAGATCTTCCTGCTGCGAGACTCAACGATGCTTTAGACTTGATAACAAAATTTTATGTGAGAGACGAGGCTGTGCATCGAGCATCAGGTAAATCAATCCCTCGAGGCCAGTGGCGTAACTAGGATGGCAGGACAGATAAAATGCCACGGGACCCTAGCTCAGCAGGGCCCCGAACTGGCTTGGCCTAGAGCATAGAAGGGACGATGATGCAATTCTTTATAGTAAGGAAGGACCTCCATCTGATAAATTAGCCACGGGTCCCAGGTTATAGTTACGACACTGCTCGAGAGTCACTTTTTGTCACAAAGTTAATATTAACACGCTTAAAGTTTTTTCTTGAATATAAAACTTTTTCACACGTTACGGTCTTTTGAAAGTTTTCGCTGATATATTGTATAGAAATAGTAATCTTACAGGGTTATGTTTTTAGTTGTCATTTAGCTGACTGTTTTTGAGTTTATCACAAGAAGACAGTCAAACGTGGCGGAGGACTTTTTAAGATGTAGTGATATTATCTAAACAAGGGACATCAATAAATTAAGTAATATAAAAAGCGTTTTGTTACATATTAAAAAAGGACGGCATAATAATGACACGATGACTCACTGTCTTGATTTGTTGAGTTCGTCAAATTATTATTTTTAGTATTATATTCCTACATTGTCAAATTCGCAAGTTCTTCGAGTGCCGAAAAATCGCGGTCACTACTTTGCAATGCGTTTCAACTTTGATAAAATTTAAGCCAAGTTTCTCTCAGTCTCTCTAAGTCTATTTTCAAAAGCATAATTTTTACTTTTTTCAGGAATTGCGCACAATCCTAAAGCGATGGACCGATACAGGAAGGAGAAAGAGCAGCAAATTAGCGATCCGTCGTCCTGTGTGGTTATTTGCTGTTCTGATGATACGCCAGACGTGAAAAACATTATGGGACTCTCCATTATGCTCTTAACGTCGACTTTGTCGATAGAAAAAAAAATGACACAATTGAGTAGACCGGTAGTTTTTTTATTTAGCTTTACCTGAATTTTTAGAAGTATTTCATACATACATACATAAATCACGTCTTTATCCGTTACGAGGTAGACATTTCATTATAATTCCTTAATTTTAACTTAGTAATGGATAATTCGACCAATGGTCAAAAACATTTACCTCGCTACTCCGCTACTTACGTGCAAGGTAGCCAAGCCTGTGCGAAATATATATAACGACGTGGTATGCATGGTTAACAGCAGTCCTCGTACTCCCACTTTGAAGATGATCCCGTTGGGGTCCCAAACGCGTCAGTGTTTTGTACGGTGTAGGGGATAGTTCAATTAGTGGGATTTATGTAACAGTTGAGGAAGGAAGGTATGCATGTAAAAAGATATATATTATTATATATTTCGCGCAGTTTTGGCTTTCTTGCACGTAAGTAGCGGAGGAGCAAGGTAAATGCTTTTTGTTCATTGAAATGGACCTCCGCAAAGTAACGCCTTAAATAATTATTTTATTGAAATAAAATAATTATTCTGTCGACGTAAGACAATGTAAAGAAAGTTATGCGAGAAAAATAAGAGCTGTATATTGCCTAGTAAGTAGTAGTAGTGGCAGAAAACCAGCGTTGCGACTCCCGTCGCAGCATTATGCTGAGCCGCAACCTTGTTGACGTTGGACAGCGACACACTAATTGTTATTTTTCCTTTTTTTTTGTTTTGTCTATTTTTAGTCGGGGCTGTTGTTGTCCTATGCGTCAAATAAATGTATTATCTTTCTTCTTTTCTTTCTTTCTTCTTTCTAGTACCAGAATGTTCAAGATGGAGAAAACGACAATTTCAAACCCAACGTAGTGGTGTGGCACCTTTGTAATGCTAGGGTATCAAAATATCTTGTGTGAAGTTGTTGCTTTTCTCCCTCGTTAAGCAGTGCACAAGTCAAAAAATGTATACTAAAAGTAGGATTAAATTTAACAGGCAGAGGGAACAGAGGAGCTACAGCCAGAAATAAAGAAATTATTTGAGATATTTTATGAATATAATATGGTGGCATTCAATCCAATAACAAACTTTAATTTAGATGTCTATTACAAAGGTAAAGGAATCATAGTGCACCCTGACTATAGGAGATTAGGTATCGCAGAATATTTCCTCAGAGTAAGGTCAGTAATTTACCAAACCTATTTAGAATAAAGAGAAATCTATTTTAAACTAGCTGACCCGGCGAACTTCGTACCGCGTAATAGTCGATTCTTTAATTTTTTTTTTTAATTTTTTCTCTTCGTAAGAACCATCCCCATACTTCAAGGAATATTCTAAAAAAAAATTAGCGAAATCAGTTTAGCTGCTCTCGAGATTTGCGCTTAGCAACACATTCTTCGATTCATTTTTATATTATAGATTATTAAGAACTAAAACCCGGCTGCTAAAACATGTAACTTTTTTTTTTCGTGTGATTTGTAATTAAGGTTTGTCTTCGCCTGCTGTATTTTAGGTCTGTTCTTTTTCTAATTAGTTTAACGTTTTGAAGTAGGGTTTTTGTTTTTAATTATTTAGTTCATTTTTAACTTTTCTAGATTATAACTATTTGAGTTTGTATTTCTCTCCGCCCACCATAATGATTTTAAAGACCTATTTCATCATGCCCGGCTCCATTATCATGAAAAATTTATTTTTTTCATATCGTACTTTTATGCGCATAGAATCTGCCATCTTGATTTCTTTTTAAATATGTACAAACACTCGCATCTTTAAGACAAATCGAATTACGTATCATTTATTTTGTCAAAATCGGTTTATACGTTGAGTAGGAACGAGCGAACATCGGAATGGATTTGCGTACATACGGGGTGAACACATAATCCTCCTTTTTGGCTTAGCCACTGTTGCATAAAATACGAGCATGAACCAACAATCTTGATCGCTCTGTTAATATCTATGTTATTTATTTATTCTATGTTTTAGACGGATAATTTGTGAAGCCCATGGAGTCCCCATGACTGGGGCATGGATGACAGCAATCGGCACCCAGAAAGCAGGGGTCAAAGCTGGCTGGGAAACTGTCAAGGAAGTTGAATTTGACTACCTAGCCAAGAAATGTGACGTCACCTTCACCGACGTCCCGCGCACTGCGAAGCTAATGATAACAAGAGTCGCCAGTACGGACAGAACAAAGAAATTGGGAGAGTTGAATTAAATTAAGAAATAAAATGTCTTTAGCATTTGGTGTATTGTTTTTTTTTATTTCAGTGAGACCGCTGCCGCCAGTGTTCGTAATTTATTGATCCCCTTTTTCGTTCCCGATGGCTGGATATGGCAGGTACTGCAATTGTTACTTGCCATATTTCGGCCGTCATCCTGCTTGCCGCTACAGCTGAATTATTAAGACTGTAGAGTTAAACTAGTAAAGTGGAATTGAAAAAGGCAGAGGTTTTTTTCAACAAAAAAGAGAAATATTCCTTTTTTGGAGGTTTAGTCATTCTAATGTTTAAGATAGTTGCTATCCGTAAATATGGTGTCCGGTTTTTTCATCTTGTAGACGACACAAAACAATAAATACCTCTACAGTGCTACAAAATATTTGTAGCATCTCAAAGGTGTAGCACTCCTGGAACATTACTGTATTACAATTATTTCTTGTAGCTAGGTTATCATGCTATGCAACACTCACCCAAGTCGCGTCCTGTTTTACGCACTGACATAGCTACCGCTAGACATAGACAAAACAACTTTTAAATTAATTATTGATTATTTTTAATCAACGCTCGTTGCAGAATTAAAAAGCGTGCTGCAAAAAAAAAACAAAAGCCGGTCGCTTTTTCTTCTTCGGTCGATTCTGCGACAGGCACCGTTATAAGCGGCCAGTGTATTCAGCTTGTAAAAATAGTTTTATTTTATTGAATCATTGCGGAGGTTCGTTGTAAAATAGGTTAACTCATTAGGTGTATCTGTAATTGTTTGTCAGCCTGCTTTTGCATGATAGCTTGTTGTACCTATTCACTCAAGATAAGGTTTGCTCCAAGAACGACCTTATTATTTTTGTTTAGCGTAGTATACATTAAGTTGTGTAAGTTGTTTACTACACACAATTATTTTGTAATAAACAAACGATGTGGAAATGTTTTGGGGTCGACACGTGTTTTTTTTAATGCTTAGGATTTAAATTAAATTCATTTTATTTTATTATTATAGTAGCTTAATTTTTCTGCTAATCGTTTACATGGCTGAAACTGATAACAAGACAGGACTACCTACTAACTTTGCCAACCATTGAAGAGTGAGAGACTTGCAGAATATGACAAAACACGTGTGAACTATATAATTTATACCGTAATTATTCTTTATTAATAACCAAACATAGATGTGTGTATTTTAACTTTAAATGTAATTTAACTCTTGCGGTTGAGACTTTGGGGCCTTGGTCAGCCGACATGAAAGGTTTTGTAAAGGCCCTGTCGTCCCGGTTGATCGACGCCTCAGGGGACCCAAGAGCTGGCGTGTATTTATCCCAGCGGATCGCACTTGCGGTCCAAAGGGGTAATCCCGCCAGCGTCATGGGGACACTGCCGCAGCCAGCCAGGATTAGACGGGGTTTTCTTTTTATAACTTTTCTTATTTGTAAATATAGGTTTTTTATAGTTATTTTTAGCACAGGTATGTGGTTTTTAGGATTAGTGTTTGTATATATATTATATATATTATATTGTCGACTTACAAAATGTACCTATAACATAATTTTTAAGTTTTTTAATGAATTGTAAAATAAACCTTTTTTTTCGTTAAGCAGTCACCAATCGTAGTCCTCGCGAGAGGTAGGTACGGGCGGCTGCTATTCTATGAACATAATACGTAAGTATTAACGTTTTAACTTAATGCTATGATTAAATTAAAGGAATATGTCTCGCCTCATTCACTGATATTTAAAAAAAACCTAAATGAATTAAAGAGGCATAGATAAAGCCCATTGGTTACTTTATCATGTATACTTATAATATTGTAAATTTTGTGAGTTTGTGGCGTTGCAGGGGTAATCTCTGAATCTACTGAACCGATTTTGAAAACTTTTTTACCAATAGAAACCACATTATTATATTATATTAAGTCGCGGGAAACAGCTAGTTTTATGTAGGTATATGGTTTGGAATAAATAAATGTTTGATATATTAATACAAATTCAACAAATCGGATTGAACTCGTTGATTTCTCATTAATCGTTAAAATATAATTAAAATGGTATTCAAAATACCAATTGACAAAATAATTGTCTGACACTTTAATCTATTGCTGTATGGTCTTGCTAGCACGAATGATTAGATAACAAGGTAAAAAGTACAAAAATAGCAGTTAATAAAGTCATTGCGCGAATTAGTTAATCACTGTGTGGTCGTCTTTTGTTTTTATAGAGCAGACGTATTAAACATAATGTCACCTGAGCAAGTGTGGGATAGGTTCGAAGGAAAGAGACAAGATGGAAGTGTGTGCAAGTTAAGGATACAAGATCTTCCCCCTGCTAGGTTGAACGATGCTATAGACTTGTTGGTCAATTTTTTTGCGAGAGACGAGGCTGTGCAGCGTGCGGCGGGTAAGAAATAAATGTTTTTTTTTAATTAGTGTTCTTCTGCTGTGCAAAGGCTTCTTTCTTCCACTCGTTTCTGTCAAAAGCATGCTCCAGCCACCCTTTTCCAAATGCATCCAAGTAAGTAAGTAAGTAAGTAAATGCTTTATTGTACAAATATAAAGAAACAGATACAATTCACAAAAAAAATAAAATAGCATTAATATATGCACAAAGGCGAACTTATCCCTATAAGGGATCTCTACTAGTTAACCTTTGAGTAGATGAGAGGAGCATTAAACGAGGGACCGACAAAGTGAAAGCTTAAAATTCCAGATAGTGAAAGCCACAATAGAGCGTACATATCTAAGTACAATAAACAAAACATAAAAAACTAAATATAATAAAAAAAAATACGAATCCAGCAATTGCTTTCCCAGCTGAGGCAAATATGTATAATGTTTTTCTCAAACATTGAGAGGAAATGAAAATAAATTTTGCACTAAACTTCCTCGCAACTTAGGTTGTTTTCACGTTCCCGCCTTTTATCGTAATTTTTTTTATGTCATCTGTCACCGTATAAGATATTTGAGACATTGATAAAAACGTAAGACTCGAACAAAACGCGCAATCCTCGGCCATCGACTTGGCTGTATGACATTGTTGTTCATTATTCCATAGTCTCTTTGACTTTTTAAAAAGTTAAAAACTAATGAAAAAGAGTCCAGCAATCCGATTTATAGTCAGAAAATCGCGTCTGCAATGTAATTCGGCCGTCAACAAGGCCCTTCGTGTTCTGTTACTTAGAATGCAATGACGATATTTACGACAATGTTTGGGAAAATACTCTTTTCAGGTATTGCGAACAATCCTGCTGCAATGGAAGGGTACAGGAAGTTTTATGAACATCACATGAGTGACCCGTCGTACCGTATGGTCATTTGTTGTTCTGATGATACGCCGGATGTAAAAGATCTCATGGGACTCTCTATGATCAACTTAAGTACCGACGTGACTTCAATATTAAAAGAAAAACCATCACAGTCCCCGCCAGAGGTAAAGTTTTGAGTCCTCGCTCGTGCAAAGGCGCGGGGTGGGACGACCGCGGGGGCCGAGAGAGGTCTCCTCTGTGGTCCTACCTCGCGCCTCTGCGCCGCGCGGGCGAGGACTCATTTAAGCGGTCGGTCTATCTATAGTGTATCTATCTACTGTAAAAACATTTGATTCCTAACCCACCGAAGTCACGCGTCGCAGAATGACGAGTATCTGGGTTCGATTCCCGGCCATAGCTTTACTTTTCGGATTTTTCCATGTGTTCTAATTTTCAATGTCTGTTTAGAAATTTAGTTTCTTACGGTACCTAAAACCGTAAAGTAAACATAAAAATCAAGAGTACTTATGGTTTAATTTAACAGGAAGCAGAAGAACGAGAGGTACCGCAAGAAATACAGAAATTGCTTGCAATAGTTGGCGAATATCTGACTGCATACAATCCAGTGGCGGAGTTCAATTTAGACGTCTACTACGACGACAAAGGCGTAGTTGTGGACCCCGCCTATAGAGGATTAGGTATCGCGGAACACTTTCTCAAAGTAAGGTAATTCAAAAAACTTTGCAGTAATCAGCTTAAACTTCCATGCTAGTCTGGGAGCAAAGAATAAACATAGAATGTATCAGTAGCTCTCTTCCCGCGCTGACGGTAAAAGCCCATCGAGGAAATAGGCAAAAATCTTAGAAATCATGTTATAGGCGATGTGGCTAGCAACCCAATACTATTTTGTTACCCCTTTTCAGCTGTACTTCACAATAGAGACTTTATACATCTCTACTATAGACTAATAATTTAAGGCTTGGGGACCTTATACGTCCCTTTTATAAAATGTACTTAATTTATGTAGAATTTAAGTATTCTTACTGTATTTTATTAAAAAAAAATTACTTTCTGCCAAGTTTCTTGCGGCGCATTCTTCTTGGCAATGATGATCTTTCCGTATACCCCGGTAGTTTAAAAAAAGACTTGTAAAAGAGTCCTATTGGCCGCCAATTTGCAAAAATGTTTTTTTTTGTTATCATGCTAAGCGTGGCCTTTAGGTCTTGTTACCTTTTGTTCCCTTGGGCTCCGTCTACCCCGTAAGGGATATAAACATGATTTGTGTATTGTGTATGTAGGTACGTGATAATTATAGGTTATGTGACCACTTTTTGAAATTATTATTTATTTGTTTTATTTTAGACGGCTTATGTGTGATGCTCATGGAGTCCCCATGACTGGAGCATGGATGACAGCATTTGGCACCCAGAAAGCAGGGGCCAAAGCCGGCTGGGAAACTGTCAAGGAAATCGAATATGACTACCTAGCCAAGAAATATGACGTCACCTTCATTGATGTACCTCGCACTATGAAATTCATGATATCTAAAGTTGGCAGTACGGGTAGTACGAAAAAGTTGATACAGCTGTATGAAAGTAAGAAATAAACGACGTAAAATATTTCAGGTATTTTTTTATTTATTTCAGCGAAACTACGAGCGTCCCTAATTTCCTTATCGTTTTCTTTACACGGTGACGAAAAACTTGAGTAGAGGAGATCATTGACGTCCAATAACTCCAACTCTTTGGTCTCCTAACTCCAATTTTTGGTCTGAAAATAACATCATGAAAATACAAAGTTACTGGGGGGGGGGGGGGGAGTGACGTCACAACTGCCATTCGTGTAAGCACACGAATCATGAGCGTTCTAACGACGTTTCATGACTTTTTTCGGTTTTAAAATATTGATACTATCAAATGAATCAAGAATTTTTACTCCTCGTTTTTATTATGTTTACTTTTACGGTTTTAATGTTAGAAATTAAATTTCCAAACAACACTGAATATTAGAACACAGAAAAATCCGAAAAGTAAAGCTATGGCCGGGAATCGGTCGCGGATCCTCGTCATAATATCATTTGAAAAACAGCGCCTTCTCTCGTCCCTGGTGAGCAGTAGATGTTCCACGGGAGTTGGTGATTGTGTCGTACAGACACATCATTCAAACAGTCGACTATTGGCGACAAATATTCGCATAGTAACAAGATCACATGTCCCGTGTATCCAAGTGCCCCCCTTCCTCCTTACCTATTAAGTGTAGATGGAGCAGTTGTTCATTATCGTCATCTGACTGTTGTTCGCGTTTCGCCTATGGCTACAGATTTAATTAAATAGTAAAAAAACGCACAAGAAAAAAAAACTAAAACTAGATATTTTATTGAATCAGGCGTTACTTTGCGGAGGTCCATTTCAATAAACAAAAAAAATACCTTGCTACTCCGCTACTCACGTGCAAGATAACCAAGCCTTGCCTTGGGGTTTGCATGTGTAACAATTGTGTTCATTAAACTTTGAAAATGATCCCGTAGAGGGATCGAAATGCGTCAGTGTTTGTGTGGTGTAAGGGATGATTAAGTTTGTGGGATTTATATGTGTTTTATTGGCAGCAGTGGAGGGAGGGATTGCATGAAAAACATATATATTTCACACAGGCTTGGTTATCTTGCACATGAGTAGCGGAGTAGCAAGGTGAATTTTTTGTTCATTTTAACTAAACTAGAATTAAAATAAATGTAATTATAAAAGAGCTCCCTCGCGGCATAAACTCTGGGATGCTGGCAGCATTTTCTAACTGTATCCCAATTGATACGTTGTGCGAGGAAGCTGACAGCGTTTTGATCTTCAGTTATCTCATGAAGGTCGGTAAGTATGGAAGTAAGAATATAGAACAAACTGTGGATCAAGTGATAAGCGAAGCATTGTTGCTATTATTTAATGATCAGGCGCACTGTAACATTTATATCATAATAAAATGGAAATTTCAACTGCCTCTTGGATCTTCGCTGCTACAATGGTACCTATTTGCTATAGTAAGTAATAGTTGTTCTTAAAAGCTGGATACATTCACCCGTTTTTTTATATCTCTTCCGTTCTCGACTACCTCGATTTTTAATATCGTATTTTGCTTAAGAATAATTTAAAATGGTACTTGAGAAGGATCCTATTTTCTTTATCAAATCGACATCATCTTTTTTGAATTCGTAACAATCTTTACCAAGAAAGGTTTTGGATGTTTAGAAAATATTAGCGATGCTTGACTTTCTTTAGGAGGCTTGAATATAAAAATAGATTTGACCAGTTGCCATAGCAATCCTCTACATAATGATCAAGGTCAAGATTATTGTGAACCGACGCAGACAACGATCGGTGAAATCAAGTTTAGTATTTACTTGTTTCCATGCGTACGTCTTTATGATAGCGCGATCATTATCAAATATTTTTATTTCATTGTATACCAAGTGTAAAAACACGCGTATTACGCAATGGTTCCTAACAAGGAAAAGTGTAGTAACAAAGTGTGGTATAGGTTTGAGAAGAGGACAAAAGATGGAAAGGTTTTTAAACTGAAGATACAAGATTTGCCAGAAGGTCGTAAGGACGAAGTGACAGAGCTTATGATGAAGTACTATGCAGTTGAGGAACCCGTTCATAAGGCAGTTGGTAAGTCATTGTATCTTTTTGGAACACTTGATTATTGATACGTCTCTACGTGATCATTAAATACTTTTCCCAAACATTGTCGTAAATGTCGTCATTGCATTCTAAGTAACAGAACACAAAGGGCCTTGTTGACGGCCGAATTACATGGCAGGCGCGGTTTTCTGACCATAAATCGGATTGCTGGACTGTTTTTTATTTGTTTATTTTTTTTAAGTCAAAGAGACTATGGAATAATGAACAACAATGTCATACAGCCAAGTCGATGGCCGAGGAGCGCGCGTTTTGTTCGAGTCAACCGTTTTTATGACTGAAATAGCTGACGGTGACAGATGACAATGACATAACTTAAGAAAAAAGGCGGGAACGTGAAAACCACCCAAGTTTAGTGCCTAATTTATTTTCATTTCCTCTCAATGTTCGTGTTTCTAAACCAGTTACTCATCCAGCAATTGGCTACTTCTCAGGCCTCGGCATTAATCTACTATTAATAATTAATAATGCCTGTAACTATTTTTTTTTGTTTTTTTTATATTGTTATGGTGTCTATATTAATGGGTCTTATGCTTAATTTTGGACTAGGTTAATTGGTTTAAATATTTACATTTATTATATTTATTTAAATCCAACACGAAAAAAAAAGAAGTCGGAGCACTACCTACCTTTTCTCGAACCGCTTCGTCGTATTTTTATTACTAGCTTCTGCTCGCGACTTCGTCTGCGTAGAATTATACATAAAAACCTTCTTCTTGAATCACTCTATCTATTAAAAGAAACCGCATCAAAATTCGTTGTGTAGTTTTGAAGACATAAGCATACATGTATAGGGACATAGGGACACAGGGACAGAGAAAGCGACTTTATTTTATACTGTTGTGATTACTAAATCGATTTCGTTTAATCCCCATTAGGTATGACGGAAAATCCAGAAACTTATAAAATGTACTCGCAGTACTTGCGGAAGACTCTCAATGATAGCAATTACAGTTCCGTCATCTGCTGCTCTGATGACTCCGAGGATAACAGCATCATGGGAATCTCCTTGTTAGCCTTTACAACCGACTATACGGCGTGGGACTCAGTTTCGAATGATAACACGGTAAAACAGCCAAGCTCGTCACGTATTTCAGCTTTATCTGGGCCTTTTATGTCATCCAAACAACAGAAAAGTGTACTAGTGTCAATTATTAATAGCTGTGATGACGTATCCTTACTTTAATTAATTATTTTTTTATCTTTAGCTTATCAAAATTAATCACGACCAAATTTGACAGAATTATGTCTTACGTAGGTACATTTATTAACTAATCGTGAATCATTTGAGATTTTTAACGGCCGGATAGACGAATAAGAAAATGGCGGACTGGTTCTGATCCGGGCGGGGTTAACACAAAGTTCTACTACTCGCAACATAAAAGATTACTACATCTATTCGGTTATTAACTCTATCAAATGTCCCATGTAGATATCTCACCATACTTAGCATTGTTTGGTAAACTTATATTTCCTGAGGACTTTTGCTGTGGAATTAAATCAATAAATTTGCTGCGATAATGTTTTTTCTTTACATTTTCAGCCAACAACAAAAGAGTGGGAGAAATTTATGGCGATATGCTATGATATAATGCTGACTTTTAATCCAATGGAGAAGCACAACTTGAGTGTTTTTTATGACGATAGAGCAATGGTAGTCCTGCCTGATTACAGAGGTTTGGGTATTGCTCAGGCTCTTTGTAAATCTAGGTTTGTATAAAAATACATCTCGTTTTGTTGGGCGAAAATCATAGAAATCATGTTGTAGGCGATGCGGCTAGCTACCCATCACTGTTTTGATTCCCCTTTCCACCTATACGTCCCCAGTCTTGCTAAACGTGGCTTTTAGGTCTTGTTCGAATTCGACAAATAAAAACACGTACGGCCGCTACCACAATCGCGTTCTTATTACGAGTAACATCTTTTCCGTCCCGTTTTGTACCATTTCATAGAAAATGATCGCGAGATTAACACATAAGCAATTTTTACAGACGCCTGATTTCTGCCAATCGTGGGGTGCCAATGACGGGAGCATGGATGACCAGTTATGGCTCTCAAATAGCAGCTCAGCGGGATGGCTGGGAAGTGGCCAGCGAAATCAACTACCAAGAATTGGCGAAAAGGCATGGGGTCACTTTCACAGACGTACCAGAAACTATGAAGTTTATGATAGGGAGAGAACATAAATAAATGTAATGAAACTGTAGATATGTTAGACGAGATAGATGCCTTCAAGTATAGTGAAGTGCCTGCACTCTTACAAAGTGCAGTGAAGCTGAATAACATCACCATGGTTTCGTAACACAGCGTGAGCTGACAGTTTTTCGGCTCTGTTTTTGTGGAACTCTTTTTTTTCAGGGTAAACTTTTTTTCTTTCTTTCTATTAATAGGTTATATTATATTAACCTACAGTGTGTATGACAAGATCGTGACCGGTATAATTTTAATTTTTAAAATGCCACACTATAAAAAAAGGTACTGGCTGAATAGCCCGATCTATTACGTACAATGCTCTGTAGGTACCACATTATATGAATTATCAGGTGTAAATTGGATATGATTTTTGGCTGGATTCAGAACTGACATTATTTGATAAAATTACTATAATTATTTGGATAATTAGAACTGGAAAATGATAATAGTACTACTTAAGTGAAAGTCTACGTTTGAGAGTAATATTTGAAAATGATATGATTAAAATTGACGTGTCATTGATAAACTGAAATGACAGACTGGTATAATATTGACCGTGCTACTGACATAGATAACAATAATATAGATCGTTCATCCCAAGATGCGGTATCAACTCTTCAATCAACAGACACCAGTTTCCGAAGCCTTTTGTATCACAAATACTCTACTAGTTGCTTACAAATGAAGGGCTGGCGCGGTTATGTCTCAAGGCTTTCATATCATCGTATTTCAAACAGCTTAACTGATTAAAAGGCCCGCCTAACTTAAGACTTTAAGCAAAAGCATTAGGGTTACTTTTGCAATATATCTTTGAAGTAAGATAAGATATTCTGAAGAGACTATAGTTGCTCGCAATAGTATAATTTCCTTTGTTTCGTGGAGTCACATGCTTGAAACTAGTTTTGCATTTAATATTAACTGTCTGAAGAAAAGGACATACCCTAAGTAGGATACAAACATTAGGTACTTTTTTTGATTAAAAATTGTCACTAAAGAACGCGTTTAATGTAGTTTAAGTGCTTCTGAGTACGACTGTAATCATTAAATAGAAACTACATATACTGTATCGTAAGACACATAGAGCAATAAACAAATTACTAGTAAACATAATATTCTTTCTCTTCTTTTTCATTTTAGTTTATTTGGATCACATTTTCATTTTTTTAAAATGACTTGCCTGCCTAAACGTTATAGGATCTTCTTCTTCTTCCTTTTCTTTTTATTTGTGGCGTATCAAGTCGTTATAGCGACGAAAACTTCGCCAGTGTCAAAGTAACAGAAATATAATTACAAAACCATGTGACAAAATGTCGGCAACATTGTACCGTTATGGTCAGAGACCCCTTCCCCCCCTGTCGGGCTCTTAGCCAACGGTCAATGATATCCCTGAGAAACTGCCAGGAAATCATTAGCCGATGCCCTGGGTGCACAAAATAAATAGTTAAGTACTATTTTTACTTCGTAACAGGGGTGCGAGTCGGGTCACTTCCACGTGTGGTCAAGAGCTGCGCTTCGTTTTTGGATCCGTCCGAAGGGAAGAGCAGTGCTCGATCCGGTGCTCCCTGGGCATCGGTTAATAATTTCCTGCCAGATTCTGAAAGATATCAGTATCCGTTGGCTAAGAGCCCGACAGGGGGGGAGGAGTCTTTTGACCGTGTTCTACCGTACAATGTTGCCGACATTTTTGTCACAAGATTTTTGAATACTGTATTATTTTGACATTGATGAAATCATCGCATCGATCGATGGGGCTATATTAGAAAAAGAAGAAGTAATTCGTAACACAACCAGAAATTAATGAGTCTACCGTTTACATCAGTTTAATGATGTAACTCTTCTTCAGTCATGTAGACAAAAATCCTTGCGTATTAAAATGTTAATTCAAGTACTGAAATGCTAAGCGCCTACAGCCATGACGCGAGCAAAGTCGTTAGTCGCGGGTCGCTTCGATGAGACATAATACAGGCGTAACTTGCACGTCAGTGGGTGCCTATTCCGTCTGCTCTAGATGGTATTCATACCATCCATGAATGCGAGTATAAAAGCTATCCTAAAAGAAGAAATGTAGCGTCTTTTTTCCTGATAAAAGCTTTCGACAGTTTTCGCGCTCGAATGTGGCATTATTGAATAAAAAAAATGCATCCATATAATTACGCTAAAATATTTTCTAGAACGATCGTTTTTATGAGCGTTTGAAAGTTAACTATATACTTAGTATTGTCACAGCTAAATAAACCTGATGGTTACTGTACAAATTATACAAGCAAAGCATAATAAAACAACATTTCAAAATACAGATACAGATAATTTTTTTGCGATTTTTTTTTTCTGTTACCTACCTAAATAAATTTTCGGATGACTACTATCTATACCTTAAATTTCACCCGATTTAGGTATTCACAATATTTGCAAGAGCTGCAGTTGTCCTTCTCGCACATTATTTAGGTGCTGGGTCAATACCTCCCTTTCTTCACTAACTGTTTATAATATTAATACAATTCTTCTATGCGGTCTAGGCGTAAAGATAAATCATAGAACGCACCAGTTACTTCTTTTGCCGCGCAGATGGTAAAACCCATCGAGAGAATGGGCGAAAATATGTCATATGAGGGAAGCAATCCGTCACTATGTTGTCTCATTTCCGTCTATAGGATACGCTTACTATAACGATAAACGTGGCTTAAGTCTTGATATCCGCTCTGTCTACCTCTAGGAGACAAAGGCGTGTGTAACAGCTCTATAAGTGCTATATGCATCGTTACAGATGACTCCTTTTTAACATGAAAACCTTTAAACATCTCTCATCGACTCCTCATTCATTTTCTCATCGCGACACCAGAATACAGACGCAGCGGTGAATTCTTATTTACCTCGCTCCACTGAGCCCCGGCGAGGTTTCGCCTCATATACCCTGAAGTTTGCATGCAGACTGACTTGTTCAGAATGCAACAATAAATCTGATAACGAATTCATGAACAGCTGAAACTCGTGAAAATAAAATGAAATGAAAAATTGACGACGGACAAATAAAAGATAAATTTACTGCGTCGGCTGCGGGATGTTTTTCATGCACTTAAAAAAGTGCAGGTCTATGTCTGAAGTTTTTAGGGTTACGTAGGGAATGGGTGCAAACGTAAAATTACTTATTCCCCTAATTGTCACAAAATACCGTCGCAAATCCTTCATCTTATCATTATACTAATCATTAAAATTTTCCACAGCCTCTACACCATTTATCCTTTCTTTATAATAATCATTAAAAATTTCCACGGCCTGTACACCCTTTATCCTGTCTTTATAATAATCATTAAAATTTTCCACGGCCTGTATACCCTTTATCCTTTCTTAATAATAATCATTAAAAATTTTCACGGCCTGTAAACCCTTTATCTTATCTTTATAATAATCATTAAAAATTTCCACGGCCTGTACAACCTTTATCCTTTCTTTATAATAATCATTAAAATTTTCCACGGCCTGTACACCCCTTATCCTTTCTTTATAATAATCATTAAAATTTTCCACGGCTTGTAAACCCTTTATCTTATTTTCATAATTTTCATTAATTTTTTTTCACGGCCGGTAAACCCTTCATCTCATCTTTATAACAATCATTAAAATTTGCCACGGACAGGAAACCCTTTATCTTGTCTGATTTCATTGATTGCTATGAAGAATAATCCTTTTAGTTAGGTGATTTAGGTAAAAATTGATGGCACTATCTTTTAGAACAACCACTGGAACTAATTGGTGTAATCAACATTTCGTGACAAATTGATTCACTAGAATTAGATAGGCTTACGCATTCCACCACGATAATTTCATTTGTATAAAGTAGGTAGGATGGCCAATAATCTAAACTCATTAGGTGTATATATAAACTAGTAATTCTTAAAAAAATAATTTATTTATGTATAAATCTATTAGCGTTTATTACCTAAATCACACAGTAGACAGAGCCAAAGGTAACACGACTTAACCACTACGTTTAGCATGATTTTGGGCGTATAGGTGGAAAAGGGAATCAAAACAGTGATGGGTTGCTAGCCGCATTGCCTGTAACATGATTCCTAAGATTTTCGGCCATTCCCTCGATGGGCTTTTACGAGCTGCGCAGGAAGAGAAGCAACTGGTACAATCTATATTATTTCTTTACTACGAGACCAGCATGGAAGAAAGACTATAGTATCGATATTTTTGGTAGACTACTATGTACTACTAGGGTCAAAATTACGAAATCTGTTATTGATACTACTGAAATAGAGGTAACAATCGATTGTTCAAAACTATCGACAGTATCGATACAATTGCTTTTCAATATTACATAATAAACTATTCTTCCATGCTGGTCTGGGAGTAAAGAAAAAACATAGAATGTACCAGTTGCTTCTCTACCCGCGCAGATGGTAAAAGCCCATCGAGGGAATGGGCGAAAATCATAGGAATCTTGTTATAGGCGATGAGGCTAGCAACCCATCACTATTTTGATTCGATTTTCCACCTATACGCCCGCAATTTTGCTAAATGTGGCCTGTAGGTCTTGTTACCTTAGGCTCTGTCTACCCCGTAAGGGATAAAGACGTGATTTGTGTATGTATGTGTATGTATAATAAACTATTGATACTATCGACACTATTGGTACTACCGAACAATTTTAATTTGAGTATCAATAGTTTTGGCACTTCCATGCCGGTCTGGTAGCAAAGAAAAACATAGAATACTAACAATAGTGTTGCTTGAAATAAACGATCAATACTGTCGATAGACCTATCGATATTATAATATTTTTCGATTAAAACTATCGATAGGGGAACTATAGATTTTGCTGCAACTCTAGTTCACACTCACTAGTGCCGCACGGGTATAGCAAGCAACCTTGCGATTCCCCTTAAATCCCCAAAGCGTTTCTCCCGCCTGTTGATATTGTTCAAGGAGCAACGGATTTAGGGATTATTTAAATAAACCTTTGTCACGTTGTTAATTTCGTGGTTCTAAAGGGGAGGCTTCATGACATATAATCCGAATTATGCTGATGCGAACCGCCGTTTCGTTGCAATGCTATTGTTACAACCTTGGATATTTTTCGTACAGGGAGTTACCATAGAAGCTGAAAAAGCTGAAGCTTAGGCCGGCAAAATTAGGGGGGGGGGGGGGGGGGCAAAAATTGATGAATAGCTTTGGGGCGGCAAATGTAGATCCAGCGGCCAGAGGCTTTTAAATGAGGGTCAGTGGGGTTTGGGAGCAAAGAAAAAACATAGAATGTACCAGTTGCTTCTCTACCCGCGCAGATGGTAAAAGCCCATCGAGGGAATGGGCGATTATAATAGTAATCATGTTATAGGCGATGAGGCTAGCAACCCATCACTATTTTGATTCCATTTTCCACCTATACGCCCACAATCTTGCTAAATGTGGCCTGTAGGTACCTGTTACCTTAGGCTCTGTCTACCCCGCAAGGGATAAAGACGTGATTTATGTGTGTGTGTGTCAGTATAAATTCACAAGATATCAGATACTATTGAAGGAGATGGTAACAGGTGCTTTCTCTTACTCCTACACCAAAAGAAAAAGTGATGTCTGGAATATAGTGGTAAGCTTCAAAATTCGTCGCCTATCATCCCGAATCGTAGTTTTAACTTCGTCAGTTCATATATACCTTTTAATATGTATCATCATTAAAGAGTAGGTACTACATCAAGGGCCTGTTTCAGCACTCTCGTTCCGGTTATATAAGTGTCAGTTATGATGGCGTCTCTGTCGGTTTCGTAGTAATAAATAGAGACGGAATCATAGATAACTGACTCTTAAGGTAACTAGAGCTTGACAGAGAGTGGTGAAAAAGGCCCTAAAAGTAAGTATACAAGTATTGTATTGTTTGGTGTCAGATCAAAGTTTTAGGTTGCCTGTTATAATAATAATAGAGCCCTTACATAATATTCTCGTCGCTTTTTGTGGCTTTTTTTATAAAATCGCGTAATGGGGATTATCGTTTCTTTGCTCACCAGTTGGCGCCACTGTTGACTAAGGTCCAGAGGTATAGTTGTCAAAGGCAACTTTATAAGATCGGCGCAGAAACAAAGTTTTAAATCTTGAATCTCATTAAGTTTATTAAATGCCGCAATGTTGTGAAGTTCAGTTTTGTTCGAAAAAAAATTCGCTTTCAAAGCGTTCACATTCATCGCCAAATAATCCATATTTGCGATAATTTCACGAAGGAGATCACTTTTCAACAGGTAAAGAGATTATAATATATGTCTCGAAGCCCGCCAAAACCCGTGAAAAGTGAATGTTATTGAACCTCACGCGACACCAGCGCCTCTAGTGGCAAATTCACACGCGATAGCCCCCTTAGGCGAGCCTTTAAGCATAGGTCTCTTCCAGTAGAACTGGCTGGCCTGGGCTATAGTACCCACGCGGGCCCAGTGCGATTGGGAACTTCACACACACCACTGAATTTCTTCGCAGATGTGTACAAGGTGTACAATTTTTCCTTCACTGAAAAGCTCATGACAAATTTCAAATATAATTTCGCACATTGATTCCGAAAAACTCAGAGGTGCGAACCCAGGATTCGAACCCAAGACCCTCTGCTTGAAAGACTACAGGTCCAACCTGGCTACCATGGCTTTTGTCGCCTATGCCTGTAGCTTATTATACAACAGTGGCGCAACAATAGGCTGGCAGGACTGGCAAAATGCCAGGGGCCCCCGACCCAAGAGGCCGCGAGCTCAAAAATATTAAAATTTAACTGAGTACAACGTGACGATTTTTACTGATAGGGCCCCATCAAAAGAATTTGCCACGGGCCCCAGATGGTATAGTTACGCCACTGATACAACTGCTACAGTATTTCTATCTCTAAATCTTAATTTTTTCGCAAAACAATGTAGCCGAGAGCGCGGGTAAATAATTATTAAAAACCTTAATTGGATCCGGATTAGAGGCGATAGATTAAAATCCGGGCACACCTGCTCATGTCCAAGCGTTAATTGAACAGGCTCTCGATGAATTATTACCCGGATTCCATTTGGGTTAACTGAAAAACCTTATTAGCTATCAATTAACTAGCATTTCAACTGCTTTTTACCCGGCTGCGTGACACAACAGTGACAATGTGCTTATACACAAACTATTAGGATACATTTTATAGGCGAGTGATGTTACTATGCGATTCCCCTTTCCATTTAGTTAGGTATACGCCAATGGCGTGGCGTCCATAGAACTTGATTCCCATCGGCTTGCCTATTTAAGGCAGTTGGGCACTTTTGCTGTACGGAAATAGAGGAAAAGGCTAATGAAATGCTCTTCGGCTTGCCTTATGATATACTTGACGCCTCGCCACTGGTATACTCCCACAATCATGCTAAGCGTTGCCTTTAGGTCTTGTTACCTCAAGCTCTGTCTACTCCGTAAGGGATATAGACGTGTTTTGTGTATGTATAGATGTGCTCTGTCGGATTTTTGTAAGCGCTTAAGTCGGGGTGTAAGTCGGATACACTTCTCAAGCGTTACAGTTCTCGCTTGGCAGTCGGCATAAAAAGAGGAAAGAGTACCTTATGGGTTGGTGCATCCTGAGCAACAATAGTTAACTAATTTATTCGTACCGTAAAGCTGACACTCTGGTCTGTGATATAAGTTGGATGTAGAACTGTAGAATAGAATCATAGACGTAATAAAAAAATAATTTCTAAACTACAAAATTCGTAAAGCGAAAAGGAGCGCTCCGTTTTTTAAATTTCATTCAATGCTTTCATTGTAATTATTTCACAAAATAAATAAAATCGTTCCTTTGTAAAGAACCGACAGCAAAATCTACAAACGCATCAATTTTCAAATACGAGGAAAAATATCGGAAGAACGTTATAAAGCAAAATTCTTGTCGACGCAAGTGCTTCAGAAAACGAAACGCCGTAACTAAAGAGGACAAGGGAGGATATTATTTGGCTCTCGCTTTAATATATGTCAAGGTTTTTTAAAAGAGCAACTTCATCTCAACGACATGGCGCATTCGAATAGGTCATGGTCACACGATTGTATGTATTTTCAGAAGCTGCATGAAACGATCGTCTTTATAAGGCTTCACTATCACTATCACTACATAGTATAAAACAAAGTCGCTATCTCTGTCCTTAATGTCCCTATGTCCCTATGTCCCTTTGTATGCTTATATCTTCAAAACTACACAACGGATTTTGATGCGGTTTTTTTAGCAGATAGAGTGATTCAAGACGAAGGTTTTTATGTATAATTCTACGCAGACGAAGTCGCGGGCAGAAGCTAGTATACTATAAGCGGAAACGTGCAGATGGGTCATCTGATAGATGTAATTGCTGCCAACCATACAAGAGCAACGTGAAGGGAAAACAAGTGTGTTACCAAGCCTAAAACATTCATCCGTTTGTCACTATATCTAAAGAATTGCAACAGCTCAAGGCTAGAGTGAATAGGCTGTTACTGAACCAGTGAGTTACACCTTTGGCCTCATCTGCACCTTCCACCAAGTGAGATAGAGGCCAATCACTGGTCAGTTTGTAGTAAAAAAAAAAAAAAGCTAAATATTTTAGTCACATGACAGCTAGTAACAGATAGAAAAAATCGAAGGCTTACCCACCCGCTGTGGGTGGTGTAGGGGTAAAGCACGCATCACGGAATGACGAGGATCCGGGTTCGATTCCCAGCCATAGCATTACTTTTCGGATTTTTCTTTGTGTTCTAATTTTCAGTGTCGTTTAGAAATTTAATTTCTAACAGTAAAACCGTGAAAGTAAACATTAAAAATCAAGTTAAAAAAATTGATTCATTTGATAATAGATATAAATTTAAGTCACAATATTTTGTTGGCCAATAAATGCCGAACCCGAAAATAATAATAAAATTGTCCATTATTAAATTTTGTTTTTTAGTTACACACTTTTTCGAGCTGTTTTGCAGATGATGGGTGGGTTTGCTTACAATATGTCTGAGCCTGTTTGAACCCACGATCCTCTTGAGGGTTCATAGGTCGAACCGCTCATTCAGTTCTACAATTTATTCAATTTCTGCAAACATTTTCCGTTACACTTCAGCATCTCAATTTTCACAAAAGCATGATAAAAGAGTAAGTAGGGAATAAAAGATAAATGTTCCAGAAATCAATTGTTAAAGGTCGTATTTGGAGGACGACAATAGCCGTATATCTGAGGAGGCCAAGAATCTATTTGTTATGTCCCTCGGGAGAGGCTCGAATCGCGAATAAAAGTTAAATGCGAATATTTCTGACAGTACTTTGCATTTGGTTTCGTGCCGCTTTTTTCGTGTTAAGATGTTTGTACGGCTTCGTGTTAAAAGTATACTAAACATACGAAGTGACTTAGAACTGTTCTGGATGCCTGAATTAAACACTCCGGTAAAAGAAAGAAAGAAAGAAAATTTCTAAAATCCAAAAAGTAAAGCTATGGCCGGGAATCGAACTCGGGTCCTCGTCATTCCGTGACGCGTGCTATACCCCTACACCACCCATAGCAGGTGGGTAAAAGCCTTGAAATTTTTCTATGTTACTAGCTGTCACGTGACCTTGTTACTATGCGAATTTTTGACAGAAAGAAGATATTTTTCTCATTTGAAAGACACACAAATAGAGCACACACACAATTTATACAAAAATGAATCATAGAACTTCTTCCACGCTGGTCTCGAGTAAAGAAAAAACATAGAATGTACCAGTTGCTTGTCTTACCGCGCAGATGGTAAAGCTCCATCTTAGGAATCATGTTACAGGCGATACGGCTAGCAACCTATCACTATTTTGATTCCCCTTTCCGCCTATACGCCCACAATCATGCTAAACGTGGCCGTATCTTGTTACCTTAGACTCTGTCTAACCCGTAAACGATAAAGAGGATTTATGTATGTAGTATTTAAAATAAAACCCCAGAATTAACACATACTACTTTTAATTAATTTTAAAACACATAGAAATAATTATAACAAGCTTTGTATTTTCAAGCTATCCGCCATCATCCGCGAATCCCCTCTCCCCGCTACCCCCATAGACTTAGACATAACTTTTTTTTTTATAAAATTATAATCCTACAACTCGGCCATCCTGCTGTTGTATGGCCTCAGACAACTTATACATAACTATACTTATGCACTCAAACAAAAAAAAAATGTTGTCTTACTGCATACTGACAAAAATAAACATGTTTACATCTTACACTAAATAAAACATAGTTAATTGAAACTTCTCGACATTTAGAACCACAGTGCTATAAATAAAATAACTTTTCAAATTAATTCTTAAGGTTTTCACCTAAGGTAAACAAAAGAAATCTTTAAGGTAAACATACACCTACCTACTAGAACCACCTTGCATGTAACACCTTATAAAACCATTGAGTCAACGGATTAAAAAACATTTGAAACTACTCACTCATAGGCCAGGGTTTCATGTAATCTGCTGCACTGGATGTTTTCAATGGACCCTCTGCTGCGCTGTCCACCTTCTTAACTTCATAACGGTCATTACCTTTAATGCTGGTAACTTTGTATGGCCCTAGAAACCTTGGTTTTATCTTCATACAGGTTCCAAATTGGGTCCTTTTAATGGCCACCAGATCTCCCATTTTGTACCTACAGCTATCTTTCCTCCTTTTGTTGTACTGTCGGCGGTTTTCCTCTTGCACCTTTAATATTTGAACCCTTGCTTGCTCCCGCAGCTCTTCCCTCTGCAAACTAAATTCCTTTAAATTCTCCTGCTGTAACAAAGAAACTAAATGTATATCTTCTTTTTGTCTCATTTTCACTCCAGTTAATAGTTCATAAGGACTCATGCCTATACTTCTCTGGTAAGTACTGTTAATAGCCCTCTGCACCTGGCTGACTTTCCTGTACCATAAGGCAGGTTCTTCAATACAAAGTTTAGTTAAAAGTGAGACAATAATTTTATGAACTCTTTCAACCTGCCCGTTACCTCTAGGAATTCCAGTTGTAATCTTAACGTGGCTAATATTTTCTTCCTTGCAGTATTCGATAAAGTCGTTGCTAGTGAACGCTGGACCCTTGTCAGTAACTATTCTCTGTGGGTTACCAAAAACCTGCTGGTGAACCCTTAGTTTGTCAAGAGTTTCCTTAGTAGTGGTTCCTTTAGTAGGAAATATCCAAACAAATTTGGTAAAGCCGTCCACCATGGTCAAAAGGTAATTATACTGCTTTTTTGTCTCAGTGAAAGGACCCACATGATCTAAGTGAAGTGTACTCAAAGGTATGTCTCCTTTCTCTAAAGTATGCAAATAACCTTCTTGTTTTCCTTCTTTATTCATTGCCAATAGACAAGGTACACATGTAGATACCACTTCTGTCACCTTCCTTGCTAAATCTGTTATAAAATATTCATTTTCAATTTGTTCCAGCATTTTTTTCTTTCCAAAATGACCATTAATATGTATTCTTCTAATAATTTCAATTTCTATTCCTTTGGGAATAACCAACAATCCTTTTTCTCCTTTGTATAATAATCCATTCTGTACATAGTAATCTAAATAAGGTTTTTCTTTTATAATTTCACAAATTGCCTTGATACTGTCATCTGCTTCTTGCGCTAGCCGAATCTGGCTATGTAGCCCTCGTGTAATTAGTCCCACAAATGGATTGCGGCTGAGCGCGTCCACATGCCTCATCTTTGTGCCTGACCGGTGTTCAACTTTGTAATCATATTCTTGAAGCAACAGTACCCATCGGGCAACTCTTGTTGATAAATCTCTTTTCTTTAAAGTCATTTCAAAGGCCAAACAGTCTGTTACAATTTTGAATGGTATACCCAGTAAATACTTGCGGAATTTTTTCACACCTTCTATTATGGCAAGAGCTTCCAATTCATAACTGGTGTACTTTTTTTCAGCGTCTGTAGTTTTCTTACTCATAAAATAAACCGGATGTAAACAGCTGTCATTTGGATCCCTTTGCATTAATATTGCAGAATAAGCTAGCTGTGAAGCATCTGTATGAAGCTCAGTTGGTAGTGAAGGATCAAATATCCTCAACACGGGATAAGCTGATAATTTTTCCTTCAATGTTTGAAAAGCAACCGCCTCCTCCTCACAAAATTCAAAATCAATGTTCTTTTTCAACAAGTCGGTTAAAGGTTTTGCAATAGCAGCAAACCCTTCTATGAATTTCCTAAAATAAGAGGCCAGACCAATAAAACTGTGAAGTTGCTTCAGGTTTTTTGGCTGCGGAAACTTGAGGACTGCATCAGTTTTATCAGTAGAGGGTCTTACAGTTCCATTTTCGATGATATGGCCTAAATATTCCACTCTTTTAGTAAGCAACTCACATTTTTTCCAATTTATATTAAGTCCATACATAGACGCTACTTGCAATACTCCTCGTAACTTCTGCAGTGCTTCTTCATAGTTCTCAGCTGGTATAATCAAATCATCAATAAATATTAGTAGGTATCCTTTAGCCATAAGCTCTCTGAAAATTGAAGTAATAAATCGAGTAAAATAATTTGGACAAATTGATAAACCGAAAGGAGCCCTAGTAAACTCATACTGCCCGCTTTGAGTTACAAATGATGTATATTTTGTGGAACTCTCTTCTATTTGCAAATGGAAAAATGCATCTTTTAAATCCAATTTACTAAAAATCTTTGCATGCACTAACTTATCTAAATGATCCTCAATCACAGGAAGAGGAAATTCATCTTTCACCATCTTTTCATTGACTTTCCTGTAGTCCACGCATACCCGGATTGAGCCATTCTTTTTTTTAACAAGTACAAGCGGACTTGCATATTCTGAAAAACTAGGCCTAATAATTCCTTTATCCAACCACTCACCAATTTGTTCATCAACTACTTGCTGCTCCTTGATAGCTAACCGCCTTGGTCTTGAAGCCACAGGTATGTCATCCTTCAGAATAATCCTCATAGTGATGGGTGCTTCTTTGGTCTGTGTAGGCTTGTAGTTTTCAACTAACTGCTGGACATCCTCACGTATACGTTCATCGGGCACATAGCTCACCGCTTGTTCAGCCTCTGTAAACAAACACTGCGCCAATCTATTTTCATTTCGTGGAGTTACACTCACCTGGCCCTTGTCAAAAACAATAGTAGCTACCTCAAACAATGGTCGACCCAATATAATTTTATAAGGTATCACATCTTCCGCTCCAATATGAAACAACAATTCATAACAATAATCGTCGATTTGCAATACCGTATAACATTTTCCAATAGCAAAAACTTTCACTAAACCAAGTCCTGTTATCATAGTCTCATCTTTGACATAAGACGTAATATTTAACTGAGAAAGTAAATTAACAGACAGTAAATTAAGCTCACTACCCGAATCAATCAAACAATTCATTGTTACACCGTCAACTTTTAACGTCTTTACAGAAAAATCCTCCTTTATTCGACCTGACTGTGACTTGGTTATGTCTTGGCGTCATTGCCGGTCATTTTGACATTGACAACAACATTGATGACAGCCGGAGCGTTCGCCATTTTGGTCTTCGGCGGCGCCCTCTGCGCGCGCATCACTATCTTGTTCGGCGTTTTGTTCCGAGTTCACGTACATTGCGCGCGACGGTTGCCAACTCGATGTTCGTGCTCCGCTGCTCTCTCCTGTACCACGTCCGTTGCTATTCCATGTTCTGTCTCGTTCTCCCCCGCGGCGCGCCATATTTGTATTCGTATTAGTAGTCGGACAATCTGGAGCAATATGGCCAAATGAATCGCATTTGAAGCATTTTATTCCTTTACGACACGAACTAGCAATATGATTTCTTTCTCCGCATTTAAAACAATTACGCTCGAATCTTGTCTTTTCAGCCGTCTGGACCAACCGTGTCTGCGGATTGAGCGGTTTCTTCTCCTTGCTTTTCATTGTCTCGTAAATAGCTAGAACTTCTTTTAGCTTACTATAGGTCGTGACTCCATAAAGCATGATCTTGTTCGACGGGGTGTCGTCGATGCCGTCCACGATGTACTGTATGGCTACGTAATCAGCAAAACCTCCGCGCTTTCCCTGCTCCTTCATTACTAACATGTACTCATAGCAAGTTTCGTCCTTCTTTTTCTTCCGTGAAGCCATCAGTTCATGAATTTCTTTAACGTTAACATTATCGGGAAATTCCTTCGCTAACGCCTTCTTCAGGTCATCGTAAGTTTTAAACGTCTTCTCCGACTTTAACCAGAGAGCGGCTGCTCCAACTAAGGATCTGCGGGCTAACAGTAACTTTTGTGCTGGAGTCCAATTAAATATCTCGGCGTTATCATCTATATCCTCCGCCCACGCCGTTACCGGGAAAGTCTTATCTGTTCCCGAAAATTTAACCAACGTCTCTTCAATCTGATGAAGCCCTTTCACCGCCTCCACCGTTACTGTTAAACCATCTTTTTCCGCCATGTTTCTCGCCTTCTATTTCACCTTTAACACCTTTTATAAGCACCTTGAAAAACTTCTTTTAACACCTTTAAGTAACACCTTTAATAACACCTTTAAGTATAACACCTTTAAGTAACACCTTTATCAACTTAATTCAACTTTTATTTCATCTTTCTTTTTACGTCGCCATCTTTTCTTCTAATTTTCTTCATAAAACATCTTTTTAAATTTTTTACAACATCAATTCTTCTCAACAGTTAAAATTCATCCCGGACGAGCCCCCAAAATGTAGTATTTAAAATAAAACCCCAGAATTAACACATACTACTTTTAATTAATTTTAAAACACATAGAAATAATTATAACAAGCTTTGTATTTTCAAGCTATCCGCCATCATCCGCGAATCCCCTCTCCCCGCTACCCCCATAGACTAAGACATAACTTTTTTTTTATAAAATTATAATCCTACATGTATGTATGTATGAAAACATGCCCAATTGTAAAACTATATGAGCCGTTGGTGATCGCAAAGTAAGTTAACCTAATCTAATCCACTTTGTTACACAAACCATCTTGTGCTATGTGGTAGCGGAGTAGCAAGGTAAAGGTTTTTTGTTCATTAATGTGAACTTCCGCAAAAAAAGAAAGAAAGAAAGAAGACATTTATTCCTTTTTGCAAGACACACAATTATGAGGGAATATACACAATTTTATAGCAAAAAAAAAAACAGTCATTAAAAATAGATGCTCAGCGTAACATCAAAGTAACGTCTGATTCAATAAATTACAAACGATCATCATATCATTACAATGCTTATTAACTGAAGTTAATTTTAGGGTTCCGTACCTCAAAAAATAACTATTTCTCAGGAACGCCAAAAGCATAACGTTGAAATTAATACCAAATTCTTAGGTCTGCGGCACGTTAGAACTGTAAAAAAATCAGCCCTCTAAGTCGACTCAGTCAAAAGATACAGTCGTTTGAAAAGATGTTTGTTTCCATACAAATTGCCGTGCTTCCAAAAAACAAGGGGTACTTTCAGTTGTCCTAAAAATTCAAAATTTGGTATGAATCTAGCTTTTATAGCACAAATTACGTAATGAGTCTATAATCTAGTAATAGTAGTAGTAGTAGTAGTCTGCAAAAACCAGTATAAAATGACCTCACACTGCCTATGTTTTGCTTACGAGCTAGGCTATGCCAACACTGGATTTTATATTAACTTGCCGAATTTGCATGGAACCCTCGGTACGCGAGTCTGACTCGCACTTAGCCGGTTTTAATTATACTCCAAGTACTTTCAGGCTTCGTTGACAATTCTCAAAGGGTCGTCAAGTTCATCCAGTAATTAAATAAAGGTGTAGCGACATGTTTCATGTGGTTATTTTAGTCATACGGGGCTAATCCTTATTTGTAAAAAACATACACGTCATAGCTTAACGTTTCATCTGCGTCTGGCAAAAGCAAATGTCAAAGTAACAGACAAAGATAGACAGATGTTAAGCTAAGAGAAGCTCGAGTATTAATGATGGCATCAAACTTTTTGTGTGCTCGAACGTGACGGTTCTTTCCTGCCAGAGTGCCAAGGGGTGAAGAGTTCCGTTTAGGCTCGTGCATCGTAGGCAACATCAGTTAGCTTTTGTCAAATTAGGTTTATTGCCAAACTTGATAGCCGTTGGCTAAATACCCGACTGGACTGGGGAGTAAGGTTAAGTTTTTTTACCGCACAAAGGCCGACAAAACTCCGTCATTTTTATTTCAGTCCGATATCTAACAAAGTTCGACGTAGTTGTAATCAAGATAGATTTTAAAAAGTAAGTAAGTAAATGCTTTTTTGTACAAAATAAATATAAAGAAACAGACACAAATCACATTAAAAAAAAAGGTATAACTCGTTTCCAGAAAAACATTTAGCTTGCTTACGCTGCGTCATCCAATTAAATCTAATTTATCAATATCGTCCAAGCTACTCTTATGCAATATCTAGGATTGAAGAACTGGACATAGATTCCTATGTATATGTTGTTATATTTATGGTTTCCCGCCGCAGTCGGGCAAAAATGAAACAAACTCTTTATTAACCGAACCTACAGCCCGTTCGCCAAAGAAACCGAATTCTGATACAGGAAAAGATGGAACCTCTATAACTTCCGATGCAAAAAGGACTCTACAAATATGCTGCCGCCAAATCAGAGCACTTTTCTTTGAAGATGCCATTCAGATGGAATTCTTTCATCGAGTTTCAGCGAGAATTTCATCACTCGAAGAAAAAGCCGCGAGCGGTGTTCCAAGTATTTTGAGTGGCGGATAGATATTCAGAAAGTTGAGTGAAGCAACAGGCGTTCGGCGCTTATCGCTGACTTGCTAGGCGCCCGGCTTTGGCCAAATATTAATTTCTTTAAGCCTTATCGGAGCATGCTACGCGCGCTTTCTCCAGCCAAAGTTTTTATATGACATCGAATTAATTAATAATAATAATAATATACAATTTCATTTTTTTTTTGTTGTTGTTGTTTTATTATTAAAATTGTCGCGTAATTCGTAATTCGCGTAAGGAGGCATAGGCCTCCTCCGTGTATTGGAGGGTTTGGGCTATAGTTCCCACGCGCGCCCAGTGCGGATTGGGAACTTAACACACACCATTGAATTTCTTCGCAGATGTGTGCAAGGTTTCCTCACGATGTTTTCCTTCACCGAAAAGCTCATGGCAAATTTCAAATGTAATTTTCGCACATAAATTCCGAAAAACTCAGAGGTGCGCCGCCCGGGATTTGAACCCACGACGCTCTGCTTGAGAGGCCACAGGTCAAACCACTAGGCTACCGCGGCTTTTTCGAATCGAATTAATTACTAAATATTATAGAACGGACACCAATTGACCAGTCCCGAGTTAAGCTTGTAAACTCGATGACTCTAATCAAAAGATAAGTTTGTATATATCGCATCGTATAACCCGTTTCTTCAATGCTGGTTTGGGAGCAAAGAAAAAACATAGAGTGTACCAATTGCTTCTCTACCCGCGCAGATAGTGAAAACCCATCGAGGGAATGGGCAAAAATCATAGGAATCATGTTATAGGCGATGAGGCTAACAACCCATCACTATTTTGATTCCATTTTCCACCTTTCTTCTTCTTTCCACCAATCTTGCTAATTGTGGCCTGTAGGTACCTGTTACCTTAGGCTCTGTCTACCCCGTAAGGTATAAAGACGTGATTTATGTATGTATGTATGTGTATAACCTACATTTGCAAAGGGAATCAAAATCACTACCGTCTTTATTTAATCCTGCTTTAGGTTCGGTTGTGTTCCGGCGTGGAGAGTAAGACAGCCGGTGAGATTACTGGCACAAGAGGTATTCTATCCTAGCCCTCTAGACTGGCAATGTATCTGCAACTCTCTAGTGTCCATGGGTGGTGGTGCTTGCTTATAATCAAGTGACCCACTTGCTCGTTTGCCTTCCTTGTCGTATGAAAATAACCTATAGGGACTTCCAGTCGTCTTAGAAATTTGAAATTTGGCGTGGAACCTCTCATAGTCCAACTAACGACTAAAAATCTAAAAATCGATTTTTTATACAAGCCTGTCTTTTTATGAAAGTAATCAATGTAAAATAACCTCTCGCGGTGCGAGTCGGGTTACCTGTGCGTGTGGTCAAGAGCTGCGGTTCGTTTTTGGATCCTTCCGGGGGGGAAGCGCAGTGCTTGGTCCGGTGCACCCTAGGCATCGGTTTATGATTTCCTGGCAATCTTTGAGGGATATCATTATCCGTTGGCTAAGAGCCCGACAGGGGGGAGGGGCCTTCTGACCGTGTTCTACCGTACAACGTTGCCAACATTTATGTCACAAGATTTTTGAATACTGTATTTATTACTTAGACATTGGCGAAATCATCGCATCGATCGATGGGGCCATATTAAAAAAGAAGAAGAAGTAAAAAACCTCACTAACTACATTTTGCTTAGGAGCAAGGCTTTGTTAACACTGGATGTTATGTACACTTGCCAAATTTGTACGGTGCCCTCGGTGCGTATGTCCGACACGCACTTGGTCGGCTTTTTTTTTTAATTTCCTTTGTCAAATTCAGGTGCGAGACTCTGACGTCATATATCATCTCAATACTACCCGTATAATTGAATCCGTGATTAATAATTTGGGAGACAGCTGTCGGTTTAATTTCTCGAGAAAGTTCGAGATCCTGGCAACAGTGATATTGCGAGTTTCAGGAAATGTAAGTACATATTAAAAATAAATAATACATATATAAAAGAAAGAACGTGGTCCTAACTTGGCATTTGCTGGCCTTACAGCTTAGGTATATCAGATGTGATGAGTTTTTTGTTAACTGTTCATTTTGTTGCATATACTTAAAATGGCTTAAAATGTAAATATTCGCGTTCAGAAGTCTTTTTCGTACCATTCAAAGTGGTTGAAATTGAATTCTAAAAAAGTTTGAATATCAAACATAATATTTTAAATAATCATCAAACTTGGTCGTTTTACATAATATACATAAGTCACGTCTTCACCTCTTATGGAATAGAGTCTATTCAATAGACAGAGCTTAAGGTAACAATACCTAAAGGCCAAGTTTGGCATGGTTGTGGGCGTATAGGTGAAAAGGGGATTCAAAAAAGTGATGGGTTGCTAGCCATATCGCTTATTACATGATTTCCATTTCCATTGCACCCATACTCTCAATGGGATTCTACCATCTGGCTGGGAAGAAAAGCGGCTGGTATATTCTATGTTTCTTCTTTGCTCCCAGATCAGCATGGAAGGCTTGGTCGTTTTCCACCGTATCCTACTATTCTACAATATTATAAACGCGAAAATCTGTAAGTATGGATAGATGGATAGATAGATGTTTGTTAGTCCTACACGCCAGAACTGGATGAAATTTGGAACATAGATAGATTATAGTCTGGAATAACACATAGGCTACTTTTTATCAAGGAAAATTGCGTAATTCCTGCGGGATAGCGATAAACGAATTCTATGTAGACGAAGTTGCGGGCAACTGCTAGTTTTATATTTTTTTTTAAAATAAGGTTGCTCACCGACTTTGCCGTCTCGCGTCTTTAGCTATAGAATAGCTAGGTAATAGGTAAATTCAGTTTCTAGTTTAACTTTAGAAGAGCTTCATGTCGTCGTCTATAAACCTTATTTGAAGCATATAATACGTTCCGATTCCGGTTCTCACCGTGCCGTGATCGGGGCCGGCAATATCTCCGTTCTGAATACACCGCATCGATTTTTCTACAAAAGCGCTGCTTTCAAATTCAGTTCCGCGCAACAAGTGTACATAGAATATAGATAGATAAATAGATAGATAGATGTATGTATAAAAACTTTATTTTCTTACAACACAGGTAGGTACGTAACATAACATGTTTGTATTGAAACTACATACTTAGATGGAAAATTAATACATACAACACAGCGTATTACAACAACTCAAGAACAAAGGAGGCATTAAAGATAAATAAACAACTAAGTTGAAACTAATTGCGGATGCCATTTGTTGTGAAAAAAGGTGCTGATTCGGCAAAAAACTGCGGAAACTGCAGCACTGATATTCTGCCAGAACCGTACAAGCTAAATGTGTGGAAGACGCACAAGAAGATGAAGCTTTTAGAAGACTAGATGGAGGACTAGATGGGTTTCCTTTTAGGGAAGATTATTATGAAATTGAAAATTAGACCAAATGTTTTTTTGTTAAAAAGATAATAGTTTATTAAAAGTAAAACCATAGAACAAAGTGGCCACACCCGTCATGTGGCAACAGGATTTTTAGTACCAATAATTTACTTAACGAACACAAACAGGTCATAAGACTCTATCTAACAGACTTTCAATCTAACTGAAAGAATGACAGCAAAACTAATAAATAAGAGCAAAAAACAATTGACTTACTAATAAATGGGGGGACTATGGTTACAAATAAAAGAAACTGTGTCTTCTCTCTCTCTGTGTGTGTGTGTTTAAGAGACCTTATTAATTATCAAAGCTCCCTGTTAGGCCGTTAGTCACAGAGCTATATCATATACTCGTTTACCATATTTGGTAGACCCTAACCCCTTATTCATAAACGCTCTATAGGCTTCTGCTAACTTAGCAATCGTTTGTCCTTATCTGTCATTTTGACATTTACCTTTACACAAGGAAAAACAATTGCTAAGTTAGCAGAAGCCTATAGAGCGTTTACTGTAGTTACAATAATAACAAATAATGAAAGACACATTAAGTCAAAATTAAAGGAGCACTCTACATTTAATAAACGTGGTTTTGCGGCTTTTTTGCTCGAACTGAAAGCAATGGTGCAGTGGTACGGAACCTTTCTTTACGAGCCCAACTTGCACAAATATAGTTCAGTAATTGAGTTCAATAAAAACAATGATAAAATTAAATTTAAGTACCTATTTTATCAGCCGTTTGATTACACTATCGCGATAAAATTGTTACAGTATCATCGATAGACATAACTAAAGAGTTTGGAAAGTTTTAGTTCCAAATGTGCCAGTCAATTATTAGACTTAGTTGTTTCATAGATATCTTTAGAATTTTATTTTCCGTATGCATAGTGCCACACTAACATGACGCAAATAATCACGTTATTGCAACACTTAGGTCCAGTTTCACTAATCAATGTTAAGTTCCTGAGACCTTATGTTTCAGACATATGTGATGCCATCTGTCTGTTTTGTAATAATGAATAGAGACGTCACCACAGTTATCTACTACTTAAGATACCAGGAACTTAACAAAGAGTGGTTGTAATGGGTGTGTGTGTACAGTCAAGGAATTTAATTCCTGTACCATAGAGGGTTCCCATACATAAATCGTTATAGTGACATCGCATTACTTAACGAGGAAATTTGTTACGACGCTTACTATAAAAAGTTTCTATGGTGGGTAGCAGGGGTGTTACGAATATTCGCATCCACATCCGTAAATGCGGAATATTCGCATTAATTCAGACATCCGCATCCGCATTCACATCCGCATCAATCAATGCACCAACAAGACTCGACAAGTAACTACATGTTAAGAAAGTGGGCGGAGCCAGAGTGGCACGTGCTTCGCGTTTGTTTACATAAATACTATTATGCACTAATAAGTATTATTATGCATTTAAAATTTTAATAATAATCCTTATAAAATCCCAAAATCCGCATCCGCGTCCGCATCACATCCGCATCCGCATCAAATCCGCATCCGCGGATGTGAACTTCTAATAATCCGCATCCGCATCTGCATCCGCGGATGTCTAAATTTTTGCATCCGTAATAACCCTGGTGGGTAGGGAATAAAATTCCATGACTGTACATTAATTGCAATTGCAGATACATTGCCAGCCTAGAGGGCTAGGATAGAATATCTCTTGTGCCAGTAATTTTACCGTCTGGCCTACTCTCCACGCCGGAACAACCGAACCTAAAGCAGGATTAAATAAAGACGGTGGTGATTTTGATTCCCTTTGCAAATGTATTGGTTATACACATACATTACATACATACATACACAAATCACGTCTTTATCCCTTACGGGGTAGACAGACATTTTTACCAAACAAGGCTAAAAATCTCAGCAGAGAAACAGGCGTTCGATTAAAAAACCGCATTTAAATCGGCCCATCTACTTGAGAGCTACGATGCTCACACACACACGCAGAGAGAGAGAGAGAGAGAGAAATTTGATGTCAAATTTATAACACCCCTCTTTTTGCATCGGGGGTTAAAAACCTATAAAATAAAAGGTTTACACTGTGTACAATTTCTCTCTATACGTTACGAAGTGTACGTTACATCAAGTCTCAAGGTAACACATTTCCTCGCTCAGACTACGGAAATGAAACTATGATTGACAATCTACCGTCATTCGAGCGCGGACGTCCACTAATGGGGGGCTAACTCAACTGGATTCTGGATGCTCTTCTGTTTTTAAGCTACTTCAAAGTTGAAGGGGTGTTCTATACGGGTACGTATTAAAATACATAAAGTTTAAAATGTATAATGGGTTAAAATACATAATGGTTTATAATATATAATGCGATTTTCTCAGAAAGTTACAAATTAACAGGATTGTTATAAAACAAACCTAACCTAACCTAAACTAATCTATAGATTACGATATCAAAAAAGTTCATTTAACTAGTAGTTTTACAGAAAATTGCGTTATATATTTTGAACCATTATGTAGTTTAACCCATTATACATTTTAAACTTTATGTATTCTGATCCGCTCCCGTTCTATACTCAGCAGTACAAAATTTAGCTCAGCATCCATACCATATTCAACTTCTAGTTAGTATTTGGGTTCCCATCTGTAAATTATTGTTATAATTTTATTTTTATTTTTTCTATTTTTACCTTTTTTGCTATTCTGACCGCTTCATAATTGATGGTAACCGTTTTTTATTTTGATATTTCTTGGCTGCCACGATACAGGCTGTGCCTGGTGTGGAGTCATTGAACTTCCTAGTACTGTATTTCGTTTCTATTTTGGAAAATAAATTTTACTTTACTTACTTTACTTTACTTTACATACAAAACTACCTAGATTGCATACATGTGAGGGTCACATTTTTTGCACAGTGAGACGTACAGTTTGACAACAAAAATAATGCTCCACGATGTACCTGCGCAGTAGACCAATTTTAGTAGCGCGGGAAATTACGATACACCAATGATAAAATAGAATTCTACGCGCGCTAAACTCTGGCGCTGTTATTGGTCGATCGATTTCGTACCAACATGGCGGCCGGGCCGTGCGCCAATGCCGCCATTGATTATTTACACGTTCGGCTGCCATCGGAAACTGGTCTGCGCTTCTCTGCGCAAACGAATACTGCCGATGCGCATTATATTTGTTGTCAAACTGTATATACTGTTTGAGATGATGATGATGATGATCAGTTAAAATTGACACTGAAACGTAAAAATAATTTTGCTTATTTACGAGTTTTTATTTAACTTGCATTGTACTCGTCATTGGGTCTCGCTTGTGAATTGGACTACTATAGGAATGTATTTCATTTCCACCCAAAGTGTGGACACATCCTTTTCTAACTGATCCCTGTACAACGCCCTTTAATTACACTAATTACTCTAAACCCTAAACAAACCCCTAAAGGGTCTACACAGTATATTAAGCCCGGTATACATGTCGGAGCAACCTCTGTCAGCGAAATCCGACGAGCGTCTGCCAGCACAAGCGTAAATTGGTTCTACGTGAAATACATGCTGCTCACTCTTACGTATAATCGCATCCCTCAGTTGTTCGTCATATTTGTCGAACACGAATGCAACTCGGCAAACTTTGGCTGCGTTTTCGTTTAATCTTATTTGCGTTCTTTTGACTTTTACCAGTTTTACCAGTTTTTAAAAATTAACTACCACTTTTTACCGATAAACACTGAAAATTAACGTTAATTTTCTTGTTATTTGATAAAGTTACTTTTCCCAATAAAGTCATACATAAAATCACGTCTTTAACACGACCTAGAAAAAGAAAAAACAGAATGTACATCAGTTGCTTCTCTTCCCGCGCAGGTAAAAGCACATCGAGGGAATGGGCGAAAATCATAGAAATCATATAGGCGATGCGGCAAGCAACCCATCACTATTTTGATTCCATTTTTTTTGCATCTATACGCCCACAATCTTGCTAATCGTGGCCTAGGTCCCACTTCAGGCTCTGTCTACCCCGTAAGGGATAAAGACTTGGTTTGTGTAGGTATGTAAGTAAGTAAGTAAGTAAATGCTTTATTGTACAAATACAATAAATGTATATGTATGTGTGTTGTATGTGTATGTATGTGGAAGCATTTTATTTAGTTACTCACATTTCGAATTGTTAATGCTCAGCGGAAGACCAGCGCTAGCTGCAAGGCCAGCATTATGCTGAAATGGGACCATTTCGTGATGTATGCACTCATTTTTTTTTACTTCTTTTTGTTTTTGTAATTCAGTCATTACATATCGCGAATAAATGTTTTATTTCTTTCTTTCTTTCTTTCAGCGACGTTGAATTCGGATTTGAAGTAGGCGATGTACAGCGGACTTTATATATACGGCACCCACCCTGACCTGTTGCGCCAGCCGGGTCAAGGCTGCCTTGGAGCCCGAATATTATATTCACGGATTTTGCTTTTATCCAAAAATTGGGGCAAAGGAAATTGGCGTGGCCTACTGCGTGATTTTTTAAGATTTTGCACCGTTATTGTTGTTAGCGTTCCGTTGTTATGGACATAAAGGAATGCTGAACTTTGGCTTGGTTAAGTTGTTACAATTAAAAAAAAACATTACTACTCATTACTACTTTTTACTAATACGGCCGCCTATTGCTTAGCTAGTAATTTTCTCTATGTACCTGATTTCCATGTTGTTTATTCATTGTAAAATAAAACCGTTCAGTATTGGCCTTTTACATACATACAATCACGTCTTTATCCCTTAAGGGGTAGACAGAGCCTAAGGTAACAAAACCTTAAGGCCACGTTTAGCATGATTAAGGGCGTATAGGTTGAAAGAGGAATCATAGTGATGGTTGCTAGCCGCTTCGCCTATAACATGATTCCTAATGTTTTCGGCTCTAGATACCCCGTAAGGGATAAAGACGTGATTTATGTATGTATGTAACAATTGTAATCACTTTGCAAAGACACGGACAAGATCACATCACGATAAACGTCGAATAATTTCACTCGGCCCACATTCGTCCCTCCATTTCATTCCAAGTTACATCTTGACATATCAGGGAAACCACATTAGGTTCCCGAATTTATGAGTACAAGATGTCTTACGAACAGCCTGCCCCTCTGATGTGATACGTGACCTGCGACACAAGCGGTGTAAAAGGTATTTCCAAGACCCCTGTAAGATTTTTTATTGAGACTGTAATTTAGGTCTAAGTTTAGAAAGGGTTTATAAATACACTAGCCTCTGCCCGCGACTTCGTCTGCGTGTTACACATAATAAACCTTCCTCTCGAATCACTCTATCTCTTAAAGAAAATTGCAACAAAATCCGTTGCTTATTTTTAAGGACCCAAGCATACATAGGGACAGACAGACAGCGGAAAGCGACTCTGTTATACACTATGTAGTGATAGTACGGTATGTTGTATTAGTAACCGACTTTAAAAATCAATGCTGGTCTGGGCGTATAAAAAAAACATAGAATGTACCAGTTGCTTCCCTTCCATCGTAGATGATAAAAGCCCATCGAGTGAATTGGTGAAAATCTTAGGAATCGTGTTATAGGCATTTTGATTCCCCTTTCCACCTATAGGCCCGCAATCATGCTAAACGTGGCCTTTAGGTCTTGTTACCGTAGGCTCTGTGTACCCCTTAAGGGATAAAGACGTGATGTGTGTGTGTTAAAAAGACGAGGTTTTGTTGTAGTCTGAACTTATTTTGATCCTATTTTTACCAGATAATGAATATTGCAAGTAAAAAAATACGAATTGATTTCGCATTATTTAGATACAGCTTCACGCAAAACTAAAACAGATCATATTAGACCACAAGCCCATGGACAAAAAAAACATGTGAAATGAACCAGCGTGAAACACGCTTAGAAGACTGTTACTATATCATAAAATAACTCTGAGCGCTATGCCGTCTTTTCTGGAATTACGACTAATTATTAATTTAAGGCGTTTTTATAGCTTATAGATGGTTAAAAATAAATGTCGAAAGACCTAATGCCGCTTTAAAGTGGTGGTGCCGGAAGTCAGTGCATTTTTTTTTTTCAATGTATGGGAAAAAATCTGTACCGCTCAGAAAAGACGGCATAGCGCTCAGAGTTATCTATATCTAGGTATACTAATATTATAAAGAGGAAAGATTTGTACCTATTTTTGTATGTTTGTATGTTTGTAATGAATAGGCTCAAAAAGTACTGGGCCGATCTGGATGAAATTTGGAACATAGATAGATTATAGTCTGGAATAACACATAGTCTACTTTTTATCCCGGAAAATTGCGTGATTCCCGCGGGATAGCGATAAACGAATTCTGCGCAGACGAAGTTGCGGGCAACTGCTAGTTTTATGATATAGTAACAGCCTTCTAAGCGTGTTTCACACTGGTTCATTTCACATGTTTTTTTTGTCCATGGGCTTGTAGTCTATATCACAGTACAACAAAACCTAAAAGGCTGTTTCGATTTTTCATTAACTTCGAAATTCTACATTGCCTTTATGCTTTCCATTTAATCTGCCCAACGCCGGTCCCGCGAGACCCAAGTTTGTGGATTGACCTGCCCCTCAGGTCCATTAAGGGAGGAACCGACTAATGCATTATGTAGACGGTATGCACAAGCCGCGACTCACTTTGTCGATGTATCCGTCCTTTTCTGACCCACGACGTTGAATACAGATGTTGTGCGAGAAGGTGAGCGAGCTCTGCCTTGAGAGCGTGAGGTTGTTGCATATGTAGCTTTCAGGTTATTGCATTTGTAAAATTCTGAAATAAATAATTCGAGACTACTGTAATGTTTAATATTGTTTGCTTGTTCTGAAAAAAATATAGTTTTGTAATATAACAGCGCGGCACGACGACAGTTGCTATCAACTTACTAAGTAGCCGCTAGATGGCGCTGTCTCCTGTACAAACATGCTAACGTTTGTTCGTCGCGGAACATTTAAGTTAGTTAGCACTATTAATGCGTTTACTAAACTGACCCTGGATTTCTGGGTTTGCTTTACTCTAATAGGCTAGAGCGTAATTTCATGTAAATATTGCGCGTTTATAAATTAGAAGAAGAAGATTCTTTAATCTAACGCAACGCTCCCTGCACTACAGTTGTCAAATAAAATCCTACTAAGGGCCGATTTTTCAATCCTCAGATAAGCACTTAACTGCCGGGTACCCATAGAGTTGTTGGTCGAATAGGTCCTATCTGACGATTGAAAAATCGACTCTAATACTACTACAAAACAATACAGAAACAAAGAACAACGTAGACAATAGATGGTCTTGTCGCTTAATAGCGATCTCTACCAGACAACCAATAAAAGAACGAAATAAGTCTGAGACAGTGTAAGTAGGTGGCGGAAACAAATAGACAGGAGATACGCAAGAATAATAAAAATAACACTACTAACGTAAATATAATACATAGCTAACTAAATAAACATAATAATACATACACACATAACGTTATTGGATAATACCTAAGATACTTATACAAAATATATATTAGAATGCAATAACGAAAAATAATGCGTAATTAATAATCTTCCTAAAAACCAAATACAGCAATATAGAACTAGACAATCCTCTCCATCCAATAAATCAATAGTTACAGGCTGTACCTATAAAAGTTGTTTTCAATTATTCTGCAACATTCCAGCAGGTGGTGATTTTAGATTGTTTGATCACTCATGTAAAGATAATGAAGAATAAAGAAGATATGAACAAAGGCTTTCCATTGTGATTTTACATACATACATACATACCGTCACGCCTCTTTCCCACAGGGGTAGGCAGAGACTACTTTATTCCACTTGCTACGATCCTGACATATTTCTTTCGCTTCATCCACAGTCATCAATCTCTTCATACATGCTCGTCGGTTTCGGTTACTCCTGACCTGACCTTTTTCCAAAACGTCTCCTATTTGGTCTCGGAACGTCCGTCTAGGCCTTCCCCTCCCAACGTAACCATTCACACTACCCATATAGATCTGTTTAGTTAGTCTACTTTCATCCATCCGCTCTACATGCCCAAACCAACTAACTATTGTGATTTTGGTTTCAAAATTAAGTCACCCCTCTGATGCACTCTTTGAACATCGATAAACGTATCGAAACATGTTCCATTCTAAAAAAACATAATTACAAGGATGTTACATTAATCTAACATAACCACCTACTGTATTCCGGGATAATTCTAAAACTTAATCGATTTAACTACTGAATCAATGTAACTTATTATTAATAACATAGCCGCATCCAATTGCTTTGTATCACCAATTTGAAGTCACACACACACAAATCACGTCATTATCCCTTACGGGGTAGACAGAGATTAGGTAAAGTAACAAGACCTAAACGCCAGGTTTAGCATGATTGTGGTCATACAGGTGGAAAGGGGAATCAAAATAGTGATGGGTTGCTAGCCGCATCGCCTATAAGTCATGATTTTTTTTTATGAGGCTTTTACCATCTGCGCGGGAATAGAAGCAACTGGTACATTCTATGTTTTTCTTTCCCAGATCAGCATGGAAGCAACCTGCAGTCAACCTGTAGATTATTTGGCCGGAATAGATCTAAGTTATGTCCACGAATAAATATATTTATTCATCGTCGTCTGACTGTACTACAGGCCGTCACAAAACTATCCCCAACTTCGTATTCAAATCGCCGAGCACTTAAATCTCAAGTCAGCCCTCATGATGAATGTGTAAATTTTCCGGAAATTCGAATCCTACTTTGATCGCACCTTAGAAGGCATTAGCATACCTAGTTTATAATTAAGGTCAAGTCACTGGAGTCCCGGGGCACGTCTATTTACCTGACGAGGGGTCGACGTATGGAACTTGTGTCCCGGGAGAATGATACGTTCCCTGGGCACCGGGAAAAACTTATCTGATTTACCTGGAGCGAATTCACTTATTAAAGGTCATGATAATTAAGGTAATGGTCGCTGTGGGCTAATAGTACGTACATGTTAGTTTTAGATAGTTTATGTAGGTACGTATTTATCTGGTTGGTTAATGGATTATCATCTTGTGATAGTACTGTAACTGGACGTGAATTAAGAGTTTAAATCAATAAGCAGAAATACAAGGCTTCTAGGAACTATAACCCGCTAATCCTGCCGCGAAACAGCAGTGTTCAAGCTGCAGCCCTTTAGGCTGATAACGCATCTGCAACTTTTTACTGTTGCAGGTATCCATGGCTTACTTACCAGGTGCCGTGTGTTTAATAGGTACCCTATTTCATAAGAAGGATTAAAATATAGTGTCTGGAATACAATGTCTATCATCTAGCTAGCTTCTAAACTCATAGCATTACCGCTGAGTGCGGATAGGATGGATTGCGCGGGAAGTCTCTTCTTCTTCTTTTTTCTTAATATGGCCCCATCGATCGAAGCGATTGAACGAACGTTGTACGGTAGACACGGTCAAAGACCCCCCCCCCCCCCCTCATGTCAGGCTCTCAGCCAACGGTCAATGATATCCCTCGGAGGCAGCTCTTGATCACACGCGGAGGTAACCCGACTCACACCCCGGGAAGTGACTCTTTGATACGTATATGCTTCCAACCTGACACAGCAACCGGCGAACAGATGTCCTGTCAGTATGACGTAGGTCGATTTAAACTTGGAACTAATATCCAGCCAGCCCCCAGCCAGCCAATCACCAACATACAAGACAAAGAGGTTTAACTAGAATATAGGTATGGTTTAACTGGCAACAGAGACATCGAGTTTGACCTGCTCTAGTTTACTTTGATAACAATGAGCAAGAAGTAGTCGGTTGTTTTTATTAACGTTCTAATTAGTAAAAATATTTGTATAAAGATGTCTTGTGCGTGTCTACGTTTATATTTGAACCGCGGCTTTGCCCGCGTTAGTATTTACATGTGGCAGTTCCGATTTATTGATTTTGCTGAACTCTCTTGGGAGTTTACGAAAATTTAAAGTTTTGTGAAAACTATGAAAAAAGTATATCGTATTTTGTTACTTGTATACGCCTGGAAACTGAACACCAGACAAACTTTTTCAAGGCGTATTCAACAGGAAATTGTAGTGAAACTTTTGTTCGTTCTTTTTTCTCTTTCTACAGCAAGTACATTTTCCAATACTTTCGAATTCCTTTTTGTTTTTCATAAATCGTAGCACTATCAATTTGTTACGTACTCGAAATTTAAAGATCATTTTAAGAGTACTTACTTTATTAAGTTACGAAATAATGGGATGACTTTAGCTTGTAGGCTTTCTCCAGAAATATTCGTAATACCGGAACTGTAAACAAGTTTGTCGTAAATAACTTGATATTCGATTAAAGCAGCCACTTTTCCCGGTTTAAAAACAATTTAGGTAATGTTCAATTTTATTTAACTTAGCGCTTAGTCTGAATTATGATTAACTCGCAACTTTGCTCCAAAACATTCTGCTTAAAAGTTTTATTAATTACTTTGTTACTGTCTATATTACTATAAAGTACTTTTAAAAATAAATTGCTGTTTTTTGCTCTTTTTGTTGAAAATTATGGATGGGTAAAAATGACAATGCTAACATTGTCATTTATAAAACAAAAAACGACAAAGTTGTCTAAAGAGATTACCTGAGATCAGATATTTTTGAAACGAAGATGTTTTCCCTTTAAAATATTACCTGTTTTGCAATCCCAACAAAGAGGGCATTGTTTTCAGGATCTATTGAAATGAGGAATCTGCCTTATTCCGATCCGTTTATTATTCAAAATGCTGTTAAGAATCTTCTAACTTTTCGTTTTAAGGAAATAAAGGTAAATTGTTTGAAAATTCTTAGTTGGATCGCGTTATTAAAATACTCAGATCAAATTAAATGTAAAGTTGTAGTTCTGTAAACTATAAGTGAAGCTGGTTTATTCTACGCCTGCTGTGCGAGTGTGCATAGCTTTACCTAGTTTGGTTACACCTGTCTGAGTGACTGTATACACACGGTCAGGCCTTCAAACCGCTCTCAATTAGCCGTTCGCAGAACTCCGTCTAGTTGATTTTTATTTGGCCCGAGATCAAATAGTAAATAGTACTGTATTTATTGACGACAGTCTACTTTTCGGTTCCGCAACAAAAAACTATTTATTTAGAAATGAATGAGATTTGAGTAACTTTTTTGTAATAAGTTTTTTTTAACATTTTAAATAGAATGACGTCAATATTGAATGGTATAATTTAAACGATTCGTTTTTATCTGGTGTTTTAATTTTTGGTGTCTGTTTTAGCTCTTTCAGCTTCAAACACAGCATTCTTTCATTCAACCACTTCAAAACTTTGTATGTATTAAACTATCCAACTTCCACGCTGGTCTGGGAGTAAAGAAAAAACATAGAATGTACCAGTTGCTTCTCTTCCCGCGCAGATGGTAAAATCCCATCGAGGGAATGGGCGAAAATTTCAGGAATCATGTTATAGGCGATGCGGCTAGCAACCCATCACTATTTTGATTCCCCTTTCCACTTATACGCCCACAATCATGCTAAACGTGGCCTTAAGGTTTTGTTACCTTAGGCTCTGTCTACCCCGTAAGGGATAAAGACGTGATATATGTATGTATGTATGTATGTATTAAACTATTTTGTAAAAATAAACCTTTACTTAAAATTTCCAACACTCCGGTCAGTTTAATGTTCTAACCACTCAACGGACCTCGTAGTTTCAGATTCAATTAGCCACTACAAAGATAAGGAACACGAAGTCTTTTTATCGGATTCCAGTTGTTGGACGTAACTCTATTCTTTGCCTCAAAGACAAAAAGACTTTTCCAAGCTCAATTAATTTGAAGTGTGTTTTCCTGTGGTAAGTATTGATTTATTTCCCTGCTTTCTTTTAAAGCCGGGTACACAATTGTGAGCTGTTACCGTAATTATTCCACGTTACAGTAACCAAAAACCCTGATGTGAACGATATTCACTTAATATGTATTTATTACGATTATTACAACAACAAATAGTGAAAATAAAATAATATATCGTTATTTTTTTAATTCAACTTCTTTAGTTTTACTGTAGGGGCTTTCATTGTCATGGCGTACATTTTGTACCAACTTCCATGAAAATCGGACCACGAACTAGTACATACGAAGACGATATACTAAAGTTTAATGTGACCACGTTTTTAATAATAATTGTATGGTTAGTAGGGAATATTTTCGTTACAAGTCCGACTTGCACTTGGGTTGTTATCTTTATTCACTCAGACCCAAAGATTCGGAGTAATTAATATTTTATCAAATATCACAAAGACTTACGTTCGTCCTACAACGCAGCCTGTAGAATATGTATACTAACCAGCACGTGTATAAAGATGCTATGCACGATTCCTCTTCGCATTCCTAACTTGTTAAAGGATCTCGAAATGAAAATATCTCGCAAACTCCGATGACAACTCAATTCCTGAGGGCGGGCAATTATTTCAATCTCGAGTTCTTCCCCTTTGCATAACTGAAAATTGTGTGTTCTTCTTCTCTTCATATACCTACTTATATGTATTACTGTGCTTTAATTTAACTTGAGGTAAAGTTCGAAAATGGTCAAAGGTAGTTTGACAAATCAACATCCTCAAAATAATTATGTTAATCACTTTTTAAGTAGGGTTGAAATTTTATCGATGTTTACTTGTGACAATTTTTTTTATCTGTTTACGTTTGGCTTAGGAGTGGAAGAAAGAGTAGCGTTTGTTCCGTTGCACCTCTGGCAACAACATTAAACTAATTTGCTGACTGGGGTATTAGATTAGACAGATTTTAAAAACGTAGGAATTTTATACGACATTGGCAAAAATTAAGTTGAAATCGACAGAAGACTCTTTTTAATTTAGGTTGATATAACAGTTTTAAAGCTTCTATGAATATAGGAGCTAGCGTCTAGTTTAGACCGGGCTTCTAGCTAATTGCAAGCCTTATCTTGCATAGCAGATGGCTTGTTGAACAGAAAGAGATCGCTGCAGTACTGATAAGCACGAACCCATGTGATCACCCTCTTGGGTAAATTACCTTTGTAGTAAGCCAGTAAAATTTGTTACGTCAATGGAGGAATAAATAGAGTGGGAAGATTATTTAATTTGTTAAAAAAAGCCGCCAAACTTCTGCGGTTCTGCGTTTTGTATGGCTAGTCCAAGGTCAAGATCAGAGTTGGACGAGGATCAATTATCATAGATATCTATAGTTAAATGTTTGTTCATTGCGTGATATAGTATATAGTCGTAACACTCATTTGGGTCTTTATAAATCTAAGAATAATTATAATTATACTAACTAAAATGATTTCGTTCTATGTGTCAAGAAAAAACTATCGCAGAAGTGAAAGTTGCACAAACGGGTAACTCACGTATAAAAGTCGAGTACTGCTCGATCCTTGTGTAACTATAATTGAGTCTCACGGTGGTAGTTTCATGTTGATCGCAAAATTTGTACAATTTTAAACAGAAATTTCTCGTTCAACTGTTCAAGTGTTTGTAATGTTGGAGTCCTAAAAATTAAGAAAAAATACAAAATATTTAACTATAGTGGACACTGCCAAATATTAAGATTTTTGCAAGGGTCGCTTAAAAAAGACGGTTTTAGGCACATACAAGCTCTGTGTCAGTTCCTTACAAGTTATCAGTTGGTTAATGTTTCTGTTTTATTAATTTTAATGTTCCTAGTCAAGGAAATAATAATATTTAATTTCAACCAAAAAGTTTTATCCATTTTCGTTATTATTATTGACGATCCAAATATTCCAACGAACAAAGTTTAATGATGAAAGACTGATTGTTTTCCAAAAGCAACAAGAATCGAAACTTCGATATGAATGTTGATTTATGATCTGAAACTTCGTATAATTAAATACTAAATATTATAAATTAATTATTGTTTGTCAGACTTGTTTTAGAGTTAAAAAACGGTAATGGTATTTTAAACTCTTGTGTTCTTCCATATTGGTCTGGGAGTAAAGAAAAAACATAGAATGTACCAGTTGCCTCTTCCCGCGCAGATGGTAAAAGCCCATCGAGGGAATGGGCGACAATCTTAGGAATCATGTTATAGGCGATGTGGCTAGCAACCCATCACTATTTTGATTCCCCTTTCCACCCATACGCCAACAATCATGCTAAACGTGGCTTTTAGGTCTTGTTACCTCAGGCCCTGTCTACCCCGTAAGGGATATAGACGTGATTTGTGTATGTGTAAACTGTTTTACGGTAAAATAATGCCTGAAAGCCCCATTACGAAGAACTCCCGTTTGATCTTAATCTTAGAGCCTCGCCCTGCTTATCCGGACCCTATTGTTCGGTTCCAGGGTTATGCCAAAGGGTGTGATTAATAGAATTTCAAAGGGTCGTTTGTTATTTATCAAAAGTTTTGCTCTGTGATAAGCATCAAATGATTTTAGGGCTTTTGTTTGGAACACAGAAAAAATTGGGAATGCTGAAAATAGACATGGTTTTTTTAAACCTTGCAGGTTCCAGGACCTAGTGCAAGGTCCGTCCGGATCGCTACCACTGTCTTACTCGGTATTGCTAAGCAGCAGTGTCTCTGCACTCTTCTGGTGTTGCGGGTGACCCACTTGCTCGTTTGCCTTCCTTGTCTTATAAAACTTGCAAGACAATTAAGCTTGTGCGAAAATATGCGTTTTATTTTTGGGCTTGCATGTAAAACCATATACCTTGCACAAGCTTGGCTGTCTTGCATTGACATGGACTTTTGCAAATTAACGCCTGATTAAATTTGTTATCCAAGTTTAGTTTTCTCTTACACTCTATTCTACAAGATTTAATCGGATTATCATCCTCTGTTCAAAAACGTTATCAAAAAAATAATTTTATATTTTTTTTGCTTTAGGTGTCGAGACTAGGTCCTTGGGGTAAGGGTGCGCTGGAGCTTCACAGAGAGCTCAGTAAAACATTGAGAGAGGCAACAGGCGACCCTCGCGCCGGCAGCCATCTCGCGCAAAGAATCGCAATCGCAGTTCAGCGCGGGAACGCTGCCTGCGTGATGGGCACACTGCCAAGAGGCCCACCTCTCTTTTACAATTAATTTTAAAGTGTATTTAGTTATTTTAATTTAATAGTAGTTTTAGTTTTGTATTTACATTTTAACTATCTGTTTTTTCATACTAACATGAAATAAAATTATAACTCTATATTATCAAAACATCAAGTAATTGTGGAAGAATTTAGATTTTTCACCCCTATCTAGATATTATTTATTCAGAAGACCCGAAACGAACTTGGCTCGAGATTCGGAGTATTGTTCGGCTTATTTGTGTAAAAAACTCGGATCATATTGAGATTACATGGAGATTACTCACTCCTGAAAATGCTGTTTTAGGCCCTGAAGGAACAATCCTTAAATTCATACATACATTGTCACATCTTTATCCCTAAGGTACGGCGTAGACAGAGCCTTGGGTGACAAGACCTAAAGGCCACGTTTAGCATGATTGTGGGCGTATAGGTGGAAACTGGAATTACAGTAGTGATGGGTTGCTAGCCGCATCGCCTATAACACGATTCCTACGATTTTTGCCCGTTCCCTCGATGGGCTTTTACCATCTGCGCGGGAAGATAAACAGCTGATACATTCTAGAATGAATGTGTGCAAATTCTCAAGATAATCCGACCGTTAGAAGTTTTTTCGTTTTAAATATATTTTTTAAATATTTAAAAGGATACATACACACATACACGCACAAATCACGTCTTTATCCCTTACGGGGTAGACAGAGCCTAAGGTAACAAGACCTACAGGCCACGTTTAGCAAGACACTAAGGGCGTAGAGGTGGAAAGTGGAATCAAAATAGTGATGGGTTGCTAGCCGCATCGCCTATAACATGATTCCTATGATTTTCGCCCATTCCCTCGATGGGTTTTTACCATTTGCGCGGGAAGAGAAGCAACTGGTACATTATTAGACATAAACGGATAATTCACGTATAAAAAGTCGAGTGATGCTCGACATGTTTCGGACTATTTCGTAGTCCTTCTTCCTGGGAAATAGTCCGAAACATGTCGAGCATCACTCGACTTTTTATACGTGAGTTATCCGTTTATGTGTAATAATGATTAAGTCTCACGGTAGTTTCATGTTGAAACTGGTACATTCTATGTTTTTTCTTTGCTCCCAGACCAGCATGGAAGTTATATGTGTATGGAACTATATAAATATATATATATTTTTATATTTGCTCAAATAAACTTAGTCTTCAAATATATTTCGTATTTTTAAAGTTCCGATATCCTCCGAAATGATGATAGCTTATTTATGTTTTACCTTTTTGTCCACAAAAGTAACGAATTAAAAATTTTAAACGGACAAAGTCGCCGGCAGAATCTTGTTTTGTTTACATTTGAAACTTTTTCCTGTTAAGTGTTACAAAGCCGTAGAATCAACTATTTACGTTGAAACTGACGCAACTAACACTGGTTATCTTTTATTTGCCAGCGCTGATAAACAAATCCTTATTGTCCACTATCACCCGGACTGATAATACGATGATAGCACACGCTTATGAGCGGTTTTGGATGATTCTTTACAACCCTAGAGCAGTAAATAGGCACGGAATTGGATTTAGCTTAAGTGCCCTCCCTCACCGGGACGCCATGGCCACGTCGCCGGCTACGCATCCTATACAAATCAGACGTCGCCAAAGCGTCGCCAAGTGTGTGACAGCCGATACATTTCTATATGAATTGTTTGGCTACGGTAGCTGGCGACGTCGCCATGGCGTCCTGGTGAGGCAGGGCTCTAACTGTCGAGTTCGAGGCAACCGTTAAGAAATGAATATTTCCAGCGCTTTTTTATGTCGGTCTATGTAGTAACTAACGTAAAATGACCTCAACCTGCCTACATTCTACTTAGGAGCAGAGTTGTTCTAACACTTGAGTTTTATACTGGATCTCTTATTTCCATGCTATGCTCTACCCGCGCAGATGGTAAAAGCCCATCGAGGGAATGGGCGAAAATAATAGGAATCATGTTATAGGCGATGAGGCTAGCAACCCATCACTATTTTGATTCTATTTTCCACCTATACGCCTACAATCTTGCTAAATGTGGCCTGCAGGTACCTGTTTACCTTAGGCTCTGTCTACCCCGTAAGGGATGAAGACGTGATCTGTGTGTACGTGTGTGTGTCTATGTAGTAACTAATGTAAAATGACCTCAAACTGCCTACATTCTACTTAGGAGCAGAGTTCTGCTAACACCTGATTTTTATACTGTGTCTCATAATATTGTCTCGGAATATTTTAGAAGGTTGTTGGCTTGGTTTGATTTTATAGCCCGGTAAATATTTTCAGGGTTTTTGAGTCATAGTTGTCGAATGTTTCCATACATTATATTATAATACCCCCTTTTTTCTGTTTCGCTACAATTTTTTTTTAATTATCGCGTAATTCGGCGTGCCCCATGGCGTAGGCCTCCTCCATTTACTGGAGGGCTATAATTCCCACGCGGGCCCAGTGCGGATTGGGAACTTCACACACCATTGAATTGCTTCGCAGACTCGTTGCTCGACTTAAAATACAGTGTTCGTACAATAGATGACACAATTTCGGAAAAACCGGACAACGCTCTTCGAAAGACTGTTCCGTTTACACAGAAAATTACAGCACGCCCTCTAAATAGTCATTTAAATACATCGCTCCATAAAATAACACGCCCAATGTCCAATGCATAAGCTACAGTTCGGTCAGTTCACGGATAGATGCGGCTTAACTTAGAGCAGTAAACTATACGGAGGGGTCAACGACGCATCAACTCCTATACGTAGAATAAACAAATTAGGTGCTCTACCAACCCCAAGGTTGAAAATCTTTTGCACTCCATAAACATAATATCGAAATGTCGCGACTAAGTTAAAAGTTCGATTTTACTGATATTATTTAATTTGATTAGTTGGATGAAAGTGATAGACCATTTATTTTGTCAAACAATTAAATTAGTGGCTAGCTAAAAATAGCAAAATATTAATATTTAACGTAACTTAACCCCAATACAACGTGTTTCGTTATACCTACTGAAAACTTCAGACGCTCCAACTGTTTTATTGTACTTTGAACTAGCTGTTGCCCGCGACTCCGTCTGCGCACAATTGCTATCCCGCGGGATCTACGCAATTTCCCGAGATAAAAACTATCCTATATCCTTCCCCAGGACTCAAACTATCTATATAAAAAATATCAACTAAATCGGGCGGTTTAAGCGTGAAAAGGTAACAGACAGACAGACGGATGGACAGACAGAGTTACTTTCGCATTTATAATATTACTAGCTGCTGTCCGCGTCTTCGTCTGCAAAAAAATAGTTTTTCGCTATCCCGCGGGAACTATGCAATTTTCCCGGATAAAAAATAGCCTATGTGTTAATCTAGGGTATCAGCTATCTCCGTTCCAAATTTTATTCAAATCCATTCAGTAGTTTTTGCGTGAAAGAGTAACAAACTTCCATCCATCCATACTTAAATTCATGTATTATTGCTAAAGATATAAGTGTGTTAAGTCTTTCTTTTGTCGTATAACCTTAGCTATCTTATGGTAAGTCCTATGGTAAGTCTTATGGTGGTCCCAAGTTATCTTTCATGCTGGTCTGGGAGCAAAGAAAAAACATAGAATGTACCAGTTGCTTCTCTACCCGCGCAGATGGTAAAAGACCATCGAGGGAATGGGCGAAACTTATAGGAATCATGTTATAGGCGATGAGGCTAGCAATCCATCACTATTTTGATTCCATTTTCCACCTATACGCCCACAATCTTGCTAAATGTGGCCTGTAGGTCTTGTTACCTTAGGCTCTGTCTACCCCGTAAGGGATAAAGACGTGATTTGTGTATGTGTATGTATCTTATGGTGAGAGGAGAATTGTGCCCAAAAGTGGGAAGTGTATAGGCCGGACATGTACCGGTACTAGAGCGCCTGATCACATTCTGCGGTGCTCCGCCGCAGCTTTGAAACGGTTTTGCCTATTTGTGAACCATTTCAGTAACCTGTGGCAGTTTAGATACCCTGCCAAAGTCCACTGAAACATGCCTATCGTTGTTGCAGACATTCCTCGCCAGCCAGGTACAGTCGACGGCATAAATATCGATGTAGTCATCATATCAAATATATTTGTATCACCGACCTCATTGTTGGCATAAAGATGTAACAATGTTTTTGACGTCTTGGTAACGTACATATTTATGCCCTTGACTGTACCTACATAACATAGCCCAGCCTGTCACAATGTCTTACTACCGGGCACTCTTTTCAAAATGAGAGGGCTTGCAGCACGTAATATTCACTACATAGTATAAAACAAAGTCGCTTTCTCTGTCCTTATGTCCCTATGTCCCTACGTCCCTTTGTATGCTTATATCTTCAAAACAACACAACGGATTTGAATGCGGGTTTTTTCAGTAGATAGAGTGATTCAAGAGGAAGGTTTTTATGTATAATTCTACGCAGACGAAGTCGCGGGCAGAAGCTAGTCTTTTATAAAGCATTGACGTATAGCGTATAGTGCATTGCGGTAAATTCAAAATTGGGGGAATTTCGAAACTCGTGGATATCCACTAAACGGGAAACAGTTACATAATCTAGCAACGCTTACCTAGAAGCTCCAATGTCTTTGGGTTCCAAATAAGCGTTGCCAGATTGTGGAATTGTTCCCCGTTTAGTGGATATCCACGATTTTCGAAATTCCCCCAATTTCAAATTTACCCCAATGCACTATAAATCAGTTATTGCGATACCGTAACCCTGTAGTGTTTAATCCTGTTATTGGTAAGTGTGTTGGAGACCGTTTTAAAAATAAAAAGTTTTAGGCAGTATACATGATAATTTTTTTAATTATTTTAATTATTTTTAACTATTTTGGGTTTTTCTTACTCAAAATCGTTTACCCTGTTGATTCTCATACAAGAAAAAATGTGTCCCAGATTTTACCATGGATATTTTCCTGTTCGTCACGTTCCATACATATAAAAAATGAGGGAAAAAAATTACGAACTGGATCCAGTTGTGGGGCACATTTTTTCTTGTGCGAGAATCGTAAACGATTCTGCATAAGAAAAACCTAAAATAGTGAAATTCTGGAAAAAAATATCATTGAGATTTTTTTTAAAAACAAGTTCTAGAACACAAATTTTAAAAACAAGGATATCGTCATATCAAATGAGTCAACAATTTTTACGTCTCGATTTTTGTATTTATTTTTACGGTTTTACCCGTTACAAATTAAATTTCACGGATCCTCATCATTCCGTGATGCGTGCTATACTGCTACACGATTCGATTCCGGCCATAGCATTACTATTCGGAATTTTCTATGTGTTCCAATTTTTAGTGTAGTTTAGAAATTTAAAGATATCGTTATCATAGTAACCAGAGCAAAAACAGTCCCTGCATTGCGCGTGATAATTTTTTATCAAAAGTATAAAGTTAATTTATCATAAAAAAGCCGGCCAAGTAAGAATAACGGGAGCGGATCAGAATTAGTGTCCGACCGAAACACGATTTTTAGCCGAAACTTCGGTCGGACACTAATCAGAATACATAAAGTTTAAAATGTGTAATGGGTTAAAATACATAATGGTTCAAAATATACGCAATTTTCTGTAAAACTATTAGCTAAATGAACTTTTTTGATATCGTAATCTATAGATTGGTTTAGGTTAGGTTTGTTTTATAACAATCCTGTTAATTTGTAACTTTCTGAGAAAATCGCATTATATATTATAAACCATTATGTATTTTAACCCATTATACATTTTAAACTTTATGTACTTTAATACGTACCCAAGAATAACGGTCTTTCACCGAGGGTTTGGTGTTGAAAAATTACAATTGTTAAGGGATAACTTCGCCTTTGTACATCTATTTATCTCATTACCTGTAAAATTAATGTGTTTTATGTACAACAAAGAGTTATACATACGAGTACATACATATTAACCCAAAAAATTAACTTTCAAATTTTAGCGTTATATATGCGTAAAAATGCCTCCAACATTGTCAACACCGTAAGGGATAAAGACGTGATTTATGTATGTAGTATTTTATACCAATTTTACTTTGATACAATCCATGAGCTCCTAGAACGACATTCGGGTTTGTCTTTTTATCTCACTCACTCTTATGGGTTTGCTACTTAAATCGGCCGATGGCACCCGAAATCCTAATACCTACTATTCTAAGAGCTCAAGGACTGTACACGTTATGCGATCCTTAAAAAAATTACATTGGATGAAAAAGTGACCAGCGTTTTTTTCGTCTTGCGGTACGAAACCCTAAAATAGCACTGAACCCAACGTGCAGATTAACGAGTGTTTCCAAGGGTTGCGAAATACCCTCATTATTTTAATTCCCATTTGTCTGTCTGAATGTCTGAGGTAATCTGTAAAACCGCTGCAGTCGTTAGGAAGTCAAATTAACACGTTCGCAGGCAAGTCAAATTACAGTTAAAAGCGAAAACTGGTCAGGCCCTATTTTACCAACTGGACAATTGTCAGTGACTAATGACAATTCTTTGTACATTGCAAACTCGACAAAATCTTTTTTTTTTATATAAGAGAGGGCAAACGAGCCGACGGGTCACCTGATGGAAAGTAATCACCATCGCCCAGGGACACCTGCGAGACTTGGGGAATCCCAGGTGCATTGCCGGCCCATTCAAGAACAGGAAGGCTCGGTTTTTAAAGATCCCTGAATTGTACCGCTCAGGGAATGTTGCAGCAGGAAGTTGGTTCCAAAACGCTGGCTACGCATCTACGCCGTTTGGCTCCATATTGACTACGCCTTGCATGTCGAATAGTCACAATCGCCGACAATTGTCAAATTAGTGAAATAGAGGCCAGGTTTTATACATAAATTTGAAGTACGTTTCTTCGTTCCGTTCAGACTTATTGTCATTAATATGAAAGTGAGAGGGGCGGCATGACACGATAACTTCGACGTTCAAATTCTGGAGTACCATCTCAGATACTTTTGATACTAGAATCCATTGTCAGAGTTATTGAATGTACGTTCAATGCAAAGCCCATCGAGAGATTGGGCGACAATTTTAGGGATCATGTTGTATAGGCGATGTGGCTAGCAACCCATCACTGTTTCGATTCCTCTTTCCATCCATACGCCCACAATCATGCTAAGCGTTACCTTAGGCTCTATCTACCCCGTCGCGGTGACACCGAGTTTTTTTTTTTTTATATGAATAGGAAGGCAAACGAGCAAGTGCTCCGTAACGCTCACAGTCCATGGCCAGGAGGGAACGTGTATGTTTTTAGACGGTAGGCCTCTCCCCTCCTTCCATAGCGAAGGCAGCGGCGAGTTGGAGAGCCCGTCATACTCCCGTTGCTGCCCCGAGCGCAGGAATGCATATATGGTGCATTTTCCACACGTTAAAAAAAAGGCTCTGTCTACCCCGTAAGGGACAAAGACGTGATTTATGTATGTATGTATGTACATGTATAACCTGCCAAGCAGTTCAATGGTAAATAATGAAAAGTTCGCAGTCTACTACTGGGCCCGTGTGGGAACTGTAGACCAAACCCCTCTCATTTCGATAGGAAGCTTATGCCCTGCAGTGGGAGGTATTGGCAGAGTGCAAAACGGGTGGAGGGGGTAGCCTAAACGATCACAGCGCTCGCTACGGCTAAAATTGTCATTTTTGTCGCTGACTTGAGCTATCAAATCCATATTGCAGTAAACATTTTCTAATCGTTTTTGAGATAAAAATATGGTCCTGGTAAGATGTGTTGTTGTGAATTGTAATAACACCAAGAAGAATAGCGACTGTAAATTTTACCAATTTCCAAGACCATGGTGGAAACGAGACCAAAGAAATAAGTGGATATTTGCCGTAAGAAAAAAAAAGTAAGTTACCTAACCTCTAAAATTTCACTGAAAACAACAATTTTAATATTATTGGCAATAATGTTACTGACTACCATTGTCCAAAATTGTGTAATATAGTAAAATAACACAAGATTTCATTAATATTTTTCACAATATTTACTTACTTCGTTTGACAGCGGTGACAATATTATCCATAATGGCCGCCTATCACGTGGCGCTGTCGTCGCGCACGGTCCCAGTTGTTACTACTTGACGAATCATGTAAAATAGCACATAGTCGGAAAGCAATATTTACGATGTTGTGGTCTAAATTAGATACAGAGGAAGCAGATTTTATAAACATTGAATACCTACAGCTGAACCGACAGATGTTGTTCGGTCTTAACAGAGAATATTGAAATTGAATTGGCATAATTAATAAATAAAAAATCCTAAAACATAGTAGTGTTTAATATTCTAACAATTAACTAAAAATTTTCTTAGTTTTCTTAGTTTTCTTTTACAGCGCATATAAATAATAGTTTTGTTGATATTCCGACACTGGAACAGGCGACATATAACTGGTTAACTGACAAAAGACTAACAGTTATGTTACTTAATTAACTAGAAATGTTTAGTCATTTAGTTTTCTTAAATTATCGGATATTCCGCCCAACTTTCTTATTTTTTTCTTTCATAAATACTACGTCCTGACATTAAAAAACACGTCAAAAAAAAGTGCTCCAGTCATTCACGCGTGATGCTTTTTCCTAGAGAAATAGTGATTAATTTAAACATACTCAGTAGCAAAAATGTGGCCTACATATTATATGTATGATATAGGTAATTTTGTTTGGTGACTGGGCCAAATTTTATGCCGCTGTGTATAATCAGATTAATTATTTATTGCAGAATTGCAACCTCTAAATTATAATATGGTGTCGATGTAAATCAAGTTCAACCATGGTATATTATTGTGTATTCGCTATACCGTGACAAAATGAATGGAATTCACCGGAAAATCTTCGGCGTATTGCTTCTTGTTTCTGTTCAATTCTTACGGAAGCTTGAAGCATTTTGGAAGACTTAGAAGACTACGTATGCAATGAATCGAGAAACATATTCAATCACTTTGTCGCACTAAGCCGTATCGCTGTACCTACTTCTCAATAAAGTCACTGTGCCAATGTTTCTTATATCACCACGATTATTGCGTGAATCTATAAGAATTACACAATTTAAAGCTGGTTCACAACCGTTTTGAAATAAAAAAAACATTCACGTTTTATGCTATTGATAACAAAAACATTTGATAGAAAAAGTACACACTGCACACTGATATGATTCAAATTTACTTTAGGCATGTCTGATCACAGCAAACTTTGTATTGTCCTGGAAACATTCGCCATTTTCACTCACATGAGTTTCTAAAGGAATCACGTGTTTATTTTAGTATACTCCTGACCATGGGCTGTCTATCCCAAAGACAACTCAAGTAAATAAATCATATGGTTTACGAGATCATCTCCGCAATGCTTAATAAACACAAAGGATTTCAATTGCCATTGTTCAATCATCAAGGACACCGGTGAGGAGGATTCCACCACTGATTAAAATTCTTATATATAGACGTTTTCTTCACCATTTCCTCATTATTTAAAAGTGTACAGAAACCACAATAGTCGTCGGTCTCTGTGCTTTCAAATCTTCTGTGGTATGAATAATATTTCTTCCATCGAAAGTATTTCTCGTACTCATCGGGATTCTCTATGAGATAATTCATTTTTTCAGCTAAAGCTTCGGCTCCCAATTCCACGGCATTCAAGTAGATCCCATCTGGCATGAACCTGGAAAAGGAATTATAAAGGAAAAATATTCTGCAGATAAACATAAAAATGGGATTTCATTATCATACATGTATACTTTTTTATACACTCAAGTTACCTCGTATAGTTAGCGCCTCCATAAACAATTGGTATTGCATTATGCTGTAAGCCGTACGTCAGCTTTTCAGTCGCGTAGTCTTCAGCGAACGAGTTTTCAAACGACAAGTAGAAATAATAGTCCCTTTCAACCATATCATTGCACTCCGCCTCTTTGTCACGTTCGCATTTCAACGGGCCGCATCTACCATAGATATCAACCGTCAAACCATAAGCTTTAAGAGCCTCTTGAAGAATTTTTACAAATTTCTCTCTACCGCTCCTGGACCTGCAGTTAGACACAAACCAAGCAGCGGCCTTTGACTTATTTCTCAGTTTCACTCTTAAACCATCACTAATAGGATCCATATCTTCTAACTTCATCCAATGCATCTCGGTTTTTGGTCCTATTATATTTTTTTCGGCGTCCCTTACTATCAAGTAACCCCACTTCGTTTCAGATTCTAATCTGTAAGTCCACGTCCAATTGAAAAAATTGTCAAACCTATCAGTACACGCCGGATAGTTATCAGCTGATTCTATATTTGTAAAGGCATATTTTTGATGCGGCGATCGCTTCTTGGGCAATTTGTTTTCATCCATGTAAATAACTTCAGTCCCCGCAAATGCGATGACATCGAACTTCGTGACATCTCCAAGATAATTTCGGTCATCGGTAACAAAACAGTTGGTGTATTTACACTTTCGTTCTATAAACCCTTGCTGGCCCTTCCCCATGTATACAAACGGCACATTCTTTGAATTAGTCCACTGTAAAATATATTTGAGATCACTGGCACTGCTGGCACTACTGGATGCATTTGCATCTTGTTGAAGTTTGTCTATGAGCTTTTGAAGGTTCTGTTCTATTTCGATTAATCTATTATCAGAATCTGTTAATAATTCTTGTTTGGTGGTTCTGAGTTCTTTCACCGTGTAATATAGAAACAATAAGAGAAATAAAAATGAAGTGTAATAGAACAATTTGGCAAGGTTCCGCATAATTATTATTATCACTGTATTTTTTTTATTCATTGGAATAAGTACGGCACGGTGCGCGCGCGCCGCGACGCTCGGTCGAGAACTGAAACGCTTGAGCGATACCAATTCATAATCACTAAGTAAACTGCTGTGTACATTTGGGAATCACACTCCGAAACGTGTCGCATGTTTATTTTACTTTTTACATTGAATTGCGATAACAATGTGCTCCATCTTGGCTCTATCACATTGCACTGGCCGAATTAGACCATAATATTGTTAGGTCACGCCACAAAGGCCAATGAACTGCAAGGTAGCGAGAAGCCTATTATAATTTTCTAGTTTTGGAAATGATTATTTGATTCAATAGATTTTTCACTGAAATAAAACAGGCGTCTTGAATTTATTTACAATTTAGGTTGTAAATGTTTTTGTGTTTTTATTAACAGAAGAATTATTTCAATGAAATATTTCACTAACGTATATGACTTTTTTAGTATCTAAATAAGCAATAAAAATTGTTAATAACCATGAGTAAAATATCTCAGTGGAATTATCTCATTGCTCTTGTAAAATTTATCTCTACCAAAAGTTTATTTTTGTACAACCTTGTCAAATAAATTTAGACGGCTAGGTTTTCTAGTCAGTGCAGTTTTTAAATTCTTTGCATATGTAAATACTGTAATGAGCTAAGAATCGTTAAAATTTACCGTAAATAGTTAAACTGTTCCTTAATTGGATATTGTGTAATAACTGAGTAACAAAGTATGTAATCAAATTTCGCGATTAGATTATTACCCATTTCCATTGGTTCTATTGATTTGAAATTTGTTACATTTAGTTATACGTCCAGTTTAAGAAATGATAAAATTCAATAATTAAGATCCGCTTGCAAAAAGGGTGTGTTTAATTATTATTATACAAACGTACGTACATACATAAATCACATCTTTAAAGAGCGACCACACCTCTGCGTATTCGCAGTGACGTGTCGTAGGCGTCACGTTTTCTCACCGTTATTTCATACATTTTGTTGCGTAAACGCACAGTCAACGTCTTTTAGGCACCGGTATGGTCACACCTTTATCCCTTACAGGGCTGACAAAGCCTAAGCAAGACCGAAAGGCCACGTTCAGTACGACTGTGATCGTAAAGGAGGAAGGGGTGTAATGAAGCTGCAATAGCCTATTACAATCTCCAACCTGTTTCCAGTTTTACTTCTTTAGATCAAAGCCTATTCCAAATTTAAAGTTCAAATTGATCATCTCGTTCGATCCTATGACATTACCTCACGAGATCTTATAGATAGAGTCATAACCATAACCCACATAACTATACTCCCAAGACTTCCATAAAAAAGCAGTCTTAATGTAGTAGTATACTTGTGTTAAACCAACGCTTATCTTAGGTACTATCTGATATCCTGTGCTGTGCCGTGATTGACCACTAGCTAATTAATATCTCTAAAGGACACTAACCATCGTATTGTGATATCTTCATTATTTCCAAAGGCACATTTGTAAGTAAACTATCTTTATTATTTATTTTTCCCTAAGGTGCCTTATATTTTAAAATAAATACCATCTCCATTCGCCATCTGCCGAGTTTCCTTCCTTCTCCCATCGCAACGTTGATAGGGGTTCTATGTTTTTCCTTTACTCCGGAAGGTACAGGTACATGATTTATACAAAAAGTTAATAGGTAAGACATTATTTTTACAGATAAGGTTTTCTTGTCAAATTGCCAATTTCTCACAATAAATACAAACTAAATTGAGATGAAAACGTCGAATATGAATTGCATATTTTGTTTTAAAAATTGCTTATTTTTAGATTTGCTTTGAAATAGTTAATCGCTTATAATTTAACGCTTCCATTGAAAATGTTATGACTTCCCGTAGTTATTTTAAATAGTATAATCTGTACGTATGCAAAAGGTAGGTACAACAACGGTTTCATTTGTTACTACAGTAGAGAAAACCTAATACACAGTTACTAAATAAATACAGCAAAGCAAATTTCATGGTGATTAAACAAGCTTTTCATGTTTGTATTATCGTTTTGTACTTGTATTCTAGCGTTATTATGTACTATGTAATGTTATTACGTTATTAGGAAGGGTTATGATTTAAACAGCCTTTATATATTATAATTATAGTTGTATTCATGTATGTCCCATTATAGCGCCGACACTACCCACTCTTTCTAGTTCGATTTTAATCGAGATTTCAAACGATTTCTTAGTATGTGTTCCGGTGAATAGTGCATAATTATTATACGAATGAAACATTATAGACATTGCATCAAAATATTCAGATCAAAGAACAAAAAGGTAGGTAATTAGATTCGTCTCGTCTGCAACCTATTTACACCTTCTAGGCACAGGCCTCCTCTCAAAATTAGAGAGTTTGGGCTATAGTTCCCACGCTGGCCTAGTGAGGATTGGGAAATCCCACGACCCTGTGTTTAAAAGGCCATAGCTCAAACCACTAGGCTACCAAAGCTTTTTTAGTAACTAAGTAATTCGTTTTTTTTTATAAAGTACTATCTGTTGCCCGGGGCTTCGCCCCCGCTGCATTTTTTTAAATTTTACTTTATTGGCAGAGTGCAAAGCGGGTGGAGGGGGTAGCCTAAACGATCACAGCGCTCGCTATGGCTAAAATTGTCATTTTTGTCGCTGACTTGAGCTGTCAAATCCATATTGCAGTAAACATTTTCTAATCGTTTTTGAGATAAAAATATGGTCCTGGTAAGATGTGTTGTTGTGAATTGTAATAACACCAAGAAGAATAGCGACTGTAAATTTTACCAATTTCCAAAGACCATGGTGGAAACGAGACCAAAGAAATAAGTGGATGTTTGCCGTAAGAAAAAAAAATAAGTTACCTAACCTCTAAAATTTTCACTGAAAACAACAATTTTAATGTTATTGGCAATAATGTTACTGACTACCATTGTCCAAAATTGTGTAATATAGTAAAATAACACAATATTTCATTAATATTTTTCACAATATTTACTTATTTCTTGTTTGACAGCGGTGACAATATTGTCCATAATGGCCGCCTGACACGTGGCGCTGTCGTCGCGCACGGTCCCAATACAAACCTTGTCCTGGCAATAAAGAACGCAACCAAAAAAGAATTATCCAATTCGGCGCAGTCGCTTGGAAGTTACGCGCGTACATACATTTCGACGATTCATTTTTATTTATATAGACTAGCTTCTTCCCGCGACTTCGTCTGCGTAGAGTTATACATAAAAACCTTCCCCTTGAATCACTCTATCTATTAAAAAAAACCGCATCAAAATCCGTTGTGTAGTTTTGAAGATATAAGCATACATAGGGACATAGGGACATAAGGACATAGGGACAGAGAAAGCGACTTTGTTTTATACTATGTAGTGATAGATTACATTCTGAGAGGAGGCTTGTGCCCAGCAGTGGGATGGTATATAGGCTGGAGATGAGATGAGATTACAGGACTTATTTATATTTTTATTATTGATGAGGTACTATAAATGTTTAAAAAGCTATGAGCTGTTAAGGTAGTAGTTGGACTGGACATGGACTGGACTTAGAACAATGCTAACATCTTTATATGTATGAACATGACTTGAATAAATAAATAAATGAAAGTAATCATATTATGTTCTGCTTATTTCATTAATTTTTAAATCTATCCTGCTTGTTAACAACACTAAATTCTTAATAATAACTAAAACTGTCTAGAAATGAAAACTGGCATTCATACACGGACGTTTGTTACTAATTATCTGTCTCTGTTTGTCACTTAGATTTGCATTAGACAGAAACCGTTGAAGCATACTACTACTAAGGTACTATTCCTAAGTATATTGTATTTCTTCCTATTATATATCTACGTGTATCGCATGTGTGTAAATAAATATTTCTCTCTCTCTCTGTTTCTCTCTCTCTTTCTCTCTCTCTCTCTCTCTCATAATCGTGCTGTAGCCTGAACTTTTATGAATGAGTGAGAAAACCACGATAAGAGGAAGAAACAGCTAGGTGCCTACCGGCTTAGTATTATACAACTCATGACAATGAAATGTGTGCAGATATATGTTATCACAGTTGCACACTGTGTCTGCCCTTGGAACACATATTGAATGCCATTGTCTTGTAAATTATATCTACAACAATATACGTATAATGATGATTTACCGGTCAACATGACTCGTTAAATCGAAAGGCGTGAAGTAAGTATTACTTTTCAATATGTTCTTTACTCACGAGCTAAAATAACGTGCCGCTTTTCATAGAACTTTGTACGAAAAGTGGCCCGTAATTTTTGCTCGTCAGTGCAGTTCCGCCATGGAGAGTAGGACGACCGGTAAAATTACTAGCTCATGAGGTATTTTATCTTAGCCCTCTAAGCTGGCAACACATCTAAAATGCTCTAATATGGCACTTTTAAGCGCATAGTGATGGTGTGATATATCATTAGACGAATGCCGAAGAATCATTACGAAGTCGTTGATGAATTTATATTCCTTACATCGATAAATTAAATGAAGATGGACTTCTACGAATGAAGTCAAGTCAGTTTTGTAAACATGTGTGCAAAGGCGTTATCATAATAGGCGATGCGGCTTGCAACCCATCACTATTTTGATTCCTTTTTCTAAAATCACGCTAAACGTGTCCTTTAGGTTTTGTTACCTCGGGCTCTGTCTACCCCGTAAGGGATATAGACGTAATGTGTATGTATGTATGTGCAAAGGCCGGTGTTGCCATATCAATTCATAAAATTGACGGTCACGTGACCTGACGCGAGTTTAACATTTTTTACCCATCCCAAAAGGTGCACAACGCCGCTAAAAAAGTTTTCCTGCATCATGATTATGATTATGCTTCAGGGAATTTCAAATTTTAATCTGGCAATACTTGCAATCCGTGCAATATTTGAAGTTTTGTGTTCCAAGTTTACTAAAAATAAGAACGTAATGCATGTTTTTGAAAATAGATTCTCTTTATTTTATTAAAAAGTTATTTCCTGCGGCTTTTTTTTGGTTTACGACTACGAATACTGTTTTTTGCTCATTTTTTGATCTTTACTTTTTATTTGATCAGGGCTGTGCTCGTGTCATGTTTGTCTATGACTGCTTGTAATGCAATTCAATTACATACCGAAGCACGACTAAAGTACTGATAACTTTAATCAGTTTTGATTCGTTGCACTGCAGTCGCATAATTGAGAGATAAGTGAGTTTTACTCGTAATGGAGCATTGTCCAAAAAAAAGTCTAGGTACATGAACCTTTTTTCCAGAAATTAACTATTTTGGATTTTTCTTACTCCGAATTGTTTACCCTATCGATCCTACATACATACACATACATAAATCACGTCTTTATCCCTTACGGGGTAGACAGAGCCTAAGGTAACAAGACCAAAAGACCACGTTTAGCATGATTGTGGGCGTATGGATGGAGAGGGGACTCAAAACAGTGATGGGTTGCTAGCCACATCGCCTATATAACATGATCCCTAAGATTTTCGCCCAATCCCTCGATGGGCTTTTACCATCTGCGCGGAAAGAGAAGCAACTGGTACATTCTATGTTTTTTCTTTGCTTCCAAACCAGCATGGAAGAAAAAATGGGTCCTAAAATTTCCATCCCAGTTCGTCACTTTTTTGAATATGTGTTGGTAGGTACATATGTGACGAAGAGGAAAAAAACCATAGTAAAATCTGGGACACATTTTTCCTTGTATGAGAATCGATACGGTAAACGATACTGAGTAAGAAAAATCCAAAATATGTAGAAAATTCTGGAAAAATGTTCACGTCGACTTTTTTTAGAAAACGCTCAAAGACTAAACATCTGCTATTGATATTAATGTCTCTGCTGTCTGCCCGACTCGTGTTCTGCATGACCTTCGACTATCCACCGTTCAGGGAGATAGTTTTTGAGCAAATTGTATGACTTTTCCACTATTGTTGTTAAAGATTATTGAAAACAAATTTTAGCTGAACTATTAAAATAAGTTATGCACGGCAGATGTTTGACGCTGACTATTAGCAACTTTTGGAGGGCGGCCATATTTTTCGGACGGAAGTCTCAGCAACACACACATAAGTACGCCATAATAAAACCAGTATATTGCGCACTAGACCTTCATTACCAGCTCGTTTGTTCAACACTAGAGATCACCGATACCTGGTCGGTTGCTGTGCAGCTCTTCAAGAATTCCAACCGTGCACGCTGCTCTTCTAATGAGGACTGTCTAAAATTGGTCGGATATTACGATAAGAGTAAGTATAAGGAAATTGAAAACCGGATCTAAAACACCTCGAGAAGTTATTGATCTATAAAAGAACTGATGAATTGCATCGCAGATGTGTGCGGGTTTCCTCACGATGTTTTCATTCACCGAAAAGGTCATGGTAATTTGCAAATGCAATTTCGCACATAAATTTTGAATACTCATAGGTGTGATTCCGGGACTCGAACACACGACCGTTTGCTTGAGAGGACACAGGTCAAACCACTAGGCTACCACGGCTTTTGTAATGAAAATAAATGTGAACAATAAATAAAATAAAATCGTTTATTGAAGAAAGTCTAAAAACGGAAGCGCCACTTCATAAAACACTGTTCGTAAACAATTAATCACTCCTACTCATGAGAACCAGGTACTCCAAATGAATTTCTAAACCGTTACCGACCTAGGCAGTGACCTAGGGAACAATCCACTCTATATTTTCTATATAAATCCTTTAGCATGAAAACACCCGTTTTGTATCCATAACAGCACTTGATCATAAAACGAAGACAAAGGCTGAAAAGATAGTTGTAACTCAAACAACTCCAATTTAGCGATAACATTATACATGTTAGTCAAATGTTATTATAGCACCTCATGTTAATATTATTAAATTTGAAAAATTACTTATCCGTTACACATTTAATGTTTCTAAACCAGTCCCATCGTAAAGTTCGGTAATGATAACTTATAATTACCGAACTTGGTAAGGTAGCACAATATTATCTAACTAAACACAAACAAAAACCTCACACGCGCCAATAATAGCGTACCAGATACCATTAATTAAAATTTTCGAAGTTCTCAGCGGGATGCAGTGTAAAGGTCCGAGCACACCGGTGCGTAAAAGACGTTAACGGTGCGTTTACGCAACAAGATCTATGAAGAAACAATGAGAAAACGTGACCCCTACGACACGTCACTACGTATACGCATACCTCGCCCGTCTAGCCAAGAGACACGGTTCCAAATCCCCATTGGATCTACTCCTAATCTACTATTTAAGACAGTCTCCCGGTGAATTCCACCAATTCCGTAAGTCTTTATACACCGTGGTCTCCTGCATCAGTTCCTCATTGTGCAGCATTTCGCACACCTTGCAGTAAGTATCTGTTTCTGGTGATTCGTCCAATGCGTGGTAAGAATAGTGGTTGTGCCATTTAAAGAAGCTGTAGTACCTTTCCTTGTCTTTTATTATGTTGGCCATCTCTTTTGCCAACGCCTGCGGTTTCAATTCGCCACCGTTCAGATATATCCCGTCTGGCATGAATCTGGAAGAAGGAAAACAACAAGTTATGGAAGTATGAAAACCGTTTCGCAAAAAATTATCACTAGCGGGCATATTTAAATATTAATCATAATCAGTATTGCTACGCCGCGACCACGGTGAAAGACAAGTCCATCTTTTTTATCTAAAAAAAGTAGCTATCTGTCTACGGCTATGCTAAAGTAACAAGGCAAGTTAAACAAAGCTTGTATGAACGAGCTGATCGCTCCCACTCGCCGACATGAAATTCAAAGTGAGTCAACCGCCTGCTCGCGTTTTTGGCCTCAATGTTTCCCTTAATTAATTATCAATGAGTTTAATTGACTCCAATTTAATCTAGGTCAAGGCAATTTTTATGCCAATTGACCTTCGTTAACTATCACATCTATCACTATACCTGTCTACTGGGTACGAACTCAAATTTTAATTCCAAGTTCAGTTGAAAAAATCATTGGACCCTAAAATTATTAGTTAGTTTGTATTACATTCTGCTTATGCTGTCAAAGAACATTATGTCTCTATAAGCAGATTAAAAAGACTCACTCACTTTATAAATTTAGCAAAACATTACCGTTTATAGTTTTCCAACACTATCAGCAACTTTTCAGTCACGTAATATTTACTGAATTAATTTTCCAACAAAATGCTAATATGACATCGCTTCTCTATCATTTGCAAACTGCTCATCGCCAACGTCAAACACATGCGTATTGCTTCATTTTGAATTTAAATTTTCTAACAAAAAATCCTTTTTGTTAAAAGTCTGGCAGTTCAAAACTATGTAAACAGTGTTTATTTTACTGTTTAATTGTTTTTTATTTCATGGACAACAATGCTCTATTGAAATCACAGTAGTATGCATATCATTTTTGTATCAATGATATTCCTTTTCTTTCTTTAACCGTATTCTTATGCACTCCATGTATGTATGTATAACTCTTTACTGTACATAAAACACAAGAAAATGCATGTTTCAAGCATAGATATACTTTTCACGAGCACTTCTAAGTTTTCTTTTATCCATATTGAATAAACTATCCTTGTTCCATGGAAAACAACTGTATCATCCGCAACACCTAGTTTTGAACGTGGTCCTTGTTATTTGTTAACGTAGCAATCGTAGATTTTACATTTATGTTTAAGAATATCTGTTTGACCCTCATCCCAGATTTGAACTGTGGTTTCACCCATCCCAGTATATATTTCATACGGATCTCGTCATGTGGTAGAGAGACAGCGTGCTCTGTAGTTACGGTATTTACTGATGTGTTTGGAAGTTTTTTGTGTTCATATTTGTATTGGATTCGATATCCTACTGAGTATATCCATCCTACCGTTACCAAGACACTTGCAATGTACACCAGAAGGTCAAATTGATTAAACAGCCACCACTCTATAATTTTAGATCTTCGAGACATTTTTACTATCGTTGCGTGTGATGAAACGAAAAAATTTGTAATATGTATTTACATTTAAATAATTAGTGATCAAGCGTTACTATATCATCCACATACGTGAGTAGTTGAGACGTCGCTATCTTGAACGGTATAAAAATAAAAGGGTTGCTGGTTCCAGATTAATTCACATCAAGTTAAAATTTCAAAATTTCATTCCCGTTTTATTTTATTCAGGAGCTATCTAAATGACTGACAATGGCATTGACAGAAAACGCTATTTAGCCGACAGCTAACAATACAAATGTCATGATCTCAGACACCAAAGACAAGGAAAAGTAGCCACGAAATATAAAAAAAAACCTCAAACGAAAGGCAAGGATCATAACATAATAATTCTGAAGTTTATTAAAAACCCATGACAAAAAAACGTAAGTAAGAATAATAGCTTCTGTAACGGCCCCTGATGGACTATGATTGCAAATGCAAAATACCTTATGACGATCGGTTTAGTAGTTTTCTAGTAAAATGGTAACAGACACCTAAACAAAAAAATAAGACAACCTCAAACCCCGAGCGCATATATCGTCTCTGTTCCGCTCCGTCCGTCTTTGATTAAAAGTAGCAACAGTTACGATGACTGGGTGCCACTTCCGACTAGTTCTGACACAATTAGCTAGTTTGGCATAAAGGTATCTAAGGTTACATTACAAATTCAAAATACAACTGATGAGGACTTCTGCTATGGCAAAAATAAACATTTTCAGCTAAAATGCTGGCCACAATCCTCCACTCAGATTAAGAGGGCTCCGGCTATAGTTCCCATGCTGGTCCAGGGCGAATTGGAAACTTCCAGTTCCAATATCCAGATTTCCAAATGATGTTTTCTTTCACAGGAAAGCTCATTTAAATTTAAAATATTATTTCACACATAAAAATTCCAAAAAATTCAGTGATGGATGCCATAGGCTAGAAAATCTGAAATAAGTATTTGAATTTCTAAATGTCAGTGAAAATTAGAACACAGAAAAATCCGAAAAGTAAAGCTATGGCCGGGAATCGAACCCGGATCCTCGTCATTCCGTGACGCGTGCTATACCCCTACACCACCCATAGCAGGTGGGTAGGCTCCGAATTTTTCTACCTGTTACTAACTGTCACGTGACCTTTTGTTACTATGCGATTTTTTGTCGCTAAGCGTCATCTGTTTGAATGATGTGTCTGTACGACACAATTACAAACTCCCATGGAACATCTACTGCTCACCAGGGACGAGAGAAGGCGCTGTTTTTCAAATGATAGGTACCTACTATCAAATGAATCAAGAAATTTTATTTCTTGATTTTTAATTTGTATTTGAGTTTTATTACTTGGAACTTTGACATTACTCAGAAAATTTCACAAATTCATGGTGCCTTTCAGTCCGAAACGCGTAGTTATTTCAACTATTGAATTATATATTTCATTCTTTCGCGATCCTCTTCTTTTGGTAATAAATTTTCAGTATTTGCTTGGTAGTCCATGTGTAAACTTTTAAACTTGTACAATTCAACCTTCCTTTGCCAATCTGCCATTGTTGTCCACGATAGGTACATCATGATGATTGTCAAAATGATTAACATGTTAATCATTCTAATGAATAATACTTTCTGCAAGGTTAGTCTGTTTGGCAATTTGGTTTTCATCGTTATCTAGTACGTATTATTTATCACATAAACGTTGTTTACATAAATATTTGAAACATTTTATAGGGCACTTCAAATTTGCTGACGGCACGTCAATGTCAACTTCTATAACATTGTGGTGTGTCCAGCTTCGACGATGGGCCAATGCAAACCACGTTTTTTACAAAATTTAATTTAATTTTATAAATCTTGAAAGTTTCATTTTTAGTGATACCGGATTACTTAGTCGGAGTGACACTTGAATTTTATTATAGGTAGGTAAGTACACAATATTTTGAATGAATGACAAGACGAACGCAAAATATTTACCTTGCCACTCCGCTACTCACGCGCAAGATAACCAAGCCTCTGTGAAATATATGTTTTTCATGCAACCCTCCCTCCACTACTGCCACATAAAACACAGGTAGTAAATCATAAAACTGACGTGGGCGTTTAGTGCGACGTTGGTTAGCATGTGTAAAAGTAGTGCTCATTAAACTTTGATAATGATCCCGTAGAGGGATCGAAACGCGTCATATTGTAATAGTCAATTAAAAGTTTACCCAGTGAATAAGCTCATATCGATACCTTTAGGGTCAATTGGCGTAAAGGACAAAATACCGAAAATGAGTTAAATATACAGTTTTGTTCAGAATTTCAAGCTCTATCGAACTGTATACTCGAAATTTTGATATCTCGTAAAATTTGACCTTTACGCCCCATATTTTTGGCTTTTTTTGTGGGTGTAAGTAACAAGCCTAAAATCACATAATAATAATAATATCTTGGGACAATTGACACCAATTGACCTAGCCCCAAACTCAGCAAAGCTTGTAATATGGGCACTAGACAACGGATAAACATACTTATATAGAAAAATATATACTTAAATACATATTAAACATCCAAGACTATCTGCTCCGACCGGGGATCGAACCCGGGACCTCAAGCTTCATAGTCAGGTTCTCTAACCACTGGGCCATCCGGTCGTCCGTGGAACGCAAAGGAAATCATGAAATATAAACAACGACGTATAGTGCTAAATTTACCCATATTGTCCTTTAATACCTGCTTGTAAAGGACTTAATTTACTTATTTGCCCTTTACGACCTTTACTTCTATACATTATACTTTGATACCAAATTGAAACTACGGCGTAAAGGACGTTTATACGAATGGATATTTATTTCTTTGCTTATACGACCTGGCTAAAACACAAATTATAAATACTTAGGTCTAATTTTGATGAGAAGGTAAGTGTATCTCTATAAATGCGACAATTTAAGGTTCAATAAAATTGGTGTAAAGGACAAAAATGCTACTTTTCAGGAGAAGCAAAGGATTATTTGTGGACCTATATCTTCAATGTCTATGACAAAAATGCGTAGAATTCTTGTCTTTACACAGTGGTATGGTAACCATAACGAAAAATAGGATATTTAAAAAGTTAAGTCTTCTTTACACCCTGAAAAAAAAGCGTCGGTAGTCCCTTACGCCCTTAAAATTTGAAAGAATTTAAATTATTTGAGGCTGTAAAGGTCAGTTTCACATGAAATAGTATAATTTTGGGGTGTATAGTTCACTATAACTGTAATTGCTGAGTCCCCTTTCCACCTATACGCCCACAATTATGCTGAAAATGGGTAAAGTTAAACGTTAGCATTCGTAATTTTAATATGTTGCTACTTATTCAGAATTAAAATTTCATTTTACATATTTTACACAGTTTAGTTATATTCGTAAACGATTGTTATTGTAATAAAAACATGTAGATTTACCAGCGCAGGACTATGTAGTAAATGAAAGCTCCATAGTCATAATGGTAACAAAATGTCCAAATATCAATATATTATGTTAAATCAAGTACCTCAGAGCTCACAAATACTAAGCACGTCACTTATTAATTATTCAATCCAACTAAGTAGGAACAAAATCAGATCTTTATAAGTTAAATTTTGTATCATTTACCTTTAAATATATAATACATGCAGATACTAAAACTAAAACCTACTAATTATAAAACACATTGCCATAAAACTATAAGTAGAATTAAGTATTAAGTATTTTGGTGTTTTTTTGTCCAATATTGCTAACAAACGAACATTGCTATCAAAATCAGTCCCATTAGGTATACCTATTTTTATACTTGATGGTAATTAATGATTTCAGTTTTTGTGAGCAATAATTAATGACAAATGATAACATGAAATCCAATACTATAGTAAAAAGAAATACAAGATATGGCTGTTGCCAGACCGAATACTTTCATTCAGTCACGTAACGTGTAAGATTTTTGTTTGTTAGAATACCTACCTGTTGATTTAAATTGGAAGTTTTGAAACTCACAAGAACTGAAATCATTACGTTCCTAGAAGAATAAGATTACTGTTACCAGAAATAAAACCAATTTTGAAAGCCCCCACAATCATGCTCATGCAAAACGTGGCTTTATGTCTCGTTACCTTAGGATCTGTCTTCTCCGTAAGGGATAAAGACGTGACTTATGCCTGTATGTATGTTGAAAGTAATGTTTGTTTGCTACCAATATAAAACCAAAAACAGAAATATAATTAATGGTATAAAATGTAACTTTTAAACAATCTCATTTTGTGTATAGTTGCGTTAAGGTCCAGCCACACCAATGCGTAAAAGACGTCGACGGTGCGTTTACGCAACAAAATGTATGAAGAAACGGTGAGAGAACGTGACGCATGCGACACGTCCGTCACTGCGTATACGCAGCGGTGTGGTCGCTCCTTTAAATGATGAATAAGTGACGTACTTACTTAACGTTTATGATATCTGATTTAATATTTAAATTGATAAACATTTTGCTACAATTATTACCTATAATTCACGCTTTCATTTGCATTATTCCTACCCTGGATAATCTACATGTTTCCACTACAAAAATAGCAGTTCGCGAATATAACTTACTTGTGTACAACGTTTATATAATGACATTTGAATGATTCATAAGCAATAATATAAAAATATAATATTTCCAAGTTAAATTTTAGCAAATAACAAAATATTTTGCATAATTGATTCCTTTAATTACAGTTATGTAAGGAAAATAACCGAAAACGTGTAAATTATAGTGAGCTATACACCCGAAAATTGTATAATTTTATATAAAACTGACCTTTACAACCTCAAAACTTAAGTTTTCTTTAAAAAGTTCTGGGCGTAAAGGACTTCCAGCGCTATTTTCCGGGGTGTAAAGGACCCTTAACTTCTAAAATATGCTATTTATCGTTATGCTTACCATTCTACCGCAAAAAGGGAAGAATTCTAAGCACTTTTGTCATAAACATCGAAGATCTAGGTCCACAAATAAAAAAAATACAAGGGATTTAAAAATAAAAAAAACGTTTTTTGCTTCTCCTGAAAAGTAGCATTTTGTCCTTTACGCCAATTGGGAATGGATGATTATTTTGAAAGAGCTTGGTGATTTTTCTATTGATAGGAATAACCATCCTTAGCTACGGAAAAAAGTTTCAGATTTTTCCGTCGAGCCATATATTTTATAAAAATAAAAACATTTTACTCAGTCACTCGGCGGGGTCTATACGGCAGTAAGCAGTACGCCAATGACATATCAAATTAAAAAAAAAAATGCTGCTTTAATCTGTGGTACACAATGACATTTTGTCACTGACATTGATTAATAGCACCGCACTCGGAAGCTAAAACAAGCAAAAACAACGGCTAAGTGGCGCCGTCTGTAGATTGTTGTTGGTACTAAACCACCTATTTGGGATTTCATTAAAATTGCCATAAATTTCTCATAATTACTTTCAGTAGTGTTTTTGATTCGGAGTAGAAATAACCCAATAATTCCAAAATCTGAGAAAAAAATACATATTATGGTCATTTTTATTGAAAATCCCCATTTTTGGTTAGTAACACGAACAATCTACAGACGGCACCACTTAGCCGTTGCTTCTTTTAGCTACAAATGCCATCGTGTACCACACATCCATTCCCAATTATGAGAAATTTATGGTAATTTTAATGAAATCCCAAATAGGTGGTTTAGTACCAACAACAATCTACAGACGGCGCCACTTAGCCGTTGTTTTTGCTTGTTTTAGCTTCCGAGTGCGGTGCTATTAATTAATGTCAGTGACAAAATGTCATTGTGTACCACAGATTCAAGCAGCATTTTTTTTTAAATTTGATATGTCATTGGCGTACTGCTTACTGCCGTATAGACCCCGCCGAGCGACTGAGTAAAATGTTTTTATTTTTATAAAATATATGGCTCGACGGAAAAATCTGAAACTTTTTTCCGTAGCTAAGAATGGTTATTCCTATCAACAGAAAAATCACCAAGCACTTTTAAAATAATCATCCATTCCCAATTGACCCTAAAGGTATCGATATTTAAAACTTTTATGCACATTATAGACCCTATTGTTATTAGATACAATTACAATAAAGAAGTAAACTGTGTTAGTTTCGTTGTTAGTAAGTTAGGGTAGTATCCTACTATCCTACTATCCTACTTAATATTATAAACGCGAAAGTTTGTAAGTATGGATGGATGAATGGATGGATCGATGTTTGTTACTCTTTCACGCCAGAACGGCTGGACAGATCTGGATGAAATTTGGAACATAGGTAGATTATCGTCTGGAATAACACATATTTAGGCTACTTTTATCCCGGAAAATTGCGTGATTCCCGCGGAATAGCGATAAACGAATTCTATGCAGACGAAGTTGCGGGCAACAGCTAGTAGGTAATATTTATTGCTTCAAGGTCAATTTTATTAAAAAAACTTTAGCGATAGAAAGGTTATCTTTGACCAACATAGATTTTATCCTATCAGTATCCCAAGAAGCGTCAGCTTGTAATACATACGAGTATATAGCCCCCTTATTCATAAACGCTCTGTAGGCTTATCTGCTAACTTAGCAATCGTTTGTCCTTATCTGTAAAAGGTTAATGTCAAAGTGACAGATAAGGACAAACGATTGCTAAGTTAGCAGAAGCCTATAGAGCGTTTATGAATAAGGGGGTTAATGTTTACCGTGAATAGTTTGCTCCTCCGAACACCACTGGTATAGCATAATGCTGCAACGCCAACAACAGTTTCTCAGTCACATAATCATCAGCAAAAGAATTCTCAAAAGCGAGATAAAAGTAGTAATCCAACTCAATAATTTTCAAGCAATCCGTCATGTTTTCCCGTGGGCATTTGTTATCACCACCTTCACCAAAAATGTCCAGTTGCAGATCGTACTGCTCTAGTTCGAAACGTAACTCCACAGCAAAATCCTCCCTTGCACTCAGTGATCTAATATTCGAAACAAACCAAACAGCCGCTTTATTTTTTGTATTCAAGCGTTTTCTAAACTCTTCATCGACAGGTTTCATTAAATCTATGTTAGTCCAATTCATATTCTGTTTGGGACCAATTATATCTCCATTGATATTTCTAACTATAATATATACAAAAGGTAAATCAGAATTAAGTTTATAAGTCCATGTCCAGTTGAAAAAATCATCATAGGCCTGATCACATAATGGGAAGTACTTGGCAGACTCCATGCTGACGTATGTATATTTCTGCCTTTCACTTCGATTTTCTAGGTGTGGGAAATTTGTTGCTATTTCTGGGATTAGAAAAGCTACAACATCATACTCTCTGATATTTCTTAAATGTAAGCTATTCGAGGTAATGTAGCAATTGTTGAATTTGCACTTCCTCTTTATGAATTCATCTTGACCAGTGTCCCAAAATATAAATGGTGTATGTGTCCACTGCAGTATGTATTTCATTTGTGGTGTCTTAGTTACGTCTTTATCAATTTTACGTACAAGAGCAACTGATATCCAATTAAAGTACAAAGATATTATTGCAACCGCCATTAGTATAATGTACTTTCTTTTATATTTTAAATTCATAATTTTGCGTATTTTTATGTGATATGTATATTTCTTTAGAGTTTTTGTAAATTCACTGATTATTCAACAAAATATCACTAAGAATAAGACCAAGGTAAAGTTTTGTTTTGTGGATGAGCACGATGACGTAGAAAATAGTAATGAAGAGTAAGATGTGTTAGCAATGTTGACTTTAGTTAACAATTTTAAGCTACAACTCTTAATGGAAGCTCAAGTCCATTTTTACAATACAAACGTAAACAAATCCAGTTCTTTTTAAGGACACGTGTGACCATTTTATGACAATACATCATTGACACCTGACATATTGCCAAATTTAATAACATTACCTGAGAAAGGAGTAAAAAGGCCAAAATATGTGCTGATTAATTGTTGTCTTACTTGTACACATTTCAAATCTTCTTCTCTTTGATCGATCAATAATTCAACTACTGCTACACAATGAACGGCAATCAAACGAGCTGATTGCTTAAAAATAAATACCAAGAGTTACTCGAGTAGTTCTAATTCTACAAGGGTTTCAACCACTATCAGTACCTGTCCTGTCACATAATAATAAATGTACGTTAGAGAACCGACGCACACTAAATGCAAGAATGTAATGAACGGGCACTGCTGTGCTTGCGGAATATTGTAATTTTATCAAAATTTGGATTTAACTGTATCTCAATTATTCAATTTATGCGACAGAGTACTACCAGCGGTTGAATCGTTGCTATAACTACCTTGTTACCAAAAATATTTCCGAAAAATGAATGAAAACACAGGTAATATTACCGCGTGTAGTTTGCACCTCCAAGCACTACTGGCACCACATAGTGCTGCAAAGCCGACAACAGTTTTTCAGTCACATAATCATCAGCAAAAGAATTTTCAAAAGCGAGATAGAAATAATAATCTCTCTCTAGCATTTTCAAACAATCATCCATTTTGTTCTGTGGACACTTATATTTACCACATTTACCAAAAACATCTAACTCCAAATTGTACTTTTCTAATTGGAAGCGTAAGTTATCAGCGAAATCTTGTCTTTTACTTAACGCTTTGCAGTTAGAAACGAACCATGCGACCGCTTTGTTCTTCATTTTCAAATGTTCTCTTATTTCATTACCAATAGGTTTCATTAAATCAACTTTAATCCAATTCATATTTTGTTTTGGACCAATTATGTCTCCATCGATATTTCTTACCGCTAAATATTCATAGGATATATCAGAACCAATTTTGTAAGTCCACGTCCAATTAAAAAATCCGTCAACAGTTTTATCACAAACCGGATAGTATTTAGATGATTCCATGCTCACAAACACGTATTTTTGGTTTGTAGCTCTCTTATTTGGCCTGGTCCAACGGAACCTGCGGGGTTTATAACGCGGTGCGATTTCAGGACAGTGAAATGCCACAAGGTCATATTCTGTGATTTCCAACAACGACCTATCCGGCGTAACAAAACATTTGTTGACTTTGCACTTTCTTCTTATGAACTCATCTTGGCCATGACCCCAATATACAAACGGTATTGTGTTTGGCAGCGTCCACTGTAATATGTATTTCATTCCTGCTTTCTTCCGTGAAAACATTCCTTCCACAAACGCATCAGTTTTCTCGCGTTCCGGTGTAACTGATGACCAATAAATATACAAAACGGCGGTTGCAATAACCACGAAAACAAAGAACTCCTTGTTAATCTTTAACTTCATGATAGGTTGATGCGTTTCCTCGTCACATCACACGCTATAAAATGTTCACTGTAGCACAGTTATTACGACTTATTTCACCACATTAATTGGTTTTAATATTAACCTACGTTACACAACTATTCGTTTCAATTTTGGCAAGTGAAGTACCCACGAGTATGTTAACGCGTATCACGACACGAATAGCCGGCCCACATGACGAGCTCTCTCCGATAAGTCGCGTATAAATGAGAATTACGCTCTAAGTCGGTCATAAACAGTCACAGGCCTGAGTTTGAGATCAGACTGCATCTCAAAACAATAAACAACGCAAACAAACAAATCAAACAAAGAAAGTTCTCAAAAGAATTCATAGACGCAGTATACTTCAAAGAATACGGATGAGTGCCTATGATAATGTAAAACCTATTGGAAACCTTAAAAAGATACTATTAAACTTATTAAATCTGAAATATCAAGATATATATTACTAAACAACAAACAGAACTGACGCTAGGAAATTGTGGTTGTCAGTGGTTGTCTTTAACATTGACTAAATCAATGAGGAAGGAACAACCTATGGAGAGGCCATATTCTTCTATAGGAAGCGTAACTTATACAAATATCTGCCATATCGATACATAAATGTCAAACGGCATATTATCTCTTTTTAACCTACTGACACCTGCTTATGAATAAAGAGACAAATAGTATTTGTTAATTGCTAAATTTGGAAATACTTCTTGGTGACGTCATGAGTTTACGTCAGCGTGCCCGCGGCGCCATGTTATGCGCCGAGTTTCGTGGTAGATGTGCTGTCAAATAGTGGCTTGCTCCGAATATTTTAGCAATTTATGTGAGAATTATACTAAGAAACGAGTTATTGTGGGGTGCAGTGGTTTGTCTCTAATAGGGCAATCATGCCCTCGTGCTGTATCAGACAGTGTAGTGCGAGAAAAAACATAAATCGGCCTGAGTTGACTTTTCACAGGTTAGTAACCAGTTTCCTTGAATAATTCAAATGTTCTATGGTATTTTGCCATGTATCGTAACATAATGATCTTATAAAATGATTATCAACATCGATTTCAGTTCAATTTGTATTAATTTACAATGATTTAACTTACTTCAACAGAACATAGTTTGAAATTTTATTTTCTTCGTCAGATTTCCTGTGAATGAAATTGGAAAAAAGAAATGGCTTGAAGTGATTGGGATTGAATATATAAACCCACGACATAAGACGTGGTATGTCTGCTCGATGCACTTCGACGAATCATGCTTCAACAGAACTCTTGATGTGACGAGATTACGTGTCGGAGCAATGCCTTCATTATCTCTTCAGGTATGTATTTCGTCTAAACATTTACAAAATACTCGTAGTACCGCATCGTCCTTGTTTCATACATAGAGATACCTACTTATTATCGTTCTTTTTCAGACTACTAGTGCCTGTCACTTGCAGCCCAGTACATCAAGTGTGATGGTAAGGCAATGCATATTTTGTATATATTATATTATAATTTATGTGAAATACTGTGAAAGATATCGCTTTATCTTACGGTATAAAATCCATCCATATTAGATGATGTGGTGGTGCTATTCATGATGGGCACTAGGGCCATGGTGAAAAAATAAAACAATGATTGATCAGTTTTTTTAGGGTCAGCTTAAACTATATTCACCAACATGACGCTGGCATATTAAAAAGATTTTAAATAATCATGGTCCATTAGAATTCATTATTACACAACTGCCTAAAAAAAAGTGTGTATTGTGGAATTATATATTTTTTTAATCTTTATATATTTAGAGGTCCAAGTATTACAATTTATTAACTCTCCAAACTGTGGCAACAGTTTGTCGGCAATGCCCACTTTAAATGTAATTGCTTACTCAAATCTACTTTACTACTTGTTTTAGGTTGCGGATAAAAGCAGCAAACCAACTTTGTTTAAAATACAAAATACATGCGAGGTGACTGGTCCTACGGAAGTGAAGTTGCGTGAAGCTAATTTGGACATAAATGCATCTATTGCAAAGGTAAACATAAATTTACTTTAAAAAACAGCGTATATTTTTCTAGGGACTAACATTATCAACACATAACATTAATGAATTAATTAAAAAATGTTTTTATTTCCCAGATTCCGCAACAAAATGAAAAAATTAAGAATCTCACTGAGAAATGTGGAGTACTACAGAAAAAAGTGAGAAGATTAAGTGAGATGGTACGAAGACGGGACAAAAAGATTGCTCGATTTTCTAATATAATCAAAGACCTGCAAAATAGGAATTTCATTAATAATGAAGAAAAAATCATTTTGGAAGAATGTACAGGACCAGAAGATTTACTGAAAAGACAAATAGCAAAGTCAAAAGGTTTGCTCTTACAAAAAAAAATACTCAGAAGAAATGAGAAAATTTGCCCTAATAAGGTTCCGCTATCACGGAAAAAGAAGTTCAGACAAAGTGTCTTTAAGAAATTACTTTAGAGAGAGAAACATTTATTTACACACATTCGATACACGTAGATATATAATAGTAAGAAGAAATACAATATACTTAGCAATAGTACCGATATGGTGTAAAATGGGCCCCACTCAGCATAATATTGCGGCAAGCCGCAACGCTGTTTTTCAGTAGGACTCAGGACTTTAATAAGTTAATTTTGTTTAGAAATGAATAAAACTCATCATCCTGTAAATTAACACTGAATAGTTACTAGATCACTTTTTTAGCATGGCAAAAGCAAAATAAATTAATTCATTTTATTTCATAAGAAACTACTGGACAGATGTGTCAGTTTAGTTAGTGAATAATAAATACATCTAAAATAGTTTTGCGTTTTATTTCCTTGAGTGTGTATTTGTCTGAATTAATTTAATAAATTATGTGTAATACCTTACTTAAGTACATTATGCTTATGCGATACGATGTACTTTATTACGAGTACCCCGCGCTATTATGCGTAGGTACCTAGTTATAAAACCATAACAATGATATTGTGCATATTATTATTATTATTTAAAATAATACACTAGCTCTTTGAGCTGATACGTGTGTATATCTATCACTACGTACGTGTACATATACGTGTATATATAGCAGCGTAAGCTCTCTCATTCTGAGAGGACGCATGTGCCCAGCAGTGTTTTTGAAACCTTGAGTATGCTCATATATTTATGAATTTGACTATAGAAGTGTGGCCTGTAGTAATAATATTTGTATCGATATCGACATCTGCACTCGCTTAGAGTTGCAACACTACGAAAAGCAGCCATTTTATGCGCCCAATTTTATAGTAGGTATGCACGATGATTCTGTAGGTATGGCTGGTCCATAGTTTGTTCTTTAGTCATTGGTAAACTCAGACGTTTGGAGGTAGTATAACTGTAAAGCAGATTACACACTGATAAGCTTGCGGAAGTGCTAATATTGAACTAAAGAATTTTCATTGACTGTGTTGTCACTAAGAAAAAAAATATGAAATAGTACCGTATTCCCATTCTCATTCACGTTAATTTTCATTTTCATATTTGCCAGGCTAAATACATCTATCAACCATATTGATTTATCTAGAACTACCGTGTAGAGCTCTCTGTAGTTAGATAAGAAAGCATTTCTAATAGATTGAGGAGCAAAATATTTTCATTATTTTCCATTTTACTTTGTAGCAAAACCTGCTATCAATGAAGCTATAAACATGATGAAAAATTTACGTTTTTAATTGCTTCACTACCTAAAGCCATTTACAGCAATCAAAATCGTCAAGTTACAAAATACAATGCACAATTTGGACACTAGAGAAAACAAGATTTTGCTTCACTGTTATTGAATGTACGACTTAATGTAATTTCTTTGTCGCTATTAGTCTAACAACGGTCTTAATCAATGACGTTATCAAAGGCTTTGTATGCTAACACCTTCCCAAACCGCCAAGGGTACGCCCTTTCAGGATCACGGGTCGGCTTGTTAATTTTATAATGCATAGCGCAAATTAAATATTCTATGTGGTTCCTGATTACATTACGAAACACCGATATCCTAGTTTTACCGCATCTAATGGTAAATTTCAGTTAGTTCTCAATGTAGGAAATGTCAACCTTATTTTATTTTGGTTTGTGGTCGGCAAAAGCCTCCTTTCTCGACCTCTTTAATTGATCAGAGCCTTTAGAGTGACTATCAAATAAATCAAGAATTTTACTACTCGATTTTTATATTTATTCTAAACGGCGCCAAAAATCAGAACACAGAAAAATCCGAAAAGTAAAGCTATTGTCGGGTAAAGCAATGCTGGCTGAATAGCAAAGTAGTGTAGCGGTATAGCACGCATCACGGATTGATGAGAATCCAGGTTCGGTTCCCGGCTCTATAGCCGGTGTCGTTTAGATTTTTTCCTTTAGAGTTTTCACACAAATTAAAATTTCGAACGCGTTCACATTACTATGGATTTGGCAACGCTACTTACTGATCGAAACGACAGTTAAAAATCTTCATATAGAGTTTGACTTTTTGACACAAACGTGGTCGAGACGTATTTTGTGACCGAAAACTTACACTATTCATTCATTGAGTTAAATTAGGAAAACGCCGTTTTTTTTTCTTTATATCCCTTCTTGGATTATTTACACCTTCGTTTAGAATCTACGGAGCACACCCTATAGGTCTCACTAGTCAACAGATACAAAAAGGTCGTACTCTGGTCGTATTCAAAGGGTGAATGTAGGCGGATTAAATTACGAAAGCTTAAGCCCTGTGAGACCGACGTTTTGAAAGAACACACATTAGGGTTTAATGGCTCGCTCGCAATTAAATATACGATAAATTCGTTAAATTCTAGGTAATTAAGTGTTTGAGAGTGTGAGTATAAAGGCAGGAAAGATGGATGAATAAATGCCATAAGTGGACGTTAGATAGTGTAAGTATTAGCGTTTTTCGAGTAGTTAGTGAAATGACATGTTATTTTTTCTGTGTACATTTCTAGGAAAGTTCCAATTGTTTCAGTTTTTGTTTATCTATGTTGATTTTTTCAGCACAAAGTACCTTTGCATCGACCCTTTTTAAATTTGAACTAAAAATGCTCTAGCTAAAAATCAAAGCCACTCTCATACATCTATCGATTGATAAAAAATGGTCTTACTAATAATTACGTTCAAAACGTAAGTCGAATAATATTTTTAATAACAAACAATTTCCGATCTGACAATACCAGGCATGGCTCACGTGTCGCAAAGGCACGCATATACTTTGAATTCAAACAAGCAACTTCGCTCCAAAACACTCCCTCTGCAAAGTTGTCAAAGAATAATTGAAGAAATTTGGAAATGATGAAGTTTCAAAATCATATCACGAGGCTGGAACAAACACGAGACAAGAACTCGCGCATTTTTTTCGTTCAATGGCATAAGTTAGATTATTTTGTCGTAGAAATAATATTTTGTTTTTTTTTTTAGTGACGTACCTACATTTGCTGTAAGCCTAAGTACTTATGATTTTTGTAACGGCGTTAACTCAACGTACCTAAACACAGCGGCGTTTCAAAGTAGGCCTGTTGTACTCGGCCAATAAATTAGGCGTCAGCTGCTGAAAAAGTTAATAACTTGGTAATTACGCTATGTTCCTTGGCAATTACAGTTACATTCACTTATTGTTGCTCTGGGACGTTTAAATAATTAATCCAGAATGTTATCATCCTGTACATTGAACACATTGGATTCAGTGAAAGATGTTAATGTCTTGTAACTTCTTGTATGTTTTGATAGCTTAGTCTTTTTAGCGGCTTAGCCGAATTCCCTATCCCACGTAGTATGCATCCTTCCGTATTCGTTGTTTCTGTCTTATTTTTCAGACCCTTATTTTTTTGTACGTTGTCTTAAGATTGATAAGACTGAGATTAAAATTATGCCGTATGCTATCCAATACAATACAAATACTCTTTATTGAACAACACAAATCTCAACAAAACAATACAGAAACAAAGAACAAGGTAGGCTAAGGTAGGGGTAGCTGATTATTTTTTCTAGCACAAAGGCTGTCGCACCATGAATAAGGTTGAAAAATCATTTTGCATTTCCACTTGTGTATTTCTACCGTCGTCACTTATTTCAGGCCAATTTCTTGCATTATCCCGATTCAATAAAGCAGTAAAAACAATGAAATAGGCTTTGTAATAGCGGTATAAATCACGCGGCGCGAGTGCGACCATCCATCATGGTGGTAGGAAATATTGCAACTTTATAGGGGATTATGGAGAATAGACCGGCCTTAATGGCTCATTTTACCTATACTAGAAGATTATTTATTTTCTCATTCTGAATGAACCTTCTCTTTACACAAGGTTAGATTAACATTACTTAATAAAAAGTTTTTGGATAGTAGCTAACATAGGAAAGAAATAAAAAAAAATGCAATTTGGCAATATGCTTAAACTTACGTCAAAATGGTGGCGAACACGATGGAAATGACGATGTTATTTAATTTGCACTCGTTACTACGTGTTATTAAGTTGACATAAGTGGAAAATATTGTTTTAGTTTAAAATGCCGTGAAAGAATACAAGTCAATTCTGAAGATCTATTTTGAAATCGCGCCTGCGAAATCATTGTGCGAAAACAATAAAATTTGTTTTTGCCTACCAATCAATTGAAATTTGCAAAATTAATTTTAATGATAAAACATAAATTTTAATAAAACGATAAATTTAGTTGTAAGTTTATACTATTTTCAAGTATTAATTTCGTGGACGTGATTTAAAAAAAACGGTTCCTTAATGACCCAAAAACACAGAAAAAAATACTAGGTACCAAAAATACTTTGTAATTTTCCTACGATCCTTACGTGGTTTTGTAAATTACTACTTACTAGCTTCTGCCCGTGACTTTCTCTGCGTAGAATTGTACCTACTTATAAACCTTCTTCTTGAATCACTCTATCTATTAAAAAAACTTCGTCAAAATCCGTTGCGTAGTTAAAGTTCTAAGCATACGTAGGTACAGACGGACAGCGGAAAGCGACTTTGTTTTATACTATGTACTGACGTTATACTAGCGTTAAAATAGCAATGCACTCAAACCCTATGCACTTATAATACAGTTTATATTACCTTGATTTGCTGGCCGTGTCGAATCGTCGCATGATACAGATGTCTACAAGCTTCGAGTCGGTGAGCTCACATTTCTCGCTCGGCTGATAATAAGCCTCCTGTTAGTGACTCGGTAGTAAATACTAGATATTTATCACTAGTTTTAAATACTTATTTTAAAAAAAACTTTTTAGAAGTAGGTAACCTGCCAAATGAGATCTGGAATGGAAATCGAAAAATAGTTTAGGACCCGTTCGCGTTGAAGTGTTAAATACTGCGAGAACAGTTTTTGTCAACATTATGCTAACGTAAACGAATTTGAGACTTGGCTTGTGTAAAAAACTTACACACACACAAATCACGTCTATATCCCTTACGGGGTAGACAGAGCCTGAGGTAACAAGACCTAAAGGCCACGTTTACCATGATTGTAAGCGTATAGGTGGAAAAAGGAATCAAAATAGTGATGGGTTGCTAGCCAGATCGCCTATAACATGATTCCTAAGAATTTCGCCCGTTCCCTCGATGGGCTTTTACCATCTGCGCGGGACGAGAAACAACTGGTACATTCTATGTTTTTCCTTTACTCCCAGACCAGCATGGAAAACTTTCACTATGGGCTTATTTAAGAACAAGTTGCAGTTCAATCTCGGAATACAAACCGCACATCTAGATCAAAAGCGTATCAACTCAAAATTTAAGTGAAGGAAGTTGTTGTAAATAAAACTAAGTAAAAAACTACTCAATGTGGTCTAAATTCTTTTGATCTAGATGTGCGAAATGTATTTAATACTAAGTAAAAATACTTCTACTTAATACCTAAAGGGGTATCCTCTCCGTAGCCAGTGAAGTCCGGAAACATCTTTTATCCCAGCCAACGGATATCGTGCTATAGATAGGACAGATCTTGCAAAATGCTCACTGAATGTGCGATTGTAAGGGGACATTAATTTTGTAAAGGAGGGTATAGGTACATATAAAGAACAATTATTTCGTATGTACTTTAAAATGAACCGGTTCTGGCAGAAATTAGGGGTTTTTATCTTCGTGGCGAACATTGATGGGCCTTAACGGATTTTAAAAACAATTATGACATTTGATAATTGAAATGCCTTTTAGTTAGTTAACTGTTCATAAATAGTTACAAACATTTTATTAGCATTATGCATGTTTTGCATTTTTCTCGCTAATGACAAATTGACAAGTAGGGGAGAGCGGGGCTAAAAGTTACCGAGGTAAGTTGTTCCGAGTGAAATAACTCCGCGAGAGAAAGAGATAACAATATTGAGTAAAAACGTTACGAAATGCAACGCCACAGCGCATCGATGGCAGCCATCTCAAACGGGCCAGTGGCGCCCGGAACATCGGAACGACAGTACATGCGTCACTGGATCACGTAAGTAAATATTTTCGTATTTGGTATTTTTGGTTTATCTCACGAGTTTTAACGACTAGCCTTGAGTGTTACAGTGATTGAATGTAAGGGTGTGTCTACTGTCTTGGCACACTATGCGTTGATTGCCTATTTTTCGTAACTTAACCTATACATTGCATTTTATTCGACACGTGTTGTTGGGGCTAGATGTTCCATTTTTTGGGGGCACGCAATTTTTCATAATGAAATTTGCGGTTATCTAAAAATCGGAACTTTTAGCCCCGCTCTCCCCTAAAGGCCAACAAAATGTTAAGTTAACATAAGTTTAATGACGTATTTTCGAATGGTGTGCTTTTAAAAATCAGGCCCCAACTCTATATTTTGCAAGAGAATATTAAACTCAAAGCTATTTTCGGGGATAAAAAGTAGTCTACGTGTTATTCCAGCCTACAGTCTATCTCTCTGCCAAATTTCATTTAGTTCTGTTCCGGCGTTATGGCGTGAAAGAGTACCTACCAAAAACCCATTCATACATCCTCACAAACTTTCCTAGCCTATAATATATAGTTGGTTAAACACTCTCTGTCGCGTGTGAATTTGCCACTAGAGGCGCTAGTGTCGCGTGAGGTCCAACATTCACTTTTTACTGGTTTTGGCGGGCTTCGTGACATAAATAAAACAAAGTATAAAGCAAAATCGCTTTCCTCTGTCTGTGCGTCCCTATGTATGCTTAGATCTTTAAAACTACGCAACGGATTTTGATGCGGTATTTTTTAATAGATAGAGTGATTCAAGAGGAAGGTTTGTATGCATAATGCATGCATAATATACCGTGCGAAGCCAGGGCGGGTCGCTAGTAAATTATAATTTCTTTCATTTACCTTTTGAAAAGTGATCTTCTTCGTGAAATTATCGCAAATATGGATTATTTGGCTATGAATGTGAACGCTTTGAAAGCGGTTATTTTTTCAAACAAAACGGAACTGCACAACATTGCGGCATAGCTATACTCGATATGATACTAGTTATTTTTAATTAATTAGTTAATACTGATATTCAATGTTTAAAACTTTATTTCGGCTCCATCTTATAAAGTCGCCTTTCACAGCTAAACCTCTGGACCTTAGTCAACAGTGGCGCCAACTGGTGAGCAAAGAAACGATAGTCCCCATTTCATCGATATTGACATAATTTTCAGTTTACCTCCATTCGAAACAGATGCAATATAATACCATAATAATATTTTTATTGAAGAGCAGTGCTTGATCCGGTACACTCTGGGCATCGGGTAATGTTGTCCTGGCAGATTCTGAGGGATATCATTATCCGTTGGTTAAGAGCACGACATATGTCACAAGATTTTTTAATACTGTGTATATATATTTTTTTTGGTAACTTTCACCCTTGCTTTGTTTTAGCAAGGCGTATTTCGCCAATGTCGACGTAGTGACATTACGCACGTGAGGGGAATACTGTATTTATTGCTTTAACATTGGCGAAATCATCGCATCGAGCGATTAAAAAAAGAAGAAGAATATTATAATTTTATTTAACTTCAACCACCGGCCCTGCGTCTTTTCCTTTACGCTACGGTTACTGGTTTCCTTAAAGTAAATCCCTATTTGGGTTGACTTTCCGGTGGGGCCCAGTTCCAAATACCTACATAATATGTAAGTACATCATAAATATCATCATTTAGGTTGTTTATTATTAGCTCGTGCTCATGAATTTGTAACTAAGCCTTATTTTAGTGAAAGCCGGGCGTTTGTAATTTTTGGAATCACCGTGTATTCATAAATAGTGTAACGAACATAATTTGTAATAACATTCGTTAGAAAAATGGATCCACGGAACACAGGCACAATTTGAGTTATTGGAAAAAGATCCATTAATTTGCTTTCCTTGTTCCAAAAACGAATTTCTGCAAATTTTCCTCTATGATCATAAACAGCAGACAAATAGTTATTACTCTAACTTGGTACTTGGTTCCTTCAAATGTGCTCTCCGTAATTAATTCTAGGATCAGTAATATATCACACATAAGTCGAGACGGCCATTCATAAATCATTGAGACTCACGAGACGCGTAGTTGCCAACTGACATGCTATCTCTCTCATGTTTCGCTAAATCAACTCGTATTTAGATATATGTGAGAATTGAAATGTATCGAAATTTAGACGTTACTATATCAATGCAATGAATGACCTTCTGGAAATATCCATCTTGTCCCTAACGAAGACGAAGGAACCCAAGCTTAAATAAACACTTTTTAGAATAGGAGCTGGGGTCTTATACTCCGAAATTTGTTTTCCGAAGTCTATTTCGTGTCGTGCTGATGCGCTAACAGTCAGTGGTGCGTTAGTTATTAACTTGAGAGAGAGAGAGAGAGAGGAGGGTATGATAGGAGCTTCGAAAATGGAATTTGAGAATAGCTCCTCTGATTTATGGAATAACATCTCTGGAGATTAATGCAAAACACTAAACAACCAAACAAAATATCTGTAATGAATCTTGTCAAAAGTTAACTTGATTTTTACCACTTACATGATTACACATTTACAAACACACACACACACACACACACACATTCACAAATCACGTCTATATATATCATTAACATTTATTTATTTGATTTTTTATATGATTGAGTTCAAAAATTGGGCTTAAGGTATTGTCACTTCTCGCCGACATTTTTGTCCAGTTGATAAAATACGGGCCTGCTGAAGTATTCTAGATTAATTATAAGATTCAGCTTAGAAACACGTTATTAAGCCCGCTTAGGCAGAAAGTAAAAACTTGCGTGATCAAAAATATCCCCGAATCCTATTCAATGGGACATCTACCCTCATGAAATCAAACCGAACTCAATTCAACGCTACAAAAACAGTTTGAAACGTATCCATCTCCCGTCAGTAGGTACAGCTGTCATCAATCACTGCTGTGGCTTGACCACACGCCCATCGAATAGGCTGATATTTCACAGCACCCAGCGTTGCCACGGTCAGCGCGACTTATATGCGACCAGCGACGCGATGAGCGATTTTCCGAGCGTTTTTGTAACGTAATAGAGAGGGATATTTTTTCTTTGTCTGTATACATACATAAATCACGTCATTATCCCTTGCGGGGTAGACAGAGCCTAAGGTAACAAGACCTAAAGGCCACGTTTAGCATGATTGTGGGCGTATACGTGGAAAGGGGAATCAGAATAGTGATGGATTGCTAGCATGTGCCTATATGGGTTCCCTCGATGGGCTTATACCATCTGCGCTGTGTTACATTCTATGTTTTTATTGTCTCCCAGACCAGCAGGAAGGAGTCTATCAGTTATATAATTAAAAAATACACCTATTTTTTATTTTTATATCTACATATTACAAATCCTAAAATACTTTCAGAGACCGTACTTAATGACCAACGTTGCAGCATTACAACAATGTTTTTATAGCGCCATAATGATACCGAAATCAATGTCATTGTGCAGTTGAAGTTTTTTCCGCTACCGAATTCATCTTAGAGTAATGAATTCAGTTTCCAACGACAATAATTACCTACCTAAATCTTCTATTTTCTAGAACTGTGACTATCTACGGCCGTCCCCGCTCTATGTAACCATGACATGACTACGGCTATCAAAATAACATAACGTGTCATTATTTATTATGTGTCACAAATTTAAGCAAAAAATTATTTAAAACGAAACATACTATGCGCTTCGTTTTCGCTTCAAAAAAATGCCCGCAATACTTTAAAAACATGAAGAGAATCGCTTGGTAAATACTTGTAATACTTGTCTTGGCGTTTCTCAAACACTACGTGTACTTAATACAAATCAATGAATAACTTCAGCTTTTGGTTTTTTTCATTTATCATTATATTATATTCTAAATTATTTATTTGCTAAAGGGTCTCCTGTATGTGCAACTATGATTGTCTCAAAGCAATACTTGCGAACGGAAACGAAGGAACTTTTTACCACTGTTTACATTTATCTCTGCACGAAATCCAGTATAAAGTACCTTTTTATTCATGAAAATATATACCTATGACTTTTCTCTGATTAGATTTTTCTTTTCGATCACTCACTCGCACAGCTATGGATGTTATAGTAAATGCCATTCTACCAAGCCACCTCAAATGTATATGATTTTAAACAAGAAAATATTTACCAAGTACCAAATATTTATTAATAGAATTGATGTATTTTTATACGCCAGTCATGTCTAAGAGGCTTATTTCATTCCATTATCTCATAGCCTATCCCTTACCTACGCAATCAGTAGTACGTTGGGGATTAAGTATAATGGGATACCACAGCGATGGCCTGTATAAACTATACCTGGCATTGCAACCTTATTTGCAAAATGGCAGATCGCAATTTAAATCAATACGTTTATTTTTCCAGGTACATATATTACACCTTCTAAAAAAAATGAGTCGCCGCCAACGCCAACCACGATGCTGCATGGTAGATCTCGTGGACTGTTTCCAGGACTTCGTCAAGAAGTCTCTCATCTTTATATCCTTGGTCGTTTGCACTGTTGCTGCCTTGTTGATTTACGCGGTGAAACTCATGCTCGACAAAAACCGCGCAAATGCCAATAGAGCTAGTGTTCAGAATAGAATCAGCAGCAGTAATAGTAATTGTCCTCCAGAAACTGCTACTCCGGTAACACAACCTAGACGTACGTATCTCTCGTGGAAACCACACCGTATTGTATTGTTGTATTGTTTTGGTTGTATGCTTATTGTAAGTTGTTGGTTAAAAAATACGTCCCGATCGGGTTTGAGTTACAATGGCCAACACTATGAGAACTGTTTGTCGCCGTTTAGTGTCGCTAGTGGCGCTGCCAATTTTTTCTTAATAATTAAGACGTTTACGCTAACGTGTTTGACACGTCTTGACTAAATTACACTAGCTTAGAGGCTCTGTGCAGCTAATGTAAGACACCGGATTACTCGTCCGAAAATTTCATTGCTATCCGAAATCCTTAGACAGAGGATGGTACTGGGTATCAGTCTGCATTTGTTGCCTGCCGCGGCCTGGTCTGCCACGCACTCCACGCATTATGTCGGACCAATTCAATTATTGATACATTAATGTTATGACTTATCCGGTGTCTTGCATGAATTGTTTCTGAATGTCTCTATAGTTTTCTAAAACAGAGCCTTCTCTCATTTCGCGTCGCCTTAAACATTGGCTCGTGCGCCGGCAAAGAACAATGGACAACCTGTACGAGAAATATTTTGAGCAAGACACTAAACTGCGCGCGCGCTATTACTGCTCTTGCCTTGTAAAAAGAACGATGATGGACGAAATTGGTGGAATGAAGGGGTGTGACGAGAGGATGATATGTCAGTGCACGTACACTACTGCTCATTAGTTTGGCCATTGTCGCTCAGAGGTTTTTTGGACAAGATTGTATTCATATTATATTCAGGATGACTTCGTGCGGATTTCTAAACTATCAATTTTCCCAACTGGTCCACATTTTATATTAGTAAAGACTTTGTGTTCAACAAGAATAATAATAAAGAAAATACAGTTTAGCTTCCAATTAGTCGAAGTAGAAAGTAGACCAGTTAGGAAAATTGACAACTGAGGATAGTGGACAAAGTCACTTTAAAGGGTTTCAGGTATGTAGACGCTTTAGCACATGAATGCAGAATACACAGGAATATGGTTAGTGTATGAGGAAAAGTTGTCGTCCGTATTGTGGACTAATAAGGTAAAATGACAATTTGAGATTTTAACGAGATGAGTTAGAAGATGAAAATAGTACCTAATGTGGTCAAAATTACCCGGAGCCGCGTTGGTTCCGTTAAATAAAATGTATTTACCACAGCTCCCGCGAACGGCTATGGGTAGTAGATCACCTACAGTCTGTCCACCTATAGGCTTATTGTCTAACTCGTTCGCAATCACCATCGTGTTCATTTTGACAGTTCATGTATGGGCTGACAATAATTGGCATTGGAACATATTGATACTCCTGTCACATTGATACAAGAACTGTCAAAATGAACATGATGGCGATTGCGAGCGAGTTGGATAATAAGCCTACTGGTTTTCGACGGAGCTCCGCCCTTTTTCTGGGTTTTTGCACTTCGGGCAAATGAAGATATCTAACTAACCTAACCTATCTATTTTTGTATTAAAATAATAATCAGTGATTCAAAATAATGGCAACATACCCATAGCCTCCCCCGAAACGATCTGTATCAATAGACAAAGACAAACTATCTATCTGCTTTTATTACAGCTTCCGCATTAACATCATGTCCTGCCGCACCAGCAACCCAACCGCCATTGTGTCAAGAAGTACTTTCACTTATCAGCAAAACCATTGAAATTAGTAAAAATATTGAAGAATGCAAGAATAAAGCAGAGAAGGGTGCGAATGAAGAATGCAAAACTGAAACTGAATGCGAGAAGAAGGTAAGTCAAGTAACTTTATTAAATCTGTTATTACTTGACAAAGACGCTATGAAAACGCTAGTATGGTGGCTCGCGAGCCACGTCTGACCTAGGGTTTTGGTTACTGTAACGTGCAATAGTTACGGTTACAGCTCACGTATAAGTAGGGGAGACCGAGGCAATTTGAGACAGAGGTGAGTTGATACAAAGCCTTTTTCTCTGCACCTATGACAGTTAGCGAGGTCACAACTTCACACAAACTGTGGAGTGTAGAAAGAGCAACGAATTAGTGAAGTTACCAGCCCAATAAACTGGCACAGTTCAGAGAAATCGGCTTTGTATCAACTCACCTCTGCCTCAACTCTCCTCGGTCTCCCCTACCCAGCTTAACGTTTTATGATGAGTGAACTAAGACTTTGCTTACTCCTACGGTCATTTGCAAGAGAAATAACTCTCGATTTATTTAGTTGTTAAACTTGGTTCACGCTTGACATTTCACACATTTTGACACTAGATATCGAGATTTATTTTTACTAGCATTTAGCTATTGAGTGGGTTTATTTTATTCGTTCGTAATTAATTATTTCGGAGACCTAGAAAACACACAGTGAAAGTAAAACCTTCTAATTTCTGATGAAATACTTACTTACAAAAATTTATATTCTAAACACGGGCATACTGAGAAATAACCTTATTTGAAGTCGGTTAAACCAGGATAAATTTGGAGAGATGTAGTACATACGTATCACGTTCGTTTGGTACTCGGTGTTTCAGTATTAAGTACCTAAATAAATATTTTGATTTCATTAATAGGAGGCATGTTATTGCGAAGAATTTAGTAAGAAAAAGAAAAAAAAAGAAAGTCGATAAGACAAAACTTTAAGACTATCACATGACTCCAAAACTAATATAAAAGCGAAATAATCTCGTTGTGCTCTCGGTATCTGCCCACGTCCAATTCTATAACCTTAACAAAGATGCTTTAAAACCGACCAAGAGCGAGTTGGACTCGCGCGCCGAGGGTTTCGTACAAATTCGGCAAGTGAATATAAAATTCAGTGTTAGAAGAGCCCTGGCTCTTAAGTAAAATGCAGGCAGTGTGAGGTCATAAACAAGACGTAAAAATATTCTGTTTTTAGTATTTGTTGTCGTAGCGGCAACAGAAATACATCGTCTGTGAAAATTTCAACTATCTAGCTATCACGGTTCCTAGTATACAGCCTGGTGATAGACGGACAGACAGACAAACAGACAGATAGACAAACGGACAATGAAATTTTAGTTATAAGGCACTGTTTTTATCCTTTGGGTACGGAACCCTAATAAATCAATTTAAATGACATATTTCACGTACGAAAATTAGCTTAATTACTAGTAAATGCCACACTGATAAATATAGTTCTGGGTTATATTTTTTATACTAAGTAAATCTATTATTTTATTTATTTACGCAGATTACTATTTCATCATCTCTAGCATATATATGTCCCACGTTTGGGCAAAGGCCTATGAGAGTGAGAGGGCTTAGGATATACACGCGATTACTATTTAACCGACTTCAAAAAAGAGCATTTTCAATTTGTCTGTTTTTACCACTCTAATCAATGTTTTTCAAACACCAGTACAAAGCCTAGCTTAGATAATCCAACAACCAAAGTAGTTCAGTAAGAGATGGATTAAAAACATGTATATAATGTTGCTGTAAAAGGAATACTATTCCATTTTGACCATTTATGCCAAATAAGAATATATTATGATTAGTAGATTCAAATTGTGTGTTGCTTTTACTTAATTTGTACTTAGCGTACGATCGTAATTGATTTATTTATTTTAATAGGATGAAGATGAATGTCAGAACAAGGATAATGATTCTTGTGACGAATCTAAGCCGGATAAAGATATATGTAAAGATGATCCCAATCTGAAAAAGAAATTATCAAAGAAGGCTAAAGATTCATGTGACGAAGGTTCGAACAAGAAAAAGAAACCTTTAAAGAAAGATAAAGATTCGTGTGATGAAAATTCAAGTCAGAAAAAGAGACAGACTAAAAAGGATAAAGATGCATGCGACAAAAATTCTAATCAGAAAAGTAAGTCATCGAAAAAGAGCAAAAATCCACGCGACAAAAACTCAGCCTTAGAGAAGTGTAAAAATTCGTCGGACGATGATAACTGTGAGAAAAAAAGTATTTCAAATAGTTGTAGCGATTCCTGCGGCGAAGATTCGGACCAGAAAAAGAAATCATCTTGTCAAAAAGAACAAGTATCAAAGAAAGATAAAGATTCATGCGACAAAGATTCTAATCAGAAAAGTAAGTCATCGAAAAAGTGCAAAAATCCATGCGACAAAAATTCAGCCTTAAACAAGTGTCAAAATTCGTCCGACGATGATATCTGTGAGAAAGAAAGTACTTCAAATTGTTGTAGTAAACCATGCTGCGAAGATTCAAGCCATAAAAAGAAATCATCTTGTATAAAAGAACAAGTATCAAAGAAAGATAAAGATTCATGCGTCAAAGATTGTAATCAGAAAAGCAAGTCATCGAAACAGAGCAAAGATCCATGCGACAAAAATTCAGCCTTAAACAAGTGTCAAAATTCGTCCAACGATGATATCTGTGAGAAAAAAAGTACTTCAAATTGTTGTAGCAAACCATGCTGCGAAGATTTAAGCCATAAAAAGAAATCATCTTGTATAAAAGAACAAGTATCAAAGAAAGATAAAGATTCATGCGAAGTCAATTTATGTTGTCTACAACGGATATTATCAATGAAAGATATCGATTTATGCAACGAATGTTCAAATCAGAAAAATAAATCGTCAAACAGGTTTGTAGACTTATGCGACACAGATCAGAAAAGGAAATCATCAAATCGCTGTTTAGATACATCCGATGAAGATTTACTAGACAAATTAAAAACCTTGTGTGCCACAGATTCAAAACAGAAATACAAAAATCTAAAGAAAAAACGATCAAAGAAGGACTTTAAAGAAGAGGAATTTTGTTTGACGAGAAGACCGCCCATTAAAAATGCAAATTCACACCAAAGTTTACAAAGAGGCTTGCATGATTCTACATGTTCTCTTAAGGTAGAAAAAGAGGCCGATCCATGTGCTTGTCCCGGCAGTTCCACTCTACCTCCAATCATAATTATCCATAACCTGGATCCATAATCAATATCAGCCTGAAATTTGACGCAAAAATCAACGACCAATGTTGAGAAACTTCATATACGTTGAAAACATCGTAAAGTATTTAGGTACCGTTTCAATATTTTTGACACATACATACATACCGTCACGCCTCTTTCCCACAGGGGTAGGCAGAGACTACTTTGTTCCACTTGCTACGATCCTGACATACTTCTTTCGCTTCATCCACACTCATCAATCTCTTCATACATGCTCGTCGGTTTCGGGTACTCCTGACCTGACCTTTTTCCAAAACGTCTCCTATTTGGTCTCGGAACGTCCGTCTAGGCCTTCCCCTCCCAACGTAACCATTCACACTCCCCCTATAGATCTGTTTAGTTAGTCTACTTTCATCCATCCGCTCTACGTGACCAAACCAACTAAGCATACTTCTTTCTATCCTAGTCACTTTATCCTCTTTCACACCAGCACGTTCCCTTATCACACTATTCCTCATTCTATCTTTCAGTGATACACCTTCCATACTTCTTAACGCTCTCATTTCTTCTGCGTTTATTCTACTTTCATACTATACTATACATATTTTTGACATCTCTTATTAACCGCGTATACAGTCGAGTTCTCCAATATATATACCGGATGTAAGAATATTTGCACATAAACCTTATTTTCAGTTACATATATTTGATTCCCCTTGCCACCTATTACGCCCAAAATCATGCTAAGCGTGGTCTTTAGGTCTTGTTACTTTATGCTCTCTCGTAAGGGATAAAGACGTGATTTGTGTATGTGCATATTCTTAACATTCAAAAAACCTAATCCTGCTATCCTACTAATATTATAAACGCGAAAGTTTGCAAGTATGGATAGATGGATGTTTGTTACTCTTTCACGCCAGAACGGCCGAACGGATCTGAATGAAATTTGGAACAGAAGTAGGTTATAGTCTGGAATAACATATAGGCTACTTTTTATCCTGTAAAATGGTGTAATTCCTTCGGGATAGCGATAAACGCAAAATTTTATTTTGCAAATCAACAGCCAACAAAACAACAAGTTATGACTCTTGACTAGTTTATGGTTGTTTAAGTTGGGACTAAAAATGTTGTTGAGAAATGTTATCTATATTTTCTGCACACTGCTGTAAACTCACATACATGTGAGTATGTGTTGACTATTTATAGGTATTGAATTGAGCACGATCCGAAACGTGGCCTGCAACTTTTCGTGCAGAAAATTGAAAACCAGTTTCATCAGAACTTTTTTCATTTGCAATACAGTAATCGTATTGTGGGTGGAGCAAAGCTTTAAAGGACTTCATTTTTTCTGTAGGTATAGATACGAATACCTACAGATGAAATTGACGGGTCTATATTTTGTCCCATAAGATTAAAGCTCCGAATGTACGGTTTGTCATAATTTTTGTTAGTTATATACTTAAAGCGTTTTATTTCTGAAACAGTAAATATGACTTTCAGAATGTATAGTAAACTAACCTACTGTATTCTGATGGCTTTTACAAAATTTCTGAAAAATGCACGAATTCATGTACGAAAATTATAGGACAAAATTGCGAATGTGAGTTTGTTTGTCAATCTGTCACGCGTAAACTACTCAACCGATCGTGATAAAAATTTGGTCAGTATGGAGATAGTTTTGAGACCTTGGGTAGCACATTGAATAGTTTTCATCCCGGAAATTTTTATAGTGCCCGCGGGCGCGCTTTAAACGAATTCTCCGAAGACAAAGTAACATTTTTAGGTACGTAATAATAAAATTGATCAATTAGGTAATCTTGGTAAAAAAATACTGGGATATAATATAATGCCTAGTTACTGAAACTCTTCATAACTAGTGATAATAAAAAAAAACTTATGTTCTAAGCCAGCGGTTCTTAACCTTTTTGGCTGGCGACCCAAATTATAAATATTTTTGAAGTCCGCGACCCAAATTTTTTTGTAGTCATTGTAGTCATTTTTGAGTAGTCATGAGCCGGGAGATTCCAGGAGAGTGTGGAACCGTACCCGCGACCCATCCCAAAACCGCCCGCGACCCAAATTTGGGTCGCGACCCGAGGTTAAGAACCGCTGTTCTAAGCAGTGAGAGTCATGTTACAAAATCTAGAGACGAAATGAAAAATTACTTGAGATACTAATCTATTCATTTTATCTAAATCTACGTAAATTTGTAAAGAATATTTATAAAATTATGTGATAGTTCGCTGAATTTGTTTTGTTTTTTTTTTCAGAAATAGAAAGACGCTTGAAAAACCATGCAGTTCCGTTGAAGTCAATATGAGCTACAAAAGGTTACGTAATTTTATTAAATTTCCCCACAACTAGTAAAGAGTGGTGACTCTACAATAAACAGAAGACACACCGAGCTACTAGGAAGATATAAAAAAATATTCTGTATAGTTATGTATGCTTTGTTGCTGTGTGTGTCTCCTCTAAATATAAGTTAAGTTTGTGACCAAAAAACGCCTCAAACGCGTTCGCGTTATGGTGTCAAAGAACAGTTCTTGTTGCCCTTAGCCATCGATCGTTCTAACCCGCCACTGCCCGCCATGGCGTCAATATGCTGTGTTCGTAAAAGTTCGTGAGCGTTCTTTTTTTGCATTAGAAAAAAGGTAAACATTCTTGACATATATTTTTATTGTAAACAGTTTTATAACAGCAAAATACAATTTAATCTCCATAGAATATTGTGATTGGTTTTGTTCGGGTTTTATATTTTACAATTAAAAGACATTTCATAACTGTTTACCTTCTTTCTAATGCTAAAGAAAAACGAAGTATAGTAACTTCATAAACACAGCGGGTAAGAACGACCGCTTACAAACATTTTCGACGACAGTCTACAGATGCCGCGGGCAAACGGGCAGTTGCCCGCCGCGGGTGGCGGGTGAGAACGACCGAGGCCTAACTTACCGCTAGTTACACTGCCAATTTGACCGTAGCGACTGGCGGGCTACTCAAAAATTCGATTGTTGAATTTTTTATAATAAGTAAATTGCTATTTGTGTGAAAGGAACGACACGAAACAAACTTCGGAGTATAAGGCCTGATACGCGAACGCATTCGAGACGGATTTTTGTGTAAAAACTTACGCAAAAGGCTCAAAACAACATCTTGTAAGTGGGTACAATTCTAGAATCAACAATTATGTTGTAATATTAAAATTTCTTTTCGTATTTGTAACAAAAATACCAATTTTATGAGAAATGAAAACGAAGCATGAAATGTTTCATGGAAGCGATTTTATATTCCTAATGTAATGAAATAGTTTTTTATAGTCATCGCTATTGTAATAGTTAATTTTTTAATAAACTTTTCTCCTGTTTCGTTTTTTTTTATTTGTTATCCATCTATCTAACTATCTAATCTAATACATTAAAACGAGCAATTCTTTCTCAAGGGAACGGCTCCAAAGATTCTCATGAAGTTTAGTATCTAGGGGGTTTCGGGGGCGATAAATCGATCTGGCTCTGTCATCCACCTATATTAAAGTAAAATGGGCACTAGAAATTTATTAAAACACAAGAAGACGTTACCACAGACTGAATTTATTCCTTTTATAAACTATCTAGGACAAACCTACATATTAGACTAGAGGGCGCTAGTATCAACATAATTTGAATACTTCCAACAAAATTTCTGTCCAAAGAAGCAGTGTATTGCCCGTGGTCCTACTAATTCGTCCTACTAGGAAAAAATGCTGCCATTGAATCATTCAGTAACATTTTAATACAAAAATAGGTAAGTTAGGTATTGACCTAACCTACCTATTGAGGTAGGTTAGGTTTAAGAAGCCCGAAGGATAAAATACTCCAGGAAAAAGCCCCGTCGAAAACCAATACGACAAACTGTAGTAGAACCACGGGCAACAGAGGAAAAAATCTAAACAATATTTTATTTTCACCGAGAGAGGTATTGACTAGCTAATTAATAATGTATCAAGCTCAACTTGGGCTAAAGGTTGGTCCAATTAAATTAACATAATGACGCCGATTTTAATTAATTTATCATTTCATTTTGTTACCTTAACTTGAGATATATATACTCGTAGAACTTCGGTAACGTTGATAACTTTTCAAGATCAAACCATAGATGCTAACATAGATCTATTTACTCTTCTGACTACGCATGACATTCTTGTCTTTGGCCCGAGGTTTACTCAGATACATGTAACTGTCAACGAAACACTTCAAACAATTCCAAAGATGTATTCGTAATTTTACAGCCTGAAAAATGTGAAAAAATGTAAAAAAGAGATGGCGAGGCGGGGCGTCTATTCAGGTACGTAAGAGTCATTAATAAAGGAACACATATCCTATCTATCTTATCTTATTTTAAATGACTTATTGCATGTGCGAGTAATGTGTGCAAATAGACAAATTGACGTTCCTAATTAGAAAATAACTTAAGTCTTATATCAGTTCAGTAAACTACATACAACAGGTCATTTGCTTTCACCTTTTCACCTTTAATCATTTCTCATTCCTTCCTCAGGCGCGTACACCAAAGCCAGCACATCATACAACTCCAAAGTGGTACACGACAGGACAAGAGGGAAGTCAACAACTATGAGTGACGAACACTTATCGACGCTGGCCTCAGACTATCTCTGGACAGCCTACTCTCTTATGTCTGGCAACTACTTGACGATCATCACTCTACTCATCGTACTGGTGCTTAGTTACCTCATACCGGATATAACTAGTAAAATCCATGCTACCAAGGAGCTGAATAGCATGAAGAAGGTCCTGGACTTGGTCGCGGTAATATCTTTCTTAGTAAAGTCCTATAAGTAAGTAGTAGTAGTAGTAGTGTAGGTACGTTGACCGTTGGCAATCATATTAATCCGGTTGGCAACTTCAGTAGCCCGAAGCACGAGTTTTGAAATCACACCTCAACAGTTATTATTAAAAATATTGTGTATTTTTTACTAACTATACGTTTTGTTCACTGTACCTACTTGAATTTCCATCCCTCTTACATACAGTCAGCGTCATATAGTAAGTAGCAGTCAAGATCATCATTTACTTGGAAACACTCAAAATGTTCATTAACTTTTCACTCGACATGAGATTAAAATCACCCAGTGGCGTAGCGTAGCGTGCCTTGGTGGGGCCCCGTATAAAAAATTATTTGGGGGCCCTTATGAAGGGTAAAGATTTCTCACAAAAGAAAAAAAATGTTTGCTTACGCATGTCGGGGGCCCCCGTGGTCCGGGGGCCCCGTTTAATTGATACGGCAGATACGGCGGTAGCTACGCCCCTGAAATCACCATTTAAATAAAGCTCAGTTTTCTAGTGTGTTCCATACTTTTGGATACTTTGACTGCTACGCTATCAGTGGCGGCTTGGGAGTTACGGCACTAATGTCGGCTTGAATGTTACTAAGTATTTGGCGATGTGCGTGCTTCGGTATATTTGTGCACGATGGATGCCCCGAACAATTTGACCGCTTTAGTTGAGTCACTGTTAGTGACCATTTTGGGTGTTTCCAAGTATTTAATGATCTTGACTGCTACTTACTATATGACGCTGACTGTACAAGGTAACTTAGAACTATTCTGGAATATTCCTGGAGGCCCATATTTCACCAACTTGACAATCGTTGGCGACATAATATATGTCAATTCGAAGTGCAAGGCGTAGTCAATATGAAGCCAACCGGCGTATAGCCTCGTCCAGTTTGTAATGTGAACAGAATTGTCGCTTGTCGCCGACAATTGTCGCGTTAGTGAAATATAGGGGCCAGGTGGTAGAATTGAACACTTCAGTAAAAATATTTTATGGCGAACTAATGTTTGGAAAACAATCACAAATTAAAAGTTCCTGAAAAACATTTACTACTCCAACCATCTGTTGAAATATTCCGGAATAATTTTAGGTCTGTTTCACCACTCTGTTAAGTTCCAGTTATCTAAAGTGTCAGTTATCTATGATTCCGTCTCTATCTATTACTACAAAACAGACAGAAACGTCATCATAGATAACTGGAACTTAACAAAGAGTGGTGATACAGGCCCTTAGTATAGCCACAAGTAGACGTGTGCTGTACAGTCAGCGTCATATAGTTTGAAGCATCCAAGTCGGCCAAATAGTTCGGCACACCATAGAAATAGTATGGAGTGTCATACTTTTTGGTCACTTTGGATGTTCCATACTATAAGACGCTGACTGTACGTGTACACCTTCCCCTCCACCCCAGTGACATAAGATACAGTCCATTCTCGTCAAGAGAATCTTCTGTTGAATCTTGTCTCATATAATTTCGTAATAATTTCTTTGGCAGTTGTGTGGTAAGTCGTTACAACATTTGCAGTCTAAAGGTTCCACTGTAGTAAGCGATTTAGTTTCTGTCACTGTACCTAAATTCATTGTTTTTTTGGTGATTAGACGGAGGTGGGCCGTGCAGAAGCCGCATGCCTCACAGTCGCCAACGATGTCTGCTACCTCCGCTGTTCAATGAAGGACAATTCCACGGAAACTGTTAGTATTAGGTTAATACATCCAAGCCATTTTAATTTTCACTTCGAAGTAGCTTACTGGGAAACAGTCTTCTCTGAAAGGAGTAAGTCGACGTTGTGATATGTATCTGAGCATAGTTGTTTGCTATACCCTGATTGTCTAATTAAGATCACTTGCCTCATGCTGTGAAGTTCGATTTTCGAAGTTCGCTTGGTGCCGTTCCGCTCAATCATTCATTTGAGAGTAAGAACGATACGGACTTTAGGAATTGAATTTCGAAATAGTCTCCCAGGTGAACGGAACGGAGTTTTGTTGTGATGATATTTGCACAAGAAGAATTACCGTTATATGATTTTTACCAAGTACCAGTGGACGAAGTGTTGGTAGACCTCACGAAAGATGGAACGACGATTTGTTAAAGATTGCGGGAAGCTATGAGTTCATGCTCCTATTTTACCAACGTGACAAGTGACAATTCTGTTTACATCACAAACTCGACAAGGTTCTATCTACGCCAGTTGCCTTCGTATTGACAACGCATACATACATACATACATAAATCACGTCTTTATCCCTTACGGGGTAGACAGAGCCTAAGATAACAAGACCACGTTTAGCATGATTGTGGGCGTATGGATGGAAAGGGAGATCAAAACAGTGATGGGTTGCTAGCCAAATCGCCTATATAACATGATCCCTAAGATTTTCGCCCGATCCCTCAATGAGCTTTTACCATCTGCGCGGGAAGAGAAGCAACTGGTACATTCTATGTTTTTTCTTTGCTCCATGACCAGCCTTGCCTTGGTAACACAAAACTGAACGGAATATTCTTGAGGAAAGTCTATATACAGCCGGCGTGTTCTTCATACTGATATGATGATGATGCCGTCTTATGAAAAGTGTTCAGTGCACCTACTTGTACTTGAATTTAATAAGGAACAAGGTAGAAGTTGATTTGTTCTGTAGCAGCACTACGTTAAAGAGGATCGCAATAAAAGCACTTATTGTACGATATTAAAATTTGCTTTTACTCCCGTAGGGGCTAGACCAGAAGGGTACGTCAGCCTTGTGTAACAAGTAAGAAAGGGACGGCCTTACCTAGTCTCTTCGAGAGTAAAGGGTTACGATAACCTTTTTTCAGTCAAAGACCACGCGTGACCTCTCAGTCTGCACCAGCCGCGTGCGCACCACGCATTCGGAGCCCGTTAAAGTCAACGAAAAAATCGGTTTCTTTCGCAAAATCTTCTGTCCTAATCACAACGCCTCCCATAAAGTACGTAACTTAGTGCATACATGTTTTAAGACTTAGTGTATTAATATCAGGTCTGATAGAGAGAAAGTCAGAATTAGGTACTGCCGATCAAAATCCTCTCTCAGTCCGTGCGTTGCACCTAACTTGTTAAAGTAACTACTTTAGGTCGCTAGATTTTGAAGTGCATATATTCGACAGAAAACCTATGAAAAATATGTCAAAATGGTCGGATAAAGTTAATATTTTATAAGTAACTTGCTACATACATACCCTGTCAAGGGTCTAAATTAGGAGCCAGTAATAAGCATACAGTCCGTGAGCTCTTAGAATACCATTAGGGCTTATCTTACTGTCTCTTTCACTCAGCCGATTCAAGTAACAAACCCATAAGTGAGTGAGACACCAAGTCAATATTGCTCTGTCACTCTTTCTTATGAGTTTGTAACTGGATCGGCCGATGATAGACATCCGAAACCCGAACGGCTTCAAGAAGACTTTTCGTTTCCAGGAAATCGCCATCATGTCCTACGTGTACACCCATTCGTTCGATGCTAAAAAAGAAACCTCCGGAGGCACCTTGCCAGAGGACCAGCAAGAACGACAATAAAACGTTTACTTAAAATTAATGCGTGTTTTAGTAATCGTTGCAAAGAACACAAGATGTGTTTGATCACCTTCTGATCCCCGTGGTTCACCCGCATGGCTATAAAGATTGCACTTCGGTCTTTGGAAAGAGACTTTTGACGTCACGTAGATTAGAGCGAGATAACGCTCTACAAAGCCTATAGCTCACCCTGGGTGGATCAACGAGTAGTTATTTTTTTCTTAGAACTTACTTAACCCAATTCAAATACGAATATCACTGATAGACCGAAGGCATCTTCTTTTTTTTATTACAAGCTTTATATATATAGGTATTATTAAACGTATGTTTGTCCGGGTGGAATCTTGCGACTCAATTTTGAAGCAGATATCTCAATAATCTGGTAGTGGTGTTCCGGAGACCCGGCTAGGACAGTCTTCGCAGGAACTCTTCAACGGTTGGTCCGATTGACTTGAAATTTGGTACACATAATGTAGGACGGAAGACAATGCAAGTACCTACAATCAGCAAAAAAAGCTTGTATTAAAAAACGAAATTTTTACAGAAACTTATATACACTTAGGTAATTAAAATTTTAACTTATTTTATACTGACTATACGCAACAAATAAAATTTGAAAAACTGAAATAAAATGCCAGTAGAAAACGGAGGGCAGACGGAAAAAAATCAACTCTGGCCAGGCCTTATACTCCAAAATTCGATTTTCGAAGTTCGTTTCCTGCCCTTCCCCTCGCACTGATAGTCACAGAATGGTGTGATACGAACTTTGAAAATCGAATTTCGGAGTAGCCCCTCAATTATGTGGAACGTAGAAGAGCGTCTAGGTAATAGGTACTGTAATATAGGTATCCAATCTTAGACAAACAACTTCATAAATTCCTCATTGTCTTAAATCTATGATGGCTTCAAGTGACAGTTGGCCTGAACATGTAAATGTTAAAAAAAAAATGTTCTTTTTTAATATGGCCCCATCGATCGATGCGATGATTTCGCCAATGTCAAAGTAATAAAAAACAGTAGCTACCTATTCAAAAATATTGTTACAAATATTTAGTCAACGTTGTATGGTAGAACACGGTCAAAAGACCAATCCCCCCCTGTCGGGCTCTAAGCCAACGGATCCCTGCGAATCTGCCAGGAAATCATTAACCGATGTCTAGGGTGCACCGGACCAAGCACTGCTCTTCCCCTCGGACGAATCCAAAAACGAACCGCAGCTTTTGACCACAAACGGAGGTAACTCGACTCACACCACAAAAAAAAATTACCTATTGATTATTATAAATATGACATAGACTTGACATAGACATACGACACGTGCATTCACTTAGCTGCAACGTGAGATAATTTTCAACACTAAGAGTTATGCTAAATTCAAAGTACTTTTGTTAACCTACAATGCGGGTGTAACATAAAAAGAATCAAAATGCCTCGCCAGAAATCAGTTAGAACCATAATTGCCGAAGCACTAATGTTGGTTGGCATGGCCGTGGTTGTCGGACATATGGCGACCAATTTCTGGGAGAGGTTCATGCTCCAATCAGAACTTACCAACATGAAGACAAGCTTGTATACACTGAAGGTACTGTAGAAAGAAATCATTACAATCATTATCAGATAAGAAACTAGCAACTCGTCCCAGCTTCGAACGTATATAATCTTCCTTAGCGTTGCGTAGCTTGATAAATCTGAGCATATATACATGCAGACGGCGAGAAGTGACTTAGTTTTATATGTATTAAGTATGTAAGTATCTGATAATTCTATTGGCCGATTCAGCTACTCCGCTACCATTAAGATTATAATTGGGTAAAGTATCAATACATATAATGGGTTAAGACTCACCATACCTCTGGCACTACCCCTGAGGGTAGGGTGGGACTGAACCATAACATCCGTAGTGCCGTAAGCTACTGGTATTAGGTGGTTTAGGCAGCTCCTTATGCACGAAGGGTCGATTTTTTTTTCAATTCCTCAAATCCCAGTACTGCTATGGTGGTATGGTTCAGCCCCACCCTACCCCCAGGAGTAGTACTAGGGGTGGGTCTGAAGGGAATCATTTAATAATTTGCAGGATGCTGTTAACAATATTGGCACCGCATATGATAATCTTTACAAGGAACTTCAAGGCCTAACTATTGAAGATAAAGCCAGGTACAAATCAGAAACTGGCAAACTTCCTCCGACATCTTCATCCGCATTGACCAAGAAAGATCAAGAGATTCAATCACAAGCCATAGTGCAAGCACAAGCAGAGGTTCAAGCCAAAAATATGCTAGACATAAGCACTACTTTTGACAAAGTAGTTGAAGATTTTATGCAACAATGCAAAGTGCAGCCTGTCTCTAACATATCGACGTTAACCTCAAGATCCTGTCCGTTTAGTTCCCTACTAGGAATTCATCGTTATGAGAAGTTCCCAAAGAAATTGTCGAGTTGTTTACACAGGTGTTACAACTGTAGCATCTCTGATGAATTGTTTTATCCATCCTTGGAGATATGACAAATGTAAATGCATTTAGCTCATCAATGAAACAATGAAATTTGTTGATGATTTTTTTTTGTGTTTTATTAAGTATCGTCCGTGTTTAATGAACTTTGATGGTACTATTTGAGCCGCTCATTGTCTTGGTGCTATTTTTCATTTTACGGTAACTATTTCGGGTAGGTCCGTTACGACTTAAGTATAGTTTGACTTTTGGCAGAGGCGTATTGTAATTGTAACTCCACCCAAATTCTCCATTCTCTACTGATTTAGCTAACGCCGCCAGAGTCTGTATTTGTCCCTCTATTCTGGGCAGTTCTTGCGAATAAGCTTGCACTCTGCTTTCTAACACTCTGTATTTCTCTTGCATAATGTTAAGGTTTTTCTGTAAAACAAAATGGTTATGATTAATTTCCCTCTTCCCAAAGTAAAGATTGTTTACCAAATAGTTGTTTATTCATTCAAATGTTATTAAGTATCACAACTGGGGAAGGCTAAATGTGGTTGCATTTGCTACTTTTCTTGCTCCATAGCTTTGCTTTGGTTGGTCCATGGCAAACGCTAAGCATAGATTGGACATTAACCACAACGTCTTCAATGCTCTTCGAAATCTTCTTCAGGTCACAATTATCCTTGCAGGTCTGGCAATGGTATTCTAACATCATGTAAATGAGGGCGATGAGGCTTGCCATGACAAGGAGACCCTGGAGGCTACCAAGTATACTGAAGCCGCCTCTTGGCTGTTCCTCTTGCTGTGATGGGGATGCGAAACTCTGAGAGTTGCATCTCCTTCGATTCCTGGACCTTCTTCCGTAGGGTTCCATTTTGGTAGGTACTGAGGATCTGTATTTGCTATTTGAAGTGCCACTCTGTGTGGTAACTTTAGCGGTTTCTCGTGTTCATTTTCTGTTGTTTTTGGGCTCTTGAAGTTTAAGGTATGGAATTGCAAAGGGACATTTTTGTTAGGGATTGAAATGATTAATGATGGAGTTTTGACATTTTAATGTAGGTACGTCAATATCACTGTCTTTGAAAAGTCTTTAAAAATATCAAACGTAGGTATTATTTTCTGTGACTAGCCAGCATCCGTGTATGGTCAAACAGTGTCAAACCACAGAGCATTGTATTTATTCTATGGTCAAAGCCTAATAAGAACAAACCAAAGAGAATAATAACCACTACGTCGTCAAAACATTCGATTTCTGATCGTCCTAGTTAGCTAGTTCCTACTACGCCGAGAACGTTTCCACCTACGTTTCTACAGTATTTTGCTATAGGTACCCTATTAATATTTTTATCAACATTGCAATGTCTTTTTATTCAATATTTTGTGTAACAATTTAGTGAGTTCTCTAGTAAAATTCAAAGGCTAAAATAAATTATCATTGAACCACACTGTCATCTATCGGCACTAACCTCAACTACAATGAGATTGTTATGAACTGAGTCAAGTTGGTGCGCAACGAGTTTCAAATTACGCCCCACAGTCGGTTACGTAGTTTCCAGTAAATTCACTAGGTGGCGTTAAACACAATTTTTGAAATGTTGTTATTTCAAGCAATTTAAATCATATTTATCTTTTCTCGTAAAGCAAATTAAAATTAAGTCTCATGGATTAGTATCCTTATTAAAATAGCCAGCATCGAAGCAAGCTCTTTAAATCCCTTTATTTTCTCGCATTCCTGTAGAATGTTTGATGACCAAGTATTTATGCCCTTAATACTTTCCGTCTCTATTCCTATTTACTTAAGGTTGAAAACTGGTAAAGGATTTGGTAAGTTGCAATTTGCTTCAGTTTTAGGTGATTTTAATCAGACATCTACTTTGTATGTACAGGACAGGCTCATGTTCATATTTTAACTTATGAACCTATGTTTACTTTTGTAACTTTCTTCTTCCTACTTATTAACTACCTGCTTCACGATTCCCAAAAATGTTCCTTCCTTCCTTCGCTCGGTATCAGATCACCTTGCCGGTTGCCGCCACGGCGAGACGTTAGAGCGAGAGGCCCGCTCTTACTACGCCGCTCGCTCTCATTGTATTCCATACTTGGTTTTCGTTTTACATTTCGAACGTTTAGTGTTGTACGTCGAGCACGATTTATTTGTCGATAGTACAGAGTCATACGTACGTGTCTATGGCCTAAGCGCATAGGTAAGTTAAAAATGTACGTAGGGAAGTAGCTAAATGAAGTCAAAATTAATTCACTCCTATTACTGTAACTCCGAAACCACTGCACCTAAAATAAAAATAAATATTTTAAAAATCGTTTCTTTAGCCTTTCAATAACAGGAAAAAAATGTGCTTTTAAAATGACATGGTGAATCTACCAATACTGTTAGTGTTTACATAATATGGGACCCTCGGTGAGCAACATAGTAGAACGGAAAGTGGAAACATATAGTATTTAGTAAATGCCAGTGTCATAAATCCACACTCAGTCATTACAACCGTTACTTCACGAACAAAAACGACACTATTATTATTCATCGTAAACATTACATTTTAATTCACTATAGATTTTCTTTTACTATAATGTAATAGGGGCTATCGCGTGTGAATTTGCCACTAGAGGCGCTAGTGTCGCGTGAGGTCCAATAACATCTACTTTTCACTGGTTTTGGTTTTCGTGACATAAATTATAATTTCTTTCATTTACCTGTTGTTGAAAAGTGAAAGTTTCTTCCATGCTGGTCTGGGAGTAAAGAAAAAACATAGAATTTACCAGTTGCTTCTCTTCCCGCCCAGATGGTAAAAGCCCATCGAGGGAAGGGTGAAAGTCTTAGGAATCATGTTATAGGCGATGCGGCTAGCAACCCATCACAATTTTGATTTCCTTTTCCACTTATACGCCCTTAATCATGCTTAACGAGGCCTTAATATTTTGTTACCTTAGGCTCTGTCTACCCCGTAAGTGATATAAAGTTTTACATATGTATGTTCGTATGTATGTATGAAAAGTGATCTCTTTCGTGGAATTATCTCAAATGGATTATTTGGCGATGAATATGAACGGTATGAAAGCGGTTTCTTTTCCAATCAAAACGGGACTGGCACAGCATTGCGGCATAGTTACTCGAAATGGTGATAGTTATTTATAATTAATAAGCTTGATGAGATTCAAGATTTAAAACTTTGTTTCGGCGCTGATCTTATAAAAACCTTTGACAGCTACACCCGGACCTTAGTCAACAGTGGCGCCAACTGGTGAGCAAAGGAACGATAGTCCCCATTGCGTACATACGAACTCGATTTCGCAAAACAAGGATTCAGCAGCACCCACATCGATAACACATTTAGGTCAAACGGCGACATCACAAACTATCGACACTTCCCATCCCTACCCCGAGCCCCGAGTCTCGCGGCGTCGCGGCATGATGTCATTCATCCACACACACTCACACACACAACTCGTGTCGCGCGTGTTTACTAACTGAGTGACTCCTAGTGTCTGTGATTTATTTAGTTGATTAAATTAGTTAAACTAAAATGGCCAACAACAGAGCAGCCAAGTCTGGATTTGCCGCGGAAGCACAGCGCAAGGTAAGAATCTAAGTATAATTTGATCACATACGTATAAATTACTTTAGTAAGTCAATATTTGATGGTACGTTCCTAGATGGGTAGTGATGTAGGTAGTTGTAGATGTATATCGATTGGGGATGCTGGGCAAAGTAGGCCATGAGGACGCTGCCATGACCTACTTTAGGGAAAACATCTGTTATTCAGAAGGTACCTACAAAGTTAGCTAACTAATTAAGTACATTCGTTACATTATGTACTTTTCAGCTACTTCAATATTTAAATGAGAAGACTGATTTCGTGGACCATTTTTGGTTTAGTTTTTATTCAAGAAAGTACTTAGGATTCAATGACAAGTTCATAACAATTAATTAATCTCATCAGGTATAAATAATTACACATGATTATGTTTTAATTATGTATGAGGAAAAATTCTATGTAGGTAGCTAACTCATGGAATTTTAATGAGTGGTAGGTAAGTCCCTACTATTTTGGTAATACCTGATAAAATTATATACCTATTACATAACTAATATATGTTTTAAACGGCATATTTAAGCATACCGTTTAAGTGAGAGGAAGTAAATAAATTATCGTTCCCGTAACTTAAAAGTCAAAACAATTAGCACCAGGGGCCCGATTTTTGAAAACACATCACTCGAAATGGTATAAATCAGCTTATATCTCCAAAACTACAGCTCTAATCAAAGTTTTACTGGTTCACAAGATTAATGAGAGCTGTGATGTCTTCTATGCTACTCGTATTTCAAATTCAGCACGATTTATCACCACTATCGAGTGGTATTTTCACACATGTGCTTTCAAAAATCGAGCCCCAGAAGTCGCGTCTCAATTTATGCAGTAAAAATGGCTCTATACCTATACTACTCACTCAATACTCCCGCAAAAAAATCGTTACTATACAATGAATTTAAAATTACCTATTAACTCATTTTGTAAGCCTAAGCCTAATTAATCTCAATAATACTTGGGTCTATAAATACCTCGGAAGTACGAAGCCTTCCCCGGGCCGTCTCTATGCTGGATTTATACAAGGACAAACCCGGGAAAATGAGTCCGAGCGGCTTGCTAACTTATTCAGTTGAGACTTTGGACATTTCCTTCACTAAAATTTCACAAATTTACACACCTACTTACCTAAACCTCTAGTGTAAATTATTATTAAAATGACAAATAGGTACCTACTATGAAAACAGTTTGTTGCCGTTTCGATCCGCAAGTGGCGCTGCTAATTTGCCCATAGTAATTGAAACGTATTTTTTTACTGAAAACTTACACTACACATAGGTACTGAGCCTATAGTGCAAGTTTTTGACATGAAGTAACATCTCAAACGCGTTCAAATTAACGTCACATTGGATAAATTACCAGCGCCACTAGCGGAACAAAACGGTAACAAGCAGTTCAGTATGCTTAGTGTAAGTATCCGGTCACAAAATTAGTACGCAACGCATTGAACGCGTCTGCGTCAAAATGACAAATACTAAGAAAACAGTTTGTTGCCGTTTCGATCGGCAAGAGGCGCGCTGATTTATCCATAATTGAGATGTAAGAGGTGAACGCTTTTGAGATTTTTTTCGGCTCTAAACCCTCAATAGAAGCTCTGATATTTGACATTTTGACCCAAACGCCATCGAGACATATTTTGTGATCGAAAAGTCACACTAAGTAAGTTACATAGGAGAAATCCAGGAGAATTAATCAGGTAGGAGACTTGAACTTTAACAGGCGCATCATACGCGTTTACAGTAAGAATTAATTTTGATGTTAACTTAAAAACAATACCCATTCCATTTTTTTGAAATATTTGGAATATTTCTGATCTCCCAACTGGTCAAGTCTCCCGGACTTCCCCTACTTCATGTATACTTTACAAACTTACCTTAGATCAACAAGGCTGGTCAAAATTTCATGCGTGGCTGAATAAAAACCCACCTAGTGTGTGTGTCTACAAATCACAAACACATAATGAGCCGTATATACGTAGGTTATACGTAAATGTTATAACAATAGAAACATAATGAATCTTAATGTTAGCCCGTATATGCTACAAACAGCATGCACCTAATACGACCACCAGGCTAATAGATATACATAATGTATACCTACCTATATCACTATCCAGCGATAGATGTACCTACTTACTAGACTAGAGAATAGATCTTCAAGGCCAAACTTTTACACAATTACTAGATACGTTATATTTCTCATCGTCTACAAACGTTTCACTTGGTACAGGTCTCCACTCAGAATGTGAGGGCTTGGGCTTGAGTCTCCATGCGAACCCAGAATAATTCTGAAAAACTCAGAGGTGCGAATTCTGGGGTTCGAACCCGTTATCCTCCGATGAGGTCATAATGTCATACCACTAAGCTACTAGGCTACCCCATGTTGCCAATTTATTCATGGAAAATTTTATCGGTAATTGCTTGTTTTCACGTTAAATTCAATAGAACGCGACGTAAAAAATAAGTATGTAAAACAAAATAATTAACCTACTAATACGATTTAGATATTTTTAACTTATTTTTGTTAATAAGTCGTTTCTATATGAACAACTTGATTTTTTATTATTATTACGATTCGAGTAAGTAACAAAAATCATAGTAGGTACTTAACTACCAACAACTGAATTAAAATAAATAATTACACTGTGAAAACTTTGATCAATTCGTTGTAATAGGAGCAGACGATCGCTGTAGGTATCCTAAGCGCCCGAATTTAAACAGGTTCTTTAACAAAAAACCTACCAGAACCGAACACCCACCTGCCAAACATATATCTACCTATAAGTGTCGAATAGTCGTACTTGGGTATGTGTATTGTTCATCTTTTTGTAATAAAGCGCTGACAAAAGTAGTGCTTTTTAAAACCGATGTTCATCTTGATCTTATGCCTTAGTAGGCACCTACAGTGTTTGACATCTTTAAATACTTCCGTGCTGGTCTGGGAGCAAAGGAAAAACATAGAATGCACCAGTTGCTTCTCGACCCGCGCAGATGGTAAAAGCCCGTCGAGGGAATGGGCGAAATTCTTAGGAATCATGTTATAGGCGATGCTGCTAGCAACCCATTACTATTTTGATTCCTTTTTCCTTACACCTATACGCCTGCAATCACGCTAGGCGAGGCCTTTGGGTTTTGTTGCCTACCGTAAGGGATATAGACGTGATTTGTGTATATGTATATGTATGTTAATTTTCGTGTTTCATTTCACTGAAGAAGCAAGAAGTTTGCTGAAAAAAAAGAAATTTGAACTGCTATTTCTTAAACGCACTTAGATGAAATTTACTCTTCCATTACAGTTTACTGATTATTTGGTAAACACAATATAGCTTTTTTAGCCATTGCGTGAATGAAAAAATCACTTGTTTTTCTTATAAAACCATAATTCTTATAACTTCACTACATAGTATAAAACAAAGTCGCTTTCCGATGTCTTTCCGTCCCTATGTATGCTTAGATCTTTAAAACTAACGGATTTTGATGGTTTTTTTTGAAATAGATAGAGTGATGAAGAAGAAGGTTTATATGTATAATTCTATGCAGACGAAGTCGCGGGCAGAAGCTAGTATTAAAATAAGTTCCATGTAAGCGATGAAAAAAAGGAATGAGGACTGAAATAATAAATTTTTAGCGCTAGAAAGATAACAAAAAGATTTCCTCGAGATAATATAACATCCTAGAGCTTTTTAAATTGTAGGTACCTACCTACCTACCTACTATATTTTAAAGCTCAGCACGACAAAACTACCAGGCGTATTGCTACGGTAGTTATATTTTCCATGTATTGATTAACTTGCGAAATTTAGAAGGTTTATTAAAGGCAAGGATTAGACTGCTTAGTTGCTTTATAAGGATTCTTTTAATATTAGCAATGGAAGCCAAATATCGAATATATTGCACAAAATTCAAATCATACGAAGCACCTATGAACACTTTGGATGTCATTGTGTGTTCCCGCCTTAAATATTGCTGGTTAAGATCTTAGATTAGACATAATAGTACATACATACATACATAAATCACGTATTTTTATGTCTTACGGGGTAGACAGAGTCTAAGGTAACGATCTAAAGGCCACGTTTATCATGATAGTGGGCGTATAGGTGGAAAGGGGAATCAATATAGAAAGGTTTGCTAGCCGCATCGCCTATCACAGTCATGATTGCTAAGATTTTCTTCCATTAATTCGATGGGCTTTTACATATAAGAGTGCAATTATGTCGGTACTACTAGGTAGGTATACTTGGTATGTAAATAACTTTACTCGTGTACAGGTCATTGCTCTGCTTATTTATTAAGTACGCTCCGATGCTCGAGAACCAGCCTACAAAGCGTGTAAAAATTCGGCAAAATTATAAACATATTTTTGCCGTTACTAGCGAAAAACAGTAAAATTTGAGTAAACAGTTTCTTAAAGTAATTTTATGCGCGTTTGTTAAAGTTTAAATTCGTTAAGTAGTCATTCTTACTTATAACATTGCTAAATATAAAATGGGTTGCTGAACATGTAAAACATGACGCTTCCTTTAAAACAACAACATCATCATCATACAGGCCAAGACGTCCACTGTTGGACATAGGCCTCCCCCATAGACCTACAGTTGCCTCGGTTGCGTATTTCATCCACTGTGAACCCGCGACTTATTCTATTCGTAAAACAACATGTTCTAGTAAAAACATTTCAGTTGTGTCTAATCTTGAATATTTACTAAATGTCCAGTTGACCGTACCAAAGTAATAAACGGTAATGCGTTCTTTTGTAGAAGAAATCTCTTCCCAATGTGTAGTGGAGGCCAATTGGGTCAAGGGTGTTGTATGGTCACAATTCAGCTCTATAACCGGTTCTTTAACGCTTTTTTAAAGCCAGCGCGTGACTAAAACGCCGGTATATTACGTATTATGGAAAAAACTGATATTTTAGCCGCTTTAATTGTCTGAATGACCGAATCCAATGAATTAGTGTTAGTGTCGGATGAGAAGCCAACGATTATGAAATGGTGTGAGATTATGAATGAATAAATGTTTATTTCAACGCGCTTTTTAAAATAGAAATGAAAAGCTCTTTGAGCTGATACGTGTATATCAATCACTATACTTATGTTCTCTGGCTTTTTAAATGAATATATTGTTTTGATTGTCTTGTAACTTTGCTTAACATCTATATATTTTGAAATGAGATCATCAAATACAGAATATGTAACATATTATACTAAAACTAAAACGTGACGGTATGTGGCTTATCAGCAAAAGTATGGTTACGTAGGTCAGACGTTGTTTACATAGTTTTAATATAGCTATACCTTTTAGCTCATGATTTGATTATTATAAGACTTAGAATAAAGAGTAATGTTGTTACCGCATTAGCTGCTTTGTAACATTAGAATTCGTAATCTGAAATATATGATGCATTTCTCTCTTAATAATATGTGCTCTATGTTAAGGAAAAGATAGATGTTATATTTTATAACGTACGTTCGACATATCTAATAATAATATATCTCTGCAAAAAGAGATTGTGCCTTTTCATGGTACAGTATGCAATGTTTCTTAATCCTAAAAACGTGATTGCCGTTTTTTTTAAACCTTGAAGTAAACAAAGGTTTGTTATAAGTTTGACGTCTGTCCGTCTATGGTTTGTGGTACGGTAGCTCCAAACGAATGAAAGAGTTTAACTTGGCGTGTTTTGTTTAAAACATTATGTAACCTTTATCCCGAGTGTTATTAGGTATCAGATTATTTTTCGCTTTTTCAACTAACCTAAGTTCTTGTAATGGATGCTTGAGTATCTCATTAGAAATTGTTTGTCACATTTTCAATGTCACTTCTGCTACCACCGCCTCGGTACCTTAATTAATAATTAGTCACAGAATATTTGTGTACCCGATGTTTGTATAATGCGTAATCCGTACAAATAAGTAAAGAACAGATGTTCAATTAGCAGTTGGTACACTTGATAGGTACTGTCAGTAGAATTTATTTCATACTAATTCACTCGCGATGACTCATATAAGGCCGGGCTTGCAATACGCGCCTTATAAGGCCTGGCCTTTACGCAGTACTTATGTATAAGGCTTAAATACGAGCTACTTTCAAAACCCACCATATGTTCGAGATTGACACTTGGCCAAATTTCTCTTTTGGGCGCAGCTGTGTCTTTTAAACAACACTATTCACATAATGCAAAAATATATAAGGAGCTCGTTACACCTTTACAACCGGTACTTGCCGCTAAAAAGGCCACATAGGCATTATACAACTGTAAAAGTTAAGTTAGTCAAATCAGGAGAAGTCCTTACACAAGAAAAGGGTAGACGAAATCCACTGAATGTAAGGTGATCGGAGTCAAGATAGAACATGTTAAAGATTTTTTACCCCAAACGCAAAAATAGGGGTGTTTTTGACTTCGATATCTCTGTGTATGTGTGTGTCCACACATTTAGCCATATTTGGGAAAATCGGTCCAGCGGTTTGAAGAATTTGAAATAAGTTTAGCCTGGCTCCTATGATGGCAATTTTTAACAATTTCCTAATGAAACACAGCATTACCTATTCGAATATTGAAATGTCAACGATGGTTCAAACCAGAAATGATTTAGATTTAGATTATTATATTCATTCAATAAAAATTACATCATAAATTATACATTGTCATTGGGAGAATTTAGATTGAAATCGTCAAGAATACCTAAATAAAATAAAATTGAATAATAATGAAACAATTGGGAATGAATCATGATTAAATTTTCTCCGCTAGGGATCGTCACTACTTATAGGTAAATAATGAAATAATAATGAAGGGTTAATTTAATATTAAAATCAAACTCGTTCACAGAATAAAATGTGTCGATATATTAACAAATATTATTTGCTCATTACTAGAATCATTAAGTCACTGACGTTAGTCATGTTCGTCGTCATGAAAATAATGTTGACTATGAAACATTTGCAGAAGAGAATGATTTAATTGTTGTGCTAAATCCTAAAGTATGAAGAAAACATGAAGTAGGCAATAAAACAAACGAATTACAGGAACATAGATTCATTGAGAGCATACGATACTTTAAACTGGTGGTTTTCCTTAAATTTGATGCAGGTTGTAGTGAGAATTTTGTCATAAGTAGGTACCTATCCTCAATTTTTATACTTATGGTAACATACGACAAACATGCCTCAACTGATTATACTACAACTGCATATTACACTCGGTTCATTGTACTGCCTCATACGCCTTTTACAATGCCTTATTGTAGATTTATCAACTCTGTAACTTGAAATCGTTATTCCTCCAACATGGACAAGCTAGGCGAATGTTTACTCAACTTAGTCAGAACTTTGACGCATTCCATTTGCAAGAATCTATGGTAATTCTCCGGTCACGTAGCGCAGTCTGCATATGTGCAGCGATGTTTATAACGTGTTAATATTATTAAAATGCGTCCCCTTTTTGCGGAGAACTTGTTACATTGCATTGACCGCTCAATCTGTGACCCCATTCCTGCCTCCTTACCGGTCGGTGCTGTCATTGTCGATGGCCGGCAAGGCTGCCTGCTTTTTATGGTTTACCTTAATACGAACCGTTGGATGCAGTCTTGTGAATCAGGTCCTCGTTCTCACAAGTTAAGGATTTGCCGTTACTTTTGACTCGTGTGCGATCTGTAGTAAATTCGCGAGATCGGTTCAGAGCTTCCAAATGCTCTCGCCTTCTGGCGAGTACAGGGAATGGCACTTGTTTTAAGACTTCTACAAGTAATGCACAATAGTTTGCATGAGCAGATGAAATTGCATCATCCCTGTGCAAAACGGTTACATTCTCGCACTTCAATTTACTAAAGCGATCTGACGTAACGCCTCGAGCCTGTGTCCAGCTACTCGTCATAGTTATTTATGGCCATGACCGTTTGTTGCCAGCCCGAATTTGGTATCCGGTAGATTAGCACAATGAATGAATTCTTTGATCATTTTAAAATTCAACGAAAAGTTAACCACGTGATGCTATCTGGCTAAGTTGTAACTAAACTGGACTTTCTTTATATTAAGCTTCTTAATTAAAGAGCATGTCCCTTCTCTCTCTTATGTTTCTCTCTCTCTCTCTCTCTCTCTCTCTTCTATAATGCTCTGTACCGTATCAAATTTGAATTATTTAAAACTTTTAGTAACTGCAACAAGTAGTTGTTTGTTACCATGCCTAGCCTATCATGAATTCGTGTGATAACTTTATCGAGTTAACTACAGTAATTTAATAATTAGCACAAATACACTATATTCGCTATCCTATCAACCAATTATAAACCTTTGGCTTCACGACAGTAATATCATGAATTTGATTGCTTTGATTAATTTTATTGGTCTTACATTTATTATTGTGTGTGTACAGCGTAAGCGCATCTTCTGTTTCATTAAACGTGCGCATGATCTTCAACTGTTTAATTCAAACTGCGTTCGGTTTCTGTTTTGAATGCGGGTAGTGGTTCGTGCGTATTTTTCTATCTAATTTAAAACTAGCGGCAGATAGCAGGTGCACCAAAACAGTACAAACAGGACAGTGTATACAAGAATCCACTTCCTTTGTCTTCGAACACAAATTAGACGTTGGTTCGGAATAATAATGAAAGCGGTTCGGCTTATCGCCGCGGCCCATCTGAGTAAATTAAAAAGTTCCAATGCTGTTTTAAAGTGCAGTGTTTTGTACTACTCAATGGCCAAGCGCATATTTTAGTTAATTATTGAAAAAATGTGTCTCACAGTTACTAAAATTTATACAATCAATTTGTGACTTCAAAATTGATTTAACATTGCCACAGTCCGTGAGCTCTTGGAATGCCATTCTGGGTTGTCTTGTTGTCTCACTCGCTCGTATGGGTTTGATCCTTGAATCGGCCGAGTGAGAGAGACAGCAAGACAAAACGGATGGCATTTTAAGTGCTCACGCACTGTAATTAATTAGGTAGCTTATCCTAACTAGCTATTGGGATACTTACTATGATAAGTTTTACACTATTAAAAAAACCACTGGCATGATTAAGGAAGTTTATTCCTACTGAACTGGCAACGTCGCATTTTGGTGTTTTTTACGATTATTTCACATAAATTGAATGAAAGTTTGAAATGTATGTACGTCTTTTGAGCTCTTCGTTTCTAGTGTATTAATAATGTATCTAATGCAATAATTGATCGTGATGGACTTTTGTTTTTCTTATTATACGAGATATATTCTTTTATCCCATTCGTATTAAAATACGAAAATAAAAGTCCATCTCGATTAATTATCGCCTGGACACATTGATACACTAAAAACGAAGATCTTGTTTAGACAACATTTTAAACTTTCATTCAATTTCTGTGAAATAATCGTAAAAAAAAACACCAAAAACGCGACGTTGCCAGCTCAGTAGGGATAAACGCTTTTAATGACTTCGATCGTTGATCATGATCAGGAGTCATTTAATTCATACCTTCACGTATTACTGATGGTTACGTTTCTACAGTATTTTTATTTTATCAGTTCGCCTGAATCGCTTCTCAACCGCAGTCTTGGACCTTTAGTCAGGTTTTTTGTCCTAAATTTAGTGAGACCTCGGGCCTGAATCACGTTTTAAGAATCCTTGATTGCGTCATGCGCGTGAGTCGGTTCTTGTAACATGTCTAGTCAACCAGTTAGTCACTGTACTCTTATATTTGGGTATATCATTAGCTTAATTCTCATCATTAATCTCAGAACTAACATTGCGTATAAATATAAATTCGTTAAACAGGTTAAAAACGGCATAAGATAAAATTTTGGTTGAATATTAATATTTTTAAGTTTAAGTTTTGCCAAATTTTAAAGTTGATTCAAGTTGTTATTTTTTATCACAAGCTTTTTACTAACTTGCAATGTATGTAAGTCTATGTAAGTAAGTTTGTTTGTCCGGGTGGAATCTTGCGACTCAATTTTGAAGCAGGTACCTATGTACTAATCGATTGAGCTGAAATTTTGCATACTTGAGTAAGTGACGATGTATTTATTATTAATTACATAAATTGATACAAATTAAACTATTAAATTAAAAACGAATTAAAAACTAAACTAAAACTAATCTTAAAGTAAAATAATTAAAAAAGGAGGGGCCCCCGTGGCATAGTTCCACAGACGCTGGCAGCATTCCCCCTTTGGACAGCGATACTAATACGCTGTCCAAGGAAGCTGCCAGCTCTGCGGTCACCCGTAGCGTCTATTAGCCTCTTCGAAATATCTTTGAAGAGGCTAATAGCGCTGGGACCCCACGGACCAAGGGTCTCAACACCGAAAGGGACAAAGTTGAGTAAGTTGGATGACAATACAATAATCTGGCAGTGGAGTTCTGGTAACCCAACCAGGATCGTCTCCGCAGGAGGGAACTCTTCAACAGCTGGTCCGAGTGACTCGAAATTTGGTACACATATAGGGGTGATATGCAACTACAGTTAGCAAAACAGCTTGTATTAAAATGATTTTTTTGTCAAAACCTTATTTATTGTAATAAAACATGAGAAAGTCTAAGGTCTAAGAGTTGAGAAAGTAGTTTAAATAGGAAGATTTTTCCTAAACACAAAGTCTTGAACTAGAAAATCATTAACATAAGTTCCCAGTAAGAATGGGTGTTGATGTAAGTAGTTATTTCACTATCACTACATAGTATAAAACAAAGTCGCTTTCTCTATCCCTATGTCCCTATGTCCTTTTGTATGCTTATATCTTCATAACTACACAACGGATTTTGATGCGGTTTTTTTAATAGATAGAGTGATTCAAGAGGAAGGTTTTTATGTATGATTCTACGCAGATGAAGTCGCGGGCAGAAGCTAGTCAATTCATAAAACACAAGACTGTCTAGTGCCATTTCTGTTTCTGACAATAACTCACAGAAAAATCGTTTTGATTAATTCGTAGCAAATTTTTATACTTGGTCTGTAACTATCTGAGATTGCTACAGCACTTGCATAAGTAAAAACAATTTTAGCCACGTGCCCACAATGACGAAGTAGCAGATACAGTGTGCATGGCTTAGAGCGCTTATGTCTTCTACGTGACATAATTGTACCTTAGTTCTGATTGCTTCGTCGAAAATGTTTGAATCACAAATCACAGCGCATTGTCTGGCGCTCTGGCGCACCCTTTCAATGGCTACCACGCCTTGACAACTTGGACTGTTTGAAATTAGAAGTGATGCCTGGCCAGACAGACTACGTAATAAAAAAGTGAGATTGTCTTTGAATTTAAACATTAAAACTTATATGGTTCGACTGATTCTACTCTCTTTGATCTAAGGGTAGATTTGAACTTAAATGTTGTAGAGTTTGGAGCCTCCAATTCCCATTAACCCATTATTTCTTTAGTTATTAAGTTGCAGATGAGGTCAAGTAACTTTGCATTTCTACTGGCCGTTTGTTGAAGTTCTAAATTTAAATATAACGTCTAAAAATAAAAGCTGCCAGCACTTTTCCGGTTATGGTTTGGCCTTGGCTCGTTAGATTTCATGGAGCGGATGAATCAGCCACGAGTATGGTCGTAATTTTTTAAAGAACTGAATGTTCAAATGCATCATTAATTATCGGTATTGTGACAACTACGAAATCAAACCGGTCACGTCATCTATGATGAATGAACGTTAGAAGTTATTTTAGAAAGTTTCCGAGTTATCCTTTTGTTTTTTGGGAGCGTTAACTATAGTGTAACATTAACCTGCAGTATTCTTATGTCAAGCGATGCACTATGTACCATAACTAAACGCAAAGGCTCGCGTCAGATGGTACCATAAATCACTTCTCTAGTAGGGATGTGCTCGAGCCAATGGGGGCCATCGTGTGTGAATTTGCCACTTTTCACTGGTTTTCTTACAAAATTATAATTTCTTTCCTGTTGTTGAAAAGTGATCTCCTTTATGGAATTATCGCAAATACGGATTATTTGGCGATGAATGTGAACGCTTTGAAAGCGGTTTTTTCCGATCAAAACGGAACTGCACAACATTGCGGAATAGCTACTTGATGATGTTAGTTATTTATAATTGATAAACTTAGGGCCGATTTTTCAATCGTCAGATAAGCCCTATTCGACGGACAACTCTATGGGTATCTGTCAGTTAAGTGCTTATCCGAGGATTGAAAAATCGGCCCTTAATGAGATTTAAGATTTTATAAAAAGTCGTCTTTGATAGCTATACCTCTGGACCTTAGTCAACAGTGGCGCCAACTGGTGAGCAAAGAAACGATAGTCCCCATTGACTAAGTTGTGTATGAGTAATTCTTACCTTAAATATGATTTATACACTTAGTTAGGTACATATTTTAATAATAAACAATATTTTAAATGATGAAGTTTTTTTAATATTTGATACTTACTAGTAACTTCTTATTTATTATTGTTTATTATTAAATGTAATTAGTAACTTGTAACCGAAACCAAAGCATGTTAATACCAAAACGCAAGTACCTACCTAATCAAAACTAATGCATCTGTCAACATCTTTGTGACCATTGTAACGTAACGTAACGTAACGTAACCCACAAAATGTTTAAGAGCCAGGAAGAAGTTCTGTCTTACTTGCACGTACTATTGCACTATCTACCCCGAGTCTTTGCGTTTAGTAAAACCATATTGTTACCTAGCTTGACTGCATTACTGACTCGAAGTACGGTCATATTTCTCAGCGTTTCAAAGAGGTTTTCAAACATAAAGTGTATTTTATGGCATGGCATATGAGTGTAACCTGAGAATGTGACTCTTGAAGTTCAACCACCTCCGCAGTATTTGGTTTCGAAGTTGGCAAATAAAGCGAATGTGGTTTGGTATAAGCATACGTGCGATGTGATGAATTTGAAATCGTCTTTGGATCAACTAACGCAAATATTCTGTTGGTAGTCTGAGTTACTCCAGTATAATTAGTTAACTACATCGGCCTGTTAGCAGGAAGGATTGACACCCCTATATTTTATTGTATACTCTCTATCATAAAGATTGAACAGCCCTGTAAATTATATGCCTAGCTTTTATATGTAGTTATATTATGTTTGTCCGAGTGGAATCTTGCGACTCAAATTTGAAGCAGATCTCTTCAACCGATTAAGCTGAAATTTGGCATACTTGTCTTGAGTAAGTCGGATGGCAATACAATAATCTGGTAATGAAGTTCTGACCCAGCAAGGATTGTCTCCGCGGGAGGGAACTTTTCAACAGTTGGTCCTGTTGACTTGAAATTTGAAACCTTTAGGGCAATGTTCAATCTAGCCAACCCTACTTGCCAACACAATCTGGAATAATTCAAAAATACTCTTAGCCTCTTTTCCAGCTCTGCTTCGTCCTTCTCTGGCGTAAGCCTGGCGTGGTAAAGATCGGTATCTACTCATCTGCGAGCTTACTGTTGGTTACTGTAATTAGCAACAGTTACGGTGACACCTCGCAAATGAGTACCCGGCTTTACGTTATGTTCGTTTTTATGTACCTAGCTGTACGCAAACAGTGTTTATGCAATTATTTAAACTCGCATCGAGCACAGGAAATTGAAGGTCGTACTGATAACGCAGTTTCCCGATAAAACTCAGTTGGACTTGGATGCTGAACATAGTGAGTTTAGAAATATTTTTCCTTAGTTCCATGGCTTGTGGATGTGATCGCACTGAATAAATAATTATTAGATAGCTCGTTATAGATTTGATAGGATATGCCATCAGAATTCCACTTTTTTCTGACACACTGACAGCTGTTGGCAATCTCCAATAAAAATGACGAAGCGCCCCGAATAGCTCACTAGGAATTTCTGAAAAAAAGTTCTGTCATTTTGGCGGAGCCGAATAGCAAGATAGACGCTAGGCTCTGCGGTTCGTAATATTGCTGGCGTGCCCATCCCGAATAGAGGCCCGTATTATTTTCATAATAGTTTATCCCTCTGAAATCCCATAAAATTGGTCAAATTGCGTTTATCAGCCAAATGACGTCCATTGCTGAACATAGGACTCCCCCAAACTACCAGCTTACTGAACTTTTATTTATATAATTTGATTTTGATGCTTTGAGCTATAGGTTTATTGTCTAACTCGCTTGCAATCGCCATCGTGTTCATTTTGACAGTTCATATATGGGCTGACAATTGGCATCGGTATCAGCTAGCTGTCACATTCATAATGAACACGATGGCGATTGCGAGCGAGTTAGACAATAAGCCTACTAGTCTCTTGTTATTTCGGGACTCAATCTTTGCCACTTTAGATAAGTGTCAGTTAAGGGTGTATAACCAATTTGAATGTCAGCGGTTAAGATTAACTAATAGGCTGAGACACGAGTTACAGCTAAATTTAAATCTAACTTAGCTATAATAACACTCATCACTAAACACATGAGATGACTAGAATATTAACACGAAAATTTATGTAAACAAGGTTGTTTAAGAATACTTCTTAGAACGTTATTTGCGTATTTTGTAGGTCAATGTGACATTGTTTAATTTAAGGAAAATAACAGAATAAAAGCGATCGTGAATACTCAGTACTTGCACCAAGCACTTGTAAATTCAAAGTACATACACATACATACATAGGTACACAAATCACGTCTATATCCCTTACGGGGTAGAGAGAGCCTGAGTTAACAGAACCTAAAGGCCACGTTTAGCATTATTGTAGGCGTATAGGTGGAAAAAGGAATCAAAATAATGATGGCTTGCTATCCGCATCGCTTTTAACATGATTATAATGGCTTTTACCATCTGCGCGGGACGAGAAGCAATTGGTACATTCTATGTTTTTCCTTTGCTCCCAGACCAGCATGGGAGTATTCAATGCAGAAATTCTTAGAACAAGCTGAATTTTATTCATAATAAAAATGGGAACGAATAAATCAACACTTAAAAATCAACGAAACCTCCGATCAAAATTTCTTGCCGACCCATGAAACCTGTGATGGTTGAAAATTTGAGAGATACTAGACGTTATTTTTAATTGCTTTTATGTGGCTATGTAGGTATAAATGGCTGAAAGCCAAGTTCGATGATAATTATCATGGCTACGGAATCAATGATATCATGAGGTATCTCCAAGCGTAAAATATTAAAGGTTGATGAGGAGCGCCTGCTGTCTGACGCACCAGAGGCCCGACTCTTGAAAGAACTATTCCCTCGGAACCCTCGATGCGGGAATCAGACTGACACTTGGCCGGTTTTTAATGTTTGTTTTCGTCTTCTTCCAGATCAACAGCAAATACAGCGAGGAACTGGCCCAGGAATGTCTGGAGTGGATCAGACAAATATGCGGCGAGCCGGAAAACATGTCCGGCGACATGGACAACTTCTATGAGGTGCTCAAGGACGGCACTTTGCTCTGCAAGTAAGTGTACTAATAATAAAAAATAAATACAAAAACAAAATATACGTGCCAAGTGCGAGTCGGACTTACGAGCCGAGGGTTCCCTGCAAATATTCGGCTAGAGAATACAAAATTCAGTGTTCGCAGAGCCATGTTTCCTAAGGAGCACAATGTAGGCAGTGCGCGATCATTTTGATGTTGGTTACTTACACAGAAAGACAAACATACATACATACATAAATCACGTGTTTATCCCTTACGGGGTAGACAGAGCCTAAGGTAACAAGACCTTAAGGCCACGTTTAGCATAGTTGTAGGCGTATAGGTGGAAAGGGGAATCGAAATAGTGATGGGTTGCTAGCCGCATCGCATATAAAATGATTCCTAAGATTTTTGCCCATTCCCTCGATGGGATTTTACTAAGAGAAGCAAATGAAACATTCTATGTTTTTTCTTTGCTCCCAGACCAGCGTGGAAGTATAAAGACAAACATAAAATAGATTTATAGGCTGTCTTATTCACACTAAGGGTCTGTTTCAACACTCTCGTGATATTTTAACTGTCAGATAGCTATGTCACCGTCTCTATTTATTACTACGAAATAGACAGAGACATCATCGTTGATATCTAACACTTAAGATATCAAGAACTTAAACAAGGGTGGTAAAAGAGGCCCTGATTAATTCTTCAAAGACTGCTAATTACATAATTCCTAATCCCTCCCTAAACCAACCACATTACACAAGAGAGAGAGAGAGAGAGAAACATTTACACACTTTCGATACACGTAGATATGTAATAGGAAGAAATACAATATATTTAAGAATAGTACCGATATGATGTAAAATACAATGAAATATAGTTACCTAACTAAAATAGGTAATTACCTATGGATATTTGTCGATAATTTCTCTCTTTGTAGATTGTAATACGATTATTTTACTCTCTACAACACATTTCCAATAATAATTCTCAAGTTGAACTAAGTTTCAATAACTGTTTCGATCTTTTCCCAGCGTCTATTGAATTTGAATCGATCAACACAGAGGCTGTGAACAAAAACATTCTTAGAAAGTTAAAAGTAACAGTTTACTATTAAGTCATACAAACAGTAATGATCTCACTTCTGACAACACTGTGATGACTTTACTAGCGAGAGTAGACTATGGCTGGTAATAGTTATTATGTCAGTAAATTATTTACTTCATTCATTCAGCCTCTAATTGTCGCTAACCTTCGGAATTAATGCTGTGCTATACGAGTATTATTGTGTATCATTTCAAACGTTAGAAAAAAAAAGTGGTGCTACTGGCCAGATACAACCGAATGGAAGATGCCATTAAAAGAATAAAAACTTTCAAACTACCCCGCGTATAGCGCAATGCAAATCGAACTCATTTTAAAATACTATGTAGATTGTCTTTTGTTTTTACAGGCTCGCGAACAACATCCAGCCAGGATTGGTGAAGAAGATAAACGAATCCAAGATGGCGTTCAAGTGCATGGAGAACATAAATGCCTTCCTTGACGCAGCGCGGCAGTTGGGAGTGCCGGCGCAGGAGACTTTCCAGACTGTGGATCTGTGGGAGCGACAGAACTTAAACTCGGTCGTGATCTGTCTACAATCACTTGGCAGAAAGGTAACCGATTTTTTTTATTGTGCAAGATTCCCGTGATTTTTCTTTGTCTACCTAAATCAATTAGGATTGTCGATTTTTGTCATGTTACTTGTTAAAATGTTAAAAGAATTTGATTTGATTAGAGTGAAATAAAGGCGTTCTGAATTCGAAATTAAATTATCTCAATAATCCTTACTAATATTATAAATGCGAAAGTTTGCACACATTATAGAGGTATTATTAAGAGTCCAAAATAAACAATATGATAGGATAATATCCGCTGAGAAACCCGTGGGCAGCGGCTAATTCTAAATACAAATCCTACTAATATTATAAATGTGAAAGTTTGTGAGTATGTTTGGATGTTTGTTACTCTTTCACGCCAAAACGGCTGGATAGATCTGGATGAAATTTGGAACATAGATAGATTATGGTCTGGAATAGCACAAAGGCTACTTTTTATCCCGGAAAATTGCGTAATTCCTGCGGGATAGCGATAAACGAATTCTATGCAAACGAAGTTGCGGGCAACAGCTTAATGAAACCAATTTACTAAAGATTATTAAAGGTAAAGGGGATCATTTTATTATACACTCAAGTAATCAGCTTAGTAATAACTTAAGGTGGACCAACGTTTACTTAGCGAAATTCTCGTTAGGCTGTGCCCGTTATTTGCAGTACCCGCCCAATGGTACTAAGCAAATATGTATTGTACCCGAGACGGGTTAGGAGTATATTCCTTAATGCATGATGCCAACAGAACACGCCACGACTGCTAACTAGAGGTGTATGTTGTTGGTAATTAACATAGTTATCTATGTTAGCGTGCGTTGGGTGAAAATAGTCTCAAATTAATGTTTAGGCGATGATTATAGAAGTAATTTAGTCTACAGCTTTATTTTAAGATTTCGAAGAAAGTATCTAGGCTCAGTTTAAAAAAAAAAAATTATGCAATTTTTCAGTTAAATTGAAATTTGACACCTTATTTAATTAACTACTCATTCAAATTTTTCAATGCGACGTTTTCATTTATAAATATTTCGAACTGGATTTTCTATAAGACATTGAGTCATTACTTTGCGGAGGTTTAATAACGTTTTAAAGATGAACTTATACAGTTTGAAACATAGCAACTTGTGTGATATTTGTTGTTAGTAAGACCTACGACGTAATGTATGTTGATTTGTGTCAAAACGGTAGGCGGGCGGGTATTGCATGAAAATATAAACATGTCGCACAGACGTAGCTTTGCACGTTTGTTAATAAAATGCGAGGCAAATGGCCTTACTTTCCTTTTAATCATAAAATTTAAATCTTCCCTTCCTAACTTACAGGCCGGCAACTTTGGGAAGCCGTCGATCGGGCCCAAAGAATCTGAGAAGAACGTGAGAAACTTCTCAGAAGAACAACTAAGAGCTGGCCAGGGGGTGATCTCACTACAGTACGGGTCCAACAAGGGCGCCACGCAGAGCGGCATCAACTTCGGCAACACGAGGCATATGTAAAGACTGCACCATTAACTCACTGACCTGTATTACCACTGCATAGATAGTCAAACTAAGTCTCTATTCTATAGATTCGAAACTTTAATGTAAGGGAACTCCCGAGTGAATTCAAGCGGTTCGGCCGCTCGGCTCATACGTCATTATACTCCCACAATTATTATCACAACGGAAGAACAAGTGTTTCGTTCATAAAAAGGTAAATCTGAGAAGATATCCTTTTTTAACCTCAACTTTTAAAGTATTTGCTGAAAGGTTAATGCCAAAAGAACGTCGTTAAAACGCTGAACATTACCCTCCCAGCAGTCCTCGCAAGAGTAAGACAGAATCTCATTAGCGCTATTCATTGCTTCCCCAATACTAATGGGTGAGACTTCAAGTCGTGAATCGAAGTATTGTTTTCGATGGTTACACGTAACCAACAATGACAAACACTGGCAGTGAACTTAATTAACTTCCTGATTTTCCTATGGAAATATTTAATCATACCTGTATAGACATCCGTGAGGAGACATTTTAAGAACTCGAATCTTAGTGATGACAAAATAACTTAATGACGGTCTCTCCAGTGGTATACCGTTCAGTGTTGTGCTTACGTATTCAACAAATTAAAGATGGGAAAGAACAGCGCGAAGTAGGTACCTGATTATGTAAATGTTTATCTTGCATCATAATTTAATTGCAATAGATCATGATTAATCTAAAAGTTAACTAAATATACAAAACTTAAAACTAAATAAATATACCTAACTATAAAAAGAAAACACCATCTAAAAGGCCCTCCTGCGGCATAGACCCCAACACACTGGCGGCATTACCTCTCTGTACATCCAGAGAAATTCGCTGGGAGAGGTAAGCGCCAGCTCTGGGGTCTCCTGAGGTCTCTGTCAGCCGGGACGACAAGGCTCTCATGAAGGCCCTCATGTCAGCCGACCAGGGACTCATTGTCTCCACTGCGAGCGCCGCAAACTCATCATCATCTGAAAGATTGATTTATATCTTTGCCCGCAAGTATACTTTCCATCAAGTGAGATAGTCAATTGCTGATCAGTAATGCCTCACTCCACACTCATTTAGTTTGTTGAATACTGTACCATGCTAAGTTTTGTATCGGGTTCTGGCACGTAATTACACGTATTTATTGGCTATTCTTGTCAGTTTACTATTGTCTCCTCAGATTTGAGTGCTGTTCCTTTACAGACTTAGCATAGCACGTCTATTTATACCCATAATATAAGGTAAGGGATGATTAGCATTAAGACACAAAATACTTTACTTTTAAACGCACCCAATATGTTATGGGATTATAAAATCGAACGTTTTGTGTCTGGTACTGGCTTAGTCACTTTTATAGACAAGATGTGAATTTTACAGCTAGGGCGTTTAAGTAAATTGTTAGGTACCTCTGCATTAATTGCCTTATATAAATCTCCGGAAAGAATTAACTTTAAATTAGATGACACTATAGTTCTATTGGTTGATATAATTCTAAATGACTTCCAAGTCAGGAATTTGCTTCCTAAATTGTGCCAAAGTCAATTTTTCATTTATATATTGTGTTAAAATGCTGATCATCCTTTCCAACGTCACACACAAGTTTTTTAACAAGACACAAATTAATTAACTACGCTACGTAAACTTCCGTACTTATTGCACTAGAGATTCCATTATACAAAATTTTAATGTAGATTAGTTAGATTAGTACCTAAATACTAAAGGTGGCCACGAATTTTATCCATACATTCGTAAAACAAATTAAATAACTATAAAGCGTTATAATAATACTTTAGGTATATAAATTATAGCTAAATGGCAGTAGCGTGGCGTCAAGTATCAGAAGGCAAGCCGAAGGGCATATAACTAGCCTTTTCCTCTAATTCTGCGCAATAAAAGTGCCCAACTGCCTCAAAATAGGCAAGCCGGTGGGAATCGAGTTCTATGGACGCCACGCTATAAGTAAATTTGTAAATCAAGTTGTACCTAATTTATTGGAAGACTTAACAGTGGACCACTTTGTAACTTTTTCTCATTGTTATCTCATATTTGAATCTCTGCATAAAGTTAATCAAAATAGGTGTTATCATGAATACTTATTATTTAAATTTTGTCATTCCGATGTCATTCCATATTTTGGATATATTTTTTATAATTTTTATGTTAAGAACATTGCTTTCTTATTGTTGAATTGTTTACTTCTTTTAATAATAAGGCGTACCAATTGGTTTATTGACTTAGCTTGGAATTTTCATTGATTCGCGCTGTGCCAATATAATATTAATTAAAGCAAACCGATTGAAGCTTGACGAAATTATAGTAAAATGAAAATTTATTGCATTTATTGAATTGTGCCTTCGCGCTCTGAAGAGAGCCAAAAATACTTCTGTAAAAGGTGTCTAGAAAAATAACATTAAATATAGTCAGGGTTTAATTCTCTATTTATTTATGAATATAATTAATCATTCCAATTTAGACGTTGTATTAAAAAGTACCTACGTTAGTACATAATACATTCTGTGATTAATATTTTTATAAACACTTCTATATATTTACTTATGTACTTGACGAAGACGTGGTTATGTTAGATTAAGTTTCATCTTAACGAAAGTAGGTACTTACATAGCTGTATGCGAGTACGTGAAATAAATAAGTAATCTAATTTGTATCGTTTTATTTACTATCCATTCCGCCCTCTGGAGCCCTACCTTAGCTAAGTTACATTACAAAAAAAGAGTACCTACCTACTTACATATCTCAAATAGTGCGTGCATTTCATTCGTATACTTTCTCAAAAGGTGCCATTTTCCAAATTTTTATTGTGCCTTTTCCCCGTAAGTGTACCTACCTACCTAATCGTAGGGCATCTTAATTCATTTTCCAAACCTGCATTGCAAAGGTGCCGCGAAGAGGGAACCCCATCCCGGGGTGGTCGTGGGGCGTTGCGGTGACACCGAGTGCTCCCGTAACGCCCGTAACGCCTCACATACGACTGAATAGGGAATCCGTTTAGTTTTTAGTGGGTAGGTATGCCTGCCGTTGCGCGGGAGAGCCCCACATACCCCCGGTAAACCCGTACCGGGCGGATGCATAAGGCGCATTTTCCACACCATAAAAAAAGGGCATGTTAATTACACAAACGGATAACTCACGTATAAAAGTCTAATGATGCTCGACATGTTTCGGACTAGTTCATAGTCCTTCCTCTAGGAGCGTGTTCCACGTGAGCGTGTTCGTTTCGCTGCCGCCGGCTTTTCTATCTGTACCAGCTGTCACATGACCTTCTCCCTTGTAACTCCCGTGGACCCAATTTCATAAAAAATGCGCACTGCGAAAATTGCAGAAAAAAACAAAAAAAAATCCACGCAAGACTATACCTAAAGACCCCCTATTCTTCCTTTCCCGTATCACGATGTAGGTACCTATAATACTTAACCGTCCTCTGGCAATTGGCTCATGGTCTAATTAGTTATCAGTAAAAAAACTGCGCAAGAGTATAGACTAAATTATCTGTACATACATGTATTAGTCGTTAGTAGGTATCAATACCCTCTTTTCATTAAACTAAGTACAGATGTCGTGCAAAATCCTTTCCATCATTATAATCTCGGGAATGTTCGTATTTGTCATGCTCTCATGCTACTTCAGTCAGACCATGAGACACGTCGGCATCATTCGGAAATAATCGTGTGTTCACGATGGGACCGACCGCTTAAACTAGTTTTTGCCCGCGCGGCACAGGGGCGCGGGGTAGACGAAAAAGGGGGCCGAGAGAGGTGCGGGCGGCTGGCGCACTACCCGCCCGCGCCGCTCTCGATCCCCTTTGTCGTCCTACCCTACGTCCCCGGACCAGCGCGGGCGAGGGCTCGTTTAAGCGGTCGTTCTATAGCCAGGTTTAATTGTTAGAAAATGTAAAAAAATATATACCAAGCTAAGCTTGGTCATCCAGGTACTACTAATCATTATTAAACTGAAATTCATACCACCTGAGCATTTTTTGTCTATAAATACCAACTTGCCACATATGGAAATATTTTTAATTAAAGTTTGAACTTAAATTTTATCATACCCTTACTTATTTTTATTTTATCCCTACTTACCCCGTTCTACGGTACTGGGGAACTGTATAACTAATTAGTACACAGATTACAAGAGACGTTCACTCTGTACCCCCAGCAAGAGTCTTATCGACTTCTTATTGACCTAAGATAGCCTGGCTATTTTGAACAAGACCATCTTGTGTTGCGATATGGAAATTTATACCTAACCACCGTTAGTAACAACAGCAGTTACTGTTTTATTCATTTATTTTATCTTCACTTGGGTATTTTTCCTTAGCAAATGGAAAACTAATAAATCGGGTACTGAGAGAGCCTTATTTTTTTGTGATGAACAATCTGTTGGCCCCGCTGCTATTGTTCCTGCCATACACGAACACGGGGTAAGGGGCGTAACATTGCGGGGTATGTGTACTGGGGTTGATGAGGACTCCGTTTCCGCTTCCTCATACTGAGGAAGTTTAGCATTTTTTTTTTAATTCCTACTCGCGCGCTCTTACAATTTAATGTTTTCTATCTTTTAATTAATATATAAACAAATACTGCGTTCTTAAATCTATTAGGTAGATTTTTATTTTATTTTCAACTAGTAATATGTCACTTTCACATCCTATCGCTCTTTTTCTTCCTCATCTGCATCCTCATTCTCATAAAAAAATCCTCTTCCTCATCCACTTCTACAAACTATGTGTTTGATACTAAACTGCCTCTTCCGCTTCCTTTTCCTCATAACCAATTTTCCTCATTAATCCTAGTACGAGTATGTACACACAGCAAAGCGAATCGGTGAGCACCCTAGTTATCCACGTGTGTCATTCTATACACACATCCGCACTTATCCGCTGCCTTATTACGCACACAACAAAATGCCCTATCTGTGCTAATTGTGTTTTCTGACTACCTTCACGCATAGTTATTCAAACCTGCTGGTATTTTGTTCAATGGAAGCATAATTTTGCCACCAGTATTATAAGCGTGGTGGCTCAGGTGTATTGACCTAGAGTTATGAAACCTAAAGAACCGGGTTCGAATCCTGCACAACTGTATCTTTTTTGTTTTCAATTTTAAATTACTAATCTCAAAATAAACTCATGTTTACCTAAAACAAGAAAAAAAGGACGTAAAAGAATAAAACAATAAAATGCAATTATTGGTTCCAATTGTTTATTACAACATTTAATTTTTATTGTATTAGCCTCTATTTGTGTTATTATTATTATTACCAAAAGTAATTAAATTAGCTAAATAAAACTGTACACTTTTCCTTATAGAATAATATTCATAAAATAACACACACTTTAGAGGCCAGTATGATTTTATGTTTACTAAAAAGTCTTATGTCACTAACATAATAATTATCTTGCAAGTTGAATACACAACCATAATAGGGCTATTTTTTAGATGACACCAGATGACACATAATTAATATCTTAAATTCTGGTTTATTAGGTTTAAGTCTGATAAAGATGAACGAAACGTTTTATTTGCGGACGTGTAAGTCAGTGGTGAAATGAATAGACATGTTAAATGACAGCCATTAACAATAACATCATTTCACACTGGGTTATAATCTCCACTTTGAAGCGACTAAGCTACCTATCTCGATTTGGTTTGGATTTGGACACCAGGGCCCATCGATGACATCCAACCCCATAGCCTAAAGTAACACTGCCACTCGTTCTGCACTGTAAAACATTACTGTGTTTATATATTTAATTAAGTTAATATATTTCGTCTTCATCACTAAAAATCACTACATTTGACTTTGATTGATGTAATAATCAAAGTCAAGATATTCACGAGCAAAGGTTTCTTCTATGCTGGTCCGTTAAAGCATGTTTTTTGCTGGTCTACGGCAATGCAATCCTGCAGCATGCAGATGGTTTGGTTGCAGCAACTACATAATGTCCAAACCAAATGGCAGGAGATGAGGCTTCAGGTTTAGGCCCAGAACGAATATTTTTATCGTGTCCGAAGTCTGCGTAAGGGTGAATCCATAATGGCACAGTCTTCCGCTGCAAAATAAATGAAGTTTAAATAAAAACATTTTTCGTCAAAGAAAGTTGTTTAAAACATTACCGATAAAATAATAAGTCATTGTTTTTAACACCGTTTGTCTACTTACCCATATCAAAAAACGCCTAGCGATTCCTTATATAAATAGTTATATTGTTTTGCTCTTTTCAACAAAGATAAATGAAAATCCATGTTTTGCAAATCACAAGGTATTCGAAAGGCAAAATTAAACAGTTCGTAAGTATAACACACGGTTTATCCCGCAGCTAATAATGGCTGCCAGCGGTGACAGTTGTTTGTTCACAAAATCATATTATTAGAAATTTGAGGGTAGAAAACACTTTATATTGTTTAAGACGATAACGACCAAAATAGCCATCAGCTAGCAACTTTTAAACTCCAGTAAAAAGAGTCATACCTATTAATAATTATATTAAAAGAAAACACAATGCGTTTGCGTTTTTAACATATTATATAAGAGTAAAATTAAACATACAACAGACTGCAACCACCATAAAATTAAATAGTTACGGAAAAAAATAAATTATAATTTCAACCTTATTTCAAAGCTCATAAAACAGCTATTTACACAAATTGCAATACAGTAGTCGCAGATTGAACATAATTCATAAATTCAACATGTAACTTGCATACCTCGGTGGCCTAGCGGTCAAAGACAGGTCGAAGATTTGACTTCTGCTTTAGTGAACCGGGTTCGTATCCGAAGAAAACGGAATATAAAATAGTAATAATAAAATGACATTTTTGGATGTTATTTCAATGGCCATGCTGGTTGTGAGGAATATTGCTTTGGAATTGGAATCTCAGACTTGTTGAGAAATAATAATATAACATCGTCGCATCAGTGAGATGGTAACTACTCTTCGCTAGTAATAATAGTTCAATGCGTGGGATTGCATAAATTTGAAGATTAGGTCGAACGAAGCTTCGATTCGGTTCTCTCGCTTACACTGGGGATGACAATATCCAATGTAAGATTAGGTAAAATATTTTTAGGACAGTCTAAATAAAAAAAATACTTTTACATTATTTTTGTAGAAGTAAGTGAAACCGGAGATATTGCATTTTCAGCCTTTGAGTGTGACACGATACCGGGGGGGATTATTTTCATTTAATTTGTAATTATTTTTTACTTAATTTATTATAAACTAACTTAAATAGTTGTAACTTTCTTCATTGTTATTTTATAGTAAGTTGTTGTTTATTCAATAAACAGGTAATTTACAGCGACATTGCTCATTCATCTTGTTGCTAAAAAATCTGTACTTAGGGGGTAGATTTTATGATCGAACTTACTCACACATTCACATGTCATATATTCTACTTAACGTTCATGTCGATACTCAACACGCATAGACGTGTGCGTGGCTGTGCTAACCGCATTATTTTGCTGTGTGTACCTACCTACCGCATTGTATCGAGCAATCTGTGTCACACTAATTGTGTTAAATGGGAGAATGCGAGAGACGGTAGGAGACGATTTGACACGAAGTTCGGATTTCAAATTTGAAGTAGGTAGACCCCGGATCGAGAAGTTCCAGGAGTGTGATTCTGTAAACGTCCCTCGATTGTGAAATGATTGCTGCGCTCGGGGGCCAATCCTCATACCTACCTCGAAATAGAAGTAGGTATAATCTCGGAGAGCAGTTCAAAGAATAAGTAAGAATAGTGTAAGGATTGATGGACTACTTACAACATAATTCGAAGTGCGTATTGTACCGTCCCTCTCATCCTCCCATTAATGATTATTGGTGATGAGTGGAATGGCACAAAATTAACTTCGAATCTTTAACTTCAACACTGCAGCAGTAGCTAGGAGATTAATTGCGTGATGGTGAGTGTAAACCGATTCCACCTGCTGTTTTAGTAAAGCCGTCTTGGTATCATCTCTCTGCCACCGAATTTGCAATGTTGTGGTGGACGTTTGTTACATCAGCTGAATTGAGTTAAGTCGAGTTGAATTAGTTTGGTTACGTTAAGCCAACTTTGACTGTTTTCCCAATGTTAGAATCGATGCCTACAATAAAATTGTAATAATAATTAATATGAGAAGGTAAACATAACTATAAATGTTAATAGCAAGAGCGGGAAGAGCTCCATAAGTGCCTACACTAAGATGCGTGGGAATGATTAAAAATAAAGATTGATGGTCTGCCTGATCTTTTATTTTTTAATTTCACTGTACGTACCTACATTATTCCGACGTTTAGTAAAGAATATTTAAATTGATGGACTACTAAGTCCTTCAATTTAATTGCTAAAATCATGGTACCAACATGGTACTCCGAACACAACAAAGTAAACGCATGTTTTGTGTTGTTACACTGTTATTTGGCTGCATGGCTGAAATTCTTTATCCTGTGCCCGGCTGAAAGAATTAAAAACAAACCACCTGTACTTGTCAATGTCAATGTCAGCTGTTATGTCACGCCGTAGAATTTCTAGCGCAATTTGTGCAAAACAATTCATAATAATTACAAAGTATTATGGTGCGCTTAAAATTAGCTAGTATATTATAGTGTTAACTTAAATATGTTCTTGTTTCAAATATTTGCGCATCAATATGCGTAAACCGTTGCGTATCTTCCGCTGCGAATAATGCCCCCTCAAGCGCTAGGAGCATTTTCGAATGGTTGGGCAATTGATACAGCTGCTCCTATTGACCCGAGCCACGATAAGGCTGATAATGAAGTAAGTTGGCCCCCTGCGGAGTTGTTTGTCGTAGCAATGACGATAATTGTGATGACCTTTGCAGTCCCTGGCTATATTTTCCTCTCGGCTGCAAGAGTCACTGAAATGTCGTCATTTAAGCCTATTTGTTGCTGCTTGGTATGTAAGTGGCCAGTTAGCTTTGTGGCGTCACGAGATTGTCTACTTTGCAGTTTTGAAGAAGTTTTGCAGAACTTTTTTAAAGATGGAATTTTGCACTCAGGTAAGGTTTTTTTTTATTGGAATCTTGCCCTTTGGGCATTATAAATATAGATGCCAGTATTGTCAAGGTTATACAACAATTCTAAACAATATTATGCCATTTATTTTAAAGAAATTGGCCTATTATTGTATTAAAAAATGGAGAAGATTAATTTTGAAACTCTGCCCTCTAATAAATGTAGGTTTGTTGATTGCTCATTATTTATCTGTGTGTGGTTGCTAGTCGAGAATAAATATTAACTAAAAAACTGTATCGGAGAAGCACTTAAGATTAAAATAATGTTTTAAATATTTGGGACTATCTTACTTGCCTAAATGGAATTGTTACATAATAAGTTTACTAGTAACCATGCCAACTATACCTTTATACTTGTATGTCCTCATGTACTTCCTTAAGTACAAACTGAGAATAAGAATAACTGCCGAATGTACTTTATGAAGTATGAAGTACAAAATGATAAATGAAAAAGTAACTTTAAATATTGCAAAATTAAATACTGTCACATAACTGGGAATCTGTAACTCGGTCTTATGCACTACACCTGTTATAAAAAGTCGGGACTTACAAGGTTAAATTCAACTCCACTAATGTTGACAAAAGCGTAGCACTTTTTCGGAGTATGAAACCTTGTCTGTCTGTGGAGTATAAAAACAGATGGAGCCTTTTGTTTTGTTATTTGAACACAGCTATTACCTCATTTTATTATATATTTGGTTTCATTACAATATTTGCTTTAGAAAGATATTACTACTAGGCTACCAGGGCCTTCATTTTTCATACCCAAAGTGGCCAATAAGACCATTAATAAAGGCTCTGACAGCGTTTGAGTGTTTTCCAAAGAAAAGCCCACATGATCATTTTTTCAAAAATTAAAATATTTTGGATTTTTCTTACTCAGAATCATTTAACCTATTGATTCTCATACAAGAAAGTCTGTCCCAGATTTAACTATGAAATTTATTTTCCTGTTAGTCATGTTCCATACATACTTTTTTTTTTTTTTTTTTACTTCATAATAAAAATTTTAATTTTAAGAAGTCTGCAACAGATTTTGAGATTTTGCAAGGGCGGCAAAAATTCAGCCTATACCTTGAAAATTTGTAAATCCGCCACTACATACACCTATATTACAAAAAGTGACGAACTGGAATGGAAATTTTGGGACACATTTTTTCTTGTATGAGATTGAATAGATAGGGTAAACGATTCTGAGTAAGAAAAACCCAAAGTATTTAAATTGTTACTGCAAACTTTTTTTTTGGAAAAACTCTTGATCCATAATAGACTGAATAAAGCAATTTTTACTTTCGGACTTTTTTCCATGCTGGTCTGGGAGCAAAGAAAAAACATAGAATATACTAGTTGCTTCTCTACCCGCGCAGATGGTAAAAGGTCATCGAGGGAATGGGCGATAATCATAGGAATCATGTTATAGGCAATGAGGCTAGCAACCCATCACTATTTTGATTTCATTTTTCACCTATACGCCCACAATCTTGCTAAATGTGGCCTGTAGGTATCTGTTACCTAAGGCTCTGTCTACCCCGTAAGGGATAAAGACGTGATTTGTGTATGTATGTATGTATTACTTTCGGAATTTGGAAGTTGTATTTTTCGTAGGTAGTTATGTAACTTTACTAGTAACTTAATAAAAAAATACACTTCTGTTTTTTGTTGTATCAGTTGGGTCATCTTAATTTAAGTCTGCTTCATTCATACTAAGGTATGAACTAACAAAACGTACCTTACTTACTGCCTATACACAAAGTCTAATTTGTAAACGTGCTTCCTATGGTTTTTGTATTATCACACATCAATGAATAACAATAATTGGCCAAGCGCGAGTTGCACTCGCTCAAGAAGAGTTCTGTATCAAAATAATTCCTTTAGTTAAATCGATTTTATTTTTATTATTAACTAAATTTATGGTAGTGTAGTGAAATCAGCCATATCAATTGCTCAGTGAAAATTCTAGAATCTACCAATAACCGCAATAAGACCGAATCTTAAACAAAAAAAAATCCTTTGACTTTGTTTTATATTTATTACTTGTTATTATAATAGCAGCTAAATTAGTTAGTAATACACACATACACACATTCTGTGTAATTTTCAAGTGTGTAACTGTTATGGTTCATAAGATACAGCCCTGTGGCGGACGAACGGACAGACGGCCAGACGAACGGACGGAAGATTGGAGAATGAAAGAATCTTATTCAGGGTCCAACCGGATCGCTAATCCTGCAGTTGGTGATATTACTGGCACATCTACTCATTTGGTGAGACACTAGTTTGCTGGTCTTAAAAAAAAGGCCCCTTGGCACTTATTGGCATTAAATAAGTGGCGTGCAGAGGGTGGTCGCAAAGGTAGGCAAAGGTAGGCAGCGGCAGGCACCGGGAAGGCCGCGGTGACACCCTCATGCTCCCGCGGCGCCCTCCAAATGGCAGAGAGGGAATACCGGTGGGTTTTTAGTGGGTATGCCTCCCCCGCCTCCTTCCACTCGGGAGGGGGGCCGGGGAGGAGAGTCCTACATAACTTCCGCGCCGTCCCAACGGCGCGGTCGTAGCTACCTATACGTCACGCATTTTCCCACCGCAAAAAAAAAAACAAAAAAGGCATCGCTTTTCACGCTACGATTTTGATGCACGACTTTGGCGACTGTCCGCTGTACGCCCTAGCTTGTTGCTTACAGAACCTTGGCAAGTATACCTATTCTGTCAATTGGGCTAATAGCCAATAAGATGATAAAAATATTATCATTTATGTTTATTTCTTAAGGCCAGGTATTCCGGCGAAAGTAGGCATTTAGCGCTGTCGCGACCGCGCGTCAAATACATCGCGCGGGCTCAGCGACTGTGAACTCTCATGACCCGGCAGCGTCACAGTGTAGAAATAAAACTTTATTTTGACTTTAGTAACGCATTTATTATGATCAATCTTTAGTAACTACCTAATTAATATGAATTTGAATAAATAGGTAATAAAAGAATAATTAATAGTCAAACTTACAGTATTACAACAACCCTGAAAAATCCTTATTTAATTAGATATTTTGTTACTATGGGCCTTAAATGCCTGAAATAATTGATAGGTATATTATTATCTATGAAACAACCAAAATTGAACCAAAGAAACATGTGTCTCAATACATACCTAGGGTGCTTTGGGGTAATTGCGAAATTGGGTATATTCCGAAAGTTTATAATAAATACCAAACGCCGCGATATTCTCTTACTGGCTACATTGCTTTAAACGCCATTGTCGCCGATAGGCCTTGATGCTCCAATCGCCGTTCGTCGCTGCTAGCGTGTGTGAGCAACGTGTCATCTCGACAGACAAGTGGTTTTCGCGCCTTTTTGGGTGATTCGCAATAACCCCAACACTCTTTTCTCGGAACCCAGGTAGGTTATTAAAATAATTGTTTTTTAGTATTAAAGATTATCGTTTTTTACTAATGATTGCAGGGAACACGAAGTCCGAGTGATTTTTTTTATTTAGTTTCGGAAATACCCCTCTGGGGTTATTACGATATACATATAACCCAATCTAATATTTTCATAGAAATGGCCAGTGGTTCTCAAACTAGGTATTTAGGACAAAGAAATATTAAAATATGTCAGGTCCATATTTTCTTGCAATATTCATTCTTAAGGTGTTATAATGACAATTCAAATTTTCTTCTATGCACTGTTAAAATCGTCGGTATTCTTATTCATTCTTTCAACTTAATCCATCCATCCATACGTAATAGTAGGGCATTTCACATTAAGGTCACTTAGGCGAATGCTAAATTTAGTGTAATATTGTACCAAATTAATCACCAGCGGCTTCTTTTTCAGAGTCATTGTGCCTCGAATGTATGTCAGAAAAAGAATAAAAATATAAACGTCTCAAGATTTGGCTACAGCCGTGGTTCTATTACGTTTAAGTTTTTTGTAAAACATTAAAGTTATTGCTCAGTTAAATGAGATTTTTTACAACTTTAAATAATACATATCTGTATGAAATGTTGAGAATCACTTCCTTGTACCGGGGTAAATCCGAAGTAATCTATCCGAAATGACCATAAAAGCGAAACTATTACAAAGTTACAAATATTACAGTAAGGGGCAATTACAAATGAAAAATAATTATAAACCATCAGTTTATAAGTAGTAAGGTCTACTTTTCAACTATTTCGGAATTACCCGGCCATATCTCGTATTTCCCCCAAATGTTCGAAAACGGGACACATTACAATAAATATGCATAAACAACACACAACAGCGTATTTCTGTGTGTAATGTCTACTAACCATAAGTATTTCCAAGAGTTACGAAAATAAAGGCAGCAAAATTGATGTCGTATACTCAACTTGTAAAAATTTCTATCGTAATTACCCCAATGCACCTTATTTAGTTCATTACGGTGAAACTAAAGCACACACGTACGCGTGACAATAATTCGAATAACAAACTTAAGAGTACCTACATAAGTTGCGCGCAAAACTAGATCTAGGGTTTGTCTTCGTCATCTACACCCTGTATAAATATAACACAAATAGATAGAAATTAGCATGATCTCTTAAACAAATCGAGTAAGGTGCATTGGGGTAATTACGATAGAAATTTTGACGAGTTTAGTACACGACATCATTTCAGTGAAAAAATCATTCTATTTTTAAATTTTCTGCCTTTATTTTCGTAACTCTTGAAAATTGGTGAACAAAAAAAATACGCTCTTGTTTCTTTTTTATGCATATTTATTGTCATGTCTCCCGTTTTTGGACATTTGGGGGAAATACGAAATATGGCCGGGTAATTCCGAAATAGTTGAAAAGTAGACATTACTACTTATAAACTGATGGTTTATTTATTTTTCATTTTGTAATTACCCCTTACTTGTAATATTTGTAACTTTGTTAATAGTTTCGCTTTTACGGTTATTTCGAATAGATTCGATTTACCCCGGTAAAAGGAAGTGGTTCTCAACATTTTGTACAGATACGTATTATTTTAAGTAATAAAAAAACTCATTTAACTGAGAAATAACTTTATTGTTTTACAAAAAACTTAAACGTAATAGAACCACGGCCGTAGCCAAATCTTGAGACGTATATATAATAATAATAATAATAATATAGCCTTTTTATTCCGAATTCGCTACAGTTTCATTTTTTTTTGTTGTTGTTTTATTATTAAATTGTCGCGTAATTCGGCGTGCCTCATGGCATAGGCCTCCTCCGTGTATTGGAGGGTTTGGGCTATAGTTCCCACGCGCGCCCAGTGCGGATTGGGAACTTAACACACACCATTGAATTTCTTCGCTGATGTGTGCAAGGTTTCCTCACGATGTTTTCCTTCACCGAAAAGCTCATAGCAAATTTCAAATGTAATTTTCGCACATAAATTCCGAAAAACTCAGAGGTGCGCGCCCGGGATTTGAACCCACGACACTCTGCTTGAGAGGCCACAGATTAAACCACTAGGCTACCACGACGTATGTATATTGTTATTCTATTTGTGACATACATTCGAGGCATAATGACCCTGAAAAAGAAGCCGCTGGTGATTAATTTGGTACAATATTACACACTAAATTTAGCCCGCGCATTCGCCTATGTGACTTTATGTGAAATGTCCTACTATTATGTATGGATGGATGGATTAAGTTGAAAGAATGAATGAGAATAACGACGATTTTAATACAGTACTATGTACATAGAAGAAAATTTAGATTGTCATTATAATACCTTAAGATACCTTATATAATAATACCTTGAAATATTTATTTATCCTAAATACCTAGTTCGAGAACCACTGGCCATTTCTATGAAAATATTAGGTTGGGTTATATGTGTATCGTAATAACCCCAGAGGGGTATTTCCGAAACTAAATAAAAAACATCACTCGGACTTCGTGTTCCCTGCAATCAATAGTAAAAAACGATAATCTATAATACCTACTAAAAAACTATTATTTTTATAACTTACCTGGGTTCCAAGAAAAGAGTGTTGGGGTTATTGCGAATCACCCAAAAAGGCGCGAAAATCACTTGTCTATCGAGATGGCATGTCGCTCACACACGCTAGCAGCGACAAACGGCGATTGGAGCATCAAAGCCAAAGCAATGTAGCCAGTAAGAGAATATCGCGGCGTTTGGTATTTATTATTATAAACTTTCGGAATATATACCCAATTTCGCAATTACCCCAAAGCACCCTATATCGTTTCAGTCTTCGTCATCGCGTTAAATATACCTACCCGGTATATTTGGGTTGTTTATTACAGCGGCAATGTCCTTGTCTGTTTCTTGAGGTTGCCCCAGTGACCTACACTAAAAAGTAAATGGAGTAATTGTATTTACTTACATAGTTACTTTACGTTTTCAAACGGCGGGCAGAGGTACCGATAGAGACAAAATATGCATTATCAAAAATCGTAGCGATCTTCAGTTGTTATACTGATATTTTTATACTATGGCACTATGACCGTAATTTTAAGCATAATATTTTTATAAATTATCTACCAATCAGAAATGGAGATAAAATGAAATATAATTTAACTTATTCAATTTCGATATGCTGTCGACAAAATTATATTAATATTTACTTCGTCACATAATCTTTGGAGTGCATTCTTTTTATTTGTTATTTTTATAGCTTTGCACGACTTTTTTCGTTTGCGTTGTTTATTGCCCATCATAAATAACTTTCAACAATTATATAAATTCGTCAAAAACTGCGTCTTTGGTGCACGAAACTGTCGCGGATAAAACTGACACAGGTCCGTCGTCCGCAAGCGCCAGCGCGCGACTGATCGGGCTTGCCGAGCCTCCGCGCTCGCACATTTTGTAGGTATTTGGACATAGTAATTAAGATAATCATTTTATCTGTTCAAACTCTGCGAATTTGTCTACAAATATGTAATGGCTTTAGTTTAGTACAAAATTTTAATTAAAAATGTCAATAGTTTAGTCATAATATTGAAAATGCTTTACGAAAAGAGGTAACTTTGGATTTTTTTTCTATCGAGTCAAGTTCATTAGATCGTGTAACTGAATGCGACTTTGTCTATACTATATCCTTAAGTAATACATATATTTTTTTCAGATTTTTAAACCCTATTTTCTACGTCTGAGATGGTTTTTAAAAACTCTAAAACGCGGCCTCTGTTGGACTACCTAGCCTTAATTATGAACTCTCACGACCTTTGGTTTTGCTTGATCATGTGATGGAAGAGTGAAAAATGGTTAGACATAATAAGCTGTTGGTGTGCGAAATCATTATTAAAAAAATCGTAAACACGGAAACTTAGTTGATTAATTAATGGCCATCCGTACTAATACTATGTATGCGAAAGTGTCTGTCACCTCTTCACGCTTAAGCCGCTGAACCGACTTAGTTGAAATTTTGTATAGAGATAGTTTCAGTTCCGGAGAGGGACATATGGAATAGCTTTTTCCCGTAAAATTGCATAGTTGCCGCGGTATCGCATTTTTTATTATTCTATTAAATCGTCTACCCTGACGTTTTACGTATATCTCCATGTTTGGCATAAGCAACCGTGACTTCCTTTGTCAGCCTTAAGCCTGATCTGACGACGGTTTGGCAACGTTTGATTTGTATAGGATACATAGCTGGCAACGTCGCTTTGTCCCAGTGTGTTAGGTCCCTCAAACTACCATAGACGGTCTGCTTAGGAACAGTAGAGACCAATGGCATAAGAGCAGTCGTGTTATGGTCGGAGTCAACGGAGTCAACGGTCGGAGTTTTGTATTAAAACTGCAGATCACCCCAACAGCGATCGCTTAAAGTTGTGGCACGGTGCTCTAAACAGTCCGCCAATGGCCGACCTTAGACGGCAGCATGGACCATTCACGTAGCTTGAATACCACGTCACATTGCCATATTAAATAACCTTGGTATATAGCCTAGTGTTTTGGCCTATGACCTTCCAAGCAGAGCGTCGTGGTTTCGAACACGGGTCCACCTCTTAAGCTGTTCCAAATTTAATGGTGTGCGTGAAGTTCCCTAACTGGGCCCGGGTGGGGTGTAACCCAAGCCCCACTCATTCGGAGGCCTGTACTCGGCAGATAATGGGATGTATATAGGCTAGAGAATGATTACCTCAGGAGAGCGGAGCGATGTGGAATACAACTACATACCTACTTAATGTGATTGGTCGGATGTGACTGGTCCGCCGACAAGAGATAGTATGCCAAGCGATGACGCTGACGTCGATATTCTAGATGTGCAAATTCATCATCATCATGAATCATCAATACCTAAATATCGATCTGGTACATGATCGGTGGGTGTGGCACTGGCGCCCGATGCTATTGTTTTTGATTGAAGTCGCTGTGTACTTAAAGTCATGACAATGACGGTTGTTTTCACCACAAACTTTATCATAAACATGTTTTTATTACAACTAAATATAGATCTTGTACACGCGCGTGCGCTCCTTTACTTGTTTATCCATGATAAGGTAGATATGTCTATGGGTACTGAACTTTTACACAATAATTAGCTAACTTTATTATTTTTAAAATACTTACAACCTTCATGCCCACTCTTAAATTTATTTAAATTGTATGCGTTATCTCAAAAGAACACGGGAGTTATTATTTGTTTCTCCTATCTCTGTCACAATATTTAAATAAAATAGCAATTAATGTCTTGGTGGTCAGACTTATTGCAAACATACGATTGGCGAGGGCTCTGATTTTTTTTCAAAAAGGTGTATCGTCGTTCGGGTTACACTTTAAATCCGAACCCTGTGCGCATGTCTATTAGGTTCTTTAGCAAGTTTTTGCATTATCGTATAATTGCTTCGCATTTGCACTTGGTTATCGCGGAGTGGTACAGGGTCTATATTGATACCGGCGACTCCTTACCCCCTGCAGACGGCACGGATATCATGTTTATCAGAGGGGGTACGACCTAATGCCTCGATCACCCGTCGTTTGTAGATAAAGAAACTTATATAAACGCGCAACACATGCCTACGAACATTCAGTACGTTGTTACGCGTCCCTCTGTGCACACGTTACATTTATATACTTACCGGAATCTAGCGAAACTTTACTCCAATTTTCAATTGTTTATTCGTCTTACTAATGGCTAAATTCGAAAGTGATTTTCTCTCCCCCAACTATTAGTTCGTTTTGTGGTGCGTGGAAACAAAAGACTGTATAAAGCGAAGATAGTTCTTTTAGCTCCTGTGGATCGTAATTCACAGGTTTCTACGATTAAGGCTGATAGTAGCATACATGTATTTCTTTTCGAGCGAGCTTTTCCAAAAAATGACCATTACTCTTTGGTTCCGTATCAATCCTATCTACTACTCCGACTACTCGGATACGATCTAGGCCTCCATCTAAAGAGTTTCTCCAGATCTTACTGCCATTGGCTTTACAATTTCGAATACTACAAGTTCGGCGTGTATTCCAAAGATATTACCTGACAGCGAACATAAACTTCCATTATGGATATCGTGGCTAATGTAAGTAAAACATCGCAATTTAAGCATTATCTTTTCAAGAGGCCAAAGTGTATCTCATCTTATTTCGTACCGATTTAACAAAACTTCGAAGATACACGTAGAATCTCGAACACAACTGCGATGTCATAATCTAATGATTATTATGTATCTGTGTTAATTACTGCAGTCCTCTCCTTACAAAGGGGAATCGGCATAGGTTGCAAATTATTTGGTGCAATAAGATGGTGTCCAAAGGTTGCTAAGTCCTTTCCATCGATGATTATTTTTTACTGACGTTATATCTTTATTGTCCACAGTATCACCCAGTGTTCAAAGCGTTCCTGGCTGGTTCCTTCTCCGGGACTTTCAGCACTGTGCTTCTTCAACCATTGGACTTGGTGAAGACCCGTCTCCAGAATCCTGGTCACTTGGTGGCTGCGACTAACGTCAAGTGAGTAGACTTACAGCTTCCTCTCTTTCTTTTCAAGCCGGAGACGTCCATTCTTGAATATAGGCAGGATAGAATTTGTAGACTTAAATCTTCAATTAACAGACGTCACATTAGCAAGTGCATAGTCATTTATCAGATTATAGGTTTTCGATAATTCTACTTAATTATCAGATTTGAATTTCTTATCATCTAAATAAATTACCGTATTGTTCAAAAAATGACGGCGTACCCATTTGGATTGTTTAGATTAAAATTAACGGATGCCTTTCACGTTCAAAACAATGAGAATAATGAGAATGACTTCATTTTACTTGATGAGGCATTGGCTGCAAAAAATGTTTCAACACCTGTTTAAAAGAATCTTTCTTTCACGATCTATCATCGATCACATTATTTACTTAAAAACCTATATGAATAGGTACCAAGGAAATTGGAATACAGTTGCATAACGTGAAGAGCTCGTGTTTGCTAACAAATAAAGGTTATCATTATCAAAGGTCGAGTTAACAGATCATTTGCACTTTAAAACGTCTATCACGATGCGTCACATGCTCACGATTTTAATAGGAGCCTAAGTACTTTCTGTTTGACCCTAGAGGCCACTGCGTTTTTAAGTATTTGTATAGTCGTTGCTCGCATGTTCGCTTTTGGATTAAGACACACATCAAATTTCAACTCGGATGTCTTCCTAACACGATATTTAACCATTTAGCAGATGAAAATGTCTGCTTCAGCAACTGAACCTGCGGGTCATATCAAAATGGTTACCTTCGAAACTCTGATGCTCCTCCCAACTAGGATGCTCCCGTCCAAATTATCTCGACTCATCAGGCGTAATCGTGCAACTTAAAGCCATGGCCACATCGCCAGCTAGAGTAGCCAAACAATTCATATAGAAACTGTCACTTACTTTCGACGCCTTGGCGTCGTCTATTTTATATAGGATACGTGGCTGACGACGTTGTCTTAGGGTCTTGGTGAGGCAGAGCTCTTACAATCTTAGATCCACTGCTAACCACGACTCATTTTATTTCCAGTGGCCGCATCCAGCCTGGCATGATCACAATCTTCGCCAACATAGTCCGTCAAGAGCAGATAGCGGGACTATGGCGTGGCATGGTGCCTTCGGTCGCCCGCTGCGTACCAGGCGTGGGACTATACTTCTCCTCCTTACACTGGCTGAAAGCCAAGATGGGCAAGACCAGGAATCAGGACTTGGGACCTTTGGAGGCTGTCGCTCTTGGCGTTGTCGCTAGGGCCATGAGCGGAGTGGCTCTCATACCAATGACTGTTATAAAGACACGGTAAGTTTCATTATTAATTTTTGATATTGTTCAATTGTTTAGATAAGTAATTTAACTCTATATTTGCGCTATAGTGCGCTAAAATAGCATTCACAATTTCTTTCTACCCTTCTTGCGATTCTGAGCGTGGTAGATGATATGTCCTCAGTTGTGCTTTTGGTCAGATACGGCATAGGTGTCTAGGACTCGCAAGTATCATTGGAATAGGCACCATCATTAAACTATCCCAGTTATCTACCTATGGTCCAAGGTGGCCACAGCTCATGGTCTTAGTCTTGTGAGGCGGAAAGCGCCTACTAGATTGATCGTGCGCATAGTAGAAACACTAGGGTATTGATTGAACCTGGTCACTCAATAGCTGAGTCTTGACTGATAAGCCGCCTCAAACTGCCTCATGAGGCATGCTTTCATTTGACGCAATTCTCAAAATCGACCCGCAACTGGCTGCCTCTCGAGGCGGCTCGCTCAGTCAGGACCCTGCCAATGGACTAGACTGACAGGTTGATATGTCTGTTTTTACCGACCACCACACAATTAAGTATATAAGATAGCTACATTGTTGAAATCATTAGTAATTTTGTCATTTGTGAGTCCAGTGGGTAGTGTTGAATCTGAAAAAAATAGGTTGTTATTTTCAATCGAGTCGCACGTTCCAGACCGATTATGATAGCGATGGTCCGATTTATCTAATGACGTCTATAATACATAATTAATCGTTCATTGTATCTCAGATTATCATAAAATGCTGCGCAAAGTACGAACGCGGTCGAAACGCAGTAGCCTCTTTCTTATAATTTACATATAATGAGAATAAATTAATTAGCTTTTATTTTATTTCAGGTATGAGTCTGGCGTATACAAGTATACCAGTCTGACGGGTGCTTTCAAGGCCATTTACAATGCGGAAGGGCTGAAAGGGTTGTCTTGTGGGTTGGGCCCTACATTGGCAAGGGATGCACCCTTCTCCGGGCTGTATCTCATGTTCTACACTCAAACGAAACAGGCAGTGCCTAAAGGTAATTTTTTTTAGTGTGTTGCGTCTATTTTTCATAAAAAATTAAAATGGAAAGGGTTTTGGGCGTTTAGTTGTTTGAAACTTATTCCTGTGTTCTTTAAAGATGTGGTATCAAGTGGCGCAATGTATGATATGATATTAAGAATTTGGTAGAAAAACAAAATTGCTAAAGATAATTTAAATTTCATATCTGATAAGTATAACTTGTTTACTCTAGTATTTTTCCGGACAAACAAGTTATGATGGTAAAAAAAATATCAGATTCAGTGATATGTACGAAAACACGTCATTTTAATTTTCAATTGATTATTTTTATCGGTCTGGCTGGCAACTAAGTACGTTGACAAATAGCAGCCATTTGTGTTTGTAAAGTACATAAAGTATTCGTCATCGCGACAAAAACAAGTTTCGTTAAACAAAATAGAATCAACTTTTCAATACATAATATTCTTACGTGCCAGTATCTTTTTCTTTAATATGCTATGGCTTTAACATTTCAAAGCTGCCAGGAACATTTTTTCTTTTGTGGTGTGATGACTGTTATGGTTACTTAATTTGTTTTTTTTTTTCTTCAGAATGGCTCCAATCGCCAAGTGCGGCCAGTGCCATACATTTCTCATGCGGCATCGTGGCTGGAATAGCCGCGTCTCTCGCCACTAACCCTGCGGACGTTCTGAAGACCAAAATGCAGCTATACCCTGACAAGTTTCCGAATGCCTTTAGTGCTGCCTTATACGTTCATCAGGTAAATACCAAATTAAATACGCCATTATAATAATAAATTTTAGCCGTTTTATTCACCAAGGAAATGTAGTACCAATAAATCATTAATTTATAGTCTCATTTTCCCTTATCGTACGGTTATTGACCAACTGTAGGCCATTTGAGATATAAATTAAAACATCATAGTATGGCCAGTCTCGTTGCGCCTGGCAACACAGATAATGCATCAATGTCGAATATTGAACTTCCTCGATAAAGAACTTTAAATAGCCTTATTTTTACCGTGTCTGGTTTTATACTCCTGAAGTCGAAGTTCCGTGTCGTGCTGTCCCGCTTACACATATAACGTTCAATAGGAGCACTTGTTTAGCATTTTTGCTCGTGCCATGTAAGCGCCGTCTGAAACTTAACTCAACCTTTTAGTTTAGCTCCGCAATTCTTTTGTTTCCTATCAATGCTAACAAGTTTTTTTTTTCAGACTTATGGCATCAAAGGGTACTTCAAAGGAGCTGTGCCAAGGATGCTCCGCAGAACTCTAATGGCCGCCATGGCTTGGACGATCTTCGAGGAAGTCACTAGGTCAATAGGTTTAAAATGATCACAAATTATTTTAAGACAGTCGGAGTGGGTGGTTCCACGTTTTGAAAATCTGTTATGACTGTGCGACAGTCATTTGTTTTGTTTTTTTTTCCAACGCGCTCGATGTGGACGCGAGCAATGTAATCGAACCGTGTAAAATTCAATTTTGTTTATCTTCTCTAGCCAGTGTTGGAATTGAAAAGATAGATAGGTAGTCCTTTTATCGAATATACAAATCAATTGTTTTTTTATTACTTGTGTATTTAGTTTTCGATTGTTATTGTAATCCGATGAAAGGTGTGATTTTTCGGGTGCAACGTTCCTGTATTTAGATCGTAGACACTATTTAGTACTTATACTCGTTTCTTTTATTTCTTAAGAATCAGTGTTTGTAAATAATGTAGTCCTTGATCGTTACTTGTAGAAATAACCTACAAATTATATTTACATGTTATATTTTGTTAATCATTTTGAATGTATATTTTGACTCAATAAAGCTTTGGGCACAAAAATGTTTAACGAAACCATTTATTTTACATATTTACATTGATTTTTCTATTAGTTCATATAAATTCTAGGCCTTCGTATTTGAGGTTTTCCACGAAGGTATCGTGTAGTAGGACTGTTCCGTCTGTACGGAAGGCTGATATGTATGTTGCCGTTTTCCCTTCGAATTCTGTAGTCTTCAGCGCCACAATGGCTGTATCTTTGGAGCCAGGAATGAACTTGAATGAAGAGAAGCCATGTTTCGGCTGCAACTTCGTTATCTGAAACAAACGTTAAGACTTAATTCCGTTCAGAAACGTTAAAAGTAATCGTTCCCAAACTCCCTGCAAAATTAATGGAATATTGTTCATAATTATAATACAATACAAAGTTACACATACATAATATAGTTATATAGTTTTATCTTATAATACAGTATGCTTGTAAGTTTTCGGTCAGAAAATCCGTCTCGAACGCGTTTGCGTTAAAATGTCAAATAGATACAATGGGAATAGTTTGTTGCCGTTTCGATCCGCAAGTGGCGCTGCCACAGAACAAGGCGCTGCCTTTTTTCCATAGTAATTGTGTGCAGAACGGCTATGTTTATTTATTCGCAACAATAAAATTGTAACGTTAGAATTAAGTTTGGCCGTGTACATAGTTATAAGTTATTAAGTAAATAAATAATCTTAGTGTTCATTCATTCATTCGTTCCAGCGTACCTAACAGGCGTCCAGGTAAACCTAAATAAATAGGAATTATAAATAGATCATTAAACAGACGCTTGTTAGATGCGCACAGTGCCAGCATCGAGTCGCGACTGAGGGCGACCGCGGGGCGTGCACGTTATATATTTATACCCAGGGGTCGGGGGAAGAGGGACGTAAATATATCGCGGTGCGCGCGGTCCGTCGCGCTCAGTCGACGTATAACTCTCGGGCGATGCAGACTGCAGTGGAATGAATGGACCAATAATAAGTATATATGTAAGCTTCAATAGTTTAAGGTAAAATAACTCAGTAAATTTAGGATTGTTACACAATAAAGATGATCGGTGGAGGGAGGAGCAGAGCATGGTGGTGGGGATAAGCCACCGAATAAAAAGGGGCACATATCTCCGTAAAAATCATTAGAATAATAGAAATCAAGATACACTCCGACCACCACGCCGCTCCTGAAACAAGCTCTCCACCTTCAAGTACCGACTTTCGAGTTTTCTTCGAACCAAATAGGTGCATCCCGCACATTGTGGTCCATTCGAACCGGATCGAAGAAAGAAATTGAAGAAATGCCTGTTACAAGATCCTCGAAAAAGAAGGCAGCTGGGAAAATTCTATTCGGGTCGGAGCCAGCGGACGAGATTAACGCCGAAACGTCCGTAACCGCCGCCCAGTCATCGCGCAGCGCGAGCGCGAGGCAACTTAAAACCGAAGAGGATCAGTCGAACGTGGCAGAGGGCATCACACGGGACCCCCCACAGTCTACACCTGCGCCCCAGCAGGTGGTTCCGCCAAATAACCCACAGACAACCCCTGCGCCACCCCCGCGATCCACGAAGACAACATCAAGCCAAAAAGCGAAGCGCCTCGCCATAGCACGGGAAGAGTTGCTACAAATTGAATTGAAGCTCGCAAGAGCGCGCATAGAAGCCATAGAAGCCGAAATGAGCGAAGATGACGAAAATGCACTTCCGTTGAATCGTTATCCAGACCAGCGGGTGGACGAGTGGCTCGAATCTAACCAGAAGCACATGCCTGCTGTGCCCTCAATCACCGCCGCCGCGGTGCCGCCGCCCGTAGGGGACGCACAACTCTTTGCCGACGCTCCTCATTTCAAGCCTGCTGCGCCCTCAATCACCGCCGCCGCGGTGCCGCCGCCCGTAGGGGACGCACAATTCTTCGCCGCCGCTCCTCATTTTAAGCCCGTTGCGCCCTTAATCACCGCCGCCGCGGTGCCGCCGCCCGTAGGGGACGCACAACTCTTTGCCGCCGCTCCTCATTTCAAGCCTGCTGCGCCCTCAATCACCGCCGCCGCGGTGCCGCCGCCCGTAGGGGACGCACAACTCTTCGCCGCCGCTCCTCATTTCAAGCCCGTTGCGCCCTTAATCACCGCCGCCGCGGTGCCGCCGCCCGTAGGGGACGCACAACTCTTCGCCGCCGCTCCTCAATTCAAGCCTATTGCGCCCTCAATCACCGCCGCCGCGGTGCCGCCGCCCGTAGGGGACGCACAATTCTTCGCCGACGCTCCTCCATTCAAGCCTGTTGCGCCCTCGATCACCGCCGCCGCGGTGCCGCCGCCCGTAGGGGACGCACAACTCTTCGCCGCCGCTCCTCATTTCAAGCCCGTTGCGCCCTCAATCACCGCCGCCGCGGTGCCGCCGCCCGTAGGGGACGCACAACTCTTCGCCGCCGCTCCTCATTTCAAGCCCGTTGCGCCCTCAATCACCGCCGCCGCGGTGCCGCCGCCCGTAGGGGAACTCTTCGCCGCTGCTTCTCACTTCATGCCCTTTGCGCCCCCCACCACCGCCGCCGCAGTACCCCCTCCAGGGAACACACAACTCGATGCCACCGCGCCTCGATTTATTCCTGCGCAAAATAATGAAGAAAGAAACAAAGCAACATACTACACGTATCCAAGAGCAACCGAATCGAATCACCGCAGCGTCGATATCGCCGAATTAGCGTCTGCCATCGCGATCGCCGCACGGGCCGGTCACAGTTATACTTCACGATACAATATTGAGCTGCCGCAGTTTAACGGAGCGTATCAAGATTGGCTATCCTTTCGAGCCGCCTACACGGAGTCAGCGCCATCTTACAACGATACCGACAACGTGGCAAGATTGCGAAGAAGTCTTAAAGGAAGAGCTAAGGAAGCAGTAGAAAATCTTCTTATCTACAATGCACGAGCCGAAGACATTATTAAAACTTTAGAAGCACGCTTCGGTCGCCCAGACTCCATCGCATTTGCTGAACTCGAGCGACTTCGCGCCTTGCCCCGCCTCACCGATTCGGCGCGAGACATCTGCGTATTTGCAAGCCGTGTGGCTAACTCACTGGCCGCACTCAAGGCGCTGAATCGAGCCCATTACCTCTACAAACCCAGAAACAACAAAAACCGTCTTAGAAAAGCTCACGCCAAACCTGCGCTATAGATGGTTTGACTACGCAGCCATGCAGCACACAGAAGAACCAGACCTGTTGAAGTTAGCCACATTTCTTCAACGCGAAGCGGACTATTGCGCGCCGTACGCTTTGCCAGAGAGCGTTGAACGGCCAGAATTACCGGTAAAAAAGACACACAAAACTTTCGTCGCTACGAGCACAGACAAGCCGCCACACAAATGTGCATGTTGCAGCTCCACCGGGCACTACATCGACAAGTGCCCGAAGTACGCCCAAGAAAAGGTCGACGAACGATGGAAAATAGCAAAAGATAAACGGCTGTGTTTCCGTTGTTTGCGCTACAGACACAGATTGCATAATTGCAAACGCATCAAGTGCGAGCAAGACGGCTGCGAATATTTTCACCACAAACTGCTGCACTACAAAAAGCTCGAAAATAAAAACACAGATCAAGCCGATAAAGAAAAAGAAGCCGTAACATCGACATGGACTTCCAAGGCCACTCATGCCTATTTGAAAGTAGCGCCGATCGAGATCTCAGGACCGGCGGGAGTTGCGCACACATATGCGTTACTCGACGACGGCTCAACGATCACACTCATTCATGAAGATATCGCCCAACAAGTCGGTCTCGACGGCCCCATAGTCCCACTACAAATAGAAGCCATCACTAGTCAGAAGATCAACGCATCGAAATCTCGCCGGGTCTCGCTCAACGTACGCGGCACGACAGAAAATAAATATAAAATTTACGCGCGCACTATAGACGACCTCTGCTTGTCACCACAAACAATAAAGGATGAAGATCTTCAGACATGCGAACATCTATATGACATTGAAGACCATCTTAAATACACGTCGGCGGTACCCAAGGTGCTCATTGGGCAGGATAACTGGCACTTACTGGTCAGCAGCGAGACGCGGCGGGGGCAGCGACATCAACCAATCGCGTCGCACACAGCACTTGGGTGGGTTCTTCACGGTGCTCACACTCGAAGTCTCGGGAGGCAGATACAAACAATAAACCATATATCTATGAAGGCTCAAGACGACGAAGAAATGAACAAACAATTAGCCGACTACTTCGCCCTCGAATCACTATTTATCGAGGCGAAGCGTCCACAGTCCGACGTAGAAGAAAAAGCGCTCGTCACGTTGTCGAATAAAATGACGACTACTGACGACGGCCACTACCAGGTGCCGCTATTGTGGAAGAGTGAAGATGTACAGCTGCCCGATAATTATGAAAATACTTTAAAACGCCTCCATAATATTGAAAAAAAACTCGACAGAGACGAGCAGCTGAAGAAACGCTATAATCAAGAGATGGAAGCCTTACTATCAAAGGGATACGCCGAGCCCGCGCCGCCTCGCAAAGAAAAAAAAGTATGGTATCTACCACATTTCGCCGTACTTAACCCGCTGAAGCCTAACAAAGTACGCATAGTACACGACGCCGCCGCTAAAACGAAAGAAGTATCGCTCAACGATCGCTTACTCACCGGTCCCGATCTACTACAATCCCTACCGGGCGTGCTTATGCGATTCCGCCAACATCCCATCGCTGTGGGCGCCGATATTCGCGAAATGTTCATGCAAGTAAAGATAAACCCAGAAGACAGAGATGCGCTGCGTTACCTGTGGAGGGGCGACTCGCGCGGCAACGCTCCGCCGCGCGAGTATAGAATGACGTCGCTAATATTTGGCGCGACGTGTTCGCCAGCCATAGCCATTTATGTAAAGAACGCGAACGCTCAAAAGTTTGAAGATACGCGCCCGAACGCAGCCCGAGCCATAGTAAGAAATCACTACGTCGACGATTATCTTCAAAGTTTTAAGACAGAAGCGGAAGCGATTAAAACAGCGAGCGACGTCCGGTACATCCATAAACAAGCACACTACGAATTACGCCAGTGGACTTCTAACTCGACACGAGTGTTAGAACGTCTTCAAGATTCGCCCGCCGATCCTACACATTTCGAATTAAATAAATACGAGATGAAAAATGAACGCGTGCTAGGACAAATATGGAAGCCGACGACAGACGAACTCGCCTTTAACTTGGACCTCACACGACTGCCACCGGGAGTTTTAGATAACGAGGAGCCAACGAAGAGACAAGTACTTAAGATCATGATGTCTGTTTACGATCCACTAGGGCTCGCCTCACCGGTGACAATCCAAGCAAAGAAAATACTGCAAGAAATTTGGCGGCGTGGTACGGGATGGGACGACAAGTTAGACCAGGACCTTGCTCAACAATGGGTCCAATGGACGCGACATTTAAAGGCTCTCCGTGACGTAGCTATACCACGCTACTACCCAGGTTACACCGACGCGTCATCACGTCAACTTCACACTTTCGTTGACGCGAGTGAAACCGCCTACACTTGCGCCTTGTACTGGCGCGTAACAACAGCTGACGGCACCATAGCTGTGTCACTTATCACAGCGAAGGCAAGAGTCGCACCTCTAAAGCTCACGTCGATCCCGCGACTAGAACTTCAAGCAGCGGTGCTGGGCAGTAAAATAGCTACAACGGTCATCGAAGAGCATGACAACAAGCCGGAAAACAAATTCTTTTGGACGGACAGCAAGACAGTTTTAGCATGGCTAAGGGCGGGCGCGCGATCTTATCGTCCGTTCGTGGCCCACCGTATAGCCACGATAGAAGAAAACAGCGCAATAAACGAGTGGCGCTGGGTGCCGACGAAGCAGAACATTGCCGACGAAGCGACAAGAGACGTACCACGTGACTTCGACGCACGCCATAACTGGTTCACCGGCCCCGAGTTCCTATACGAGGACGCGTCGAACTGGCCCACGGAACCCGAACGACGGCACATAGGAAATACGGGCGAAGAAAGAGTACATACTGTAACCGAAAAAAGCAACACCAAATCTTTCTCATGGTTACCGTCGCCGCAACGATATTCTAAGTGGGAACGGCTGACTCGCACGGTGGGACGAGTACTCCAATTCGTTGCCTTCTGCCGACCGCATCGTGAAAGAACGCACTACAAACGTACAAGAAAAAACAAACAGCAAGATCCAGATTGGTCGAGTCGCCACAAGCCCGACGCGCCAAAACAAACTCCACTGAAACAGCACTACATCGAAAAGTACATAATACTCGACGCCGCCTATATAATACAAGCCGAGCGGCTCATAATTCGCGCCAGTCAACACGAGTCATTCGGCGATGAATTGAACGCGCTGCAAAATAACAAACCGCCGTCTAAACACAGTCGCTTACGGCCTTTAGCGATTGAGTTAATCAACGGCGTCATCACATTGAAGACGCGTATCGACGCTGCTACGAACATAACCGAGCAACTGAAGCGCCCGCCTATACTTGACGGCACCCATGCAGCCGCCAAGCTATACATAGACTATATACATCGTCAGATGAATCATCAAGGCGTAGAAGCAACCATCAACGAATGTAAACAGTACTATTGTATCCTGCGACTCCGCCCGGTTGCAAGAATGGTGCTTCATCGCTGCCTGCCCTGCCGTATAAAGAAAGCGAAGCCGCCGGTGCCGCCCACGGGTAACCATCCGATCGCACGACTCGCACATCACCAGCGACCGTTCACCTACACTGGCGTGGATTACTTCGGCCCCGTCACAGTCACGGTCGGCCGTGGGACACAAAAAAGATACGTCGCTTTGTTTACGTGCCTCACTGTGCGCGCCGTACACCTCGAGGTCGCGCCCAGCCTGAGCGGGGACTCGGCGATCATGGCACTGCGCCGCATGATCGCGCGCCGAGGGTGCCCCACGGAGATATGGTCGGACAACGGAACGAACTTTCGCGCTGCGGATCGAGAAATACGTGAAGTATTTATCAAGGCCACACAACAGGGGGCATCGCAGCGCCTCATCACATGGCGCTTTATTCCAGCCGGGGCCCCATTCATGGGCGGGGCCTGGGAACGGATGGTATCCGCTATAAAAAGGGCCCTATACGCCGTGCTGAAGGAGCGACGCCCGAGCGACGAGACGCTGATCACCCTACTCGCCGAGGCGGAGTACACTGTAAATAACCGCCCACTTACGCACGTTCCCGTGGAACCTAACGAACCCGAAGCCATCACGCCGAACCATTTCCTGCTCGGCGGGTCGGCGCGCGAGCCAACCACCACAGGCCCCTTCGATGACTCCACACTCATGGGCCGCGCGACATGGCGGACATCCCAACGCCTTGCGGACCACTTCTGGGGCCGCTGGATGCGGGAGTACCTGCCGGCACTCCAATACCGGCGGGAGCCCTATGGCCGCGGGCCGCCAGTCGCCCTGGGCGACGTAGTACTTATTGCCGACGGAACCCTGCCGCGCAATACATGGCCGCGCGGACGGGTTATTGCTACCTACCCGGGCCCAGACGGTGTCACGAGAGTCGTGGACGTGCAAACTAAATGCGGAGTACTCCGTAGGCCAGCGAAGAAGCTCATCGTCCTACCAACGAAGCCAGCCGATCTGCAGACAGAAGATATGCCTCACTCGCCCGAGCCCGAGTGACGCACGGCGGGAGAGATGTGCAGAACGGCTATGTTTATTTATTCGCAACAATAAAATTGTAACGTTAGAATTAAGTTTGGCCGTGTACATAGTTATAAGTTATTAAGTAAATAAATAATCTTAGTGTTCATTCATTCATTCGTTCCAGCGTACCTAACAGGCGTCCAGGTAAACCTAAATAAATAGGAATTATAAATAGATCATTAAACAGACGCTTGTTAGATGCGCACAGTGCCAGCATCGAGTCGCGACTGAGGGCGACCGCGGGGCGTGCACGTTATATATTTATACCCAGGGGTCGGGGGAAGAGGGACGTAAATATATCGCGGTGCGCGCGGTCCGTCGCGCTCAGTCGACGTATAACTCTCGGGCGATGCAGACTGCAGTGGAATGAATGGACCAATAATAAGTATATATGTAAGCTTCAATAGTTTAAGGTAAAATAACTCAGTAAATTTAGGATTGTTACACAATAAAGATGATCGGTGGAGGGAGGAGCAGAGCATGGTGGTGGGGATAAGCCACCGAATAAAAAGGGGCACATATCTCCGTAAAAATCATTAGAATAATAGAAATCAAGATACACTCCGACCACCACGCCGCTCCTGAAACAAGCTCTCCACCTTCAAGTACCGACTTTCGAGTTTTCTTCGAACCAAATAGGTGCATCCCGCACAAATTGAGACGTTTACACGAACGCTTTCGACACGTTTTTTGTACGAAAACTTACACCAGCGTCTTAGAATTAAACATTAACTCGCATCTGTGCGTTCGTCGTTTAAGACGGTAAGCACTTTCTTTTTCGAAATAGGCATGCTTTGGTCACAATCCGATATGATCTAGGGTGGTCGCTTGCCTAGTAAATGCCCATTCATGATTTTGAAGCCGGGCCAGATTGTAGCGTTCGGGAACAGACGCTGCCAGGGAATTACATCACTACATAGTATAAAACAAAGTCGCTTTCTCTGTCCCTATGTCCCTATGTATGCTTATATTTTCAAAACTACACAACGATTTTGATGCGGTTTTTTTTAATATATAGTGATTCAAGAGGAAGATTCTTAATGTATAATTCTACGCAGACGAAGTCGCGGGCAGAAGCTAGTAATAAATAATAGTAAGTATTGTAATTATTGGCATGTCTAATTGACAAGGCGCTAGTACAACAAACGAAAGAATGATGGCGACACCGTCTATGCGAAAGTGTCAGTTGTTGTAGAAAATCAAATTCGTTCCATTTTTAATTAATGTAATTTTTAAACAATGATTTGTAACTCAAAAATAAAAATAGTACGCACATAAATTACGTCTATATCCCCCACCGGGGTAGACAGTTAACAGGACCTAAAGGCCTCCATATAGCGATGATTGTAGGCGTACAATTGGGAAAAGGATTCAAAATAGTGATGGGTTGCTAGCCACATCGCCAATAACATATTGCTACAATTTTCGCCCATTCCCTCGATGGGCTTTTGCCAACTGCGCGGGAAGAGCTACTGGGACGTTCTATGCTTTTTCTTTGCTACCAAACCAGATACCAGAGATGGAAATGTTATTATTGTTTATTTCTGCCTTTGACTAGGACGAGTAAAACAATTCCTATCAAACAATAAAAAAAATGGTATAAATAACAATAGGTAGGTATTTATTATTAGACGCAGAATGCCAAGAATTGCGAAACTAAAGTGGCAGTGAGCGGGGCACATTATTCGCAGGACTGATAGCCGATGGGGTCAGAAGGTTCTCGAATGGCGTCCGCGGACCGAGAAACGAGCTGTCTGTAGTCCTCCAACAAGATGGAGCGACGACCTGATTAGGATCGCGGGATCGTGGTAGATGCGAAGGGCGCAATACCGCTCTAAGTGGAGAGCCTTGGGGTAGGTCTACGTCCTGCGGCTGACTTGATGATGATGATGAGAAAGCCATGCTGTTTTCCATGTTTTTATTGCGAAAGGGAGACTCGTCTGCCAAGGTTATTTCATAATTTTATGACTAAAGACACATGCAAATACCAATTAATAAGTACTGTTTACTCAGTTGACTATACACAGACTTGTCAAGGTAAATATTAAAAATATTATTTTGTTAAAAACCGTGTTACGTCAGCCGCAGCCACGCCCTGTTTTTAACACTTGTTTTAATACCCCCTTATTCATAAACGCTCTATAGGCTTCTGCTACTTCTTTTTTTAATATGGCCCCATCGATCGATGCGATGATTTCGCCAAAATCAAAGTAATTCAAAAATCTTGTGACAAAAATGTCGGCAACGTTGTACGGTAGAACACGGTCAAAAGACCCTTCCCCTCTGCCGGGCTCTTAGCCAACGGATAACGATATCCCTCAGTCTGCCAGGAAATCATTAACCGATGCCCAGGGTGCACCGGACCAAGCACTGCTCTTCCCCTCGGACGGATCCAAAAACGAACCGCAGCTCTTGACCACACGCGGTAAAATGGTAAAAGACTATCAAGGGAATGGGAGAAAATCTTAGGAATCATGATACAGGCGATGCGGCTAGCAACCTATCACTATTTTGATTCCCCTTTCCACTCCCACCTATGCGCCCACAATCATGCCAAGCGTATCTAGCCTTTGGGTCTATTTACCCTTGGCTGTGTCTACTCCGTAAGGGATAAAGAAGTTATTCATGTATGTATGTATGTAAAAACAAAACAAATGCGATGTTTCATTCAAAATAATTTAAAATATCAAGACTGCATCTCTTTCGACTGACATTGACTCCCTGTATTAATAAACTCTGAATTCTACGAGGCACACTTAAGTATCAATATTGCTTGAACGACGCTGATCATAAACTAAATTCTTTATCGAAGACAATCCATGCTTACAACGTTGACAAGTTGTTTCTTTAGATTTGTCACGCAATATTGATCTCTATACAAAAAGGCAGATCGTTGGATATTGGGTATCGCGTAGTCAGTATTCTAGACTGTTTATCTTATCATAGTATGTGACTGAGGAGTCTTTTTAAAAGTTACCTATTTTTTATTGTAATGTTATTTTGTACCTAAAGTAATGCTACGTAAAGTCTAAAACTGTTTCCATTAGATAGAAGACCTAGTGGTGAGTGACCCTGAGTATGAAGCTAGAGGTCCCGGGTTCAAATCCCGTTAGGGGCGTCGAGCGTGTATGACGCGTATGCCTGTTAGTACTATGTTCCTAATTACATCCAGATCTGTCTAGCCGTTCTGGCGTGAAAGAGTAACAAACCTCCATCCATCCATCCATACTAACAAACTTTCGCGTTTATAATATTAATAGGATTACACAGAAATACTTATTTTCTTTGGCTTTTATTATCAGCGCAATCCACAAAGTCAACCAAAAGATGTGGACTAAATAAATACTGGCAAGTGTACCCAAAAAAAAGTAACAAAAAAAATGCTTCATTTGTTTCAACCATGAGTAGATGTTCTCACTGGAGGACACGCTCTAAACGAGAGAAGCATGAAACAGATCTGCTAAAAGTGAATGCACTGATGCAATATACAAAAAAAAGAAAAAAAAAATAGTTTCAGTCAAGCATCTTTACGCTCATCTTTACTCACCGTAACAGCCTCAACGTGGCTGAAACTCGCATCAGCGGTGATCAGATAGTTGCACCCCATGACTTCATCTCTTGTCTCGTTGTACGAGCTGTGGCTACATCGTCTGGGTAGGAAGTGCCATTTCTCCGTAAAAGGGGACCACACCCCAGACTCATGGATCATGTAGCCCGGCCATTCTATGTTTATTGAGCTACGTATTGCCTTGAATTGGTTCACCCAGGTTAGATGTTGGATCTGGAAATGACAAATTGGTCTTTATAATAAGGATAATTTTCGAGTTTTCAATATTTTTTTCTGTCATTGTGTCTGTACAGTCATGCATTATTGACATTTAGTATGATTAAATACACCATCTTAGTTCTTAGTTTAAGCTGGAAACACTAGATTTCCATCAATTTAAAAGGACCCCCCCCCCCCTTTGGGAAAGAAGCGTGACGGTATGTATGTATGTATGAGTATGTACGTAAAAGGAAAGGAATTTCCTACAATCATTTTACCCATATTTTATTTTTATACTGGCTACTGCTATACCATTACTATTCCTTTTATTTATTTTAAACGAAGTTTCTATGCAGGTTTAGCTTTCAAGGTTTAAAAGTTTAAGTTGCATGTTGGTGAATCATTCAGTCAAGGCATTTTCTTTTTGTGCATTAGGAACTAATCACCCCCAAATTAAAATACAGGATTAGTTTTCTATTGTATGAAATTTTCATTCAAACCATCCACAATCCATTCTTATGCTACAAAAGGAAACTTTAGCTTTCTAGGTTTAGTAGTATTTGCTAGAAGCATTGCATTTATAGATCAATCAATACAAGGAATTTTGTATAATATAGGTTTAGATAATGCAAAAATATATACCTCTCCATGCATATTGACAGCCTTGATCCACATAGGATCATAGCTCTGGAAGTCACCACTGGCCGTGGTCCATTCCTTGCCCATGGAGCCGACGTAGAGGATCTCATCCTTAACTGTGGCCCATTCGCTTTTAAAGCCTTTCTCCACACGACCATTGCCATCCACAAGTATGATCCATGGTATCATTCTGTTATTCAGAATCTCGAATACCTGAAAATGATACAACACAAAATAATACCTCTTTCAATCTTATATTACAACTATAATTAATCCGAAATTTTGGATGGTTGTTGAGTAAACACAACATTTTGTACAAAAATTGGCTAATTAAAGTTTATTGAAGAGATTCGAATTATATTTTTTTCCGGTAGTGACATTTGTGAGATGTAATGGCTATTTAATGGCTAAAAAAAACTGTCTACTGTCACATAAATAATAATTTGCAACTCTTTCAAAAACTTTACTTAGCCAATTATTGAGAGGATACTGATCTGATCGTGGTTGAACTGCTAGCCAGTAGAACTCATACACATAGTTTCCGTGAATAGAATTTGAATCTGACTATAGTAAAAATAGTGTATGATATCCATTGTTTTACAAATAAGGAAAACCAATAAAATGCTAGTTAATAGATTTCATTGCTAAATTTCATTGTAATAATTATAATAAATGTGATTTTAACTTACCATGCCGGAACGGTCATCAAATGTCAAAAGCCTTCCATCATATACAATCAATTCAGACAATTCCATCCCTCTACCTTTATGGGAATAAGTAGAAGAAAGAAGTGTTGCAGGTTGACTGTCCCATGTTACCGTTACTTGCTTTTGCACTGGATCATAGCTCAGTGACCCCTTCTTAAAATAACTATGGAATGTATTAGACTGTGAAGTACTCTTTGAATTAGTGTCTAAATCAGTGACTATACCGATTCTAAACGTCACTACATCTCCGGATACTACCGGTGTAGTCAGTGGGTAAGTAGCATTATATGGCCTCAAAACACTGGTCCAATTTTGTATAGGATGGTTCTGACCACTCGTCCACCAATTACAGTAGAACATAATTAACAAAAACACGCCGCATATCGCGACCAGGAAAATGAAACGTGGTTGTAAAGTCACTGCGTTGCCGACTCTGTAAGTCGCTGGTGTCCTCAAGGCTTTCCGCCAATCTCGAAGAGAGCCTTTCATTTTTCTCTCTTCCAAATCGTAGTCGTACATAACTTGGTTCAATATTATCTCATAATTTATTCACTCTTGATCCTTAGCTTTAATTGACTAGTAGTATAAATTCACTAAGTAGCTTACGATAGCGCGACGTGCAAGTTTATTATATTTCACTTATCACATCGGTTACTGAGTTATTGGCACTTAATTATTTGATGGAATGGCTCCCGCTTTTAATTTCACTAAGTAAGCCGCACGGGAGGTTGATTTTAGAGAATTGTATCGAATAATATGGTACATTTTCGATAAATATGTTACTATTTTAACTCCATGAAATCATGGATTTGTCATTCTCGTTCAACGTACATGTCAAAATGCTATCACTACGTTCGTAATAACTCCATCTCCGGGGTGCGTTCAGTTTGATCACCCGACGACGCCCGACGACGCACTGGCCCGTTCAGTAAGTCAGTGCGATCATCGGACGATCACACCAAGTCGTTCAGTAACATCGTCGGGCGTCGTCGGGCGATCGCACCGGTCACCCCGTAAAATAGATGGGTAAAAAACGCACAGACGTCACTTTGACAGTTGATATGAGGCAAAATTTATAATTCGAACGCTGGGGATATAAACTTATTATTACGAATACGAAATCATACTTCAATTGACACTTTTGACAGAAGAACGCCCCAAGTCGTTCAGTGAGTGTGTTTATGATCGGACGATTTTCACCCGACGATAATCACACTGACACTTTAGTTACTGAACGTAGCCCCGGATAAGTCGCCTATGCATCCCGTCCCGTTCTCAAATGATTGGTTAATTATTGTCCTATAAAAAAATACTGTGATGAAAAACAACTGCGAGACTGCGATTTTTTTTTATTCACTGCGTGTGGCTAGTTTAATAGTTAATTTAAAACTGCATCATCTTTTTGCGTGAAACGAAAATAAGCACGTTGAAATAGCTCCAGCTGTGATATTATGTCACAGTGACGTTTATTAGTTGCTGTTCCATTTCAGTCAGGCACTAGTTTTACAGCTGTCTTTATGAAATCGATGCACTCATGAAGTACACTTGAATTTAGCTTTTCCCCTTTATAACATTACTTTAAGGGTTAAATTGAACTAACTGGTTGTTATTCCATGTTTTGTCAATGTCAAGTAAATAATGCCGACCCCTTTTAATTAAGTTAAGCTCTGTCTTTAGTGTCTTCACAATATTTGACTATACCTACATTAATTATGCAGGTAGGTATGTATATGGTACTAGGCAATATTATCGCCGGTGATCTTGTAAGTTCTTCTCATTTTTACGAATCACCAAACGAAATATTTATGTACTAAAACATTATTACCTATTATGTAAGCACCGCATTGAATCAAAATCCGTTGCGTAGTTTTAAATATCTAAGCATACCTACATACGGCCAGACAGTCAGCGGATAGCGACTTTATTTTATAATAATGTGTACCTAGTGATAATAAATTGGTAAGGTACCTTACCTTCCTATGTAAAAATTATATATAAGTAAGTAGGTACTTATACGAACTCGACAGTAGACTCCCAGAACTATACAAAGCTACGAGTATGCGTACCTACCTATGCGTAGACCTATGTGACTAACTTATGAAAGTAGGCACATGTTTCCACAATGGCGCAGACGCAGGCGAAATAAAAACAAATCGCACAGACAAAAAAAAGAAATTGCGCGTTTGCTTTCACTGGATGGAGTAATTCAAAAGTGATTAGGTACATACTCTCGATGCGGACATCCTACTGCAAAAAGTTTAATTGAAATAAAATTTTACTAAACTGTTTCGATACTAGCTTGCCAATTGATTTTTTTTTATTATTTAGACGCGTTCAATTTGTTAAACATCCGTCTGGGATATCTATAGATATTTTTAGCAGTTTCAACGTACCGAAACAATGTTCGACTGCTCTCTCTGTTGAAACTTCTTTTTTTACATTTATTTAGCTATCTATCTATTTCTAGCCTTTGTACGTTTGTCCAAGTCTATTTCGTATTGCGCCTTCATACCTTAAGTTTAGTGTCAACATTATCCGATAGATGTCGCTGTACCGTCGACACACATGCTAATGGTATGTTGATGTAGATTTATCAGGTGTTTTGTTGCATTTTTGTAAAGTAGACTATTGTTCAAATTAAATGCATTCCAGGATTTGTGTTGTGGTACTGCTACAGCTTGTGTGTGATTTAATTCTCCCTTGACAAAGACGTGTGCAACTGCAGTTTCAACGTTTCAAAAGAAGGCTTGGGCTATAGTTCCCACGCGGGCCTAGTGCGGATTGCACTATTGAACTGCTTTGGTTAGATTTCCTCGCGCTGGTTTCCTTCACCGGAAATCTGTAATAGACGAGTTACGCTATAAAACTGTATCACATCAATGATTCATTGCCAAGGTTATCCGAAGGTCACCTCTTTGCAAATTCGCTTAAATCTATCTTAAAATATAAATTAAATTGATTATTTTACGGAGTATGCCAAGGCACTAAAATCACCAATTTATTATGGTATCACAAATTAACTTTATTACATTGCTCGTAATCATTTTATAGGCCTAAATGCAATGGCAAATATAAAATCAATATTTATTATTTAACCTTACAGAGCAGTTTATTAATTGAAATAATTCGTTTTGAGGCGTTAGTTCATAATGATTCGCTATAAGTTTAAAATTCTTCAATGCCATATACACATGAGTTTTCAATGCCGTTGATCAATGCCATCCAATGAAGATTTTCACCCGCGGACAGTTAAATTAGAGGGAATTGGCGAAATTCTTAGGAAGCATTTTGTTATAGGCGATGCGGCTGGCAACCCATTTTTTTCCTTTACTATTTTGGTTCCTTTTTCCACCTATACGCTTACAATCGTGCTAAACGTGGCCTTTGGGTTCTGTTACCTCGGATTCTGTACACCCCGTAAGGGATATAGACGTGATTTGTGTATGATACAGTTAAAATTTTATATCCCGGGCAGTTTGAATTTTCCAACAATTATCGTTATAGTTCAACCAAATTACACAAAACCTTGACAAGTTAGATACATAAACCTTCCTCGTGAATCACTCTATCTATAGGTGAACCGCATGAAAATCCGTTCAATAGCTTTCACTTTATCTCGAAAAGACAGACGGACACGGTGGACGAGGAGACGACGAGAATAAAACATCAGGAAGTGTGTGGAGTCTTAGGTTTCTATGCTACATACAATGACGCTACATCAGATCTACCTACTATCAAATTCAAAATTCTAAGCGTGCTACCGTTTCTCTCTTTCCCTTATTATCATCACTATCACTACATAGTATAAAACAAAGTCGCTTTCTCTGTCCCTATGTCCCTATGTCCCTATGTCCCTATGTATGCTTATATCTTCAAAACGACACAACGGATTTTGATGCGGTTTTTTTAATAGATAGAGTGATTCAAGAGGAAAGCTTTTATGTACGCACACGAAGTCGCGGGCAGAAGCTAGTACACTATAAGTGTAAAAGAGACGGGACGATACGATTCGACTTCCTACTTAAATACCAAAGACAATAAACTTTGATAAAAACTCCTTAGTTTGATATTTTTTTACATTTCGGAGTTTCATTTTCGTAGTGTTCCTTCAAGGTTACAGCGCGGCCACGACTTTTCAAAAATGACAAAATACAGCGGTATCTTCACAAGTTCCCTGTGGTATATTGAGTTTTTTGCGTTCGCTATTGTATTGATATTGTTCTTTCACTTTTTCTTGTACATTGCGAGCTTAAATTACGTCTCTTACAACCCCCGATACGACACGATTAAGAAGTAAGCCAATTTGCTTGTTTGTTGCTTTGTATTTAGCTGAAAAAAACCTAAAAATAACCTAAAAATATCCTTCGAATAAAACTAAAGATGACAATAAAGTTATAATCGAATACTTTTATTTTTTAGATACATGGCTGACGGAACCTGGTTTACTCAAAATTAAAATGAATTGATTCATGAATCCTCATATTGTTCCTGTCCATACTAAGCTGTAAGTTTAATTAATACCTAACGTTTTTAATTGACAGGAAATGAACCATGGGAACTACTCTGAAATCTGAAGTTCTTCCGTCCCTCTCTCTCCTATTATAATCCTAGTAATATTATAAATGCGAAAGTTTGTGACGATGTGAGTGAGTGTGTATGTTTGTTCCTTCTTCACGTTGAAACGACTGGACGGATTTGTATAAAATTTGGAACGGAGATAGCTGGTACCCTAGATTAAAACATAGGCTACTATTTATCCCGGGAAATCAGATAGTTCCCGTGGGATAGCGATAAACATGTCAGAGGTCGTAGCTGCCTAGAGTCCCAATGTAAATAATTAATGCAGAACTATCAAATTCTACGCGGAAGAAGTCGCGGGCAAGAGCTAGTAATGACAATAGTTTAAGCGGAGACAAACGAACAAGCTTCGATTTTTAAGAGCTAATTAGCTTGCCCTGCTTGTTTGGTGAAATCTAGTAATTTAGATTTAATCCCTTTACAGTTGTCGGAATATTGTGAAATTTGACACACTAATGTTAGTTTAAAACCACGCCATTTTCTATGCTGGTTGCTCTTCAGTTATATTTAGAATGTATTGTTTTTTATTCAAGTTTCTTAATGCTTGGAGCGAAATTATTTTCATCTTAGGCGTTAACACTTGTATCCCTCATTACGCTCAGGATTCTATTGTAGAGACCTTCCTGTGAATCATTTTCTCCCTAGTGACATAATAGTTATTTATTCTTCTTCTTTTTAATTTTCTAGACCTCCAAACAAACCGTTGAGATTGAAGCATACGCACTGCCGTGTGCAGTGCACGGAGCCTTGCAACAGCGACCACAAGCCCGTCTGCTGCGATGCGGGATGCATCTGGTTCTGTAGACTCATTATGACCATAATGACTATAGCGTTCTGTTACTATTTCGCCTACACGCTTATATCCGACTCTAAGCTGAAATTCGGCTTGTTTGTGTACATGTGAATGTGTGCTGTTTGATTTTGTGAATGTGTGTGTAGTCATTTTTGGTTAAATAGTAAATTGAAAATGTTAAAGGTTTTTTTCTTTAATTCAATTGATTTCAGTCCATTATATTCAAGTATCAAACCCATAAGAGTGAGTGAGACAACAAGACAAACCCGAATGACATTCGAAGAATCGCTAAAGCAAGCTGTAAGCAATGTTTTTATGTTAAGGATGTAAACTAGCAAGCGGGCCATCTGATAAAAGCTTGTAATGAGGCTAATTTTGTTTGTTTGTTTCTAAATTTGAGTAGGTAAACTTGTAATACCATGTACTTCAACTATATGATTCAATCTGGGGGCACGGTAGTGCCTCCGCCAAGACGAAATTTAGCTCTACCTACGTGATTACTGATTACACAATACGCAATATCTTTGTGATACTAACTCACTGACTTGGCTAGTCAAGAATGCCGCCAATCCCCAGCTCTATTATATTTTATATACGCACTTCCTATTCACTACACTTTTACACTCCTCTAACTAATTACATAAAAAGAAAGCCTTAACACCCGCACCGGACATTGTCACGTGAACACGTCTTGTCATCACAAAAAACCGGCCAAGTGCGAGTCGGGCTAGTGCACCGAGGGTCCCGTACAAATTCAGCAAGCTAATGAAAATCCAGTGTAAGTGTCCAGTAGGCTTATTGTCTAACTCGCTCGCAGTCGCCATTGTGTTCATTTTGACAGTTCTTGTATGAATGTGACAGCTAGCCGATTCCGATGCCAATTGTCGGCCCATACATTAACTATCAAAATGAACACGATGGCGATTGCGAGCGGGTTAGACAATAAGCCTACTGCTCTTAAGCAAGATGTGGACAGTGCGAGGTCATTTTATATTGGTTACTTACATAGGCAGAAAGAATGTATTTGTTGTTACAGCAACAAAAATATACATCATCGGGAAAATTTCAACTGTCTCGCTATCCGTGTGTGCAGACAGACAGGCAGGCAGACGGACATTAGTCTTAGTAATAGGCTCCCGTTTTGTACCATTTGGGTACGGAACCTTAAAAATCGAGACGTAATGCAAAAAAAGGCGCTGACTTCCAACCGATTATTTTTTAGAGGTAAAATTAACACAATTGTTACGACATAATTATTTGAAGTGTCTGAAGTTTTTTAATAAGGCGTTATGTAAACGATGGATCTTAGTTTTCGGAGCGCTAATGTTTTTTTACTTAGCTTTACTTAACTTTAGCGGAACCGCACCAGTTTTCACATTAGCCATAACGTACACTCGCGGACTTTGTAGAGCCACGATAGAACCTTGTCACAAGGCGTCAATGTCAAAATATTATTGAAATTTGTTTGATGACATGAATTGACATGAAATTGGTGTGTCTCTAAACTTTACACGTCAATCGCCATGATTATGTAAATTAAAAGCATTATTTTGCGAAGTATTTAAAAAATAGTTATGTGCTTGGAACAGGGCAGTCTGAAATACTTACATAATTCTCTTCCGATAAAGAATTGCAATGATTGATGGTTTTCCGTCATTTAATCCATTTAAAGTCAATTTTAAGATTATCAAAATAAAAATACGTAGGTATACACAAGAATAAAAACTACTGTCTCTTTCTTACCATAGACATTGTCTTTTTCTTACCAAGCTTGTTTATGCCAATGTATACTGACGATCCACAAAATAATTATTTGCTTAATCCGCACCGAGAGCGAACTAGCTAAATGGCCTTAATACGATTTATCTCTGTCGAAAAAATAAAAAAATCGCGCTAATATCATTGTAATTGAAACTAATGGAGTCGGATGAAAGTGAAGACTCAATGAATGGGTAACAAAGATATCGGATCAACTACTACGGTGGGCTTATTCTGGTTAATTCGTATTTAACCGCAGCAAAACTTGGGCAACGTTGTACCTTTGTATTTAAGCAAGTGAATCAATTTGTTACAAATTTAAATAACACCCCACTTTGATCGAGTAATCTAATCATGCTTTAGTCATTTTTTAATGGAGCTGGTACTCTAAATACTACAAACTGCTGGGCCGTTTTTTGGCCAAACACGCAGAAGAGTTGCGTCGCGCGCGATTTAGATTACCCATCTTTTTCTTACTGTTCGTTCTAGAAAGGGAAGGGTAGTATATCTCGTGCGCTCTCGTGCTAGCCATGCAGGGATCCATTCACAGGATTTGAGCTAATCCCAAAGTAAGCGCTAGAAAGGCTTGTGTTATGGGTACCTACCTGCTAGACAACGATATTTAGAGAAACACATACTTACCTAATTAAGTAGAAACATTCAGCATTCGAACAGGGGGGGGGGGGGGGGGTTGCCGTGACGTACATAGTGGCCTTAGTAATGGAAATAACTTTGTACTTGTATGTCTAAAATTTGCTCTGGTATGAATTGGTGCATCTTCATACTTTGAAGTCTTGAGTTTCAATCCACGACATCTGGCGATCGTGACAGGACACGAACCAATATTTGTGTGATGAGCACAAATGTGAGGAGGGTTACCACGATCGTGAGGGACACAGTTATGCAGTCATTTAGCTCTGTCCATTACGCTGAATAGAACGTCATCACACTAATATGCCCCTACTAGGATTCAAACCCGGGACGCTTATCGTTTCCCAGGCAGGGTCATTACCAACTGGGCCAACAGCGTCGTCGATTACATTCCTTTTGCAGTTTTGTTAAAGTTTTCCTCGCCCCAGAATAGTCGTTCGCCTTTATCATTGCAGAATCGTGACTCTATGTTTCATTCATGAACGGCAAATCGCACTGCAATTATTTTAATACAGCCAACTGTATGCGCAGACGCTGGTACCTGCTTATTTTTAAATTAGACCTTCTGGCAATAAAACTGTCTGCAAAAGTAAAGCTTTGCAAGCCCGATAAAATCGTTGAGCTTGTTTTTGTGGTGTCCGTAAGAGGAGGAAATAGTTTTAAGTTGATCTTAATTATTTTGTTAAAATATCCCTCTGCTGTTTGGAAAATTTTGAAGCGAAAAATAACACAGAGTAAATTAGTTTTAGTTTAGTTTTTAATTCGTTTTCAATTTAGTTAATAGCTTAATTTGTTTGTCTTTTTATTCGTTTTACATCCAAATAAAAATGATATGACAAATTGCCATTTTAACGGGTTTGTCGGATTTTTGAGTTTTTACCTCAGTGGTTTTTGATCAAATTGAATCAATAACACAAATTTACCTACGCACGAAAATCTTTGTGATACATATAAAATACTAGCCTTCCGTCCGCAGCTTCGCCCGCGATAAATTAATTTTCCCGTAGGAAAAGGTATTTTCCCGCGGTAAAAAGTAGCCTATGTCACTCAGTGATAATGTAGCTTTCTATCGGCAAAAGAATTTTTGAAATCGGTCCAGTAGTTTCGGAGCCTATTCAATGCAAACAAACAATCAAATTTTTCCTCTTTATAATATTAGTATAGATAATTTCTTTTATGTTTTGTCTTTACCCTAAGAACAGCTATGTTTGCTCGCTGCCAGATCTTGTTTTGAGAGTTATAGTACCTACTTATGTGCCCCTGCAAATAACTAAGCTCAGGCCACGGCTCATTGCTTTGTGGTATTTACACTATTTTGATTTCAAAAGCTTCCGCGTGTTCTTAGCTGTATTTAGTAATAAGTGCAAGATGGAACATGTAGGAGCTCGCATACTGGTAGGGTAAGAGCTCTCGTAACCTCTCCCTGACTAAAAATTTATGTATTCCTTGTGACTTGTCTGTATAAGGTCTCTTATAAACCCAATTGCCGTAATATTTTATCAGGTCAGGACAGTTTAAAGTGAACCGCGTCACAGGCGGAACTAAATTTAGATTTTTTTTGTAGGGATGTTTTTTTTTTATTTATTTATTTAGGGAACAAAGTATTAAGACATGATAAAGTGATGATGGATTTGTAGTCAAACTAAGCCAACCTGAAGTATTCCAGATTAATTTGAAGAAACAGTGTATGTTGCATTTGTTGATCACAGTCTTGGGGGGTTTCTTTATTCTACTATGCCCAGGGTCCCGACAGGTAAAGACAGCCCTGTGAATACTCGATGTTTTGTTAAAAAAGTCGCTATATGCATGCTTATAAAATTTGAGGGTTGCCCTCGATTTCTCCAGGATCCCATCATCAGAGCCTCATTTAGTAACAACCACCATGGAGCTATACAGTTTCAAATTAAAAAAAAGAATTTTAGAAAATCTGTCCACAATTGACGGACACAAAAAAACATACAGTCAATATAAAACCTCGTCCTTTTCTTAAAGTCGATTAAAAATGAGTGCTCAAGTCTAACAGCGTCTTTATGATAGCACCGTATCACATTTTTAACTTTCTATGTTTTTAATATGACTTAAATATGAACATGCTTACAGAAATTATTGCCACAGATATGGGTTTTAGAAACTGATTCGTGTTAGATTCTTTGCAACAAAATAAAGCCACGACAAATGTTATTTGTACTAACCACTAGCATCCTGTGCTCTGCAAATGAACGTTAAGGTTTTATTGATAAGGTTGCTTTATGAACGAAGCACAAGCGTAGAATAAGACTTTTTAGATATTGTAGCAAGTGTGCGTTTCTTGATGCGTAGACGCATCATGATTCCCTATCTGACAGCAGAATCCGATATATCACAAAAATGACTGTACCAGACAAACAAAATACCATTTATAGTTAATATTCAGCCAATTAACATAAGTAGGCAAATTTTGACTAAGTTTCGTAATTTGAGGACTAATCTTATCTTATCTTATCTTATAATAAAATGATGATGAGTAGGTACAATCAGCGTCACATAGTTCACAACACGTCTTTGTTACAGTTGAAATAAGGTTGTGTTGCTAACTTTTTGGCCACTTTGGGTGTCACGAACTATTTGAGGGTGACTGTACAGTCGAGGGCATAAAGATCGATATAGCGATCACGTCAAATATATGAGTCACCGATCTTATTGTTTGTGGCATAAAGGTGTTTAGATGTTTTTAACGGCTTGGTATGCCATTGATTGACTGTACTTCATTATGACACTAACATTGCACTAGCATTCTGTTTACCGTAGAAGGCGTACGGAAATGGAAAGGAGACAATGTACAAACAATCAATTATTTGTAAGGAACAGTGGTTTTTGGACACGTCCTATTCTACACAATATTTTATCAATTTACAATAGGTGTACCTACCTTTATATTTAGGGTTCACAGGTGCCAATGAGCCATTTTTTAGAGAATATGCATTACGATTGGCGCAATTATGTAAAATAAAAACACGACTCGTACTTGATCAGTTTTTATGTATTTAGTACACTATACCTTAAGTAAAATATGTATTTTATTTTCAAATTATTTTATTTAAAAAAATTCTTACTCCATAATATGTAACGGAAGACTTTGCGGAAAGTCACTCGTCAAAGTTATAGTTACTAATAAAACTTTAATGAGACGAGTATTTCTTCTAATTAGATAATAAAAGAGAAGTTTAAGATCAGATCAGAGTTAAACAGAGTGTGTCAGGCTGTACAGACATGCAAGCCACGATAAGAGTATTAATGTTTTTTATTACTCAAGAACTTGGCCTGGTTTTTTTCCGCCGTTGATCCTAATTATGTTCGCTATGATTTTTAATACGGTAATTGACGCTATCAATGAACGTATCCGAGCTGTCAAAACGCGAGTCCCTTCGTAGATTTTATTCTTTAATTTCAGTTTGTTTTCTTCAATTAATATGGATTCTTTAGGTCTGAAAAGAGTATAGCAATAGCGAGCTTTGTATTGGCAGAGTGCAAAGCGGGTGGAGGGGGTAGCCTAAACGATCACAGCGCTCGCTATGGCTAAAATTGACATTTTTGTCGCTGACTTGAGCTGTCAAATCCATATTGCAGTAAACATTTTCTAATCGTTTTTGAGATAAAAATATGGTCGTGGTAAGATGTGTTGTTGTGAATTGTAACAACACCAAGAAGAATAGCGACTGTAAATTTTACCAATTTCCAAGACCATGGTGGAAACAAGACCAAAGAAATAAGTGGATATTTCGCTGGCCGAGTGCAACAGTGGCACAATTCAAAAAAACTGATTTTTTAGTTTACGAGTTCTACGATGCGTATTTTATAGCGTACAATACTGGCCCAATTCAAAAGCTTATCAGAACAACACATAGATGGCTCCCGCGCCACTACTGCACGCAAGGAAATTACCTGTCTCGTTCCTGCAATAGTGACTCACGTTCAATGTGCCGGCCTCAGAACAATAACTAAAGCATAGAACCCGGACTAAAATAAAAACTAATTATTATAGTGCGTTGCTTCTTATTCCAGTGCACTAAAACAATAAGTTAAAAAGAGACAAAGATGCTATTCACGAGACAGTCGTCTGTCTGTTCCGTACCAGGGTAACCTATACAAAGCGTTTTAAATTATACATGTATATATTTCGCTAGTGTAGGGAACAAACCGTCATTGATTAGTCTTCGTTCGATATTTTTATGGGTATCGGGACGGTCGTGGATATTAATACATATTAAACGGATATCATTATAATGAAAAAAAATCTATTATGAAAATCGGCCAAGTGCGAGTCGGACTCGTGCACCGAGAATTCCGTTTCACCGTACAACAAAAACACATTTTTGTCCGTTCGTATTTGAATTGGTTGGTAACAAAACAACGGCAAAAAATCACGTTTGTTGTATGGGACCCGATAAATATTAATTTTATTTTGATTTAATTATCTATTTTTAAAGTGAATATGAAACTGAATATTTCAAGCGTCTACCTGTTGCCGCTATTGATATCGAACAAATATCGCAAAAAAAAACGTTTGTGGTATGGGAGCCCCCCTTAAATATTCATTTTATTGTTATATTCATATGTGTTTTATTCATAGTATTTTTTGCTATAGCGGCAACAGAAATATATCATCTGTGAAACTTTCAACTGTCGAGCTATCACGGCTCATGAACAACCTGTTGATAGACGGACAGCGAAGTCTTAGTAATAGAGTCCCGTTTTTACCTTTTGGATACGGAACCCTATAAAAGGAACATTTATGCATGCCTATAGATTAGTAAAAACTTGCCAAGTCAAAAAAAAGTGAAATAGTAAAGTTATGGCCAAAGAAAGGGAACAATATGGAACAATAATGGAGTCGGAAAACTGAAAGAATTAAACATATTTAATCATATCTCTATATTTACATTTAATATCGATTGACAGTTTAGTCGATATCACAGGCACATCACTAAGATAACCTATACTGTTTTCATATTTTCTTTAAAATAATATGTAAATAGGGATATCTTTGACAAACAGGATTCAATAATGGTGTTATTTTATAGAACACAGTCTCAATATATTTTAATGCGACCCTGAAGCTGATTAAAATCACTTAACGATGATAACTTATAAACGCATTATCATTTTGTTTTCTGGACGCATTAGATTTACATCCTGGCACTGCACAAGACATTTTCTAGTTTCACTAAGTAATTGGCTTTACCAATATTCGTTATTTAATCAATTTTTAACAATAATAAACAAAAAATTCTCCAACAGTTGTCAGTCATTCACGCATCCGAAGTACAATAAGCACATACAGACAAGTTAAGTTGACACTCAACACAAGTCATTGGGCTAAGAAATCTGACTCTTGTAATCGGCATCATATATCGGAACCAAGTGACGTAAAGGAACCAAGTTTGACGTTTGGACAGGTACGAAACAGAAAAATAAGAAGAAACTGACAAGTTTGTTCTCTTTTTAACTTATCGTTTCAGTACACTGGAATAAGAAGCAACGCACTATAATAATTAGTTTTTATTTTAGTCCGGGTTCTATGCTTTAGTTATTGTTCTGAGGTGCCGGCCCATCTTGCGCACAACACCCGCCTGCGTTAATGCAACAGTGACACTTTTGAGTTGTGCCAGTATTGCATAAATCAACGAGAAGTTTTTTGATTTGTGTCGTCGGTAAAAAGAAAAACTAAAGTTATAAATGTCCTTTAATCAAACATGCATTCAAGAAAATATAAAAGAAAATGTCCTACATCGGGTGCACCGCAACAGTAAGTATCTACAATTTTGTTCCTCAACATTTATATACACAATCATATTATTAAGAGTATTGTGACTACGTAGGTATATTGTTACATGAATAGTGTTAACTAATTATTTGATAAATGTAACTCCTATTTCTTATTTAACTGAACTGTAATTTTGTTGTGTGTGTGATTAATCTGGAGTAATATGCTATTACGAAGGTATGTAGAATCAAAAACAAAACCTAAAGACTAGTAAAGAGATCATACACAATGTTTTTTTTGGAGTTCCGAAATTGAAATGGCAAAAACAAAATCCTTTTGGATTCGCCTTGTCCGTTTGTCTGTATGTTTGACTGTCTGTCTATCTGTATGTCTCTCAATGTCCGTCGTGTGTATGTCTGTTTGGCCGTAGCTTAGCTCAGAGATTTTTAGTTTCCAAACACTGTAATTTGATTAGCATCACGCCGACAATGTGGTACAGTAAAATCTTATTTATTTTTATACTTACTAAATATACCTAGTTACTTTTTTTTAGACCCAAAGGATCGGAAACACAAAAGGAAGATGAACCAGACGCTCCTTTATTTAGGAAATCAAAAGTATAAACTTTAAAAGAAGTCAAAAACTCAACTGAAAACAGAAGTTTTTCTGATTTCGATTATAATTTAATGACCAAACTGTTTAAGGGACGCGGACGTGCTATGTTAGAAGCAGCTAAAGCTCTTCACGATTCACCCCCTGCTGTAAGTGAATTCGATTTTTCAGAAAATCCATCACAGTGCATGGAAACCTTACAGCCTCTAGATAGGAGAACACTTACATCCAGCCAGAGACAATCTAAATAGTGGCCGCATCATACGAAATGTGACTACTCCAATACCCCAACAATAAAAGGAAATTTATTCTGAAAATGCCGATTGGATATTAAAAACTGTCGCCTGAAAATAAATATAATTCTTCTCAATTGACTGCCGTAGAAAAACTTAAAAATAAACCTCCACCTTCTCAATTATCAGCCATTGAGCAAAACAGCGAAAATGTAGCTTTATCTTTCGTCTTCTCTATGTCGTTTCCACTTTTTATTACAAAAGTAAGTTATCTACTTACAATTTTACAATTTGCGACTTAAATAACAAGGGATTAGGTCCTGTCAATTGTTACGTATGGCACAAAGGAGAAGGTCACAAAGGATCGACGGAGATAGGGTCATGTATATTGCACTACTTAGAGCAATGTGCATCATCGCAAAACATTGCCAATGACTCGGAAACTTCAGAGGATTCAGAAATAGTCTTTTATTCGGATAACTGCGGCGGGCAGGGAAAGAATAAATTTATAATTGCGGCCTACCTTTATGCTGTTTCTCATCGCAAAATTAGGTCCATTACACACAAATTCTTAGTCAAGGGACATACCCAGAACGAAGGAGATGTCTCTCATTCGCTTATTGAAAAAAATATTAAAAAAGCGTTAAAATCTTCCCCGATCTACATACCATCTCAGTACTCTACGTTGATCTCGACTGCAAGAAAATCTGGCGAACCTTTTAAAGTGCATGAACTAGATCATGACTTTTTCCTGGATCTCAAAGATCTAGTTGATGTTACTTCCACAGACTTCAACATTAACTCAGAGGGCGACAAATTCAACTTCAATGACATTTGTGCTGTCAGGGTCTACCCTCTCTTTCTCCAGAAAGAGCACCCTGGAACCTACTTTTACAAGACGTCGTTTAAAGATAATGCTATCAAATCCGTTGATGTTACTCGTTGCAGAACTAGAAAACATTTGATTCCATTCAGTGAAGTGCAGCCGAAGAAGGCTTACACAGAATCAATTTCTGTTTCACAAAAGAAACATCAAGATTTGATGTCTCTGGTAAGGGCTAAGACTATTCCTAATTGCCACTCGGCCTTTTATGAAAATCTGAAACATGCGTGAATTAATTTCTTTGTAGGTAGGTATTATTAAACAGAATTGAGGTCGCCTAAATGGTTTCTTTTTCTTTGGTTCCTTATCTCGAGCAGAATTTTATGTTTTGATTGATTTGTGATTCATATGAACTTTTCGTTTAGTACTTAAGTAAATGTTATGTACCTAACAGTTGGTTGACTGATATTTTTGTTACAGTTTTGTTGATTTCATGTCATTGGAAATTCCTTTTTTTAGTTGTCTAACAAAGCAGACTATTTGAGTTTGATTCAAAAAAAAATTGTTTGTCTCCTAAAAGAGAATAAAATTAGATTAAAAGTTTCAAATAATGAGAATGAAGACTGATCTTATTAGTAATTTGTTAAAAGTTTTGTGCAATTGATAAATAAAGTAATGATTACAAGTTTAATTGAACATTTATTTTTTATTTTGATAATGCTTTCCCCTATCAACATCGTTCCCCTACCTATACAAACTAAAATATAACTATGTCATTTCATAGCATTATAAGGTACAATCCAAAAAAAATAAAAAAAAATGTGCAATAGAGGCACATCTCTAAGTACCCATATTTGGAGCGTAATTAATTGCCGTAATAATATTTTTAAAAAGAGTTTAAACCCAAATTCTAATGTAATATATCACAAGCAATATATAAATTAAAACTTGAGCACATTACTTCCTTAATTTAAAGAATATGGCCATTTCTATCACATTACTCCAATTGTCAAAACTTTGACATGCCTTTTCTCGATATTTCAATATTTTGACTTGTGCCACTGTTACACTCGGCCAGCGATTTGCCGTAAGAAAAAAAAAGTAAGTTACATAACCTCTAAAATTTTCACTGAAAACAACAATTTTAATATTATTGGCAATAATGTTACTGACTACCATTGTCCAAAATTGTGTAATATAGTAAAATAACACAAGATTTCATTAATATTTTTCACAATATTTACTTACTTCTTGTTTGACAGCGGTGACAATATTGTCCATAATGGCAGTCTGTCACGTGGCGCTGCCGTCGCGCACGGTCCCAAACAAGAAACATTAAATTTCTAAATGTCAGTGAAAATTATAACACATAGAAAAATCCGAAAAGTAAAGCTATGGCCGGGAATCAAACCCGGGTCCTCGTCATTCCGTGACGCGTGCTATACCCCTACACCACCCATAGCAGGTCACATTAAAACAACATTAAAGAAACATTATTATTATTAAAGAAACATTAACTTAAAAATGTAAAAACCCTCACGTATCCATCGAGTAACAAATACGTAAATAAATAATTCAACTTTATGCTAAAAATACCTTTCATCCTTTTGGAAAAGGCTAATACTTTCCATACTGCTGGACAGATTTTTACCAAACATGACTAAGAACCACCGCAAGAAAACTGGCTTTCGAATGACAACACCGTAATCGGTCCATCTGTTAGAAAACTACGATGCCACAGACAAATACACACACACTCACACTCACACACACACACACACACACACATAAAGACGTTGACGTCAAACTTATGACACCCCCATTTTTGCGTCGAGGGTTAAAAATAAATAGGTAACAATAATGACAGAATAGTACAACGGTGAACTTATCTCTAGAATCTTTTTGTTTTTTTTTGTTTGTTGACTTTAATATTTAAAAAAAATTAAATACTTACGGCCTTGGCAGTAAAACCAGGAGCCTTATCAATAATCGCCATTATTGTACACATTAAGCAGATTAACTCTAGATTAACTACATTTTCGCTAATAAAGAACGTAGGGCGTGTGAGCAATTACGCAACAGAGTTGGGGTTCGTTGATCAGATATTTTCCGGTTTCAGTTTTATAATGCGTTTTTATGGTACTTAGTTCACCTTATGGTGCCGGCTACTTGGTAACTTTTCTACGAGCTACTTTGTCCTTAATCCTGTGTACTTTAATTTGTATAGATCAACTTCCAGTCACAAATAAGGTGTATATATCTTTTTTCCGCCGACAGTACTAGATTATTTTATTTCCATCCTGCTTCCTACTAATATTATAAATGCGAAAGTTTGTAAGTATGGATGGACAGATCTGGATGAAATTTGGAACATAGATAAATTATAGTCTGGAATAACACATAGGCTACTTTTTATCCCGGAAAATTGCATAATTCCTGCGGGATAGCGATAAACGAATTCTATGGAAACAAATTTGCGGGCAACAGCTAGTGTAAAATAAAAGTACGGTGGATTCATGAGTCCATATTGACACACATAAAATTCTTGTTCGTCCTACTAATATTTGAAATGGAAAAGTTTGTGAGGTTGTATGAATAATGTGGATGTTTGTTACTCTTTCACGTCAGATCGGCATAATATATATAAATGAAATTGGCGCAGAAATAAAAACCTGTCGGGAATTGCATACAGCAGTGGTTTCTAACCTTTTCATTTCCGTTGCCCTTATGGCCTAAGTAGGGTCACGGATTTTTCCCATTACAGATGAACTTATTAGTTGTTGAGGCAAGGAAATCATCCAGCCAACCAGCATGACCCCCGCGAAAAACCGAATTTACCCCCGAGGGGTTAATTACCCCTAGTTCCAACCCAGGGCATACAGGGTAATTTCAGAACAGGATTCTTCGTAGACGTAATCGCAGGCAACAGCTAGTAATTCATAATTACCGTTCTTTATAAAGTGTTTAAATTTTGTCACAGTTCTTTTATAGAATTGTTGTTAAACTAACCTAATGTAACCTACACCTTACAGATGACACTCTCATAAAATTACAACAAAATTCAAGATGAAGAGTGATGCATAAACATACATACATAAATCAGGTCTATATCCCTTACGGGGTAGACAGAGCCTAAGGTAACAAGACCTAAAGGCCGTGTTTAGCGTGGAAAGGGGAATCAGAACAGTGATAGGTTGCTAGCAGCATCGCCTATAACATGATTCGTAAGATTTTCGCCCGAAGCCCGATTTTTGGGCGAAGAGTGACGAGTATGTGAAAAAAGACGCTCCAAGTTTTTATGACACGAAAGACTATGCTACTAGCGTCATTCACTTATATTCAGGTCCGTGGTAAGCACCTCGTAGTTTCAGCACCGTATTTTTACGAGGATTATAAAAAAAAAAATGGAGTTTTGTATCATATATGGAGCTATTAGAGCTTAAAACGGTTGAAGCTTGTTTTAATCATACATAATTATACATTATACACAAAATTAATCACGTCTTTATCCCTTAGAGTGAGGCCCCACTGGTGCGTTCCGTTGCTTTGTGTTGTGTTGCGTTGCGTTGCGTTGAGTTGCGTTGCGTTGCGTTACGTTGCGTTGCGTTGCGTTGCGTTGCGTCGCGTCACGTCGCGTCGTCGCCACAGCTCACCGCATTGTATGCATCTTCAGAGCATTAAAATGCAATTATTCCGTAGAAGATGCTCTGAAAATCAGTCGCGTGCACTTCATAAAGACAAAAAGAGGTAGCCTACCCTGCTGTGATTGCCATCTGTCATACTTAACTGACTCGACAGCAAAATAAAGCATTTTTGGTAAGTTGTTTTTAGTTATTTTTTATCTAACCTGTCTCAAAACTCAAGTCTCGTATTTATCTATTATGTGTAGTTTATTATTATATCTTACATTATTTGAAATTTAGACATTTAGGATTATTTTAGGTTTTGATCGGTTCTTTTACTTCTTCTGTGTGTCTACTCTTGCTTAATACTTATGTCCTGTCAAACGTTCAATGGTTAACTGGAAGAGATCCCTTTTAGGGATAAGTACGCCTTTGTGCATGTGTGTTGTCCTGTAGTCATCTTTTTGTGTTTTATGTACAATAAAGAGTTATACATACATAACATACATATATACTCTGTGTACGCCACTGCTGAAGATGCATACGCAACGCAACGCAACGCAACGCAACGCAACGCACCAGTGGGGCCTCACGCTTACAGGTTAGACTGAGACCAGGTATAAAGACGTAAAGGCCACGTTACGCGTGATTGTGGATGTATACGAGTAGTTACAACTTTGACTTATTCACGACTTGTATGACACATTTTTCATATAATGAATGCGTTTGTGTCAGTTATTAATTTTGACTGGATTATGTTACACTTTATTTACTATTTTTAAGGCAACTTAAATATTATAATTGTTAAAACTGTTGGTAATTAAAATAAAAAGTGAAATTGTAATGTGTTTAAAAGAAATCGAATATAAGTCAATAATCACACCATGTTTTCATTTCTATAGTTTTAATAAGTTTTTATTTAACATGCATACATACATATATCACGTATTTATCCCTTACGGGGTAGACAGAGCCTAAGGTAACAAAACCTTAGGCCACGCTTAGCATGATCAAGGGCGTATAGGTGGAAAGGGGAATCAAAATAGCGATGGGTTGCTAGCCGCATCGCCTATAACGTGATTCCTAAGATTTGATTCTATTCGTTGTTGGCTAAGAACCCGACAGGGAAGAGGGTATTTTTGACCGTGTTCCACCGTCCGTACAAAGTTGCCGACATGCTGTCACAAGATTTTTGAATATATTTTTGAAATTGGTGAAATCATCGCATCGACCGAGGCCTTTTTATGTTATGATATAATCTGTCACGAAATATGAATACGCTTTGTTTTACTAGGTCTGTGTTTAATGGGGACCTATAGGAGCAAAACTTAAGTAAACGACCTGTTGTATGTAGTAGTGTACAAAACTGATATGAGACTTAAGTCGTTTTTCTAATTTGGAACGTCAATTTGTCTTTCGCACACATTACTCACACATATAACATCACGTACTTAGTCATACACGTCATTTACTTAAAATTTTCACTAAAGATACATACATACATACATACATACATACCGTCATGCCTCTTTCCCACAGGGGTAGGCAGAGACTACTTTGTTCCACTTGCTACGATCCTGACATACTTCTTTCGCTTCATCCACATTCATCAATTTCTTCATACATACACATATATACACAGATCACGTCTTTATCCCTTACGAGGTAGACAGAGCCCAAGGTGACAAGACCTACAGGCCACGTTTAGCAAGATTATGGGCGTATAGATGGAATATGGAATCAAAATAGCGATGGGTTGCTAGCCACATCGCCTATAACACGATTTCTGCCCATTGCCTCAATGGGCTTTTACCATCTGCGCGGGAAGAGAAGCAACTGGTACATTCTATGTTTTTTCTTTGCTCCCAGACCAGCATGGCAGCAACATGCTCTCATCTTCATACATGCTCCCAAAATACACCAAAAATACTTGTTTCTTTTAACACGTTGGCTGCGAGACTGTTTTTCATGTTTGTTATTTTGGTGCGTTGATAGGTCCAAAGAGCCCCTACCCTACTTAAACTTCAGTGCGGCATTAGGTCCATTGTGCCCCACCACGCAAGAAAAAAAAAACTGGATATTTTTCCGTGGAGGTTTACTGTACTGCATATAGATTAATACCTGAGCAATCTACATCTGTTCAGCAACATGGTTCTGGCTTCGCCCCGGTCTCGGACTTTTAGAACTATTTAAAAAAAAATGCAAAATTGTGGGGTCTTTTAGACCTTTTGCCGCACTGAATTGACCGATTTAAGCAATATTAGGGATGGGAAACGATTACTATATTGTTGGGTGATATTAAGCCGTGTGTCCGAAGAAGGCTGTATGGACATGGCACAAACGTATTCTCACCGGACGACATCAGATAAATAAAAACCATATATATTTTTTCGCCTTATGACGTTTTAAGTTGAAAATACTGTCATCACTATCCGAATCAAAAAATGTATTTATGTCCACGCTGGTCACATTTTCGTTATTTATATTTTCAGTTACTCATCATTGTTTTCTTCACGGATAAATAATCCAACTTTCTTCTGATGGTGCACTCATTTTCAGACTTCACAATTTCGCACAATCGGTTATCGCTATTCGCGTGCGGCACATCACTACCTGTTGATATTGGTTGACACTCAGTGCGGATGGGGCGTGCGAGGGGTCGAAGGCCTATTAGACCCCTTCCCGCACTGAAATGAAAAATAAGTCATTCAGTGCGCGAGGGGTCCAATGTGCCTCTCACGTAAACTAAGTATGCCAAATTATCAAAATTTAATAGATATAAATAAAACAATATTTGTCTCTGTCCTACTCCAACGATTGCCTTAGATAAGCTTCCCGCACCGAACGAAAGTACGCCAATTTCGCTGCCGCACAGGCTTTCGGCCACGGATGGGGCTTTTTGTGCCTTTTCCCGCAGTGAACGTGTTAACTTTATGGAACCACTGTACTTTAAAAAACACGATGCATCTTTTAATAGTTAATGAGAGTTATTAAAACTACAGGGCCCGTGGTTGAGTCACAGTATATATATAAGCTAAAGCAGTAAGGAACCTACGAACAAATCGGTTGAAACGAAACACGCACACAGGCGCGCGCTTTACACGGCCCCTAAGGGGACCTCGTCCACTCCGCTCAGGCTTAGGTCCGCTTAGGGTCCGTGTAAAGCGCGCGCCTGTGTGCGTGTTTCGTTTCAACCGATTTGTTCGTAGGTTCCTTACTGCTTTAGCTTATATATATACTGTGGTTGAGTGTTTACCCGATCATTAAGTTACGTTACTTGCATCAGCTTAATTGGGGGCAATTGTTTAAGTCTTTGGCTTAATGCTTTATAAAGTTTAATGATCTTAGTGCGATCGAGTTTAAAGATGGCTTTTCTTTCTTTGATACATATCTACATAAATACATTAATTACGTCTTTGTCTCTGACGAGATAGATGCTAAGGTAACAAGACCTAAAAGCCTAGCTTAGTACAATTATAGGCGTATGGGCGGAAAGGGGAATCAAAATAGTGATGGGTTGCTAGCAGTATCGCCTTTGACGTGATTCCTACGATATTCGCCCATAAAATTAAAGGCTTCGTCTTCTTCTTTCTTTAATATGGCCCCATCGATCGATGCGATGATTTCGTCAATGTGAAAGTAATAAATACAGTATTCAAAAATCTTGTGACAAAAATGTCGGCAACGTTATACGGTAGAACACGGTCAAAAGACCCCCACCCCCTGCCGGGCTCTTAGCCAACAGATAATGATATCCCGCAGAATCTGTCAGGAAATCATTAACCGATGCTCAGGGTATGTATGTATGTATGTAAACTCTTTATTGCACATAAAAATTTTAAAAAATACAGAAATACAGAGAAAAAAGTACAAAGGCGAACTTATCTCTACACCGGACCAAGCACTGTTCTTCTCCTCGGACGGATCCAAAAACGAACCACAGCTCTTAACCACACGTGGAGGTAACCCGACTCGCATCTCAAAAAATTATAGGAAATTTTAGGCTTAAAAATATGATAAGTTTCTGTCAAAAATGACATTTTTAATACAAGGTTTTTTTTTGCTAACGGGCCTACTTTTTATTGTTAACTGTACGTGCTTTGTCATCCATTGTACATTATGTAAGTATATCAGATTTCAAGTTACCAACTGTAAAAGATTTTCCTCCTGCGGAGACGGTCCTGACCGGGCCACTAGAATTTAACTACCAGATCGTTATAATGTCATCCGACTTAGATAAGTACCGAAGCAAAATTTCAGTTCCATCGGTTGAAGATACCTATCTGCTTCAAAATTCAGTTGGAACATACGTTGCAAATTAAACTAAAGCTTGTATTAAAATGCTATCAATTGTTAAGATAAATTCTCAAGTTTTCCTGTTTTTAAACGTAGATCTTAACACTTATCATGTGAACACTAAGATAGATAAGGTACTTAATAATAGGAAATTCGGTATATCACAACACGGGTTTCAATTTCATTTAATCACTATCCTTCGTCACTCATCATGTGTGATAATGAAATACAAGATTTTTCATTTTATTTCTATGCTTTTCTGGCAAACGATAAAAGGTTTGAGAAGAAAGGGATGGAGAATTCAAGAAACACATCATCATGAAAATCTCCAGCCTATAGATATACGTCCCATTGCTGGACACAGGCCTACACTCAGATTGAGAGGGTTTGGGTTGTAGTTCCCACGCGGGCAGGAGGCCTTTTTAACCCACAAGTAAAATAGACCTTCGATTCCATCTCAATGTCCGAATGGATTTTCAAAATGGGCGAAGGCCGCTAAAGCAATCCTTTAAAATTAATGATCATCTTTTGTCTTCAGAAATTCTAAACAAATATAACGATTTGCTCGTGACATATTACGAAACTAAAATTTGGAAACTGGTACGTTCAATATTAAGTAACTAATGAAAAAAGTTACAAAAAATTGAAGAACCCTGTGCCTAGTTGCTACTGTTTTTTATGTGAATATGTAAATAAACTAACTAAACAGATCTATATGGGGAGTGTGAATGGTTGCGTTGGGAGGGGAAGGCCTAGGCGGACGTTCCGAGACCAAATAGGAGACGTTTTGGAAAGAGGTCAGGTCAGGAGGACCCGAAACCTACGAGCATGTATGAAGAGATTGATGAATGTGGATGAAGCGAAAGATATGACAGGATCGTAGCAAGTGGAACAATGTAGTCTCTGCCTACTCCTGTAGGAAAGAGGCCTGACGGTTTGTATCTATGTATATGTAAATAGAATTACTTTAAATTCAAACTTAGTTTTTTGCGCCCAATTACTATACATTTTACAAATTTATTTGTACATTATGCATCAAATAAAACACCACTCAGAGAAAACCTATATCTCTTAATAAAGGTTTTGCACAAATTTATAAAGAGGCACCAAACATTTATTTATTTATTACAACTAATAACAAAATTCGATACTAACGTTCTCTAGATTTCTTACTTCAAAGTTGATGATTTAAAACGAGCCATACTCGTAACTAGGGTTGTCAATCGTACAATACAGAACGTTTGCGTTTGGTTTGCGTTAAAATGTAAAATACTATGAGAACAGTGTGTTGCCGTTTCGGTCCGCAAGTGGCGCTACCAAATATTGATATTGTAATTGAGACGTTTACGTGAACGCGTTCAAGAGGTTTTTATATGCGAAAATTTACACTAAAGTCTCAGGTATTGTTACCTTAGGCTCTATCTACCCTGTTAGGGACAAATACGTGATTTATGTATTTGTGTAAATATGTACTTGTTATGATATTTCGGCCAGAAACGTAAATAAGTATCTACTCTTTAACTTGTCGTTGTTGTGCGTGAGATGGTACGTTAAACCTCAAAATATCAGTTGTAGTATTTTTTCCATGTATTATATTTATTTATCTCTAGGTTGGAAAATACTATAATTATGTATTTGACAAAATGAATATTTTAGATAAAAAAGCAAAATGCCTTCAAAATAACCACCAAAAAGTGAAAGTAAACAAAATGTATACATTTCAAAATAAATTGTATTAATTACGCCACTATAGAAATTTCTAATTAAATCATATTTCGGTGACCGCTCCTACTTTTTTTTATATGAATAGGAAGGCAAACGAGCAAGTGGGTCACCTGATGGTAAGTGATCACCACTGCCCATAGACACCCGCAACTTAGGTGCTTATAATATGTTTGTAGACCCACGCTCCCATCATAACAACGTAATGTGGCATACGAGTTAGAACTGGACCTAGCCGTAGCCTATGCTTACACAGTATCTATTTGGTTAGGTACAATTTGAGCTGAGGCACCGACTTCACACTCCTCATTTTTTGAAGTCGGTTAAAATAGTAGGGTGGTAGGACCTTGTGCAAGGTCCGTCCGGATCGCTACCACCATCTTACTCGCTAATCCTGCCGCTAAGTAGCAGAGCTTGCACTGCTGTGTTCCAGTGTGGAGAGTAAGACAGCCGGGGAAATTACGGGCACAAGAGGCATTTCATCTTAGTCCTCTAGGTTGGCAACGCATCTGCAATCCCTCCGGGGTTGCGGGTGTCTATGGGCAGTGGTGATCACTTACCATCAGGTGACCCACTTGCTCGTTTGCCTTCCTATTCACATAAAAAAAAAATATATAGTTGGCAACCCTATAACCAACTGCCTCTAGAGTCTAAGTGGCAATGCTGCTCAGAAGGAAATCCCTCGGGATATGTGTAAAGCGATTAGCTTTAGATCCTCCATAAACGCTTATTCCCTTGGGATTTAATTTTTATGCCACGGTTTATTCTATAATGAACGGCATGAATTTACAATCCGGAACGATGTTAGAGCTAGACCGTTTACTACCGGGAACGCATATATGCGTGATTTCCGATGCTTTTGCCATTATAATGAGTGTTTGCGGCCTCTGGAGAGGTTTTGGGTCTGACAGGCGACAGCGAATATGTTAGGACATTACCCTCTTTGCATAAGTCAACAAAATTTTGTTTAAAAGTAAAAAAAAAACTGGTGTATCCAAAGTAAAGTAGCAAAATACATGGAAATGAAAATTTTACATAATAGACAGGAGTCCCGAAACTAGATTATAATATGTTTTGGTGACCAGAAAGGAACAAAATATTTTGTGATTTTTTTTTCAGAGAATAATTACAGATCAAACATTTTATTTCAAGCTCCAGTCCCCAAATCACGATAAAATCTATCTATGTTGGTCTCAATAGCAAATATACTAAAGTTTCATGTAATAGATTTGGAATACTTAATAGTAATAATAAAACTTTAAATTGAAAAAAAATAAAACTTATGGTAATATTATATCAACGCAGAAATTAACCTACACTGACATGCCGGCCACGACAGCCTTTGCAACTCGAGAATTTGCACCCTTTGGCACCCTACAGGCGAAAGTGTACCCCGCGCATGCGCGTAAAAACCAGAGCGCCGCGCGCAACGCGCCACTGTCGCGCCGACTGTCTGCGCGGACGCCGCTCGCGGGTGTAGTGTGTATAACAGTGATACAAACGGTGATAATTTTTTTGTACGTGTTCGTCAGGTGAGTGCAACTTTTCATTTTTAACTGTGGGCAAGATGGGTGCAAAAATTTTTTTTGGTGCAAATTTTTTCTGAGTGTAAGTAACATCGTGTTTTATTATACCCATAGGAAATTACACAAAACACTGTTTAGAATATTATGTAACTAAAACATTCATTAATATGAAAAAAAACGAACACAAAAAATATTACTCACATAAAAAAATTCACGTGATAGGAAAAAAAAGATTAATGTAAAGATTTCTTAAGAGACATCTATTGATAAGATTACAAAGTATTAAAAAAAAATAAAGGCAAGTGCTTATTTTGTTTAAAATTAAAACGATTTAAAATTATTAAGTTACATAAAATTGATTTTTTTTTAACGTGTTAGGATTATTACAAACAGCTAACTTTCGCTCAAACTAAATCAGAAATTAAAACTTTACACAAATTTAATAATCCCGGAAACATTCCACCAGTACGCCAAACAAATTACTTAAACGCATTTCACATAACTCATAGGTAGCCATCATTATTATATTTACATGTTTTCACGTAACATATCGTTCGCATACAAATTGAGTGATAAATATTCATAACTCAACTGTCGTAAATAATATGCAGTAACAATATAATTTGTCAAATGTCTAACGCATCAGCGTGCAACACTGGCTTTAGGCGACAAGTTATCGTTAATAAACAATATCTTGTTGTTACAAGATTTGATGTATGACTTGTTAAAGATATCACATCATTGTGTATTTAAAGTTAACTGGTAGGCAATGGCTGTGATTTTTTTAAGAATATTCAAATTATTATATTTATAAAAAAAAACCACGCTGGTCTGGGAGCAAAGGAAAAACCCATCGAAGGAATGGACGAAAATAGGAATCATGTTATAGGCGATGCGGCTAGCACCCATTACTATTTTGATTCCCCTTTCCACCTATACGCCCATAATCATGCTAAACGTGGCCTTTAGGTCTTGTTACCTTAGGCTCTGCCCCGTAAGGGATAAAGACGTGATTTATATATGTACGTATGTAAAAATGTTAGTAGATAGGGTCAGTGTATCTTTTGCCGAACGTTGCATGGCAAAAGATGGATAAGATGACACTGGTTCAGTACATAATAAATCATGGTATATAATAACAATTTATTTAAGTGTAAAGGTTCGAATATTTCTGGAACAAAATCTTCAAATAAGTACTAGAAAATTATCCCTAATAGATTAAGCAAAGGTTACTTTTTAGTCCAGGAAGTAAAATGGTTTTAAATGCGTGTTAAATTTTGTTAGTTTCCGAACCTAAACGTTTAGTGTGATATGTATCACTTAATATATTCAAAGATAAAATAATTATTGACGTCCAATTTTATTATTATACGACTCACTGGCTTACGTTCGATTTTTATGGCTCCTTTTGCTGTTTGGTTTAATTCGTAAAAAGATCAAGACGGCTTTAAAATATTCGTATAAGAAAGAAGTAGCAGCATAAAAAGTACATCTGAAGTATTATAAATCTTCACGTAAGTTTAAAAGTGATGAAGTAAAAAAAATGTTTCAATTATATAATCGGAATGTTCCCAAACATTCACTATTTTTTTTAAAGACAACTAAATAAATAAAACTTCGAAGTAAGGGAAAACAATACAATACATACTGTTGTAAAAAAGTAAGCGACAATAATTTAATTAGTACAAATGAAAATTTTCAAGAGTAAATAATTTCATTTGTTAATTTAATTAAATAAATGAAATAGAGCAGTGTTAAATGGTAGCAATCATGTTACAGGCGATGCGGCTAGCAACTCCTTAGTATTTTGATTCCCCTTTCCACCTGCACGCCCACAATCATGCTAACCGTGGTCTTAAGTCTTATTAATTACGCAAGCCTACTAGCGTACTTGATTATTAATTTTGGTTTGATACCTCGACGCGTTTCTAAGACTAAAGACGGACAGACGTACGGATCCTATAAGCAGTGGTGTAACAATAGAGAAGCAGGACTGTCAAAATGCCAAGGGACCCTAGCTCTACGGGACTCCCGAACTGGCTTGGCCTAGAGCACAGAAGTGACATTCACTTCTTTATATAGAGGAAGGACCTCCCTGATAAATGTAGCACTCGCCTCAGACAAATATCTTGCGACAAATTACAGCAATTGACCCAGCCCCAAATTAAGCAAAGCTTGTACTATGGGAACCAGGCAACGGATAAACATAGTGTATTGTGTAAATAAACACATAGATACAACGTCCATGACTCGGGCACAAGCATTCGTATTCATCACACAACTGTCTGCCCCTACCGGGATTCGAACCCAGGACCTCTAGCTTCATAGTCAGGGTCACTAACCACTGGCCACTATAGTTATACCACTGCCTATAAGGGTTCCGTTTTAGCCAGGGAACCCTAAAAAAGAAAAAATAATATTCTAATGAGTGGAGTAGGGCTTTAAAACATGTCTTATTATGACTACGGGATGCACTTAGATCATTATGGTAGTTGTGAAAAATACGTTTGTAAAATATTAGCGTCGCTTTTAACGAGCGTTTTTATAGATATGACGTGTAATGGCGGGAAGTACTTAAAGGAGTTCACGTTGTAACTATTAGAAATAAATCATGTCTAAAATGTTCCAAGAAGTGTTGCACTTTTTGATTTTTAGCTATTTCTATCTTCTGACACTTGAGCCGGCATTCCTATTTAATTGAACTAGTTTATACTAGCGCCAGCGCTAAGCTTCGCCCCTATCCAGTTTTTTTTAATATACACACACACACAAAAATCACGTCTATATCCCTTACGGAGTAGACAGAGCCTGAGGTAACAAGATCTAAAGGCCACGTTTAGCATGATTGTAGGCGTATAGGTGGAAAGGGGAATCAAAATAGGGATGGGTTGCTAGCCGCATCGCCTATAACATGATTCCTAAGACTCGCCCATTCCCTCGATGGGCTTTTACCATCTGCACGGGACGAGAGGCAGCTAGTACATTCTATGTTTTTCCTTTGCTCTCAGACCAGCATGGAAGTAATAGTGTGTCGTAGTGTTTTTTTAATATTGTTGTTTAAAAACCTTGGTCTAACAATAACGAACAAAAAAAAAATTTCGTCCAGTCATAATCGAGTTTTGCGCTTAAAAACACTTACCTATGCGATTAATTTGAATTTTACTAGAAAAACATGCTTTCTAATTTTGATAACACTATTAGTTAATAAAATTGAGGGTATCAAAACAACCTTCAATTCCGTCTATTCGTTAAAGAGCTCGACGCCACAGACAACCTTATACCGCCCCTTTTTACATCGAGTATTAAAAAATACGGATAACAAAAGATTGCATTTAAAAATTAATTTTGCGTTCATATTATTTTTTTAATTGCACAGAAGGGCAAAGAACGCCTTGTGTCCGGACCTTGACTTGTCAACTGGTCTAAGACCTGTGTATTTAAAGGGTGTTTACATACGCCAGCTTTTTATAATACCGATGCATTAAAAAGTATACGAAGATTGTTTACGTTTATTTTTGCTTGTCCGCCCAATGGGCAGTGAACACTTGATCATGCCACAGAGGGTGATGTATGTATTCAGTTTATTGTACAGAAATAAAGAAACAAGCAAAAAATAATATGATAGAGTACAGAGGTATCTATCAGTCAACCTTGCAGTTGATGAGAGGATCAATTACTTTGTTAGAACTGAGAAAATGAGTGTACAATGACAGATAGTGAAAGTAGTAGTAACAAATACAAATAAACTTAAAAAAAAGAAAAATAACAAAATGAAAAGAATGAGTGTCCAGTGCGGATTGGGAACTTCACTAAATTAAAAATGTACTACTAAATTAAAAATTAAAATGTTTTTTTTTTGGTTACTAAATGAATGAGTAAATATAAAATAAAAATAAATAAAACGTGCTCTTAAGTTGGTCAAGCACGATTTTCAGAAATTATTTAGGGTTTTCTTTTAAGGCATAAGAGAACCATTTTATTAATATTATTTCTATCATTTCTTTTTGAAAAATATAAAATAAAATACTTTTTTTATAATCGGGCTTAATATTTAACTTAATATTTCTTCTTCTTACGTAATTTGCTTATTTTATAAACGAAACTGGTACAAGAACCAATAATCTAAACACACCTTTGGCCAACTAAATACGTTATTTGTCTCCATCATTATTATCACATAATTCGTCTTTATCATATTTAAGACTACCTTATTTCTTACATAATGCAAGAATGTCCCCGCCTTAAATTATACGATCAAGTAAAATAGTGGAATTTTATTCCACAAAAAAACCGACATGACTCATATCCACTTTCTACTTCTGCACGAGTCTTATAATATTATATGATTCATATATTTAAGAAACAAAACACTTTTTAATTTTTATATTTCCGAATAAAGCGATACTAGGTAAGCGCGTTGATGTCTTTTATACTGCAAGCGTGCAAGGTCATATAAAAGTCATTGACCGAACTTCGTAATAAGTTTCAAAGTACATAACAAGTTTGATTATATAATCAAGATTTGTAAAACCAATTCACTATCGTAATTTCTATATTTTTAACATATTTGGATACTTCAGTTTTTTTCCACACTTTTTTTCAAATTCAATTCCAATATATGCGTTAAATACTTGCTTCACTTCACTATAATATAATTCATCTTGCTCCTGACATTTTATTTTTATTTATCCA